>CM075344.1:95245000-97745000 GCA_037693485.1 Kitagawia praeruptora | reverse complement strand
TAATTCATAAGTTGTGATGTTAAGAATAGAATTTACACATTATACTTCTTGTAATCCTGATCTTATAAAGGATATAGCAATATATATAGGATTTATGTGTAAAACAGTTATCTGTACAGTTTAGTCAGGAATGAACAGTGTATCGGAGACTACATGTCAGGAATAAAGAGCAAATCCTGATGACGGTCTAATACTGATGATGATCAGATACTGATGATGCAAGATGAAATTCTGATATTAGTCGTGTTACTGATGATGTCATTATGGATGCTACAGAAACTGGCAAGTGCTATAAAACAGGATCGTTGTTTGAAGAACAAGCAAGAAGATATTATGAAGGAAAGAGTTTTCTATTGAAGGAAACTATCGACTAGAAGACAGAACATTGTCATGTATAGATTATATCTTTCTGTTATTAGTTGATAGGTAGCATTATAAATACTCTCTCTATATCATTGTAAAAAGAGTTCGTGAGGTTTGTAATCGTGAATATACGAGAGTACAAACAGAGAGAGAGAGATTTGTATTGTCAGCAGCTGCTAAAGGTATTGTACACCTTTGGTAGAGTTTGTATTTGATCTTATTAATACAAACAGAGTTTTATTCATTCGTTTATTCTTGTTCATATAATCAAGCAAAAATCAGACACGATTATATAACTTGTATTCAACCCCCCCTTCTACAAGTTATTCGAGTTAACAATTGGTATCAGAGCAGGTTGATTTCGAATAATCATAAAGATCTGCAATCATGTCTGGTTACAAGGATGGGAATACTAAGATTCCTATGCTCAAGAGAAACGAATATACTCTATGGGAAGTAAAGATGTTGCATCATCTGGAAGCAACAGATCCTGATTATCTTGACAGAATCAGAGATGGACCTTTTGTTCCAACAAAGGTCGTTGGACAAGCAACTGTTGATGGTGTGGTTGTTCCAGAACATACAGCAGAGAAGCCAAAATCTGAATGGTTAGATAAGGACAAGGAGAATGTTCTTAAAGATGCTAAAGTGAGAAACATATTATTCAACAGTCTTGATTCTGTTCTCACTAACTATGTTCTCTCTTGTAAAACTGCTAAGGATATTTGGGACAATCTTAAGGTTCACTGTGAAGGAACTAAGCCTGTCAGGAAGAATATGAGGACATTACTTATACAACAGTATGAGTACTTTGAATCCAAGTCTGGTGAGTCACTTACTGATACCTTTGATAGGTTTACAAAACTCATCAATGAGATGGCCATGCATGGTAAATATTATGACTTGGAGGATATGAATACAAAGTTCATGAAAGCTTTGCCTGATTTCTACAATGAGAAGATATCTGCGATTGAGGAAGCTAATGATCTGGATGAGATTTCATTAGAGGCAGTATATGGAAAATTGAGAGCTTATGAACTTGACAAGCAGCAGAAGAAGAGCAGGAGTGAAGGAAAGATGAAGACTATTGCACTTACTGCTCAATCTGAAGTAAAGAAGCTTCCTAAAGAACATCATGAAGAGATTGCTGTAAAGAACTCAAGGAAGAAGAAAAGCAAAGAAAGTTCTGAGTCAGAGACTACTGATATGAACTCTGACAACAATGATTCTGAATCTGAGATGCAGGAACTCTTTGCTATGTTTGCTAAAGCCTTCAAGAAAGGAAGATTCAACAGAAGAAGATTTAGCAAAGGACCTTTTCAAAAGAAGGAGGAGAAGAAGAGTGACAAAGGCAAAAGTACAATTGTCAAGCTTGATAAGGCCAAGATCAAGTGCTTTAATTGCAGCGAGCTTGGACACTTTGCTAGTGAGTGTAAGAAGCCTAGGAATTCAGGAAAAGGTAATGCACTTATGGTCACACAGAAGGATTGGGCTAATTCCAGTGATTCTGAAGATGAATTGGATTATGACAACATTGCATTGATGGCAAATGGTTCAGACAAACCTGGATCTCCAAAGAAAACTTCTCCATCCTCTGTTAAGGTCTCACTTCACTCTCTTGATTCATTTGATAGCTTAAATTCTGATGAAATTAGATCTATCCATGCTGAGTTTAAGAGTCTTATGACTAATTTTAGAATTCTTACTTGTGAAAAAGATGAACTTAAGGTTAAGAATGATAAATTAGTTGATAGAAATAATTTTCTTGAATCTGAGTTAATTCAAATGGAAGAATACAAGTTAAGTTCTGATAAAGCTAAGCATGATTATAGTGTTATTCTTGAGGCTTATGACTATGTCAGAAAAGAACTAGAGGAAGAGAGAGATGTGATTAAGACCATTAACATTTCTGGTAAAAAGACACAAGAAATCATCGAAAATGGAATTCGTGGTAAGGTTAATGGTTTAGGTTTTGATAAGGCTAGACAAGAAGAAAAATTAGCTATTGTCAATGATGATAGTAAAGTAGAAGCTAGCACATCTAAATCTGAAGGTAAGAAAATTGTTTCTGAACCTAATCATGTTAAATTTGTTGATTCAAAAGGTACCCCTGTTGTACACAAAAGGATTAACAATAGTAATTCAGATGAGAAAGTGTTAGAGAAACCTAAGAATGTTAACATAGGGTTTCTGTCTAAGTCTCAGTTGAAACAGAGATTAGATGGTCTTTCAGAGTCTAGCAAGATCAAGAGAAATAGGAATGGAAAAGAAGGTATTAACAAAGAGAATAATTACAAGAATGTACCTGATGCACCTAGGAAAAAATGCTATAAATGTGGAAATCATAATCATTTGGCCCTTAACTGCAATCAAAAACCTTCTTGGAAAACTGAGTCCAGATTCCCCAAGACTCAGAAAATTCAATACCAACCACAAAAAGCTTGTTATCATTGTGGTAGTTTACTTCATTCCATTTACATGTGTAGAGAATATCATGAACTGTATTATGACTATTATTCTTTGAAATCTGAAACTCCTAGTCACAAACAGTTTGTGAAATTAGAGTCTAAAGTTGACTCTACAACAGGTAAAGTAAAAGCAAAATTCTCAAAGCCTGTTGTTTCTAAATCTAGTAAGAAAGGATCCAATCAAAGTTGGGTCCTAAAAAATTCTAACTAGTTACTTTTTGTTTGCAGGGCACAGGAAAGAAGCATTCAATTATCTTGGACAGTGGATGCTCTGGACATATGACTGGAAAGAAGTCCCTGCTTACAAAGTTTGAGAGGAAAGCTGGCCCAGTAATATCTTTTGGAGATGGCAAAAAAGGAGAAACTCTGGGATATGGCTCAATTGTTTTGGGGAATGTCATCATAGAAAATGTAGCACTGGTTGAAGGCTTGAAACATACTCTTTTAAGCATAAGTCAACTGGGTGATAAAGGTTACAAATCAATCTTTGACAAAGAAGGATGCAAAATCTTGAATATGCAGAATGGAGACATTGTTCTAACTGGTCAAAGACATGATAACATATATGAAGCCAGCTTAAGTGATACATCTAAAGGAATTGTTAGATGTCTCTACAGCAAAGCAACAAGTGATGAAAGCTGGAATTGGCACAAGAAGCTCTCACATCTTAATTTCAAGAAGCTTAATCAACTTGTTAAGCACAATCTGGTGAGAGGCCTACCTCAGGCAAATTATGTGCAAGATGGACTTTGTGATGCATGTCAGCTTGGAAAGCAAAGAAGAACCACTTTCAAGAGCAAGACTGAAAATTCAATTACTGAACCATTTCACATGCTACATCTTGATCTGTTTGGTCCAGTAAACATTATGTCTATCAGCAAGAAAAGATATGCTCTAGTGATAGTGGATGATTTCACAAGGTTTACATGGGTGTTCTTTCTACACAAGAAGGATGAAGCTCCTCAACAAATCATTGAACTTGTCAAGAATATTCAGAATAACTCTGAGTACAAAGTTAAAGTACTTAGGAGTGACAATGGTACATAATTCAAGAATTCTACAATGGAGGGGTTTTGTGCAGACAATGGAATCACTCAACAGTTTTCTGCACCTGGTACACCTCAACAGAATGGTGTAGTGGAAAGAAAGAACAGGACTCTCATAGAGGCAGCAAGAACCATGCTTGCAGATGCAAAACTTCCAACCTACTTTTGGGCAGAAGCTATTAACACTACATGTTTCACTCAAAACTGTACCTTGGTAAATAGTCATGGAAAAACTCCCTATGAGATGATCAAAGGAAAGAAACCAAGTGTGAAATACTTTTACATCTTTGGATGCAAATGCTATGTCCTAAAAGTTCATCCAGAACAACTTGGAAAATTTGAAGCCAAATCGGATGAAGCAATTTTTCTAGGATATTCAGCATCTAAGGCCTTCAAAGTTTATAATCTCAGAACTCACATTGTTATGGAATCAATTCATGTTTCATTTGATGATAAGAAATTTGGAATTCTGCAAACTGATGATGAAAGCCATGACAAATTGGAATTTGAAAATCTGAAGAATTCTGAGATACTCTCCAGTGATGATGAAGGTTCTCCAAAAGGACACTACGCCATAGATGGCCTATTGCAACTTTTGGGCATGGGTGTTACCACTATGGATGTTACCATAGGTATCAAATTTTTGAGCTATCGCAACCTTGTGATTGTGGTGTTACCAAATCCTCAAAAATATGTTACTATAGCTATAAAGGTGTTAACAGTGGGTAACACCATGTGATGTGTTACCATAGAGTATTCATGAACAAAATTTTTATTTTATTTAAAAATAATGATTTAATAATTATTTGACTTTAAAAATAATTAATTTTAACAAAACAGTTGAAGGAATCATTTTAAAACGTAATATTCCAGCAACTAATTAAATTATTGATTTTTCATAAATATTAATTTTTTTTTATAAATTTCGAATAAAAAGATTTTTAAAAAGTAATATCCAAAAATTATTAAATTTTAACTAAATTCATTAAAATATTTTAAAAATTATTAAATTTTAACTAAATTCTTTAAATTATTACAATATAATTAACATAAATTCGTAATATTTTTTTTTTAAAAAAGTACAGCACAGTAAATTAATGAGATGGGCTGAGCGGCAAACAAATACACAAAACGGAAAAACAAAATTTAGAATTAGGGTCAAATACAAGTCTGGAGGAAAATTGAGGGTAAATAAACTTCTATCATTGTAAAAATTAATATTCCATCAAATAATTAAATTATTTATATTTCATAAATATTAATAAAATAATAGAAAAAGAATAAAAAAACAACATACACTGTATTAGTGATATTGGGCTGAATTATTGGGATTGGGATGAGCGGCAAAACGAAAATAGAGAGCGGCAAAATGTAAATTTTGTATTTGGTTATATTTACCCGATACTTTCTTTAACATTTTTGGTAAATCTCTTTCAGCCGCGTGTGTATCTCTTTCTTCCCAAATCTCTCTCAAACCCTAGCTCGTCTCTCTCGCCACTGTTTCAATTTCTCCGATCTAAACCCTAAATTATCGATCGCTTTCAACGTTTTATACAATAAATCGAGTCTTTCTTCAATTCTTTTGTTATATTAATCCAAGAATCGTCCAAATTAGGCCAAGGGTTGGTTAAATCGAAAAGATTTTGATGAACAACCAAAATCGTCTCAATCGATTTCGGTTTTTAGAGTCAAAATCGACAGTTATATACACTAAATATATACACACACACATAATCTCAATTTGTATGCTTAAATATTCGATACCCTAACTTGTTTGTTGATTTTTAACTGCAGATATTATCATTGATAATGGCACTGCTATCTCTCGACCCGCTATTGTCATTGATAATGGCACTGGGTAAGTACCCTTTTGTGTTTTTTATTTAATTTTGGTGTTTTTAATTGTGCCCATCAAGTGTTTGATGAAATGTTTGTGTGAAATTATAAGAAAACATCCCTACAGGGTCTGTCACATTTTAAGAAAACAACGGCGGTCAACATTTATAGAGGCCTTTATAAGCTAAGCCAAACAACAATTCACCCTTTAAAACTTTTGATTGTGTAAAGTACATATTTTTTTTAACTTTTACCATTTTAGGATAGGTCACTCCTTAATTTATCATTGTAAAAAGATATCTCTTGATAGTAATACTAAGCAGCAGTGTTTTCTGATTCTAAATCCTGATACACAAATAATGACAATATCAAATCTCTGTGATATGCTACTGGGCACACAATACCAGAATGATAACTTAATTAGCTAAAGGGCCTGTTTGGATAAGTTGATAGACTCATAAGGCACTTATTAGCTAAGTCAAACAGGCTGCTTGCATGCTATATCAGTAATGCAGCTACAACATTTTTCTTTGCTGGTAATACTAAATTATTCCAAATTGGAGCTTCTGATGTAGTTCACTCCGTTATTCATCATATTAAAGATGTTTCAAGCTCTTCCGGGCTATTAAGACTCTTATCAGGCAACATATACTTTTTAAGTGAACAATGTTCATATGATAATACAATCCGAAAATATATGCAGAATTAGCAGTAATAGTTGCAACTTGAAGTCAAACTCTAAGACTAATTAACAATGTTGGACCCTGTATGAAATGTCATTGTGTGTTTTCTTAAGATCTACTAATGTGTATAAAGCAATACTCCCTCAGTCCCGGCCATTTCTTAACATTTCAAAATAGAGTGTTCGGCACGCATTTTAAGGTAAATTTTAAGGATAGTTGCATAACTTATTTTTGAAATTTTCTTTTTTTGTATAAAAATAGAACAATCCTATTTTTATACAAAAAAAGAAAATTTCAAAAATAAGTTATGGAACTATCCTTAAAATTCACCTTAAAATGTGTGCCAGAAAGTAACAAAAAAAGTGTTAAGAATTAGGTGGGACGGAGGGAGTAAAATTTAATTGAACCTTCTGACTATAATTATATTTTTACATGCTCGGCTTTAATAAAGATTTTCTCTTGGTGTTTGTGAATCTTTTTTTCTGTTGCCTTTGGTATGTGCAGAGAAGCAGTCAACAACTACTAATACAGACCTGACAAATATAACAACAGGCTGGGAATTGGCACTTGCAACTGGCAAATATAACAGTAGCTATTGATGCTGCCAGAGGTCTCTCTTTCCTTCATGAAGCTGATAATCTGTTGGTGTAGCAGTGTATTTTTAATTATTTGCAGTGCAACCGGTTCTTGCTTATTTGCAGTGTTAATTGGTATTGCACTTTTTGTTAACATCCTGCTTATTCAATCTGTTTAATTGATGACTATAGGAAAAGCGTTTACAAATTACGAATACATAATAATATCATGTATCAGTTTTCTTAGAAATTCCTGATAGTGAATGCTTGTTTACTCATTCTGTGATGGAGCAGGGTACAAACGACTTCATGAATACATAATAATATCATGTATCAGTTTTCTTAGAAATTCCTTATAGTGAATGCTTGCTTACTCATTCTGTGATGGAGCAGGGTACAAACGACTTCATTGTCAACTATTACACCATACCAATTCGAAGAAGAAGCTGGTATTAAATCTTTCCGACTATAACATTCATTTTAGAAAAGAAAAAAAAACTGTTAGCCAGGTTCAAATCAAAACCTTTAGTTACCATAGATTCTCTCTTTGCATATACAGACGACAAATTTATTTAGATTTAGTAACACTACTTATTTATAGTTAGATTTACTTATATTTTTATTTTTGTTGTTTTGCGGTGTAGATTTGAAGTCTCTTGGAATGGTGCTGGAACCTTTTCTTGTTTAATATTTGCAGGAAGAACCAAAAGAAGAAAGTGATGAGAGGGAGGAGCAGCTCTGTTGGATATATATTTTGCCAAGATGTATTTGGAAATTTGGTGTTCGTAAATTTTCTTAGATGTATTTGGAATTTTGGTGTTTGTAAATTTGGACCAGATGTATATGGAATTTTTGGTGTTTGTAATTACGAAGAATTTATATCTTTAATATTTCTGATTTTTCTAGTAAATGCAAGTTTCATAAAAAAATTCATTTTTTGAATTTTATCTCTTGTGGAGCCTACACATGGATGGGTCTCACACGTGGGTCCCACAAGTAGGCCCAAATAGTGGGGCTTAGATGTGGGTCTCACATGTGGGCCCACCTAGAAGTGGGTCCTACACGTGGGTCCTACGTGTGGGCCCCACAGCTGCTCATGTGCAAATTTGTATCACCTTTTGTAACACACAAGCTATGTTGCTATAGAATGTTTAAGATGTTGCTATAGAGGTTTTTGGTAACCACATTTGCTATGTTACCATAGGGTGTGTTTTGATGTTAGCTTAGATACCTGTAGTTACCGCTGAGAACCTAACACGGCTGAAGTGTTACCATAGCCCGATTTTGGCCTATGGTAACTTCAAATAGGGGTCTATGGTAACACGGTTTGGGGGTTGCTATAAGCAATCTATGGCGTAGTGGGAATTTCTATTGCTTCTCAAAGGAATGCTACTGTTGAGGGGGAGCAAATAAATCAAAGAGAACACAGTGATCATCAGGAGCAGACTAGCTATTCAGAGTCTACTCCATCAGGAACTGATCTTTCAGAGTCTACTGAAGGAAGATCAGTAACTAGCAGCAATATGGAATCTACTGATTCTACTGATCAAAGGAGAGTTATTGAAGACAGAGAGAATTCTTCTACAAGAGATACCACTTACTTAGGGGGAGAGACTAGCAGAGTTAATCTACCACCTGTTAGAAAATGGACCAAGGACCATACTGAAGATTTGATTATTGGTGATCCAAATAGTGGTGTTCGAACTAGAAGATCAATTCAAAATGAATGCTTGTATAGTTGCTTTCTCTCAAAGAATGAACCTAAGAAGGTTGAAGAAGCCTTACAGGATCCTGATTGGGTAATTGCAATGCAGGAGGAGTTAAATGAGTTTGAGAGAAACAAAGTCTGGAAACTGGTACCAAGACCTAAATATAGATCTATTGTTGGTGCAAGATGGGTTTTCAGGAACAAGCTAGATGAATCTGGTATGATTGTAAGAAACAAAGCAAGACTGGTGGCCAAGGGTTATTCTCAGGAAGAAGGCATTGATTATGATGAGACCTTTGCACCTGTAGCAAGATTAGAAGCAATCAGAATGTTTCTTGCATTTGCAGCTCATTCAAAATTCAAGGTATACCAGATGGATGTAAAGAGTGCTTTTCTAAATGGCAAACTTGATGAGGAAGTGTATGTGGAACAGCCACCTGGATTTGTTGATCCAAAATTTCCAAATCATGTCTACAAACTTGACAAGGCACTCTATGGACTAAAGCAGGCACCAAGAGCATGGTATGAGACTTTGTCTAAATTTTTTCTTGAAAATGGCTTCACAAGAGGTACAATTGACAAAACTCTATTCTTTAGAAAGATAAAAGGTGAATTGCTTTTAGTTCAAGTTTATGTTGATGATATTATTTTTGGCTCTACTAATGAAAAGTTGTGTGCTAAGTTTAGCAAGCTTATGCAGTCTAAGTATCAGATGAGCATGATGGGTGAATTAAATTATTTCTTAGGCTTGCAGGTCAAACAGACTGAGACTGGTATTTTCATTAATTAGTCAAAGTATATCAAAGATCTCTTAAGAAGGTTTGACTTTCAAGACTGTGCAGTTGCAAAAACACCCATGGCAACAGCCACTAAACTAGACTCTGATCCTAAGGGGAAGAGTGTGGATAATACTAGTTATAGAGGCATGATAGGCTCATTGTTATATCTAACTGCAAGTAGGCCAGATATAATGTTTTCTACCTGTTTATGTGCTAGATTCCAAAGTGATCCTAAGGAATCTCATTTAATTGCTGTGAAGAGAATTTTTAGATATCTCAAAGGAACTCCAAATCTTGGTTTGTGGTACCCTAGAGAATCTGATTTCTTTCTAATTGGCTATTCAGACTCTGATTATGCAGGGTGTAAAATAGACAGGAAAAGCACTACAGGTACATGTCAATTTTTGGGAAACAGATTGATTTCTTGGGCAAGCAAGAAGCAACAATCTGTCTCAACCTCAACTGCAGAAGCTGAGTACATAGCAGCAGGCAGTTGTTGTGCACAGCTCCTTTGGATAAGAAATCAGTTGATGGATTATGGTATGACACTTAGTAATATTCCTATGTTTTGTGATAATACTAGTGCTATTAAAATTGCAGAAAATCCAGTTCAACATTCAAGGACTAAGCACATTGATGTCAGGTATCATTTTATTAGAGAACATATTGAGAATGGTACTGTGGAACTCCATTTTGTTCCTATTGACAAAGAGCTTGCAGATATTCTAACTAAACCACTTGATGAGACTACATTCAGTAGATTAGTAAGTGAGTTAGGAATGTTAAATTTTTAGATCTTTAACATCTGCAATAGTAGCAAGGTATGTTGTTTTTAGCTTATAGACTTGATATTCTTGTCAGGATCTATATTTGATTGTTAAATGCTTTAGCTATAACACTTTGCCTTGAAAAATTTCAGTATGATAGACTTATTAATAATCATCAGGATTAGATTTGTATTAGGATGCTGACGTCATCAGTATTGTGTCAGTATCAGGATTATGAAAATTGTTTCAGATCCTGACGTTTACTTTGTGTAGTAATCTAATTCTATGATGTGTTAAGTCTATGCCAGCATGTTTTAATATTTGCATACTGATAATTTATACATCATTCATAATCAAAAGACAAGTAGATAATAAGAAATTGTATTTTCATTAATTGAAAGCATTACATATATGGAAATGAAATACAACATCCTTTTGTCTAACTTCTACTGATAATCCTATACTTGTCTAATGATATGGATTCTGAGTTACAGGACAAGGAGCATCTCAAGAAATCCATCAGGGGATTTGAACAGCCTCATCTACTCTTGGATTCTTTGTCTGGGCGACTTGAATGAGAGTAGCTAACTTAAATGAATAGCATCTCCATCAAGATCAACCTCAGACTCTCGGCCAAATTCTTCATCCTCAAGTTTTGAGGAGGTTAGGGGAAGATTGTATCCAACAGATGGATGTTCTAGGAGAAACCTCTGGATATTATCGGAAACCAATCCATCCATGATTAGTTCGATGAGAAGAGTCATCTTTTCAAAGAGATGATCAAGAACAGGATGTTCATCGACCGTGAAAGATCTAAAGAATGGATTTGAATGGAATTTTGGTTTGAGGAGCATTGTTGTGAAGAACAGAAATTGAAAGGTTTATGGAGAATGGCATAAGGCGTCTGTTTCTTTTAAAGAAAGACGTGAGAAGCTGAACAGTCACTTGGAAGTTTTAATGAAGTCAGATGCTAATTATTGCATATGACTGTATTTCTTGTTTTCAAGAAATATTGAATATATCTAACCAATTGATTGTTGTTCAGTTTAATTATTTATTTCTTTTCAGATAAAAGAAAAATGCCACGTGGAAACTCCAATTAAGTCTCTGAAATCAGGATGATATTGATCAGGATTTCATATGTGACCATCAGGATTTGAGAATTATCATATTTTTAAATCACATTGTATTTTGTGACTATTTTGATGAGAGGTCAACAGAAAAAGGAAGCTGATCAGTATTGATTATTAATACCCTGATTTATTTCATGAAAATCAATTTTGGATTTTATTTTCCAAAAATCATGGATAACCGCATTTTTCAGGGACTGACACCTGTCAATCTACGTGTCAACGTGGGATAATGGTCTGAAAGATTTGTGAAATATATTTGTTTTGAAACTCTAATCGTGTAATTGCTTTCTCTAATTTTACATTCTCTAAAGCAAAAACCACTCTTGAGTTTTCAAAATCACTAATCCATTTCAAGATTTTTTTTTTAAAGTTCTTTTTCAGATCAAAATCAATGGCAGCTCAGAGAAGATTACCTAAGTCAGTAGCTTTCAAGTTTGGTGACTTTGATTTTATAGTGAACAATCATGTAGCAGCTATCACCAACAAGGAAGGAGTATTAACTGATTTTAATCCAATCATGGACTTTCTGGCGAATGGACCATTAAGTTATGCATTGACAGCATCTCCACAGATTAATCAAGCAGCTGTTTCACAAGCTTGGGAGAATGCTGAGGTAATTGATTCTACTCAGAGTCAATCAGGTAAGATTGTTCTACACTTAGGACAAGACTCATTTGATATTACTGAATCTGTTGTTAATTCAGTACTTCACTTACCTGTTAGTTTGATTTATGAGAATGTACCATCTGATGATAATGTGAGAACTATGTTGTCTGAATTAGGTTATAGTGGACCTCTAGACAACATGAGCCAGTTGAATAGGTCTTTTCTTAGAAAGGAATGGTCTTTCTTCTTTGATCAAATTGCTAAATGTTTTACTGGTAAATGTAGTTCTTTTCAGCAAATTACTTCTGTTACATCACATATTGCTTATAGTTTGCTTTATGACAGAGTAATTAACATTGGTCACATTATCTTAAGTCAGATAAGTATTAAACTTGGGTTAAGAGATCAAAACAGGAAAATGGTTTATTATCATAGATTTATGCAAATGTTTATTAACCATTTTATTCCTGATTTTGAAGCTAGATTTGGTAGGGAACATTGTGTTTCTTCTTATGTACAGCAAAAGAGAATTTTCTCTGACATTATAAAGAAGGACAATGAAAAGAATCTAGATGAAATACCTGCAATTTATTATCCACATCATTTTCAGGTAATTCTTAAAACTCATCTTCCTACTCTCAACAATTCTTCTTTCTTTTGTGGTGAAATGGCTCAGGAATCTCATTTGGAGGAGAACCCACCTGTGTCTACCCAAGTAGCCCAAAACATTATAGTCTCTGAAACAATTCAAGAACCAAATTTTGATCCACAGCCTATTGTTTCAAAGAAACCAACCTCTGGTGTTTCTCAAAAGACATCAGTTGTAAGGAAGAGAAGATTTGTTGTGTCAAGTAGTAGTAATTCTAGTGAAGATGATGATGATTTAACTCTTACTGAGAGAGCAGAATTGAAGGCTGCAATTCAACTTTCTCTGTTAGCACAAAGAGATGAAAAACCTAGTCACAGCCAGGCTGCAGTCTCCCAAAAGGCTGTAGTTCTTAAAAAGGGAAAACAGTTACTGGATACTGTCTCTCAAAAGACTGTGTCTATTGAACAAAGATCTCATCCCAAGATCACTTCTGTGTCTACACCTCTTGAGTCTTCTCAGGATAAATCTTTTGCTCACTATACCAGGAGAACAAGGAGAAAGATTCAATTGTCACCTACACACACAGAGTCTAGTCCAACTAATATCATGCAGGTCTCTACAAATGAAGCTACAATCAAGTCAGCAAATGACCATAGAGATCTGGATATTGATTCTTCATGGGAAACTACATTATCATACAGACTGGCTATGGGACTAATTTCTCTCAAAGTGAAGTTGTCAAGGCCTGTTCTAGATTTTTTGGTTGAAAAAGTACCAAAACTTTTATTTCCAGAAGAATATGGACTTCTACATCAAAGACTTGACTTAATGAAGATGTATTTCTATGTATCTGTCAGAAGACAATTAGTCAAGAAACTTGGACTCTCGAAGCATGTTGCACTTCAATCACTTCATGCATATTTATTTGACAAAGATGTCATTATTGAAGATGCCTCAGCTCAAGGTGAACAACTGGAGGAAGTAGATAGAGGGGAGCAGTCAACAGAAGGTACTATTACACTAGTGGTGGATAGTAGGAAAGATCAGATCACAGTCACTGTAACACAAGAACCATCTAGTCAGAGGAAGGATGACTCAGGAGCTGTGATAGCTGATGCTGAAAGGACTTCTGTGATGACTGAAAATACAAGTGAGATACCCTATGATATGGGAGGAATAACTTTGACTGGTTTTCTTGAAGATCAAACAAATTTTGTTCAGTCAGAGTCTATCCACCTTGAGGGTGAGTCTTAGTAAACAACACTTAAAGACGGTGATGTGCTAACTATGGTGTCTAATGAAGTATTACTGAAGACATCAGAGTCTAGTAAAGAACCTGAAAGTGGTATACTGGAGCCTGTAGTTTCTGAAAGGAAAGAAGATGATTGTATGGGTTCAGAGACTATAGCAGCTCACTCCTTGGAGAAAACCTCAAGCCCCTTGCCATATGAGGAACCCTCTCTCCATGTGAGTTCAGGTATAGAAACTCCTTCTAAACTCTATTTTTCTGTAGGTCATGAGAGCACTTATCCAAATTTGAGTGATACACTTGAAAAGATGGACTTAGATCCACAAACTGAGAGGCTGGCTCCTGACCAGGCAAAAGGTGAGGTAGAAAGAGTGTTGAATTTAGTAAGTCAAAGTGAGAATGAGGGTATGGATGATCAACTCCATAGTGAGGGAGAGAAAATTAGGAAACCATCATTTGATTTCTGGGATCAGGTTTTTCCTGAATCTTGGTCTGAAAATTTGGATATGGATGCTGGTACTTATTCGTTTATCAAGATGTATCAGAAGAATGACCTAGCACATCACAATGCAAAGCCAGAAGTTAAAGCTCAGAAGAAAAAGGAGAGGCTTGCAGGAATCATTAACAGAAGAGGTGCCAGGATAAAGCAATCTCTTGATACATATGTACCAGATGAAGTTCCTAATGATCCTAGTGTTCCTTTGTATGTACTTCCAATATCAGCTAGAATTGAGATATCTACAGTCTCTGATCACTCTAGGGAGGAGTCAGGATTTGAAGATGTTAGTACACAGAATACTGGTGAAGGAGATGATGATCATGTTTCAGCTCCAGATCAGAAAGATGAAGATGTTGATACTTCTAATTAGGTTTTATTACTTGAATATCATACAACTCAAGCAACTTCTTCTACAAGACTTGAAGATACAGTTCTTTCTGATTCTGATTCTGAAGATACTAGAAGCACTTCCAACATTGAAGTTCATTCTGATGTTTTGAAAGATATTCAGAATTCTCAAATTTCTATGCAAACAAGACTTCAATCACTTGAAGATAACCAAGTCACAATTATGGAAAATCAAGCAGTTCTGATGAATATCATTTGTTCTGTTTCTGAATCTCTTGGAATGAATGTTGATGATGTCAAAAAGGGGGAGATAAAGACAATTCAAAGATAACAACACCAGACTGGGGGAGATAAAGAGCAGACGAAGGGAAGTAAAAAGAAGAACTAGGAGTGACAGTGGTGAATCTCAGCTAGGAAGTGGTTAAGGAAGAGCAGCATTAATAGTTAAAATTCTTTCTTCTAAGTACTAGATAAACGTCTACATCTGGAAGGAGGTACTTAACTTCATAATTCTACATTCATAAATTCTATTCTGGTTGTATTGTTATATGTTTTGACATCCACAACTTAGATTTATGCTTCAGATTTTAAAGCATAAATAGGGGGAGATTGTTAGGAATAATTCATAAGTTGTGATGTTAAGAATAGAATTTACACATTATACTTCTTGTAATCCTAATCTTATAAAGGATTTAGCACTATATATATGATTTATGTGTAAAACAGTTATCTGTACAGTTTAGTCAGGAATGAACAGTGTATCGGAGACTACATGTCAGGAATAAAGAGCAAATCCTGATGACGGTCTAATAATGATGATGATTAGATACTGATGATGCAAGATGAAATCCTGATATCAGTCGTGTTACTGATGATGTCATTATGGATGCTATAGAAACTGGCAAGTGCTATAAAACAGGATCGTTGTTTGAAGAACAAGCAAGAAGATATTATGAAGGAAAGACTTTTCTATTGAAGGAAACTATCGACTAGAAGACAGAACATTGTCATGTATAGATTATATCTTTCTGTTATTAGTTGATAGGTAGCATTATAAATACTCTCTCTATATCATTGTAAAAAGAGTTCGTGAGGTTTGTAATCGTGAATATACGAGAGTACAAACAGAGAGAGCGAGATTTGTATTGTCAGCAGCTGCTAAAGGTATTGTACACCTTTGGTAGAGTTTGTATTTGATCTTATTAATACAAACAGAGTTTTATTCATTCGTTTATTCTTGTTCATATAATCAAGCAAAAATTAGACACGATTATATAACTTGTATTCAACCCCCCCCTTCTACAAGTTATTCGAGTTAACAGGCTTCTAAAACTGCCTTTGTCAGACACCAACTGATATTCTTAGTTCCTTACTCTGAGTTTTTGACGAATCCCTTCATTTATTAACAGATAGTTTTCGTCTCTTTTTTGCATTTATCCGATACATGACCTGTAAACACGATCCGGCCTGTATCTCAACCTGGAGTAACAGGTCACACCTTTTCTATAAAAGAAGGGGAGCATCCTTCATTCTTCCTCACTTCTTCATTTCTCAAATTTCTCTCAAGCTCTAAAATTCTCTAGTTCTTTAGCTTTTCAAGCTCATCTTCAAGTTCAAGCTCGATATGGCAAACAGACGCCCGGTCCCTCAAGTCTCCATGGAGGAAGCTATGAGGAAGAGGAGCATGGCCAGAACGGTTAAAGGTATGCTAAAACTCAAGCCTCCTCGTTATGTTGAACGTCGATTTGTTTCTTTATTAGACTTGTTGAGCACCATGGGGGAAGCTTTTCCCAACAGTTCAAATTTGGCTACCTTCCATTATCATTCTAAGTTGAAAAAGAAGGACATTGTGAAGATTAGGAGTACGTACAGTTTTCCCGATGTGATCAATGTTTGCTGTGACGCCCCCAGATCCGGGGTCGGAGATCTAGGCGCTCACGGTCCATTTTCCATTAATAACATACTTGTTCTTGCACATGATATAAATAAACAACCATCGACCCCACAATAAACTCACACCGCACACACACACACACACACAGGTTAGAGTCTCAGAAACGTCATACATATGAATAAGCAAAAGTAAGAATTTTAGAGTTATTACAGACCGAATTAAATAGCATTTATGCTACCAGCAACACTTCGATATGAAGCGAAGTTGGCGGCTTGAAAGTTTGTTACGGTACACTGCCTTGCACAGGTCATACTTATAGATAAAACGTACTAACAAAAGTTGCCGACCAATCCGGCTAATGGGGCCTACCGGTGGAATCTCAACTTTAGCCTGGGGTCTAGTCACCTGCTTTCGGACAGTCTGACAGGTTCTTGCCATTTCTCTTAGCTGTTGTGTTTGTAAAATTTGAAAACAAGCAAGAGTGAGCAACTATAGCTCAGCAAGAATATAGGTATAAAGTAAGCAATATAGCATTTCATATGTATAACAGTCATTAAACTCGTTGTATCAATCAGTTATAAAATCACTTGTCATTATTGGTAAATTTCAAAGGTGTACCAGTACGTGCCCTTGTTTTCAAAATAACCTTGCAGTTCTAGCTACTGCATAAAGTCAACATCTTTCTCATCAAAGTAGGACACTATCGGCAACTGGCACATAGGCCTAAGATGCAGTGTCAAAGCATTTTTCCAAAGTGGAGGAATGGGACTTAAAGAAAACATAAAACCTGACAGGGATTGACGATGATCAGTCGCCACATCCGAGTCCAATAATCCGCGGGTCTTCTCTACCGGTAGAAGGATAGAAACTACATCCGTAACTATCCCCGAGTGAAAACTACATCCGTAATCACCCTCGATGAAAACTACATCCGTAATCATCCTTCGGCAACACCTGGGCCGGAATAATAAGTGATGGACCGCCTGGCTCACGGCCGCTTACACATCCCGGGAATCGTTCGTCAACGGTTCCCACACCTGCCAGAGTCCCTTTTTCTTTTTCTTTTAAAAACCAGATTTTGATTGAAAACAGAGTAGTTGTGGTTCGACATCAGTCGACCGATAATTCTTGAAATCATACAAGAAGCAGAACCTGACCGGGGGTTTTCGAAAATGTTTTGAGTTCGAAAAAGTTCGAGTTTGAAAGTATTAAAAGGTATCTTGGATTAACTTTGTTTTTAAAATAGTGAACAATAATTATTAAATGATATTTTAAGATTTAATATTAACAATTAATAAAATAATTATTTAATAAAATAAACTTTTAATCCAAGATAGGGTTTCGAGTATTTACGAAGATATAATAATAGTTATTTGAATATACGATACCACCCGAATGACCCTTCGGGTTTTCGCAATATAGATACGATATAATAATATACCGCTCCCCGGTCAATAGTATATACGGACCGCTACGACCTCTATTGCTAGAGTCGTTGTCCGAAGAAAATATTTCAATCTAAGTTCAAGGGGTAAAAGCATACATGTACTTGTTCAATCTCAATTGCATCAATACTTCGATAAACATAGCATTTGATATAATTTGAAAACTACAAACACAACAGTGAAAATCCTTGTATAGGGATAAGTTTTGAAAAGTAAACTTTCCTTGGTTTGGTTGGGGTGGTCGAGCGTGTGAATTCGAATGATCTATACATAAACAATAATCGTTCGTTAGTACCTTAACAATTTCGTCTTAAGGTGACACGAAATTAACTTAACGACTTCGTCTTATGACTCCCTAGCCCCACTATAGGTCCATGACATCACTCGTTTATGCTCGTCACTTACTCGACTTAATTTAGTTACCACGTTCGAACCATAACCATTACTCCTAGAATTATGCTCCACTAACGACTTTTTCCCTTGCGCGAAATTTACTCTAGCATTTTTATAAAATCCAAAAATTCATATTTTAATCCAATTCTTTTTGGGTAGCCTTCACCACTGTATTTCCTAGCTTCTCTAATTTTTTCCATGATCCCAAATATTTTTTAAGGTGTTTAAACAAGGTTCACAAGGGGGTCACTTTATGCAGTCCATAGTCCAGAAACAAAAATCACTTCTCCGGCCATAACTAAAAATCCACACATCACCTAGCTATGAATCTTACATATCCAGAAACTACATTCAATTATCTTTCCAACAATATAAGGTAGGACATCATGGGACATCATTTGGGTGTTCAAAATCGTGTCACAATACAGGTCATTGCTCCTGGAAAAACTCAGCATGAACATACCACTTACATCAATCATTTTCACAATTCCACCATACAACCAACACTTAATACACTCAAATCATGGTTCATAACACTCATGGTGATATATATACTATCCATAGTCATAAAAGTCATAATCTCAACATAAAAACTCAAGATCCAAGTCATCCAACACTTATACAACCAAGATTAGCTCATACATGCATGGATCTACTACCAAACATTATAAATACTACATAACCAAGAGGGTTTGTGATTTTATACCTTCTTGAGCTCCTAGGGACCTTGGGTAAGCTTTTCACAACACAACAACACCTTAGATGATCTCCTATAACACTTATAATCCAAGATCTAAAAGAAAATCAAACATGGTTACTATTCACCCAATCTTTAACATTTTATAACTTGGAATTGGATGGATGAAATGAAGTGAAATTGCTAGCATACCTTGATTAGATGATGTAGATGACCTAGGAATTATGGTATGAATTTTGAGTGATGAGAAGTGGGAGAAAGAATTTTTCTTTCTTCTCCACTTGGTCTTGGCCGAGAGCAATATTAAAGGGGGGGAGAGAGTTTGATTTCTTTTCTTTTGTGTTTGTGTGGTTGTGTGTTTGATTGGGTGTTACATATAATTATATGTATTAGTATGGTACAATCTAGACATGGCTATAGGTATGGCTCTCATGTACTCTTGTCTCCACTTTTGAAAAAGCAAGCCAACTAGTTACTATTCCCCTTGCTATTTGGTTCATCTAGTTTGCTTTCCTAACTACTTAGTTGCATGAGCTTGCATGCAATACTACTCCTTGTATTATTATTCTCCCACCAATGCTTATTATCTAATCTTTGATTCGTATCGTATCTTAATTAATCCCTCGTAATAATATTTTGTCGCGTAGAGATTTCCCCTATAATTCCTTAAGTACTAATTGTGTAAATTCCTCTAATGTCCATAATTCCTTGTCATGATCCTTAATAAATCTTGTAACACTCTAATCATTCTCAAATCCCAAGTTTTATAAATCTCACTAACAATAAGACTCCTGCCTTCACAATCTCCCTTCTTATCTTACATAATGAATACAACAACACAGTTTCTCAGACAATCAATTCTATTAATCACAGGGATGACCAGAAAGGTTCCATATTGACATTGCCACAAGATATTAAATAAAATAAAATATTACCAAAAATTAGGGTTCTTACAGCCTCCCCTCCTTAAAAGGATTCCGTCCCGGAATCAGGTTGAAAACAGTTGGGGGTGCTTTTCACGCATTGCGCTTTCTAGTTCCCATGTTGATTCTTCGACATTTTGGTTCCTCCACAAGACTCTCACTAGTTTGACAACTTTATTCCTCAGCACCTGTTCTTTCCTATCCATAATTTCTACGGGTTGCTCCACATATGTCAAGTCTGGTTGCAGATCCACTTGATCATGCTCTATCACATGTCGGAAGTCGGTATGGTAGGGTCGTAGCATGGACACATGAAACACATTATGTACTTGCTGTAAGCTCGGAGGTAAAGCCAATTCATAGGCTAACTTTCCAACTCGTTTCAAGATCTCAAAAGGTCCAATAAATCTCGGGCTTAGTTTCCCCTTCTTACCAAATCTCATCAATCCCTTCCACGGTGATACTTTTAACATCACAAACTCTCCTACCTCATATTCTTTGTCCTTGCGGGTCTGGTCCGCATACTTCTTCTGTCTGTCTTGGGCCGCTACCAGCCGTCCTCTTATGAGCTCGATAGTTTCTCTTGTCTGTTGGACCAGTTCAGGCCCTAAAATCTTCCGCTCTCCAACTTCTTCCCAACACAAAGGAGACCGACATCTTCGTCCGTACAAAGCTTCATATGGGGGCATGCCTATACTCGCGTGGTAACTGTTGTTGTAGGAAAATTCGATCAATGGCAAATGGTCGTCCCAACTTCCCTTGAAATCTATGGCACATACTCTCAACATGTCCTCGATGGTCTGGATGGTTCTCTCGCTCTGTCCGTCTGTTTGGGGATGGTATGCAGTACTCATGTTTAACTTAGTCCCCACACAATCCTGAAAACTCTTCCAGAACCTGGAGTTGAATCTTGGGTCTCTATCTGATACAATGCTCACAGGAACCCCATGCCTAACCACAATCTCCTTTAAGTAGATATCTACCAGCTTGTCGACGGTGTATCTCTCGTTGATTGGAAGAAAATGGGCTGACTTGGTCAATCTATCAATAATTACCCAAATGGCGTCATGATTAGTCTTGGTCCTTGGTAATCCGACTACAAAGTCCATCGCAATCTGCTCCCACTTCCACTCGGGTATCTCTAAGGGTTGCAACAATCCACTAGGCCTCTGGTGTTCGGCCTTCACTCTTTGACATGTCAAGCATTTACTTACCCACTCTGCTACGTCCTTCTTCATATTTGGCCACCAATAATACTCTTTCAAATCCCTATACATCTTAGTGCCTCCAGGGTGAATCGAATACCTTGAACTATGAGCCTCTTGCAAAATCTCATCTTTTAATTCTCGAACGTTCGGGATCCATATCCTAGATGCGTACCTCATAACTCCATTCTCGTCCTTCTCACACCTAATTTCTTCGCCAGTCAAAATTTTCTCCATCGAATTCTTTTCTTCTTCTATCTTCTTTTCCTGGCATAACTTAATCTTTTCCAGTAGCGGTGGTTGGACTTTTATTTCCATCAGGCTCTCTTGGCCGATTCCTGGCAGCCTCACCTCAATCTCCAGCCTCTCGAGGTCCTTGATCACTTCGTCCACTGACGTTATCATCTTAATCTTCTCCTTTCGGCTAAGTGCATCGGCCACTACGTTGGCTTTCCCTGGGTGATAATGAATCTCACAGTCATAATCTTTGATTAGCTCTAACCATCTCCTCTGCCTCATGTTTAACTCTTTCTGAGTGAATATGTACTTTAAGCTCTTGTGATCCGTGTAGATTTCACACTTTTCTCCGTACAGGTAATGCCTCCAGATCTTTAAAGCAAAAACTATCGCTGCTAATTCCAAATCATGGGTGGGGTATCTTATCTCATACTCCTTAAGTTGTCGGGACGCATACGCGATCACCTTACCGTGCTGCATAAGCACACACCCTAAACCTTTATGGGACGCGTCGCTATAAATCACAAAATCTCCCTTATCATCGGGTAGGGCTAGTACTGGTGCTGTCACCAACCTCTTTTTCAACTCTTGGAAGCTTTCTTCACATTTCTCAGTCCACACAAACTTCTCGGTCTTGCGAGTTAGCCGGGTCAAAGGGGCTGCTATCTTGGCAAAGTCTTGGACAAATCTTCTATAGTAGCCGGCCAATCCTATGAAACTTCTCACCTCTGTCGGAGTGGTTGGTCTCTCCCAATTTGATACAGCCTCTATTTTGGCTGGGTCCACTAGGATGCCTTGTTCGCTAATCACATGCCCCAAAAAATGAACTTCCTTCAACCAAAATTCACACTTCGAGAACTTAGCGTACAACTTTTCTTCTCTTAATGCTCCCAATACAATCCTCAAATGCTCTGCATGTTCCTCCTTTGTCTTGGAATAAATTAAGATGTCGTCGATGAAGACTATAACACACTTGTCCAGGTACTTCTTGAAGACTCGATTCATTAAGTCCATGAAAGCTGCGGGTGCATTTGTTAACCCAAACGACATTACTAAAAACTCATAGTGTCCGTACCGGGTGCGAAAGGCCGTCTTTGGTATACCTTCTGGCTTAATCCTTAACTGGTGGTACCCGGTTCTCAAATCGATCTTGGAAAAATAAACCGCGTCCTTTAGTTGGTCAAACAAGTCATCTATTCTGGGCAAAGGATACTTATTCTTTATGGTCACCTTATTCAACTCCCTGTAGTCTATGCATAATCTCATACTGCCATCCTTCTTTTTCACGAATAGCACCGGGGCTCCCCACGGTGACACACTAGGTCTTATCATTCCTTTATCCAACAGCTCTTGCAATTGGGTGGCCAACTCTTTCATCTCCACTGGGGCTAGCCTATATGGGGCTTTCGAAATTGGGGCCGTGCCCGGAACTAAATCTATAGCGAACTCGATGTCTCTATCAGGTGGTAGTCCTGGAAGATCATCCGGAAATACATCCGCGAATTCATTAACGACTGGGATTTCCTGTAGGTTGGGTGCCTCCTTCTTGGTATCCTTTACATAGGCTAGATAGGCTTCGCATCCCTTACGTAACAGCCTTTTAGTTTGAATCATAGTCAGGAACTTTTGGGTTTGTCGTTTTCCACTAAACACTACTTCCTTATCCCCTGGCAGTCTTAAACTCACCTTTTTCTTCACGCAATCAATCTGAGCTCCATGGGTTGTCAACCAATCCATACCTATTATTACGTCAAACTCCCCTAATTTAAAAGGTATTAAATCTACCCGAAAGTGTCGCCCTTCTATTTCTAGGTCGCAACCTGGACAAACTTGGTTAACAGGAATAATTTCATGGTTTGCTATCTCTACTTGCAGTCTGTCTCTCAGTGGTTCAGTCTTAAGGCCTAGCCGACATACAAAATCTAGAGATATGAAAGACTTGGTAGCTCCCGAATCAAATAAAACATTCGCATTAACTGAGTTGAGTAGTAGGGTACCTGCGATCACATCCGTGTTCCTCACGGCATCTTGCACAGTCATGTTAAAAGTTCTTGCAGTAGGGGCCCTGTTAGAAGCAGTTCCACTCACTCTTGATGCAGCTGGCCCAGAGGACATACATTCCCTCATTCGGTGCCCTAGTTTCCCACACTTGAAGCAATTACCTCCAGCACTGGTGTTGTTACTAGTCCCTCGACAGGTGTTAGCATAATGTCCCGTCAGCCCACACTTGAAGCACTTCACATCTTGCAGGTTACACACGCCCGCATGTTTCCTTCCACATTTATTGCATTCCGGGAGTGGGGCTCGGGGTGGGGTAGAGTACGATGATCCCTGAGGTCGGCCGCCCTGGCCCACACTCCAACTTTCAGCTCTCTTGGTTCCAAAGTTTCCACTGGGCTGGGACACTGTTCCTCGCTTAAACTTGCTCGGAAAGCTCCCTCCCGCAGAGTTTCCCTTTCGACTGTCAAACTTCCTCTTCTTTCCTTCCCTCTCCTTCTGCATCTGTTCACTTCCAGCCTCAACAATCGACGCTTTCTGTACCAGGGTGGCATAGTCTGTCAGCTCAAGAACCGCCACACGATTCGGAATCCATTGCTTTAGCCCCAATTGAAACCTTCGGGCCCTCTTCACCTCAGAGTTCACATATTCCGGCACAAACCTTGACAGCTCAGTAAATCTTGCCTCATACTCGGCCACCGTCATGTTACCTTGCTTGAGTTCCAAAAATTTTAGCTCCATTTGTGTTTCCATGAACCTAGGGAAATACTTTTCCAAGAACAACTCGCTAAACCTCTCCCAGGTCACCACACCTCTTCCCTCCAAATTCTTTTTAGCTTCCCACCAGTAGTTTGCCTCACCCTTCAGCAGATAGGTGGCGAAAACAGTTTTCTGCTCTTCAGCGACTCCTAGTATTTCAAAAGATTTTTCCATTTCTTTCAGCCAGGCTCTTGCCTCGACTGGGTCCGCAGTTCCCTTAAACTCCGGGGGTTTCAGGGATTTGAAATTCCGAAAGGCATTGGCATTCGCATTGTTGGGTGGTGGCTGAACCGGGGGACGGTCCAAGTTCTGCCTAAGTAGGTCCATGAATCGCTCCATAGGGTCTCTCCTTGGGTTTTCCACCTCCAGGGTATCATCTTCAGCTTCCTCTTCATCATACTCAGAGTTATCAAACAGGTTATAATCACTACCTTCATCCTCGCTCAGGTTCTGATCCTCTCTCTCTCGGTTTTGGTTGCCTTCCGGCCCATGGTGGCTATCCTGGCCTTCAGAGCTGGCCGGGTGAGCTCGAGTGTTCATTCTTCTGGGTGGCATGATTCTGATAATAAGACAAAAATGGGTTAGGGTTTGCAGATTATTTGGCCATATTTAGAGAAGTCAGGAACGTATTGTTCCTCTTTATACAGGGTTAAAATTTCGAAACTCGTAGTGCCCTTATGATGGCGATAAACTGTAAAACCTTTTTAGGGGAAGTAGTTACGTGGTTCGAAAACATTTGTAGGAATTTCCAAGATTTCAAAACTTCGAACTTATATAAATGTTTTCAAAATTTTAAATAACTAAAACCGTTTTTTTTTTTTTTTCTTTTGAAAGGTTTATTTTAGAAAAATTGTAGGAACATTTTGGAAAATTTGGAGAACAATTTGAAATCGCATATCGTAAATTTGAAACAGTATGGTTGTATTTGTGGCTTGTAGCAGTTGTATAATCACAGTTGTATATCAAAACAGTAGAGCATGGCATCGGGAAGTAAAACAGTTGAGACAATATCAAGGAAACTGAAACTAAATAAGTACGGTGCAAAGGTGGTCACAAAGTTTGGATGTTAGAGCCAAATACATAGTTCCGATGTCAAAGTCTAGCAAAAGTGGAACAAATACAAGTACATAATCCGAATAGTCAGGGCTACACAAAAGTAGGGCTACATCCGTACATCCTATCCGTAGTCACATCTAAATATATGTAGGTCAGTCTACTCATCCACTGGTCAGAAAGGACGCCACTGCACAAGTCAACTATCCCGCAAAATCGACACACTAATGTCATCTGAACCTAGGGGACTGAGCTATCAGTAACACATCACGGGGCCGCACCGCGACGGAGCAAGGCCCTCACTCGGGCAAATGCACGACGCACAACACGTCTAACATCCCTAGCCTGGATCACTCCGCCCCCGCGGATCCCCAAACTGAGAACCCTCTCGCGACTCCTCCTCTCAATCCTGTGGAGTCGAGCTCTAGTCCTCCTAGCAACAGTAGTCCTCCTCTAAGCCTGGATCCTCAAGCGCGCCTCGCGCTCCTCCACTATCACCCTCCTCGCCTCGTTAAGTCGGGCCTCCGCAGAAAGTAAGTCTCGGGTCATGAACTGCACGACATAGGCGTGCTCAGCGCCCGACACCGGGGGTAGGTCCAGTGGTGGGGGTGGCATAACAGGGGCAGGAGCAGGAGCAGGGGTAGGGTCACGCTCCTCCTCACTAGAAGTATCCTCCTCGGGGTCATCATCTGAAGAAGTGGGGCTCAATGACTGTGGAGAGGGTGGGGTGACACAACACGGTCCTCACCGGGTCGCACACTCTCCTCATCAGTGGCCACAGGGGAGGGGGTAACAGGCTCAGGCTCCATAAAGGGCTCCTCCTCGGGATCCTCATCATCAGTATCCCCTAATATCGTAATCCAGGGGCCCAGCTCAGGGTCAGCATCAGTATCCTCAACAGGGTCCTCAGTCTCTCTCAGTAGTGCCTCATCATGCTCCCTCTCATAGGCCTCAGGGTCTGGTATCTCCTCCATCTACACAAGGGAAATAAGCTAGGTTACTAACCAAAAAGAAGGGTTTAAGGAGTAGTTCCCTCACGGGCCTTAGAAGTCAGGGCCATATCCGATAACCCGACTGTGAACTCGATGAGAGCTCTAGGTATTAATGGGGTTATTATTATTGTTATTATTATTAGTATCATTATGGTTGCTTCCCTAAGTTACTATCGTTTCTGAGAACTGTAACCCTCTCTCTGATACCATTTCTGTGACGCCCCCAGATCCGGGGTCGGAGATCTAGGCGCTCACGGTCCATTTTCCATTAATAACATACTTGTTCTTGCACATGATATAAATAAACAACCATCGACCCCACAATAAACTCACACCGCACACACACACACACACACAGGTTAGAGTCTCAGAAACGTCATACATATGAATAAGCAAAAGTAAGAATTTTAGAGTTATTACAGACCGAATTAAATAGCATTTATGCTACCAGCAACACTTCGATATGAAGCGAAGTTGGCGGCTTGAAAGTTTGTTACGGTACACTGCCTTGCACAGGTCATACTTATAGATAAAACGTACTAACAAAAGTTGCCGACCAATCCGGCTAATGGGGCCTACCGGTGGAATCTCAACTGTAGCCTGAGGTCTAGTCACCTGCTTTCGGACAGTCTGACAGGTTCTTGCCATTTCTCTTAGCTGTTGTGTTTGTAAAATTTGAAAACAAGCAAGAGTGAGCAACTATAGCTCAGCAAGAATATAGGTATAAAGTAAGCAATATAGCATTTCATATGTATAACAGTCATTAAACTCGTTGTATCAATCAGTTATAAAATCACTTGTCATTATTGGTAAATTTCAAAGGTGCACCAGTACGTGCCCTTGTTTTCAAAATAACCTTGCAGTTCTAGCTACTGCATAAAGTCAACATCTTTCTCATCAAAGTAGGACACTATCGGCAACTGGCACATAGGCCTAAGATGCAGTGTCAAAGCATTTTTCCAAAGTGGAGGAATGGGACTTAAAGAAAACATAAAACCTGACAGGGATTGACGATGATCAGTCGCCACATCCGAGTCCAATAATCCGGGGGTCTTCTCTACCGGTAGAAGGATAGAAACTACATCCGTAACTATCCCCGAGTGAAAACTACATCCGTAATCACCCTCGATGAAAACTACATCCGTAATCATCCTTCGGCAACACCTGGGCCGGAATAATAAGTGATGGACCGCCTGGCTCACGGCCGTTTACACATCCCGGGAATCGTTCGTCAACGGTTCCCACACCTGCCAGAGTCCCTTTTTCTTTTTCTTTTAAAAACCAGATTTTGATTGAAAACAGAGTAGTTGTGGTTCGACATCAGTCGACCGATAATTCTTGAAATCATACAAGAAGCAGAACCTGACCGGGGGTTTTCGAAAATGTTTTGAGTTCGAAAAAGTTCGAGTTTGAAAGTATTAAAAGGTATCTTGGATTAACTTTGTTTTTAAAATAGTGAACAATAATTATTAAATGATATTTTAAGATTTAATATTAACAATTAATAAAATAATTATTTAATAAAATAAACTTTTAATCCAAGATAGGGTTTCGAGTATTTACGAAGATATAATAATAGTTATTTGAATATACGATACCACCCGAATGACCCTTCGGGTTTTCGCAATATAGATACGATATAATAATATACCGCTCCCCGGTCAATAGTATATACGGACCGCTACGACCTCTATTGCTAGAGTCGTTGTACGAAGAAAATATTTCAATCTAAGTTCAAGGGGTAAAAGCATACATGTACTTGTTCAATCTCAATTGCATCAATACTTCGATAAACATAGCATTTGATATAATTTGAAAACTACAAACACAACAGTGAAATTCCTTGTATAGGGATAAGTTTTGAAAAGTAAACTTGCCTTGGTTTGGTTGGGGTGGTCGAGCGTGTGAATTCGAACGATCTATACATAAACAATAATCGTTCGTTAGTACCTTAACAATTTCTTTCTAATTACGGGGCTTTAAGGGGACACGAAATTAACTTAACGACTTCGTCTTATGACTCCCTAGCCCCACTATAGGTCCATGACATCACTCGTTTACGCTCGTCACTTACTCGACTTAATTTAGTTACCACGTTCGAACCATAACCATTACTCCTAGAATTATGCTCCACTAACGACTTTTTCCCTTGCGCGAAATTTACTCTAGCATTTTTATAAAATCCAAAAATTCATATTTTAATCCAATTCTTTTTGGGTAGCCTTCACCACTGTATTTCCTAGCTTCTCTAATTTTTTACATGATCCCAAATATTTTTTAAGGTGTTTAAACAAGGTTCACAAGGGGGTCACTTTATGCAGTCCATAGTCCAGAAACAAGAATCACTTCTCCGGCCATAACTAAATATCCACACATCACCTAGCTATGAATCTTACATATCCAGAAACTACATTCAATTATCTTTCCAACAATATAAGGTAGGACATCAGGGGACATCATTTGGGTGTTCAAAATCGTGTCACAATACAGGTCATTGCTCCTGGAAAAACTCAGCATGAACATACCACTTACATCAATCATTTTTCACAATTCCACCATACAACCAACACTTAATACACTCAAATCATGGTTCATAACACTCATGGTGATATATATACTATCCATAGTCATAAAAGTCATAATCTCAACATAAAAACTCAAGATCCAAGTCATCCAACACTTATACAACCAAGATTAGCTCATACATGCATGGATCTACTACCAAACATTATAAATACTACATAACCAAGAGGGTTTGTGATTTTATACCTTCTTGAGCTCCTAGGGACCTTGGGTAAGCTTTTCACAACACAACAACACCTTAGATGATCTCCTATAACACTTATAATCCAAGATCTAAAAGAAAATCAAACATGGTTACTATTCACCCAATCTTTAACATTTTATAACTTGGAATTGGATGGATGAAATGAAGTGAAATTGCTAGCATACCTTGATTAGATGATGTAGATGACCTAGGAATTATGGTATGAATTTTGAGTGATGAGAAGTGGGAGAAAGAATTTTTCTTTCTTCTCCACTTGGTCTTGGCCGAGAGCAATATTAAAGGGGGGGAGAGAGTTTGATTTCTTTTCTTTTGTGTTTGTGTGGTTGTGTGTTTGATTGGGTGTTACATATAATTATATGTATTAGTATGGTACAATCTAGACATGGCTATAGGTATGGCTCTCATGTACTCTTGTCTCCACTTTTGAAAAAGCAAGCCAACTAGTTACTATTCCCCTTGCTATTTGGTTCATCTAGTTTGCTTTCCTAACTACTTAGTTGCATGAGCTTGCATGCAATACTACTCCTTGTATTATTATTCTCCCACCAATGCTTATTATCTAATCTTTGATTCGTATCGTATCTTAATTAATCCCTCGTAATAATATTTTGTCGCGTAGAGATTTCCCCTATAATTCCTTAAGTACTAATTGTGTAAATTCCTCTAATGTCCATAATTCCTTGTCATGATCCTTAATAAATCTTGTAACACTCTAATCATTCTCAAATCCCAAGTTTTATAAATCTCACTAACAATAAGACTCCTGCCTTCACAATCTCCCTTCTTATCTTACATAATGAATACAGCAACACAGTTTCTCAGACAATCAATTCTATTAATCACAGGGATGACCAGAAAGGTTCCATATTGACATTGCCACAAGATATTAAATAAAATAAAATATTACCAAAAATTAGGGTTCTTACATTTGCTTACCAAATCCGGGAGACCGGACTTGCAATTAGCATCCAGAAAGATTATGTGTTTTTAAAGGTGCTTTAGAGGCGGGATTGAGGTTCCCGGTTCATCCTTTTATTATCAGGTTCCTGGCGGAGCTCCAGATCCACCCGTGTCAATTATATCCTAACTCCTGGAGGTTCTTGATTATCTTCATGCTAAGATGTAAGGAGTTGAACATCACTTGGGACACAACTTTATTCAGAAGCATCTTCATGATCAAAAATTCTCCTGATTCCTCACCAGGATATGTTAGTTTTCAACTCCGAAACAGGCTCCCTCATATTGTAAACTCCTTTTCTTTTCCCGATTCCCATCGTACTTGGGATAGGGAATTTGCCGTTTTGGAGTGGGAAAGTGGCGACTGGGGCCACTTTTTTGTTAAGAGATTCGGGGTCCTGGAGGATAGTTCACATTTCGTGCTTGACCTTACTAACCAGCAATTGCTCGACAGGGATAAACTGCTTGCCGATGAAGGGCGTTCTCATTATAGAACTATTCTTACTGAGAAGAAGGTCATCGAAGCTAGCCTAATCTTTCTTTCTGTTGAGGGTAATTTTTCCTTCGTGACTTCATTATGAACTATGTTTGTTCTTATTCCGATGTCTTTTCTCTCATATTTCAGCTGCTGAGGAGCTGGACAATCTCCCTGAGAATCAACCAACTGTTACAAGGCGAATGATAAAGCATGCAGAAGCTCAACTAAATCCCCCTGAAAGACAAGTTCCTCAATTCCTAGCGGGATGTAGCCAAGGGGGAGAAAGGTCCCGCAATGCTGGTGAAGGCGTTAGAATCCCCTTTACTCCAGACTAGGGCATCTGCGAGCAAGATTCTGTCATGGGGAACTCTGCTCTATCCTTAGATTGGTCGAGGCTTTCTATCACCCCTCCTGATCTCCTAACCATCACTGCGGGGGATAAGATCGATGAATCCGAGCGCCTCGGAGCTCAGGCCTTATATCAGGTATCAAATTGTTCACTTAATGTTCTTATTTACTTTGTTAGCTATAAACGTCTTTCTAATTCCCTTGTTGCAGGCCAATGCCTATCTTCAATCTGTGACTCGTCAAGGTCGTGCTTATAGGGATGACAATGCCATACTGAGGGACGAGGAGGCAAAGCTCCAAGAGCAGATGCAAAACTTGGACTCTAAAGCTGTCCGAGCTGAGGCCAACTGCCATTCTCTTCAAAAGAATCTTCGCTCTATGGCAAAGAAGATGTCTGCCAAAGTTGATAAAGTGATTGATGCCTACCATAAGTCAAAAGGGTTTTTCGAGTTCATGGATAAGCATGATGATGAAATGCGGCCATTCAACATGTCCGTCGGTTGGAACAAGGCCATTGGTGCCGTTAGCCACAAGCATCCTACAGTGGTCAACCCAGCTGACTTTCCTTGCCCTAACTGGGCTATTGGTGTTGAAAATCAAGTGGAACGTGCATCAGGTTCCAAGGGTAGTCGCCGCCCTTCCAGTTCTGGCTTGAGGAAAGCGAGCAATGCCGTTAGCTCCGGATCATCTTCTTCCCGTTTTGCCGGAAAAAAGGCCATGTCTAAGAGGGAGGTAGCCATGAGGCAATCTTTCCCCGGAAAGCAACTTCGTGCCAGAGTCGTATCTTCGACTGAGACTTCAGAAGAAGAAGGGGACGTGGTGCAGAAGGGAGCAGCGCAACCTATGGAGACGGAGGTCGAAGAAGATAATGATGAAGATGATGAGAGCTCCGAAGAGGAGGAGGGAGGAGAGCAAGAAGTGGTAAGGGAATCCTACGAGGAGTAAGTGGCCTTGCATGGCTTTGTTAGCCGCTTGTGGCTTTATCTTTCCAGTTTTTAATCAAGGTCCTCCGAGACTTAACTTTTATCTGTTGGTTTGTAACTTAACTCTAAATTCGGCCCCTTGGGGTTGCTTAGTTGTGCACTTGTTTTATTTCTATTTGTGTGTTCTTTGTTTTCGTTACTTGGTCATCTTTGACTCGCACTCATCAGGTGCTTGGCACATAAATAAAATCACACAATCATAGAATGGAAAACAAACTTGTATTAATAACTTGAAACGGGTTCAACCCTTACATAATTTAATACTGTCCTACTCGGGGTACCAAGCCCCGGAATGGTTTCATCGAACCTTATTTCTACTTCTCCTAATAGATAGATAAAAGCCAAGTCCTTACTAGGAAGGCTTACACATAATAAATCTTCAAGTTCTGAGCATGCCAAGTTCGTGGCACTTCATTCCCATCTAACGTCTCCAACTTGTATGCTCCTCGCCCTAATGTCTTCCTGACTCGATATGGCCCTTCCTAATTAGGGGCCAGCTTTCCTTTTACTCCAACTCCAGAAGCCTCTATTTTTCTCAAAACTAAGTCACCTTGCTGGAAGAACCTCTCCTTAACCCTATGGTTGTAGTAAAAGGATGCCTTCTTCTGATGCTCCACATTCTTGGCGTTTGCCTCGTCCCTGACTTCATCAATTAGGTCAAGGACGAGCCTCATGCCTTCTTCATTGGTCTCTTGTTCATATGCCTCAACTCGAGGTGATGCATGCATGATCTCCAAGGGCACAACTGCCTCGGCTCCGTAAGCCAGCAAAAACGGGGTTGCTCCTGTTGTCACCTTACAAGTGGTGCGATATGCCCAGAGTATAGGCAGTAACTCATCCACCCAAGTGTTCCTTGAGCATTCAACTCTTTTCTTTAGTCCATCAAGGATAATTCGATTGGCTACCTCTGCCTGTCCATTAGCTTGTGGATGTGCTACTGAAGAAAAACGAAGCTCAATAGCATTTTCCTCGCAGTACTTCTTAAATTCTTCATTGTTGAACTGCATCCCATTATCTGTCACAAGGATTCGGGGAATTCCATACCTACAAATGACGTTCTCCCAAAAGAACTGGGAAACTTGCTTAGTGGTTATCTTGGCTAGAGGTTTAGCCTCAATCCACTTGGTGAAGTAGTCGATGGCCACTATCAAAAACTTCTTTTGTGCTGATGCCATAGGGAAAGGACCAAGTATGTCCATCCCCCACATTGCAAACGGTATGGGAGAGCTAACTGAGGTTAACATCTCAGGCGGCTTCCTTACAATAGGGGCGTGCTTTTGACATCTGTCACACTTCTTGACATAATTCTGGGCATCTGCCAACATCTCTGGCCAATAGAATCCCAGGCGGGTGATCTTGTGGGCTAGGGCTCTGCCCCCCAAGTGTTGCCCACAGATCCATTCATGAACTTCTTCCAATGCTTCCTTAGCCTCTTGGGGCCTTAAACACTTCAAATATGGGATAACAAACGATCTCTTATAAAGGATGCCTTCGATCAAGGCGTATCTCAATGCTCTTACTGACAGCTTTCGTGCCTCCAAGGCATTGTTAGGGAGCCAACCGGTTTCGAGGTGAGCTTTGATGGGATCCATCCAGCAGCTTCCTATATCAATTGGTGCCACCAACTTCGAGTTAATGGTCGGGGCCTTCAAGACCTGGAAGTAAACACTCCCTGCATAATTCTCTATCTCAGAAGAAGCGAACTTGGACAGGGCATCGGCCTTAATGTTCTCTTCTCTCGGAATATGCTCCACATAGCATTCATCAAACTGAGTTATAACAGCCTTTACGACTCTCAAATACTTTGCCATAGTTTCATCCTTGGCTTCAAATTCGCCATTCACTTGCGAGACTACCAGTCTTGAATCTCCACAAACTTTGAGGTTCTTGACCCTCATGACTCTGGCCAAGCCCAAACCGGCTATCAATGCTTCATACTCCGCTTCGTTGTTGGTGGTAGGAAAATCCAACTTCAAAGCGTACTGAACTGTGAACCCATCGGGGCTTTGCAAAACCAAACCTACACCACTAGATTTTGTTTTTGAAGCTCCATCAAAATAGAGCACCCAATACTCCTTCAGATCAGGTACGAGCTCATCTTCTTTTTCCTCCTTCTAAGGGGTAGTCACTATCTCTTGCCCCCCGACTTCTTGGTTGTTAAGGGTGCATTCAACCACGAAGTCAGCTAATGCCTGAGCCTTAACGACTGTTCGAGGCTTGTATGCGATATCAAATTCTCCTAACTCAATCGCCCACTTGATTAGCCTTCCACTGGCCTTAGGGCTATGAAATATGTTCCTCAATTGCTGGTCTGTCAAGACTTGGATCTTATGTGCCTGAAAATAAGGTCGTAACTTTCTCGAGGCTGTTACCAATGCCAAAGCGAACTTCTCGATAGTTGAGTAATTCAACTCAGCCCCATGCAACACCTTGCTCACATAGTAGATAGGTTTCTGAATTTTCTTCTCTTCTCGAATGAGAACAGCACTCAATGCTTGCTCAGATATTGCCAGGTATAGATAAAGAGTCTCTCCGGGACTACGCTTGGCCAACAGTGGGGCTTCAGCCATGTACTTTTTCAGCTGTTCGAAAGCCTCTTGGTTCTCAGGAGTCCACTCAAAAATTTTCACCTTCTTCAATGCTTGGAAGAAAGGCAAGCACTTGTCACCAGATTTGGAAATGAACCTCCCCAAGGCTGCAACTCGGCCTGTTAACTTCTATACATCTCGTATAGAGCGGGGTGGTTCCATGTCCAGAATTGCTTCGATTTTGTCAGGGTTGGCCTCTATGCCTCTCTTTGATACCATCAGTCCCAAAAATTTTCCAGATCCAACTCCAAAGGCACACTTAGCTGGATTCAACATCATCTTGTGGTGCCTCAACACTTCGAATGCCTCTCTGAGGTGCTTAATGTGGTCTGCCTTACACAGACTCTTGACTAACATGTCATCAACATAGACCTCCATGGTTTTCCCAATCAGATGGGCGAATATCTTATTCACCAGTCGTTGTTATGTAGCGCCTGCATTCTTTAGACCAAAAGCCATAACAAGATAGCAGAAAACACCAAAGTCAGTTATGAAAGATACCTTTGGGATGTCATCCTTGTGCATCTTAATCTGATTGTAGCAGCTGAACCCGTCCATGAAACTCAACATCTCATGTCCAGCTGTGGCATCTATCAACATGTCTATCCTTGGTAGGGGAAAACAATCCTTTGGACACGCATCATTCAAATCAGTGAAATCTATACACATCCTCCACTTTCCATTCACCTTCTTGACCATCACAGGGTTAGCTAACCATTCGGGGAGTTGAATTTCTTCAACAAACCCAGCTTTCAATAGTTTGTCAACTTCTTGCGCCTCCTGCCTCTCAGGAGAAAAATTCCTCTTCTTCTGCTTTATCTTCTTCCATTCAGGATCGATGTGCAACCTATGAGTTATAAGTTGGGGGTCAATTCCTGGCATGTCTGCTGTTGTCCAAGCAAACACATCGCTATTCTCTTGCAAGAATGCTGTCAATTCGCCCTTCAGGGGTTCCTTCAGAGATGCTCCTATATATGTAACCTTCTCAGGGTCGCCCAGCTCCAGAGGGACGGGGATTAAATCCTCTACTGGTTTCCCTCGGTGTTCATCATCACCACGGACATCCATGTCTTCAATCGGGAGTACCTGCCCCCGACTCCATCAGCTCTTAGGGCGGATACATAACAACTTCTTGCCATCTTCTGGTCGCCTTTTTGTTCTCCGATCGCATTCCGGGTTGGAAACTTAATCTTCATGTGATATGTTGAGGCAACAGCCTTGAACGCATGAAGTCCAGTCCTTCCCAGGATTGCGTTATAAGTTGAGGCTGCCTTAATTACCAGAAAATTCAACATCTGAGTAGCTTCTTTAGGTTCCTGCCCGATAGTCATGGGCAACTGAATAGTCCCTTCAACCTTGGACTAAACTCCATTAAATCCGTAGATCGGCATGTTTGTTGGGGTTAGCTGAGAATCATTGTATCCCATCTTTACGAATGCGTCATAAAACAGAATATCAACTGAAGCTCCATTGTCTATCAAGACCCGCTTCACTTCCGAGTTCCCAATCACAGGGGTTATGACCAACGGGTCGTCATGGGGAAACTTCACCCCTTCAAGATCAGAATCATCGAAACCAATTGCGATTTCAGTTCTTGTACGCTTCGGGGCCTCTCCCACAATGTGCATCACCTCCCTGGCATATGCCTTTCGAGAGTTCTGAGTTGTAACAGCCGCTGTCGGGCCTCCCTAAATCATGTTAATAACTGGCCCACGGGGCTGTATGTTACGATCACGATTATTGTCCCTTCTGTAATTATCTCTCCTGTCGTAATCCCTTCTTTGGGTTCCACGATCTTCACCCTTGGTGAAATTATTTAGCTTTCCTTTGCGGATCAAGAATTCAATCTCATCCTTTAACTGCCTACAATCATCTGTATCATGCCCCACATCTCGGTGGAACCGACAATATTGATCCTTGTTTCTCTTTGCGGGGTCTCCCCTGAGTGGCTTTGGCCATTGGAAGTCCTTATCCTTCTCGATCTCTAACAAGATTTGACTCCTAGGAGCATTCAACCTTGCATAGTCAGAAAATCTTGGTCCCATATTCCTTTTCGGTGTTGACTCGGAGTCTTTGCTAGTACGGGGATACTTGTCCCTAGCATCATACTCCTGGTCTTGTTTTCGCTTCTTGGAGTCGTTGTTACCCTTGCCATTACATCCCGCGGCTTCTTTCTTCATGCTATCCTCAGCCTTGATATATTTGTCAACCCTTTGCTAGAGTTCAACCATGTTTTCAGGAGAATGCTTTGCCAATGATCTCTTAAAGAATTCATCAGTGGTTCCATGTTCCAGGGCTACCATGGCCACCTTGTTTTCCAAGTCAGTGATGTTCAATGTCTCTTTAGTGAACCTCTTGAGGTAGTCTCTCAAGTTTTCGTTCTTTCCTTGCACCACGTACATGAGAGATGCAGAACTTTTTTCATGAACTTTCCCGCTGATGAACTGGCTAACAAAAGCGGCGCTCAGCTCCTTAAAAGAGCCAATTGAATTCGCAGGTAGTCGGCTGTACCATCTTTGAGCCATACCTGACAGAGTTTGAGGAAACACCGTACACTTCAAGGCGTCACTTGCGGGCTGCAACAGCAGTGCATTTGAGAACGTCCTAACATGATTTACGGGATCACCCGTTCCATCATATGCCTTGATTGTCGGCATCTTGAACTTCCTGGAGATGTGAGCATTCATCACCTTCTCGGTAAACGGGGGTGTGGGGTCATCAGGATCCCCAAGTGGCATCAGATCCTTAGGGTTGCTCTTGGGGGTTTCCACACTCATTTTTCTTCCAGTTGGGGCGTCAGCCCTTCTCTGCCTCCTTGAAGATCCCTCTAGATCTATAAAGGGAATCAGTCCAGAGGTTGGAGGAGGCCGATTTTGATTCAACCTAGCTTGCTCCCTGGCAATATCTTCCTTTATCCTTAGAATCTCAGCCTCATGAGCCTTGATTCTCTCAACAGCTGTCAATGGAGGTCCATCATGGATAGTTTGTGTTCTCCTTCTTGGTTCCCTACTAGCACGTCATCTTCTAGGGTATTCATCATGATCATCATCATCAGACAATGAATCCTCAATATAGGGGCCGGAGTAGTCATAGTATTCTCGATCTCAGATCTTCAAGGCGTGACCACTAGGTCCAGCTCCTTGAGGAGGAGGGTAGTTAGGCAGCCCATACATTGGGTTGGTGTTCACGGGGAGATCCGTAGTATAGATCTGGACCCCATGTGGGGGGTTGTTAGGATCGACTACCAAGGGAGAAACCACCACCTGAAGAGGACTGGTACCTTGATTCGTGTGGATGATCGGAGGTAACGTACTCTTAACATGGGACATTGTCCCTAGAGGTTGAGAAACTTGATGTTGAACAATCGCCCCAGTTGTCGGAGGCACCGGATCCGTGGTGGGCGGTGCAGAACTAAGTGGCAGAGGCTCGGTAATTGTCGGTGTCCTTCGTGTTTGAACCATGATTGATGTCTCCTTCCCACAGACGGCACCAAATGTTGTGGAATAAAAACTAGGTTATGAATATTGCGGCTAGGGTTTAAGTATATTCAATGCAAAGGGTGGTTGAGCTTCGAGCTTTAATGGCTGTTTTCGTGTTCGAGACTGATCGGTCCTCACAGAGTGCCTACGTATCTCGTATTGAGAATCAAGCCAAAAACGTAGTTCTGAGAATGAGGGGTCAGACCCTTTATATAGGCTGAGAAGCCCTAGAATCGTAGTAGAATTAGGTGACTTGGTGGGCAAGTCACCGCCTTGAGGAAGGTTTCAGACCCCTTCCTTGTAGGAATTAGTTTCCATGTTGAAATATGTATCTTGGAGGCTAAGTCAGACAAGAGTTATATCCTTGTTTGACTCTTATTTGCTAAGCTGTTTATTACTCATTAAATGTGTCTAATTAATGCCACATTAAATGTGTCTTTAGGGCTTACTTTTAGCCCATATCACCCAATGATATGGGAGGCATGACTTTGATTAATTTTCCTGAAGATCAAACAAATACTGTTCAGTCAGAGTCTATCCACCTTGAGGGTGTGTCTCAGCAAACAACACTTAAAGACGGTGGCATACTAACTATGGTGTCTAATGAAGTATTACTGAAGACATCAGAGTCCAGTGTAGACCCTGAAAGTGGTATACTGGAGCCTGTAGTCTCTGAAAAGATAGTTGATGTTTGTGAGGGTTAGGAGACTATAGCAGCTCACTCCATGGAGAAAACCTCAAGCCCCTTGCCAAATAAGGAACCCTCTCTTCATGTGAGTTCAGGTATAACAACTTCTCCTAACCCCTATTTTTCTGTAGGTCTTGAGAGCACTTATCCAAATTTGAGTGATACACTTGAAAAGATGGATATTGATCCACAATCTGAGAGGCTGGCTCCTGACCAGGCAAAAGGAGAGGTAGAAAGAGCGTTGGCTTTAGTAAGCCACATTGAGAATGAGGGTATGGATGATCAACTCCATAGTGAGGGAGAGAAAACTAAGAAAGAAACATCTTTTGATGTTGGACATTTGGCAATCGTACCTTTTACTTCAGATTCAGATATTCCAGTTGCAGCTGTAAGTCATTCTACTCAAGTACCTTTACTTGAATATCATTGTACATCTGTAGTTCTTGATTCACAGGCAACTTCATCTGCAAAGGTTACAGAACCTTCATTTGGTTATTTTGATCAAACGTGGCCTACTAATCAAGTAGATGCTTATGCTTTGGGTATTGATTCTCTGAATTTCATGTTTATTCAATGACTTCAAGCTAATGATAGAGAACATGCTCTTCAGAAAGCCACACCTTTGCGTCTAGATTTTCACAATCAGATTGATGATACTGTTTCAAATGATTCTGATGCTGACTTTGAAGAGACGGAAACATTTACTTATTGGGATCATGATTATCCTACTGAACTTGTTCATGGTTCATTCGTTTCTGATCCTGATTCTTTTACACTTATCAGACATATTGGTAAAATTGAGAGAACTAGAGCCAAGGACAAACTGGAATTCTCTAACAAATATGGTATCTATCCAGATGAAGTATCAGATCCTACAGCATTAGCTCATGCTAAGGGCATTGCTGAGTTCAATTATCAAAATGAGGTTCTTGTTGATTCTCATAAAATTTTAGATGCTGATCTTGCTTCTGTGAACCAGTCTGTTCAAGCTCTTGCTACTCAAGTTGCATACATTGATACAGCAATTCAAGCTACCAATGATTCTATGAAGTTTGTAAATTCCGACATTGAAACACATCTTTACAAGCACAAGACAATTCTTGAAGGTGTTCAGCAATCTCAAACATTGGTTAATCAAAGACTTCAAGCATTGGAAGATAATCAAGTCACTATCATGGAAAATCAGGCTTTCTTGATGAATCTTATTTGTTCTCTTACTGAAACTCTTGGAGGCAGTGTTGCTGATGTCAAAAAGGGGGAGATTAAAACAATTAAGAGAAGACAAACAGGAATAGTCATCAGAGATACTTGCAGGGCTGATGCTACTAAAGATAAGACTGATAGGAGAGATAAGGGTGATGATGGTGGAAGTGGTGGTTCAAATGTTTGGAAAGGAAAAGGTAAACTAGGTACAAACACTGAAGCTGGTAGATCTGTTCATTCAAGGTCTAAAGAAAAGTAAGTTTCTAACCAGTCAGAGTCTGTGACAAAGAAAGCTAAAACTCTTCAAGTACCAGGTACTGCATCAATTCTTCTACAGGAACAAATTGTAAAAGATGTAGTGTCAGGGACTACAATAGATTTGAAGAATGTAGGATTAACACAGAAGAAGGTGATAAAATCACAAAATGTTCAATCTACTACTTCTAATGTTGAAGAACAAAAGGAACCATCTTATTGTACTTTAAATCAAAGTTTACAGTCACTTGTTCCTCGTGATAGGAGTGGACTTGGTCATAGTAAGATGAATACCACAGATGTTGCAAAACTGAAAGCTGATCCTCATTCACTCTTGGATAAGTTTTGAGAGCAGATGACTCAAAGACATCTCAATAAATTGATTTCTGCACAGCTTGTTCATAGAGTGAAGACATATCAAGAATATGAAAGAATAAGAGGAATGGTTGATAAAGAAGAAACATAAGTTATCATTCTTGTATACTTCTTATCTGATGGTAGAGTGAGATGGATTGATTTGGCTACATTCTTATATCATAAGAAGGAAGAAGAGTTAGCTTATGTTCGATTCTTGTTACACAAAAATGCCAAAGTTACTCATAATTATAATGCATCACTTATGCATTAGACTGGTGAGATTGATAAATTGTTAAAGAGATTGTATGGAGCAAAGAAGGAGAATGTACCACCTTTCAAGTTGCATTATGTTGATGATGATGGTAAAGACAAAGAGATTGAGTATAAATCATTGGAGATTAGTTCTGATGAAGGGGGATAATTTGTCTTGTATCAAGCTATGGGAGGAAATTATGATTCTGTTTCTATTGATAAAATTAATCACTTCAGATACAGGCCGGACAAGTTAAGAGCTCTGCATTATCAAATCATTACTGATAATGGTGACATATTAGATCTGAAATAGAGTGTTGGTGAAGTCTTAGCCAAAACTGAAGATGCTTTGCTTGAAGAATTTCTCAGAGACAATTCACAGTTCAGAAGAATTAAGGCAGATTGAGTAATTGAGGTACTTGTGTGATTTAACTTCATCACTACAAGAAAAAATCGATGACACAAGGATTTTTCACCGTCGTCTGAAGCCCTTCAAAACCGATGTCTATCTCGATGCCGTCTGTTACGCATATCAGACAACAGCAGCATAACCGTTGTCTGTGTTGCAGACAGATAACAGATGTGGTTTCAAAACTGTTGTATGAAAGCTGGTATAGACAATAGTTTCACAAGAAACTGTTGTCTCATTTCACGTAGCTCAAGTGTTTCTTGGAGTTGAATTGTTGTCTAATTTCACTTAGCTCAAGTGTTTCTTGGAGTGAAACTATTGTCTAATTTCACGTAGCTCAAGTGTTTCTTAGATTATATGAGTTGTTGTAAATAGAAGATGACCATGGTTTATAAAATATAATCTATTATTTATTTATGGTATAGACAATGGTATTTTTGTAATAGAAGTGTTGTGTGAAATATAGTTAGACAACATTTTAATTTCATTAATATATTGTATGTGTTATAACTACACCACTCTTTCTTTATTTACTACATGTTGTTTGAATGTATAAGACACTACGTTTTTATTTTTGCAAAAGCATTGTGTAAATGTGTAACCTACAACGTTTTCATTTTGTTATTATGTTGTATGTATTTTAAGTACACCACACTTGTTGTGCTTACTACATGTTGTCTGAATGTATAAAACACTACGTTTATATTTTTGCAAAAGCATTGTGCAAATGTTTAACCTACAACGTTTTCACAAGCGCAAATAAGCGACTTCTTCCTGAAATTTTGTTATATATATCCTACAAAATATTACAAATTCAGTCAACTCTACAACTCAATTCTTGTTAACAATTCTTCTTAAAGCAAAGGAACTAAGGAAGTATCCTTTGATGTGCCTCCTGCTATGCCTGGGCTTGCTTCATTCACATCTCCTCTTCAAGGTTCACATCATGCATTGTAGTCTCTTCACACTCATACAAGGATGCTGCATTTGCTGAATCATAGAAAGTCCAAGATGCCTAACTGACACCTTCATTTCAGACCCTTGGCAACCTGCACACTTTATGGATGCTCCAGATTTTGATCCCTTGATGTCATAAACAATATATCAACATCAGACCCATAAACATCATAAAAAAATACATATATACAACCATAACAAGTTAAAGAAAGAAAAGTAATTCACCCACCCATTGCACTTGGAGCAAGTCACATTGCGGGACTAAAGGCGCAAGCAATTGCAACAATTACTTCCTCTCCCCGAGCCAGTGGTAAGCAGCTCAAAGCTCCTGAGAATGCTAAACTCTTTCCCGTCAATCCTGCACTTTTAATCAGTTCAATCTTCAACTTAATTAGATCCTACAATGAAAGAGTTTAAATATCTTTACAGCCCATCCCTGCAGTGCACTGCTTCCGACAAGGAGAGGAGTAACAAAAAATATAAACAAATTTAAAAGAAAAATGAACCTTTCAAATCTTCCTGTTGTGCCACTACTCCCTGGAGGACTCCATACAACATCCCAGTACCTGTAAATTCAGAGTCTGCAAGTGTTTTAAAATTCCTCAAACATGCATACTCTATATCACAAATTCGTGATTATAATAGCCATTTATGTACCCTCTGTTAGTTTCATCATTGCACACTTCTAGCAAATTATCGATGCCATTATATGAAACTCCTGTAATTAATAATATTCAGACACGCAATAAACACTCACTTACAATCATATAGAGACCAGACAGAGACTATACTCTAAATAAATTGTACAAAACTTAGAAAATAGATGTACATTGTACAAACTGACTGTAACAAAACCATGCAAATAATATAAACAACACAAATGGGCTTAAGGCCCAGCATGCAACACACGGATTTATCCAGTTAACATGTAAAAACTACAAAAAGCTCATTATAGTTTCAAGATATTAACATGAAAATTGACATGTACACTTACATCAATACACTACGCATGCATGAATGTTAAAGAAATATACTTAAATAGAACACTAACATGATTCAAAACCGGACTAGGCAGCAACCAAAATTCAAGGCAAAACTAGTATGCTGGTTAAAACAAATCTTATATATATCCATTTATTCATATATTTAAAATAATTGATGAATCACTTGTAAAATTATAGCTTAACTCAAAATCATAAAATGAATAAATAAATAAAAATCATTTTTTGAAAGAAAACATTTTTAAGGGATAATTATATACTTTATTCACTTAATCACAAAGGCTCCATAATTAAGAAATACATATCATAAATAAATTAAATAAATGAAAAGATACATCATCCTCAATCAATTATATGCAGTTCTAATTCATTTTAAAACACTAGCTATGGCATTATCCGATTTAACATTAAAAGGGTCATTATAAGACATGATGCTCCCAGGAGCTCTGTAATCTATATCTTCAGTAAAGACACACCAACACACACATATATATATTTAGATAATGGTTTGCTTAACTTCACTTGAACTTAAATAAAAATTGCATGACAACATTAGTTTGATTGTATTTGGTGAATCACGAAGTATGGCTTTCTAGAATTCATAATACTAACTCTCCTAATACATTATTTTTTTGTTCCAAGTAATATTTCGGTGTGTAAACTTCAAACTAACCATAACCTTTGATGAAGGTACATTATCAGAAGATCTTTGCCTTAACTGGTCACCATGCAAATTAGCACCTGAACTAGAACCTTTCCGTCTAGCAAATACTTCAACAGCACCTAACAATCGATCTCTCATCTCTTGCTTCACTACATCAAATACATGGAGAACAACATAACATAACATAAACATTTGCATCATAATTATCAAAGCAGAAGTTTGCTGACCAGTATTCCTTGATAGAAAATCTAAATGGGCTACCACCATCGAAGAACGATTGGAAGATGTCAAATGGGTCTTGCCCGCCACCACCACCTAACATTCCTTCCTTAAGCGCATCTTTACCATACTGATCATAACTCTCACTACTCTTGCAGTGAAGCACTGTCTCTTACAGTGATTGAAAGTGAAGCTGTACAATCATTGCTCCATGTTAACAACACATGTTGCATGAAAGAAATAAATAAATAAACATTAGTTATTTGTATGGGACTGATGATTACTGATGTATACATCAGAAAGGAGAATATGGGCAAAAAGCTAAGCAAAATCTTGCTTGGGCAGTTGGGGCACAGTTCGTCAATGACCCCTGGTAACTGCATACTAGTAGCCCTTTCAGCACATGCTACCGCGCTATTAGCCATGCTATTCCAATGTGCTCAAAACTTGATATCCCTAAAACCCAAAAACTAAAAATAATTACAAAACTCAACATAAATTTTCACAATCTATCCAGTCCAGAGAAAACATTGAAATTTTTGAAAACAAAAACAAAGAACAATCTTTAGCAAAACAAAAAGACTTTACACCGGATCTTCCTCAATTGGAGTCATTTAACCCACTTTTCCTCATTCCCCAATTGCACGATACAACAATTTCGCTGGGTTCTTAATCTTACTCCATTACTGCGATTCTTAATTTTAAATATATTTTTGCTTGATTCTTAATATTACTTCTCCACCCTCACTTTTGTTGCGATGGGATTTCTCCACGATTTCACTTCTCTGGGTTCGATTGGGCATCTATGTCTTCGATTATCTGAGCTAATTGGTTGCTTCTCTGGGTACTCTGGTTCAATTTATGGTTTTTGATATTAAGAGAAACAAGGGTTCTTTACTTTGTTGCTGGTATGTATCTATGTATGTCTGTGTAGTTATATTTTTGAAGTTGTTTGTGTTATTTCTTTTCGGAGTCGGATATGTGTGTCTTTGCTGATATGTATGTATGTATTTCTTTTCATGGGTCCGAATGCAATAGATATCTTTGTTATTCTTGGTAGGTAGAATTAGCCATCATTTTGCTGTAAGACTTGAAGTCGAAGTATGGACATATTTTCGTTGTTATTCTTCAATGGGAATATTTTCTAAGTTTTCTGATCATCAAACTTCATTATATGCTCCTTAATGACCATCAAACTTAATAAACTTTTAATACTTTTTGTATCTATCCAGGCATATGTTGATCTCATGAAAGAATTCCTAGAACGCAATAAGATAAGACATCATTCACCAGATATTTCTGTAAACAAGCTGCCTTTGAACTAGTATTCGGTTGTTCTTTTTATGCCCTCTTATACACTTATAAACCATGCAAGTAATAGAGGTTTTAACCAACTTCTTGCTTTGTCTCTGCAGTTTGGGAATCTTCCCTATGGTTTTAGAGCCAATACATGGCTCATCCCTCCTGTTGGTAACACTAGAGAGAAAGACAATATCATGCTTCCTTCCCCGGAGTCTCAACTTGAGGTGAATTCCGATGAAAATGAGGTAGCATTGAGGGGGTTGATAACTCATGATGCCTTTACTCGACTAAAAGAGTTAGAAACTGGACTTCACTGCTAGGTAGTAGCTTATAAATTTGTCAGATTGTTTTTTCTTTCTTCACTCAGGCATATAGTGACTTGCTGATTATATTTCGCAAGGACTCTGACTGATTTTGTGCATACACGAGGCCTTCAGATGCGTTCTTCATAATCCTACTGTGTTTGAACATTTTTTGTGCATTTGAACTTGGAAAATGTTTTTCCTCGTGCATTTTAGTGAAATCTTTCTTATCAAACTTTGACTTGTATGTTGTGTACTTGACTTTCGTACTTACCATATTTATATTGTTATATCATGTCATAAGTGTGTGAACAATATTCTTTTGTATAGGGGATATAAGTCTCAAGCAATTATGAAGTAATTCGCTACTAAGCTTAAGTCTTCACTTCAAGCATGTGATATTTCTTCTCTCCTGTCCCTCTCCTCTGCTCGAGTCACAGTTTTTAAATCATTGTGGTTTTGGGATATGTCTGTCATAATGCATGTCTAGCCTCTAGTACAGAAGTTTTTTTTTTTTGCTAATTCTCTAGTACAGAAGTTCGATACTTGATTCTAATTAAAAATCAATTCTTGACTTTGCTGAGAATATTTGGTAAACATTTTATGCGCTAAGTAAGAAAGAATTGCCTACTTGAAAATCTGTCACTTAATAATGCATCTTCTTTATTTCTTGACCAGGTTAAGTTGTCAAAAAATTTATCGCACATGCGATTTCTCTGTATACATGAGATGATAGTACGAGCATTTATGAATATTCTTCAGGCTGTGATTGCTACCATATTGAATACAGATAAATGGGCAGTGGCGATTGCTTCTGCATTAAGTTGATGCTCGGAGTTTCTGAAAGTGAACAATCTGATGACTATTGTGGGGTTAATCCTTTTATCTGGAGATGGCTAGAGGGATTTCTAAAGAAACGTTACGATTGGGACCTTAGCATGAAAAAATATATACCAGGTGACCTTCTGGTCCTGGACGCCACCTGAAGATAATATTCTTATATCTGATTTGGATGGAATAACTTCTTCATCCATCTGCGGTACCAGCCCTGTGATGGTGTTGAAACGAGATTTAGATATTTTGTCAATTCCATTTGAAAGTAAACATGAAAATGATCACAACCCTGCTCTAACCCCTCTCAAGTCACTTACAGGGGTCGAGAAAGTTGAAATGTCTAGCTCAGGTCCAGAGACACCTAAAATAGAAGTGGAACGTGAATCATGTTTTGTGAAATTGATATAATATTTTTTTAAAATGCCATAGAAGCAGCTACTGCACTAACTAAAATTGAGATAGAATCACCTCATGGAAATGATTAAGATGGATCAAGGTGGTGGAAGGAGAGTGGAGCTGAGGTAAGGCCTGATGCTGTGGTGTGCAGATGGACGATTGAAGAGTCTCGAACAGTTTTGATCGTATTCAGGATCAGGAGCTTCGAAGACGTTTTTGAATAGTCCGAGGCCTTCATATTTAGTTTCGCTTAGGAGTTTCGCTAATTTAAAGCTCACTACAGGTTTTCCTCACAATTTAGTTCATTATAAGTGTATGTATATGTATTATTAGTACGTGTATGTGTTTATGTTGCTAATTTAAGGTGACTTTGATTTCTCTTTGGAGTTTTGGTAATTTGAAGCTCAATGCAGTTTATTCTCGCAATTTCCTTCATTTTTAGTGGATGTATATGTAAATCAGTATGTGTATATGTTTATGTGTAGCTAATTTGTGGTGAATTGAAGATTAATGCCATTTTTTCTCATAATTTCCTTCGTTATATATGTATACGTATAGCTTAACTGAAGCCTCCAACACGTTTTTCTCATTATTTTATTGCTTATATATGTGTGTATAGATAACTCAAAGCTCACAGTAGTTTTTTCTAGTACTTTATCTCCTTGTGCACGTGCGTGTAGAGATTATTTGAGGTTGTTAATTAGGTTTTTACTGAGACATTCTATTGTAAGCCAATTATGCAGAGAAATTGGTGAAAGAGCAAGCTTCGGCTAAAACTTATCTTGATTTGGCGTTATGTTGTAATCATATTCCTTTTCTTCGTCAGATTACAAGGGATGCTGATGCTGGAGGATCCCCTGCTCTCACTTGCTTTTAAATTGCATAAATTATTGATCACCCAATTACTACTATGAGGTACATTCATAGTACCTTAACCTTGACAGAAGTAGCATTTTAGTTATGCACACGCATCCCAATTTGTGTGTCCTATAAAGAATAGAATTGCAGATGAGATCAGGTGCACGCATTCAGGTAGTTGATATACATGAACATGCTTAGATCTATCTGGAGAAATCATGGATTTAGCAGATCTTAGTAGACTCTAACTAGTATTATTTGAATATTCTTGTTATCTAGCTGATACCACAACATCTACCCGAATGAGATCAGTCTAAAGAACGGACTGTGAGAATGACTGGTAATAAGAAACAGATTGAGTTTGCAAGAGAGTTGATAAAGGAAGTTATGGATCAGGTGTGTTATCGTCTTTACCTTCTAGGATTATTTAATATGTAATTTTACCATATGCTATATCATTTTGCCTGTCTCTTAATTTGATTGATAGATGACATAGATATTCTTCTCTTCTGCAATAACTGTGCCAATTAATCTAATTTTTAATATATTTTAGTCAGAATAGATGTAAACTAAAGCAAGTTATATAATTGGCCTGGACATGTAGCTACAAACCATTGCATAGCAGCATTGCAGAAAATTTCAACAGATTTGTTAACTAATCTGATTAACATTCGTGAAAATCCACCCTTTCTCAATGTTTCTATTGGATCTGAAGTTCTTGATTCTATAACTGCTAAAGCAAGCCTTAATGATGCTTCTTGTTATCTTGTACGATTTTGATTAATTAGCTCTATGGTTTTAGATTTCTTGACCGACTAGTGACTACACTGGAAGAAATGAAGAACCATGAAGTGAAGATGAAAGAGGCATTGAAGGATTTGGAAGTGAGACGCATAGAAGAGTGACATATTGTCGAGTTAAAGAGTGACATATGTCGAGTTGTGTATTAGTATTATAAGATCTCACTGGTTTGTATAAATCTTGTATTATTTCATACAACTTGTATTATATAATGGGTTGATAGGGTGTTTGTTGGTTTGGATGAATGTTTACCAGAATTGCAATTTATATTTTTTTTACCAGAATTGCAATTTATATTTTTTTTTAAAAAAAATTGACTTTTAGCGTCGGTTGTTTGAATGACCGACGCCTTTAACATGACTTTCAGCGTCGGTTGTTTAAATGACCGACGCTTATAACATACTTTCAACGTCAGTTGTTTAAATGACCGACGCTTATAACAAATTTTTAGCATCGGTTGTTTAAAGGACCGACGCCTTTAACATGACTTTTAGCGTCGGTTATTTAAATGACGGACGCCTATAACAGACTTTTAGCGTCGGTTGTTTAAATGACCGACGCTTATAATTGACTTTTAGCATCGGTTGTTTAAATGACCGACGCCTATAACAAACATTCAGCGTCGCCAAATTAACCGACACTATAGGCCTATACCTATAGTGTCGCCTTCATATACTACGCCCAATAACCGACGCCTAATGCCTATTTTAACCGACGCTAAAAGCCTATTCTGTACTAGTGAATTTAGGTATAATAAAATTTCAAGAAACGAAGGAGGGAAAGAAGATGAGGGAAATGAAAATAAATTTTTTTACAAAATAATTTTCATTTGTGAGATTTTAAACTAACTAGCTTTTAATGAAAAAAAATTATATAATACATTTAAAATTTTAGAATTTTCTAAAATTAGTTTGGTTTGGGATCTTAGTACAAAACTCCTAAATTGACTCGTAGTCGTAACTAGTGCTTATTACAGATTATTGACTTTATTTTTAAAAAAATATTTTTGAACGATTAAACCGTACGGATGTCAAGATACATCTTATTTGTTGATATTCCCAAATTTTCAAAGAATAAAAAATTAATTTGGTTGGAGATTTTGGTTGGAGATCTTAGTAGATAACTACGATATTAACTAGTACTCGTAACTAGTGCTTTGTCACTGATTGTTGTTTATATTTTTTAAAAACTAATCCTCTACAATCCAACCGTACGAATGTCAAGATATATCTAATATAATGATATTCACAAATTTTGAAAAAATAAAAAATTAATTTGGTTGGAGATCTTAGTAGATCACTAGTATATTGACTAGTACCCGTAATTAGTGCTTTGTCACGGATTATTGTTTCTATTTTTTCAAAATATTTCTCGACAATCCGACCTTAAGGATTTCAAGATATATCTAATATAATGATATTCACAAATTTTCAAAAAATAAAAAATAAAATTGGTTTTAAAATTTAATATTTAATAAACGAAGTGGTCTTGCTAAACGAAGTGGTTATTTGTCAAATACCATTGTCTCGAGTGATACCAGACAACGATTTTGGACAAATAAACTGTTGTCTGATAACAGACTATGGTATTTTAACAAATACAGTTGTAATGTGAACATTCAGACAACGATATGTTATAAAAATACCGTTGTCTAACACTAGTCATTTTTTTAAACATAAATATAAATTAACATAATAAATTTGAAAATTTTTAATGATATATTCAGTCACATTTCTCGACGATCCAAACGTACGGATGTCAAGATGTATATAATATATTGATATTCTCAAATTTTCAAAAAAATAAAAAATTGATTTGGTTGGAGATCTTAGTAGATCATTAGTATATTGACTAGTACCCGTAGCTAGTGCTTTGTCACGGATTGTTCTTTTTAATTTTTTAAAAATATTTCTCGACAATCCAACCTTAAGGATGTCAAGATATATCTAAGATAATTACTTTCACAAAATTTCAAAAAATTAATTTGGTATATAAAATTTAATATTTAATAAACGAAGTGGTCTTGATAAACGAAGTGGTTATTTGTCAAATACCGTTGTCTCGAGTGATACCAGACAACGATTTTGTACAAATAATCCGTTGTCTGATAACAGACAATGGTATTTTAACAAATACAGTTGTAATGTGAACCTTCAGACAACGATATGTTATAAAAATACCGTTGTCTGACACTAGTCATGTTTTTTAACATAAATATAAATTAACATAATAAATTTGAAAATTTTTAATGATATATTCAGTCACATTTCTCGACGATCCAAATGTACGGATGTCAAGATATATCTAATATATTGATATTCCCAAATTTTCAAAAAATAAAAGATTGATTTGGTTGGAGATCTTAGTAGATCACTAATATATTGACTAGTACCCTTAACTAGTGCTTTGTCACGGATTGTTGTTTCTCTTTTTTTAAAAATATTTCTCAATAATCCAACCTTAAGGATGTCAAGATATATCTAATATAATGATATTCACAATTTTTCAAAAAATAAAAAATTAATTTGGTTTGTAAAATTTAATATTTAATAAACGAAGTGGTCTTGCTAAACGAAGTGGTTATTTGTCAAATACCGTTGTCTCGAGTGATACCAGACAACAATTTTGGACAAATAAACCGTTGTCTGATAACAGACAATGGTATTTTAACAAATACAGTTGTAATGTGAACCTTAAGACAACGATATGTTATAAAAATACCGTTGTCTGACACTAGTCATGTTTTTTTGAACATAAATATAAATTAACATAATAAATTTGAAAATTTTTAACGATATATTCAGTCACATTTCTCGACGATCCAAACGTACGGATGTCAAGATATATCTAATATATTGATATTCCCAAATTTTCAAAAAGTAAAAAATTGATTTGGTTGGAGATCTTAATAGATCACTTGTATATTGACTAGTACCCGTAACTAGTGCTTTGTCACAGATTATTGTTTCTATTTTTTTAAAAATATTTCTCGACAATCCAACCTTAAGGATGTCTAGATATATTTAATATAATGATATTCACAAATTTTCAAAAAATAAAAAATTAATTTGGTTTAATTTGTAAAATTTAATATTTAATAAACTAAGTGGTCTTGCTTAACGAAGTGGTTATTTGTCAAATACCGTTGTCTCCAGTGATACCAGACAACGATTTTGGACAAATAAACCATTGTCTGATAACAGACAATGGTATTTTAAAGAATACAGTTGTAATATGAATCTTCAGACAACGATATGTTATAAAGATACCGTTGTCTGACACTAGTCATGTTTTTTTTAACATAAATATAAATTAACATAATAAACCGTTGTCTGATAAGAGCTAATATTTTCTTAATCTAATGGCTAATATCTAATCTCATTTCAATCAAGGGCTTTTATTTCGCCACCTCAGCAATCCAGGTGAAAGATTTTCCACCAATCACGTGCTGTCACATTAGACAACGGTTTATTTGTAAAACACTTGTATAGATAAGTTTATGACAACAGTTTAAATTTGAAAAAGCTTGTCTAAAAGTGCTGAAGACAGCGATTTAATGTACAAAACCATTGTGTGTTGCATTCAATTCAGACAACAGTATTTATAAACCATTATCTAATTACATTTTATGCAACGTCTTATCAAAACACTTGTTTGATTTTAACAACATTTTTGGAAACCCTTGTTGAAAGCATTGTTAAAATCAGACAATAGTATTTAGTCACCGTTTTGTGACTACTTTTGAAGCAATATCTGATAAAAACAGTTGTCTAAGTTTTACAACACTTTTGAGGACCATTGTAAGGCAAACTGTTAGACAACACTCCTTTCAAAAACCGTTGTAAAACGGATGTCTATTTTGATCTTCTAGACAACACTTTTTAAAACTGTCATTAAGTTCATGATCAGACAATACACCGAAAAGCTTGGAAAAAAAACCGTTGTGTGAAAATTTCAGCCAACGCTTTTTCGTCGAAGTGTCGTCTGATTCAAAAATTCTTGTAGTGCATGCAAATAATAAAGTCATGTATATTCTATTCTAATTACATTGTCAGAGGTTTTGACATCAACAACTCAGATTTATGCTTCACTTATAAAGCATAAATAGGGGAAGATTGTTAGGAATAAATTCATGAGTTGTGATGTATAGAATAGAGTATCATTACACTTCTTGTAATACCCTGATCTTATAAAGGGTTTAGCATTTGATTAAGGAGATATCATTTCTTCAAGATCTGCAGAAACTATGAACAGTATTTACCAAAAACAACTGTGAACAATACTCAATCAGAGACTCGAGTCACGGACTATGAATTTTCAGGGACTATGACAGACCCTGACTGTATCGAAGCTGCAGAATTGGAAAGTGCTATACTTTAGGATCTTGTATTCAGAAGATAGAAAGAAGTATGCATGAAGAAAATAATCAAAGCATTGATGGAAACTATCAACTGGACGGCAGAAGATTACCATGTATAGATTATAACTTTCTATTATTAGTTGATAGGTAGCATTATAAATACTCTCTCTATATCATTGTAAAGTATGAGCGTTCGTAAGGTTTGTAATCGTAAGAATACGAGTGTAAAAACAAAGAGAGATTTGTATTGAGAGCAGCTGCTAAAGGTATTTGTACACCTTTGGTAGAGTTTGTATTTGATCTTATTAATACAAACAAGTTTGATTTATTCGTTTGTTCTTGTTCAACTAATTAATCAAAAATCAGACACGATTATATAACTTGTATTCAACCCCCCCTTCTACAAGTTATTCGAATTAACAGTTCAGTAAGCTAATAGTTGAGTTACAAATTCATGGAAAGTTCTATGACAGAAAAGAGATTAACATCAAATTTCTACTCACTCTCCCTGAGCATCTTGAGCACAAAGTCACAGCCATAAGAGAAGGATGAAACTTGAATGATGTTTCTCTTGAAATTCTTTATGGCATGCTCAAGTCATATAAACTCGAACTCTTTCATAAGAGAGCTATTCAAACTGGAGCCAAAGGAAAATTGGCAAACATGTCTGGAGCCCTTGTAGCTCAGGAACCACAAGTAGCTTGTCCAAGTGAACCATCACAAAGTTTAAAACCAACACGCGTGCCATCCTTGAAGATTGAAGAGGTGTTGGATGATGAGGAGAAGGTGGTTCTGCAACTAAAAGATGTTGAATATGAAGACTTCTACACAATAGAAGAGATTGAAAGCATGGATAATCCAACCATGGCTTATATGGCTAAGAGATTCAAGAATATCAAATTCAGAAAAGACAAGTCATACAAGCCACAGGATCAAACATCTAAGTTCAACAAGGGATGTTCTTCAAAGACCATTGGTGGTGCCACAAGAGATGGATACAAGACAGGGATGGTGGATATGTCGAAGTTCAGGTGTTACAACTGCAATGAGCTAGGTCATTTTGCTACTGAGTATAGAAGGCCAAAACAGAATCAAAGATTTGAAAAAGGATCTGGAAATCAGTTTAAGAGGAATCAAGGAAAAGCCTATGTTGCTGAAGGAAAATGCTGGGATGATTCTAATGAAGAGGAAGAAGAAGAGTTTGTAAACTTGACCCTCATGGCTAAATCTGATGATGAAGTTTCTAGTTCCTCAACTCAGGTACCATCTCTCGTTTTACTTTATATGTCTAAAACTGAGTATAAGCGAACCATTGAAAACTTAAGTGCTGAGATGTTTAACATTCATGTTAGTTTATTTGTTGCCCATGAAGAAATTGCTAAGTTATTAACTAAACAGAATGAAACACTCAAATCTAATAATGAAATGCTTTTGCTTAAAACCAGTCCACTAGATTCACTAGCTCAAGAGAATGCAAGATTGAAAAATGATATTGTCTGTGCTAAGGAAAGAGAAGAATTTTCAAGAAATCAAATCTCTGAAATTAAGTATAAGCTTAAGGCCTTTAGAAATTCTTCTAAGTTAGTCCAGGAATATCATGAGAAGCACACTGAGAATCAGAAGGTAGGAATAGGTTTCGAATATGGTAGGAGGCCTGGAAAGGCAATTGTGGTTTATGATAGTTTAGATAGTGATGTTGTCAAACCTCACATCCTTAAGAGAGTTTACAAACCGATTTTCAAAAATATTCAAGATGATTTTGATGAGAACTCCTTGCTCATCAAACAAGAGCTTCTTGATGAGGATGAGTGCATTGACAGCACACCAGATGAAGGAAAAGAAACTGTCAAGTCTCCCGTGACAAAAACTTTGCCAAGCAATCAGACGGAATGTTCTAAAGTAGCTGTCAACAAGGATATGACAGAAACTTCAAAAGATACTGTCAAGAGAGAACCCAAGATAGCAACTTTCAAACCTGCTATCAAGACAGAGGGAAAGAAAGGTACTGTCAAAGGTAGCTCGACAACAACTTCAGAACATACTGTCAACACGAATGTCTACAAGCCTAAGAATAGGAATGACAAGTTAGGAATTGACAAGAAAAATGGCTATGTGTATGTTAAGGATGCTCCTACGAAGCTTTGAAATAATTGTGGCTCTTCTCATCATTTTACACATGTTTATAGGAAACCCAATCAAAACAAGGTTAATGTGACCAATGTTAGTGGTAACTTACATAGAACCCCCATTATGCAAAGAAATATGGACGTCTGTAATAACATTGACTGTATGTCATGCAAGATTGTTGTCATGAGTACTTGTTTTAATCTACCTATTCTGTCTACTGAAAAATGTTCCTATATGCAAACTGCTGAGACTTCTAAGCTTGCCTATGTTGGTAAAAAGGTAGCTTCCACTAAGAGAAAGACTAAGTCTAACTTTAGAACTGAGTAGACAACAGAAGAAGTAAAACAGGAGGATTCTAGTGTTGATTCAAATGTGAAACAGAATGATATGAATGATAATGCTGTAACTGCAGGACCCAATAGAGTTTGGGTACCAGATGCAAATTAAGATCATCTGTTTTGCAGGGCAAGAAGTAGAAGCAAGTCATGTGGATCATCAATAGTGGTTGTTCCAGGCACATGACAGGTGATATAGCCATGCTATCACATTTTATGGAGAAAGCCGGCCCAGTCATAACTTTTGGAGACAACATCAAAGGTTACACTATGGGATATAGCTGCTTGAAAATTGGAAATGTTGTCATAGAAGATATTGCTCTTGTAGATGGATTGAAGGATAACCGACTTAGTGTCAGCCAATTCAGTGACAGAGGATTCAAGGTTGACTTTGATATGATGGTTTGTAATATCTATCACAAGAAGGATGGAAGCCTTTCATTGAAAGGAGTCAGAAAAGGAAGCTTGTTTGTTGCAGACCTAAATTCTGTGAAGAAAGACAAGGCTTACTATTTTTACAGTAAAGCATCAGTTGGTGAAAGCATGCTTTGGCACAAGAAGCTCTCCCATCTCAATTTCAAGAATATGAATATTCTGATGAAGAAAGAATTGGTAAGAGGACTACCTCAACAGGAATTCTGTCAAGAATGACTTTGTGAGGATTGCCAAATGGGTAAATTGAAAAGATCTATGCACAAGTCGAAGCAAGTGAATACCAACACTGAGCCACTCAAATTGATTCACAATGATTTGTTTGGCCCAATAAATGTTCAATATCTTACCAGAAAGAGATATGCCCTGGTAATAGTGGATGACTACTCAAGGTACACTTGGGTGAAGTTTTTGGAGTCGAAGGATGAAGATGCTCAAGAAATCATTGATCACATAAGAGTTCTTGATAGAACCCCAAATGAAAAAGTTCAATATCTAAGAAGTGACAATGGCATTGAGTTCAGAAATGCCACACTAAGAAACTTCTGCAAGGAAGAAGGCATTGTCCAACAATTCTCCACTGCCAGGACACCACAAAAAATGGAGTTGTAGAAAGGAAAAATATGACTCTCATTGAAGCTGCGAGAACTATGTTGAATGATTCTAAATTACCAACATATTTCTAGGCAGAAGGAATCAACACAGCTTGCTACACACTGAACAGAACCTTGATCAATAAGACTCATGGAAACACTCCTTACTATCTGTTAACTGGAAAGAAACCTACTGTCAAATACTTTCATGTATTTGGAAGTAAGTGTTTCATGATGATTGACAACCATGAAAGAAAAGGAAAGTTTGATGCTAAAGCTTATGAAGGCATTTTCATGGGATATGGATTAGAAAGGACTGCCTATAGAGTCTATGTCATTGATCACAAAGTCATTGAAGAAAGTGTAAATGTCACATTTGATGAAACCAAGTTTCCAGGATTGCAAGAGGATGGTAAAATGGAGCCTCTTAGATTTGAAAATCAAGGGTACTTGGAAGAAGAATAAATTGTTGTTGCAGAACCTACTTGTACTCAGACTATTGAGTTTGAAGGAAATGTTGTTAACACCAATGATGCTACTCAAACTCCAGCTCAATCTCAAACTATAATAGCTAATCATCAAAATGAGAATGATTCTGGAGATGTTGAAGAACATGAAAGAGAAAACATCACTGGTGGAGAATCAACCCCTCAAAGAGGAGTTGAACAAGCAGATCAAGAAAGAAGCTTGCCTAGAACTACCAAGTGGAACAGAGATCACACTAGCAATCTAATCATTGGTGATCCTACTACTGGTATAAGGACAAGAAGGAATGTTTCTGCTGACAACATGTTTTCTTGTTTCCTATCTCAAACTGAGCCAAAGTCAATTGATGAAGCATTGTTGGATTCAGATTGGGTGATAGCTATGCAAGAAGAGCTCAACGAATTTGAGAGAAACAATGTATGGAAGCTGGTCCCTAGACCTAAAGGGAAGTCAGTTGTTGACACAAAATGGGTTTTTAGAAACAAGTTGGATGAAATTGGAAATGTGATAAGACACTAAACAAGGCTAGTAGCTAAAGGTTATTGTCAACATGAAAGGATTGATTATGATGAGACATTTGCACCTGTTGCTAGACTTGAAGCTATCAAGATATTTCTGGCTTATGCTGCACACTGTAACTTCAAGGTGTTCCAAATGGATGTCAAAAGTGACTTTCTTAATGGAGAATTAGAGGAGGAAGTGTGTGTTGAACAACCACCTGGATTTGAAGATGATGAATTGTATGACTTTGTCTACAAGCTGTTCAAAGCACTTTATGGATTGAAGCAAGCCCCTAGAGCTTGGTATGAAACTCTCTCTACTTTTCTTATTGAGAATCAATTTACAAGAGGTGTAGTGGACAAGACACTGTTCTACAAGCATCATGGCAAAGACATCATTCTGGTATAGATTTATGTTGATGACATAACCTTTGGTTCTACAAATGAGAAGCTGTGTGAAAAGTTTTCATCTCTTATGTGGAACAAATATGAGATGAGTATGATAGGAGAACTATCATTTTTCCTAGGTCTACAAATTCATCAAAAGGATGATGGTATCTTCATTTGTCAAGAAAAATATGTCAAGGAACGTCTCAAAAAAGTTCAACTGGGAAGATGCATCACCTGCCAAGACACCTATCTCTACCACAACCAAACTGGATTTGGATCCTAAAGGAAAGAAAGTGGACTCCAGTATTTACAGAGGCATGGTTGGATCTTTGCTATATCTAACCGCTAGCAGACCAGACATCATGTTTTCTACATGTCTTTGTGCAAGGTTTCAGGCTGATCCAAAAGAGTCACACTTGATCGCAATAAAAAAAACTATAGATATCTCAAAGGCACTCCGAGCTTAGGCCTTTGGTATCCTAAAGATACTGGATTTGATCTGATAGGATATTCTAATTCAGACTATGCTGGATGCAAAATTGACAGAAATAGCAAAACAAGAAGCTGTCAATTTCTTGGTGGAAGATTATTGTCATGGTTTAGCAAGAAGTAGCATTCTGTATTCACTTCAACTACAGAAGCTGAATACATTGCAGCTGGAAGTTGTTATGCACAAATTCTATGGATGAAAAATCAGCTAATGGATTATGGTTTAGAGTTGTCCAATATCCCTATTTATTATGATAACACTAGTGCCATAGCCATCTCAGACAACCTAGTTCAACACTCCAGGACAAAGCACATAGATATCAGACATCATTTCTTTAGAGAGCATGTTGAAAAGGGAACTCTGAAGCTGGTTTATGTCCCAACAGAAAAACAACTTGCAGATATCCTCACGAAGCCACTGGATGAAGCAACCTTCAATAGGTTGGTAAGTGAATTGGGAATGCTAAATCTGGTATGTTAACTTACTAGTTTTTACGTTTTCAATGTGGTAAAATGCAGCTTGTGACCGTAGCTTTCAATGTTATTGTCATAAAAAGTTACCATCTTATGTGCTACTTGTTTGACAGCATGTTTGCTATGACTATGCTAAATTCAAATTACAAGCTGTTTTAACTTATGCAATGAGTAGTCACGTGACATTAACTTAAACCATACGCGTGCCAGTGATAAGTAATCGTGTCATTTGAAATGACCCCGCGTACTTGTCAGTCTTTTTATTTTAAAGTTAAATACTTTTTTAAAAAGAAGCGTTTGGGAAACTATAGCGTCACCTAGGGTCCTATAAAATGAACACCAGACTAAATATCATTTCATACACAATCACTCATGCCTTGAGAAAGAGAAAAAGAAACTCAACAATGGAGAACAAGGATGTCATTTCTCAGAAGCAAAAAATCTGGTGCGAGCCAGGTCCACGAAGAGGAAATCGAGGAGCTCTTCAAAGTGATGGATGAAGTGCTGGAAGAAGAATTGGCAGAGAAAGAGAAGGGCGCAAAGGAAGAGGTCGAGAAGGACCTTGAGGCCTGGTTGGAGTTTCTTGTCTTCACTGAAGCAATCCTACAGGTAGAAGGGTTGACTGATGAAATAGTTCATGTGGAACTGCATGAACTTGTTTCGGATGATGAATAAAATGTGTAATTTCAATTATTAATAAAAGAATCTTTTCATCCTCTGTACTGTTCATACTTTTTCTGCTAGATTCCTTTGCCTGGTTATCTGCTGGTTAATGCATGTATGCACGTTTATGATTGTATGTGTGTATGTGAATGTGTGCCTGCTTAACGAATATGCGCTTAGATCGATTAAAATGTTAATTGGTAATTTTCTTTTAAGTAATAGGCAAAATCAATTAAAATTCATTACATAAATTATTTCCGCACAAGTTGTTGTCTTTAAGTGAAGATGTTGTCACGATGTGCCTTGACAGCATGTTCCTTAGACATCACAAAGGAAAAAGTTTATGTCATGAAATTTAAAGGAGTTTGTATAAATTGCTTAATGGTGACAGTATGTTTTTACGATGATGTTACTATCAAGCAAAACCTGCTGTCACCCTCTCCAAATTACTAAAGAATTTGTTACAGTGCACAGGTTACTGTCAAGTTAGTGGACCGATTTAATTGGGATATTACCTCCACGATTTACAGCCACTAAAAGTAACTAACCACGACACCACGTGACTGATTAATGGGTTAAGACAAGGCCACTTTCCCCTTTCTCAGTAAAACAATTGCTATTCTCATATAAGCAACTGTCAAACACAAAAACACATAACTTTCAACAATATCTCTTTCTCTCAAAAGCTAAAATCTCTCTCCCAAAACTCGAAGCAAAAATGGCACCCAAACAATCCTCTTCTCAAACAAACTTTGTTGGTATTCTTACTGCTAGAGATGCTGGTGATGGTTTCAAAGGACTCGTATCCTTCATCAACAAGTCCTATCTAGGTCATGCTATAACCTCTACCCCATCATTGAATCTAGAAAGACTTGAAGAATTTTGGAACACTGCCTATATTCCAGGAGGTGCAGGTAAAGACACCATACAATGCAAAATCAAAGGAGTTACCCGCATCCTTACTATCAAAGGCATTAACGAAGCTTTGGGAACTGGATTGCAAGCAAAGGAAACATACAAGGAACTTGCAAGTGATGAAACCCTAAAGAAGTTTTTCTTGAAAATTTGGTTTTCTGGTCCTGTTCTTGAAGAGGGTACATCAAAATGGTACTCAACTAGTGAAATGGACAGAAAGCATTTGAGAAAAGAATGGAGCATGATTCTTGATGTCATGGTGAAGGTTTTCTCAACTAAAACTACTGACTAGAATGGCATTCCCTCCTACATCAAGAAGCTCACTCACTCTCTAGTCCATGGATACAAAGTGGATTTTGGAAAGCTGCTTATGAGTCAACTTAAATCAGCTTTCAGCAAGAAAGTACACAACTACCCTCGCTTTCTTACAATGTGTTTGAATTCATTATGTGGTATTGATGAGAATGCATCTCTCACCATGGATTGCAATGTTTTAAAAAGAAATACACACACAACACTCAATTCACATGATTCAAATGCACATATTCCACTCTGTTTCACCAAGCACATGGCTGATCAAGAGCCTCATCTTGATTTTAATCTACCCTCTGGGTAAGTTATTTTCTCCCTTGGGAATGAAGCTGAATTAGATCAAATTCAGTTAACCCACATTCTACACCATTCGTTCAAATCAGACCTTCCAGACAAACAAAAGCCACAAAAATAGCCTTACAAGAATCCAAGAAAAGACCCTTGGAAACTGGTGGTTGTGGTAGCTTTGAGAATGTTGAAGGAGAAACTGCACTTGATGCAGCAAATAAGGATGTTAGTCAAAGTGAACCCACAGTGATTCCTCTTGAGCCTAAGAAGAAGAGAGCTAAGAGGGGCAAAGCCACTGTCAGCCACCCCACAGTCTCACAAAAGGTTGTGGAGGATAAAAGGGTATCAAACACATCCCTAGGTGCTTCTTCTCAACAAGAAGTATCTATTGAAACTGGATTGTCTCCCAAAGCATCCTGTAAAGAGTCTACACAACCTCATGTACTCACACTACAAGAATTTTTGATTCAGGCAAAGGTTTTTCACTGTCGTGTGAAGCCTTGCTTTTCCGTGGTCTATTGGAATGCCATCTGTTACGCGTATCAGACAACAGCAGCATAACCGTGGTCTGTGTTGCAGAAAGATAACATACGTGATTTCAAAACTATTATATGAAAGCTGGTATAGACAATAGTTTAACAAGAAACTATTGTCTCATTTCACGTAGCTCAATTGTTTCTTTTTCTCAAACTATTGTCTAATTTCACCTACGTCCATGGTTTATAAAGGTTTTTTCTCTTGTATCTTTATGGTATAGACATTGGTTTTTTTTAACAGAAGCGTTGTGTGAAATTTAGTTAGACAGCGGTTTAGTTTTATTAGTATGTTGTATGTGTTATAAGTACACCACACTTTCTTTGTTTACTACATGTTGTCTGAATGTATAAGACACTACGTTTGATTTTTGAAAAATCATTGTGTAAATGTGTAACATACAACATTTTCATTTGGTTGTTATGTTGTATGTGTTATAAGTACACCCCACTTTCTTTGTTTACTACATGTTGTCTGAATGTATAAGACACTACGTTTGATTTTTGAAAAAGGATTGTGTAAATGTGTAACCTATAACATTTTCATTTGGTTATTATGTTGTATGTCTTTTATGTACACCACACTTGTTGTGCTTACTACATGTTGTCTGAATGTATAAGACACTACGTTTTTAGTTTTGCAAAAGCGTTGTGTAAATGTTTAACCTACAACGTTTTCATTTCGTTATTATGTTGTATGTGGTTTAAGTACACCACAGTTTTGTGCTTACTACATGTTGTCTGAATTTGTAAGACACTACGTTTTCATTTTGCTAAAAACGTTGTTATGTTTTCTTATAGAGAATGGATGCATTTTTTTTGCTGTTGTGCGACTTTTCCAAACCCAAAATACTCAGCTATACGATTAAGTTTAAGAGGCGTGCTTCTTCATGAAATACTTCACGAAATCAGTCCTTACTTCATTGAGCTCAGGCAGGCCATAACAGTTTTGGTTGTTTCTTCGTAGCCACTATAAAATGGAACCATAGACCAAGTCACAAACAGGCTTCACCATGAAGTAGTAGGATTAAGAAAAAATTCAGAAATTTGGAATCATACCTTTATAGAAAATTGGAGTTCCTTGTCTAGACATCTTTCTTTCATATAGCGGATCACAAATAGACCACAATCTTTACTCCCCATTTTGAGAGGAACTCCCTGAAGAAACATTAATTAAAATTATATATACGGCCAAACAGTGTTCTGTAAAAGAGAAACATATAAGATATGAACTAAGAAAAAGATATTACCGCTAGATTCTCCCACATTATTTTCTTCTTCAGAAACTTCTTTGCTTTGTCCTTGTACAGTTTGATGGCACTACGACAATATAATATAAATCAACTTTAAGAAACTTTTCTTAATAATTATTGATGTGATTCCAAATGAAATATATTTCTTATGTGGTACTAACTTGTCAACAACTTTTGTCCATTATTCACTTGCAATTCTCCGCTTTAAAGGATCCATATGGTAAACTATTTGTGTATCTGTATTTACAAACATCAGCGCCCAATGGTTGCTATTTATTTCATGAACATCACAAATGAGAACATGTGATTATATGCAACAAAGATGACATTAAGCACATATATATAGGCATAAAAAGAAGTACTAACGCATGATTATATGGGAGCAAAAATAATTGGTTTGGCTTAGAGTTCTTGAATCTGTTAGATAGGGTTTGCGACCTCTATCCTGCAGTTCCACAACCGAGGGCGCCTATCGTCGCAGGATCAACAAATGCTACCATGTCAGACATCTTCTGTTTTTTCAAGTAATCCTGGAGTGAACTGCATAAAAAGTATACAGTCATTACCACAAACTAAAAGTTTTATTCAAATATTTGTAAAGCAAAAGAAAATTATAAACTGTGATACTTACTTAGCAAACATACAAACGTCTGATAAAGATAGAGCCTTTTTACCGGTTGATCCAAAGGCTTGTTCGCATAGCTGAAAAGAAATTGCACGACCGTCTTTCAAGGCATTTTTGGCCCAAAGCCACAAGCGCTTCACAAGAACTGGGTAATCAGGACCGAACTCCAATACATACTCTTCTTCTTCTTCTTCTTCTACTTCAGGTGCTTTCCCACAATCTTTCACCCTTTTAAACTTCTTTCCCAGAATTTTCTTACTTCCCTGAAATGGATTATAAAAAGAAAATTGAGAATGTCATGTGTTAAAGAATGTAGATCTGTTAAATTATAAAAAATATAAATTATAATTTTATTCTTCACATTTAAAAAACAATACAAATTTCCATAAAATTATAATATATTCAGTTTTATTTAGCACATATGTAGTATTTTTTAATTGTTCTTTCCCGCTTAAACTCTATAAAATTAACAAATTATAACAAAATCTTACTTATATGAAACAGAACTTACCCATTATTCTACTTAAACATGTCAAACAGAATTGAAAACACTTATACATAGAAGAAATTTTACCTTTGTACTTCCATTCACTGCAGTGGTTGTGTTTAGTTCAATTATAAGGTCTCTTGGCCATGAAATATAAGTTCCAACAGCTTGTTCAACGGTCTCGATTTCATCCTTGATTGGGAAAGGAATCTTTGCAGATCCTTGAATTACACGAGTAATAGACACTCGTGCATTCTGTTCTTCTATAACTTGCCCATGGACGACATCAGCATTTGTATCCACTGTTGCATAAGCAACAATATTTGTGGGAGAGTCGATTGCCAATTCGTACTCCATAACAGCCAATTCAGGTTTCATGCCCACCTTACCAGCTACATGATCATCTTCAACTTGTACAACCTCCATTTCCCCCTCATTTTTTTTCCAACTCAATATTTTCCTCGTTATTTTTTTCCACCTCAGCCTTCTCCTCGTTCTTTTTCTCCAACTCAGTCTTCTCCTCATTCTTTTTATCCAACTCAGTCTTCTCCTGAATCTGTTTTTCCTCTCCAACAAAAATGTCATCTTTAACAAGATCCAATTTTTTTCTTAGACTTTGCAACTCCAACTCATTCATTATAGCTTTCCCAAACAAGCTGCTTTCAGCTTTGCCATCTCCTCGGCCCAGAAGGAATCTCGCTCCCGAATTATCTTTTCAGTCTCGTCTTTCATAAATTTATGAATACCTTCTTGGATTTTGTCCTCTATTGACTTGCCTTTCTTTCTCTGCCTCGGAAGATTAAAGTATGTAGACTGCTTCACATGAGCCCCTTGCCCATGTACCCGTCCTCCATGCTCAGGTTTACCGAGCACCTTGGTCAAGACATCATCGGAGCCTTCTGTCGTCACTTCCCCTTTTTAACTCTTTCTTTCATTTTCTCCTAAAATATTGATAGCGAATGGAAGTAGTTAAGAACTAAAATAGATAAAGAGTATAATTTAGAAAATAATACATATGAAAAAGTTGAAGTGACATAAATGAACAACTTACAATATCATCGGCAATTTCTTTGATTTTTTCAGACTTATAGTTCCCATCTTTATCCTTGCGTGCAAGGACCCACGAATCTGATCTATCTATCTCCATTTCAGGATCACCTTGAGACTATATGTGTAAACATGTTTGAAAAATCATACATTGTCATTAAAACACATTAATCATGAAAGATATTTTACAAATAAACATACTTATTATTCATGTTTTGTCTAATATGAGTCACGATTACTAACCATTTCATGCTCTAGGTTGGAATAACCCTTTCGAGACATGCAGTGATCATATTCGCTCATATTCCTCCTTTTTTCCTGTATGTTGTGGATGGCCTTGAAGAACAAACAAAAAAATATTAGAAACAATGTTGTACTACTAATTACTTTTACTATCTCAGAATTTTGTAAACAAATAAGGTAAAAAACTCACAGCAAAATCATCAGATAGACGGTTAGCAACGCATCCCAATGTGCCTTCTCGATGAAGGAGTAATCAGCCGGTGGAAACTCTAACAGATCACGCTGATCTTTATGCGAAAGGATATAATGTGTTGTTAATTTACTCTTGAACTCCCTCCATTTCGAGCACGCCGAATGCATAACAATCCTCCTTGCAGTTGGTGGTACCACGTATGCCATCTACAAATATAATCATTTTGATTAGCACACATCTGTTAACTTAATTGCAACTTTTTAAACACTAACACCTCAGTGATACAGCAACATAGCACCATAATATACATTTAAAATCAATCAACCACCATTCTTTACATAATCAACATACAAAATTTTAAGACCACATGCAGACCCGAAACAATGATTAAGACCACATGCAGACCCGAAACAATGATTAAGACCACATGCAGACCCGAAACAACGGAGTCTTGCCGCGAAATGACCTCCTAACTCATTACAAACCCTTCCCCATCATTTTCAGTACCAAAAACCCCCAATTCACTTAACAGTTTAAAAACCCCCAAATTAAGTCAAAATTTTACAAAAATAAAAAATAATTAGTTATGGAATGCAATTTGTCTTACCAGTACACAATCCCAAATTTTATTCTTCCTTTCCTTCGGGACACGTTTCCAATTATCATACAATATGGGGGCTTTAGTTCAGGAAAGAACCCCAATATAAGATGCCATTTCAGTGGCTGCTCGACCATATGGTTCACCCTTTGCATTGAAAACCACTGTGTGCTTAATCCCAACATCTTTCGCCTAACAATCTTATGCATGGTAACTGGTCCTCGTTTTAAAAGCCTAAGGCCTTCTTGTCTGGTTTGTACTGCTTCTTCCTCTTTTTTCTTCTTTTTAGATAATTAAACTTTTAGGTTGTGGGAAATAGACGTCTTCTTCACTGATTTAGGCGATTCAGGCGATTCAGGGGCCCCTTTTTCTTCACGAACCCCCTTTTTTCTTCACGGGTTGTGATGACATGGCCGCCTTGTTCTTTTTCCGTGCCTTCAAAAGGTTTGCCTTTTGAAGGGGAGCAGATTTCGCCTTCTTCGAAGGGGCCATAAGGGAGAGAGAACTATAGTGAGATAGAGAGGGGAGAGAGAGACAAGAAAAGAGAGAAGAAATTGGGTAAAAGAAATTGGATTGGGAGAGAGAGGGAGGTTGAATTGTGAGTTTTGGTAATTGTGAAGTGTTAGATTGGGAATTTGGGAGTGTGTAAAGGCAGAAAGGGGGGAAATTGAAATCGGGTAAAAAAAGGGGGGGAATGAAAGTTAGGGTTCAAAAAAAAAGGGGGAAATGAAAGTCGGGGTTAGAAAAGAAAAGGGGGGAAATTATTTAATTATTTATTTATAAAATTATTGATTTATGTTTTTTAACCAAAAAAATGAATTCATTATTAATAAAAAGTGTGAAATATTTATTAGTAATTGAAATAGTTATTTATTAATTATTAATAAATTTGTATATTATCAACGTTATAACACTATTTTTAAGGAAAATAACGACTAATGTCACCCGTATTTTATTAATCAATTATAAATATGTACCGATTTAAGTGACGACTTATGTCACCCATATTTTATTAGCCAATTAGAAATATGTACTGATTGTGATTAATTTATTAGTAAGATACAGGTTGGGAAGGAATAAATTTTTATCATTTGTATTTGTATATCAGTATGTACATTGTATGTTGGATGACATTACTGAACTGGTGTGTTACATGAATGATTTATCGTTCTTACATTAACATAACGTCTATTCGATGCATTTTTAACATTTACTAAATAAAATCGTTAATATGATAATGTCGTTAGAAACGTTTGTTTATTCACTATACAATCGCATTATAACGTCTACTCGATGTATGGTTAACTTGTACTGCATATATAAAAACCTTAATATTATCACGTCTTTAGTAATATATTTAACAGTATGCATCTTAAACAATATTTCATACTATAAAATGTATAAATAAGAATTTGATAAGATTTAATCGCTTAATTATATTGTAATTAAGGATTTAGACAAAAAACCGTTGGCTAAGATTTATATATACAACGGTTTATATACGAAAACCGTTGTCTGAGATTGCTTTAAACCTCTAAACAGTATAAACATTGTACAACGGTTTTCTGTGAAATAATATTGTGTGAATGCAACTACTATAACAGTTCTATCAGAATTTGGTACTTTAACAAACCATTGTGTAAGGATTGTTGTCTGAGCTTTATACTTACCGTGGTATTTAGAAGACAACCATTGTCTAATACACCTTTAAACCTCTAAACTGTGTAAACATTGTACAACGGTTTTCTGTGAAATAGTATTGTGTGAATGCAACTACTATAATAGTTCTATCAGAATTTGGTACTTTAACAAACCGTTGTGTAAGGATCGTTGTCTGTGCTTTATACTTGCAATGGTATTTAGAAGACAACCGTTGTCTAATACACCTTTAAACCTCTAAATAGTGGAAACATTCTACAACGGTTTTGTGTTAAATAGTATTGCCTGAAAGCTACTAATATAACTGTTCTATCAGAGTTTGGTACTTTAACAAACCGTCGTATGAATGTCATGGTAATTATTTTAGTCGGGATATGTTTCCTTTATCTTTGTCAAAACCATTCTCCTACTTTAGAAACTCTACTTCAAACCCTTTCTCCTCTTTTATAAACTCTACTCAATTCCTCCATTCTTGACCATCAATTCCTCTATTCTTTACCATCCCCTACACTGAAATCCTGCAGATTCTCCACCATTCCCATCCCCTACACTGAAATCCCCTCATCCAAAAATTGACAATTTCGTGAAACATTTAGATTCTCCACCATTTCCTGCATACATTCTTTCATCTCATTTCATCGTTATTGTTTTCTGGATATTTAAGCATCCCTCCATCTCCATTAAAGTAATTTTTCATGATATTTGTTTTGAGCAACTGAAATTAGGGTTCTTACTTATATTTGGGGATTTAGGGAATTATGTGAATTTGGTGATTTTATTTTGATATACACAGATAATGATATGTTAATTTGTTGTCTATATTGATGTGTTTGTAAGAAAATGAAAACCTAATTTGCTCAAGTTTTGGTTTATGTTAAGCTAGTTTGCTTAATTTTCTATGTATGTTTTAAGTGATAATGGTACAGTGTGTTTTAAGTTTTTGGCCTCTGCTATGACTGTGGTGCCTCTGCTGCTGCTACCTTTGTGTTTGGTGATTCTTTTTTTACTTGTAGCAGTTAGCAATTTGGGTCCTTGTAAAGTTAGAATTGTTTACTGGCAAGTGTAGTTAGTAATGTTATAGTAAGTTGATTGGAAGCACTTGAATTGGAAGATGTTGTAATGTTATGTGCTGATAATTGTTATGTTACTTTAAAAGATGGACAGGTCTTGGTTAAAAGCTGATAGAAGAACAAATGAGTTCAAAAGAGGAGTTGACGAATTATTGTTTTTTGCATTTGAGAACGGATACGATGAAAATAAAATCAGCTGTCTATGTATAAAATGCGCACATAGTAAATCTTGGAAAGCTCGAACAATGAGGGACCATCTTTTCAACAAAGGTATCGATCAGACCTACACGCGTTGGATTTGGCACGGAGAGTGTAATACAGAAGAAAGTGAGCCTATCATTGAGGAGACCGATAGTTCACAATCCTTAGATCAAATCCCGCTGAAAACAGAGAATGGTAGTAGTGATGATGATGTTTCCCTAGATTCCTCAGATTTATTTAACCATATTCAATCTGAACATGAACCCCTTTATCCGGGATGTGAGGGATTTACAAAGATGAAGGCTTTAGTAAAGTTATATAACTTGAAAGCAAAATATCAGATATCTGACTGTGGCTTTTCTGAACTTCGACTTTTGGTTGGGTCTATGCTTCCAAACGGCAACAGTTTTCCTTCTTCGTTTAGTGAAGCTAAAAAAAGCTTGTGTGCTTTAGGAATGGAGTATGAAAAAAATACACGTATGTCCGAATGATTGTCTACTATATCGTGGAGAGAGAGATGAAGATGAGACGAGGTGCCGTATTTGTGATGCCTATAGATGGAAGTTAAACAAAAAAGGGGATGAATTGGAAGGGATTCCTGCCAAGGTATTATGGTATTTTCCATTACTACCACGTTTGAGGACTTTATTCAACTCACCTAAAACAACCAAGGACTTGACTTGGCATGACACGGAGAGAGTGAAGGATGATAAAATGAGACATCCGACAGATGCACAAACTTGGAAAGAAGTCGACACCAAGTGGCCAATTTTTTCTTCAGATCCTATAAACCTTCGGTTAGCTCTATCCTCGGATGGATTTAATATGTTTCACAGCACAAATATTGATTACTCTTGTTGGCCAGTTTTGATGTCAATATACAATCTTCCACCGTGGCTTTGTATGAAGAAGAAGTATATAATGCTATGTTTGTTGATATCCGGACCAACTCAACCCGGTAATGATATTGATGTGTTCCTTCAACCACTTGTGGAATATTTACAAAAGTTCTGGCAAGGGAAACGAGTGTATGACGCTTACAAGAAGGAGTATTTTTTATTAAGAGGCATTTTGTTATGGACTATTAGTGATTATCCAGCCTATGGCAACTTATCGGGCAATATTATTAAAGGGTATAATGGGTGTCCTATTTGTGTTGATGAAACAAAAGATACGAGGCTTGTTATTTACCAAAAGTGTGTGGTCATGAGGCATCGGAGGTGGTTGCCCCGTCATCACCCATATCGTCAGCAAAAACAAGATTTTGATGGCACCGTAGAAAAAGAATTGGCTCCAGTTCCATTAACCGGAGAGCAGGTGCTTGAAAGAGTAGAACATTTAAAGGGTCATGTCTATGGTAAAACACAAAGCCAACCTCGATTGAAGAAAGGTGATGCTCGACCAGTTTGGAAGAAGGTTTCTATATTCTTTGAGCTTGAGTATTGGAAGTTTTTGCCGGTTAGGCATGTTCTCGATGTGATGCATATCGAGAAAAACATATGCGAAGCTTTACTTGGTACCATGCTTAATATACCAAAGAAGACAAAAGACAAGGAATCAGTCCGTCTTGACATGGCCGAAATGGGAATAAGAACAGAACTAAGGCCGAAAACTCCTGGAAAAAAAGAGAAGTTACCATTGGCATCTTGGAAATTAACTCATTCTGAAAAAAAGTTGTTTGCTCATCCTTTATTGGCATGAAGTTGCCTGATGATTTTTGTTCAAATATTCGAAGTCTAGTTTCAATGGAAATGCTTCGACTTACAGGAATGAAATCTCATGACTGTCATATGATTCTGCCTCACTTGCTCCCAATTGCGATTCGATCGTCACTACAAAAACAGGTCAGGAACACTATTATCAGGTTTTGCCTCTTCTTTAATGCAATTTGCAGTAATTAAAGTCATTGAGGTTGATAAGCTGGAGAAAATGCAATTGCAACTGGTAGAAAGTTTGTGCCATCTTGAAAAATACTTCCCCGCCTTCCTTGTTTGATTTACTGTTTCATATCTCGGTTCATCTTGTAAGAGAAGTTGAGCTTTGTGGACCAATTTTCCTTAGGTGGATGTATCCTTTTGAGAGATACATGAAGACATTTAAGGGATATATAAGGAATCGGGCTCGTGCAGAAGGTTGCATTGCTGAGTCCTATATTGCGGAAGAGGCGGTTGAATGTTTGGTGGACCATGAAGAAGCAACTATTGGGGTACCTAAAAATGGTAGACATACCAAGGATGGCATTTGCAGACCATTATCCGGTGCAACGTTGATAACCCCGAGCAGCACTGATTTGCACGTAGCACATTTATATGTTCTACAAAATATTGCTGCTGTTAGGCCATATTTTGAGTAAGTCATGAAATTACTTTCATTACATTTACCATTTTCTTCACTCTTTTAACTAGAAAAATCCAGTCCATATTTTATGTAATTATTTCATTATTTATGTAATCTCTTTTACTTAAATGCAGTGAACACATGGCATTTTTAATGACCAAATATCCGGAACATGAAAATGATGAAATGTGGCTGAAGAACAAACAAAATGAGAAATTCCCAAAATGGTTTAAAGAAAAGGTATTATGTGTGTTTGGTAATAGTTTTCTGCATGTTTTACAACTACTTAGCTCATATTAATCATTTTCTAACTTGCATTTTTTTTAAAGATTGCTTCAGATTTGGCTGATGAAAAAGAGGTATCGTAGGAGATAAGATGGATCGCAGACGAGCCTAACAAGGATGTGCCTATGTTCAGCGGCTATAAAATGGACGGAGTTACCTTTACTACCAAGGATCGTGATGATACGCGTCAAGTTCAATGTAGTGGTGTGTGTCTTGAAGCTGATACAATGATAGTGCAAGGTAAGGATCAAAATATTGAGCACACATCACATACATATTATGGAGTTATAACAAGTATATGGGAGTTGGACTATAACTACTTTAGGGTCCCTATTTTTCGATGCAAGTGGGTAGATATAAACAAAGAGGTCAAGGAAGATGACTTGGGTTATATATTGGTTAATTTGAATAGGTTGGGGTTTTTAAATGATCCATTTGTGTTAGCAAAATATGTTAAGCAAGTTTGTTACATCGACGATCCTCTTGATAAATTATGGTCCGTGGTGTTGAAACTACCCGAGAAAAAGTACTATGAACATAATGATGATGAAAATGAGGGATCCGTGAAAGTACAACTTAAGAATGACTGTTTTGTGCCCAATTTACCCGATGTTGATTTACTTGAGGAAGAGGAACATAGCTACATGCGAGATGTAGATGAAACAATTCAACTTTCTTGATGTAATTTAATTATGTACTTTTAATTACATAAAATTTGTAATATGATAACTGTGTTGCTACTTTGAACATAACATTTCCTGATTGATGTTATGATGGCTGATGTTTGTTTGGTATGGCATTGTATTGCCTTTGATGGTTGTACTGTTTTGGTAGGGGTAAGCCCAATTTCAATTTTTTTTCCTACTGTAAAATCAGACAACGGTTTTGAACTACCAAACGCTTGTGTAAGAGCTAAAGATTTCAGAGTACAAAACCATTGGGTGTTGCATGCAATTTAGACAGCAGTATTCAAAAACCATTATCTGATTTCCTTTTATACAACGTCATATCAAAACACTTGTCTGATTTTAACAACGTTTTTTAAAAGCATTGTCTGAAGTTTCTTCAGACAATGCTTTCAAAAAATGTTGTTAAAATCAGACAATAGTATTTAGTCACCGTTGTGTGACTACTTTTGAAGAAATATCTGATAAAAACACTAGTTTAAGTTTTATAATGCTTTTTCGGACCATTGTAAGACAACCTGTTAGACAACACTACTTTCCAAAACTGTTGTAAAACTATTGTCGATTTTGATCTTTCAGACAACACTTTTTAAAACTGTCGTTAAGTTCACTATCAGACAATACACAGAAAAGCTTGAATAAAAAACCGTTGTGTGAAAATTTCAGCCAACGCTTTTTCGTAGAAGCGTTGTCTTATGTGTGTCGTCTGATAGCAAAATTCTTGTAGTGTCACTCATGAGGAGCCTACACTTGCAAAAATGTACACGGAGTTAGGGCACAGTGAGGGTCATGAAACTTCTACTTTTGATGTTCCACAAGTTGCCCCTGTGAACAGCCAAAAATCTCTTCTAAACCATCATCTTCTTTATTCTCTAATCCATCAATTGTTTCTTCTCAACAACCTAGAGAGGGGGACAGTCCCAACCCTTCAGGTTTTGATCATCCATCTCATGTCATGGATGAGCCCCCATCAAGTGCTCCACAAGAACTCATTTCTCAAAGTGAAATGGATACCACTCCCTCAAACACTGAGCTAGTTCAAGGTGGTAATCTGCCAGAAAATGAAACAGCCAACATCTTGATCGAACTCCAAAAAGCAGCTGACCTTCAAGAAGTTGCTGTCACAGCCTCAGCTGCTGTCAAAGACACCATAAAAGTTGCTGTCAACCCACCTGTGGACAGTAACATTTTGGGCAAAGATGTTGTCACCTCTACACAGCATGATCAGGATTCAGTAGTTGTTGAAAATGCTTTTGATGATGATCATATTCCACTCTCTACATTAAAGGTACAATCTAAACTTTCTACTTCTTCAACTAAAATGCATGTAAGTACTGCTCATACCCATGCATCTAGGATGAGTGAGGGAGAGAAAAGAAAAAAAGAGATAAAAGAAAAGAGAGGTGAGCATAAAAATGAGAGGCAGCCAAACGAGCTGGCAAAAGGTGAGGGACTTGAGCACGTCCAGAGTGAAATTGAGGGAACCCCACACAAAAAGGCATTAGGCCTTGAGAGTCATTCTGTGAGGAGTGATGAGATCACTCAGAAAAACAATGAGAGTGTGAGAAAACCCTTAGCCTCCTTGCCTCAGTCTTTTCCTTCCTCATAAAAAAGGTTAAGGTCTGATGGTCCTTCTAAACAAGTTGAATCAAGGTTGAAATCCCTTGAGGGCAGATGTGCATCTATGGAAGTTAAACTTGATGCTCTGTCCACCATGGTAGCTACTGGTTTTGCTGGGATTCAACAAATGCTTCTATCATTCTTTGCTACCTTTAGTGCTGTCAATTTAACTAATGGGGAGAAAGTGGTAGATAAGAATGCAGCAAAGCTGGTAGAGAAGGAGAAACAAGGTGGTGCTACAAGCAAGGGGGAGTCCAGAAGTGAGGGGGAGCAGGGGGAGCAAGTGCAAGTTGATAAAGATGGAGATGAGAGTGAGGGGGAGCTAGAGAAAGAAGAAGAAAGAAACTTTGGTGAAGAACTAAAGGCAACTGGAGATGGTGATTTGATTGAAGGAGTGACGAAGTATTGTTAACTAAAGAAGTGTTGGAGCAATTAAAGAAGACTCAAAAGTCTGAAAGAACAGTACTGCCATCACTAAAAATCAATGAGCCAAATCCTGAAGAAACAGAAGCTCCATTCCAGTATTTGCAAAGAGAATGGAGAGAAAAAGAAAATCAAAATGCTCTGGGTAAAGGCAAAGGCAAAATGCCTGAGTATGTGAACTCAGCTACTGGAACTATATGGTCATATGGAAGTGAATATGCCCCTGAAAATGCAGAACTGATGATGGTTGATCACATGGAGAGTACTTTGAACAATGATGATGAAGAATTCAGTAAGTTGGTGGATTAATCAATTAGTGAAGCAGGGGGAGCTGTTACAAAATTGGCATCAACACTGAAAGGCAAAGTAATAAGTATCTCGGTGATGGTCAACTTGGAGAAAAGATGGTTGTTCAAATTTATCTCAAGACAGGATTAACTAGATTCATCACAATGCAACTTTTACAAAGTTTGCAGGCTAGAGTACTCCAAGTCCTTAGAACATTGGTAGTAAGAAATTCCATAGCCTTTAATGATAGTCTGTTAGCATAAATTGAAAGGATGGTTGAAGACAAACTCCCTGAGGTGATTCACAATCCCTATGGTGTGTGCTTTAGAAAGGTCACAAAAACAGGAGCAAGAAGACTGAATTTCCTACCCTTGGACAAAGTCTCAGGACTAAGCACTGAGTCAATTATGACAGTGCTGAAGAAACTTCTCAAATCCAGTATCACCAATGACAAGGTTAAAGCTGTCAAAGATATTCACAAGCTATTGGCAAAAAGAGATGAGGATATTAGCTCAATCATAAAGAAGCTGATCTCTGATGCCAATGCCAAAATCAGGAGGAAACTACACCTATGATGATACATTGGATGATGATGAGGATGATATTGGAGGAAGTGGTGGACCTGGAGAAAACAGGAGTTCTGGAAGAGAAGCCTCTGGGAATGTTGTAACACAAACTCAGAAGGATGCTTCCCAAGAAGAGCAAAAAACTCCCAGTACTGAAAAGAAAGATGCTATCAATGATGAAGGGGAGTTAGAAATCCTTGAAGCCTTGGAGGCAAGTATCTTAAGACTTGTAGTTGAACGCTTTAATGCTGAGAAAGATACTGTCAACAAGGATACTGTCAAAAAGGCTAGAGACACTCAAGTGGAAGATGCTGTAAAAAAGGACAGTGTCAAAAGCCAAGACAAAGAAGTTGTCAAAGATGCTGTCATGAAAGATGCTGTCAATATCTAATATGCCTTCGACAGTAGACTTGGCAGTTAAGGTTACAGTCTCAGTGAATTATTTGATTTGGGGATTTTTTTCAATCAAACCCGTGACAGGCTAGATGTTCAAGAAACAGATTTGCTGCAACACTCCATCGATTATAGCAGACCTGCAAAGACTACGATAGAAGCTTGAGAGATAATAATACAAGGCTGGTCAATTCAAAGAGTATGATATATCCACATCTACTAGAATTGTATTAGCTAGAAATAGAAAGAAACTAGGTTGCTTTACTTGTATTGTTTACAATGTCTGTATAGCAATTTAGGAAAGTCACATGGGTGTGCAAATTGTAAAGAGCTGCCACTTGAAAACGACAGACGCTCTACAACCCATACGATAGTGACAATAGAGTATCTTAGTCTACTTAGATATATGTCTCTAATTCTTTCTGTATGCAACAACAACGAAACAAACTCGTATCTCTCGAGATACCGAAGCTGGAGAAACATTTTCTCTAGGTTGTAGCACCACTTCACAAGATAAATAAAACATTTTTTTTGTGAGAAATCTTGATTCACTTGCGTTTGCATATATCTACTGATAACTTGTAATCTTTATTATTGTTGTTGATTTTAAAGATTGAATTTTATTGTAAATTGTAAATTGTAAATAAATCTTTATTTATTTTGTTGTGCAAATTGTAAAGCTTGAACTCTAATGGAAGTTGAGAGAGATTTTGAAAGAGAAGGGAGAGACACGGACACGGGGAGAAAGAGACAGGGGGTTTGGTCATGTAAAAGAAAAGAAAAAAAAGGGGAGGTAGGGTATTTACAAGCTTCTCACACAATTCAACTAATTAATCTAATACACTTTTAATAAAATAAAGACTTGTAAAAATCTAATTACCACACATTGGGTTTTAAAAATAACATATTGATATATATAATTAAATCACAAAGTTCTCTTCCTCAAGGTATTTTAAAAATATTTTTAAGACCACTTTATAAAAAGATTTGGATTTTACAAGTTTTACTATTTTAAAAGAATAATAAATGGAAAAATCATTATAAAATATTTTGATTCGAAAATAATTCATTCTCTTATTTTTAAAAAGTCTCTAAATACATAAAGACAATAAAATGAAAGATTTCATGATTTTTACTAGCTCCAATAATTTTACAAAAAAAATGTTTAAGCGAATTAAAAATCATATTTTAATACTTTAAAGGTATACGAAATTTGGGTGAAAGCCTATAATATCCCTAATTGGGTTTGAAGTGTCCAAAATACCCATTGGCGGTGGGCAGTGCCCTAAATGACCACGCAACACGCCTCCATCATGGGCGCATCTCTTGGTTACTCGTCTAGCAAAGACGTATGGAAATTAATCTGTCGTCCCCCTTCTTCTACTTAAACTAGATACGCCTCCTTCACACCCGTATGACATGTATGCGCCGCCGCACTAAGCGAGTCAAGTTGTTACGCCGTATCTATAGTCATATTACAATGATACGTCAATATAGTACAAGCACACATGAGAGTGTATGAAGCTGTTGCGTCAATACATAAAACATATCAAGTGCTTTCATCAAATCATCTCTGCCAATCAATTACACACCATATGCATAAACCTCCGCTTGTTTTGATATGCCATATCATTTACATCTGATGCTCGATCTCCAGCAAAGTATTAGTCCATCCCTTGCTGTCTTGTACACTCTTCAATACCCGGCAAAAACGTGTAAAAACGTACACAATAGTAGAGGAAATGGTGTGTATTGGTCATAGATGTTGATTATTGTATCTATATTCACATTTAAAAGGATACGCCTTATGCATAGACGTAACTTGTGGGTAAATAGGTCAACAAACCCGCAAATGGGTAATTTGGACAAGCGATGAGCAAAAAATGGGTATTATGGGTATTGTTTCACGAAATTTAATATAATTTCACATCAACACATTTAGTAATTTTAAGCATAGCACATGTCTACAATCATATAATCATATAATGACTCACCAATTAAAGTACATAATAATATTTTTACTTCCAAATAATATAATTTACAGAGTACGAAATTCCCAGATATTACATGAAAGATTCGTGTTTTTGGGAGAGTCTTCGAACATGGTCTCTGGTGAACATGATGAGGATCCCAGGACATACGAAGAGGCAATTCTAGATAAAGATGTAGATCTACGGCAAAAGGCAATGGAATCTGAGATGGAATCTTTGTATTCCAATCAAGTTTGGGAGCTCGTGGAACCACCCAAAGGTGTAAAACCCGTTGGATGTATGTGGATCTACAAGTAGAAAAGAGGATCTGACAAAAAGGTGAAAGCCTGGAAAGCACGACTTGTTGCGAAAGGGTATACTCAGAAAGAATGGATCGATTGTGAGGAAACCTTTTCGCCGGTTGTTACGCTTAAGTCGATCCGGATTCTTTTATCTATAGCAGCTCATCTCGATTATGAGATTTGGCAAATGGATGTCAAGATAGATTTCCTTAATTGAAGTCTTGAGGAAACCATCTATATGCAGCAACCAAAAGGATTCATTAAGGAAGGCCAAGAGCATCTAGTATGTAAGCTTAAGAGGTCTATTTATGGACTAAAACAAGCTTCTAGGGACTGTAATATTCGTTTTGATCATGCAGTCCAGTCATATGGATTTGCTGTAAGCATGGTTAGTAGATATCAGTCGAACCCAGGTCAGGAACATTGGAGTGTAGTAAAAACTATACTCAAGTACCTGAGAAGGACTAAGGAGTATATGTTAATTTACAAGGCCTCGGATCTATTTCCTTTGGGATATACTGATTCAGATTTTCAATCACATAGGGATAAGAGGAAATCAACCTCGGGATATGTTTTTACTTAATTTGGGAGGTGGAGCCGTTATATGGAGGAGTGTAAAGCAGGAATACATTGCAGACTCCACCATGGAAGTCGAATATGTGGCGGCCTTTGAGGCTGCTAAGGAGGCTGTGTAATAACCCGGATTTTTCAAGAAATGATTTTATTATTATTTCAATAATAATAATAATGTTTTTCCTAAAATGTGGAGATTTTTTTTTAAAATTATTTAATTATTTAATTATTTTCGGTTAAGTGGAACCGGGTCCCGTTTTAAAATTTTATCGACCTAGTAGATATCTTGAGTCAATAGTTTATTTGGGCAAGGGCTTAATTTTCAAAGTGTGGAATTATTCAGTAAAGATTATTTATTTTAAATGACTGAATAATGTGGAGATTTTAAAATCCTTAGAAAATGATTATTTTAATTATTTGAGGATTTGCAGAAATTACTCGATTATTATATAAAATCGAGAATTCGAGGTTTTACTAAAACATTAGTGTTTGTAGTATTTTTATAAAGTCCGGTAAATTGTGACTTATGAATCACAATTAATATTTTTATGAATTGTTTTTATAAATTATTAATATTTGTAAAATGCATATCAATTTAGAAAATTTAGATTTAATTCTAATTCTTTCTCCAAAAGTCTTTAAAAATATTCTAGTATTTAATTATGCTAGAAACTTTATTTTTACAAATTAGATTTATTTACTCCAAATATTATTTATAGTGTGTAGTAATTAATTGGGTATTTTAAATTGTTATTGGGCTTAGGCCCATTAGGTTATAACACAGCACACCACACAGATATACACATACGAAAACATACATACACCGCCGTTTAATCAAATCGGGAAAGGAAGAAGAATCAGACGGGGGAGGGGGAAAAAGAGGGATTTGGGGGTTTTGATTTTGAATCAATTGAAGCTTATACATATATATAGCTGTGTGTATGTATATAAGTGTGAGATTCGTGTGTGTATGAGTGTATACACTTGTGTGTGTGTGTAAATCGCGTATGTATGTGTGTAACTGTAGTGTGTGTGTGGGGCTAGCGTGTGCTGCGCGCGAATGAGATGAGGCGCGGTGGAGGAGTAGCAGTGGCGAGAGGAGACGCCAGAGATGACCACCAGAGTGGTGGTGGCGACTGGACGGCGAGGGGAGGGAGAGAGAGAGAGAGAGATGAACGAGGGAGAGATTTTCCGGGAAGTGTGAAGTGGTGGAGATTGGTTCCGATGGTTCGATCTTTGGTGGGTCGAAATCGAAATGGTATATTTTCATATTTTAATTATTTAATTGTTGTAATTTAATTAGAGTTAAATTGTGAGTTTAATGTGTAATTGTCGTAGTTAGATTAATATTGTAAATTATGAATATCATTGAATTTTCGAGATTTAATTCGGAAAGTATGTTGGTAATTATAATTGTTGAGATTAATTGGGGGCCCGATTCAATGAGCGGGTTAGTGATTGTTAAATTGCTAAGTGCTAATTGTTATTGTCATCTAAAGTGTAGATATAAGAGTTGACTAAATGGTAAATGCTTATGTGTTAAATGGTATAAAGCGAGTCGTAGTATTTGATGGCTTTACTAATTATGAATGTTATATGTTATTTAGTTTAACTGCGAGGAGTCGTAAAGAGATCATAAGTTCTAAATGTCAGTATTTAAGGACTTGTGTAATTCTCTTCGACTAGATCCTCGGGCTTACGAATATCAATGATTGATTGTCACCAGTATAATTAATATGCTCAAGTGATATGATCATTGATATAGCGTAAGTAATAGTTAATGCTAGGGGTTGTTCCCTGGGGCTTACGAATATCAATAATTGATTGTCACGTATATCATTAAAATGCGTGAGTGATACGATTATTGATGTAGCGTAAGTAGTAGTTAATGCTAATATTAATTATTATGTATTACTACATGTCGAGGCAGAATTTCCTTATGTGCTATGTGCCGCATGTCAGGGCGGATAAATTTCCTTATGTGTTGTTGCTGCAAGTTGAGGTAGCTTTATTTTTTTGTAAAAACAGGGTTGAATTGTTTATGATTGATATTGAGGGGATGTGCCCATAGTCCGATAAACGAATACTTCATGCCGAAATTTTCTGAAAATCCCCTGCGATTAAATTTATTTAACTTATTTGATTTCAAGGGTCTAAAGGCATGCTTTGGGTATTAACTGTTTAGGTGTATATGTGTTAAGTAAATTGTTTCGAGGGTTGACTGTTGTCTCGAGGATTTATGTGCTAGTTCGAGGATTGAATATGTCTTGAGGACTATCTATATGTTAAGATGGTTAAGCATATTAAATTGTTATAATGTGTTTAGCACCGGAAGATGTCCACCATGTAAAGGGGACTCCTTTCGTGTCATTGTCGATTGCTAAATGTGTATATGTATTAAGTGGTATTAGAATAGTCAACTATAGGGAGGACACCTATAGTTTGACTTTATGTGACTTAGTGGTAATTCTGAGTTATGTCTACTCGAGATACGAGGTTGGACTGACACGTACTCGTAACTATTTCAGTACCATTAGGGCGTAATCAAGTTGGAACGACGTACATCAAAAAGGGAAGATCGAAGCGTCGTGTAAAGAAAGGTAAACTACCTCCATGGAATTGCTTGAACGAGGTGCGAAGGATTTATTCGCTATTCTCTGATTTCTGCTAAGGACCAGAGGCAAGTTTATTAATGCATACTCTATCGTTCAGAGTATTGGTATTTTGAAATATATGAAATGTGTGGAGTAGATTAAATCCATAATTGCAAGTTTTCCAACCCTGTGCTTCCTCATTAAACCAGTTTATTTTTGGGCTTTGCTAACATTATTAAATTCTGCTTAGGCCAATTGTCAAAACCTGATGACTTATAATATTGTCGATGGACGCCGATATTTTTGTGATTTCGTTTCCCCTTTAACATGTATCTTATTTGTATAGTACTGCAAATATTATACTTGGGATATTTTCGATTATGAATATCTAGAAGGATATTGATGTATGCTATTTGGAGGAGTTATTTAATTCAATGAATATTATTTATCATATTCATTTAAAAAGGAGTTTATATTTTTTTCTTATAGACCGAGAGTAAGCGATATTTATTTTGATAAAGTGCTTAAAGTTCGAGAATACCGGAGTGGTAATATCTTGATTTTCACTAGAAACATTAATTTGGGGTGATTTGAGGTTATTACATATTTCGATAATAGTAGTAAAAATTATTGGAATAATCACTTTATTAAATGATTATTAATTTTGAATATTCTTTTCAAAAGGGGCTATTGAATATTTTTATTCAATAAATATTATGTATCTATTTATTAAATACCCTAAGTGTTTGAAAGGGTATAAAATGTTATTGGGTGGTTATTTAAGGACTTTCATAATTGATTAAAATATTATATTTTGATTCTACCTATGCAAGGTTTCAAAACCTATACTTTGAAATGTTATTGTATGATACTGCATTGCCAGGTATATTGTTACACAATTTTGCGATAATCTTATTTTCCGGTTAAAATAGAGTTGACCTTTGGAGTATATGCGATCTTTTGAGTTAAGTAATTTATAAACCGGTATACCTTGTAGCTCTAGATATAAGAGCATATTCATTGTTTCGACTCTAAACCGGGAGTCGGTATTTTCCGTTATAGAAATAGTCATGGAAACCCGGAGGGATTCCAGCGGCAAAGTACTATTCATGTTGAGGAATATATTATTAATAAACACTAGTTATATTTCCAGAAAGTATTAATTACTTGGGAATGATTTGAGGAATGTTATTTACAAACATGATTATATTTCCATAAAGTATTAATTACTTGGGAATGATTTAAGGAATGTTATTTATAAACATGATTATATTTCCATAAAGTATTAATTACTTGGGAATGATCTGAGGAATGTTATTTATAAACATGATTATATTTCCATAAAGTATTAATTACTTGGAAACCATTCGAGTTGGAAACCATTCGAGGATTGTTATTTGAATATGATATCATTCGAAGAATTGTATTTGCTTACTATATCTTTCGAGGAATGTTATTTGAGTATTATCTCAGTCGAGAAATATTACTTGAATATTATTTCTGTTATATATGTTATTGGAAGGCATAACTGTTTTCGAAAGTATTTTGTGATACTTGTTTTACGAATTAAAATTGGCTTCTAAGCTAGATATGTGATATATTGCCTATAAGCCAGATATTGCTAAGACCCTTGGTGAAGTGCATATGACTCTCATTCTTCAAATATAAACCGGGAGTCAGTATTTCTGAATATGTTGCAATATTTTTCTGAGGAAAATATTTAAGTAAAGATTTTCCATTAATTCTTTATTGAACATTATTTTGAATATTCATTTGAGTTTTATTCATTTAATGAATATTATTTTGAATATTCATTTAAGGATTGATTTATTTAATGGATATTATTCTGAATATTCATTCGAACTTTATTTATTAATAAATATTATTTTGAATATTCATTCGAGCTTCATTTAACTGATGAATATTATCTTTAATATTCATCTAAAGTTGATTTATTTGTCGAATATTGTTTTGAACCTTCATTCGAATTAATTAGTTAAAGAATATTATTTTCGAATATTCGATTGATCATTAATTACTGATTCGAATATTCAGTTGACTTTTAGTTACTTAATAAGTATTATTCGCTTGACTATTCAGTACTGAATGAATATTATTATGAATATTTATTCGAAGGGTATTTTAAGCAATATTTTATATTAAAATATTCTTTAAAATATATAAGACTTAATAAATATTCTTGTAATATTTATTCAGTTCTTTTAACCAGCTTTAAAAATGATTTACTTCATTTAAATATCATCTTCGACCTTCGAATATTATGTAGACTATCCATGAGTCTTATTATTAATATTATTTTATCAAGGAAGATTCTCAAACTGTCCATGAGTCTTATGATTCACTGCTAGGAAAAATAACAAATTGGAGTTTGATTATCTAAATTAAACTAATATGCAAAATATTAAACTAAGAATTATTAGCTAATGAGAATTGTAATCGAATTACTTATATGAGAATAAACATGGAATCCTAACTTCATTAAATACTTCCCTTAGATCTGACGCTTTTAATCACTATATGCAATGGTTTTGATATCTGATCGGATAACACGAAACAAGTATACGCTACCTGTCAGCATATGCATACCAAACTAAACATACATCCACAAAAGAGATAGAAGATGAATAGACACCAATTATGCTTAGACCCTATATGTCTATAGAATTTGAAAACATAACGGTTGAAGAACAAGTTATCCATAATGATCACATAAGGTAGTATAAGTATTTTCATCTCACACCATGAATCATATTGATAAACAATTATGAACCTATGCTAGCATGGCAAGTTCTAAATCTCATGATCCACTTTCACTTCACAAGAGATTAACAATTTAGATGTTCACGACGCATCTATCTATTAAGCATAACCATACGAGGATATCAATTATACACCACACACAGATCTTTAAAGCATCAAGATACTAAGTTCCATAAATAAATCCGTTAGAATCCCATGACAACGATTAGCTCATAATTGAACCGTTCATCGTCATGGGATTTGATGAAAACATGATAATAAACAAGATATGAAAGAAAGAAGCAATTATATTAATAAAATAAAGAGTTGAGAAAACAAATCTATAATCCAACGTATACAAAAGATGAAGTAGATCTAGATCTGTGCTTGTCACCGAGCGTTGAATCCTTCTATCCTTTTCTCCCTTGCAAAACTAAGCTATGATATGTAAATTGTATGTAATTATCTTGTTACAAGGGTTGGATGTGTTTAAATAGATCCTAGACATCTTGCCCAGCAAGAAAATACCTTTTAATATAACTAAAATTCGTTTTAGGTGTCAAAAACTACCTAAAATACAATTTTAGATCGAATAAGGGCAAAACTTGAATTCCAGCGCATCTTGGCGCAGACTGCTCGAACATGGCGCAGGGTGCTCAGCTCCATTCTGCACTCCAGCTTGAATTCTGGCGCAGGGTGCTCAAATCTGGCGCAGTCTGCCCAGCCACAATCTGATGGAATTTTCTGTTCCTCGTTTTTCAGCTTTTTCGTCTCGTTCCTTTTGCAATAGCTTCCGTCTTCATTTCCTCTTGACTTGTATACTACTAGGTAGCTGACTTAATCCTCCATTCTTCAATCCATATCATCAATCAACTCCCAAAATGACGGAATATACATCCTTAATCGATACCACTCCAACCCTGCACAATTAAACAAAACACATCAAAACTACTAAAAACTTGAGGCCAAAGCAATCAATTTAAGCCGATTTAGAATGTTCCAAGTGGATATAAAATCCACTTATCACACCCCCAAACTTAAACCGATGCTTGTCCTCAAGCATAAACAATTACAACTAACTAACTAACTAGTACCACTTCCGTAGGTGATCACGGTTGCATTTGGCATATGCAACAAGCCCTTTAAACCCATAGGCAGCCCTAGTGGACGAGTAAGGTCTCGTGAGGGCCTATAGTGAATGTACCCACAAAATCCATTTAACCTAATGCAATGCAATGCATGAATGCAACTAATATGAAAATGCAAAGATCCCCTTCAAACTCACCAAAACCAACTGACAAGCATATATCTCAAAGAATGCAACAAATCCAAGCAGAGCTCGACTAAGCCCCCGTATACTAACAACACATGAACAGAAACGTGCGTGTGTGCAATGCTCATCAGAAATACTCCCAAAACTAGGTCAAAAATCATACTTGCTTTCCGTCAAGACAATCATAGGTTTATAAACAGAATAGACTGTAGACACTCCATAACCTAGGAACACCTCCACCCTTATCCAAGGTAGACAGCAATTCATGCTTTATTACTATGACACATAATACTATATACAATACACATGCTTATTTAACCGTGCAATAAATGAGACCCCTAAAGGCTATACAATAATACCAATGTAGCGAGTGTTAGATCAGCAATCCCAAACCACATGGCTTTAGGTTACTAGGACTAAGTCCCCTCAGACTTAATTACTCGAGTATTAAAGAGCTCACTCTGGTTAATTTTGCATATAAACAAATAACTTGTTGACTCTTTTTTTTTCAAATTTTTTTTTCTCTTTTTTTCTTTTCTTTTTTCTTTTCTTTTTTTTTTTTTCATGCAATCTGGAATGAGCATTCTCATTTCCAACCCTAGACTACTCATATAAATATGAGCCGGCTACTAGCCATTTGACGCCTAGCCATTATTGACAATTATTAACAACTAGCATGAAATTCCTGTTTTCTCCCAAACTTAGACTTTAATGTTCCTACGCTATAAAGGGAATAACGAAAATTCTAAATATAAACAAGTGATTAAATCTCAAAACATTCAACAGGCATGACCCTAACCTAGCCCAAAAGCACCCCAATGAGACTGTGTAATTAGTTTTGTTTCCGTAACATGCAAGTCAATTCCTAGGAACTATAAATCAGCCCTCTACTCATCATCATCACACTCAATTAAACATCTACCTATCAATCAGAATCAGCTCGTCTTAAGGGATCATGAAAAATGCATGCCATGAAAATGCAACTAATATGAACTTACATGGTAAAACAAAAATAACAGAATGTCCTATATGAAACACACATAGATAATACGAACATAAATGCATGAATTACTACTACTAATATGCAAAACATGGTATCCTACATGAACACATAAATACTACACATAAACTACGCATCCCCCAAACCACCCCCAAACTTGAAAGATTCAATGTCCGCATTGAATAGAAGTAATTACGAGGGATAGCAGAAAACATACCTAAAAATACCGAAACATATGGGTTGCCTCCCACGAAGCGCTGTCGTTAACGTCATTTAGCCAGCCAAATATGATTAAAATCATGGTGGCTCGAAGATCGCATTCGACTTGTCCTTAGCAGAAGTACCATTTACCCATTGTTTGACAACCTTCTTGCTATCTTCCCACATCTTTTCTAAATCAAACTTCACTTTGCCTCTTCCTCCAATCGACTTTTTCTTTTTCTTCTTCACACCTCTAAGGTGCTTTTGCTTCACAGTTGATTGATAAGAACACACCTCTACCTCATCATCCATGATCCACCTTCTTAACACATTATCGTGACCCTCTTCAAAAATCACTAACTCATCATTCAAAAGGACATACCTCAAATGTGGTGGAAGTTTCCCAAGCTTTACACTCGAAAGATCTCGAATTGAAGAACTGTCAATAGAATCACTGATGGGATGCTTTAGCATGTGTGTGTCCGATTTCTCGCTCAATAACTGATCAAACTTCTTTCTCTGACCCGTATCAACTATTTCCACACTGCAACACTCTTCATCTTCTGTTGGAAATTTCATGGCCTTGAACACATTAAAGGTGACATTCTGATCTTGCACCCTCATTGTAAGCTCTCCTTTTTGCACATCGATCAAAGTACTTCCTGTAGCCAAGAACGGTCTTCCCAAAATTATGGGAATCTTCTTATCTTCTTCAAAATCCAAGATCACAAAATCAGCAGGAAATATGAGTTTATCAACTTTCACCAAAACGTTCTCTACTATGCCTCTAGGATATGTGATAGATCGATCAGCCAACTGCAACGAGATTTTAGTTGGCTTTGGCTCTGGTAGACCAAGTTGCATGTAGACTGACAAGGGCATGAGATTGATACTAGCTCCCAAATCACACAAACACTTGTTGAAAGAAAGATTGCCAATAGTACATGGAATGGTGAAACTCCCTGGATCTTTAAGTTTAGGTGGCAACTTTTGCTGCAGAACGGCACTACACTCTTCCGTTAAGGCAACAGTCTCTAATTCATCGAGCTTCAATTTACGAGAGAGAATACCCTTCATGAACTTGGCATAGCTCGGCATCTGTTCAAGAGCTTCCGTAAAAGGAATGTTAATCTGCAACTTCTTGAACACCTCTAAAAACTTAGCAAACTTCTTGTCCAAATTCTGCTTCTAGAGTCTTCTAGGATATGGAGGAGGAGGATAGATCTGAGTATTCTTTGTAGACTGCTCCGGAGAAGCTTTAACAGGTTCCTTTCTCTTCTCAACTTCACCATCAAACTCATCAGCTACTAAGTCAGATTTCTCAATGTCAAGCATTGTAGATTTTTTCCACTTGCTGATTCTGCACTTTTTCATCTTCCTTAGCTGCTGATTTTGGATCTGATGTAACCTTCCCTGATCTCAAAGTCACAGCTTTCACCTGTTCTTTGTTGTCTCTTCTACCTGGATTAGTCTCTATATCACTAGGAAGAGTTCCTTGTGGCCTACTAAATAAAGCGCTTGAAATCTGTCCAATCTGGCTCTCCAAGATCTTTTGAGAAGCTTGCAGATTCTTCACCATCATCCTCAAATCATCCATCTCTGATTTTTCATTAGAAGTTTGCCCCGCATGAGCCTGGGGCTGTTGCTGCTGAAATCCGGGAGGTTGATATGGTGCCCTCGGAGCATAAGGCTGTTGATAGCCTTGATTGAATGGTTTCGCTTGCTGATAAGGTTGTTGTGCACCTTGATTGTTGCTCCAGCTGAAGTTGGGATGATTCCTGTTGTTAGGATGATAAGTGGCTGGAACCGGTGCATTAGATCTCTGGAAATTACTCACGAACTGTGCTGATTCAGAAGAGATAGCATACTGATTCGTCTCATGTGCGCCCGCACATAGCTCACATACACTAGCAACCTGCTGAACTCCATAATTTGCAAGAGAATCCACCTTCATAGTTAAAGCCTTCAACTGAGCTGCAATAGCTGAAGCTGAATCCAACTCGAACAAACCTGCTACCTTGCCTTGAGAAAGCCTCTGGGTTGGATTCTGATATTCATTGGTAGCCATCGTCTCAATTAGTTCATAAGCTTCATCATAGCTCTTAGCCCATAGAGCTCCTCCTGATGCGGCATCTAGCATAGGTCTAGATTGTGCTCCCAACCCATTGTAGAAACTATTGATCACCATCCAGTCAGGCATACCATGATGTGGACACCTACGAAGCATCTCCTTGTATCGTTCCCAAGCCTCACACAGAGATTCTCCAGATTGCTGCTGAAATTGGGCTAGCTGATTCCTCAATGCTGCAGTTTTCGCCATAGGGAAGAATTTAGTAAGAAACTTCTGAGCAAGATCCTCCCATGTAGTAATGGAACTAGCTGGTAGAGAGTGTAACCAGCCCTTAGCCTTATCCCTCAGAGAGAATGGGAAAAGTCTCAACTTGATAGCATCATCCGAAACACCATTGAACTTAAAAGTATCACAGATCTCGATAAAGTCCCGAATATGAATGTTAGGATCCTCCGTAGGAGCACCCCCAAACTGAACCGAATTCTGTAGTATCTGAATAGTGCCCAGCTTGATCTCGAAGTTATTAGCCGTGATGGCCGGCCGGATAATACTAGACTGGCTGAGAATACTCCTTCAAAGCCTTAGCTGCTGCTGCATCTGCCATCTCTACTGTAGTTTCAGATTCCTCTTTCTTATTCTCTAAATTCTCTTCAAGATCGTCTTTTGCCAGTTTTTCCAAACGAGCTTGTAAGCGTGTTCGCATACAAAATTAAGCACCTGAAACACCACGAAACAAACAAAACAAGTAATAATCCAAGTCAGTGAACGCTAACGACCACTATTGACAAGCACATAAACTAAATATAAAACACCGATGATCCCCGGCAGCGGCGCCAAAAACTTGTTAGCACAAAATTACGCAAGTGCACGTAGTGACAAGTAATATAAATTAAGTTCGTTCCACAGAGATCTAGATATGGTTCTATTCAGTAAATATGCCTATGCAACAATGTATGGTTTTAATTCACTGCTAGGAAAAATAACAAATTGGAGTTTGATTATCTAAATTAAACTAATATGCAAAATATTAAACTAAGAATTATTAGCTAATGAGAATTGTAATCGAATTACTTATATGAGAATAAACATGGAATCCTAACTTCATTAAATACTTCCCTTAGATCTGACGCCTTTAATCACTATGTGAAATGGGTTTGATATCTGATCGGATAACATGAAACAAGTATACGCTACCTGTCAGCATACGCATACCAAACTAAACATACATCCACAAAAGAGATAGAAGATGAATAGACACCAATTATGCTCCTTCATCTATAAATAGGGAAGCCTTGTATTGTTTAGAGGCAGACTTGGACAGACACAAGCGAACCATATTTCTAATATATTTCAGTTCCTACTCATATCTCTCTCCATATATACATTATAATTATATCTTATATTTCATATATAGATCTTGTATATACTTAACCTTCTGTGTGATTGTACCCTATATGTCTATAGAATTTGAAAACATAACAGTTGAAGAACAAGTTATCCATAATGATCACATAAGGTAGTCTAAGTATTTTTATCTCACACCACGAATCATATTGATAAACAATTATGAACCTATGCTAGCATGGCAAGTTCTAAATCTCAAGATCCACTTTCACTTCACAAAAGATTAACAATTTAGATGTTCGCGACGCATCTATCTATTAAGCATAATCATACGAGGATATCAATTATACACCACACACAGATCTTTAAAGCATCAAGATACTAAGTTCCATAAATAAATCCGTTAGAATCCCATGACAACGCTTAGCTCATAATTGAACCGTTCATCGTCATGGGATTTGATGAAAACATGATAATAAAAAAGATATGAAAGAAAGAAGCAATTATATTAATAAAATAAAGAGCTGAGAAAACAAATCTATAATCCAACGTATACAAAAGATGAAGTAGATCTAGATCCGTGCTTGTCACCGAGCGTTGAATCCTTCTCTCCTTTTCTCCCTTGCAAAACTAAGCTATGATATGTAAATTGTATGTAATTATCTTGTTACAAGGGTTGGATGTGTTTAAATAGATCCTAGACATCTTGCCCAGCAAGAAAATACCTTATAATATAACTAAAATTCGTTTTAGGTGTCAAAAACTACCTAAAATACAATTTCAGATCGAATAAGAGCAAAAATGGAATTCCAGCGCATCTTGGCGCAGACTGCTCGAACATGGCGCAGGGTGCTCAGCTCCATTCTGCACTCCAGCTTGAATTCTGGCGCAAGGTGCTCAAATCTGGCGCAGTCTGCCCAGCCACAATCTGATGGAATTTTTTGTTCCTCGTTTTTCAGCTTTTTCGTCTCGTTCCTTTTGCAATAGCTTCCGTCTTCATTTCCTCTTGACTTGTATACTACTAGGTAGCTGACTTAAGCCTCCATTCTTCAATCCATATCATCAATCAACTCCCAAAATGACGGAATCTACATCCTTAATCGATACCACTCCAACCCTGCACAATTAAACAAAACACATCAAAACTACCAAAAACTTGAGGCCAAAGCAATCAATTTAAGCCGATTTAGAATGTTCCTAGTGGATATAAAATCCACTTATCATCATCATATTAAGTCTTTTTGTTACTTCCTCATAATTCGAGGGGTAAGAATGTTGGAACAAGTTGGTATCCATTAACAAGCAGCAGCTTGGGAAATATTGGTGAATTTTCCTTTCCAACTAGATACGACTACTTCGTGGAGTCTTATCAACAAGTATTATACTTGGGGAAAGGGGGACGAGCTTTACATTTCAGAATCATGGATTATTCGAACTAGGAGTATTTGTGTAAGAGGCTATGGGACAGTCCATCATTCAAACTGGTATAAGAGGCTGTGGGACAGTCCATCCTAGAAATAGGGTCCGAGTGACGCCGGTCCCGTCTAAGCCCAAAGATGGCTAGGGAGATCCGGCGTATGGTGGTGTCCATATGTTCTTCCTTCTACCAGTAGTAAAACAAATCTTGAGATACACAACCTGCGACTGATCATCGTAAGGCGGTGTCATCTGGCGCAACATACTCCAGTATTGGTTCATTATCCAGAATCTATTTATTTTCTACAACATCATCATTGTTGGCATAGTTGATAAGTGTTTGAAACTGGAATTGCAATATCTTTCTTGCAAGTTTCTCTTTTATGAAAACGATGATATCTTGCTTATCTTGACATAGCAGATATTTCCACGAAATATATATATGTTTTGAGTTACCTTGTAACTTCATCTTTTACCTCATACTGGTACTACGTTCGTCAATGCATGGCATATGAGTTCAAAGATATTTTAGAACTGTTATCATATTGCTGAGATACAGTATCTTGATCTGTGAAGTGTTTTGACGAAAATGACATACATACATATAAATATCTTCAAGCTCGAGAAGTATTGATTTGGTACCTCATAAATGGTTCAGTTTACGTATGATGTAAAGTAACTACGGTAGCAGTATATTGAACTACGTATTATCGAAAAGCCTTCAAAAAGGTTATCAAAGTTATAGTGTATACTATTTTGCTAAGGTACGAAGATTTTCCCTGTTACTATGAACTTAATACGTTCATTTGAGGTTATTTTGAATGTTATGCTTCCCCTATTGAAGTTTCATGGTTTCATATGTTTTGAGGATAATATTAAGTATCGGTTTAACGCTGGAAAAACCCCATGCATATAATGGGATATTTTGTTAAACTCTAGTATTACTTGCTGAGCAACTCTTTCGCTCATTCTTGCTTGTTTCAAATTTTAACCTTGCAGAGGTAGATAGGCGGATGAGGATTATCTGTATAGCTCGAAAGAATCAGGCAATAGGCTCTTATGAAGACATGTGGTCCAGAAAACCTATAGCTGGAGTAAGTTGCATGTAGGTATATTGATGTGTAATATATATTACTTTGTACTGAGTAGTACTAGTTGCTGGTGTACTTCCCAACGAAGCTATACTAGTAGTATAAGATTTGTAAGACAATGCGATGTAATTGAATGGGTGTAATGAGAAATGTAAGTATTTGAATTCTTGTTCCTAGCCCTATAACCTAAAAGATGCTTGGTGGTTGGGGTCACAGAGTTATATTTCAGTTTTAATGATTACAGATGGTTTGATGTTGTTAAACAGGTAATTTGACATTGAGGATTTCCGCGTAGCTACCAAATCCTTGACCCCGGATTTGGGGGTGTTATAGGCTGTATGGTTCAGGAACTTCCTTTTGGACTTGGATGTGGTACCTAATTTGCCTAGGAGCTTGACAGTGTATTGTGATAATACTGGTGCTGTGGCAAATTCGAAGGAACCGCGAGACCACAAAGCAGCTAAACATTTTGAACGTGAGTATCATCTCATACGGGGAATCGTAAAGCGAGGAGATATAGTTGTGGCTCATATATCATCTGAAGACAACCGGGCAGATCCTTTCACGAAGAGCTTGCCAACCAAGGCTTTTGACAGGCATGTGGAAGCGATAGGAGTCAGATGGATGAACACATAGTTTTCTGTGTAATAGTGAATTAAATAAACACTGATATACTCATAGAATATTTTGAGTATAAGTGGGAGATTGTTAGTGTATACTGAAAATATTTATTTGAAGTATATACATTTATTTCTGGCCCGGTTTTATTGAGAATCATTTGAATGTTTGCATGTTGTCTGATATTATATATTGTGGACAATCAAGTATCAAATGGGATACAGAATATTAGATTGTTAAATATGGTTTATATAATATAATAAGGTTCACAACATAGGTGGTGTTGGACAATCCACTGGTATGGATGTAGTATTATTTAGATTAGTTTATATTGACTAATATATAATACTAGTATATTTTGTGTATATTGAACAAGATCAAATTTAGAATTGTTCCCTTATACTGATTAAGAAGGAGAACTAAGATTCAATGTTATTATTAATGCTTAGGTTCTTAATCCTGACACGTGTATATTATTTACATGCTTTGATTTATATATGAAATAATTTTTATGAATTATATCAATATATTTTGGGTGATGGAATTATATACATGGTGAATATTATTTATAAAACGAATCCATATCCTGATAATATTCGGGTTAATGATGTCCCCTTGAAATCTCAAAAAGATTTAATTATGTGAAACCCTACAGGTGGATTTATTCCGGCATAATTAAATAAAGGTTGAGTGGATGATCAAGGATAAAAGATATTAATTAAATGAATTATCAGTAATTTATTTAATTAATGGACATGTGATATTTTAAACATGGGGAATTTAATAAGAAAATAATAAAGGAGCCGATTTAATTAATTAAATAAATTAGTGCAATATTAATTATTTAGTGGGATTAATTAATATTAATGATAAAGGGCTTGGCCCAAGTTATCATTAGAAGGCCCGACCTAATTTACTCCTTGATCCGTATTGTAGCCTATAAATACTCATTATGCCTCCAAGAATAGGGGTTCGTAATTCTAGAGCTTGGAGGCTAAACCTTGGAGGATCGAAGGCCACGCTTCGTTCAAGGGAGTAAAGGAATACAATAGAAGATCGTGGATTTGAATCGCTTGCCGTAGCGATTAAGGCAAATCTTCTAAACCCCCTTTGTAATCATCAAACTAGTTAAACACAAATCACTATGATCCAAAGGGACCAACACCCTTGCCTCAGCTGAGTGAAGATCAAAAGTTATCTCTTGACTGTTCTTTCGCTTCTGATGATATGTTAAGTTTTATGAAAGGTATTGCTAAAGGTAAGAGTCCTGGCCCGGATGGTTTCACCCCGGAGTTTTTTATAATAGCTTGGGATATTGTGGGGCTGATTTGACAACAGCTATTTTGTATTTCTTTAGCACCCTTAATCTGCCTCGTCATGTAAATGTTGCAGCCATTGCCTTGATTCCTAAAGTAGAAGGTGCTTCTAATTAAATCACTCAATTCAGACCCATTTCATGTTGCAACATTGTCTATAAATGCATTTCTAAAATGCTGGTCTCGAGATTAAAGTCCATTATGCCTAACCATATCTCTCTTAATAAATCTGTATTTGTTCCTCAACGTATAATTGGTGATAATGTCATGCTTGCCCAGCCTCTTTGCAGAGACTACCATAGAGATAAAGGTGCTCCATAGTGTGCCATGAAACTGAACATTCATAAAGCCTTGAAAATCTCAGCTGGAGCTTTTTATTTGATGCCATGGAACGAATGGGATTCCCGATTTTTTTCTAAGCTAGGTCAGGAAATGTGTAACAAGTTCGATGCTGTCTGTCAAAATCAATGGAGCTTTAGAGGGGTTCTTTGAAAGCAAGTCTGGGCTTCGACAAGGTGACCCCTTGTCACCCTATTTATTTGTATTAGCTATGGAGGTACTCTCTGCCTATCTCAAGAAAGACCTTTCTGAAAATAGTAGCTTCTCCCACCAGTGGAAAACCAAGGAGATTCAACTCACACACCTAATGTTTGCTGATGACTTGCTCTTATTTTGTAAAGGAGACAGACCTTCGATTTCGGCTATGATTAACACTGTGAACAGATTCTCCTTGGCCTCTAATCTGAAGCCAAATCCCACCAAAAGTGTATGCTTCTTCTCTAATGTTCCTAATTGTTAACACAAAATCACACAAGCGCACGTGGTCACAAGTAATATAGATATAAGTCAAGTTCGTTCCCACAGAGATCTGGTTTTTAATTCAGTATTGTACCTATGCAACAATGTATGGTTTTAATTCACTGCTAAGACAAATAATAAATTGGGGTTTGATTATCTAAATTAAACTAAGATGCAAAATATTAAACTAAGAATTAAATTAACTAACGAGAATTGAATCGAATTACTTATATGAGAATAAACATGGGACTCTAACTTCATTATCTACTTCACTTAGAGTTGACGCCTTTAATCAATGCACGTTATGGTTTTGATATCTGATCAGACAACACGAAACAAGTAAATGCTACTTCTCAGTATACGAGTACCAAACTAAACATACATCCACAAAAGAGATAGAAGATGAATAGACACCAATTATGCTTAGACCTTATATCTCTATAAGATTTGAAAACATAACGGTTGAAGAGCAAGTTGTCTATTAAGATCACATAGGGCAGCATAATATCTCTATTTACGCCACAAATCATGATGTTAAAACATCAACCTATCCTATGCTAGCATGGCAAGTTCTAAATCTCAAGATCCACTCTCGTTTCGCAAGAGATTAACAAATTAGATTTAGCTACGCATCTAAATAAATGAAACACAACCATACGAGGATATCAAGAATTCACCACACGTAATCTTTAAAGCATCAAACTACTAAGCTACATAAATAAATCCGTTAGAATCCCATGACAACAATTAGCTCATAATTGAACCGTTCATCGTCATGGGATTTGATGAAAACATGATAATAAACAAGATATGAAAGAAAGAAGTAATAATATTATTAAAATAAAGAGTTAAGAAAACAAATCTATAATCCAGAATAACACAAAAGATGAAGTAGATCTAGATCCGTTGCTTGTCACGAGCGTTGAATCCTTCTCTCCTTTTCTCCCTTGCAGATCTAAGCTATGTTACAATAATAAAAACTATTGATGATACAAATTACAATGCTAAGATGTGTTTAAATAGGCTCTAGATTTCTTTCCCAGCAAGAAACTATCTTCTATTACAATTAGAATTTAATTAAGGTGCTAAAAACTGCCCAAAATACAATTAGAACTTGAAAAGGGCAAAACAGTAATTTCCCTGCTCCCAACAGTCTGTTTGTCGTGCTTCCTGCTCTCACCACGCGCAACCTGCTCGTGTGAGACCTGTCCCATGTTATAGAAAATCTCCCAAGCTTCGCGTGGACAGTAAGATCGCTGAAAACGGACTTATAGAACTCCAGATATGGCCAAAACAGTGTAGACTGCGCAACCATCCCGGAAAATCCGAATTTAAATCAATTAATCCTCCAAAAACGATAGAAGCATCCATCATAATCAACATTCTTGCAAACCTGCACAACTACACAAAACACATCAAATCTACAAGAAACTTGAGTCCAAGACAATCAATTTAAGCCGATATGGAACGCTTCAAATGGATATAAAATCCACTTATCACACCCCCAAACTTAAACCGGTGCTTGTACTCAAGCATAAACAATTACAACTAACTAACTAATTAGTACCACTTACGTAGGTGATCACGGTTGCATTTGGCATATGCAACAAGCCCTTTAAACCCCTAGGCAGCCCTAGTGGACGAGTAAGGTCTCGTGAGGGCCTATAGCGAATGTATCCACAAAATCCATTTAACCTAATGCAATGCAATGCATGAATGCCACTAATATGAAAAATGCAAAGATCCCCTTCAAACTAACCAAAACCAACTAGCAAGCAAATATCTCAAAGAATGCAACTAAATCCAAATAGAGCTCGACTAAGTCCCCGTATACTAACAATACATGACAGAAACGTGCGGGTGTGCGATGCTCATCAGAAATATTCCCAACACTAGGTCAAAAATCATACCTATTCTTCGTCAAGACAATCACAGGTTTATAAATAGAATAGACTGTATACATTTCATAACTTAGAAACACCTCCATCCTCATTCAAGTTAGACAGAAATTCATGCTTTATTACTACATTACGACACATACTACTATATACAATACGCATGCTTATTTAACCGTGCAATAAATGAGACCCCAAAAGGCTTATACAATAATACCCATGTAGCGAGTGTTAGGTCAGCAATCCCAAACCACAAGTCTTTAGGTTACTAGGACTAAGTCCCCTCAGACTTAATTACTCGAGTATTAAAGAGCTCACTCGTGGTTAATTTTGCATTAAACAATTGGACTTTTGACTCTCTTTTTTTCTCTTTTTTTTCATGCAATCTGGAATGAGAATTCTCAATTCCAACCCTAGACTACTCATATAAATATGAGCCGGCTACTAGCCATTTGACACCTAGCCATTATTTAACAAATATTAACAACTAGCATGAAATCCCTGGTTTCCTCCAAACTTAGACTTTAGTCCTCCTACGCCATCAAGGGAATAACGAAAATTCTAAATATAATCAAGTGATTAAATCTCAAAACATCCAAACAAGCATGACACTAACCTAGCCCAAAAGCACCCAATGAGACTGTGAAATTATTGTGTTTTCGAAGCATGCAAGTCAATTTCTTAAGAACTATAAATCAACCCTCTACTCATCATTACCACACTCAATTAAACACCTACCTACCAATCAGAATCAGCTCGTCCTAAGGGATCACGAAATATGCATGCCATGAAAATGCAACTAACATGAACTCACATGGTATACGAAAATAAAAATAAAAAATAGAATGTCCTATATGAAACAAACATAAATAATACGAACAACATGCATGAATTAATACTACTAATATGCAAAGCATGAAATTGTAACGCCCCGACTTCCCAATACTGAAAATATAATTTTCATAACGAAATAGACTTTGATACAGGGGAATTTTAGAAAATTCCGGCATGAAATATTCGCAAATCGGATTTCCACCTGTATTTTGATCCAAACTAAATTCCAATTCACGATCACAAATAAAACTTAATAGACCAACGATTCCTCAACGAGGACCGATTCCAGGTTATGGTATGAAACAATAATCTATACTATACAAATTATTACAACTTCTTTCTCAATTTTCAATTACAAACCTTTACACCATCTAAACCATAACGCAATCCCATTTAGCATATGCCCGTGCTAGCTTTGCATTTAACTTTAAAGAATGCTCCATCGCCCTCACTTGAATTATAAAGCATAGGTATCCAACTCCTTAACCCTAACTGAAAAGGGAAGGTGAAACAAAGCAAGAGTGAGCCAAAAATGCTCAGCAAGTGCAAATAGTGATACAATATCAACAACAGTAAGAAGTTCTGATAAGTCAAGAAGAATTCTCATATACTTCGAAAAGTATCAACTAAGTCAAATATTTTTATTACCATGAGGGACCAACTTTGCATCACTGGAATGGGGTGTATTAACAATTAGAACTGATAAAAGTTTTGATAGCAAGATCTAATTGAATTAAACCTACAAGGGAATCGGGTATCAAAATAAACCAATCTCAATGTATAGATTAGAATTGGATTTTTATTTTTATTTTAAAAACATTTGGAATTAGGCGGCTGATCAGGCTCGCACTAACCCCGGACAATGCACACAGCAAAGTCCCTCTAAGTGGATCCACGACACACATTGGCCTCAACATCTGACCATTACTGGTCTCCCCGAAGGGACATCCGTTGACCATAATATGGTCTCCCCGAAGGGACATAAAAAAACATTCCAATTCTAACCCAACTGCACTAGGGGTCGGAACAATCGACAACCCTTAACACATCAATCAACTGGAAACTCACGTTCCAAAGCAACAATTCATGACCCAAGAATTAATAATGAATTCAAAATCAACAGGTGTCGACAAGTTCAACACGATAAAGGGGGTAATAAATAAAGAACGATAATCTCAAAAGTATCGACAAGTACAATACATTAACCAGGGGTAAATGAATAAATAATATCAACAACAGATCTCGACAAGTTCAATAGAATAATTTGGATGATAGATCTCATCCTCATGATAATTAAAGAAAGTTTCACTTGATCAAGCAGTGAAGGGAATAGTTGCAATATAATCAACAATAACTGAGACTACAAGACAACGATTATCATTAAGTGCTAAACATCTAATTAAGTTCCCGACACATGGAAAGGTTCGAATCAATATAAGTGAGTAAAACAATTTAAACGTCTACTTGTAAAAATAATTACCGGATGATCAGTTTCAAATTAGTTTGAAGCAAACATTCCTTGAAAGAATATTTATTGAGCGAAAATCATAAATCATATTCAGGAATTATATTAAAAGATTTTATAAAGTCTTAAATTCTTGGATTCCCTCTGTTAAAAAAAAATATCACTTAAATAATTTTTAAGAAAATAAAATAGTACACGACTGGGGAATCCGGTAAAATACCACGAAATAGAATATTAATAAAACTGAGGAATATTTATATAAAATTATCTTAAAAGAGTCAACACCTGAACGATAGGTGGAGAGAATCAACAATGGTAAAATAGTTTGAGAATAAACTTGTGAATACTAGTGGAGAGAAAATACCACTTGAAACAAAAGTAAGGGGTATAGACCTTAGCGAAATGATTTGAAAGAAAACTTCACAATTAATAAGGACATGTTCATATCATTCAAATAAATATGAAGGGTATAATGCTTGCAAGAAAGGATTCGAAAGGACATATAAATAAAACATAAAGATTCACATCACTTGAACGATAAGTGAGGAATAGTAAACTTACCTCCATACATGAAGTTTGCAATTCCAATATCTCAACTCTTTATCTCTTTGTACATCAATCTCTATTTTTTATTGGCTGGATTTGTACTTGGTCATCCATTCCTCTTTCCTTATATCACTAGTCAGCTTCTACATGCACACACTCGTCTACTTCGATGAATAACTTGTTCCTTACAACTTCCACGTTTACATCCACTGGCTCTAAATCGGACTTTTACGGGTACCTATATCAAAATAAAGTACTACTTCAGTACGCTTGGAACCGTAACTGTCTAACTTTGTTCTACCCGAAAGCGTTCTATAACTCTTTACGACTTATTACATATACCACATATTGATTATGCTCGTAAAATAATTTAGTACAATTATATAATCCAACATAAGCACGTATTACCAACTTTCACCTATACCCTTTTTAACACATATGCCATATTGATTTACAAATACTCCTCACTAAATTACTACAAGAATTATAAATTAATTCTAATAAAATTTTGACAGCACCTCCTCTAAAATACAGTCTAACCCGTCGGAATATAACCGACCCAATCAGCAAACAACCATCCTTTGATACATACGCTATATCAATACTCGATTTCCACTTTAAACAATCAACTTACTAACAAATTTCAAGTTACCACACACGTATTACAACATTCTATTTATAACTACAATTACTAACAATTTGTTGGACAATTTAAACTTAATTTACTATTACTACACTTGACAATAATTACAACAACAAGCATTACCATAAAGCTCGATCCACTAACCAAACTTACCATACATAAATCAACCCACGCATTATGTGTACCGCACTACATCAACATTCACCATTTAACTACCACAAAGCCTCCTGAGGCACCCATACAACACACCGCTACTTCCTCTGTTCATTCCCCCTCTTCTTGCAACGCCTCGCTTCCATTCTCCCTCTCCATCTCATTTTCGTTACTGCAGCTACACAAACACAACACCCCATACACCCACACTTTTCATACCCCCAAACTCCAGCAAAATAATTCCAGCATCGATTACATACTGCAGTTTATACTAAAGCAACATGACAACCCAGTCAAACAATTCATAACCCAGGCCATTTAACCCTCTCTTCTTCTCACTTCTAACTCCCTACTCTCTTACAGGCAAGCTGCTCTGCATCTTTAAACACACAAACAATCTCTCACAATTCTCTCTGACCTGCACCCGGTGCTACACACACTTACGAATATAACTTACACCTACCTGCCTCCTTCTACTTAACACCACAACTAATACACCTGTATTCCTCCTTGCAACATCACCATTGTTACCTCTCGGCTTCTTACCAGTCCAACCACAAACACACAGCTACTTACTAGGCACAAACACATTGCTCTAACCACTATACCTCCCTCTGATTTCTAGCAGCCCAACTGCCCCCATCATCAAGCAATTTATCCTTAGCTGCAACTATCCGATGAACCTCAACCAATTTCTGCTCCACTGCAAACCTAATAGAACAACTCAAACGAAACTCACACAATTGCATCATCAAGACGAATTGATTATGCTTAGAGGGTTAAAGGAACTCAAAAACCCACTTCGTTTTATCCGTACAATGGAGACAAGCACTCGCACTGCCACAGTTCAGTCCAATCTACATCCCAGTAGTAGAACCCAGCTCAAAATCGAGCTCATACCAGGAGAAATAGGCGATTCACGGTAGTATACACACACACGCCTCTGCAGAACACACAAACACAGTCACCACACCTCTGCCCATGTCAACAATTGGACCAACACAACGAAACCCCGTAGCTCTGCACTCCAATTCGAACATACACACACCGTATACACGAAGTACACACTAGTCGATACCCACTACAACTCGTAACACCCTGCTGAATTAAACCCCCAATATCTGAAACCAAATCCGGCCACACACACACCTGTGGTTACATACGCACTCGGTATACACATACGGTAGGAATCACAGAAGCCAAAACACCCAACTCATACCCATACACGCACACACTGATTTAATCATACACGAAACACACACACAGTATTCACTCGACACCCACAGCAATTCACAGAGGAAACAGAGAGGAGAGAGATTTGATTGCTCCCACGAACTATTAATAACACAGACCAGAGATTACAGAGGTCGAGAGTAACTAAGAGAGACCCGCGAGATAGGGAGAGGAGATATTGAATGATATGATAATGAGAGGAAGAGATATTGAGAGATTATGAGAGAATTTGAGAGTTGAAAACCGAGAGAATTCTAGACACTGGCTTAGGAAAATCTGATTTAGGAATTTTAGAGATTTGGGGGGAAAAGAAATATAAGTAGTTTAGGAATTTTACAAATTTTTTTTTCCATTAAAACCATTTAACCCATCTTTGCAAATTGCAAAATAAATAAGTAAACTAAAGAAAAATCTCAACATTATTTTTAAAATGTAGAAAATGAAATTATCTATCTCCCCATATTTTTAAAATATATTTAGGATCAAAAAGAAATTAAATATGAATTTTACAAGTTTGGATCCTTAAAATGCAATAAAACTCTTAAAATCATTTTAAAATACTTAAACACTCAAAATAATTCACCAAATAATTTTAGAAACTAAATAAATTTTCAAATATGATATTGCAAAGGATTTCAGGAATTTTAAATACTCTGATGGTTTCATAAAAGTTTCGAAGATCAATATTGCATAATTTAAATATATTTAAATTGTCGAAAATTCTAATAAAATCACACGGACCCACATTTCACATGAACATCATCATATAAGCACGTAAACATGATATCACATATATTATATCTTAAAAAATTTCACACCATAAATTCCACATTTCCTATTAAATAATAATATTTTTAATTATGAATTTTCTAAGACGTTATATCCTCCCCCCCTTAATAGGATTCTGTCCTCAGAATCAATCTTAAGAAAACATAATGACGGTATTACTCAACCTTTTCTCTTTCCATTTCGCAGTCATTTATTTCATTCTAGAATTCCTTTATATCATTTCATATCTCGCTAGGCTTGTCTTGTAAGCCCGCAGATTCCAACATACACTTAAACCTTTGGTTTACATGCCTCGCTACCTCTATATATTTATCACTCGCACGTGACGATCCTGGTCTATCGAAAATCGGACATGACCTATTCGTATAATGGATTATGTCCTGAACACAACGCCTCTATGAGTAACCCAATCATCCGTAAATAATTCATTCATATATAATACTAAAACAAAAACTCGCCTTGACTTGCAGCAAACATGAACGAAGAAATCTGTCTTGACTCGCAGTAATTAGGTAAATAAATAAATCTTAAAACAATTATCAATTGATACCACTTCTACGCTCCTACTCATAACTCAAATTGCCCCAAATAAAACTTTGAGAGAAAGAATATCAAGAAATTCCCCAGTCATTCTTACTCCCCTATCATCGTATAATGTTACTCGAGCAGGGAATAACTGGGAAACTTCTATCCATCCTCAATCCGATTGTTTTACTGAGTAACCTTTTCGAAACTAATAACCATTTACCTTGAAACATATATATCTTATTTGCAATACAACTATCCCGGGGTCACTTCCCCTCAATACCATTCAAAATCAAAATTTCAATCCAATTGAGCTCCAACAGCTCTAGCATCCCCTAATATGAAGACTCAACTTAACATACGTAAATCGAAGTATACTTCACTAATAATTTACTTACAACCTTCAAAATTCATTTAAACGCCACTATTTCGAAATCCCGAACAAAACATTACTCTACAAATCCTCAAACTTAGACTCTGCACATTATAACTCTAACATTTATCAATAACTGAATCAACTACAAAATTCATGGCATTAATACGTAACTTGCATTATCAAAATAAACGAAATAAAATACGAGTCCACTCATATCTCCTTTGACTAGTCATTTCCCTTCTACTCAATTCATCCCAATATTGCTTAATTACGCCATCATTGTACTCCTAAATTTCTTCTAATAACTCATGTTGGTAGGTCCCGGTATGGTCCGTCTTCATTTGCAACATTAGGCCTTCGAACCTCTATCTCTAACTTCTCGATCTTTTTTTTTTTTTTTTTTTTACCTTTCCTTGAGCATTGTAAGTATACTCAATCTTTCCTTGTTCGACCAGTTGCACTAACACTGGTGCAATTTTCAATCCCTTCCTCATCTCCTAAAAGCTTTCTTCATTTTTTTTTCCATTCGTTTCCTGATTGGTAGGCTTGTCCACTATTGTAACTGCCTAGGTAAAATCTTTGACAACCTTCGGTAATTCCTAACTAGTCCTTCAAAATTTTTGATCTCTGCTTACATCTTTGAATATCTTGTGATGTCTCATAATCTTGGATCCTTGAAATCGATTACGTACCTGATAGTAAATAATTAATTGACTTTTATCTCTATCTGGTGATAATCTTGGTAATTCATCAATTCACATATCCGAGAAATCTTGATCACTGAAAACTACTTCTCTTTAATTATCTCCTTATCGATATCTCCCACATATATAAAATAATCTTAAAATCTTATTATAATAACATCTTAGTCTGCGTAATCGTTAAAACTCTTTCATCCACTCCCATCCTCAAAACACAACTTACATATCTCATGCAATACATGATTTCACTTTCTTATCTTCACACTTTGTCTGTACTTATTAGTTAACAATCCAGTCCTAACTTACACTTAGCTCTTTTAACTACCCTCACATCCATATCCTTAGTATAGTCATTCATAATTATTTTGAGCTTTTAGCTTCTAGTTCTGTCACATCTTACCATGCTATTCTTTCTGCTTACAATTACAGCTATTCATATTAATCTTAGTACAACGAAAGTAGGCTTCCTCTTCTGATAATGGTGGTCCTGCTGGTCTCAGTACTTCATATCCTATAAGTAACTATCTTTCCTTGTTATTACGGCTTTTAAAATCTCTTAGATCTTACATTCATTTCCAGCCAAATTTTCACATCCTTTGTTAACACCATTCTTGGAATTTCCTGGTTCTCTATCTTTCTTTTTCTTATTGTCTTCTCCCATCCTTGTCATTCTCTTTTACTCTTAATATTTGTAATCCTTCGAACCATACTCACCTAAATTTCTATCTCCAACACAATCCCTTTTTTCCTTTATTCGGAGTTCTTATTTTGTTGAAATTCTTAAAACAAATTGTCCAACTGTACTTTGCTTTGCTCAAATTATCCCACTTCAATTTTAAAATTTCTGTACCCAACAATTGGTCTCGAAACCTTCAAAATGTTACTTACAACTTTAATAAAATTTAACGATCTCGTGTCCCTGTTATCAGCTCCTTATCCCAACTTAGCTTTTCCGTATTATTTATTCTGGTACGCGAGTTGTAAATCCAACAAGTAATCTATCCCAATATTCAATCCATGCTTTCACATTAATTCTCAAACCCGATCAGTAAATTCTCAGTCGATGTAATTGTAGCTTGGACCACTTACAATGTCAACGTCTCTATCTTTACCGCCTTCAATCATTGATAACTTCAAGAATCTCAAGGGTTTACAACAAAAAGGAATCAATAGAATAGGCAAGTATTAACATGTATGAATGTAGGATGAGTTTATTTGATAAGAATTTTATAAAGAATGTAACTGAGAGATCAATATGATCACCGAACTAATTCCAGGCTGCATTTGTCACTTAGGTCAACCGCCATAGCACTAGAAGGGGGCCATCCTTCAGTTCTTTCATGACAAACACAATTAGTGGCGTCCCACCAGACTTCTATCACATAGATAAAATGTCCCTGAATCCCCTATATACATAGGGTTGTTCATCCCAGTCACAATAAATAAGGTCAAGTATTCAAAGAGAACAAAAAGAATTCAAAGGTTTCAAAAGTTTACAATGTTGAATAAGTAATTGCAAATATTCGGGGAAAATAGCAAAAATTTCAAGGATCTCAATAATTTATATGCATCATGTTGAATCAAGTGATCCCCTGAAAAATAAAGGTATATATCTCTGAAAAATAAGGATGTGTTTAAATGAATTTGGAAAATTCATCATCGATTGAAGTATAGTTAATTATCAAAGGTGATGGGGTATTATCAAAACAAGAAGAAACAGAAAGAAAGGTTGAATCTCCTTAATCAATAAATTAAATGAAATCAACGGCTAGTAGCGAATAACCACGTTATTATTCCAACACATGCCAGTAACCACATTTCACACTTTGTTTACAATCTTTTCGCACTTTCTATAATGTTCACGGAGTAACTAAATTCGTATAGAAATTCTAGAAGATACGTGAAGGTATACGAGTATCTTCCTCCAAGCTGGTAGCTCCGCTCATCTATTTAACGTATATAGCACTGCTTCGTCCAAAATCAAATCTTCCGATGAATCAAATTCCTGCTCGCGCGATATGTCGGGATACCTAATACCGTCACACCAGTTGTCCTAATAACCTAAGGCGAATCTTATCCTAGATCGTTCCATCTAACGTCTAACCTAAATACTTACACCTAATCATCCTAACTTGTTTCAGCGACCATAACCTGTCTCTCTGATACCAACCTGTAACGCCCCGACTTCCCAATACTGAAAATATAATTTTCATAACGAAATAGACTTTGATACAGGGGAATTTTAGAAAATTCCGGCATGAAATATTCGCAAATCGAATTTCCACCTGTATTTTGATCCAAACTAAATTCCAATTCACGATCACAAATAAAACTTAATAGGATTCCTCACCGAGGACCGATTCCAGGTTATGGTATGAAACAATAATCTATACTATACAAATTATTACAACTTCTTTCTCAATTTTCAATTACAAACCTTTACACCATCTAAACCATAACGCAAGCCCATTTAGCATATGCCCGTGCTAGCTTTGCATCTAACTTTTAAAGAATGCTCCATCGCCCTCACTTGAATTATAAAGCATAGGTATCCAACTCCTTAACCCTAACTGAAAAGGGAAGGTGAAACAAAGCAAGAGTGAGCCAAAAATGCTCAGCAAGTGCAAATAGTGATACAATATCAACAACAGTAAGAAGTTCTGATAAGTCAAGAAGAATTCTCATATACTTCGAAAAGTATCAACTAAGTCAAATATTTTTATTACCATGAGGGTATTAACAATTAGAACTGATAAAAGTTTTGATAGCAAGATCTAATTGAATTAAACCTACAAGGGAATCGGGTATCAAAATAAACCAATCTCAATGTATAGATTAGAATTGAATTTTTATTTTTATTTTAAAAACATTTGGAATTAGGCGGCTGATCAGGCTCGCACTAACCCCGGACAATGCACACAACAAAGTCCCTCTAAGTGGATCCACGGCACACATTGGCCTCAACATCTGACCATTACTGGTCTCCCCGAAGGGACATCCGTTGACCATAATATGGTCTCCCCGAAGGGACATCAAAAAACATTCCAATTCTAACCCAACTACACTAGGGGTCGGAACAATCGACAACCCTTAACACATCAATCAACTGGAAACTCACGTTCCAAAGCAACAATTCATGACCCAAGAATTAATAATGAATTCAAGATCAACAGGTGTCGACAAGTTCAACACGATAAAGGGGGTAATAAATAAAGAACGATAATCTCAAAAGTATCGACAAGTACAATACATTAACCAGGGGTAAATGAATAAATAATATCAACAACAGATCTCGACAAGTTCAATAGAATAATTTTGATGATAGATCTCATCCTCATGATAATTAAAGAAAGTTTCACTTGATCAAGCAGTGAAGGGAATAGTTGCAATATAATCAACAATAACTGAGACTACAAGACAACGATTATCATTAAGTGCTAAACATCTAATTAAGTTCCCGACACAAGGAAAGGTTCGAATCAATATAAGTGAGTAAAACAATTTAAACGTCTACTTTTAAAAATAATTACCGGATGATCAGTTTCAAATTAGTTTGAAGCAAACATTCCTTGAAAGAATATTTATTGAGCGAAAATCATAAATCATATTCAGGAATTATATTAAAAGATTTTATAAAGTCTTAAATTCTTGGATTCCCTCTGTTAAAAAAAAATATCACTTAAATAATTTTTAAGAAGATAAAATAGTACACGACTGGGGAATCCGGTAAAATACCACGAAATAGAATATTAATAAAACTGAGGAATATTTATATAAAATAATCTTAAAAGAGTCAACACCTGAACGATAGGTGGAGAGAATCAACAATGGTAAAATAGTTTGAGAATAAACTTGTGAATACTAGTGGAGAGAAAATACCACTTGAAACAAAAGTAAGGGGTATAGACCTTAGCGAAATGATTTGAAAGAAAACTTCACAATTAATAAGGACATGTTCATATCATTCAAATAAATATGAAGGGTATAATGCTTGCAAGAAAGGATTCGAAAGGACATATAAATAAAACATAAAGATTCACATCACTTGAACGATAAGTGAGAGATAGTAAACTTACCTCCATACATGAAGTTTGCAATTCCAATATCTCAACCCTTTATCTCTTTGTACGTCAATCTCTATTTCTTATTGGCTGGATTTGTACTTGGTCATCCATTCCTCTTTCCTTATATCACTAGTCAGCTTCTACATGCACACACTCGTCTACTTCGAAGAATAACTTGTTCCTTACAACTTCCACGTTTACATCCAGTGGCTCTAAATCGTACTTTTACGGGTACCTATATCAAAAAAAAAGTACTACTTCAGTACGCTTGGAACCGTAACTGTCTAACTTTGTTCTACCCGAAAGCGTTCTATAACTCTTTACGACTTATTACATATACCACATATTGATTATGCTCGTAAAATAATTTAGTACAATTATATAATCCAACATAAGCACGTATTACCAACTTTCACCTATACCCTTTTTAACACATGCCATATTGATTTACAAATACTCCTCACTAAATTACTACAAGAATTGTAAAATAATTCTAATAAAATTTTGACAGCACCTCCTCTAAAATACAGTCTAACCCGTCGGAATATAACCGACCCAATCAGCAAACAACCATCCTTTGATACATACGCTATATCAATACTCGATTTCCACTTTAAACAGTCAACTTACTAACAAATTTCAAGTTACCACACACGTATTACAACATTCTATTTATAACTACAATTACTAACAATTTGTTGGACAATTTAAACTTAATTTACTATTACTACACTTGACAATAATTACAACAACAAGCATTACCATAAAGCTCGATCCACTAACCAAACTTACCATACATAAATCAACCCACGCATTATGTGTACCGCACTACATCAACATTCACCATTTAACTACCACAAAGCCTCCTGAGGCACCCATACAACACACCGCTACTTCCTCTGTTCACTCCCCCTCTTCTTGCAACGCCTCGCTTCCATTCTCCCTCTCCATCTCATTTTCGTTACTGCAGCTACACAAACACAACACCCCATACACCCACACTTTTCATACCCCCAAACTCCAGCAAAATAATTCCAGCATCGATTACATACTGCAGTTTATACTAAAGCAACATGACAACCCAGTCAAACAATTCATAACCCAGGCCATTTAACCCTCTCTTCTTCTCACTTCTAACTCCCTACTCTCTTACAGGCCAGCTGCTCTGCATCTTTAAACACACAAACAATCTCTCACAATTCTCTCTGACCTGCACCCGGTGCTACACACACTTACGAATATAACTTACACCTACCTGCCTCCTTCTACTTAACACCACAACTAATACACCTGTATTCCTCCTTGCAACATCACCATTGTTACCTCTCGGCTTCTTACCAGTCCAACCACAAACACACAGCTACTTACTAGGCACAAACACACTGCTCTAACCACTATACCTCCCTCTGATTTCTAGCAGCCCAACTGCCCCCATCATCAAGCAATTTATCCTTAGCTGCAACTATCCGATGAACCTCAACCAATTTCTGCTCCACTGCAAACCTAATAGAACAACTCAAACGAAACTCACACAATTGCATCATCAAGACGAATTGATTATGCTTAGAGGGTTAAAGGAACTCAAAAACCCACTTCGTTTTATCCGTACAATGGAGACAAGCACTCGCACTGCCACAGTTCAGTCCAATCTACATCCCAATAGTAGAACCCAGCTCAAAATTGAGCTCATACCAGGAGAAATAGGCGATTCACGGTAGTATACACACACACGCCTCTGCAGAACACACAAACACAGTCACCACACCTCTGCCCATGTCAACAATCGGACCAACACAACGAAACCCCATAGCTCTGCACTCCAATTCGAACATACACACACCGTATACACGAAGTACACACTAGTCGATACCCACTACAACTCGTAACACCCTGCTGAATTAAACCCCCAATATCTGACACCAAATCCGGCCACACACACACCTGTGGTTACATACGCACTCGGTATACACATACGGTAGGAATCACAGAAGCCAAAACACCCAACTCATACCCATACACGCACACACTGATTTAATCATACACGAAACACACACACAGTATTCACTCGACACCCACAGCAATTCACAGAGGAAACAGAGAGGAGAGAGATTTGATTGCTCCCACGAACTATTAATAACACAGACCAGAGATTACAGAGGTCGAGAGTAACTAAGAGAGACCCGCGAGATAGGGAGAGGAGAGATTGAATGATATGATAATGAGAGGAAGAGATATTGAGAGATTAGGAGAGAATTTGAGAGTTGAAAACCGAGAGAATTCTAGACACTGGCTTAGGAAAATCTGATTTAGGAATTTTAGAGATTTGGGGGAAAAAGAAATATAAGTAGTTTAGGAATTTTACAAATTTTTTTTTTTTCATTAAAACCATTTAACCCATCTTTGAAAATTGCAAAATAAATAAGTAAACTAAAGAAAAATCTCAACATTATTTTTAAAATGTAGAAAATGAAATTATCTATCTCCCCATATTTTTAAAATATATTTAAGATCAAAAAGAAATTAAATATGAACTTTACAAGTTTGGATCCTTAAAATGCAATAAAACTCTTAAAATCATTTTAAAATACTTAAACACTCAAAATAATTCACCAAATAATTTTAGAAACTAAATAAATTTTCAAATATGATATTGCAAAGGATTTCAGGAATTTTAAATACTCTGATGGTTTCATAAAAGTTTCGAAGATCAATATTGCATAATTTAAATATATTTAAATTGTCGAAAATTCTAATAAAATCACACGGACCCACATTTCACATATACATCATCATATAAGCACGTAAACATGATATCACATATATTATATCTTAAAAAATTTCACACCATAAATTTCACATTTCCTATTAAATAATAATAATTTTAATTATGAATTTTCTAAGACGTTATAGAAATCCTACATGAACACATAATACAACAACTACTAATCCCCCAAACCACCCCCAAACTTAAAATATTCAATGTCCGCATTGAATGAAAGGAAATACGAGGGATAACAGAAAACATACCTACAAGGCGCCTTACATGTCCTTCCCTATTGCAACTCAACATGCTTGTTTGGCAAAAATCCATCCCCTTTTTGTAGCAATAAGCCTCAACAACAACCGATTAAATTCAACCTCCGCCGTCAAAGACGAAAATTTTTCAACACTAGCATCACCTCTCCCATGCTTAGAATCCATAAGAATCAATACCCAACTCACAAGAAGCTCAACCAATAATTACCAAGCAATATCACACTAAAAATAGCCCCAAATACCAAGAATAATACAAAATCCCCAATTTATAAGAACACAAATTCGTAATAAAAATAAAATTTTAGAAGAGATAAACCAACTACGAATTGGAGAGGTGATCTTGCAATTAATTCCTCTTTAGAATTGAATTTTTAGAGATTTAAAGAAATAGAAGAGGAATTGGATTTGTATGTATAGGTGGGTATATATATAAGATGATGGATGGGTTTGTAAAAAAAAAAAAAAATTAGAGTGTAGGAGAGATTTAGGAGGTATGGAATTGATGTAGGATTGATATAGGATTTAGGGATTGAAGAAATTTGAGTTAGGATAGAATTTGGGGGAAAATTTGTAGGTTAAAACACTAATTTTTGGAAAACATCTGGGCAGAAAAGGGTGTAACGCAGGCGCAACCTGCGTTACAGGTGCGCAGAGCGCTCCAGGGTTAGTAACGCAGGCGTAGCCTGCGTTTACAGGGGGGCAGAATGCGGGTAATGCAGAAACGCAGGCGCAGCCTGCGTTATAGGTGTGTTGCCTGCGCGAATTGTTCATTTTATTTATTTATTTTTTTGAACAACACTTTTTTTTTCCTACACTAATGCGTGGGTTGCCTCCCATGAAGTGCTTCTTTAATGCCAATAGCTTGACGTTACTTCCTTAACTCATGGCGGTTTCAGAAGAATAACTGAACCGTCCTCAACAGAAAAACCATTCATACGAACGTTGACATCTTGGTTGCTTGCTTTCCACAAATCTCTTCCATCAGACTTCAACCTGATCTTACTACCCAACGGCCTAATCTTCTACTTTTTTTTCTTCTTCACACCTCTAAGGTGCTTCTCCGACTCAAACGACTGAACAAAACTTTCTTCTTCCTTATCATCGGTTTTCCACCTTCGCAACACGTTATCATGCCCCTCTTTAAAAATCACTTGCTCATTATTCAAAAGGACATACCTCAAATGTGGTGGAAGTTTTCCAAGCTTTACACTCGAGAGATCTCGACTTGAAGAACTATCAATGGAATCACTGATGTGATGCTTTAACACGTGCGTGTCAGATTTTTCGCTCAATAACTGATCAAACTTCTTTCTCTGACCCGTATAAACCATTTCCACATTGCAACACTCTTCATCCTCTGTCGGAAATTTCATGGCCTTGAACACATTAAAGGTGACATTCTGATCTTGCACACTCATTGTAAGCTCTCCGTTTTGCACATCGATCAAAGTACGACCCGTAGCTAGAAAAGGCCTTCCCAAGATTATGGGAATCTTCTTGTCTTCTTCGAAATCTAGAATCACAAAATCGGCAGGAAATATGAGCTTATCAACCTTAACCAAGACATCCTCTACTCTACCCCTTGGATACGTGATCGACCTATCATCCAACTGCAAAGAGATGTTGGTTGGCTTCGGCTCCGGTAGACCAAGTTACTTAAAAACAGACAAGGGCATAAGATTAATACTAGCTCCTAAATCACATAAGAATTTGCCGAATGAAAGGTTGCCAATAGTACATGGAATAGTGAAACTTCCCGGATCTTTCAGTTTATGTGGCAACTTCTATTGCAGAACAGCACTACACTCCTCTGTCAATGCCACTGTTTCAAATTCTTCCAACTTTCTCTTCCGTGACAAAATATCCTTCATGAACTTTGCATATCTTGGCATCTGCTCCAATGCTTCAATAAAAGGAATGTTAATGGACAGTTTCTTGAAGACATCCATAAACTTTTGAAACTGTTTTTCTTGATCTTGTTTCTGCAAGCGTTGAGGATATGGAGGAGGCAGATAGATCTGATTATTCCTTGAAGATTGCTCCGGAGTAGACTTTTCAACAGTTTTCTTGCTCTTCTCACCATCAAGTTGATCAGCCACTAAATCAGATTTCTCAATTTCTGGCACTGCAGATCTTTCAACCTGCTGATTCTGAACATCTTCATCTTCTTTAGTTGCTGATTTTGGATCTGTTGTAACCCTTCCTGATCTCAAAGTAACTGCCTTCACCTGCTCATGGACTTCCCTCTTGCCTGGATTAACCTCTGTATCACTAGGAAGAGTTCCTTGTGGCCTACTAAGTAAGGCACTTGCAAGCTGTCCCATCTGGTTTTCCAAGGTCTTTTGAGAAACTGATAGGCTTTTAATCATCATCCTCAACTCATCCATTTCTGATTTTTCATTAGAATATTGACCAGCATTCATATGAGATTGTTGTTGCTGAAAACCCGGAGGTTGATATGGTTGCCTTGGAGCATACGGCTGTTGATAGCCCTGGTTGAATGGCTTCGCTTGCTGTCCCTGAAACTGCTGCTGATAAGGTTGTTGTTGAGCACCTTGATTGTTGCTCCAACTGAAGTTAGGATGATTCCTATTATTAGGATGATAAGTGGCTGGAACTGGTGCAGCAGGTCTCTGAAAGTTACTCACGAACTGTGCTGATTCAGAAGAGATAGCACACTGATTCGTCTCATGTGCGCCCGCACATAGCTCACAAACACTAGCAACCTGCTGAACTCCATAATTTGCAAGAGAATCCACCTTCATAGTCAACGCCTTTAACTAAGCTGCAATAGCTGAAGCTGCATCCACTTCAAAAATACCTGCTACCTTACCTTGAGAAAGCCTCTGGGTTGGATTCTAATATTCATTGGCAGTCATCGTCTCAATAAGATCATAAGCTTCATCGTAGCTCTTAGCCCATAGAGCTCCACCTGATGCTGCATCTAGCATAAGTCTAGATTGTGCTCCCAACCCATTGTAAAAACTATTTATAACCATCCAGTCAGGCATGCCATGATGTGGACACCTACGAAGCATCTCCTTATATCGTTCCCAGGCCTCACACAAAGACTCTCCAGATTGCTGCAATTTTCGCCATAGGGAAGAATTTCGTAAGAAACTTCTGAGCAAGATCCTCCCATGTAGTAATGGAACCAGGTGGTAGAGTGTGTAACCAGCCCTTGGCCTTATCCTTCAGAGAAAATGGGAAAAGTCTCAACTTGATAGCATCATCCGACACACCATTGAACTTGAAAGTATCACAGATCTCGATAAAATCCTGAATATGCATGTTAGGATCCTCCGTAGAAGCACCCCCAAACTGAACCGAATTCTGTACCATCTAAATAGTGCCCGGTTTGATTTCGAAGTTATTAGCTGTAATCGCCGGCCTGATAATACTAGACTGGATGACATTGCTCTTTGGCTGATAAAATTCCTTCAAAGCCTTAGCTGCTGCTGCATCTGCCATCTCTACTGTAGTTTCAAATTCCTCTTTCTTATTCTCTTTATTCTCTACAAGATCGTCTTCTGCTAGTTTTTGTATACGAGCCTGCAAACGTGTTTGCATACAAACTCAAGTACCTGAAACACCACGAAACAAAAAAACTAAGTAAGAAATCCGAGTCAGTGAACGCTAACGACCACTATTGACAAGCACATAAACTAAAAATAAAACACCGATGATCCCCAGCAACGGCGCCAAAAACTTGTTAACACAAAATCACGCAAGCGCACGTGGTCACAAGTAATATAGATATAAGTCAAGTTCGTTCCCACAAAGATCTGGTTTTTAATTCAGTATTGTACCTATGCAACAATGTATGGTTTTAATTCACTGCTAAGACAAATAACAAATTGGGGTTTGATTATCTAAATTAAACTAAGATGCAAAATATTAAACTGAGAATTAAATTAACTAACGAGAATTGAATCGAATTACTTATATGAGAATAAACATGGGACTCTAACTTCATTATCTACTTCACTTAGAGTTGACGCATTTAATCAATGCACGTTATGGTTTTGATATCTGATCAGACAACACGAAACAAGTAAACGCTACTTCTCAGTATACGAGTACCAAACTAAACATACATCCACAAAAGAGATAGAAGATGAATAGACACCAATTATGCTTAGACCCTATATCTCTATAAGATTTGAAAACATTACGGTTGAAGAGCAAGTTGTCTATTAAGATCACATAGGGCAGCATAATATCTCTATTTACGCCACAAATCATGATGTTAAAACATCAACCTATCCTATGCTAGCATGACAAGTTCTAAATCTCAAGATCCACTCTCGTTTCGCAAGAGATTAACAAATTAAATATTAGCTACGCATCTAAATACATGAAACACAACCATACGAGGATATCAAGAATTCACCACACGTAATCTTTAAAGCATCAAACTACTAAGCTACATAAATAAATTTGTTAGAATCCCATGACAACAATTAGCTCATAATTGAACCGTTCATCGTCATGGGATTTGATGAAAACATGATAATAAACAAGATATGAAAGAAAGAAGTAATAATGTTATTAAAATAAAGAGTTAAGAAAACAGACCTATAATCCAGAATAACACAAAATATTAAGTAGATCTAGATCCGTTGCTTGTCATGAGCGTTGAATCCTTTTCTCATTTTCTCCCTTAGAGATCTAAGCTATGTTACAATAATAAAAACTATTGATGATACAAATTACAATGTTAAGATGTGTTTAAATAGGCTCTAGATTTCTTGCCCAGCAAGAAATTATCTTCTATTACAATTAGAATTTAATTAAGGTGCTAAAAATTGCCCAAAATACAATTAGAACTTGAAAAGGGCAAAATAGTAATTTCCCTGCTCCCAGCAGTCTGTTTGTCGTGCTTCCTGCTCTCACCACGCGCAACCTGATCGTGTGAGACCTATCCCATGTTATAGAAAATCTCCCAAGTTTCGCGTGGACAGTAAGATCGCTGAAAATGGACTTATAGAACTCCAGATATGGCCAAAACAGTGTACACTGCGCAACCGTCCCGGAAAATCCGAATTTTAATCAATTAATCCTCCAAAAACGACATAAGCATCCACCATAATCAAGATTCTTGCAAACCTGCACAACTACACAAAACACATCAAAACTACAAGAAACTTGAGTCCAAGACAATCAATTTAAGCCGATATGGAACGCTCCAAGTGGATATAAAATCCACTTATCACTAATAATATTATTGAAGAAGTTGTTGTTTCATCTGGTTTTCAGCATGGCACTCTGCCTATAACCTACCTGGGCCTTCCCTTGATTACGAGTAGGCTAAAAGCTCAAGACTGTTCCATAATAGTTAATCGACTTTTTTCTCGTATTGATAACTGGACTTCCAGGTCTCTAAGTTTCTCTAGTAGACTTCTCCTGATTAAAACAGTGTTGTTTAGCATACAGAGTTATTGGGCATCTTACCTCTTCTTGCCAAAAGGGGTCCTTGACAAGCTGCAATCCTACTTTGCTAAGTTCCTTTAGGGGGTAGTGTAAATGCTTCATGTCATCACAAGGTTTCGTGGAAGGATTGTTGTATTCCTAAGGAGGAAGGCGGTCTTGGACTGCGTGATCTAAGGGAGTGGAACAAAGCGTCTATTTTCTATCAGATATGGAGAATCTCTAAGCCTCATGCTGACTCATTGTGGATTCTATGGCTTCGAGAGTGTTTTTTCAAGAAAAAACCATTCTGGTCAACCAAAATTCCTACTACTAGCTCATGGTGCATTAAGGAAATCATGAAATCTAGAGGTGAGGCTAAGCAATTTCTTACCTACAAAGTTGGAAGACATTCGTGTTTCTTGTTATGGCATGACCCCTGGCTTTGTAATGATTCACTTATTTTCAAGCTAGGCCCAAGCATCACTTCTATTACGGATTCATTTAATTTGGCACCTATTCGAACCATTATCTCAAATAGGTATTGGTACACTAACAGCTCTAACCATGTTCTTGTTATAGAGCTTCGACACTTGCTCTCTTTGATGTCAATTTCCAGTATGGACCAGGTTTTGTGGAATGGTAGACAAACCCAGTATCTCTAGTATTTGGCACACCATTCGTGTTACAGGTACTGCTCCCTTGTGGCAACCCGCAATTTGGAACTCGTTTAATATCCCTAAATGTTCCTTCTTCATGTAGTTGGCCCTCAAAAACCGACTACTTACTAAGGAAAGAATGATTCAATTTGGTTTTAAGGTTAATCCAACATGCGGTTTATGTCATAATTATGTGGAAACGGTGGAGCACATTTTCTCGGATTGCTCCTACACAAATCTAATTCTTAGAGACAGCCCTGTTCCTATTACTCTCCTCTGATCAGAATGGCAATCGGGCATCTTTACTGTTGGTCCGGTGTCAAACCTGAAAAAGCATCTAGCTTGGCTATATATCTCAGTGGTCATTTACTCTGTTTGAAGGGAAAGAAATGCTAGAATTCATCAGAGTGGTACAGTTAACAGTGTTGATCAATTGATCTACTTGACAAAGCGTATGGTCCATGAAAAAGTCTTTACTACTCCGTATCAAAGCTGTTCAAAAACAAATGTAGAGGGACCCCTCCTTAACTTACTGTCTTTATTAGTCTTTCTAGTTTGCAGTCCTTTTATCAATCTTATTTACTCCCTCTGTTCCATAATACTTTTCCTATTTACTTTGAACACGTTTACCGACATACACTTTTGATCGTTAATATCTTCAATTTCGTATTCGTATTAAATATAAAAACTTCACGGTATTAAAGTACTCATAAATATGAATCAAACAAAATCACTTATGACTATATTTTTTCTTATAAATTATGTGTAAATTAGTAGTTAATCGCTTACAATGAACAATGTCCAAAGTCAAAACGAGAAAGGTTTTTCGGAACGGAGGGAGTAGTGGATTTCCTAGTTGACTGTGTACTGAGCATAGTGCTACACCTTTACATAATATATGCTATTTTTCTTTTTTCGCGTGGTATGTCCTAGATTATATATGGAGAAAATGCCCAAAATGCCTAGATTTGGGGACTTAAGGCCCGAAATACTGATATTGAAAAACGCGGCCCAGAATACTGACCGAACACGCATTTTTCAGAGGCGTGTTCAGTGATACGCTAATTGGAAATGCGTAACACTGGTAACGCAACCGCAGGTTGCGTGATGACGTCATCACGCCAGAAAACAACTCTTCGCTCCGGCGACCAAAAATCGCCCAGAAATCGCCCTCGTTCGATCTCCCTATTCAGGCCACCTCCAGTGCTATTGATGGCATCAAAATGAAGCCCTCACTTCCCTCATCCCTTCCCCATGTTTGGTTTGTCAGTTATGGCCCCGCAGGGGCGTATACGAAGAGATCGGAAAGTAGATCGGAAAACTTATCTCTTTTTGGGTCTTTTCAATCCGGTCAAAAACACAAAAAACGAAGATTACAGTGTTGTAGGTGGTGAAAAGGCGATCGATTTGGTATATGATATGTCAATGTAGGATGCCTGTAAAAAGCGTAACATTGTCTCGAAATTTGTTGCCGGAATAACGACGTCGACGGGGGTTGGGGGAGATGAACAGTAAAGTCACATACGCATGTTGTATTTGCGTGTCTCCTATTACGCTTGTACAACATGCGTATCCTTGGCTGCCAGAAAATCTGTAACATCTATTTTGTGAAGGACACGCATTTGACAAAGGAGTGTCCGGATACTCCTTTCCCAAATGCGTGTCCAGTAGGTATTTAGGGCCATGTGTTCCGAATATGGACATTTCGGACCAAATATTTTGGGAGGTAGGCATTTAGGGCCATCACCCTTATATATGTACCTTCCTTGATCTTTATAAACTTTTTCACTTAGCAAAAAAAAAAAAAAAAAAGACTTGATGGACAGTCTCTTCTAGTTACTCCTCAATTTTATAATTTATGATCAGCAAGCTAAGGTTTAACATATTCTAACTGCTCCACTTATTTTCATATATATAATCTGATGTTAAATTAATACCGGAGAAATACCGTGCATTCTAAATAGCAACTCCCAACGAAAAATGATGGTTGGTGAAATATTTATAAAGAAATCATTATGGGTAAAAAGCATCACTCTTGCTAAGCAGAAGTAGCTTAAAAAAAAATGATTTGCCAGCTTCAAAACATCTCTTAACTTAGAAGCCAAGTGACATGATAGCTTCAATTACAAATTTACAATATATTGTGCGTATCACCTCACTACCCTTGCCCACATCCATCCATTTTTGTAATAATCAGTCTTCTGAAATCGGGAAATCAGACTGTAAAGTATTTTGGAGCAATTAACCAATTAATTGAGGATTATCATAATATTAAAAATATCGATTTCTATATATTTAATCATAAAAAACATATAAAAAAATTACAATGTATGCAAAGGTATTAAAAGGATTATAAGCAGGTATGTAGTTATGATGATTTTCTATAAATTTAACAAACTAATCATTTAAAAAAAAAACTTTTCATCTTATCTTATTTCAATCTTAATTTCATTAAATTTATTCCAAACATGTTTATTTTATAGATATATTTCAACCTTTCATTTTAAATATTTTGAATGAAACAGTTGAGTTATTTCAACACTAGTTATATTTCACCGAAAATATTCAATACAATTAATTAATTCTCATCCTCTTTCTTTATGTATTGTAATTTGTAACTTGAATATTTTATCAATTAATTTAGATAAATTAATGATAAAATTATATTGAGTGATAATAAATTATCTCTTGTTAATTCGATTCTCATAAATAAAATAAGTTGTATTAGTTCAAAATTTTATATGTTTACATAAGTCAAATAAAATATTTTATTTAAAGTCAATGCATTCAAGAATGATTTTCTCTATCTAACATAATAACTTGACAGACTAATGCAACATTTCTTTTAAACTCTCTCAACGGATTAATTATTCAACTACTATTGTCTAAACTAATACTAATGATAAAAAAAAACTCAATGTCTATTACTAGTTTATTTGTTTTTTGAAAGTTTACTAGCTACTATAAATGTTTGGATGGATGCGTACAGAAATTACACAAATGAGATGAAGCCACTAAATTCTTCATCTTCAAGTTTACTCCTGAGAAAAAGTTCTCGCCTCTCTCCTTACCTCTTCTCTTTGCTAGCCTTCATTGTGGTCGTCACCATCCACTACGGCGAAGATTTTCGTTGCATATTCTACCAGCTCGATTCGGGAACCAAACCGATCATACCCAGTATTTCGAAAACAAGTACGAACAAAAAACTCAAATATTTACATATATTTATGCACATAATAAATTTTGTATTGACTTATGTATAATGAGTAGGTAAAAATGAGAGTATGTATGGTAATGAAACCCTTGGGTTTTGTTTTGGTGGTAGAGAGGAACAGGGAGGCATTTGCCATAGGAAGAAGTGAAGAAGGATGTGACTTGTTCAAAGGAAGATGGGTGTGGGACGAGTCGAGTCGGCCGCTTTACGAAGAATCAGAATGTCCATACATACAGCCACAATTGACCTGCTTGGAACACGGCAGGCCGGACAGAAACTACCAGTACTGGCGATGGCAGCCCGATGACTGTTCTCTTGCAAGGTTCTTATTCTAATTTCTCCCATCATTTATCGCTTCATCCTATATATGTTCATGCATGCTTTAATTTGTCAATGTTAAATATACGGTGGACTTGGTATCACAATTTACACATTCTTATCCTCATAGTTACTGTATGATATTAACATTAAGCAGGCCTAATTTGACTTTTATTAAATAAATATAATTGCTAGAATTTTTAAAAGAAATTCCAAAATTATTCCCAGTTGAATTAAATATAAGGAAATCTCATGTGGGATGGAATCAAGATTGCAAATTAATTGGTGCTAGATTAGTAATCACCAATAGTAACGTTTTAATCAAATTTCATACTTTTCCAACAATAATAAGTGAAATTTTAAAAAAAAAAATCTAAAGGTAAATTGGCGTAGTAGTTCTGACCAGTAATCTTTATTGAAAATGCTCTAATATGATTTAAGTAATTTATATTATGGTTTTCGTTTTTGCATATTTACATCTGAGTTTTGGGATTAAAACAAAAAGAAAAGGAGGATAACAGTTAGATCACATGAATTGCAACACAACTTGTAATCGATCTTACGAATTAAATGATTGATATACATATATAATTACAAGAATTAATTCAATGGAAGCAAACTTGGGTGAGCATGACACACCTCAGGCTCAGCTCATTCATATATCCCCTATACATTCCAAAATCATTACTATCTTGACAAAGAAAGCTTTTGTTAACATATATCCATCCGTATGAAATAAGAAGAATTTGACATGATGACTCGTATGGTTGATATGAATTTAATAGTTTTTTTTCGACCAAGCCTAATAAAACAGGTGACTTTTAAAAAATTTCATGAAAACATTTTTGAAAAATAGTAGAATTCCCGAAATCATTTCCGAAAACTGAATTGTCATCACGTAATTAGTTATTATTTCATAAATGAAATGGTTCCCTTGTACATTAATATAAATCTCAAAAATAAATTAAAAAACGATGTGACGTAACATTTGAAAATATTATAGATTTTTTTCGAAATATGTAATATTACTCAATATTTTTTGGTTTGGTAATACTTTCATAATCTTACATTTGTTTGGTAAAATGAAAAGAGAATAAAGTTTGTGAGATTATCTTAGTGAACTTATCTGAGACAATGAAATTAGAACCAATAATAACATGACACATATCATTTGTATTAAGATGTAAATATTAAATTTATGTGTGTAATATACAAGAAAAGCGAATAATTTTTTAATTGAAAATATATAGATGAATGCATAAAATAAGGTAAGTTATCTCACATAAATTTCCTCTAGTCTCAAGAACTTTATTTTTAAATAAAAATATTCCAAAACGGGGTTGACGTTGATTATGTACAAACGTCATGGGGAGGTTAATGTTAGCTCAACCACTAAATTTGGTTTACATCATTTTTTAATCCGTACTTCCCGCCTTAATAATTCCTACTTAGCCAGCCCTACCCATACAGTGGAGCCGTTTCAACTTTAACTTTCATTTTCTTATAGGAGTAGAAAAATGTCAAGAGTTCCTAACTAATTTCATAATTTTATAGTTTATTCCAACTGTCCCATCCATTTGTTTACACTTTTTTGTTTACACTTTTTTGTTATTTTTATACAAAAAAAGAAACTTTCAAAAATAAGTTACGGAACTATACTTAAAATCCACCTTAAAATGCGTGTCGACACCCTATTTTGAAACGATAAGAGGGACGGAGGGAGTACAATTTTATTTTATTTTTAACGTCCATTATATTACAGTTTCAATGCCACGTTAATGCTGGGAACACTTCGAGGGAAGAGAATGATGTTCGTTGGGGATTCTCTAAATCGGGGTCAATACGTATCCATGGTCTGTCTTGTCCATTCTCTCATACCTGAGCACTCTAAATCCATGAAAACCTCTGGTTCCCTTACTGTTTTCACGGCCAAGGTACTCGAACTGAAATCACTTAGGATTTCGAAAACATACATGACAAGTACTGTATTCCTGAAATTGTGTATGAAGTTTTAATGTTATATAATAACAATACAATGTGCAGGATTACAATGCAACCATTGAATTTTATTGGGCACCATTCCTTCTGGAATCAAATTCGGATGATGCAATAATACATAGGGTATCTGAAAGAGTTGTAAGAAAAGGTTCAATTAATAGGCATGGTCGACACTGGAAAGGAGTTGATATTATGGTGTTCAACACCTATCTTTGGTGGATGACTGGCCTTAATTTCAAAATTTTGTATGTCCTCGCTAAAAATCTACCAATTTCATCACATTTATTTCATAAGTTACAAATTGACAATTATGCATCAAACTGTAGGCAAGGTTCTTTCGATGACCAAGTTCAAGACATAGCAGAGGTATCAACAGAGGTTGCTTATAAAATGGGAATGAAGAGTATGTTGAGATGGGTGAATAGGAATATGGATCCTAATAAAACAAGAATCTTTTTTACTAGCATGTCTCCTTCACATGCCAAGTAAGTATTGAATGTAGACAGTAGACTGTAGTATTATCTTGAGCTTTATCTGGGACTTGAATTTAATTGTACTGATGAAGACCATTTAACCTAATATCTGCAGGAGCATAGACTGGGGAGGTGATCCCAATGGCAATTGCTACAACGAAACAACAATGATCAAAGATCCAAATTATTGGGGATCCGATACTAGGAAATCCATTATGCAAGTAATTGATGAAGTATTCAGCAGAACAAAAGTTCCGATTACATTTCTGAACATCACACAGCTATCAAGTTATCGTAAAGATGCTCATACGTCTATCTACAAGAAGCAATGGAGTCCATTAACTCCTGAACAGCAAGCCAACCCTGTAAGTTATGCAGATTGCGTGCATTGGTGCTTACCTGGCCTGCAAGATACTTGGAATGAACTTCTTTTTCATAAGCTCTTTTATCCTTGATCATTGCAAAATTTTCATGATTCAATGTAATTAATTTAGATAAGATAGGCATTGCTTTATTAAAAATGTATTCTTGTTAATATATAGATGTTTTACTGTGTATTAACTGAATGATATTGCTAGGTCCGGAATAACGTAGAAGGGGGGTTGAATACGTTATTTAAAAAATATTTCGATTTTGATGTGGATATGAAATCAAAAATACTGAATCGAAATAACACAACTGTTTAGGAAATATCTTTAAATAGATAAAACCTGGAGTTTTGCTAAACAATCTAATCCTATATATGGATCAGCTACAAAATCAAACACTCCTAAGGATAGTTTAGGCACGAGGACCTTCTACCCGACACTTCCTGAAAGCGGGCTAAGCCGGCTTTCCTACTAGATGGACTGTCTAGCAGCTTACACAGAGAAGATATAAGAGAGAGAAGAGAAAGTTGTGTGTTGAGATGTGTTTTGAAATGAAATACAACAGGCCTATTTATAGGTTTTAGAAAGTCACTATTTGACACTATTCCAACAACCCCAGCTACTATTTCAACAACCGCAGTTAGTATTCCAACAACCGCAGTTACTATTCCAACAACCGCAGTTACTATTCATATGAATAGTACTATTCATATGAATAGTGATTTCGGTTACTATTCATATGAATAGTGATTTTGGTTACTATTCATATGAATAGTGATTTCGGTTACTATTCATATTCTCTTCTATTTATTTTGTTGTTTTAATTCATCTCAGAAAATAATTTAAGTACCAGCTTAATTTAATTATTTTGTTATAAATAATTAATCTGTTACTTATTTAATTTTCAGAGTAAATTAATTTTTGACAATACCTTGAGATATTATGTATGTCCTTGATCGTCAATAGGCTTTGGCAATTCTTTCTGTGAATTAATGTGTTGATCCTTCTCGTATGTGCTGACACTTAGTGCACTGGTCTGGTTCACAAGTGACTAGCACTGATCTTGATCTTCACAACTTCGTTGCATTCCGATTGATTAGCCTGCAAGAGTATCTTCAATTAATTTGAATACCACTACAAGGAAAACTGAAGTATACAATGGTTATTGCCCGTTGTCTGATGCCCTGGAATAGCGTTGTCTATCGAGCAGGTGTCTCTTACCAACATCACACAACGGTACACAAAACGTTGTCTGATATACGTAACAACAATACACCATGCTCAAAAAACGTTGTAGCACACCCAGAAACCACAACGAATATGTTAAAAAACGTTGTTCTTATGGTGATGTTACAACGGTTTGGTTAATTTTGAATGTTGTTAGATTTTAATGTGCACAACTATTTTGCTGAATTAGAGGCACGCGAAGCCAACATTCACACAACATTCACATGTGATACAATTCGTTGTCTTCGTACTTTTTGTACAATGTTTTGTAGCTTCAAAAGTGTTGTTAGATTTTAATGTGCACAACTGTTTTGCTGAATCAGAGGCACGTGAAGCCAACAATCACACAACATTTACATGTGATACAATTCGTTTTCTGATTAATTTTTATACAAAGTTTAGTAGCTTCAAAAGTGTTGTCTACGTAGCTAAACTGTTTGGCTTAGAACAATTAGACAATGGTTTTATATATGCAAATGAAACAAGGCTAGACAATACAATCAACAAGCCAGAAAAATTCAAACCCAACATTCATCATATATCATCCATACCAATTAAAATTCACCATTACATAAAATATCCACAACCATCAACCCAAACTAATCCATACCAACTAAATATTCATCATTACAACCATTCACCAAGACATCTAAACATTCCTCACCGATGCTTGCTGCTGTTGTGGTAAATTGCTGGAAATGATGGTTTCTTCTTCTTGTTCTCTGACACAGGCTTTGGTATCTTAACACGAAGAGACTCCACCAAGTTCTCAGATTCAGAAGAAATCATTGGCACATTAACCAGCCGGGTGCTATCAGTAGCAGAAGCACTTTGATACAATTTTTGCTTGGCAAGAACTTTGATACCATCCATGAAAACACAAACCGGTGACATGAAGCACTGTTAATGGTTTATTTAATTATTAGAGAACTAACAAAAAATATCCAGTGATAGGAAATCTGTGTTTTCAGTACTAGCAAAGAATTAATTACCCTATCTCCTTGACCTCAAATTATCATTTGCAAGATCTGCATTAGTGGCAAATAAATAATGCAAATCGATCACGTAAGGATCCTGCTCCTCGATCAATCTGCTCATGTCATTACTGTGAGCATCAATCTCATATAAATAGTTGCAACCTTCTTCGCCATACCTGATGATTCAAATTTCAAAAAGAATCATAATTTATAGAATTATGTATCAGAAAGAACGATAAACATGAAACACTATGAACATGTAGTAGCTTCTAATTTACAGAAATTTTGGACCTATTGCGCCTAATGGTAGCTTCCTGCTCATCTATAACCTCTCATATGTACTCGCATACAAATGTACTGTGCAGGATCTGTTCACATGCCCTGACTGCCCATCCCTGCATATCAATTTGTAAAAAGTGAGATCCAATACAATTCCGATTCATAAATAAATGGATGCAAGTTGAAAAGTAAATGCTACATAGCACTATTACCTTGTTTTTCAGTTTTGTAAACTTCCAATTTCACTTGTACCCCATTTTGTAAAACTCTGTTCTTGTAGGATCTACTGCAATGACAGTTTTGATTGCACTCATAGACCATGTAACCCTCCTACACAAGCAACACAAAAGCAGGTCACCAAAGGGTTTATCATGATAAACAAGAGTATTCCTAAGTACTTATAGTGAAAAGAGTGGCAATAATGAACAATTTTTTAGTGACAAGAGTATGATAAACAAGGGTTTATCACAACACAATTTTTTGCAAATGTCATAAGAGTCGTAACTACTTGCCTGTAAGCACTCTCCAACCTTGAGTCCTTGACAATCAGATATTCCTCTTCAAACTTCAGAGTATCTGAATCTTCCTCTCCAACCTTGCAAATACCGAATCTTTTAGGTAGTTAACAGTGACACCCAAACCTGATGTCCCTGCTGCTATCTCTCCCATATATGGGCAAACAGCTGCCATCATCAAAAAACCTTCTATTTGGCCTAGAAGGTCCAGGCCCACGAGCGAAATCTTCAGTATATGTTTGCCAGCCCTGCTTACCATAACCTTCAGTTTTGAAGACAATAAACACCAAAATATATCAACATCAAAATAAAAGATGAGTGTGTGACCGGATTTATGAAATTAAATCTGAAACACTGGGATAGGAACGAAGCCACTGGGAAACGACACTACCATTTTGCAATTTCTTAAGGCTAAGCAATATTACCAGTTCTAAGCAAACTCTTCATCATCTCTGTAAAACGCACAACACCCACAGATCTTGGAGGTCTTCGGAAGCATCTTCTTAAATCTGAAAGGATGAATTAGTTGAGACATTTCATCAAACAGATTGTGCCCAATTGAAACTCACTAATTGAAAATAAAAACAGAATAGTAAAGAAGGGAGCAAAATCAATTAAGTAATGAAAATCGATTTATTACATTTACCAATTAATCTGAGCGGGTGTATGAAGCTGTAATTAATCATCTGCACAATTAAAAACAAATTAGATTTGAAGCACGACTAGAGAAGAGAAGTGAAGAGAAGTGAATGAGAAGAAATAAGAGAACAAATAAGAGAACGAGAAGAGAATTACTTCTTCGATTTAGATAGGATAGTCCAGAGGGAGAGGGAGTAAAAGTGAGAGTGTATGATTTGCCCGTGAGCGAGAGTTTTATTTTGGTTAAAGGGAAAGATAGTTTTATTTTGGTTTAAGGGGGAAAGTGAAATTGTAATATTTTGTGTAGGAGGGAAAAATGCCGCCCTTCTTTTTCATGTTTATTCTCCTACTTTTCTAATTTAATTTTTAAAAAAATTTACTTAAAATTAAACAAATATCTATGTAGGAGGGAATGGTACTTTTTACAAATTAGAGGGAATAGTTCTTTTTACAAATTTATATTATAAACACGTACAAGTATATATAACATCATCCGTATGGTTGGATCGTCCAAAAAAATTAAAAAAAATATAATTCGAAAATTATACTAGTTTGACAAAGGAGTACTTTGATAGTTGACCATACTATTTGGGATTTTGTTTGATGAAATTTTAAGAAATTTTAGATTTTTGATATGAAACAAAAAAAAATATTTTAATTTTTGGAAAATCAATAGAATAGATACTCATTTTAGTGTAGAGAAAAAATAATCAAAAAAAAAGGTCGGTTTGTACGAGATTTTAACAAAAACGTAGCAAAAATGCTACTTCCTATAACGAGGCACGGTCCAGATTCACTGAGTAATTTTTTTGAATGATTTCTTCAATGATCGAACCGTACGAAAGTTAATAAACACTCATTCTAGTGCTGGGAAAAAATAATCAAAAAATAAAAAAGTGGGTTGTACGAAATTTTAACTAAAACGTAGCGAAAATGCTACTTCCTATAACGAGGCACGATCCAGATTCGCTGAATGATTTTTTTGAATGATTTCTTTGATGATCGAACCGTACGAAAGTTTATAAACACTCATTCTAGTTTTGGGAAAAAATAATCAAAAAATTAAAAGGTCGGGTTGTACGAGATTTTAACTAAAACGTAGCAAAAATGATACTTCCTATAACGAGGCACGATCCAGATTCGCTGAATAATTTTTTTGAATGGTTTCTTCGACGATCGAACCATACGAAAGTTAATAAATACTCATTCTAGAGTTTGGAAAAAATAATCAAAAAATAAAAAGGTCAGGTTGTACGAGATTTTCACAAAAACGTAGCAAAAATGCTACTTCCTATAACGAGGCACGATCCAGATTCGCTGAATGATTTTTTTTGAATGATTTCTTCGACGATCGAACCATACGAAAGTTAATAAACACTCATTCTAGTGTTCGAAAAAAATAATCAAAAAATAAAAAAGTCGGGTTGTACGAGATTTTAACAAAAACGTAGCAAAAATGCTACTTCCTATAACGAGGCACGATCCAGATTCGATGAACAATGTTTTGAATGATTTCATCGACGATCGAACCGTACGAAAGTTAATAAACACTCATTCTAGTGTTGGGAAAAAATAATCAAAAAATAAAAAGGTCGGGTTGCACGAGATTTTAACAAAAACGTAGCAAAAATGCTACTTCCTATAACGAGGCACGATCCAGATTCGCTGAATGATATTTTTGAATGCTTTCTTCGACGATCGAACCGTACTAAAGTTAATAAACACTCATTCTAGTTTTGGGAAAAAATTATCAAAAAATTAAAAGGTCGGGTTGTACGAGATTTTAACTAAAACGTAGCAAAAACGAGCCACGATCCAGATTCGCTGAATGATTTTTTTGAATGATTTCTTCGACGTTTGAACCGTAAGAAAGTTAATAAACACTCAATCTAGTGTTGGGAAAAAATAATCAAAAAATAAAAAGGTCGGTTTGTACGAGATTTTAACAAAAACGTAGCAAAAATGTTACTTCCTATAACGAGGCACAATCCAGATTCGCTGAACGATTTTTTTGAATTATTTCTTCGACGATTGAACCATATGAGAGTTAATAAACACTCATTCTAGTTTTGGGAAAAAATAATCAAAAAATAAAAAGGTCGGGTTGTACGAGATTTTAACTAAAACGTAGCGAAAATGCTACTTCCTATAACGAGGCACGATCCAGATTCGCTGAATGATTTTTTTGAATGATTTCTTTGACGATTGAACCGTACGAAAGTTTATAAACACTCATTCTAGTTTTGGGAAAAAATAATCAAAAAATAAAAAGGTCGGGTTGTACGAGATTTTAACTAAAACGTAGCGAAAATGCTACTTCCTATAACGAGGCACGATCCAGATTCGCTGAATGATTTTTTTGAATGATTTCTTTGACGATTGAACCGTACGAAAGTTTATAAACACTCATTCTAGTTTTGGGAAAAAATAATCAAAAAAATTAAAAGGTCGGGTTGTACGAGATTTTAACTAAAACGTAGCAAAAATGCTACTTCCTATAACGAGGCACGATCCAGATTCGCTGAATAATTTTTTTGAATGGTTTCTTCCACGATCGAACCGTACGAAAGTTAATAAACACTCATTCTAGTGTTGGGAAAAAATAATCAAAAAATAAAAAGGTCGGGTTGTACGAGATTTTAACAAAAACGTAGCAAAAATGCTACTTCCTATAACGAGGCACGATCCAGATTCGCTGAATGATTTTTTTGAATGATTTCTTCGACGATCGAACCGTACTAAAGTTAATAAACACTCATTCTAGTTTTGGGAAAAAATTATCAAAAAATTAAAAGGTCGGGTTGTACGAGATTTTAACTAAAACGTAGCAAAAACGAGCCACGATCCAGATTCGCTGAATGATTTTTTTGAATGATTTCTTCGACGTTTGAACCGTAAGAAAGTTAATAAACACTCAATCTAGTGTTGGGAAAAAACTAATCAAAAATTAAAAAGGTCGGGTTGTACGAGATTTTAACAAAAACTTAGCAAAAATGTTACTTCCTATAACGAGGCACAATCCAGATTCGCTGAATGATTTTTTTGAATGATTTCTTCGACGATTGAACCATATGAGAGTTAATAAACACTCATTCTAGTTTTGGGAAAAAATAATCAAAAAATAAAAAGGTCGGGTTGTACGAGATTTTAACTAAAACGTAGCGAAAATGCTACTTCCTATAACGAGGCATGATCCAGATTCGCTGAATGATTTTTTTGAATGATTTCTTTGACGATTGAACCGTACGAAAGTTTATAAACACTCATTCTAGTTTTGGGAAAAAATAATCAAAAAATAAAAAGGTCGGGTTGTACGAGATTTTAACTAAAACGTAGCGAAAATGCTACTTCTTATAACGAGGCACGATCCAGATTCGCTGAATGATTTTTTTGAATGATTTCTTTGACGATTGAACCGTACGAAAGTTTATAAACACTCATTCTAGTTTTGGGAAAAAATAATCAAAAAATTAAAAGGTCGGGTTGTACGAGATTTTAACTAAAACGTAGCAAAAATGCTACTTCCTATAACGAGGCACGATCCAGATTCGCTGAATAATTTTTTTGAATGGTTTCTTCGACGATCGAACCGTACGAAAGTTAATAAACACTCATTCTAGTGTTGGGAAAATATAATCAAAAAATAAAAAGGTCGGGTTGTACGAGATTTTAACAAAAACGTAGCAAAAATGCTACTTCCTATAACGAGGCACGATCCAGATTCGCTGAATGATTTTTTTGAATGATTTCTTCGACGATCGAACCGTACTAAAGTTAATAAACACTCATTCTAGTTTTGGGAAAAAATTATCAAAAAATTAAAAGGTCGGGTTGTACGAGATTTTAACTAAAACGTAGCAAAAACGAGCCACGATCCAGATTCGCTGAATGATTTTTTTGAATGATTTCTTCGACGTTCGAACCGTAAGAAAGTTAATAAACACTCAATCTAGTGTTGGGAAAAAATAATCAAAAAATTAAAAGGTCGGGTTGTACGAGATTTTAACAAAAACGTAGCAAAAATGTTACTTCCTATAACGAGGCACAATCCAGATTCGCTGAACGATTTTTTTGAATGATTTCTTCGACGATTGAACCATACGAGAGTTAATAAACACTCATTCTAGTCTTGGGAAAAAATAATCAAAAAATAAAAAGGTCGGGTTGTACGAGATTTTAACTAAAACGTAGCGAAAATGCTACTTCCTATAACGAGGCACGATCCAGATTCGCTGAATGATTTTTTTGAATGATTTCTTTGACGATTGAACCGTACGAAAGTTTATAAACACTCATTCTAGTTTTGGGAAAAAATAATCAAAAAATAAAAAGGTCGGGTTGTACGAGATTTTAACTAAAACGTTACGAAAATGCTACTACCTATAACGAGGCACGATCCAGATTCGATGAATGATTTTTTTGAATGATTTTGTTGCCCAGTAAATAACAATTGTAGAAGGGGGTTGAATACAATTGTATAAGATTTTCGACTTAAAACAAATAACACAAGTATGAATCAATAACAGCTTTATTAACTCTGATATAAAACTGTTACAAAACTCTCTTAAGAAATTCTTATGTTCTTAAGAGCTGCTAGGTTACAATATAACTCGTGCAAGCGATTACAAAATGTAAAACCTAAACTGTGTTTATATAGTGTACACAGTTGCACTATCAATTACAAGATATTCTAAATCAATTACATATATCTCTGAATGCATATCTTGTATGATAGCTGCCTTCCTACAAATTAGGAACCGACATATCAATCTTCCTTGATCTCTGGTCTGATGAAAATCTTCATGGAATCCTGACCAGCTTCTAATCCTGATAGTCCAATACTGACGTTGTATTCCTGATGACGTCAGCATCAGTATCTGATCAGTAATGCCCAGATCCTGATCATCTCTTGAATCAATATCTAACAATCTCCCCCAATTTGTTCTTTATAAAACAAAGCACAAATTCCTTGATTCAAGATGTCAAAAACTCAAAACAAAATACCTTCTAAAAATCATCAGGAACAGTTTCAGAAATTCTTTGATAAAACAGATTCAGTCTCAAGAATTCAGATAACAATTCTTCTTCCTTGCTTTCAAGAATTTGAATCAGTTTCTTCTTCAGATTTTTGAGTTCTTCATCTTCCTCATTAATCTGATAAATAGCTGCCCTGATGTTCTGAATTGAGTTTCTCGGAAGATCTAAGTCACCTAGCAACACATAAGCAATTTCCTTCCCATCTGGATTTAGAGATAGTTGTTCCATGCCTAGATACACTTCTTTAACAGCTGTACCTTTCTTCATTTCAACCTCTATATCTCTTAAATTTAAGTACATGGGAATATAATTGCCATCATACCTTGTTCCTCCATCCATGAATCTCTGTCTAATCTTCATGTAAATCATGACACACCAATTTTGATAAACTTCTCTTTCACTAACATTTATTCTTTTACTTCTGAGAAGATACAGAACATATTTCAGTTCTTTTGCAGATTTACACAACAATTCATGAATAGGAATCTTCTTCACACTTCCATCTTTCATGAAGTACACCAGCTTCTCTATTTTCTTTGCATCAGCATGACAATCAGCAATGATAGCAACAGCTTCAAGTTTCCAAAGATGATCTACAGTTAATTCATCCCCAATCTTGTCAACTAGAGCATATTGATCAGTTTGTGCAATGAAAATAACCAGTGCATGACTATATCCAATTCCTCCCCTTGTGCCAGGTTCCCATCCTCTCAAGCCAGATTGCATACTCACCCATTTTGGTGGATTTTCAGCAATAAAAGTAGTAGACTCTGTTTTAACAATTAGAAATTCATTGATCAAAGAAGACTCTTCTATCAATCCAGCTGATATGAACACAACTGGTTTCCTATAATCAACCTTATCCACCTCCTTCTTCTTACTCTTCTTCTTCTCATTAGTTGGATAATCCTGCTGATGTTCAGGAACAGATCTATCTCTATCATACCATAACTTCCTGTCTGATCTATGAACATTTCTTAAGTAATCACTGGTTGTTATCTTTTCTGCTTTTGTGGCTTTAGCTCTGATTTCACTTTCTCTTTCAAATCTTTTGAAGTTTTCTTGTTCATACTCCAATGTATCTTCAAAAACTTCCACATTGTGAAATTCAACCACAACCTTAAGAATCATAATCTTAAGTTCTTTTAAGATTTCAGTCTCTTCAGGAACGACATCAGGAATTGAATCAACGACTGACTTCTCGTTAGATGCAGTAGATTGAACAGCTACCTTACTCTTCCTTTTCAAAGGCAATATCTCCTCTTCAATTTCTTCAGGAGCATTGAATCTGTTATCTGGAGTTGATGCAAGAGATAGTGAAGTTTTCTTCTTTTCATTTTCAGAAACATCTTTCAATTTGATTCCACTAGATCTTGTTTGCCTTATATTTGTTTGAGCAGATAATCTTCCTCTACTTCTGTATCTTCCTCCTCTGCCTCTTCCTCTTCTTGCAGCAAGAGTTTTGTTCTGTTTTGCAAACTCTTCAAAGATCCTGTTCTGTTCTTCTAAGAACTCATCAGTAGTCATGTTTGGATTTTCTTCAGCAGATAAGACAAGTGCTTTCTCAGCATGATACTGTTGAACTCTTTTGTCTTTATGAAATAATTTAAGAACACGACCATCCCCAGTGTCAAGTTCATGAAACAGATTAGCAGCATCTTCATCCTGTTCCACATACACATCATCCTCAGGAATAGTTGACAGAGTTTGACCAGGTGTCACAAACTGTTCTTCTTTTGGATTCTGAGATTGCATCATTATTGTCACTGTCTTCTTTCCAGATTCAGAAACATGAGTTGACTGCTTAGTTTGAGTATTCGTTCTCTTTGTCACTAAAGCAGCATCAGAGGTTTCAACTTTATGATGTGACTTAGCACCACCATCATTTCCAGAATTATCATCATCCTTTTGTACAACTGGATCAGGTGAACATTTTGTTTTGACTATCTTCTCCCCCTTTTTGACATCAGTATCATCCTGAATGAAGAAAGACAATATAAGCTTGAGGGTTTCATCAATAGTATCAACTTTTGATTCCAAGACAGTCATTCTAGAATCCAATCTCTTATCAAGAGCTTTAATATCATCTGCAAGAAGGCGTGCTTGAGAAGCAGTAGCAGATATAGAAACAGATGTTTGAATACCCGCTTGAAATTTATCTGTTGCAGCCTTCATAGAGTCAATTTCACTCTTCAATCCCTTTGCTAGAAGAGCATTGGTTTTGAGAAGAGCCTTAAGTTCAGGTGTCGGCATCCGCGTAGCAATATGACCAGAATGAAAAAGAGCATTTTGAAAATGCATCTCAGCATTCGGTTCATTCCATTCTGTATCCCATTCATGTCCCCTTGCAGCTCGAGTATCAGGAGGAAGAAGTGAACTATACTCCCCTCTGAATTCTTCTTGAGTCATTGACTGCATGTATCTACTTGAAGACCCATAAGTAGATTGGAGACTTGCTTTTATAGCTGCCTGCATTTGCTTTGTTTCAAGATCAGCATGATCATCATCATCATCATCATCTGAGCCACCACCAGCCTCAGGAAGTTTATGTTCAACATCATCATCAGGAAGCATAATACCTTTCAGTTTCAAAACACCAGTAGATACAGCTGGTGAATCCTGATGACCTGCAGACAAATTAGTAACATTTCCTAAATCTCTCTTTTCTTTTAAAGTGATCTCATCACTTCTCACAATGTTACCTAAGTTACTTTCAATAGCAACTTCTACCTCACTAGAAGTTAATAACTTCTCACTCTTTTCTACCTCTCCTTTTGCCAGTTCAGGAGACTGCCTCTCATCACTCTTCTTTTTCTCTAAATGTTCACTCTCAATCTCACAAGAAAGGTTCTGGCTCATTAATTGTGAAGAAATAAGAGGTGGCTGAGAAGAGTGGTCTGAAGTCATACAAATAGAGGTATCCCTTTTATCAGGTCTATCTGTAATCATACTATCAGTAGTAAATGAAGTAGAGAAAGAGATGTTACCTGATGAAGTAGTTAAAGAATCCATTGGCCTTGCTGAAATTGGCTCAATAAGCAATGGAATAAGTAGATCAGTAGTACTTTCATCAGGATTGACCACTGCAACTATAGCATGACTTGCATCAGTATTTGCTACTGATAGTTCTTGTGTAGTCTGAGGTTTTGAAGCTTCTTCAACACTTTGAGTCAAAGATTCTTGTGTGCTTCCCTCAAATGCAGTGTCAACAATCACTCTATCACATTCAGCAATGTGCAAATCATGAGCAGCTTTTTCTGCCAGACTTCTAGCAAGTTCAATTTCAATTTCAGAAGCCCCTTGAGCATTGTCAGGAAACTCTCCTGCTGATGTGAGTTTGCCAGCATCTTCACTTTGAGAAGATGGTTCTTGTGGGGCAGGAATATTCTTGTCTTCACCTTCCCTTTGAGAAGATGGTTCTTGTGGGACTATTCCTTCATAAATGTCTTCACCTACACTTTGAGTAGGTGGTTCTTGTGTGACTGGATCTGCAATAGCTTCTGAACTCCTTTGAAGTTCAGGTTCTTGTGGGCTGGATCTTCTCAGAGATGACACAGTAGTCCTCTGTTTCTTTTGTCTGTGAAAAACATTTGCTTCAGCAGTTTTTACTTCAAGAGGTGAAGGTTTAACACCCAGCTGAGCAGCAATAGCATTTACTTTATCGACAGACATCTCAATAATTCTTCCCTTTGGAGATTCAGATGCTGGAGAATCAGAAATCTCAACAGTCTTCATAGGTGAATTATTAGGAGTAGAGATGTCAAGATTAGCAGTAGCGTCAGGAACTGATGATCCATCCTGATTAACAACATCAGGATTGCCTTCCATATCATCAGTAAGATTCAGAAATTCTGTGTGATCAACAAATTTGCCTTTGCTGATTAATCTTCTTCTTTTCTTTGACTTTTCAGAGACAGCCACTTCTCTTGTATCAACAACATCAATCTCCTTCTTTTTCAACAAGACTGATATAGGCATTGTATCATCATCAGAATCAGAAATAACTCCTTGATCAACTTTCCTTTTCCCTCCTGTTCCTTTATCCAAACCAGATGTTTCAAAAACCCTTTGTCCACCCCCTTGTGACTTCATTTGAGAATGAGTTGAAGTGGAGAAATCCTTTGACCCTGATTGCCTCTTAGACACATCAGATCTAGCTGATTTCTTTGATTTTACAACTGATGCCTTTTGTGAGACACCAGAGGTGGTTAACTGTTTAGGTTGTGTGCTTGTGTCAGGAATAGGATGTGTAAGGTCCTGTTCCATAGCACCAGTTGCTGGGCCATATTGAATAGGCATTCTCTCTCTTAAAAGAGACCATACTTCATCAGGAATGTATGGAGGTCCCACAAACTTATTTGCCTTATCAGAATTGATTAGACTCTTTATATTGTTTTCTGAGATTTTACATATCGACAAAATTGTATCATTCTCAAAAACAGCATGAGGACATAAGTGAGAAAATATTAATTGAAAAAATCTAAGAAAGCAAACATAACCACATTTATCTGCTTTTCTTTCACTTAATGCCTTTAATATAAAGGAACCATAATCAAATGAGAGATCATGAATTAGAGAGTACCCAATTTTGGTTGAACCTGTGGGTAAGGCATCAAAGTTTGACACTTTATTCAAGAAACATCTGCTGATAGTATCAAAGAAAAAATTCCATTCCTTCTTGAGCTTTGTCCTGTAGAGCTCTCCAAACTTCTTTGGTGTTCCATTGTAACCCAAGCTTACAACATACTCAAGAAGTTTTGCATCAAGAACTTTGAATACAGGCTTACCAATGATTGATGGTAAGTGTAGGCCTTCAGTGACAATCTCAGGAGTCACATAGAATGTAACATTGTCATATTCAAAGCTCATCTGAGGATTCTCTGATGAATGACTTTTCCCAAAAACACTTGTGTTCCAAACCTGCATAACAGACTTAAAAGATATCTTGGCAGGTTGGGTTAGAGCATAATTTATTGGGCTTGAGACCAAAAAGTCCTGAATAATGTGGAAATCACTCGGCAAGTCCTGATGATCTAGAACTGCAGTGAAGTTATTGGTATTAAAAGTAACTCCATTGATTACCACCTTGCTGTTCATGAATAGGTTCTCCATTGGAATTTCAAACACAAAAGATGAGTTAATTTTGAAATTAGGGTTTGAGAGTGCAGAGACAAAGAGAGACGATGCTTTACTGATAGTTTGAGAAAACTAAATCAATTAGTAAACTTAATTGATTTTAGACAATACTTGTAACTTCTCAAAAACAGGTGTCAGTAAATCATTCGTTTAGGCTAGAGTAATGGACCAAATTACTTGAGAGAGTGGTGAGGATTACACGCGTCATGACTTACATCTTTAACTGTATGTAAGCATCGAGTGAGCACACGCGCTACATATTATTCGGAAAATAAAATTGTGACCAAAATAAAACATGGTATTTTTGTTTTAAATAAAGAAATTTAAAACAACACAATCGAATAATACCTGGTACTTGCACCAGTAATATGAATCGTTTCATATTCTCGTTTCACCCTTCTCTATTTAATCTTAGAGACTTGTCTACTTACTTCTATAACGCTTCATTATCTCCTGTAAGAAAAATCAGAAAAACCCTTCTCATCAAAAGTTTTAGCAATGTCGAACCTTACCATCATTGAGAAAAACCTCCATCTCTTAGAGAAATGAGATATTTTTAGTTATACTCGTGAAGAGTTTGATGCTTTCGACTGGTGAAAGGCATATGATGTAGCCTATTTGTATTTCGAGGATACAACTCAACTTAAACAAGATTGAAATAGTAAATAGTATATAGACTGTCACAAGGAATCTCAGATTGTATTATTTGTCAGAAGAAAAAGATCAAAGTCAATCTACAGACTTGAAGAATTACTACATTGAAAGAAGCTCAGTCATCTGATCAAGCCTCAGTGGAGTATTCGTTAAGAAGTGGATTCATTTAAAGTGACAGAGATTTCAACAGTGACATAGACAGTACAGAAGAATTGAAGAGAGATGAGAAAAGAAAAGGAACCAGTTTCTAAAGTCAATATATGAAGAACAGTCATTGCGGTTAGTCACTCATGAACCAGACAGTACATCGAGTGTCAACATTCAACAGTGGTTGTTCATCATTAACTTCAGTGGTTCAAGCTATCAAGACTAGTATGAGAGAAAATCATTGTGCAAGCAACAGAAGTGCTAAATTAATTAACCACAAGGATTTTATTATCAAGTGGACTGGCTACGAGGAAAAAGAATTATCATAAAGAAATTCTAAATGATATATTCTTAATGCTGAAACTCCGGTTAGAATTGTTGTATTTTTTGCTAAGCAAAAGGAGTCCAGTTCCAGACGCTCAGCTAACCACAGCTTAAAGCTTAAAGATTTATTTATATTAATAAATATTTTATTTATTTGGAAAATTATATTTATAAATATCTAATAATATTAGATATTTATTTTTATAATTTCTGGATTAAAATAATTATTTATTAATTAAAGATTAGAAGCTGTGCGAATTAAAAAGCATTTCTACGGAGCCTGTACAAATAAAACAAAAGTCAAGTGCTTTTGTTTTCGGCCAGGTGATAATTCGAATGATGAAATGAAAATGGCACAGCAGGTCACAGGGTTAAAACAATTCAAATGAATTGTTAAAGTTGTGAATAAAGTGTGAAACACGCGCAAGAATTCTAAATCAGAATGGCGCGCGTGCTGTTCACTTCCTTCCCTGCATCTGGTCTTCAGCTTGGCTTTGCAGTTCAGTTTATTTGACAGCATATTGCAATATAACTATCCGGTAGTTATACCGATAGTTATATTGATTTGATTGTCATAATAGGCTTCTAATATAACAATAAGTAAGTTATACCGATAGTCATATCGGTTCAAAGGATTGTTATATTAGTTCAACTGATTGTCATATCAAGCTCAACGGATAGTCATATTTAATAGCAATATGACTATGATTAAAGAATTGGTCAAGTGGCTATATAAAAGCATCAGGAGACAGAAAAAAGACACACGCAAATACTCACAGGAAGCAAAAGAAGAAACAAAAGCATCTCATCTCTTTCATCTTCAAGCAATTAAATTGCCATAAATTCTTGAGTTCCTTGTATCAAATATTGTATCCATTGGAACTTAATTATTTGTGATTCTTGTACTACTAGCGAATTAAGTTTCCTAGTTCTTGACTTGATATCTTGATTTTTATTAACTAAATTAGAAAAGTTCATGTTGAATTTTCTAATTAGTTATTAATTACTTGATAATCATTTGTACTAATTTTGTAACACCCATCAAGTTAATATATTGTTATATTCAACTTGAAATTTGTGTTATTTATATTCCGCACAAATTTGTTTGAATTAAATTTTATTCATAAGACAAATTTGGAGAAAATGATATAGATTGTATTCAACCCCCCCTTCTACAATCTTATCGGACCTAACAATTGGTATCAGAGCCTATTGATTGATACACAAATCAAGATCCTATTTTTATTCAATCAAAAATTTATCTTGAATTTTTAACTCTCTTAAAAATTCATCATGTCTTCAAAAGTTGGTTCTGTTAAGATACCCATTTTTGACAAGGAAAATTATGAATTGTGGAAAAAGAAAATGACCCTTTTTCTACAAGTGGCCAATCCTAAATATTTAGGAATATTGAAAACTGGGCCAATAATTCATATGGTTACAGAAGAGGAAGTAATTGTGGATGGAGTTGTTGAATTTGCTGAAAGGACGTATCCAAAGGATCCTAATAATTATACCCCTGCTGAAAAGGAGGAAGCTGCCCTGGATATGTACCTACAGCTGATTTTGATGGAATCCCTAGATTTAATCATGCAAAATCATGTTGTTAATTGTAAAGATGCAAAACATATCTGGGATACCATTTTGACAATAAATGAGGAAAGGGTAGATGACACTTCTACTGCTTTGGTTGGTGAAGCCTCGGTGAAAATGAAAGCTAAGGTTGTTCAACCTTACAGCTCTGAAAAGGAGGTGATTGTAGCTGCCGGTAAAAGCTGGGATGACACAGACAGCGAAGATGAAGAATATGGAAACTTTGCGCTGGTGGCAAATGCTGAGTCATCAACTTATTACACCACACCGGTAATTCTTACTGACGCTGAGTTGATTGATAGCTTATATAATTCCATGGGTAATGCAAATAAACAAATTGAAAGAATAACTCTATTAAACACTAAACTTGAAAATGAAGTGTTAGAGTTAAAAAAGGTGCCTGATAATCAAGATCAGCAAATAAAAGAAATAGCTCGACTTAACTACAGAGAAAAGTCGATATCAGAATACATGCATAAACAAATTGCTAAAGTTGCTGAACTTGAAACTAAGATAAAGGAACAGAATGTCAAATTATCTGCTTGTTTTAATTCTGTGAAAATTTCTAAAGAGTTATTCAATAAACAAGCTGTAGAACAAACCGTAGGAATAGGGTTTGGTTACAACGAAGCTGTTGGAATGTTAGGCATAAATTCCCCTAATACTGTTAGTGCTAAAGAAAGGGGAATACCACATGTGCTTAAGAATGTTGAAGATCCACTCTTTAAGAAGTCTGTTGCAGAGCCTCTAGATATGACTTCTCTTGTTATTCAAGAGGAGATGCGTACTGAGGACATTGCTAGTGGAAGTGTCCAACTTAATGAAAAATCTGTTAAGGCACCTACAACCAAAAATGTTAAATCTAATAAGGTTGTTTCTATGAAACCAGTGAAGTTTGTTCCCAGTTCATCTAAAATTGAGTTAGGTGATAACAAGTTGGAGCAGAATGATAACATGTCTAACATGAATACCATGCCTGTTATTGATACTTCTCATAAAGCATGTGGTGTTGTCAATTGTATGTCTTGTGCTTTTAATGTAATGTCTGCTTACTTTAATGGTAATCATGCATGTGCTAATAAGACTGCTCCTCGACCACACATGAACAGGAATAATAATGTCAGATCAATTACTGCTAGTCCTCCTCATGTTAGGAGAGAGACATTTGTACCTAAGCCTAAACAAAGTTTTACTAAGGCTGTTTACAAGGTCAAATGTCCAGTCAATGAAACAAGTGTTATTGCTGATAAACAAACATGGATACCCAAAATGAAACAAAAGATTGTAAAATCTGTTTATAGGGTAAAATGCTTGTTGACTAATGGTAAAATTGGTGTTAAGGTGAAAAATGTTGTTTTGCCTGACAAAGGCCAATTCTTTAAATATTCTGGACCCAATCAAATTTGGGTTCCGAAGAAGGTTTAATTCATTTGTCATTGCAGGGTGTTGAACAGGTTGAACGAGTAACCTGGATCTTGGATAGTGGATGTTCAAGGCATATGACTGGTGACAGAACCCTGCTGACAAATGTGGTGGAGAAGGCCGGCCCAGTAGTTACCTTTGGAGATAACAGCAAAGGTAGAACTGATGGATATGGCAGACTTGAAGCTGGAAATGTTATCATTGATGAAGTTTCTTTTGTGAAAGGACTTGAGCACAATTTGCTCAGTGTTAGTCAATTCTGTGACAAAGGATATGAAGTTTATTTCAACAAGAAGAATTGTCTAATTTCACACAAGAGAAATGAAAAGCCACAACTGACAGGAGTTAGAAAAGGCAATCTGTACGTAGCCAATATGAACTCAGGAAGCACTGCAGAAATTACTTGCTTCTACACTAAAGCATCTAATGACGAGAGTTGGCTATGGCACAAGAAACTTTCTCATCTAAATTTCAAGACAATGAATTCTCTAGTTAAAAGAGAATTGGTGAGAGGTTTGCCTTCAATGGAATTCACTCAAGAAGGACTGTGTGATGCATGTCAAAAAGGCAAGCTAAAAAGGGCAAGTCATAGGAGCACTGACACATCTTCAATAACTGAACCATTACAATTACTTCATATGGATTTGTTTGGTCCAGTTAATGTGATGTCTATGTCAAGGAAGAGATATGCTCTAGTGATCGTTGATGATTTTTCGAAATACACATGGGTCCTGTTTTTGAATTCTAAAGATGAGACTCCACAACTGGTGATTGATCACATCAAATTAATTGAGCGAGATTCTACGTATCCAGTGAGAGCTATAAGATCAGACAACGGAACTGAATTCAAGAATGCAGTTCTAAATGACTTCTGCACTGAGAAGGGTATAACCAGACAATACTCAGCTCCAAGAACTCCTCAGCAAAATGGAGTAGTGGAAAGAAAGAATAGAACCTTGATTGAAGCTGCACGTACTATGTTAAGTGAATCAAGGCTTCCATTGTACTTTTGGGCTAAAGCTGTCAACACTGCGTGCTATACCCAGAATCGAACTCTAATCAATAAAGACCATATGAAGACACCCTATGAAATTATGGCTGATAAGAAACCATCACTCAAATACTTTCATGTATTTGGGGCAAAATGCTTTGTGCTTAAAGAAGGTGATGATCAAGGTGGTAAATTCGATACCAAAGCATTTGAAGCAATTTTTATTGGTTATTCAATGAGAGCATACAGGGTGTATGTGATTGATGAACAGAAGATGATGGAAAGTGTCAATGTAACATTTGATGACACTAAACTCCCTAGTATCCAAACTGAGGATCCATCTGAAAAGCTATCTTTCGATGACATGACATATACAGATTCAGATGATGACAATTCACCTGAGATTTTTGCTGATGCTAATGACAACGATGATGATCAGAGTAATGGTGGTGAAAACAATGAGAATAATGAAGATACACCTGACACTCCTGAACAATCATCTAGTCAACCTGGCAACAACTCAGGGGGAGATAATGAAGGATCAACTGGTCACACACAACATCACAATGAAGAACAAGGCGAATCATCAAGATCTAATCTTCCCAGACAGATTGTTTGGAATAAAGCTCATCCTTTTGAGCTGATTATTGGTGATCCAGATGTTGGTGTCAAAACTAGAAGTGCTACTCAAAATCAATGTAACTATTCAGGGTTTCTATCTGAAATGGAACCTAAGAAAACTGAGGAAGCTCTTTCTGATCCTGATTGGGTGATTGCTATGCAAGATGAACTCAATCAATTCAAACAACAAGAAGTATGGAAGCTGGTACCCAGACCCAAAGACAGGAAAGTGGTTGACACAAGGTGGGTATTCAGAAATAAGCTAGATGAAGATGGTACAGTGACAAGAAATAAAGCAAGACTGGTAGCAAAGGGTTATTCACAAGCTGAAGGCATTGATTATGATGAAACCTACGCTCCAGTGGCAAGACTTGAGGCTATCAGAATATTCTTGGCATTCGCAGCATTCTCAAACTTTAAGGTTTATCAAATGGATGTCAAGAGTGCCTTTCTGAATGGTAAGCTAGATGAAGAGGTATATGTAGAACAGCCCCCTGGCTTTGAAGATCCAGAATTCATGGACTATGTCTACTTTCTCTTCAAGGCTATTTATGGTCTTAAGCAAGCACCAAGGAAATGGTATGACACTCTCTCTGAATTTTTAATTGAAAATGGTTTTGTTAGAGGTGTCATAGACAAAACTCTCTTCACAAAGAAACATAAAAATGATACAATATTAGTTCAAATCTATGTGGATGATATAATATTCGGGTCTACTAATGATCTTCTTTGCAAGAAATTTGCTAAGTTAATGCAGGGTAAGTTTGAAATGAGCATGATGGGTGAGCTGAAGTTCTTTCTTGGATTGCAAGTAAGTCAAAGGACAGATGGTATATTTATCTGTCAATCCAAGTATGTCAGAGAGCTCCTCAAGAAATATCAAATGGAGGACTCGTCTTCAGCAAGAACACCATCATCTACAGCTGTTAAATTTGGAGCATGTGAAAATTCTGCTAAGGTAGATATCACAAGCTACAGAGGTATGATAGGCTCATTACTTTACCTTACTGCAAGTAGACCAGATATTATGCATGCTACATGTTTGTGTGCAAGGTTCCAATCGGATCCTAGAGATGTTCATCTCATTGCTGTTAAACGAATCTTAAGATATCTTAAGGGTACGCCTAACTTAGGCATCTGGTACCCTAAAGATTCTGGTTTTAATCTTGTTGGATATACAGATTCAGATTATGCAGGAAGTGTTGTAGATAGGAAAAGCACCTCTGGGAGTTGTCAATTCCTAGGTGGCAGGTTGGTTTCCTGGTACAGCAAGAAGCAACAAACAGTTTCCAACTCAACAGCTGAAGCTGAATACATAGCTGCTGGAAGCTGTTGTGCTCAGATCTTGTGGATTAGGAATCAGCTACGGGACTATGGCTTTGTACTTGACAAAATTCCTATCTTGTGTGACAATACAAGTGCCATAGCAATCTCCAACAATCCTGTGCAGCATACGAGAACAAAGCACATCGATATCAGGTATCATTTTATTCGAGAGCATGTCATGAATGGTACTGTGGAGTCACATTTTGTACCCACGGAAGAACAAACAACAGATATTTTTACTAAGTCTCTTGACGAATCCACATTCACCAGAATTGTTGGTGAATTGGGTATGTTAAATAGTCCTAGTAATTAAACTAGTTAATATCTGAGGTTTGCTCTTTAATAATTTATAAGTGATTACTTTGTTAATATTTGTTATTAAAATCACTTGTATAATTATTTTATCAACTTATCTTCTTGCTTGTTAATTCTTAAATAATTGTCATTATCTTCTTAATATATTCCTACTTACTTCTTTTAGTTTTAGAATATTTTAATTTTCTTTAAAAATATTTTTCTCAAATTTTACAAGTTGAAATTAGTGAGAAATCTATTTTTGTTGAAAATTACTTTTCAATATTTGTGTTGATTTAATAAGTCATATTTTCTCTTTAAATGATTTTCTATAAGAAAGTTATTTTATTAAGAAAATATATAGATTTATTAATTTACTACAAATATTTTATGTAAATAGTTAATAGTTTATTTAATATTTTGTAGTGTTTGTCCTTTTGTTATTAATGTTTGATTTCGTAAAAAGGATAACCTATGGTATTTTTATTATTTTCTATTTAGCTATTTTTAAGTAATTTTATTGTTGTAAATATTTTCATAAATTATTTTCTTTTATTTCTAATATTCTGTAAATATTACTAATACAGTTATTTTTTAAAAAAAAAAAATAAAAAAAAATTGTATTTTTCTTTTGTTTTTAGTTTTCATTTTATATAATTTTTATGTATATTATTTCTTATATTTGTATATTATTTTTCATGTGTATATAAATAGTTTGTATAGTTTTTCAGTTTAGTCACTATACTTTCAAAACTTACAAACAGGTCCCTATACTTGGTTCTTTTGTACTTCTTCTGTTTAACACACACATATCATGCTGTTTTAACTTCTAATCTTTGTTGTGTTGTTGTTATTAACAGAATTTCGTATATAGGAACATTGTTGGTATCAAAATGGTATATGTCAATTCAATTGTTTAGGAACAAACGTTTGATTTTCAGGTTCTAACAATTGGAAGACAAGACCTAACAAGTGTTAACAAGTGGTAACAGTTGGTATCTAACATACAGGATCTAAAACATGATAAAATAGTTTTGTTTGTATTGGTTTAAACATTAACATTCATTAATTTGATTAATATTTATTGTTAATTGGATTTTTGTTTATGTTTTTGTTTAGTAAAATCTGCTCAAGATCTTTATATTTCCTAACTCAAAATCTCTTTATATAGTTGTGATTGCTTACATTGTAAATCTTTTGAAATCACAACTGTATATCATTCTATCTCTATTGCTCATATTCTGTGATGCAGGTTCATCTAAATGGAGCTTTGCTTTCTCACATGTTTAGTCATAAGGTTGTAAACCCAACAACTTTTATCCCAGACTACAGTCAAACTCAAACACATTCTATCTTACACCCTAAAAGGAAGTAACCTATCAGACTAAAGGTCACCAGGGAGTAACTGCACATGATGCAGCAAATAAGGATGTGTGGGATATTCAGTTGGAGAGTCACTACCTTATACACTAACCAAAATATTTCATATGCACAAAGTGAGAATGCACACACTAAGGATGAATTGACGGAAACCTATAATTCAACCATTTTACGGTTAGGATTATAAGTTAAATGTTCTTTAATGAACCAAGTGTCTTCACAGACATTAGAAGGAAATCTTGATCTCAATGCTAAATTTCTAGATCATTGTTTACCTTCTCAGAATTCAAATCTGAAAACCCTAAAAAGGGAAAATTAGCAACTTGTAGATTATGACTCAGATTTGTCTGACGAGTCCAACGAGGATTTGGGATTTGCGAACTCCCATTGCACCACCACTGACCTCTCTTGAAGGGGCTTGGGTGATTTTTCCTTGCAGGTACACTAAAGGATGTTGGAGCTATGAGTGATGAGTGATACACCAGTGAGTAAGAGTGTAAACACAGAGAGAAGTGAGACACTCAACACAAATGAGTGGAGAGAAGAGTGAAACACTTGTGAGATACACTAAACACTATCATACACTTACAGTGAGGAAGAAAATGAAACTTTCTTTCTAACAAAGAACTCTATAATTGGTACAACTACTTTGTCAACTAGTTGATTGGAGGATTCCTCAACTAAGGGGGAGAAGTAAAGGGGTACAAGAAAAAGGAGAGTAGGTTAGAAAGGGGGAGCATTTACAGACTGTGCTTTGGAAGAGAAGCAAGTCAAGTTACTAAGGGGGAGCCTTAGATTGAAAAGTAAGGGGAGATTCAGTTGAGAAGAAAGGGGAGATATAAGGAGACGATTACATCACAATACTATTCTATTAGTCTTTCAATGTACTATGTATAAAGGCTAAGTGGAGGAGTAGTAGATTTCCTAGAAGTTATAGAAATGGTATTGATTCACCATTGTCTATTTATTAGGAGCAGTTGTTTTTTTAAGTGAGAAAAGCTGTGTCAGAAAAGGGAAGTGATTGTAAATCAAGAACTGCTGATAATCACCAAAATAAGATGTGAAGGATTATCAGGCAGAGATATGAAGAATCAGAAATGAAGATGAGTTATCTATTGAAGATCAGTTCAGTGCTAGAGGAACAATCATCTATCATTTCATCAACTGAGGATTCTGGAATTGTTAAATTCAAACCAGAGAAATTTTTTTTTTGTGTACTATTTGCTAAGCTCCTAAATGCTTAATCTTTTTCTTGTTTAAGTAAGTTAGTTGAGTTATCCTCTAGGTATTTGCTTGTTATTGTCTAACAAACAAATAGGGGGAGATTGAAAGGCATATGATGTAGCCTATTTGTATTTCGAGGATACAACTCAACTTAAACAAGATTGAAATAGTAAATAGTATATAGACTGTCACAAGGAATCTCAGATTGTATTATTTGTCAGAAGAAAAAGATCAAAGTCAATCTACAGACTTGAAGAATTACTACATTGAAAGAAGCTCAGTCATCTGATCAAGCCTCAGTGGAGTATTCGTTAAGAAGTGGATTCATTTAAAGTGACAGAGATTTCAACAGTGACATAGACAGTACAGAAGAATTGAAGAGAGATGAGAAAAGAAAAGGAACCAGTTTCTAAAGTCAATATATGAAGAACAGTCATTGCGGTTAGTCACTCATGAACCAGACAGTACATCGAGTGTCAACATTCAACAGTGGTTGTTCATCATTAACTTCAGTGGTTCAAGCTATCAAGACTGGTATGAGAGAAAATCATTGTGCAAGCAACAGAAGTGCTAAATTAATTAACCACAAGGATTTTATTATCAAGTGGACTGGCTACGAGGAAAAAGAATTATCATAAAGAAATTCTAAATGATATATTCTTAATGCTGAAACTCCGGTTAGAATTGTTGTATTTTTTGCTAAGCAAAAGGAGTCCAGTTCCAGACGCTCAGGTAACCGCAGCTTAAAGCTTAAAGATTTATTTATATTAATAAATATTTTATTTATTTGGAAAATTATATTTATAAATATCTAATAATATTAGATATTTATTTTTATAATTTCTGGATTAAAATAATTATTTATTAATTAAAGATTAGAAGCTGTGCGAATTAAAAAGCATTTCTACGGAGCCCGTACAAATAAAACAAAAGTCAAGTGCTTTTGTTTTCGGCCAGGTGATAATTCGAATGATGAAATGAAAATGGCACAGCAGGTCACAGGGTTAAAACAATTCAAATGAATTGTTAAAGTTGTGAATAAAGTGTGAAACACGCGCAAGAATTCTAAATCAGAATGGCGCGCGTGCTGTTCACTTCCTTCCCTGCATCTGGTCTTCAGCTTGGCTTTGCAGTTCAGTTTATTTGACAGCATATTGCAATATAACTATCCGGTAGTTATACCGATAGTTATATTGATTTGATTGTCATAATAGGCTTCTAATATAACAATAAGTAAGTTATACCGATAGTCATATCGGTTCAAAGGATTGTTATATTAGTTCAACTGATTGTCATATCAAGCTCAACGGATAGTCATATTTAATAGCAATATGACTATGATTAAAGAATTGGTCAAGTGGCTATATAAAAGCATCAGGAGACAGAAAAAAGACACACGCAAATACTCACAGGAAGCAAAAGAAGAAACAAAAGCATCTCATCTCTTTCATCTTCAAGCAATTAAATTGCCATAAATTCTTGAGTTCCTTGTATCAAATATTGTATCCATTGGAACTTAATTATTTGTGATTCTTGTACTACTAGCGAATTAAGTTTCCTAGTTCTTGACTTGATATCTTGATTTTTATTAACTAAATTAGAAAAGTTCATGTTGAATTTTCTAATTAGTTATTAATTACTTGATAATCATTTGTACTAATTTTGTAACACCCATCAAGTTAATATATTGTTATATTCAACTTGAAATTTGTGTTATTTATATTCCGCACAAATTTGTTTGAATTAAATTTTATTCATAAGACAAATTTGGAGAAAATGATATAGATTGTATTCAACCCCCCCTTCTACAATCTTATCGGACCTAACAACTGGGAAAGACAACTGGAGACTCTCTGGTTGCAGATGGATGCAGGTCTCGAAGAAATCGAGAAGGAAAAACCTGCAAAAGTGATCGACATAGATGCTGCCCTCCAAACAGCATTCGCATGGCTTTCATCTAAGGCATCCTCATCCAACTCCATCAACCATTGTTAATGAATATGTCAGCAAAAATAACCTTATCCCTGTCAACTTCCACCCAAACAAAGTGGCAAAGATGGGATCTGGGATGGCTATTAACAATGGAGTGGATTGGTCTCTTATTTCCTGTTGAATAGATTAGTAGATAGAGAGCACAAAAGATGTAATCTTTGAATGTAAACTCTTTCTTTTTATCAATGAAAAATCTTGTTTATTCTATTCTATTCAATATTTTTCCTGATTTAACATGTTATCTGAAAATAAATATGAGGACTAATTAAAGTGATCACATTATCAGGAATTCAATAACATTAACCATAGCTTGAATCATGAAATTGAGATAAATGAAGACAGTTAGATTCTGACAAAATACTGATTATCGAATCGTTGCATCAGGATTCAACATTGACCATTGTCAGGATTGACTTTCCATCAGTATGTGCAAGTCGTCAGTATCTGATGGCTTCTTTTTCTCAGGAACTGCCATAGTTTACCATTCCAAGTTCATTCACCAACTTTGTAAAAGTAGCCTCAGGTAGTGGCTTGGTGAATATATCAGCTAACTGTTGATCAGTAGGAACAAAATGAAGTTCAATTGTTCCTTCCAGTACTTGTTCTCTGATGAAGTGATACCTGATGCTGATGTGCTTTGTAAGAGAATGTTGAACTGGATTTCCTGTCATAGCAATAGCACTTTGGTTATCACAATAAATAGGTATTTTTGAAAATGACAAACCATAGTCCATTAGCTGATTTCTCATCCACATGATCTGAGCACAACAGCTTCCAGCAGCAATGTACTCAGCTTCTGCAGTTGATGTGGAGATAGACTTTTGCTTTTTACTGAACCAAGAAACTAGTCTTCCTCCAAGAAACTGACAACTGCCTAAAGTACTTTTCCTGTCTATTTTGCATCCAGCAAAATCAGCATCTGAATAGCCACATAAACTGAAGTCTGATTCTCTGGGATACCAAAGGCCAAGAGAGGATGTGCCTTTTAGATATCTGAAAATCCTTTTTACTGCAATGAGATGTGGTTCTTAAGGATTTGCTTGAAATCTTGCACATAGACAGGTTGCATACATGATATCAGGTCTGCTAGCAGTTAGATATAAGAGTGAGCCAATCATTCCTCTATAGTTGGTTACATCTACTTCAGTTCCTTGATCAGGATCAAGCTTTGTAGCTGTAGCTATAGGAGTGGAAGCTGTAGAGCTGTCTTGCATGTTAAACCTTTTTAGTAAATTCTTTGTGTATTTTGACTGATTGATAAAAATCCCTTCATCAGTCTGTTTAACTTGAAGACCTAAGAAATAGCTCATTTCTCCCATCATGCTCATTTGGTATCTCGGCTGCATTAGCTTTGAAAACTTCTCACACAGCTTAGTATTAGTTGACCCAAAAATGATATCATCAACATATATTTGAACTAACAGCAAATCCTTACCATGATTCAAATAAAATAAGGTTTTATCAATTGTACCTCTGTTGAATCCACTTTCCAGTAAGAATTGAGCTAGGGTTTCATACCAGGCTCTTGGAGCTTGCTTTAGTCCATAAAGTGCTTTATCCAATCTATAGACATGATCTGGATGTCTGGGATCAATAAATCCAGGAGGTTGTTCAACATATACCTCCTCTTCCAGTTCTCCATTGAGAAATGCACTTTTTACGTCCATCTGGAATACTTTGAATTTCTTGTGAGCTGCATATGCCAGAAAAATTCTGATGGCCTCCAGTCTTGCAACAGGAGCAAAAGTCTCATCATAATCTATTCCTTCCTGTTGAGAATATCCCTTTGCTACTAGTCTTGCTTTATTTCTCACAATTGTGCCATCTGAATCAGTCTTATTTCTAAATACCCACTTTGTACCTACAATAGACCTTCCTTTGGGTCTTGGTACAAGTTTCCAGACTTCATTTCTTTCAAACTCATTTAGTTCTTCTTGCATAGCTATCACCCAATCAGCATCCTTAAGTGCATCTTCAACCTTCTTGGGCTCCTCCTTTGACGGAAAGTTATTATATAAACATTCATTTTGAGTTGCACTTCTTGTCTTAACACCTGCTTCAGGATTCCCAATGATTAAATCAGGAGTATGACTTTTTGTCCATTTCCTTGCTGATGGTAAGTCATTTCTTGAACTGGATGCTCCCCCTGGATTGGTGTTTTCTTCAAAAGAACTAGAGTTGCTAGAAGCTCCCCCTGAGATAGTGCTATCATCAACTGATGTAATATCTTGATTGTCACTTGAGTCTGTTTCTGATGAATCTCTACTTGATGTTTGAGTTGTATCAGTACTAGTGATGTCTCGCTCTTGCTCCCCCTCAACATTTGCATTATTTGAGTCATCATCAGTAACAGGTGTTTGATCAGGAATTGATCGATCGTCAGGATCTGATGAAATATCAGTATCTGACGTGACTTCATCAGGATTATTGGTAGCTTCATTTGCAAAAGTCAAACTGTCATGAGAGTCTTCTTTTATTCCTGTTAGCTTTCTATCATCAAAAGATACATTAATAGACTCCATGACTGTCTTTGTTCTCAGATTGTAGACTTTAAAGGCTCTTGTTGTTGGATAGCCAATAAAGATGGCCTCATCAGCTTTTGTCTCAAATTTTCCTAGCTGTTCTGGATGAGGTCTTAGAACAAAGCACTTGCAGCCAAACACATGTAGATGCTTCAAACTTGGCTTCTTTTCCTTAATCATCTGATAAGGAGTTACACCATGTCTGTTGATTAGTGTTATATTTTGAGTGTAACAAGCTGTGTTGACTGCTTCTGCCCAGAAATATGTAGGTAGTTTTGCTTCTTCCAACATAGTTCTACCAGCTTCAATAAGAGTTCTGTTCTTTCTTTCAACTACTCCATTTTGCTGAGGAGTGCCAGGAGCAGAGAATTGTTGAACTATTCCTTTGTATTTGCAGAACTCTTCCATTGCTGAATTTTTGAATTCAGTCCCATTATCACTTCTCAGAATCTTGACTTTGTATTCCGTGCCAGTTTCAATAAGTCTAACATGGTCCAGCAGTATTTCAGCAGTTTCATCTTTTCTGTGAAGAAAATAAACCCAGGTAAATCTAGTATATTCATCAACAATGACTAGAGTATATCTTTTCTTACTGATGGACATAATATTCACTGGTCCAAACAAGTCGAGATGTAGCATGTGATATGGTTCATCAATTGAGGATTCAGATTTACTCTTGAATGATGTCCTTCTCTGTTTAGCCTTCTGACAAGCATCACAGAGTCCATCAGGAGTATATAGAGCCTTTGGTAATCCTCTCACCAAGTCTTTCTTGACCAACTCATTTATATTGTTAAAGTTGAGATGAGAAAGCTTCTTATGCCAATTCCAACTTTCATCTACAGATGCTTTACTGATGAGACATGTAGTTGGATTTTCAGTGTTGGTGTGAATGTTGGCTTCATAAATGTTACCATGTCTTTGACCTGTTAATGCAATTTTTCCAGTAGATTTGCTGATAACTTCAAAATGAGTATCATTAAAGTTGACACGATAACCTCTGTCTGTGATCTGACTAACACTCAACAGATTGTGCTTTAGTCCTTTCACCAGAGCTACTTTTTCAATGATGACATTTCCAATTACAATGCTGCCATATCCCAAAGTTTGTCCAATGTTGCCATCTCCATAAGACACAGTTGGGCCAGCCTTTTCCTCAAATTCTGATAGCAAGGTTTTGTCTCCAGTCATGTGCACAGAACATCCACTATCCATGACTAACACATTTTTCTTTTTACCCTGCAATCAGAATCACAAAGAACTCAGTTAGAATTTTTAAGAACCCACACTTGTTGGGTTCTCTTTTCATGCAAATCAACATCTTTATTAATAGAAGATTTTCTTGTAAAGACATTTTCATCAGAATTAACTCCATCAGAATTAGTCTTTATCTTGACAGTTGCATGTTTAGAATTCAAGTTCTTTGTTTTTCCAAAATTTGCACTTTTATTGAACTTAGGCAAAGGCTCATAATAATTATAGTACAAATTATGGTATTCTTCACATGTATAAATAGAATGCCATTTACTGCCACAATGGAAACAAGGATTCTGTGGTTTATAGAATACTGATTTATTCCTAATGTCAGACTTAGGAACTACAGTTGGCTTCTTTTTACTCTTCCTGCAATCAATAGCAAGATGATTAGAATTACCACAGTTAAAGCATGCTTTTCTTGGTGCATTTGGAATATACTTATAATTATTTTCCTTGTTTATTCCAACTTTACCATTCCTGTTCCTTTTGACAGTTGGAACTCTCTTGCTATCTGTTACCTCACAGATTCTGTCCCTTAATTGCTTCTTGGACAAAAGACCCACATTTTTGTTTTTGACAGTTCTAGACTCAGAATGATGTGTAGAAGTAGATCCCTCTTCTGAAGTAGATTTGGGAATCTCTGGATACACATAATTAACTGGCTTTAATTTGGTTTTGGTACTGTCTGTAACATATCTGTAGGTTTTTGGATTTGTTGAGTTATTAACTATAACTCTTCCAGGGTTAGATGAAACAACCTTTCCTTTGTCCTTTTTCTCATTTTCTGGCTTATACCCTAGACACTCTTTCCAGTTTTTATCAGAAATGATTTCATGAGTTTTTGTACCAGAATGTGTCCAGGTTCTGAGTTTTTATTAGCATCTTTAAGTTGCCTCTCAAGTTCATTATATTTAAACTCCATTTCAAGTTTCATGTGTTTAGCATTATCACATTCTGCTTGAACTTCATGCAAGAAAATTAACTCAGCTTCTAGATGATCATTTCTCTTAACAACCTCTGCCATTTCAGATTTTATTCTTGTATTTTCAAGAGATTGACTCCTAAAACTAATATGCAGAGATTTTAAGAAAGATCTTAGCTCAGAAACATTATTAGTATCAAAATCAAATAAAACTTCAGATACCTTGATTTCACCAGCAGAAGTCTCATCAGTTTTAGCCATCAAAGCATAATTCACTTTTTCCTCTTCAGAGTCAGATGATGAGTCCATCCAATCCTTGCTTGAAGAAATGAGAGCTTTGGTTTTGGTCTTCTTGCACTCAGTTGCAAAATGACCCATCCCATCACAGTTATAGCATCTAATTTTTGACTTGTCAACCTTGCTGCTTTTGCCTTCTTTCTTCTTGTACCTGTCTTTGTCAGCATTAAAGGTTTTCTTCTGGAATTTCCCTTGCTTCCTAGCCTTTCTGAACTTCATCTTTTTGAAGCCCTTGACTATCATAGCAACCATTTCCATCATATCAGAATCAGTAGAGTCATCATCAGTATCAGGATCAGACTCAGTATCAGTATCTGATGATGAGTCATCAGGAATTGACTCTTCCACTCTACTCTTTCGGTTATAAACCTCCTCAGCTTTTCCCTTTGATTTTGATTCAACATTCAAAGCAACAGATTTTGCTTTGACATTTTTCTTGTTCTTCCTCTGTTGAACCTCAAGATCATGAGTTCTTAGCATCCCATAGACTTCATCAAGAGACAACATCTTCAAATCATATTGATGCCTTATGATTGAAGCTTGAGTATCCCACTCTTCAGTTAAAGCTCTGAGAAACTTGGTGTTCGAATCCTCTGGATCATACTCTTTGCCAACCAGTGATAGATTGTTCAGTAAAGTCAAGAATCTATCATACATATCAGTAAGGCTTTCATCAGATTTAGCATCGAATTGCTCATACTCCTGAATCAACAGAGCCCTTCTGTTTCTTTTGATAGATTCAGTACCTCGACATTGAGTTTCCAAAGTATCCCAAATTTCCTTCGCAGTCTTGCATGCTATTACTCTGTTAGACATGACATTATCAAGACTGTTATGCAAAATATTCTTTACCTTTGCATCTTTGAGTACTTGAACCTTTTCTTCTGCCGTCCATTCATTCTTTGCCTTAATGACATAGTGTTCAGCAACAGTCTCTGTTCTTGCAACTAGTTTTGTTGGAAGAAATGGTCCATCATTGATCCTGTCAAGATAGTCAGGATCAGTTGCTTCTAGATACATCAACATTTTCACTTTCCAGGTTGGATACTCAGTCTTCTTGAGAATTGGAATTTTAATGCTTTCATACTTGCTTGTCGACATCTTAAGATCGTTTCTGATTTAAATTAATCAGTTTAGCTCTGATACCAATTGTTGCCCAGTAAATAACAATTGTAGAAGGGGGTTGAATACAATTGTATAAGATTTTCGACTTAAAACAAATAACACAAGTATGAATCAATAACAGCTTTATTAACTCTGATATAAAACTGTTACAAAACTCTCTTAAGAAATTCTTATGTTCTTAAGAGCTGCTAGGTTACAATATAACTCGTGCAAGCGATTACAAAATGTAAAACCTAAACTGTGTTTATATAGTGTACACAGTTGCACTATCAATTACAAGATATTCTAAATCAATTACATATATCTCTGAATGCATATCTTGTATGATAGCTGCCTTCCTACAAATTAGGAACCGACATATCAATCTTCCTTGATCTCTGGTCTGATGAAAATCTTCATGGAATCCTGACCAGCTTCTAATCCTGATAGTCCAATACTGACGTTGTATTCCTGATGACGTCAGCATCAGTATCTGATCAGTAATGCCCAGATCCTGATCATCTCTTGAATCAATATCTAACAGATTTCTTTGACGATTGAACCGTACGAAAGTTTATAAACACTCATTCTAGTTTTGGGAAAAAATAATCAAAAAATTAAAAGGTCGGGTTGTACGAGATTTTAACTAAAACGTAGCAAAAATGCTACTTCCTATAACGAGGCACGATCCAGATTCGCTGAATAATTTTTTTGAATGGTTTCTTCGACGATCGAACCATACGAAAGTTAATAAATACTCATTCTAGCGTTTGAAAAAAATAATCAAAAAATAAAAAGGTCAGGTTGTACGAGATTTTAACAAAAACGTAGCAAAAATGCTACTTCCTATAACGAGGCACGATCCAGATTCGCTGAATGATTTTTTTGAATGATTTCTTCGACGATCGAACCGTACAAAAGTTAATAAACACTCGTTCTAGTGTTCGAAAAAAAAAATCAAAAAATGAAAAAGTCGGGTTGTACGAGATTTTAACAAAAACGTAGCAAAAATGCTACTTCCTATAACGAGGCACGATCCAGATTCGATGAACAATGTTTTGAATTATTTCTTCGACGATCGAACCGTACGAAAGTTAATAAACACTCATTCTAGTGTTGGGAAAAAATAATCAAAAAATAAAAAGGTCGGGTTGTACGAGATTTTAACAAAAACGTAGCAAAAATGCTACTTCCTATAACGAGGCACGATCCAGATTCGCTGAATGATTTTTTTGAATGATTTCTTCGACGATCGAACCGTACGAAAGTTAATAAACACTCATTCTAGTTTTGGGAAAAAATTATCAAAAAATTAAAAGGTCGGGTTGTACGAGATTTTAACTAAAACGTAGCAAAAACGAGGCACGATCCAGATTCGCTGAATGATTTTTTTGAATGATTTCTTCGACGATCGAACCGTAAGAAAGTTAATAAACACTCAATCTAGTGTTGGGAAAAAATAATCAAAAAATAAAAAGGTCGGGTTGTACGAGATTTTAACAAAAACGTAGCAAAAAAGTTACTTCCTATAACGAGGCACAATCCAGATTCGCTGAACGATTTTTTTTAACGATTTCTTCGACGATTGAACCATACAAAAGTTAATAAACACTCGTTATAGTTTTGGGAAAAAATAATCAAAAAATAAAAAGGTCGGGTTGTACGAGATTTTAACAAAAACGTAGCAAAAATGCTACTTCCTATAACGAGGCACGATCCAGATTCGCTGAATGATTTTTTTTAATGATTTCTTCGATGATCGAACCGTACAAAAGTTAATAAACACTCATTCTAGTGTTGGGAAAAAATAATCAAAAAATAAAAAGGTCGGGTTGTACGAGATTCTAACTAAAACGTAGCAAAAATGCTACATCCTGTAACGAGGCACAATCCAGATTCGCTGAATGATTTTTTTGAATGATTTCTTCGACGATCGAACCGTACGAAAGTTAATAAACACTCGTTCTAGCGTTGGGAAAAAATAATGAAAAAATAAAAAGGTCGGGTTGTACGAGATTTTAACTAAAACGTAGCAAAAATGCTACATCCTGTAACGAGGCACAATCCAGATTCGCTGAATGATTTTTTTGAATGATTTCTTCGACGATCGAACCGTACGAAAGTTAGTAAACACTCATTCTAGTGTTCGAAAAAAAAATCAAAAAATAAAAAAGTCGGGTTGTACGAGATTTTAACAAAAACGTAGCAAAAATGCTACTTCCTATAACGAGGCACGATACAGATTCGATGAACAATGTTTTGAATTATTTCTTCGACGATCGAACCGTACGAAAGTTAATAAACACTCATTCTAGTGTTGGGAAAAAATAATCAAAAAATAAAAAGGTCGGGTTGTACGAGATTTTAACAAAAACGTAGCAAAAATGCTACTTCCTATAACGAGGCACGATCCAGATTCGCTGAATGATTTTTTTGAATGATTTCTTCGACGATCGAACCGTACGAAAGTTATTAAACACTCATTCTAGTTTTTGGAAAAAATTATCAAAAAATTAAAAGGTCGGGTTGTACGAGATTTTAACTAAAACGTAGCAAAAACGAGCCACGATCCAGATTCGCTGAATGATTTTTTTGAATGATTTCTTCGACGATCGAACCGTAAGAAAGTTAATAAACACTCAATCTAGTGTTGGGAAAAAATAATCAAAGAATAAAAAGGTCGGGTTGTACGAGATTTTAACAAAAACGTAGCAAAAAAGTTACTTCCTATAACGAGGCACAATCCAGATTCGCTGAACGATTTTTTTTGAATGATTTCTTCGACGATTGAACCATACGAAAGTTAATAAACACTCATTCTAGTTTTGGGAAAAAATTATCAAAAAATTAAAAGGTCGGGTTGTACGAGATTTTAACTAAAACGTAGCAAAAACGAGGCACGATCCAGATTCGCTGAATGATTTTTTTGAATGATTTCTTCGACGATCGAACCGTAAGAAAGTTAATAAACACTCAATCTAGTGTTGGGAAAAAATAATCAAAAAATAAAAAGGTCGGGTTGTACGAGATTTTAACAAAAACGTAGCAAAAAAGTTACTTCCTATAACGAGGCACAATCCAGATTCGCTGAACGATTTTTTTTAACGATTTCTTCGACGATTGAACCATACAAAAGTTAATAAACACTCGTTATAGTTTTGGGAAAAAATAATCAAAAAATAAAAAGGTCGGGTTGTACGAGATTTTAACAAAAACGTAGCAAAAATGCTACTTCCTATAACGAGGCACGATCCAGATTCGCTGAATGATTTTTTTTAATGATTTCTTCGATGATCGAACCGTACAAAAGTTAATAAACACTCATTCTAGTGTTGGGAAAAAATAATCAAAAAATAAAAAGGTCGGGTTGTACGAGATTCTAACTAAAACGTAGCAAAAATGCTACATCCTGTAACGAGGCACAATCCAGATTCGCTGAATGATTTTTTTGAATGATTTCTTCGACGATCGAACCGTACGAAAGTTAATAAACACTCGTTCTAGCGTTGGGAAAAAATAATGAAAAAATAAAAAGGTCGGGTTGTACGAGATTTTAACTAAAACGTAGCAAAAATGCTACATCCTGTAACGAGGCACAATCCAGATTCGCTGAATGATTTTTTTGAATGATTTCTTCGACGATCGAACCGTACGAAAGTTAGTAAACACTCATTCTAGTGTTCGAAAAAAAAATCAAAAAATAAAAAAGTCGGGTTGTACGAGATTTTAACAAAAACGTAGCAAAAATGCTACTTCCTATAACGAGGCACGATACAGATTCGATGAACAATGTTTTGAATTATTTCTTCGACGATCGAACCGTACGAAAGTTAATAAACACTCATTCTAGTGTTGGGAAAAAATAATCAAAAAATAAAAAGGTCGGGTTGTACGAGATTTTAACAAAAACGTAGCAAAAATGCTACTTCCTATAACGAGGCACGATCCAGATTCGCTGAATGATTTTTTTGAATGATTTCTTCGACGATCGAACCGTACGAAAGTTATTAAACACTCATTCTAGTTTTTGGAAAAAATTATCAAAAAATTAAAAGGTCGGGTTGTACGAGATTTTAACTAAAACGTAGCAAAAACGAGCCACGATCCAGATTCGCTGAATGATTTTTTTGAATGATTTCTTCGACGATCGAACCGTAAGAAAGTTAATAAACACTCAATCTAGTGTTGGGAAAAAATAATCAAAGAATAAAAAGGTCGGGTTGTACGAGATTTTAACAAAAACGTAGCAAAAAAGTTACTTCCTATAACGAGGCACAATCCAGATTCGCTGAACGATTTTTTTTGAATGATTTCTTCGACGATTGAACCATACGAAAGTTAATAAACACTCATTCTAGTTTTGGGAAAAAATTATCAAAAAATTAAAAGGTCGGGTTGTACGAGATTTTAACTAAAACGTAGCAAAAACGAGGCACGATCCAGATTCGCTGAATGATTTTTTTGAATGATTTCTTCGACGATCGAACCGTAAGAAAGTTAATAAACACTCAATCTAGTGTTGGGAAAAAATAATCAAAAAATAAAAAGGTCGGGTTGTACGAGATTTTAACAAAAACGTAGCAAAAAAGTTACTTCCTATAACGAGGCACAATCCAGATTCGCTGAACGATTTTTTTTAACGATTTCTTCGACGATTGAACCATACAAAAGTTAATAAACACTCGTTATAGTTTTGGGAAAAAATAATCAAAAAATAAAAAGGTCGGGTTGTACGAGATTTTAACAAAAACGTAGCAAAAATGCTACTTCCTATAACGAGGCACGATCCAGATTCGCTGAATGATTTTTTTTAATGATTTCTTCGATGATCGAACCGTACAAAAGTTAATAAACACTCATTCTAGTGTTGGGAAAAAATAATCAAAAAATAAAAAGGTCGGGTTGTACGAGATTCTAACTAAAACGTAGCAAAAATGCTACATCCTGTAACGAGGCACAATCCAGATTCGCTGAATGATTTTTTTGAATGATTTCTTCGACGATCGAACCGTACGAAAGTTAATAAACACTCGTTCTAGCGTTGGGAAAAAATAATGAAAAAATAAAAAGGTCGGGTTGTACGAGATTTTAACTAAAACGTAGCAAAAATGCTACATCCTGTAACGAGGCACAATCCAGATTCGCTGAATGATTTTTTTGAATGATTTCTTCGACGATCGAACCGTACGAAAGTTAATAAACACTCATTCTAGTGTTCGAAAAAAAAATCAAAAAATAAAAAAAGTCGGGTTGTACGAGATTTTAACAAAAACGTAGCAAAAATGCTACTTCCTATAACGAGGCACGATACAGATTCGATGAACAATGTTTTGAATTATTTCTTCGACGATCGAACCGTACGAAAGTTAATAAACACTCATTCTAGTGTTGGGAAAAAATAATCAAAAAATAAAAAGGTCGGGTTGTACGAGATTTTAACAAAAACGTAGCAAAAATGCTACTTCCTATAACGAGGCACGATCTAGATTCGCTGAATGATTTTTTTGAATGATTTCTTCGACGATCGAACCGTACGAAAGTTATTAAACACTCATTCTAGTTTTTGGAAAAAATTATCAAAAAATTAAAAGGTCGGGTTGTACGAGATTTTAACTAAAACGTAGCAAAAACGAGCCACGATCCAGATTCGCTGAATGATTTTTTTGAATGATTTCTTCGACGATCGAACCGTAAGAAAGTTAATAAACACTCAATCTAGTGTTGGGAAAAAATAATCAAAGAATAAAAAGGTCGGGTTGTACGAGATTTTAACAAAAACGTAGCAAAAAAGTTACTTCCTATAACGAGGCACAATCCAGATTCGCTGAACGATTTTTTTTGAATGATTTCTTCGACGATTGAACCATACGAAAGTTAATAAACACTCATTCTAGTTTTGGGAAAAAATAATCAAAAAATAAAAAGGTCGGGTTGTACGAGATTTTAACAAAAACGTAGCAAAAATGCTACTTCCTATAACGAGGCACGATCCAGATTCGCTGAATGATTTTTTTTAATGATTTCTTCGATGATCGAACCGTACAAAAGTTAATAAACACTCATTATAGTGTTGTGAAAAAATAATCAAAAAATAGAAAGGTCGGGTTGTACGAGATTTTAACTAAAACGTAGCAAAAATGCTACATCCTGTAACGAGGCACAATCCAGATTCGCTGAATGATTTTTTTGAATGATTTCTTCGATGATCGAACCGTACGAAAGTTAATAAACACTCATTCTAGTGTTGGGAAAAAATAATGAAAAAATAAAAAGGTCGGGTTGTACGAGATTTTAACTAAAACGTAGCAAAAATGCTACATCCTGTAACGAGGCACAATCCAGATTCACTGAATGATTTCTTCGACGATCGAACCGTACGAAAGTTAATAAACACTCATTCTAGTGTTGGGAAAAAATTATGAAAAAATAAAAAGGTCGGGTTGTACGAGATTTTAACAAAAATGTACAATCGGTACGACAATAGTTAGATGGAGTAGTACTTTTGGCGGATTTATATTATAAACACGTACAAGAATAATTTGTTTCTTACTAATTTGTTGTACACATCATTAAAATCAGTATATAACATCATCCTTACGATTGGATCGTCCAAAAAAAAATATTATTAAAAAATTGTACTATTTTGACCAAGTAGTACTTTGATAGTTGACCACTAAAATATCATACCAGAACATTAAACAACGGTTTTTTTTTATGAAAAATTGTTGTTGTGCTTAATATAACACAACATTTTTTATAAAAAAACCGTTGTCTGATTATTTTCATTATTTCCCACCAAATTCAATTCAAATTATTTCATTATTCCCACCAAATATTTCATTATTTCCCACCAAATTCTATTCAAAAATTTTCTAGTTTAGACAACGGTTTCATAAAAACCGTTGTCTCATAAAAACCGTTGTCTCATTAAAACACGATTTAACAACGGTTAATTATTCCGTTGTGTGAATTGTAATAACACAATGGTATATGAAAACAGTTGTGTGAATCATACAACGGTTTATAAACATTGTCTCAAAATAGATCAGACAATGTTCGTAAAAACAGTTTTGCAACCTTACTCGTCTTTACAATACCACATTGCAAAAGCCGTTGTCTGAATCAATTTACTAGGCAACGTTTTTAAACCGTTGTAGGGTACCTGGATGACACAATACTTTTCTGAAGTTACAAAAACACCGTTGTCTCTTAATTCCAAACAATGCTTTTTCGTCCGAGCATTGTCTGATGAGTGTTGTCTGATTGCGATTTTCTTGTAGTGTACATGGAATCTTTTGGCCCTTCAACTGAATCATCTATACATCTTATTCTGTCACTGAGGCTTGATCATGTTAATGAATTTTTTTCAGCGACTTGATCCTTGTTGATGCATGTTCTTCAAATTTCACGATCCCTGTATAGAGTTAATATTATTTATCTTTTACCCTAGTTGAGTTATATATGTCCTCTATTACATATTACATTACATTATGCTTTACAATCTCCCCTATTTGATTGTTAGGGTTTGACAAGCAAATTCCTAGAGGATAACTCAACTGATACAAAAACAAAAATGAAATACAAAGAGAAATAATATTAAAGCGCATTCTGGATCATATATACATTTTCCAGATTTCTAAAATTTGAACAAGTACAAGACAAATTGTTCCTCTAGACTGAACATATCTTCAAGTTTGCCTTGTTTGCTTTCCACATAGCACTAATACTCCCATTAGCTTTTCCTTTCCCAAAATAAAGTTAATTTCGTGTCAACAACCTTTTCTTTGCCCTTACACCTAGTACATTTTTCTTGATCATCCAACTTCTCCCCCTCAGTTGGGTTATCCTCCAGAGTAGTAGGATGTGGAGTTGGTAAATTAGACGAAGATGACTTTACCAAGGAGTTGATTGCATCATTAAACTGGGTTGCCATGGTATTCAATTGAACCTGGAATACATCATGTTGAATAAGTTGCAAATTTTTGATTTCTGCAATGGACTTACAGATATTTTGCAACTCTGTGTCCATTGTTTGGACCCGTGTAAGGTGTAACACCCCCGATCCAGGGTCAGGGATCTGGTCATTACGGTCTCAATATCCATCCATAAAACCAACATAATTTAAATTACAACCTTGTGACCCAAAACAACATAAAACACACTCGTTATAGTCCCAGAGATGAAATCAGAGTAACCAACAATATTATTAAATCATAAGTTTGAGTTCTTACAACCCAAAGAATTATAATTTTACCATTACATACTCTTTGCCATCCATTGGTATATACCGTATAATAAATACATTTGATATTCAAATGCTAACAACTAGCCTACAAGAAGCTTCATCCTCAACAATGGTAGCTATGACCTTAGCGGTTAATCCTCTGACGGCTGACACCCGCCTATGCTGGGTACGCCTTGCGCGGCCATCTGATCTAGCTATTGTTGTGATATAAATAAATAAAGCAAGGGTGAGCAATTTCCCACAAAAAATGTAATTGAACAGTGATAATACCTAACAGTCCAAAATATCTTTGAAACCATATGCCATACATTAACGAATGTAGTACCAATATAAGGTATGAGATGAAGTTACAAGGTAACTCAAAATATAATTGTTCTGAAGAAATATCTACTATGTCAAAGATAAGCAAGATATTATCAAATTTTCATAATAGAGGAACTTGCAGGAAGAATATTGCAATTCCAGTTCAAACACTATTCAAACCTGCCAACAATGATAATGTTGCAGGAAATTTTCCAACATTGAGAGATGAACTAATACTGGAGTTTGATGCGCCAGGAGACATAGCATTTACACGATGATCAGTCGCATGTTCTGCTCCCCACCTCTTGTTCTCTACATGTAGAAGGAAGCACCGATGGATTTACTTGTCTACCGCCCTCTGGAACCCCCCGGCCAACGGTTGGGCCATTTGCTGGACCGGCGCCACTGTGTCACTTACGCATCTCCTAGTTCACTTCACATCCATAAATTTGAAACGTAAAGTTTGTCCCCCTTTCCCCAAGTATAATACTTGTTGATAGGACTCCACAAAGTAGTCGTATCTAGTTGGAAAGGAAAATTCACCAATATTTCCCAAGCTGATGCTTGTTAATGGATATAAACTTGTTCCATCAATTCTTACCCCTCGAGCGTTGAGGAGGTAACCAAACAGATTCATATCGATGTTTGAAAGAATCAAGATGTGAGTGACAAGATAGTTTAACAAGTATAGGACCGGGTAGTCCAATAAATAACATATCCCAAGTGAAGTCCCCTTTTATATTTTTGGAAGTTGAGCGAGTATTTAAATCTTCTTATAAGATAGATTTAAATGAAGATAGAGTTTTTGGAAACCTCCCCTTGATAAAATAGTCATAAAAGACTCCGAAATATTTTACACCATATCTGAAGGTGACAGATAATCTTTAAATAATATGAATCATTATAAAAAGAACTTAAAAGAGTTTAAATAAATATTCCAAGATTATTTATTAAATCAATAAAAATTAAGGAATATGAATAAATCATAATATTACTCGTAAGTAATCCTCGAATGAATATATAGAATTATTTACTAAATAAATCTCTTCTTAAATGAATATTCAAATAATATTCATTAATTAAATAAACTTAAATAAATATTTAGAATAATATTTACTAAATAAATCAAACCTTAAATGAATATTTGAAATTAATATTCATTTAACAAATAACATTTCAAATTAATATCCAAATAATATTCATTTAACGAATAATATTCTAAATGAATATCCAAATAATATTCATTTAGTAATCAAAACTTTAAAGGAATATTCGAATAATATACCTTACGTAATTAGAACTCCCAACGAATATTTTAAAATAATGTTCATCAAGTACATAAACCTCAAATGAATATTCAAAATAATATTCATTAATAAATAAATTTCAAAGAATATTAAAGTAGTTATTCATTGAATACTCAAACTCTAAATGAATATTCGAAACTAATATTCATTTAAGTAATTAAAGCTCAAATGAATATAAAAATAATATTCAGTAATTAAATAAACGCGAATGAATATTCACAATAATATTCATATAGTACTTCTTGATTGAGATAATATTCAAATAACATTCCTCGAATAATTTCCAAGTAATTAATACTTTATGGAAATATAAATAATGTTCATAAATAGTAGTCCTCAAATAAACTATCCCTGGAATCTCTCCGGGTTTCCACGACTATCTCTATATCTCAAAATACCGACTCCCGGTCTATATTTAAAGAATGATTATCATACGCCCTTCACTAAGGGTCTTGACGAAACAATCTGGCTTATAACTGATAATTCATATCTAGTCTATAGGCCAATATCAGTTCAGGGAACAAGTATTCCAATATACTTTGAAAACAAGCATGCATGCTATGGCATATGTATAACAACAATTATATATATATATATATTATCACAACAACAGTTCCAAAGTATTGGAAACTTGCCTGGGAATCGAGTGCGGGTAGGGGTAGTGGTAGCGTGTCCCAGGTCTGCCTGGTGATCTAAAAATAGCCAAGGCATTCGGGATTAATCACTTAACACTTTGCAAAGGTTAAATATAGACCCTACTTAAGCCGAAACACGTTTTCGAATTATCTCGACATACACCTCTCAGTGTAACTCTTTCTATCATCGATGTGATTCGACATTTATTCGCTATTATGACATGTCATCATACCCACACTTGATACATATTTAAGCCATGTAAGTTTTAAGGTCGATTATTTACGAACCAAGATTCTACTACGAGTTTTATCGCCCGTTTTCTAAGTCATTTACCAAATACGCTTTTAGGGGTTCGTTCGCGTTTAACCTTGATTCGAACATTTTTATAAAATCGGAAAACCATCCATTTGACATGTGGTTTTCTCCCACACCCTCCTTTTTATCTCTATTATTTAATTATCATGATTCGCCACTGATTAAACAATATTAAAGGAAATCAATTCCAGTTACGAACTTCCAATTACGGTTTCGAACCACTTTTACGAAATTAACCATAACTCCTAAACCGTAAGTCCGTTTCATACGAACTTTATATCAAAACGAAGCTTATAACATAATCTAGCTTATCATGGCAGAAATCGAAACTGGACAGTGAGTTCAAGTTCCTGTTTTCAATGTTTAACGAAAATCGGACACTACGACGGCTATAAATCGAACATTCTAAAAATCATAACAACAATACCAAGACACACCGGGCACAAATCCAACTTATACACATGATTCTCATCTTTATCAGTCCAAGAACATCATGCTTAACCAACAAGATCATCATCTCTTACTAAAATCACTAAACCACTAACTAATCATGCTTAGAACATCAACATAAACATAACTAGGCTAGATCCATCAAGAACATGCATAAAACTCAAAGTATATCTAGGGTTTCAAGTTGTTATACCTTCTTGAGAGTATGATCTAGCCTTAATAAGCTTTGTATGATCCTTAGAAGTTCTTAAGCTTGCTAAATCAATCAAAAGAAACATGAAAATCAAAGGTTAGTTCTTAAGAACACTATTCATCCTCCTCTTGGATGATTTATTTGAAAATGGAAAAAGATGAATTTGAAGCTAAGATTTTGAGGAGATCATTTTTAGGAAATGTAAGACTCACCATAAAAATTTCAAGATCAAACAATGGTTGGAAGGTTGATTTTGGTTCTTGAATTATGCGAAAATTCGAAGGGCTTTCTTCAAGGGTAAAAATAGAGTGACTTTCTCGAATTTATTTACCCATCCAAACGATCTTCAAAAATTATGAAATTAAATCCACAACTTTATATTGATGTGTAGAAGCTCCGTGATGTTTTTCATGATTTTTGGATGAGTAGAACTGGGTGAAAAAAAATCACAAAGACCCCCGGTCCTGGAAAATCCAAACTGATGGAAATGGGGGAGAAAGAAAGAAAAGGTTGTTGGCTTGCTTCTCTTGCTTTACAATCATCTAATTCTCATCTAAAGTGTATTATTGATGAGTGTAGATAATATCTAAGCCACAAAGCTACTTTAATAAAGGTCATAGGTCATGCATGAGGTTTTTTTAAGAGACATGTGTTAGGTTTTTGTGGTTGGATGATGTATTGATCTAACCAAGTGATTTGATTTGGTAAGTAAGCTAGTTGATCATGTAACTACTTGGTTACTAGATATTTTCCACTAGCACATGCATGCACCTTGATTTCCCTGCTTGTTTCTTTGTCCGGTTATTGCTCAATTCGATTGATCGTTCGTAGGAATATCACTACGTCAAATTTTGGCTTCCGTCACATCAAATATGTGTGGCTAAGCACTTTCCGTCACGTTTTAATTTTTCAGCAAAGTGTGACCTAAGATCTCGTCATTTTATGCCCGCCTAAGGCCACACCCCAGCTGTGTGGCTGTAACTCAAAACAGAGTGACTAAAGCATACCACCCCTTGGGTCTGACAGCCCCCATTTTAAGCTCAAAAGTGTGACTAAATACCAGCTTGCAGCCACAGGATGCGTCGTGGCTAAAGAGAAATAATAACGTGGCTAAATACCAATATTCATCAAAGGCTTAGATTTGGTCGCACTATTTATTGGTAAATCGTGGCAAAAAACTTGGGTATGACCACATTTTATAATTTTTGTGTGGTCGTTTCTATGTTTTATATACTATTAAACAACTGCTTTTAGTCACTAATAATTGTAGTAACTATCCCCGAATGTAATATAATATGTAGTGTGGCTGAAGTGTGGTACTAGCCACACATACTTAACCACATTATAAACAGGTTTCATTTGTAATATAAATGACCACGGCCGTACCAAAAGGCCGATACAAGACAATACCAAAAGGCCACAATCCAATCCAAAAAGGCCACAATATATGCAAACAACTAAAATGCCAAAATACAAGTAAAAAAATGCCAAATTCCAAACTAGTCCATATTAATCCATAAAATCCATACTAAATCCATGATCCATTAACAACGATATGGAGTATAACTCCACAATCCATAAAAACCACATACCATAACCAGAGTACAGAAAATTAACAACTTATCGAAAAGTTCAGAACCAGAAAACCACATTAACATGAGTCAAATTCAGTTTACAATTACACCACGGCCAGCTTCCGCTTCTTCCTCAGCTTGTCTGCCTTGTTCGCCTTAGCCTTTGAACGTGTTACTGGGGAACCAGTAATGGTATTACATCTCTTCCCCTTCTTATCTTGATCTGCGCTATGTTCCTCCTTAGCTTGAGCTGCGCTATGTTCTTTCCCTTCCCCATTGGCAGTTGGAGTTGGTACCTAGAGTAAAACAGGAAAACAAATACGATGATCATTTCAACAGCCCTCAAGTTACGACCATTTAACACAAGTAATGTAATTCTATAGATAAGCAAGTTAAGACCATTGGACAAGTAATGTTATTTAATTAAAGCTCCATCAGTTTAACCAAAATTATAAAGCGGGAGAATAAATGCACACAACCAAAATGGAATGCAAAGTAAGAAACGTACTTGATGATCAATTATCTTGATATGGTTTTCGGGCCAAGCCACAAAAGAACCCAAAGCATCCTCAACTGTCCGCATATCACCGGCTTCATACGGTAAGAATGCTACCCCTTAACAACTTCATCAACAGAAACTCTATAGCAATCATCTTGTAGGGGGGCTCCATGAATGGTTTGTCCTTGCTGGTCTGAAAGGAAAGCCGTACCACGTGCAACCGGGTTGTTCAAATTCAACGTATAAAGAGTACACTTCATTGCCTACAAAAGTTAGTGGCATAATTAACATCATAAAGGTAAAGTGAATTAATATACGTACGCATTTAGAAATATAATGCATACCGATTGGACAATAGTTGAGGTTTGATTTGACTGAGATGGCATTTGACCAGAGATAATGCTAGGCTGAGATAAACTAATCTTCTTCCTGGTTCCGGATCTAATCACCTTTTCCTACAAAAGTAGTAGCATAATTTCCAACATATTAAAGTTGGAAATTAATCTCAATATACATGTACATTTAGCAATATTGTAAATATATACCTGGTGCACAATTGTTGGATCTTCATGTGATTTAGTGGTACGCGGAGATATATAAACTTTCCTCCTGGTGGTGATCACCTTTTGCGCCATTATGGATGTGTCGGCAGTATGAGTCACTTGCTTTTCCACAGATTTAACCTACAATTTAAGAAATTTGGACAAGAAATCAGCAATTACTTAGAAAAAATTAAAAAGAAATTAAATTAGCCATTACTTACAGGTGTTAAAAACTTTTTCGATGCTGGGATGGTAACATTAATGCAGCTGTCCCTCGAACCATTCCCACTTATCGGTGTTCCCTACAGAATGTAACGTCAAATGGGAAAGTCAAGCGATAACACAAGTTTTGTAAACTATGTTTTGGAATATAGACACAAGATAAATAAATTCAAACACAAAAAACTCCAACAATTTACGTAGTGCTTACATCTTATTTTGTTGCTGAAAGCAGTCCTTGCGAATCCAATTGAGCCATGACTTTATTCAGTTTATTGTTCGTTGCCTCCATCTGCAACGACAGGTTCTTCAGTTCTTCATCCTTCTTCTCACGCAGCAGTTTCTCATTTTCCAATTGAAGCTCCAGAATCTTGATTTTATCTTTTCCTTATGTCCTTTGCCGAGGACAATGCCAGTACGTACTGGGAGTGACTCCACAACCAACACCTCGCAAGTATGAACCCTGCTCCCTACCAAAAACCACTGTAAGGGCATCCTCGTCCGGCCCAATCTTGATTGTTCCATCCTTTATCTGTGCTTCAATATCCATCTGTAAAGAAAAAAGTGAAGAAAATTAGTAACAAGGACATGTTCTTCACTTTAGGATATACTAAGTCTCATATTTAAACTTACTAAATAATCTGCCATTTTCTTCACTTTAGGATCTACCAACTCTCCATCTTTGTTTTCCCTCCCCTTCCTCCGCATAAAAGCACGGGTGGGGACGTCATCAACTGCAATTTCTTTTTTTGAAACCTTGCATAATGCAACGATGACACAATCAGACAGGAAAAAACCAAAATAATTACTAGTAACACAAAAAAAACACATCTGAATTACCAATTTTTCTTTGAGACGAGGGTATCCTCCTCGTCCCAAGCGATGATCAAAACGGGACCGTGATCGCGCAATTTTCGTAGTTTTGGAGACATCCTTCCAATAGTCAAAAGAATTATTTCAGCAAAGTGCATTGGAAAAATACGTTAATTCAAACGATGATCCGTATATTAAAGTATTACAACCTTGAATTTATCCGTTTGTGTGTGGGCTACGAACCTATCCCAATCAGCTTGCTCTACCAGTGTCTAGGAACTTTTGCAAGTTTTGCTGGTTTTTTCAGGTTAGGTTGTATGAATCCTGCATACATCTTTCTTCTGAAATTGCGAAGCAGCCCACCAAGCCGAGTCATTACAAACTTTCGACGACAAAATTCTATATCAAAATAATGCTGCAAAATATAATACATGGTGTTAATACACATATAAGGCAAGCAGATAAGTTGAACAATAGTGTTTCATATTGAAAATGTAAAATATATTTAGAGTAGCTGATTTACCATTGCTTGATCCCACAGCTTAGCCTTCACTTCTTTTGGCACCTCCTTCCATGTTAACCATCTTAAGCCCACATGCTCCCTGACAGTGTCTCCCAAAAAGCTCGTAAATTCTGATCTGTATTCCCCCATTAACGTACCAAGTGAGTCAAACTCAACCTCATGTCTTTTTCCACCAGAGTTTGTAAACCTGGTATGCAGCTTCGGCAACCTGGTTAGCCCCCTCTTAGCTTTGACATCATTCTTTTGTTGCACCTGTTTGCATTCTTTTTCTGTGCCGTCTTCTTCTTCTGCGCTTTCTCCTTCGTCTTCTCCTTCTGTGCTTTAATGTCTTCTTCTTCGTTACACTCTTCCGTTGAATATTGATCCTCAAATTCCTCATTTTCCACACCTACAACCAGTACAAGAACCCTTAGCAATTACGGGATTGATCTGTTCAATAAACATACACATGAATAAATATGAGAAGTAAAAAATGAGTCTACCTAGGTATTCTTCTTCAACGCAAACTGGTACAGTAGCTGTGGACCAGGAATGGAAGACATGAATCTTGCAGACTCCAGTCATGTTAGAAGCAATAGCCAACTCTTTTAAGTCACTGTCTCGAAGCAATAAACCATATCCATTATCCGGGGTCACCCCATCTTTCATGAAATAAAGCTTATCATCATCCAAAACTACATCCGCTACCAAATCCCTAACTTGTTTAACAGTCATGTTGTAGACTTCCATTCCTTCGAACACCTTTGACTTAGGACCAGTGTATTGCCACTTAACACATGTCATGAACTCACCCCCATAGTAAACAACCAACCTGTACTTCTTTCCCATGGTACTCAAATTAGCTATAGACAAAAGCACAACAATGTCAGCTATTAATACATCAACATTAAAGCAAAAGTACCCACACAGAGTAACTCATATAACACAAATAACACAAATATTACTCGAGTAACTGAAATAAGTATACCCACACAGAGTGTATCATAGAAAAGGGATGGAAGTGTCAAATAATTACAAGTCAAATAGTCTCAATCTCGATCTAAAATACAACTCAAACATGCAATCTCTCCAATCATATATCTTATTCTCAAACTATCTCAAACATACACTCACTCAAATAGTCTGTGGAAAGAATGGTTTACCTGCGATAAGCAAGGTGATTTAAACGCCATTGGAAAAACCCTAATTTCAAGAACATAAACCAGATTGGGTCACCAGATTTCACCGACGGTGTAACCTAATTTCACCGATTGAAAGTTGTGGGGAGATTATGGTGCACAGAGAGGGAGAATTTGAAAGTGAATTGAGGGAGAATTTGAAAGTGAATTGAGGGTTAAGCGATGTTGAAAGTGAAGTGGGGGGAAGTTTGAGTTTTTTGTGAAAGTTTAGCCGCCACAAAACTATAACTGTTTCCCTTTTCAGACAACTTGCAAATTATATATTAGTATATCAGTATATATGTTGTATTATTAATTATATAAAAAATTATATATCAAGATATTTATTGTATTTTTGAGATTAATATTTGTAATTTTTTATTTCATTAAAATTAATTAAGGTGAATGAATGTCAAAAATTGAATTAAAAAAAATTATTTCCACTCTCGGGATCGATTCTCGTTTCTCGGAGTAGTACTTTGGCAAGATCCTTGTAAAAACGCCGTACAAGATAAATTCCTGATTTTTCGATTATTTTTCCCCAACATCACAATGCGTATCTGTTAACATCCGTATGGTTGGATCGTCAAAAATTGAATTAAAAAAAATTATTTCCACTCTCGGGATCGATTCTCGTTTCTCGGAGTAGTACTTTGGCCAGATCCTTGTAAAAATGCCGTACAAGATAAATTCCTGATTTTTCGATTATTTTTCCCCAACATCACATTGCGTACCTGTTAACATCCGTACGGTTGGATCGTCAAAAATTGAATTTTAAAAAATTATTTCCACTCTCGGGATCGATTCTCGTTTCTCGGAGTAGTACTTTGGCCAGATCCTTGTAAAAACGCCGTACAAGATAAATACCTGATTTTTCGATCATTTTTCCCCAACATCACAATGCATATCTGTTAACATCCGTACGGTTGGATCGTCAAAAATTGAATTTAAAAAAATTATTTCCACTCTCGGGATCGATTCTCGTTTCTCGGAGTAGTATTTTGGCCAGATCCTTGTAAAAATGCCGTACAAGATAAATTCCTAATTTTTTGATTATTTTTCCCCAACATCACAATGTGTATCTGTTAACATCCGTACGGTTGGATCGTCAAAAATTGAATTTAAAAAAATTATTTCCACTCTCGGGATCGATTCTCGTTTCTCGGAGTAGTACTTTGGCCAGATCCTTGTAAAAACGCCGTACAAGATAAATTCCTGATTTTTCGATTATTTTTCCCCAACATCACAATGCGTATCTGTTAACATCCGTACGGTTGGATTGTCAAAAATTGAATTAAAAAAAAATTATTTCCACTCTCGGGATCGATTCTCGTTTCTATTTGGGCCAACACTATTCTATTTGGGTCAACACTATTCTAATAATTTCCCAACACTATTCTAATTGGGCCTTAAACAAGTACAGTCCAGAGTGAGTAAATGGTGGTCAAATGCCTAAATGGAAAGTTCATTCTCTCAATTGGAAACCACAGTATCGGATTCAAACCACTGCTACTCAATTGGCCGCTTCTAATTTCATCCATAACGATTTCATCCCTAATTCCGTCCCTAAGTTCATTAGGCTTCACACCCTTCTACTCTTAATCACTCCTGCTCCTCTCTTATAGTAAGTCATGTGTTAAATATATGCTAATTTTTGAATGTTATGCTCTAATATATGCTCGTAATTGTTGTAGTTATGCTGTAATATGCTCGTAATTGCTTTAGTTTATATGTATTAAAGCTGTAGTTATGGATAAGTCTTGGATGTTAACCGATAGAAATAGTGAACCATATATGGATGGAGTTGTAGCATTTATCGATTTTGCGGTTTCTAATTTGAAGATGTCAACGAAAACTATTCCATGTCCATGTGTAACCTGTTTAAACCACTGCTCTCTTTCTGTTGATGAGGTCCATTACCACTTACTCGTTAAGGGATTCGATCGGAATTATACAAGGTGGATTAAACATGGAGAGAAAGACAAGCCAACAACTTCCAACCAATTTGATGTAGTAGAATTTCCAACAGATGCTGCAGAAACAATAGAAATGGTAAAAGCTACGGAAGACAATTTCATAGCTAACATTCACAAGTTTCAAGAACTACTTGCAGATGCGGAGAAGCCCTTGTATAAATATTGTCCCAACTTCACAAAGTTGTCTGCAACAGTAGAACTACTAAACTTGAAGAGTAAGCATGGAATGACAAATAAGTGTTTTACTGAAATGCTACTTCTGTTGAAAAGGATGCTACCTGCAGAAGGTAACGAGATGGTGAACAACACATATGAGGCCAAAAAGATAATGACAGCAATGGGTTCAGGATACGAAAAGATACATGCTTGCATTAACAACTGCATTCTTTACAGGAAGGAGTACAAGGACTTGGTGGTATGTCCAACTTGTGGCATGTCACGGTGGAAGGTGGATGAGAAGACTAAAGTCATATACGAAAATGTTCCTACAAAGGTATTATGGTACTTCCCCCTTATTCCACGATTGAAACGACTTTAGAAGAACTCGATAAATTGCATGAGGAGCTTTGCGTTACATTGTGCTTGATGGAGAAATACTTTACCCCATCCTTTCTTGATGTTATGCTTCATCTAACTGTGCACCTTGTTAGAGAAGTAAAATTATGTGGCCCAATATGCTTTCGGTGGATGTATCCCTTTGAGAGGATGATGAAAGTTATTAAAGGGCATGTGCGGAACAAAGCTTACCCAGAAGGATGCATTGCTGAGGAGCATATTGCAGAAGAAACAATTACGTTCTTCAACGAATACAAAAAATGCATGACCTCTATTGATATTCCAGAACACCAGCACAACACATCTGAAAATGGTAATGGAGAGGGAATTCCTTTGTCAGCTGGTAAACCAGTTGAAGTTTCTCAAGATCTCTACATGAAAGCACATTTCTATGTATTGCAAAATACGCCTGAAGTTGTGCCGTATATCGAGTAAGGACTCCTACTGAACATGTTTATTTGTATTTTTGTTTTATTTAACAGTAGGATCATATTTGATACTCATTTTTGTACCTGCAGACAACACATGACATTTTTGAAAAACAAGCATCCTGGTAAACGACAAGCATGGCTGGAGAAAGAGCATAGCACAACATTTGGTCACTGGTTACGCAACAAGGTAATATTTAAATCAGCATGATCTTAGTTTTTTCTCAATTGTAATTTGTGCAAGATGAATCTCATCCTTTTAATTGTGTAATTTAGGTTGAAAGCGAGTTATCGATCTCCCAAGAAAGTGTATCTGAAACAGTGAAGTGGATCTCACATGGAGCACGCAGAATCGTGAACAAATACGATGTATATGACATCAATGGCTATACATTTCGTACAAAAATCCGTGATGGCAGAGTTCACCAAAACAGTGGGGTTTGTGTTGAGGCAACTGAGATGCACATTTCTAAAGAAGTAGTAACCTATGGAAAGAACTTTTATTATGGGGTTCTACGAAAGATATGGGTACTTGATTATCATTGTAGGAAAATTCCTCTTTTCATGTGCGACTGGGTTGACAATAGAAATTATGTCAAACAAGATGGCATGGGTTACACGTTGGTCGAACTTAACAGATTAGGCCACAAGGATGATCCGTTCATATTGGCCTCACAAGCACGACAAGTGTTTTATGTTAAAGACCAGCTGGATAAAAAGATGTCTATTGTCCTGATGACCCCTCCCAAGAATTATAGAGATCTGTACGATGATGTCAATGAGGATTTCAGTACTGTAATTCTTCCTCACAATGATAATATATTACCACCTGTAGATCCACGTGACTTTGGTAATGAATCTCGTGATGGTTACTTTAGACCGGACTGTAAGGGTATTATTATACGTAATGGTAACTGAATCCGGTAAATATTATCATTATGTTTGTCAGTTTCCACATTTTTTATGTAATGCTAAATTCTATTTGTTTGGTTAAATTCTATTCTCCATTTTAATTCCTGTTTTTTTCTCCAGGTGTGTGCAAAGAAAAAGGCCTGATCATGATGTCGTCTTCAAATTCCTACAGCTCAAACCAAACTCGAAGTGATCTCTGCTACTATGGTCTTCCTGCTCGGATTAGAACATCAAATACACTTGACAACCCTGGAAGAAGATTTCGGGTGTGCCATAGATCAAATTCATTGGTAATCTCATATTTATCAGTTTCATCTGTTTAATTTAATAAACAGCTTTTAATTTGAATTCCCTTTTCAAGTCTTCTGGACCCAAATGTTCGTTTTGGGAATGGATTGATCCTGAACCAGTTGTCATGAAGATCAAGATCCAGAAAGAACTTGATGATGTGAAGACTGAGCTGCAAAACTGCATGTCAACAGTTGAAGATCTTCGAAAGGAGGTTGATGTCATACGTGGGAAGTTGTATAATGTTATCATTGTCTTGGTCATTTTCTTTGTTTTTTATTTGATGAAGAATTAATATGTAATGGTGAATTTGAATGTTGGCCGAAGGGCATGGATTTTTTAAGGTCATCTGGTATGCAACTTGGATATATCAAGTTTGTGTTTGTCATCTGTGGTATATCAGTTTCTGTTTGTCATCTGTTGGTTAATCTGCTATACTATATTTCATGCATGTCCAGTTGGTTAAATATTTAGCCACACACAAATGTAATAATGTGACAGATATGTTGATGAAAACAGACTACGTACTCTGCTTCAAGGTATTCCTGAAAACAGAGTACCTTTTAGTCACACAATAATACAGTCACTAGTTTTTTGGTTCCTTAAGCAAACAAAGGTCTGACATATGCAGAAAACTCTACTTTTTAGTCACAATAAACCTGTAGTGACCATAGGTTATTTCCCATTTAGCCACATCACATAAAATAATTGTGACCGTTTCCTAACATTTAGACACAGCAAAGAAGCGTCACTATTTTTTGTCACACTGCTTTCTCTCAAGTATGACTATAACTCTTGGATTTGGTCAAAGTCAACAAAAAAACATTCTGTTTTATCTCTCAATTGTCATACATTTTTAAAGTTGTGACTGAATCTTACAAAAATTGTATTTTTGGTCACTCGAAAAACTATTGTGTGGCTAAAACTTGAGAAGATGACCTTTAGCCACTCGTTTTTCCCAAAGTGTCACAGCCCTTGTACAAAAGCGTGACGAAAGCCCAAATTTGACGTAGTGTATCTCAAGGATTTCTAGTTAGGGTTTTACCGAAAACCTTCTTAATATTTATAATACTATTCTCCATCTTTCTTAATACTTCGCGAATTTAAATTCCTTAAATCCCTTTAATAAATCCTTAAGTCTGGCAATGTCCAGGGAAATCTCGGAGAAAATAAAAATGCTATTTTTCTGAATCCGACAGCTTTTACATACACTTATTTCGCCCCTGGATCATGAATACGAACTCCGAAATCCGTTCTGAATATTCCTACATAGCGTCGTCTAATAATATTCTTGTTTCACTCAAAAACACTATTCATACTTTATTCCTTATATTTATAAAAATGTCCTTGTTCTCTTTCGGGCATTCCTTAACCCTTTTACGGAACCACTGGACTAACAACAAATATTGACTTGGATGACACAAGAATATTTCCTTCCTCTTTGGAATGCCATATCTTATTTCTTAGGAGATAGATTATTCTAATCTAGGTTGTCCACCCATTGCATTCTTCATGACATATAATCATTTAAACCTATACCCATTCATATTCATTGCTAATACCTTGAAGTCGGAGTCACTGTTCATTCTTTCGTCAATATATAAAAAGTTTTAATTCTACCGAAAATTCGGGTTCTTACATAAGGAGTCTGCTGTATTCCTTTCTGGTTACAGGTGCATGTGGTTGAGTAGGTTGATCACTCGTACGTTCTGCAGGTGTTTCACTCAACACTCTATATTCGCTCGGTTTATTGGTTTGGGTGACACTTACATGTTCTGTTCGTGTTTCCCTCAACTCTCCTCCAGAGCTTCCACCGACATGTGTACCTGCAAATGAAATCATCCTAGCCCCTTTTTCAGAGGTCACGGATGGTGCAATGAAAGTTCGTGAGCTTTCGTCCTCGCGTGAAGCGAGTTGCCAACCACTGGCAAAAAGTGGTAAATCTCGAAAGAGATCCAGAGATTTTCCCTCTGGGAGGTTAAACTTGAATCGATTAAATGGCACAAAACCCAAGTTTCCCTCGTACATTTGTGAAGATACTTGGTTCATAAAAGAACCTCCTACCGATGGAACTTTCCGTAAAATGGAAGATTCACCAGCAGTTATTGAGGTAGGTAATTCCACCTCGGATGCCTGTGAAGGCATTTGATCTTTAGAAAGATCATCAACCACTCTTATGTTCCGTGAAATGGAACTCAAGATAGTTGCTCCCGTCAATTCAACCTCATTTACATTTGCACTCATTGGATAAGAAAGAATTGTTTCACTAACAGTTGCCGTTACCTCAGGTTCATTGGGTTTACTCCGTTTAGAATGAGGTAGAGCGGCTGATGTAACTAACTCCTTATGTGGTGCTGCTGAGGCACTATCTCCCTCAATAATGTGAATAACTGGTCGTTTAAGTGACAATTGAGGTATAGGAGTTTGTTGTGTTTGTGTTTGCATTTGTAAAATGGGCTCTTCGACCTGTGTTAGAGTCGGTGGGATTTCCTGCTCTTGGTCGGGTAAGATGGCCACTAGGGGCTGTAGAAACTGTATTTCCTGTGACACAATAGGGAATACAGAGGTTGGAATAGCAGGGATTGAAATATTACCTTGTCGTATACCTGCTCTCACTAGTCGTGGTAACAACGGAAGTGGGACAGTCTTTAGATATTCAGTTAGGACTGTAGGCAGATCCGTATATTTCTTTTTGCTTATGTAATTAATTACATTCGTCTTCATAGAAGAACATTCCACCTTCTGACCATTTTCCAAGCGTACCCTGTCTTCATCATTCAAAAAATCATTTAAAATTAGCTGTAGAAACCTTGGATATAGACATTTGACATTTTGAGTCTGAACATCTCTTATTCCCAAGTGTTTCATCTTTAAAATGATTTGACCAAGCACTACTTTTCCAAAATTAATCCTCAAATTATTGGCGACCGCATACCCTATTTTTTGAATAAATTCAGGTATTCGATCTTGATTTGTTCTATCTGAGGAAAAAACATGGTTAAGAGTGTGAAAGAAGAAATTCCAATACTGTGTTAGAAACATTCTAGAAAGAGTACCAGTATTGAAATTACCATCTTGGTACCTTATAAAATGAAAGAACATTTCAATCTGTTTAGGTGTAGGATCAGAAACGAGATTTTCCATAGGAAAATGAAGAATTCGATTAACATCTCGTTCAGTGACCCTAATCGACCTACCAAATAGTCGATATGTGAATGCACACCCGTCCTTTCCAGAAGTGTTAACTGCACTATAATATAGTTCACGCAATGCATCATGGTTAAGCTGCCCTTGTGTAACTAACGCATAGCGAATTAATGAATGTTCATTCAGAAATTGTGTCCAAGCCCGAAATTGCTCATCCTGAATGGTTTCGATTTGCTGAATGGAAACAAGATTAACTTTAGCAATTAAAAAGCTTCCCTGCAATGCCATTTTCAAAACTTTGAGGAAACTCAAAAACAAGGGTTAGTTTTTGTAAAGGATGATGTATAAAGCAAGAATATGAAATCCGATCTAAAAACCACCAGCTAGATTGAGAGATATTTCCGATCAAAGCTCGGAATATTCAGCAATTGTGTGTATATGCTCTTTATATCTGAAAAATGATGATGTTAAACACAAACAAAAACTCATCATTTATAAGGTTTCAAGGTTTAGTGGGTTAGGTGTAATAGTGATAGGTTATGTTTGAAATACTAACACCGTTCAATAATTTCTCACTTAATACCCTAATTAGCCGAAAAATCATCTTATCACCGAAACCTGTCGGCCGAAAAACTTCTTATCACCAAGACCTATCAGCCTATACACATATTTATAACTTCTAATTATTATGGATTTAAAAATAATCACACAGTAAATCAAGAATTAATCCACAATAATCAGATAAACTCACAATTAAATAGACATAAAATTAACAAAATATCATTAATTGATATATGTCAATAAAATATTTATTTAATTATGCTACAATTAACACAATTATTTACTAACTAATTACCATAAAATATAGCATTTATAAGCATGGTAATTAATATAGAGACAACTATAAAAAGAGGACTGGATGCAAAACAATTTCACAAGTCCTAAACATATGGACATTTAACATACATGCGAACTTATAACAAATTGCAGTTATTGATTATCCAAAATTAATTAGACAGATTTAACATCCCAAGTTCACCAACTAACCTGGAGAAAGTGGATTCATCCAGTGGTTTAGTAAAGATGTCTGCAATTTGTTCATCTGTGGGAATAAAATATAATACCACAGTTCCATTCATGACATGCTCTCGTAAGAAATGATACCTGATATCAATGTGCTTAGTCCTGGTGTGTTGAACTGGATTGTTGCAATGGCAATGGCACTCGTGTTGTCACATAGAATTGGAATTTTGTCCAACATGAGTCCATAGTCCTGAAGTTGATTCCTCATCCACAGGATCTGAGCACAACAACTACCTGCCGCAATGTATTCTGCTTCGGCTGTCGAGGTTGATACTGAGTGTTGCTTCTTGCTGTACCAAGATACCAACCTTCTTCCTAGAAACTGACAGCTTCCAGAAGTACTTTTCCGATCAATCTTACAACCTGCGAAGTCAGAATCTGTATAGCCAATTAGGTCAAAACCTGTTCCTTTAAGGTACCAAATCCAAAGATTGGGGGTTCCCTTAAGCACTACGCCAAATCAATCAATAGACATCAGTTCTGGGCCGATGTTAAAATTTTTCAAAACCGATGTCTAGCTCTGTGAGGTTAAAAGTCCATGTGTTTTACATCGGTTCTGGACCGATGTTAAAAACCACTTATTACATCAATTCATAACCGATATGAATAACCGATGTGAATAGTTGTCAACAACATCAGTTTTTAAATCAGGACCGATGTTTCAACCCCTGTACTACATCGATTTCGATTAGAACCGAAGTTGTAAAGTGTATACTACATTGGTTCTGAATAGAAAACCGATGTTGTAAATTGTATACCACATCGTTATTTGACAGATGTAAAATAAATCCATGAAATTGCCAAATTAGACATCAGTTTTTAGGTGATGTGTTAAAAGCTGAAATTGATGTCTGTTTACCAAAATTATGTGCCCAAAAATTTACCAAAATCAATATTGCATTCAAATAGAGTTATATACCATCGAAGTTAGCAATACAAAACATTCAACTACAAATATATTCGTAAGTTCACAATAACAAACAAACTCCTCAACTTCTAATAATTTGAAACTTAATAATACTATATAAACTTCACACAGCTAAAGTTAAAGCTAAAGAAAGGAGAAACTTTGACCACCAAAAAGGTTCATCTTCTTCCGACAGCCACTCGTGGTTTGGCCTTCACCTCAGACTCCTGTACCATAAACCAGCAAGGCATGAGACCATAAGGTAAATAAATGTTTAATTCATGCGAAAAGAAAAGGTTCCGTACTCTAATGAATATGTACATACCTGCGTTGCATGTAGATAAATACATGTCTTTGCTGTGGATGGATTATGATTTTCTGCACCCTTGCTCCAATCATAACAAACCTGTAAATAGAAAGTACCATCAGAAAACTATGAGCTTTGTCAATCCAACATTAACCAACTACTCGAAGGGAAATGATTATAGAGCCTGATCACATACTGCATATGCGTATATTGAGCCATCATTGTTGAAAGTGCTACATGGAATAGGATTATTGCACTTTGACATAGCCTTTGACATAGCCTGCAAGGAAGAGAAACAATAAAAAAAATCAACCTCAGCTCCAAACTATATTGAGTAATTTTTACTAACAGAAAGAAAATATAAGGTCCAAATGCCAACAAGGAGGCTGGGAAGTATCCGCTTGGGCTAGAAAAGGGTCTCAATTTTCCACTCAGGAGACTATGCACACAAATATAGGATTAGGGTTGGAAGAGAACTGAAGCACCGAGTACTAATCCTAGCAAATGAAGCCACCATGTCCTTACTCAACAGTGTTGTCTGGTGACAATAAGGGCATTGATCTGCGCTCTTAACCAAGGTAGGGCCCTGAAGCCCCATTTTTCTGAAATATATACATATATTTTAAGAACTGTTGCATTCATTAAGCGTTAGAATCCTTGCACACACCAGAGCTATAATATATGTAAGCTATAGTGGAAAAATAAATTAAGCAAAAAAAGAAGAGTTGATACAGATGAAGTAAACATAATTAGCACTAACTAGAGTTCTTAAAAATATTTAACTGTTAAAATATCATATAAGAAACTATGTTTCCAATTAAAAATGTCAAAATATAACACACAAATAAAAACATTTATTTGTCGATATTCTTAAAAGCATACACTGTACATACATTTTGAGTATGTCAGGAGTATCGTAACCACAAAAGAATAAGAAGGCAAGTTGTTAATTGTGATTCTCTTTCACGCACACATATTCATTTCCAAGAAAGTGCATAAAAAATCTCACACTACCATGTCTACCCTACATGAGCTAAATGGTTTTGACCCATACACATTGAAATTAACAAATCCCAGTGTTCTCGTCTGTGTTACGCTCGTGTTGTGTTTTTTTTTTGTCATAAGAAACAAGATAGTAAAGTTTAAAGCGTGGCACCTTTAATTTCTAGAGTAAAACAAGCACATGTTAATACCTCTATTACTCTTTATACCAGATGGGACATCTAATCAGGAAGATTCTTCCCCTGCTTCAGTCTACTTATGGACATTTACTGTGAGAATAATTCATTAAAGTGAAATTCACGAAATCATGAATCCATAAGTGGTCGAAGGGAAGGAACCTACCACGGCATGCAAAACTCGAACTTGGCAGATGCAAAATGACAGAATGTATCCCTGGGACTAATCCTAATGTCAGGGCTTTTTATTATCACAACTCTTTTATTTTTTGCCAAGTCATTATCACAACTCGTTTATTTCCTACTGGGGCTGAATCTAAGATATATAAACAAATGTACACAGCAAAGAGATTAGTAAAAATCAATAAAAGAAGGGAGATTTACCTTATCCATATTTGGCACAAGTTCTTGAAGTTTTCGTATACGATCACTTATCCGCGTCCTCCGGACCTAATCATATTATGAAGCTATTAATAACATAACATATCCTCAACATTAAAAACAAAAAGTTGTCTGCCTAATCAAGATTCTCGTTGGTCATACAAGTTACTAAAACAAAAGTACAAGAGACTTTCTCAAGTTAATAGTTACTACAAAAACATCATGCTTGATTTCCATACTAATTCATATTTACTAAAACAAAACACAACTTACGTAATTTATAATTAAGTGGAAAGTTATAATGTTAAAAAAATTCAGAAAAAGTGATCCATCAAAACAGTTAAAAAGAAACAATCTACCAGAGACAAAGTTTTCATATACCCTCTCGGCTATACTGCGAGGATGAGTAGCACAGCCTCGCTTTGCCCGAATTCTACAAGGAACAGAATCTTCAAAAAGCTTCTGCACATCAGCATCAGAACCATTGAACTCCCCACTTTTCTCTCTTTTCTACACCACACACAAAGCTCATTTAGATCAAAGCATATCAGACAGAACTGAATCACTGCATTATGTACAAATCAACTCAATAGAAGACTACAAATAACAATAGCTCAAAAGAACAATGTGAAAATAATGTAGTAGTATACTCGGAGCAAGAAATAATAAAAAATGTGTCCACCTATTCAGAAACAATCACTTAAGACCTTCCCTCCAATTTTCTCAACCCTACACTTGAGGCCAACAATGATAAAAATGCAATATCATCCCCCCTTCCCTTTTTGCTCCCATCATGAATACCTTGTGCATTATACTTATGACCCACATTATCAAAAGTAAAAAAATGCACAGCAGTTTGAGAAAGAAAGAAATTGTCTATAGAAGAGTTTCAGGTTCTATAGAAGAGATTGTCTTTATTTATGTCAAGAACTCTTGAGTACCCTGAGTTGATTCATCAGAGAGCACCTTTACAGCCACCAAGGTGCCATCGTTTAGCTTCCCCTGAATATGAAAACAATTAAATGATACGTTAGTAACAATTCAGATCCTTCAACTATTAATAAGAAAAATGAAAGTATAAACTGTCTTTACCTTGTAAACGGAACCGAAACCTCCCATCCCAATTTTATTAACTGCACTGAAGTTACCGCAGGCAGTTCGCAGCTCTTTGTAATAGTATAGTCTGATGTTTTGAATGTTTGAGACCTCTGTATGTTAAGCCACAATCTGTGGAGGGTAACAATTATTGATATAAAATCAAAGAGTATATAAACCAACCGTGAAACAAAATTTCAATATGCGAGTAAAAAAAGGACTACTAGTACAATATGATAGCAAGTAATAACAAGTAATCTCACCATAATGTTGATTCCTCTCGCTCTCTCCACTCTATACCAAATTAACTTAACCATGCCTATGGCAATCAACATTTAAATCAGTTATATGACAAATAGGCATAAACAGTTATAACTAAGACATGGTAATTCTATTCACCAACTGCACTTGTGAAACTTTATTTGTAAAAGAGAAGAAGCAACCAAAATTATGGCAATAATCATCCCAATCCGTGAAAATACAATTCACTAATACAAACATAAACATAAACTCGAGTTGAAATTTGAATCATATAGAAACAAGTAATAATAACAAAAAAAGATGAAATTATATACTACGAGAAATAAGGAAAGCATTACCTTGAGTTGTGCTTCCATAACATCGATCCTACGAGATCTGTGAACAACTTCAATGGCTTCTCTTTGGTTAATAGCCTCTTGCTTCGCTTTTCTCTCTCTTTCTAATTTCAATTTCGCCTTTTGTTTCCTTTCCTTCTGTTCTTTCTCTAGCTTCTCTCTCGTCATTCGTAGTTCAAAATCCATATATCTCTCTCGACTTAACTGTCAATTACACACACAGTACACACAAATTTATAATCAAATACTCAGATATGTAAATAGATACAACAAACATGTAAGTATAGATACAAACATGTAAATATATACGAGTTGAGAATGAACACCATGAGTTGATATACAAGTTGACCATCAAGATCTAAGAGGTAATTAGGGTTAATTATTAATGACAGAAAAGGGGGTTAGGGTTCTTGGGGAGAAAACGGGGGAATGAATGTGAGTTTGTGAGAGTGTCGAAGGGGGAAATGAAAAAAGAAAGGGGGAAAATGAAAAAAAGAAAGGGGGAAATTATGTTAAGGGGCGAAATGTTTCCGGAATTGTATCTATGCGTGTTTTTTTAATTTTTTAAAAAGAGGTTGAGACATCGGTTTTAATTATAACTGATGTCTAAAACCTACTTTAACATCAATTATAGTAAAACCGATGTAAAACATACCTTTAACATCGGTAAAAAACACAACCGATGTTAAAGGGGTGATGTCTATTACCTGTTTTGGCGTAGTGAAGGTATCTGAAAATACGTTTAACAGCTATAAGATGTGACTCTTTAGGGTTAGCCTGGAATCTAGCACATAGACGAGTTGCGAACATAATACCTGGTCTACTAGCAGTTAAGTACAAGAGAGAGCCGATCATACCTCGATACTTCGTGATGTCAACTGACTTACCAGATTTGTCTTCATCAAGCTTGATTACAGTTGGCATCGGGGTCTTGGCAGTAGTTGCTTCCTACATCCCATATTTCTTCAGAAGATCCTTTATGTATTTTGACTAGCAGATGAAAATACCATCAGGCTTCTGAACAACTTGAAGTCCAAGTAAGAAGGACAACTCACCCATCATGCTCATCTCGTACCTACTCTACATTAGCTTAGCAAATCTCTTGCATAGCAAATCATTAGTAGAACCAAATATTATATCATCCACATATACTTGCACCAGAATTATATCATTTTTATGCTTTTTGTGAAAGAGAGTTTTGTCGATGATACCTCTTGTAAAACCATTTTCAAGTAAGAACTTGGAGAGAGTATCATACCATGTTCGAGTGGCTTGCTTGAGACCATAGAGAGCTTTGAAGAGAAAGTACACAAAACCTTCAAATTCCTTGTCTTCGAACCCAGGGGGTTGTTCAATATAGACTTCTTCCTCTAGATCTCCGTTCAAAAATGCACTCTTCACATCCATCTGAAAAACCTTAAAGTTAGAGTGTGCAGCAAATGCTAAGAACATCCTGATTGCTTCAAGCCTTGCAACTGGAGCATAGGTTTCATCATAATCAATTCCCTCTTCTTGAGAGTAACCCTTTCCTACCAATCGAACCTTATTTCTCGTAACAATACCATTTTCATCCAATTTATTTCTAAACACCCATCTAGTGCCAATTACAGATTCTTGGCACCAGCTTCCATACTTTTTGCCTTTCGAACTGATTGAGTTCTTCCTGCATTGCAGTTACCCAATCTGGATCATCAAGAGCTTCATCAACCTTTTAGGTTCAATTTGAGATAAAAATCCTGCGAAATTGCATTCATTCTGTGTTGCTCTTCTAGTCTGTACACCCGTGTCCGGTTCACCAATGATCTGTTCAAAGGGATGCGCTCTACTCCATACCCTTTGTTTCGGCAGATTTGATCTTGATGATTCCCCAAGTTCATAATTATGTTGAGTGTGGTGACTAGTAGATCCAAAATCATTGTTTGCTCCCCCTGAGTTGTTGCTTTAAGAGTTTGATGAATCAGAGTTTAATGAATCAGCAGATGCATTCTTTGATGTTTCTTCACTTGATTGGGGTTCATTTTCATCGTTCACTTGCTCCCCCTCAACATGTGCTACAGTCTGATCTACTTGTATAGATTGAACAATATTGTCTAAAAGAGTATCAGAATCTTGTAGATCAACATTTATTTCTTCATTCTCAAATCTCACCTGGTCATGTTCATCAAAATCTTCAAGTCCTGTTATCTTCTTATCATCAAAAGACACATGGATAGATTCCATGACCACTTTTGTTCTCAGATTGTAGACTCTGAATGCTTTTGTGGATAGTGGGTATCCAACAAAGATTCTTTCATCAGCTTTTAAATCAAATTTGGAAAGCAGTTTTGGATGAGTCTTAAGAACAAAACACTTAAATCCAAACACGTGAAAGTACTTTAGGTTCGGCTTCTTATTTTTCACCATCTCATATGGTGTTTTACCATGCTTATTTATGAGTGTAGCATTCTGTGTGAAACAAGCAGCTTGCACAGCTTCAGCCCAGAAATAAGTTGGCAGTTTTGCTTCATCAAGCATGGTCCTTGCAGCTTCTATGAGAGTCCTGTTCTTTCTCTCTACTACTCCATTTTGTTGTGGAGTTCCAGGTGCAGAGAATTCTTGCTTTATTCCATTTTCTTTACAAAACTCTTCCATGTCTACATTCTTGAACTCAATGCCATTATCACTCCTTATGATTTTCATTGTATGCTTAGATCCTTTGTCCAGTTGTCTTACATGCTCTGTTAAGATTGATGCAGTTTCTTCTTTCTTATGTATGAAATACACCCATGTATATTTTTGAATGAAGTTTTCCTTTGTTTTGCCTTTTGACATGAGTCACATAGGCCATCTGGAGTAAAAACTGATTTGGGCAATCCTCTCACAAGATCTTTCTTCACTAGCTCATTAATGCTGTTGAAATTCAGATGAGAAAGTCTCTTGTGCCAATCCCAGCTTTCTTCAATTGATGCTCTTCTCAGTACACAGATTGCAGAGCCATCAGAGTTTGTTGAAAGGTTGGCTTCATAAATGTTACCATGCATGTATCCCTTCAGAACAACTTTTTCTGTAGATTTGCTTACAACTTCACCGTGTTCTTCAAAGAAATCCACATGATAACCTCTGTCACAGATTTGACTCACACTTAGTAGATTATGTTTGAGTCCTGAGACTAGAGCTATAGCTTCAATGATGACATTCCCAAGATTGATATTGCCATATCCCAGAGTCCTTCCTATGTTGCCATCTCCATAAGAAACACTTGGGCCAGCTTTCTTCTCAAATTCTGATAGCAGGGCTTTATTTCCAGTCATGTGTCCTGAGCATCCACTGTCCAGAACAAGGATATTTTTCCTGTTACCCTGCAATCACAAAAAAACACTAATGATTAGTTTTAAGACCTAGACTTGCTTGGATCATTTAGCCTTATTAAGTTTGTTAGCTTTTGCAGTAGAAGTCTTATCACAGTTTGTGCTAACATTCTTTTTATCAGAATTTATGCATGTAGAATCAATCTTGAATTTATTCAAAGAGGGTTTAAGTTCATAATAAGCATAATACAAATTATGATACTCTTTGCATGTATAAATAGAATGCCAAATACTTCCACAGTGAAAACAAGGATTCTGTGGCTTAAACCTAACTGAACCACTCTTAACTCCTGACTTAGGAGGTATAGAGTTTATATTTTTATTCTTCTTACAAAAAGTAGCAAGATGGTTAGGATTTCCACAGTTGTAACATTTCTTCCTAGGAGCATTGGGAATAGGCATATAGTTATTGCTTTTATTGATGCCTACCTTTCCATTTCAGTTTTTCCTAGGTTCTTTTACCTTGTTCACTCTTTTTATCTCCTTCAGCTTGTGTTTAAGCTATTTCTGAGACATTAAGTCAATATTTACTGCTTTGACTTCCTGTTTTGGTTTGTCAAATTTTGGTACAAACCTCGTAGTATTAATTTTGGGCTTTGCTGCCCTTTCAGTAAATACAGGTTTAGAGGTCTCAGCTTCTAGGTTGGTAGTTTTCTTTTTATCAGTGTAACCTAGACCTTCTTTCCAACAATCATTCTCTATGATAATTTGAGTAGTTTTCCCAGAGTTAGTCCAAGTTTTAATAATGTTTCTTTCTTTAGCAAGTTCAGATTCAAGATAAGCATGCTTTTTCAATAATTCAGTTTTAACAAAAATAACATCATCTCTCTCTTTCTGAATTTGTAATATCTGGACTAATTCTAATTCTAGATAGTCATTTCTCTTTCTAAGGTCTAGACTTTCAGATTTTATTCTTTCATTTTCTAAAGTCTAATCTCTGTAGCTAACATGCAAGTGTTTAAGAAATTAAGAGTCTTACCTCAGATATATCAGTAGTATCAAAAGCTAGAGTAGAGTGAGGTACCTTGGTCTCAGTACCTTCAGAGATACTATCAACATTTGCCATCAAGGCATAGTTCACCTCATCTTCAAAGTCTAAAGTGTCAGCCCAGTCCTTCTTCTTTGTGATATAAGCTTGACCTTTATCAATTTTGGCTTTCTTGCACTCAGGTGCAAAATGTCCTTTCTCACCACAATTATAGCATGTGATCTTGGACTTGTCCACTTTCCCAGACCTGCTTTCCTTTCCCTCAGCTTTTCTGAAATTCTTCTTTTCAAAATTTGAATCTCTTCGTGTGAACTTCTTTCTTTTCCCGAAGTTCTTGTAAGCCATCTTCTTGAAGTTTCTTACCATCAGGGCTGCAAGTTGTATCATCTCAGCATCACTACCCTCATTATCAGAGTCTATGAGATTGTCAGAGTTTGTGTCATCATCAGAGTTTGATGACTCAGTATCAGACTTTGTAATAAGAGCCTTTCCCTTGGATTGACTCTTTTTCACAGTAACTTCTTTAGAAGCTTTTTCCTCAGCTTTAAGAGCAATTATCTTGGACTTGCCTCCATGCCTTTTACTTCTTTGTTCCATCTCAAGATCATGAGTTTTGAGCATTCCATAGATTTCATCAAGAGACATGTCTTCCAGATCATGATTGTCTCTGATGGTAGTGGCCTTTAAGTCCCATTTCTCAGGAAGAGCCAACAAGAATTTCAGATTGGAGTCTTCAAGATTATACTCCTTATCTACCAGTGACAGATCATTTAGCAATTTCAGGAATCTGTCATATATATCTATTAATGACTCATCAGTATTTGAGTCAAAGTGCTCGTACTCCTGTGTGAGTATTGTTCTCCTGTTCTTTTTTATGGCTTTGGTTCCTTGACATCTGACTTCCAAAGCATCCCAAATCTCCTTAGCAGTTTTGCATCCAATGACCCTGTTAGACATAACATTGTCAAGAGCGCTATGTATTAAATGCCTTATTTTGGCATCCTTGCTAATAGAGGAGATATCTTCAGGAGTGTAGTCTTTCTTCTCCTTTGGAATCGTTTTCTGTTCCTCATCAGCAACTGCAACAGAAAGTTTGGTAGGCTTATGTGGACCATCATGGATTTTGTCTAAGTACTCTGGATCTGTAGCCTCCAGAAACATTTCCATCTTCACCTTCCATATGGGATATTCTGATGCCCTAAGTATTGGAACTCTGATTGATTCATACCTGCTTGTTGTTGGAGTTTGTATTTTCTCTATCATGATTGTATAGCTTTTTGGATCTTAACTGTTGTATAATAACAGAGTGGCTCTGATACCAATTGTTAGGTCCGGAATAACGTAGAAGGGGGGTTGAATACGTTATTTAAAAAATATTTCGATTTTGATGTGGATATGAAATCAAAAATACTGAATCGAAATAACACAACTGTTTAGGAAATATCTTTAAATAGATAAAACCTGGAGGTTTGCTACACAATCTAATCCTATATATGGATCAGCTACAAAATCAAACACTCTTAAGGATAGTTTAGGCACGAGGACCTTCTACCCGACACTTCCTGAAAGCGGGCTAAGTCGGCTTTCCTACTAGATGGACTGTCTAGCAGCTTACACAGAGAAGATATAAGAGAGAGAAGAGAAAGTTGTGTGTTGAGGTGTGTTTTGAAATGAAATACAACAGGCCTATTTATAGGTTTTAGAAAGTCACTATTTGGCACTATTCCAACAACCCCAGCTACTATTCCAACAACCGCAGTTACTATTCCAACAACCGCAGGTACTATTCCAACAACCGCAGTTACTATTCATATGAATAGTACTATTCATATGAATAGTGATTTCAGTTACTATTCATATGACACTAGAGAATGTTGGAAGACCTTAGAGAGCCTTTAATAGTTTGTACACCAGATTTTCCTTCCCTTTCTTAGCAAAACCCTCTGGTTGAACAACATACACATCCTCACTTATTTCTCCATTCAAGAATGTTGTTTTTACGTCGAGGTGGTGTACTTCCCACTCACTCTTCGCTGCCAATGCTAACAGTAGTCTAACTGTTTCAAGCCTTGTCACCGGAGCATGTACCTTACCAAAATCGACTCTGTGCTCCTGTACAAAGCCTTTGGCGACAAGCCTCACTTTGTACTTTATTACACTACACCATAAAAGGCCTATGACCACATCTAGAGCCTTTGTTGCCTTTGGATATGTTGCCTTTGCCATGCATGTTTTTGGCTAATACAACATTATCATTTTTATGTTGCCTTAGGTAACAAAAATATGTTGGCATAGAATAAAAGTGTTTGTGTGTTACCGTATATCTGAAATTGTGTTGCCGTAATTTTGCAATGAACAAAATTTTATATTTTCTACTACAAATAAAAATTGTAACCTTTTTTCACATGAAAATTACTTTTTTTGAATAAAAATAATAAAATTATTTTTATAAAAATCTAGAATATTCCATTAGAGAGTGAATATTTCACTAAAAATGTTAAAACATTTTAAGATGTGTAATTTTATTTTTATGATCATTAAATATTATTAAACAATATTTTTAAAATAATTTTTTTTCTAAATATATATTTTAGTATATCATGAAAATAAAAATATTTCCGTATATGATTAATTTGTTTTGAATATATTACTTCAAATTATGTAAAAAGAATTGAATGTTTAATTAAAAAATAAATTATTTTTTTAAATAAATAAAAAATGAAAAAGTAAATTATGATTTTTCTTGTAAGAGACAAAAAGATAAAAATTTGGGAGAAGTTACATGAGCGGCAAAAATACCGCCTCCTCCAAATTTTTTCAGACAGTCTCTCTTTCTTCAAGCTTCCCTGCCTCTCTCTCTTTGACTCTGGTAGCTCTCCCCCACCTCTCTCTTTTTCTCTCCCACTATCACAAATGCACACTCTGTAACTACTAATCTATACACACCTGTAATCTATACATACATATGCATACATACTCCCACTTTCAATTTCTTGAAAATTCAATTATACATATAACTATTTCAATTCAATTCGTATCAAAATTTAGGGTTGATTACGATTTATAATTTTGTTGTCTGAATTAGAAATTAGGGCTTCAATCGGGTTTAATTTAAGGCTTCAACCGGGTCGGGATTAATTTGGGGCTTCAAAATTAGGGTTTCCATCTTGATGAATTTGGGGCTTCGTGTTCAAGGTACTTTCTCTATTAATCTTATATTTTTGGTGAAGAAGAAGAGGATGAATTTAATCTCTTTTCTGTAAGATTTCTTTGTCCTCCTTGTTAGTATCTTTTTGTCAGCTTTTTTTGAGTTGTTGCCAGATAATCATGCTTAGCTGATACTAGATAGCCTATATGTTTTGAAGTGGTAGCTGTAGTTTATCCTCTATGTAATTCTTAGGCTTGACTCTGTAGTTGCTTGTTGTTAGAATTGTATACATATTTATCTTTTTTAAAGATTATGAAAAAGAAGGCGTGCGTGTGATAAACCTCTACCTCTATATTATTAATAATCACTTCAGACATTTCAAACCATTATTTTTAACGCCATTTCCTTCTGTTTCATGTATGGATGTAGTTTGTGTAAGCCCTGCAGATAGAAATGCAGAGGACACATTGAATACTTTAAAGTATGCAGACAGAGCCTGTAACATCCAAAACAAAGCAATTGTGAGTCATTCTTTTATCCTTCATGAGTTAGTCAAGCAACTCGTACATCTTTTTCCTTTTCTATCTCATATCATTGTACGTTGCAGGTCAACTGTGACCAGGTGGCAGTAAAAATGCGAATAATGTAGACTGAAATTGAGCAGTTGCGGGCTGAGCTCGTTTACTATCGTGGAAACTCTGCTACACCATTTGAGGAACTTCAGGTAGACTAAGATTATACGGAAGTTCGGATTTGGCTGTTGCTGTAATGTTGTTTCTTTCTTTTTCACGGTTTTTGAAGACGTGATTTGTTAATCTCTATTTTAGAGTCTAAAGCACAAGATGTCTCTGATGGAGGCAAGTAATACTAAGCTAAAATGAGAGCTTCTCGAACAAAGGATCAAATTTCAGCATCTCTCAGAAAGAGCTATTGATGTTCAGGTCTAACTTTTAATGGTCTTTTTTATTCATAAGTAAAGACAATATATACTTGTAGATTCCAATAGTAAGATTGCATTGTGCGCTGCAAACCAGGGAGAGCTAGAAAAATATTTGATAAAGTATCGAGTTGATGACACAATCAAATTCCTTTAACGGCTTGTTTAGTTATTCGATGGTGTCATTCCTTTTTAAAACATGCATCTTTTCTGGAATCAATTCCATAAAACTGTTTGGCATCATTTGCTGTATAGTATATTCCTATATATGTTATGTGGCTGCATTTTTTTGTATTAAATTTTGGTATGAGGCATTACTATTTCGAAAGTAATTCCATAATCACGAAATAATCTAACATATGTGATACCATCCAGAACAATGCAATTCCTGAGTATGAAATGCACTTATCCAAGTAAGTGGTTGTTTGGCTCTTGTATTTTACTCCAACTATCTCTCCGTAGATACTTCACCAAGCTATTAATCAAATATTTATTTCTAAAACACACAATATATATATATATATATTAAAAAATCAAAACATTAATTTAGATTAGTTTAACCTCTGTTGGGGGGATCAATCAGGTACATGGTTATTGTTGTCATATATTTGCACTTTGCTCCGTTGATTGTTTCACTTTCGGTGTATCCTTTGTGTTTATCATGATTTAGTATCATTTATCGAGTATACATGACATATATCCTCTAATAACTGAATTTATATATGTTTAGGAGTGTAAATCTAGTGCAAAGACGTGCTCCTATAAAGTAGGAGGCCTGTCTTATCTGAATTAACAGCTTAATCAGGTTTCTGGCGGAAGTTGGGCATACCGCCCGGTAGCCTGGCTCTGGTAACCCCTCCGGTAACCTTACCACGAAAGCTACTCTGAAAACCCCACTAAAAAAATGGTTGGCAGTGAGTATAGGTTATTCACAAGAGGCTTTCCTTGGAACCATGTACCTTATATTCGTTTAATGTGGTCACATGGTAGCCACCCGGGGTTGCCATGGGCCTCCGGAAGCCTACCAAATCAATTATTTTCTTCATGGGTCTGAACTCTAATCCTCTAGTGGGCCTAAATCTAACCCATGCAAGATTTCGGTCATAATAATTACCCCCCAGTTCCCTGAAGTACTGAGTGCGAGGGGAACCAATTATTCATAGGATGCTGCTTTCTAGATTTCTTAACAAGGACTCTTATTTTTATTGCCGTACCAATTTTACACAACGGGAGGTGCGAATATTGATGTTTCGTAATCGTGAATATCATAACTATTACTAGTGTTTTCTTTTAATAATTCTTGTAGGTGTGTTCCGAGGGGTAAAATTATTTATCAAGCAGGAACCCCCTAATTTATTTGTTTAACGTCAAATAAACTCATTTATTCCCAGAAAATAAAGGGTTAGTCTTTTTCCCCTTTTCTCTTCACACAATAGTCCCCCTCAAGGAAGCCAAGAGACTGTCAAGTGGTTCCGACGAGATTTCTTCGGCGAAAAATAAATCACTCGCACACCCACCCTTTCTTCTTCATTCAGGTATGCTTCAGATTCTTGTTATTGTTTCGAAAGCTTCGTCCTGTTGGTTAGGCACCTGGTAACTATGTACATATTAGATTTTATTCTTGTTAATTTGTGTGCCCATATTAGTTTATGTCTCTGAACTGATATGTGTTTGTACCCTTTAATGGGTTTTGCATGCTATTTGTTTTGAATCATTCGAGTCTTGTACGTTTAATCTTTGACTCTTGCTGCATTTCCTAAGAGATGAACCTCATTTTGGATAGATATATTCGTTTGGATACTTAATCTATGGATGCATGCATGAATCTTTACCTCCTGTATGTATATCGAAGGGTCGGTGCGGTTTTCACTTCGGCTTCCCCTACGGTCGTCCTTTAACATTCTTACAACATGTTTGATATCTGTTCTTAATGAACCTTATTCATTATTTATTTATCCTGCCATAAATATTTGTAATTCGTTACTTCAAATGTATATAGAGTACCAAGGGTTTATGTCTGGATAGTTACAATGTCATCCCATTGGGTTTTTATATTCATAATTACTTCTCAAGGCCCAATGTCTTCGTCTTGACTCGGTAACCCCCCATCTACTAGATACTTCTAGGGTAATTGTTAGGGACCTTTATTTTCATTAGCTCTTAGTTATCTGGTTCCACATCTTTCGACTAATCTGCCTCTTGTGGTTGCAGATGTAAACCTTATCTATTTCCGGCGGCTCATCATCGCACCCCGGCAACCTGTCCCCTGTTTCCGGAGAGCCCTCTGATTCTTGGTCCACTCACTTAAATGATCTCCTTATTCCTCAACCCATATCCTCAATTAAGCCAATGGTTAGTTCCCGCACACGCTCCCCGATTGAGGTCATCAATCCCCTATCAACCGAGATAGTCAGACGGCTTCCCACTTCCCCTCTAGAGGTTGGTTCTTCCAACTCATGTGATCTGGGCCTTGAAACGGTTACCCTAACAAGCGGTTCTTACAACTCATCGTTTTGATAACCTTTACCCGGAACAAGTTGTTCCCAACGCAGTTCTGTCTACCAATTACTTCAGGCTGGGTTTCTCCCCTCCCATGCACCCGTTCTTCTTAGAGATCCTTGGCTACTATGACCTAGCTCCCTTGCAACTAACTCCCAACTCGTATTGAGTTGCCGCTTGCATGTTTGCCCTTTATGACAAGCACTTCTCAATATCCCTGTCAGCGAGAGAGTTGAGATATTTTTATCAATTGAAAGAGGTTAGTAGGAAGGTCGGAGTGTACTATCTAACCGCCTGGAATAGCAGACGTGGCTAGTATGTCAAAGGGAATAAACGAGGTATGTATGATTGGCTAGAAATGTTCTTGTATTGCTATGAGTGTGATGATATTAGGAAGGATTTCAACAAACCTACGAGTAAGTTACAAATTCCTCAAAAACTTCACAAGTCATTTTACCTCCCTCCTTATACTGATTAGGTTATCTCTGTAATGATAATGTTTTTCTAGGGTTTCCAAATCTTACCCTCTTAACCAGAGTTGAGGAGGAGAGAGCAAAAGAGATTGCCAAGTTGGCATCGAAGTTGGGGAATGGTGATAGCTTGCTGACCCAAGAGATACTTGAGACTCTTGGTTTCGCACAGTCTAAAGGTTCTCATGTCCCCTCCCTAGATAGGGATGATGATACGGGGGTTACCGACCCATTTGCTTGAAAAGACTCGGTACCCCTTCTTGGGATTGGGCCTTCAGCTATGATTGAGCCTGATTTCAGTCCATTATTATTTGTTCTCCTACTGCATCCATTTCGTGTATATATTCTAGTAGTCATTCTTATCGTTGCCTTTGTTCTTTATTGTTATTTTCTGTTGCAGCTTAACATATATGTATTTGGTTATCCTGCAGGTATGGTAGAGAAGGTGCCCACTTTAATTCAACCATCCCTTGACTACGATGAGCTATTTGGGCATGAAGATTTTTATCCGTTGAAGAGCTTGCTAACCGGTCCTCCAATCACTCAGCCTAACGCTCCCTCTACCGGTAAAGGTGGGACCTTGCCATCTGACAAACGCAAGTTCTCCTCTTCTACCATTGGGGTCGTTAACACACCTGAGACTCGATCCAAAAAGAACAAGTCCAGCCCGTCTCCGGGGGTTTCTTAGGATGCTAAGTCATTCCACCAGTTATCCGGGGGGCAGGTCCCGCTTGAACTGATTACTGAGTGGTCTAAGCTTCGGCAGCCCGACGCGGCCCGAGAGATGCTCCTATCTTCCGCACAGAATTACTTTCATGTGCTGAGGTTGTCCGGTCACGTTGCCGCTGCCACCCGAGGGGACGCGAGGCTGAGGGAAGAGCTGAGGGAAGTAAGGAATTCCCTCAAAAATGAGGAGGATGAGGTGAAGAGGTTATCCGGAGAAAATAAGAAGTTGAAGTCTAGTGAAGCATCACTGATAAAAGAGAAGGATAAACTGAGCAGATTGATTGGCGAGAAGGACAGGGAAAAAGTTGATTTGGAGGCTAAGTATTCAACTAGGGTGAAGGATCTGCAAACCTAAGTGGAAAGGTTGACCCTGGCTGTGAAGAAGTATAAAGAAGAAATGCCTATAAGGGATAAGGAGAGATATTGGGGTGCTTATGCTAATGGGGGAATGGACCAACTACGCACCACTTGGCTAAAGGCGCTAGATTTTGATTGGTCTCTCTTGGGTGTAGACGCAGTTGACCAAGTGAAGAAGTTTGAAGCTGAGGCTGTCGCTAAGGCAAGGAAGACTCTCACCCCTGAGGAGGTGATTGAGAAAACCCCACCAGCTCTCATGGTTACCACTCCAATCGCCGAAACCCCAGCTCCCGTTAACCCGGTTGAGAAAGCTCCAGACAAAGAGGTCGAGATAATGGAGTCTGTTGAGGGGGATGCCAACAAGATGGACTCGACCGCAACTCCAACTCCATAGATCTTTGGCCTATCTAGGCTCTTGTTCTGCTATTCTATTTTTCTTTTGCACGGTCTACTTGAACTTTCTTAAATTTTGGTTTCTAAATGAGGGGGTGGGTGCCTCTAACGCTCCACAGATGTAATCTTGGATTTCATAACTTTAATCGTTCTATGGCTTCGGGCCTTGGTATCTTTGAACTTAAATTATCTACGTAATGCACGTCTATTTTATTATGTTATTCTTTGTGATTAACGAATTTGTCATGTTATTACTGGTCATGCCCTAAGTATCTTTCGTATAAGAGTCCAGCGATGGACGCTTGCAGGCTACCACGATTATAACACAAGTAGTTCTGTTCAGACTGAGGCTTCCAACGTACTTTTCTAACTTAATCATATATGAATTATTTACTGATTTCTGTTAACACAAAATCACGCAAGCGCACGTGGTCACAAGTAATATAGATATAAGTCAAGTTCGTTCCCACAAAGATCTGGTTTTTAATTCAGTATTGTACCTATGCAACAATGTATGGTTTTAATTCACTGCTAAGACAAATAACAAATTGGGGTTTGATTATCTAAATTAAACTAAGATGCAAATTATAAAACTAAGAATTAATTAACTAAGAGAATTAAATCGAATTACTTATATGAGAATAAACATGGGATCCTAACTTCATTAAATACTTTGCTTAGATCTGACGCCTTTAATCACTATATGCAATGGTTATGATATCTGATCAGACAACACGAAACAAGTATACACTACCTCTCAGTATACGTATACCAAACTATCCATACATCCACAAAAGAGATAGAAGATGAATAGACACCAATTATGCTTAAACCCTATATGTCTATAGAATTTGAAAACATAACGGTTGAAGAGCAAGTTATCCATTAAGATCACATAGGGCAATATAAGTATTCTCATCTCATACTACGAATCATGTTGATAAACAATCATGAACCTATGCTAGCATGGCAAGTTCTAAATCTCAAGATCCACTCTCGCTTCACAAGAGATTAACAAATTAGATATTAGCTACGCATCTAAACACAATAAGCACAACCATACGAGTATATCAGATATACATCACACACAGATCTTTAAAGCATCAAGATACTAAAGCTCCATAAATAAATCCGTTAGAATCCCATAACAACGATTAGCCCATAATTGAACCGCTCGTCATCATGGGATCTGATGAAACCATGATATAAAACAAGATATGAATAAAAGAAGTAATTATATTAATAAAACAAAGAGTTACGAAAACAAATCTATAATCCAGAATAACACAAAAGATGAAGTAGATCTAGATCTGTTGCTTGTCACGAGCGTTGAATCCTTCTCTCCTTTGCAGATCTAAGCTATGATACAATAATAAAAACTGATGATCCAAATTACAATGCTAGGATGTGTTTAAATAGGCTCTAGATTTCTTTCCCAGCAAGAAATTACCTTCTATTACAATTAGAATTTAATTAAGGTGCTAAAAACTGCCCAAAATACAATTAGAACTTGAAAAGGGCAAAACAGTAATTTCCCTGCTCCCAACAGTCTACTTGTCATGCTGTCTGCTCGTGCCTCGTGTAACACCTATCCCATATTGTAGAAAATCTCCCAAGCTTCACGTGGACAGTAAGATCGCTGAAAACGGACTTATAGAACTCCAGATAGGGTCAAAACAGTGTAGACTGCGCAACCTTCCCGGAAAATCCGAATTTTAATAAATTTATCCTCCAAAAACGACAGAAGCATCTACCTTAATCGACATTCTTGCAACCCTGCACAACTACACAAAACACATCAAAACTACGACAAACTTGAGTCCAAGACAATCAATTTAAGCCGATATGGAACGTTCCAAGTAGATATAAAATCCACTTATCACACCCCCAAACTTAAACCGATGCTTGTCCTCAAGCAAAAACAATTACAACTAACTAACTAATTAGTACCACTTCCGTAGGTGATCACGGTTGCATTTGGCATATGCAACAAGCCCTTTAAACCCCTAAGCATCCCTAGTGGGCGAGTAAGGTCTCGTAAGGGCCTATAGCGAATTTACCCACAACATCCTTCTAACCTAATGCAATGCAATGCATGAATGCAACTAATATGAAAAATGCAAGATCCCCTTCAAACTCACCAAAACCAATTAACAAGCAAATATCTCAAAGAATGTAACTAAATCCAAATAGAGCTCGACTAAGTCCCCGTATACTAACAATACATGACAGAAACGTGCGTGTGTGCGGGGCTCATCAGAAATACTCCCAACACTAGGTCAAAAATCATACCTATTCTTCGCCAAGACAATCACAGGTTTATAAATAGAATAGACTGTAGACACTTCATAACTCAGAAACACCTTCATCCTCATTCAAGTTAGCCAGCAATTCATGCTTTATTACTACGCTACGACACATACTACTATATACAATATGCATGCTTGCTTAACCGTGCAATGAATGAGACCCCAAAAGGCTTATACAATAATACCCATGTAGCGAGTGTTAGGTCAGCAATCCCAAACCACAAGGGCTTTAAGTTACTAGGACTAAGTCCCCTCAGACTTAATTACTCGAGTATTAAAGAGCTCACTCGTGGTTAATTTTGTATTTAACAATTAACTTTTTTTTTCTCTTTTTTTTTCTTTCTGTTTTTTTTCATGCAATCTGGAATGAGAATTCTCAATTCCAACCCTAGACTACTCATATAAATATGAGCCAGCTACTAGCTATTTCACACCTAGCCATTATTTAACAAATATTAACAACTAGCATGAAATCCCTGGTTTCCCCTAAACTTAGACTTTAGTGCTCCTACGCCATCAAGGGAATAACGAAAATTCTAAATATAATCAAGTGATTAAATCTCAAAACATCCAAACAAGCATGACCCTAACCTAGCCCAAAAGCACCCAATGAGACTGTGTAAAAGTTTTGTTCCCGTAACATGCAAGTCAATTTCGTAGGAACTATAAATCAACCCTCTACTCATCATTACCACACTCAATTAAACATCTACCTACCAATCAGAATCAGCTCGTCCTAAGGAATCATGAATTATGCATGCCATGAAAATGCAACTAACATGAACTCACATGGTATACGAAAATAAAATAACAGAATGTCCTATATGAAACAACATAAATAATACGAACGAACATGCATGAATTACACTAAACATGCAAACATGATATCCTATATGAACACATAATACAACAACTACTAATCCCCAAAACCACCCCCAAAATTAAAATATTCAATGTCCGCATTGAATGGAAGTAAATACGAGGGATAGCAGAAAACATACCTACTCGTCCTCATCCTCGGATGAATCTGGTGGAGGATACTGCGTACGAGCTCCATAGACTGGCCACTTCCTACATAACAAGAATACTACAAAACCCCCAATTTACAAGAACACAAATTCGTAACAAAAATAAGATTAGAAAAAAAAATTACCCAATACGAATCGAAGAGGTGAACTTGCAATTAAACTCCCCCAAACTTGAATCCTTCTCGAACTTTGTAAAGGAGAAATTTGAGTAGGTATGAAATTTGATGTATGATAGAAATAGGATTTAGGGATTAAAAATAATAATAGTAATCATAATAATAATAATAATAATAATAATAATAATAATAATAATAATAATAATAATAATAATAATAATAATAATAATAATAATAATAAAAAATAATAAATATGAATTAGAATAGATATAGGTTTAGAATTTTGAAGAAAAGATGGAGGGTTTTGGAATTGATATGGGAAAAGAATTAGGTGGAGAGATAAGAGTATAAATAGAATGGGCGTGTAAAGATTTTTATTTTTTTTTTATATGCACAACAGCTGAAAAGAAAAAAAAAACATTCAGGTGAACAATACTGTAGCAACCTGCGCGCGCAACAGGGGCAGACTGCTCAACAAGCAGTCACGCAGGCGTAACCTGCGCAACAGCCAGGCAGACTGCGGGAAGACCAGTAACGTAGGCGCAACCTGCGTTACACAGGCGCATCCTGCGCTGAGAACAGAAACGCAGGCGCAGCCTGCTCAAAAATTTGTTTGTTTTTTTTTTTGAAAGAAACACAATTTTTTTTTCATACACTAATGCGCGGGTTGCCTCCCATGAAGCGCTTCTTTAACGTCAATAGCTTGACGTTACTTCCTCAACTCATGGCGGTTTCAACAGAATAACTGAACCGTCCTCAACAGAAAGACCATTCATAAGAACGTTGACATCTTGGTTGCTTGCTTTCCATAAATCTTTTCCATTAGATTTCAACCTGATTTTACTACCCAACGGCCTAAACTTCTTCTTTTTCTTCTTCACACCTCCAAGGTGCTTCTCCGACTCAAACGGCTGAACAAAACTTTCTTCTTCCCTATCATCGGTTTTCCACCTTCGCAACACGTTATCATGCCGCTCTTCAAAAATCACTAGCTCATTATTCAAAAGGACATATCTCAAATGTGGTTGAAGTTTTCCAAGCTTTACATTCGAGAGATCTCGAACTGAAGAACCGTCAATGGAATCACTGATGTGATGCTTTAGCACGTGCGTGTCAGATTTTTCACTCAACAACTGATCAAACTTCTTTCTCTGACCTGTATCAACTATTTCCACACTGCAACACTCTTCATCCTTTGTCGGAAATTTCATGGCCTTGAACACATTAAAGGTGACATTCTGATCGTGCACCCTCATTGTAAGCTCTCCTTTTTGCACATCGATCAAAGTATGACCCATAGCTAGAAAAGGCCTTTACAAGATTATGGGAATCTTCTTGTCTTCTTCGAAATCTAAAATCACAAAATCGGCAGGAAATATGAGCTTATCAACCTTCACCAAAACATCCTCTACTATACCTCTCGGATAAGTTATCGATCTATCAGCCAACTGTAAGGAGATGTTAGTTGGCTTTGGCTCCGGTAGACCAAGTTGCTTAAAAACAGACAAGGGCATGAGATTAATACTAGCTCCCAAATCACATAAGCATTTGTCAAAAGACAACTTCCCAATGGTGCATGGAATTGTAAAGCTTCCTGGATCCTTAAGTTTAGGAGGCAATTTCTGTTGCAGCACCGCGCTGCACTCCTCTGTCAATGCCACTGTTTCAAATTCTTCCAACCTTCTCTTCCATGACAAAATATCCTTCATGAACTTTACATATCTTGGAATCTGCTCCAATGCTTCAACAAAAGGAATGTTAATGGACAGTTTCTTGAAGACATCCATAAACTTTTGAAACTGTTTCTCTTGACTTTTCTGCAAGCGTCCAGGATATGAAGGAGGCGGATAGATCTGATTATTCTTTGAAGATTGCTCCAGAGTAGACTTTTCAACAGGTTTCTTGCTCTTCTCACCATCAAGCTGATCAGCCACCAAATCAGATTTCTCAATTTCTAGCACTGTAGATTTTTCAACCTGCAGATTCTGAACATCTTCATCTTCCTTAGTTGCTGATTTATGATCCATTGTAACCCTTCCTGATCTCAAAGTAACTGCCTTCACCTGCTCAGGGACTTCCTTCTTGCCTGGATTAACCTCCGTATCGCTAAGAAGAGTTCCTTGTTGCCTACTAAGTAAGGCACTTGCAAGCTGTCCCATCTGGTTTTCCAAGGTCTTTTGAGAAACTGACAGGCTTTTAATTATCATCCTCAACTCATCCATTTCTGATTTTTCATTAGAAGATTGCCCCACATTAGCCTGGGGTTGCTGCTGAAATCCCGAAGGTTGATATGGTTGCCTTGGAGCATACGGCTGTTGATAACCCTGGTTGAATGGCCTCGCTTGTTGTCCCTAAAACTGCTGATAAGGTTGTTGAGCACCTCGATTGTTGCTCAAGCTGAAATTATGACGATTCCGATTATTAGGATGATAAGTGGTTGGAACTGGTGCAGCAGGTCTTTGGAAATTACTCACGAGCTGTGCTGATTCAGATGAGATAGCACACTGATTCATCTCATGTGCGCCCGCACATAGCTCACAAACACTAGCAAACTGCTGAACTCCATAATTTGCAAGAGAATCCACCTTCATAGTCAAAGCCTTCAACTGAGCTGCAATTGCTGAAGCTGCATCCACTTCAAAAATACCTGCTACCTTGCCTTGAGAAATCCTCTTGGTTGGATTCTGATATTCATTGGCAGCCATCGTCTCAATAAGATCATAAGCTTCATCATAGATCTTAGCCTATAGAGCTCCACCTGATGCTGCATCTAGCATAGGTCTAGATTGTGCCCCAATCCATTGTAGAAACTATTAATAACCATCCAGTCAGGCATACCATGATGTGGACACCTACGCAGCATCTCCTTGTGTCGTTCCCAGGCCTCACACAAAGACTCTCCAGATTGCTGCTGAAATTGAGTTAGCTGGTTCCTTATTGCTACAGTTTTCGCCATAGGGAAGAATTTATTAAGAAACTTCTGAGCAAGATCCTCCCATGTAATAATGGAACCAGGTGGTAGAGAGTGTAACCAGCCCTTGGCCTTATCCTTCAGAGAAAATGGGAAAAGTCTCAACTTGATAACATCATCATTAAACTTGAAAGTATCACAGATCTCGATAAAGTCCCGAATATGCATGTTAGGATCCTCCATAGAAGCACCCGCAAACTGAACCGAATTCTATACCATCTGAATAGTGCCTGGCTTGATTTCGAAGTTATTAGTTGTGATCGCCGGCTTGATAATACTAGACTGGATGTCATTGATCTTCGGCTGCGAATATTCCTTCAAAGCATTAGCTGCTGCTGCATCTGCCATCTGTACTATAGTTTCATTTTCCTCTTTCTTATCCTCTCTATTCTCTACAAGATCGTCTTCTTCCAGTTTTTGTATACGAGCCTGCAAACGTGTTTGCATACAAACTCAAGTACCTGAAACACCACGAAACAAACAAACTAAGTAAGAAATCTGAGTCAGTGAACGCTAACGACCACTATTGACAAGCACATAAACTAAAAATAAAACACCAATGATCCCCAGCAGCGGCACCAAAAACTTGTTAACACAAAATCACGCAAGCGCACGTGGTCACAAGTAATATAGATATAAGTCAAGTTTGTTCCCACAGAGATCTGGTTTTTAATTCAGTATTGTACCTATGCAACAATGTATGGTTTTAATTCACTGCTAAGACAAATAACAAATTGGGGTTTGATTATCTAAATTAAACTAAGATGCAAATTATAAAACTAAGAATTAATTAACTAAGAGAATTAAATCGAATTACTTAAATGAGAATAAACATGGGATCCTAACTTCATTAAATACTTCGCTTAGATCTGACGCCTTTAATCACTATATACAATGGTTATGATATCTGATCAGACAACACGAAACAAGTACTCTCTACCTCTCAGTATACGTATACCAAACTATCCATACATCCACAAAAGAGATAGAAGATGAATAGACACCAATTATGCTTAGACCCTATATGTCTATAGAATTTGAAAACATAACGGTTGAAGAGCAAGTTATCCATTAACATCACATAGGGCAATATAAGTATTCTCATCTCATACTACGAATCATGTTGATAAACAATCATGAACCTATGCTAGCATGGCAAGTTCTAAATCTCAAGATCCACTCTCGCTTCACAAGAGATTAACAAATTAGATATTAGCTACGCATCTAAACACAATAAGCACAACCATACGAGGATATCAGATATACTTCACACACAGATCTTTAAAGCATCAAGATACTAAAGCTCCATAAATAAATCCGTTAGAATCCCATGACAACGATTAGCCCATAATTGAACCGCTCGTCTTCATGGGATCTGATGAAACCATGATATAAAACAAGATATGAATAAAAGAAGTAATTATATTAATAAAACAAAGAGTTAAGAAAACAAATCTATAATCCAAAATAACACAAAAGATGAAGTAGATCTAGATCCGTTTCTTGTTACGAGCGTTGAATCATTCTCTCCTTTTCTCCCTTATAGATCTAAGCTATGATACAATAATAAAAACTGATGATCCAAATTACAATGCTAGGATGTATTTAAATAGGCACTAGATTTCTTTCCTAGCAAGAAATTACCTTCAATTACAATTGGACTTTAATTAAGGTGCTAAAAACTGCCCAAAATACAATTAGAACTTGAAAAGGGTAAAACAGTAATTTCCCTGCTCCCAACAGTCTGCTTGTCGTGCTGTCTGCTCGTGCCACGTGCAACCTGCTCGTGCAGCACCTGTCCCATGTTGTAGAAAATCTCCCAAGCTTCGCGTGGATAGTAAGATCGCTGAAAACGGACTTATAGAACTCCAGATATGGCCAAAACAGTGTAGATTGCGCAACCTTCCCGGAAAATCCGAATTTTAATAAATTTAACCTCCAAAAACGACAGAAGCATCTACCTTAATCGACATTCTTGTAACCCTGCACAACTACACAAAACACATCAAAACTATGACAAACTTAAGTCCAAGACAATCAATTTAAGCCGATATGGAACGTTCCAAGTGGATATAAAATCCACTTATCAATCTCTCAACGAAAACTAAGTCGTAATTGATAATTTTCACGGTTCGAACTCTAAGCTCGTTCATACCTTAGGGTAATACAATTATCATATTTTAACGAGTAATATGATTCTCCTGACTAATCCTAAGGCAAGTTTATACGAGTATTTAGAGGATATATATCACATTTACGTTGATTAAATGAAATAAATGATAAATCATGAATCAAGGATGGAACAATTGGATGGTAACGCAGTATAGAAGTGTACTTGAGTAGTTATATCAACACATACCTAGACAGGCAGCAAAAAGTGATAAACCACTTGTACCTTAATCCACGTGGTTGCCATCCTGGGTGTAGGGGTACCGTCTAGTAACCCTATAATTTCCGGAAGCCCGCAGTATAGGAACCTGGTGTTAACACAAAATCACGCAAGTGCACGTGGTCACAAGTAATACAGATATAAATCAAGTTCGTTCCACAGGGATCTGGTTTAGGTTTCAATTCAGTAGATGTACCTATGCAACAATGTATGGTTTTAATTCAGTGCTAAGACAATTAACAAGATTGGTTTTGATTAACTAAATTAAACTAAGATGCAAACTATTAAACTAAGAATTACTTAACTAATGATAATTAAAATCGAATTACTCACTACACCATATATGGCCTATCGTAACCCCTACCGGAGAAATGTTACCCAATTATGTTACCTTAGCTATACTACTTACATCCTGAGGTAACATTGTGTTTTTTATGTTACCTTAACCAAAAAAATGATGTTACAGTAGCTAGAAAGTGTTGAAGCATGTAACATAAATATGTAAGTGTTACATTAGAGTTAGCCTTGCCAACTCTTTTCATCTAATTTAATTAAATTCTTTAAATAAATTTAGTTTTTAAAATTTGTTAACTTTTTTATAAAATGAGTTAGAAAATTATTTTATTTTTTAAAATCAATTTTTTTCAAAAAATATTTTTTTTTCAAAAATTGTAATATTTTTTAGAAATTATAATTTTTAAAAAAAAATCTGCTCACAATTTTTTTGTAACAACTTTTTTTTAGTTGTTAAAAATTTTCTCCATTTTTTTTAAAAAATCGAATAAAACTTTTTTTTAAAAAAAAAATCAAAATTGTTATTTTTTTTAACAAATACTTCATGTTTGTTTGATAAAAATTTTATATTAAATTATAAGTATTTTAATAAAATATTATTTGACAAAAAAACAAAAAAAAATCACTGTATATTTTGGGGGGATTTTTTGTGGGTTGAGCGGGACGTTGTGGGGTTTTTATTTGGCTGAGCGGTTACTTCACTTTACATTCCCCCAATTCAATTTACTTCTCTGGCCGCCGCACTTCTCCCCCTCTCCACCTTCTCCGCACTTCTCAGTCGACAAGAGTAATTAGGGCTTCCTCCAATTAGGGCAATACGAGAAATCTCAGCATACCTTCTTCTCCACCCAGCAATTAGGGCTTCCTCCAATTAGGTATTTTTTGTTTGTGCTTTATGTTTATGTTTAATTTGGTGTTTTTGTTCTATTTGTAAGCCTATGTGTGTAAGCCTCTGTTTTTGTGCTTCATTACGTGATTATTGCTTTATCACGACTGTGAAGCCATACATGTTGGTGCGAAATTTCTTTTGACTCCAGCAACTGTGAAGGTATCTTCTAACTTCTAACTAATTATTGTTACTGTTTGCAAAATAGATAGCTACAACCAGTCATAATTTAAGAATGGCAACTTTATGTCACTGAATGTGGCTGTCCCAGTTTTGTGTATATACGACTTTACCAGTCATTTAGGTATGACACTTTTTGTATGTCAATTTTACCATTAATGTTTGTCTATGGCGTCTACCAAAATTGTTTATCCAATATTTCTCCTTTCTCGATCCTTCTATTATTTTACCCAAAATTTATAAGTTTTCGTTAGTCACCCTTGAAAATTCTTTCTCAAAGACGAGCTGATTACTTGGGTTCTTGGTACATATGTTGCTCTCTAAGTTGGAATTTAAACTTGGGTTTGAGAAGGTTCTGGCTGAGACAATGACCTCAGTTCTATAGCCCAATTCTGTCATTATTGTAAATGCTTTTTTTTTAATCATATTCCATCTGGTTTCTAGTTTCGTTTGAATTTAATTACTTTCTCACAATGCAGGACCGTTGTACGGCCTTGGTTTGGAATGAGCGTGGTTGATGTGGATCAATTATCTTATCAAATATGGGAAAAATTAAATATATCCCCTACAGGGTCATATGTTGTTGTCAAAGAGGTGAGGCATCCTAATGCCATATTAGTTATTATTAGCATATTTTAGTTTTATTTTGATTTTTATATTTCTTGAAGATGTAATTACATCTGTTAAATATTCAAGTTAAACTCGGTTGTAGTCACTATAGCATTAGAAAATAAGGAGAACTTAAGAGGGGACAACCCCTGTTGGGTATTTTCACTGTAATTGCAAGAGATGTATGTAATATAAGGCTAAATTCACTTGAGGCCATAAGGATTACTTCCACCCTATATTGAAGTCTGGTGCACTTGATAATTAAAAAGGAAAAATTTCAGTGAAAGAAAATGTTGTATAGCTGGTTGTGCCTCCTTCCAACCACGCAGCCATGACCAAGATAACTTAAAAGGCACATGTCCCATGTTGCCTTGTGCTTTAACGCCTCAAGGGAGGAAATTTGGAGTGAGGCATGAATTAATCTAAATAATAAAGTTTTATGAGTTAGATCAGAGATGCATATTCTCAATGCAAATAAAGTGTTAAATTTTTCCAAATTTTTTGCAGAATTGCTATTATATAGTACAATTGTATTTTTTCAAGATCAGGTATATTCTAAAGGATCACTTGCTGATAGAAATGATGTACGTTCTGGCGACTTAGTTGCTACTTGTAATGGAATTTCGATACAATCTGCCAAGCAGGTAAGGATTTCAATACCAAGCTAGTATGCTACGTGTAATTTTAAAATAATTTTCATTCCTTCGAAATTTTAGGTCATTGCATGTTAAATGAGATGTAATTTAATAAAAGTATTACAGATTCTTATAAAAAAAATATGTGGGGATGTGTTTCATTCTCTTCCTTTTAAATTAACTTAACATGGAACTTCTCCCAGCATTTCACCCCTTAAATTTTGAATTTTTGTTAAATTATTATTGTTGGATTTGTGCAGTTTTAAGATTGGATATCTGGTTATAAATATGTTTGTATCTATCCTTGCAGTATTACCAATTATTGTCTGAGACATCGCAAGCAATGAGAAATATATTACCAATTTTTGATTTCTTGTTTTAATTCGTCTTTCATGAGTCTAAAAGATTAGATTTTACTGTAAGTTTAGGTCATTTGTTGATTTTTGAACTTGGTGCCCTTTTCCTTCAGATTCAACTTACTTATCTTTAACAATGGAGATATTTTCTGCCCACAATTCTGGTGCTAAAATTGTTAAGGTGAGACTTAATCTATTGTTAGTGATTTGTGTTTGTTATTTGTGTCTCTCAATTGCTGGTTTGCATATGTTGTCCAAACTTTAATCGTTTACTCCATTGACAGTAAATAATTAAGTTTCAGTGATTAAGTTTACTCTATTGCATAGTTGTTTCAGTGATTTTTTTGTTTTTATTTTAATTCAGAACACTTAGGAAGCATGTGTCCAGGGTGGGAATTGGGATGTAGCCTTATTTTTAGGCATTACGATTTACGAAGAATGTTTACAATCTACACCACTTGGAAGAATGTTTATTAGCATCCTCTGGCTTCAGAAGTGTATATGTTAGTTAATTATGCGACTGAGTGTGTTTTTGCATTTGTGTTTGCAGTGGCAGTTATAAGGAATGGAAAAGAAATTTTATTGCAGTGGCTTGACGGAGCAGGGCAGCTCTCGACTGCCTTTGATTTCACTTTCTTCAGGTAAAAATTGCCAAGTGTTTTATTTTCCGCAAAATTTGAATCATTTTTAACATCATCTATGCATGCATTGCCAAATAACCAACAATTTACTTTTCTTGAGAGACCTTTTATAGCATCTCTAACCAATTAGCCACTGGTATGTTAACACTTAACATGTTACATTTTATTACTGACAATGTGTAGGATAAATCTCCATAAGGCAGAGAGGAGGAAGAAGGATTTGGGTGTACTGATAAATTGGTTCGTTTCGAGAATAAATGGGCGGTATACATGTACAACCAATTTCTCAAGGATAAATTGTTAAATAAGTAGTTTTTGTTGTTTTATTGTAATTAGTAGTTGCAATAATTTAGTTACATCATTGTACGAACTCAGTGATATTTTTAAATTTTATGAAAGTTTATATTTGTGATTTATTTCAATTATGTCGTATTAATTTGAGTTGTTAGTCTATTTTTTGTTTGTTTTTGGATGCAAAAAATCGTGTATTTATGAAAGTTTAAGGAATATTACCAGTGAAATTGGCAAAAATATTTAGCAAAAAAAAAAAGAAAATTGGCAGCAAAACAATTAAATCAGAAATTTTAAAAAAATTTGTCCACTGGTGGGGCCCATTTTTTTAAAAAATTGAAGCACCCTAAGGTAACCGAATATTTATGTTGCAATATGCCATTTTTATGTTACAGTAGATCTCTAAGGTAACCCGAAAGTACATGTTACCCTAGTGGTGAAATAAGTTACATTAGGTACCCTAAGGTAACATCGAAATATGTAACATATAATTTATGTTACCTTAGCCCAAAAATGGGTCTATTGTAACAATTTAGCACCCTAATGTAACAGAATTTTTGGGTTACCGCAGGCTGTTTATGGTGTAGTGACTTATGCAAGATCAAACATGGGATCCTAACTTCATTAAATACTTCGCTTAGATCTGACGCCTTTAATCACTATATGCATTGGTTATGATATCTGATCGGACAACACGAAACAAGTACACGCTACCTGTCAGCATACGTATACCAAACTACCCATATATCCACAAAAGAGATAGAAGATGAATAGACACCAATTATGCTTAGACCCTATATGTCTATAGAATTTGAAAACATAACGGTTGAGGAACAAGTTATCCATTAAGATCACACAGGGCAGTATAAGTATTTTCATCTCACACCACGAATCATATTGATAAACAATTATGAACCTATGCTAGCATGGCAAGTTATAAATCTCAAGATACACTTTCACTTCACAAGAGATTAACAAATTAGATGTTCATGACGCATCTATCAATTAAGCATAACCATACGAGGATATCAAATATACATCACACACATATCTTTAAAGCATCAAGATACTAAAGCTCCATAAATAAATCCGTTAGAAACCCATGACAACGATTAATTCATAATCGAACCGCTCGTCATCATGGGATCTGATAAACCCATGATAAAAACAAAGTATGAAAAGGTTCAAATAAACCTAAGTAATTGATATATAATGGTGATATAAATTACAATGGTAGGATGTGTTTATATAGGCTCTAGAAGTCTTGCCCAACAAGAAATTCCCCAAAATAGAGTTAAAATAGAATTTCTGCAAAATACGTTTCCTAAACTGATTCTGTTTCTAAGGAAAATTCGTAGCTGACTTTTCTTCAGTATTTCTGGGCCGTTCCAGTTGTATTTGGACATCTGGACCACTTCAGAATGATAGATAATCTCGTTAGCTACGCGTGGACAGTAAGATCGCCCAAATCGGACTTGTAGAACTCAAGATATGGCCAAAACAAAAATCCGAAAATCAGGCAGAATTTCTACACGCTCCAGGCTCACAAATACGCGCTCCCGGTACGTAAACCTACTGTTCCACGCGCTCCCAGTGCACAATTACGCGCTCCATGCGCATGAACTTCCTGTTGGGAGCTGATTTTGGCTGATTTTCTTCATTTTAACTCCTTTTTCCTTCGTTTCTTTTGCAAATGCTTCCGTCTTCAATTCTCTAGACTTCAAGTCATCATGGTGGCTCAAAACAAGTCTCCATTCCTCCTTTCCATGCTAGAATTCAACTCTCAAAATCGACGAAAATATCAACTCTAATCGATAATTCGCAAACCTGCACAACTAACATAAACATATCAAAACTACAACAAACTTGAGTCCAAGACAATCAATTTAAGCCGAATTGAAGCGATCCAAGTGGATATAAAATCCACTTATCACCTGGTTCTGGGTGCCTTACTAGCGATAACCCATTCCCAGAAGCCTGCAGCTGGATACCGGATGCTCGGCATGGGAGCCTTTATTCTGGGAACTCCAATTATTTTATGAATCGAGTGTAGTAATATCATACGAGCCATTCCTGCAAGGCTATGTTAGTTATATGTTTGGTAAACCATACGAGTTAACTCTTGTAACCACATAGGTTGATGATTAAAAGATTGATGTCTGCCAATCACGGTTCCATACATGATTAATAATAAAGGGATCCATGTATGCCGATAAGGGTTCCATACATGCCCAAATGATCAGGTAAGCCATGTGAACCAGTCAAGGTTTCACACATGTCTGATAATGAAGGGATCCATGTGTGCGATCAGGGTTCCACACAAGCCCAAGTGATGAAGGGATCCATGTATGCCGATCAGGGTTCCATACATGCCCAAATAACCAAGTAAGCCATGTGAACCAGTCAAGGTTCCATACATGTCTGGTAATAAAGGGATCCATGTGTGCCGATCAGGGTTCCACACACGCCCAAGTAAAGAAGAGATCCATGTATGCCGATCAAGGTTCCATACAAGCCCAAATAACCAAGTAAGCCATGTGAACCAGTCAAGGATCCATACATGTCTGGTAATAAAGGGATCCAGGCATGCCGATCAGGGTTCCACACAAGCCCAAGTAATGAAGGGATCCATGTATGCCGATCAGGGTCCCATACATGCCCAAATAACCAAGTAAGCCATGTGAGCCAGTCAAGGCTCCATACATGTCTGGTAACAATCATGAAAAGTTTAAAATTCTGATAATTTCAACCTATTAAGCTAAGAGGTGTATTCACTACTACCCCCTAGTTCTGGATGGTAATCTGGTTGCCATGTAGGATTATGCTTGTAGGTCTTCCATATCTTTCTCTTCTCAAATATTTTTAAGTGGTAAATGTAAAAGGAAACAATCAACTTCTACTTTTAATGAAAATCAAATAGTACGATTACATAAAATTTCATCCAGACGGGGTGTGCATCCACTACCCCCCGGGCTTCTACTGAAAATCATGAAATCCTAAGAACTGGAAGGGAAATGACACAACCACAACTAGTAGGTTGCCTTTATTCATCCCAAGCTTGAAATAGGCCTACATTTGCTTTGAAAAAAGTCTTACTCATAATACTTCTTAAGGTGCTCAGCATTCCAAGCATGGGGAATAGTGTTCCCATCCATGTCTTCAAGGTGGTAGGTGCCTTCCCAAAAAAAAAGACTTTATTTTGTAAGGCCCTTCCCAATTTGCTCCAAAGGCTCCGTGCCCAGGAACCCTCATATTGGGCATCATTCTTCTTAGCACTAGGTCGCCAACCTTGAGAGGTCGAGGGCGTACCTTGTTGTTAAAGTATTTGCGGGTCCTCTGTTGGTAAGCCACAAGTTTCAGCTAGGCGGTAGCCCGTGTTTCTTCCACCATATCCAGGGCCAACCTCTGGTTTATCTCATTTGTCTCTTGATTGAAGTTATCCCTTTTGTTGGATCCCTCTCCCACTTCCACGGAAACCATAGCCTCACACCCATAGGCTAGAAAAAAAAGGGACTCCCCGGTGGTGGACCTGGGAGTAGTGTTGTAAGACCACAAAACCATTGGAAGCTCTTCTGGCCAACTTCCCTTTTTGTCTTCCAACTTGGCTTTTAGAGTGTGATTGATGATTTTGTTCATAGCTTCCGCCTGCCCATTGCTTTGGGGATGGCAAACGGCTGAAAAGTCCTTCTTTATTTCCAAGTTCTCACATAGACTTCTCATTTCTTTACTATCAAATTGCTTGCCAAGGTCTGAAATCAGCTTGTACGGTACCCCGTATCTATATATAATGGCTCGCTTGAGAAATTCCTTCAACTTGTTGGCAGTGATGGTAGCCAGGGGTTCTACCTCAGCCCACTTGGTAAAGTAGTCAACAGCTACCACATCATATTTCACACCTCCTCTGCCTTTTGGAAGCTCCCCAATCAGGTCAATTCCCCATATTATAAAGGGCCATGGGCTCCCAATAGGCCTTAGCTCCACAGCTGGGTTGCTATTAAAGTTAGAAAACCTTTGACATTGATCACAAGCATTAGAAAAGTCATAAGCATCAGCCTTCATGGTGGGCCAATAATAGCCCTGCCGAAGCACCTTATGAGCGAGGGAAGTACCCCCCCCCGAGTGGTTGCCACAGATGCCTTCATGTACTTCCCTTAGGATGTATTCACATTCATTTTCAAATACGCACCGTAATAGAGGCTGATTAAACCCTCTCTTGTACATGATACCATCATAAATTACATAACGGGCAGCCTTATATTATGAGTTTCCGGGCTTCATCTTTATCTTTCGGAAGCACTCCCTTGGTGATATACTCACGTATTGGGGTTGTCCATTGGATTTCCACTGAAAATTCTATCTCCATGACTTCCTCTCGATGGATGCTTGGTTGGAGTTGGACTTTGAGGGGAATCACCCCTAACAGAATAGCTTCTTACTGGGATCCCAATTTAGCAAGGGCATCAGTATTGGCATTTTCCACCTTTGGGATCTGATTCAGATTCAGCACTTTAAACTTACTAATTAGTTCAATGCGGGGGCCTCGGCTCTGGAAGCTCCATTTGATTTGCCACACAATCAACATAGAGTCACTAAACACATTCAAGTATTCTACCTTCATTTCCAGAGCTAGTTTCAACCCAGAAATCAGGGCCTCATATTCCGCATCATTGTTGGTAGCCTTAAAGCCAAAGTGTATGTCACTCTGAATTCGGTGCCCCTCTGGGCTTACCTGTAACGGTCCCAAATTCGGGGACAGATATGGGGCCACTAACCACAAACAATATTGTACATCTCTGAATATAAACAACATTTAATAATATAAACCCCTTAACCAAGATCGCATACAGGTTATGGTGTGCAACAAACTATCGAATTACTTTATTACAACTCAATCTCAGGATAAAAATACTATACAATTCTATGAATATACAAAACCACTATCTAACTACGTATCCAACCTTGGCAATTCCCAAACCACTATTTGACGAAGTCCACAACTCGAACGTCTCTTTTCGCTGCCCGGAGATTAATACCATCTGTCCACTTACTAGGTTTACTAAACTTCTCTCTTAACTGGAGAAAACAAACAAAAGCAAGAGTAAGCCAACAATGCTCAGCAAGTGCATAAAGTGATAACAATTTCAATATCAAAACAATTTTGATAACAAAGGAATTTCAACTTATACTGTGAAAGAATCTGTGATATTACTTTTATGTTGCCATGAGGGCCAACACTTCACCATTAATGAGGTGCAACAGGAACTAGAACAGAATAAAGTTTTGTTCAACCAAAATAAGCATTATAGACTTCAAGGGAATCAAGCTTTAATAATTCAATAATGATACTCAAAATTCAAGGTCAAATGATAACCATTCAATAATAATACTTGGAACTCATGGTCAAGCGATAAGAATCAATGTCCAACTGGATACTCAATTTATAGATTAGAATTGGATTTTTCATTTCGATGCAACGAGTTAAAGTGGATGATCAGTCACACTAAAACTCCGGATATACTCTCTTGGTATATCCAAATACTCAACTGGATCCAAGGCCCCTTTTGGCCTATAACATAATACTCATATACTGACTGGCGTCCTCAGTCCTGAAAACATTTTCATTTAATAAAAACTTCCAATTCTATCTTTAATACTCAGGTCAGGTGTCGGGACAATCGACCACCCTTGATTTCCAACGACTGGAACTCACGTCCAGAATAACAACTTATGATTAGGAATTAATAAGAAACGTCATCATCATCTGGTATCGACAAGTTCGATACCACATAGGGGAATTTATAAAGAACATTAATTTATAAGGGTATCAACAAGATCAATACGAATACTTCAAATTATAACCACAACAGATTATGCAAAGAGATATTTCATTTGAGCAAGAATGGGGATATAATTTGCAATAAGATTCCAACAATGAAATTCTAGATTAAAGCAACAACATGGTCAAGTACCGGCATTTAATAAAATTTATACACACTGAAGAATTTGAGCTTCCATAAGTGGAGAAAACAGATTAGAACAATAATTATAAAACAGTTTCAATAGGGAAGGGTTTAGATCAGCACAGGGAACATTGTCTGAGTGGAAGTCCATTGATAAAAATATACTAGATCAGGCATTGTGCCAGCGGGCTTTCATAAAAGTTAAGAGAAACTTAGATGTTCTTGTTTAGAAAATTTCTTAGGAGTATTTGACGAAAATAGAAGTAATGGCATTCCATTGTCAAAATGTAAAAAGGTTGTTTACAAGATTCTTGGTAAAATCGACAAATGAATTATGGGTGAGGGAAAATCAACAGCATCATACTAATTTGAAGAAGTATGTAAATCATCTTTCAACTATACTTGACCAACTTATTTCATACGATAAATGAACTAAATTGCATCACTTGAATAATAAGTGAATAGCAATAACACTTGCCTCGATTTACGGAGTTCCTGGTCCTACCACGGATCCTCAACTCAATTTCACATCAGTCCTTACTGGTAATTTGCTACTTCACATCCATACGCTCATCGACTTTGCTACTACCATCTTGTTCCAATTGTCCTTGCACTGCTCTCGGACTGGTCTCTTACTCGTACCTTTACAAATTCAAGTACCGTTTCAATGTCAAATCAAGCAAACTCTTATTTGCTCTACTCTACCCATACGCGTCCTATAACGCTTATACTCATGTATACAAATATACACAATTACATATAGACATATCCAACTATATCCATATAGTAGTCTTAGTATAGTTACTAAGTCACATAAACACGGCATACAACCATTTCAAAACGGCACACCATATACTTTTCAAAACCATAATATATTCTCGAAATACTCCATCGACACATATACTTAAACCCTTAGAAATCATAACATACTTTCAAGCATTGAAATCAAATAATTTAAATAGACTTTTAAATAAACTTGCAGGGGATTTTTTAGAAAATTTCGGCATGAAGTATTCATTTATCGGACTATGGGCACAGCCCCTCAAATACAATTCAACCCTGCTTTTGCAAAAATAAAGCTGCCTCAACTTGCAGCAACATAAAAGTAAACAAGTAAGAAAAGTACCCACCCAGACATGCGACACCTAGCACATAATAATTTACATTAACACTACTACTTACGCTACACCAATGATCGTATTTCTCACGCATTTTAATGATACGCGTGACAATCAATCATTGATGTTCGTAAGCCCTAGGGAACAACCCCTAGCACTAACTATTACTTACGCTATATCAATGATCACATCACTCAAGTATATTAATTATACTCGTGATAGCTAATCATGGATATTCGTAAGCCCGAGGAACTAGTTGAAGAGAATTACATGATGGAGTATATTTTTATATATATTTTAGATGATTTTATTCCCATATTTATTGTGTTTTGCATTGATTTGGATTTTTATTTAATAGATTTTATTATTTTATTGTAGGGAATAAAGAATTCATGACTTGGAAGGATTTGGAACAAAAAGAGCTATTTTGGAGATAAAATAGGATAAAATTCGTATTATTGGGCTACACAGGCTGCCTGCACTGTTTGGGCCATATCTTGAGTTCCAGAAGTCAGAATTTGACGATCTTACTGTCCACGCGAAGCTTGTGAAATTTTCTTTAATTCAGAGGTGGTCCAATAAGCAAAATCGAACTGGAAGAGCCCGGAAACAGAGGAGAAAAAGAAGTTACGAATTTTAATTAAGGAATCCTATTCAGTTATGGAATCCTACTTGTAATTTATTTAGAGTATTAAAATACTTTTATTGGGCAAGACTTTTAGAGCCTATATAAACACATCTAGGGTATTATTTTGAGAAGAAGAGATTAGGGATGTAATATTAGATCAGATAATATAGTTTAGAGTAGATTAGTATTATTATTAGCTGGAGATGTAGAGAAACACCATGACTCTTCTTTTGGGTGACAACATTGAAGTTTGAAGGTTTTGTTCTCTTAATCTTTCTTTGTTCTTATTAGTTTAATTCTGTTTTCTTGTTTTACTAGTTGTTTTACTTGTTTAAATATTAGCGAGTAGTTATTTCTAGGGCTTAAAGGGAAGCCATGTTTGCACTAATATTGGCATGATTTTCATAGTGGTTTGATTGGTTATGGTTAATTCTGATTGATATGTTTTAATCATTAATTTGTGTAATCGGCCGATATCATGGATTAATTATATGCAAATAGGGGTGTGGATCGAGAGATTTACTTACTAGAGGCACACATACGATTAGCAGAATTGAATTTGAGTGAGGAAGCATCATTGGATTTCTGAGAGCGTTAATTCTTGGAAGAGATTAACTTGACTCTAATTACCTGATTGATTGAATTACTAAAAGTGGTTAATTGTGTTGAATGTTTCGAGAGTGTTAATGCTTGAAAGAGATTAACATACTCTAGTTATAGGATCACATTGATTGCTTTAGCTTAAGAGCCAATTGTGTAAGCATGGTGGACCTGATTGCCCTAGGTTTTAAATAATTTGTTTATCATCTATTTAATTAGTGTTAATCTAGTTTAATTAGTTAATTAATAATTCTTCAATAATCGTATGACCCTTGAAACAATTAGCGATAACTGAAAAGGAATTAGTAGAACCTGTCTCTTTGTGGATTCGACCCGCTTGCCATTTGTACTAGCAATAGACACCGTGCGCTTGCGGTTAAGTATAATTTGACATATCAAGTTTTTGGCGCCGCTGCCGGGGAGACAGCGAGTTTCTATTGATTTTAATTTAGTTGTTTAGATTGTTTCCATTGTCTTATTGGAACTTTTGTTCCAATTGAGGCAGATTTTACGTTTTCTTGGCTTTGTTGAGAGTTTACAGGTTTGCAATGGGTGAAGTTGATACTTTTCCACAAGGAGTTGCACTCTTATCTTCCCTAGTAGAGGCACATACTCGAGAGATTGCCATGTCAAAGCCTACAGAGCCCACTATGGGTCCAATGAGTATCAATGAGATGTCACAAGTGGCCCCTAAAACTTACAACTTCTGTCAAATTTGCGGTGTGCAGGGTCACTTTGGTTTTGAATGCTCTTACAATGTCTATAATTCTCAGAATGCTCAGTTGGGACAGATGAATTCTTTTGAAGAAGGATATGGGTACAATCAGTATTCAAACACTTTTGATCAAGAATGCGTAAATCAGCCAGATTTCTACTACCAGGACAATGGTGCTCAAAATTTTTCATATCATAATCAGCAACAGTTTGAGCAACAATATTATCAGTCATATGAGCAGCCGCCACAGCAAGAATATCAATATCCTCCTCTACAAGAAAATCTACATGTTTCTCAACCCAGCGTAGATGTGCAAGCTGATCAGACAAATGAGATGTGGGATATCTTGAATAAAATGCTAAAGAGTTTTGAAGAATTAGAAACTCAAAGTTTGGCGATTGAATCTCAAATTGCACAGTTGGCTAACTCTTCTACTACAGGGCAGCTCGACTATTTACCATCATCATCTATCCGATCCGAAGAGGACCTGATTGCTATCAATCTCACAAGCGATCAGGAATATCATAGTTTCTCCATGTATGTTGATGATGAGGCCATTGATAAAGAGAAGGAGCATGCCACCGATGACGAGATCAATGATGTTGCTGCTACCGAGGACAATGTGACTGATGATGAGGCTACAAAGGAAAGCAATACAGAGATGGTTGTTGTTTCTCTTCCACAACCTGTGCCTAAGCTACCATGTATTGATAAATTTGCTCTCGATCTAGCCTCTACTTACAAGGCTTCTTTGCTCAAGAACACTTATTTCAAGGTTGATGTGATAACAAATATTGTCCAAGAAGATTTTTCTCAAATTCTGGTTGAGGATCCATACAAAGTGGCTCCTACGTTTGAAGCTCGAGAAGAGGGAGAAGATGGAAGTGTCTTATTAATCTTTGATGTGATAAGCCAAGATGTCCGAATGGCTCCAGTGAAAGTGAGGAGTGAAGAAAAGCCACCACCAGAACCTCCACCTTATGTCAAGGGAGTTCAATATTTTCTTGGTGTTGAATTTTATCGCTGTTTTATCACAAAGTTTTCCAAAGCTGCACAAGCACCCTCTCTATTGCTTATTAATGACATATTTTATTTTACTGATGCTTGTTTGGAGACTTTCTGCAGGATAAAGACAATCACTAACACTCTTGATACTTTTTGTGGTGGCGAGTTTATGATCGTGAAAGTGGATATTAGGCCTTTTCCGGAGTATTTTTGAGGAGGTCAAGCTAATGACTCTAAATAAGCGCTTCGTGGGAGGCAACCCATGCATTAGTGTAGGAAAAAAATTGAGCGTTGTATGAAGAAAAAAAAAATGAGTGTAGTGAAAAAAAAAAGAGTAGTAGTATTGTTCAAAAAAAAAAAAACGAGTAAAGCAGAATGTAACCGCGCATCAGGCGCCAGAACAGCGCATCAAGCGCCATGTAACGCAGAAGCTAAGCGCGCATCAGGCGCCAGAACCGCGCAGAAGCGCCCAGTCACGCAGGACGGACCCGCGCAATAGCGCTGTACCGCGCGAAAGACCCTGTAACGCAGCTATAAGCTGCGTGACAACACCTGTCTGTCAGAATTTTTCCCGAAAAATTGTGATTTTGCTCATAAAATCAACCCCAAATTCAATCCTAACCCAAATTCTTTCAATCCCTAATTCCTATATCTATCCTACATCAAATCCTAACCTCTCCAAATCTCTCCTACACAATTAAAATTTTTATTCAACCTATCCATCATCTTATATATATAAACACCTATCCATACAAATCCAATTCCTCTTCTATTTTTTTTTAAATCTCCAAAAATTCAATTCTAAAGAGGAATTAATTGCAAGTTCACCTCTTCAATTCGTAGTGGGTTTATTTCTTCTCTCAAATTTTATTTTGATTACGATGTGTTCTTGTAAATTGGGATTTATATTATTCTTGATATATTGGGGTATTTTTGGTGTGATATTGCTTGGTAATTTTTGGTGGAGCTTCTTTTGAGTTGGGTATTGATTCTTTTGGCTCGTAAGCATGGGAGAGATAGTGCTAATGTTGGGAAATTTTCATTTTCGACGGTGGAGGTTAAATTTAATCGGTTGATGTGAGGCTAATTGCTAAGGAAAGGGGATTTTTGCGAGGAAAAAAAATTGTTGGGTTGGTTCATATGATTGGTGAGTGGTTCGGGAGTTTTATGCCAAATGCAACCGTGATCACCTATGGAAGTGGTTAGTGGGTGGCTCCTAAGCGACTGAGGGGTGGTTTTCACACCTGACACCTTGATTCCAGGGGAGTTTTCTTTCTTTTCTTTTTAGTGTAGTTTTATTTTGTTTTTAGTTGTATTTTTGTATCTTGTTCATTAGTTCATTGGGGACAATGAACCGCTTAAGTGTGGGGAGGTGTTCTCAACGTAGTGTATTACTTGTTTAAAAAAAAAAATCAAAAAAAATTAAAAAATTAAAAATACCAAAAATAATTCTAGCCATGCAATTTGATTAGTTGTTGTATTTTGCTTGATACACCCATGCATGCGTAGAATTCTTGTGTTCTTGACGCTTTTGTATGAGAAGTGACGTGCTTTGTTCTTGTGCACACACTTTCACTAGCAAGTTGAAGCTGGTAGACTTAATTAGATGTTGTAAGTGATTAGAATGACATGAATATGTGCAAGATGACTTGGTTTCCATGCTTTGAGTACAAGTAGGTGCGTTAGAGAGTCTTGTTACTTGGGATTGATTATGTTTTGTCACACCAAGTGAGTTTTGAGCCTATATGCATATCTTTTGTATGATTTTTCATTTGCTTGAGTGTCCACATGTTGTTTACATTGCTAGCACTTACTTGAGATCTTTCTTGAAATGCATGACATTACTTGATGATGAGATGATAAAGGCACTTAGGTTTAACCTCGTGTTTCCCATATTTCCACACCTTTTATACATGATAAATTAGTCAACCCGTTGAGCTTAATCCTATTCTTTCGGTGACACACTACGTTACTTGCCATTATCCTTTTTATTCTATTGGCCTTACATTAAATTTGAACCTAAATTGTCAAAGGCTAGTATCGTGCTTAAGGGAGTAATAAGGTGTGCAAAGAGGGGTTTTTATTGATGATCATACTTTTGGGGAATATTAATTTTGGGTTGATGCTTGCTAGTCGAAATTCATAAAAATATCTATGGATCATTGTGCTTATTCCTTAGATCTCAGAAAAAAAAAATAGAAAAAAAAAGGAAAAAAAAAGAAAAAAAATAAATTAATTTGAGAGCATTCTTATGTTTGTATGATCCTTCTTCATTCGGCTGGTCAAGTTATTATGTAAGGGTTATTGAAAAATTCAAGTGTGGGGAAGTATTTGTGGTTTTAATAGAAAGGGAATGGAATTATTTATATTGTTGGGTACTAGCTTTTGACATTTAACCTGTTTTAGCTTTACTTGACATACCTTGTCCCTAGCCCACGCTACAACCCGAATAAAGACCTTTTGATTGTCATCAGTGATGTATGTTGTGTTGAGAGTGAGATTGATTGCGAGTGTCAAGTTGTGTTTATGATTTTGTTGGAATTGAGTGATACACTTACCCTTGTTCTTGAGTGAATATTCGTTTTTGAGTGAAAGGTGAGTTATTACTTGCTTTGGCATAGGAGATCCCGGGTTTAGACTTAAAGATGTGTTTCTTGTGGTCTTAGCATGATTACCAACGATTTTTACACTTGACATGAATTTTTATGACCTTCTGCATGTTGGTTGAGTAGACTACGTGAATACTTGCACTTTCGACACCAAGACATCGTATGTTTGCTTTGATTCTTAAGTTGATGTGGCATGAGAGGACTTGTGTGTGTGGTGATGTGTTAGCATTGATCTTTTGCATGGTTAGATGAATTTTGTGGGTACATTCACTATAAACCCTCACGAGACAACACTCGTCCTACTAGGGCTGCCTAGGGGTTTAACGGCTTGTTGCATACGCTCAATGCAATCGTGTCATCTACGAAAGTGATGTTTGTTAGGACTTAGTTTTTATTTCACTTATTTGCCCGAGGACGTGCAAATGCTAAGTGTGGGGATGTTTGATGGAGTATATTTTTATATATATTTTAGATGATTTTATTCTCATATTTATTGTGTTTTGCATTGATTTGGATTTTTATTTAATAGATTTTATTATTTTATTGTAGGGAATAAAGAATTCATGACTTGGAAGGATTTGGAACAAAAAGAGCTATTTTGGAGATAAAATAGGAGAAAATTCGTATTATTGGGCTACACAGGCTGCCTGCACTGTTTGGGCCATATCTTGAGTTCCAGAAGTCAGAATTTGACGATCTTACTGTCCACGCGAAGCTTGTGGAATTTTCTTTAATTCAGAGGTGGTCCAATAAGCAAAATCGAACTGGAAGAGCCCGGAAACAGAGGAGAAAAAGAAGTTACGAATTTTAATTAAGGAATCCTATTCAGTTATGGAATCCTACTTGTAATTTATTTAGAGTATTAAAATACTTTTATTGGGCAAGACTTTTAGAGCCTATATAAACACATCTAGGGTATTATTTTGAGAAGAAGAGATTAGGGATGTAATATTAGATCAGATAATATAGTTTAGAGTAGATTATTAGCTGGAGATGTAGAGAAACACCATGACTCTTCTTTTGGGTGACAACATTGAAGTTTGAAGGTTTTGTTCTCTTAATCTTTCTTTGTTCTTATTAGTTTAATTATGTTTTCTTGTTTTACTAGTTGTTTTACTTGTTTAATTATTAGCGAGTAGTTATTTCTAGGGCTTAAAGGGAAGCCATGTTTGCACTAATATTGGCATGATTTTCATAGTGGTTTGATTGGTTATGGTTAATTCTGATTGATATGTTTTAATCATTAATTTGTGTAATCGGCCGATATCATGGATTAATTATATGCAAATAGGGGTGTGGATCGAGAGATTTACTTACTAGAGGCACACATACGATTAGCAGAATTGAATTTGAGTGAGGAAGCATCATTGGATTTCTGAGAGCGTTAATTCTTGGAAGAGATTAACTTGACTCTAATTACCTGATTGATTGAATTACTAAAAGTGGTTAATTGTGTTGAATGTTTCGAGAGTGTTAATGCTTGAAAGAGATTAACATACTCTAGTTATAGGATCACATTGATTGCTTTAGCTTAAGAGCCAATTGTGTAAGCATGGTGGACCTGATTGCCCTAGGTTTTAAATAATTTGTTTATCATCTGTTTAATTAGTGTTAATCTAGTTTAATTAGTTAATTAATAATTCTTCAATAATCGTATGACCCTTGAAACAATTAGCGATAACTGAAAAGGAATTAGTAGAACCTGTCTCCTTGTGGATTCGACCCGCTTGCCATTTGTACTAGCAATAGACACCGTGCGCTTGCGGTTAAGTATAATTTGACATATCATTACACAAGTCCTTAAATATTGACATTTAGGACTTGTGATCTCATTGCAACTCCTCGCAGATAATCACATAATCAAATAAATCTAACTATTAATCTTTGATATAAATCACATTTTAAAACCATACAAATAGCTCACCACCACATATAATTTACCACCAAATACTCGACAATTAAGATATCCAACAATTACTATAACTTGACTTTATACATTTAGTACATAAACATTTATAGCTCGATAAAACCATATATCTCAATATATCATTCATCAATTAATAATTAACCACTACTAGCCCGAACACATGATCGGGTCCACAATTAGCCTCAACAATTAATGACTAACAATTAACAATTAATAATAATCAAAACATATTGTTCAACTCGAAATAAATCCCACATTTATACTTAATCACCACGATACTAAGTAACTATATTCTCCGAATTAATCACGGAATTACAACAATGATATTGCAATTTAAACTAATTAAATTACAACTACTTCACAATTAAATCACAATTAAATTACCACAATCACAATAATTTATATATTTTCCGAATTTAAACTACAAGAATCCAAAACAATTACCTCGAAATTTACAACTAATTAAATACGAAAATTAAATAGATAAAACGCGAGATTATACCTTCCGAATTCATCAATTCCCCGCAACAATCTCTCCCCCCCTCTCTCTACCTCTCTCTGCACAGTCTCTCTCCCTTCTCCACCGCTGCTGCACGCGCTAGCCGCCACGAGGCCGCCACCAGTCCTTCGCCGGCGACACCTCCGACTACCGCTGCTCCTCCATCACGCCTCCTCCCCCTTTGCGCGACCTTCTTCCCTCCGCTGCACACACCACTCGAGTGTATACACACACGCAGATGAATATATACACACACATATATATATACACACCAATTGATTCAAAAATCAAAACCCCCAATTCAAATTCTTCTCAAATCCCAAATTTCTATTCCCCTCAATCTCACTTTTCTTCTTCTTTTCTTTTTTCTCTCCCCCTCCCCCGTTTTCTCGATTGTTCTAGAGTTGCTGTGTTTATTCTGTTATTGGGCTTGGCCCAATATAATATATTACCACACAATACTCTTCGGCCCAAAATTAGAACACTTCTGATTCGCTTTTAAATCTAATACACAACTTTCATAAATTGAAATTAAATAGAATATTCAGAAAATTCAACTTTTCATTTTTAAAATAAAGAATATAAAATTACGAACACCCACATATTTTTAAAATATTTTTCGGGTCAAAAATGAATTAAATATGAATTTTCCAAGTTTTGATCCTTTTAAATACAATAAAACTCTTAAAATCATTTTAAAATACCACAACACCCAAATTAATCCTCCCAACAATTTTAAAAACTCAATAAATATATAAAGATAATTTTACAAAAGATTTCATGATTTTTAATCCCTCCGATAATTTTATAAAATTACAGAGGATCAAAACTACATGATTTAAATATACTTAAATCCTCAAAATTACAAATAAAAATATAGTGACCTTCACCACTTATCCAAATCATCATATAAGCACATAAGCAAAATTTTCACATACGTTTCACCTTTACAACAATACTCACATAATAAAATTCATAATTTATATTAAATAAATAATTCGAAATTCGAAATTTTCTTGGGGGTTATATTCTTCTCCCCTTAATAGGATTCTGTCCTCATAATCAACGCTAAGGACACCGCATCCTACTTCCACTCCCAGGTTGTATCTTTCAACCTCTAGGATTCCATCATACTAACTCATTCATTAATAAGCTCATTCTGCGAGCCCTCCAATTCCGAAAAACTTTAAACTTTGACTTCCGAGTCTTTTCAACTTTAGACGCTTAACTCACGGGGACGAATATCTTTCCTCGACAATCAATATAACTTTCTCGCATGTTGAACTATACTATGCGTCAAAACTATACTACCACGCAAACCTTTCGCAATAACACTGCCGTGCATTTTGCCTAAATTTACCACGATCTACGCTTGGTATACTTCCCACGCTTTACTTATAGCCACACGATTTTAAATAGAACTTCGAGAAAGAATCTCCAGAAATTCTCTGATCGCTTCCAGTCCGCTTTCAAGTACTATGTCGATCGAGAAGGGAATAATTAAAAGTTTCTTCTTGTCTTTAATCCCATATTCTTACCGAATACCCATTCTGGAAACTTAAGCATCATACCGTCCATTCTCAGTCAACTTGTAGCATCCTTGCAATCGAATACTATAATCACATATACGTCCTTAGACGTACCTCCAGCATACTTCAACTAACAACTAGATTCTCATTCTTATAAAATAGTCTGGTTTGCCAAATCCTTGGAGAACATAGCCTCGATTATTTTCAGCTTTGATAACTAATATACTTGTCGCCTTATCTGTGACTTCACTTAATACAAACACAAGATTGAAATATCCAATTTGTTACCAATTTTTTTGCCATCACAACTTCACTCAATACTAATCACGAAACAATTCTTCAACGATTTCCAATAACTCCTGCTTTAATCAACATGAATCTTCCACTTAACCTGCATCGCCACTTATTTACATCTCCCAAAATGAACCTTCCTCAGATAAAATTTTGGGAAAAGGAATATCAAGAAATCCTCAATCATCCTTACTCCTTCTTCACGTGCAATGTTACTTGAGAAGGGAATAATCGGAAAATTTCTATCCATCCTTCGTCTCATCGTTTTACCATGCAACCATTTCGAACTAATAACCATTCTTCTTAAATCATATATATTTTATTCACAATACATTATTCCGTTCCTCTGAAATTAACTTTCAAATCACCATTCTGCATACTTGACGAGTCCTCGAAGTTGACTCTACCCGCTACGACTTCAACATTTAACACCACTCACATTAGGATTCTGCATACTTGGAACCTTTCAAGGTCATTCTCCATTGGATTGCATACGCTTTCGGATGTTGTTTGAAAGCTTATTTATTGAAATCTGATTTGACTCAATTTTCTCCTTTCTGCTACCTTCTACTTATACAAAACAACTTCATTCCTTTAATATCACCATTTCTGGATCTGCTTGGTTGGTAAGACTTCTATATCCGCTTTCGACTTCAATCATCATTTTCACATTTCTTAAGATCAAAATCTCCCCTTCATTAATAGGAAATAAATCTAATCCTGAATCACATTTGACTCTCTTTATAGTCATCACCATCCATTTCCTGATAACTTACTTTATAATCGCATTGAATTTCTCGATTCTTGATAATTACAACAGTAGCCTTATTACTCTCTTCATAATTCCACTAAGATTAATATGATACTATTCTGGCAAAAATTTCCATCTTTCCAAGCTTATAACACATAGCTTCGACTTCTGACTCAACTACTTGTCATCATACTACCCTTCTAGTTACACCCACAACTTCCCACATTTCTCTTAATAAAATCTCTAGGGATTCTACTCCCGAAATCTTACCTTCTGACCATGGGATCTCGTTAATTTCTACAAATTCTCTTGCTATAGGCACTACGGTGCCTTTTCTCTTCTAACTCCACATCTTCGGGATTCCACATTCTTTTCTTAACTAAATCCTGCATGTCTTCTTATTTAATCACTTCTGGAAACTCTCTGGTTTCTCTGCCTTCCACCTTACTTACATTTTATTTCATCTTTATTAACTTTCTACCATCCTTGGTAATCGTGACTTGCTACACTAGCTTACATAAGTTATTTACTCCACATATTCACCTTACCCCTCATTCAGTCTTGATTGTTTTCTTACTAATCCTTACAAACCTTCTCATTCTACTTTGCTCTGTTTTACTCAAATCATCTCTCCTTGATTCTACCATCTAATGTCCCGCATCGGGATCAAAATATTCAAAATCTTATGGTATTCCATCTACTACCTCCGCCTTACATGGGATGTCTTATACCAACATTTTCATTATTATTCTTTCTTTTTCGCCTTTCAATATCTGCGATAATGTGCTCTTGTTCACTGCTCTTTTCCTTAATTCAATTTCTCATTAGCCTCAAAGCTTGTCTATGTCTTATCGGTCCAGTAAAAAATCAAATTTAACATGACATATTTGTCTTAGTCACCAAATTCTTAAACTTGCACAACCAATTCTTCGTCAGCATAATTGTAGTTTCAATCACTTAAGACGTCGTCGCGTCTATCTACACATCTTTTCATTGCTAGTAATTCTGAAATCATCAAATCTCCGACAAAGGAGGTCAATAAATTGAATGGGGCATCAATATGAATATATACCGAGTTTGTTTGACAAATCTTTTTAGAAAGGACTTCAACCGAGAGATCAATATGATCTTGGAACTATTTTCAGGTTGCATTTGTCACTTGGTTAACCACCATAGTACATAAGGATGGCCAGTCCTTAGTACTTTCTTGACAAACACAATCAGTGGCGTCCCACTTGACTTCTATCACAAAGATAAGATGTCCCTGAATCCCCTATCTGCATAGGTTGTTCATCTCAGCTGGAACAGAGAAAATCAAGTATTCATGATAATGGAAAGGATTCAAGAGTTTCAAAAAATCTTTCTGTAAAGATGGATCAAGTATCATCTGGAAATCTAAATATTTCTAAAAGAATGGAATTGAATTCGAATAAATTTGATGTACGAAACTCATCATCAATTGATGGGTATTAGACTTTTCAACTGTAGCATCAACTACTGATTAGGCAAACATTTAAGAAATTCTTAATTATTCAGTCTCACTCTTGTCGACTAAGCACTACTATACTTAGCTGCCAAACCGGCCTGACATTAATGAGTTGAATAAATAAGAAGATCTCAATTCATTCTCGATTTTTGAACCGTCACTGCGCACGAATGCCTCAGCAACGATGCTAACCGAGAATTAATTTACGATAATTCAAAGACAGAATAGGGAATGTCTTCAGATAATGACTTGGAACGAATCAATAATTAGGGGTGCACGACTACGCTTAACCTTCAATCCTTGCTAATACTCGCTTCTCACTTCGCATTCTTAACCTTCTCGTACCATCTTCAAAATGTTCACATCGAACTAATCTCGTAGGATGTCCTAAATTCTACGCGAAATTTCAAGATAACGTCTCTTGGACTGATAGCGCCAGCTGCCCACTTAGCTTATCCCGCTTTGGGTTCGATGTTTTGCTTCTAGCCAAATCCTGAAATGATTCGAACTCCTACTCGTGCATGATACGCCGAAAGTTCGTTTTGACGTCGCAATACTTGTCGAAGTATCCTAACGCAATCCTTATCCTATACCATTCTACCCGACATCTATCTTATACACGTACCCTAACTCTCCTAATCTGTTTCAGTGACCATAACCTGTAGCTCTGATACCAACTTGTAACGGTCCCAAATCTGGGGTACAGATATGGGGCCACTAACCACAAACAATATTGTACATCTCTAAATATAAACAATATTTAATAATATAAACCCATTAACCAAGATCGCATATAGGTTATGGTGTGAAACAAACTATCGAATTACTTTATTACAACTCAATCTCAGGATAAAAATACTATACAATTCTATGAATATAAAAAACCACTATCTAACTACGTATCCAACCTTGGCAATTCCCAAACCACTATTTGACGAAGTCCACAACTCGAACGTCTCTTTTCGCTACCCGGAGATTAATACCATCTATCCACTTACTAGGTTTACTAAACTTCTCTCTTAACTGGAGAAAACAAACAAAAGCAAGAGTGAGCCAACAATGCTCAGCAAGTGCATAAAGTGATAACAATTTCAATATCAAAACAATTCTGATAACAAAGGAATTTCAACTCATACTGTGAAAGAATCTGTTATATTACTTTTAAGTTGCCACGAAGGCCAATACTTCACCATTAATGAGGTGCAACAGGAACTAGAATAGAATAAAGTTTTGTTCAACCAAAATAAGCATTATAGACTTCAAGGGAATCAAGCTTTAATAATTCAATAATGATACTCAAAATTCAAGGTCAAATGATAACCATTAAATAATAATACTTGGAACTCATGGTCAAGCGATAAGAATCAATGTCCAACTGGATACTCAATTTATAGATTAGAATTGGATTTTTCATTTCGACGCAACGAGTTAAAGTGGATGATCAGTCACAATAAAACTCCGGATATACTCTCTTGGTATATCCAAATACTCAACTGGATCCAAGGCCCCTTTTGGCCTATAACATAATACTCATATACTGACTGGCGTCCTCAGTCCTGAAAACATTTTCATTTAATAAAAACTTCCAATTCTATCTTTAATACTCAGGTCAGGTGTCGGGACAATCGACCACCCTTGATTTCCAACGACTGGAACTCACGTCCAGAATAACAACTAATGATTAGGAATTAATAATAAATGACATCATCGTCTGGTATCGACAAGTTCGATACCACATAGGGGAATTTATAAAGAACATCAATTTATATGGGTATCAACAAGATCAATACGAATACTTCGAATTATAACCATAACAGATTATGCAAAGAGATATTTCATTTGAGCAAGAATGGGGATATAATTTGCAATAAGATTCCAACAATGAAATTCTAGATTAAAGCAACAACATGGTCAAGTACCGGCATTTAATAAAATTTATACACACTGTAGAATTTGAGCTTCCATAAGTGGAGAAAACAGATTAGAACAATAATTATAAAATAGTTTCAATAGGGAAGGGTTTAGATCAGCACAGGGAACATTGTCTGAGTGGAAGTCCATTGATAAAAATATACTAGATCTGGCATTGTGCCAGCGGGTTTTCATAAAAGTTAAGAGAAACTTAGATGTTCTTGTTTAGAAAATTTCTTAGGAGTATTTGACGAAAATAGAAGTAATGGCATTCCATTGTCAAAATGTAAAAAGGTTATTTACAAGATTCTTGGTAAAACCGACACATGAATTATGGGTGAGGGAAAATCAACAGCATCATACTAATTTGAAGAAGTATGTAAATCATCTTTCAACTATACTTGACCAACTTATTTCATACGATAAATGAACTAAATTGCATCACTTGAACAATAAGTGAATAGCAATAACACTTGCCTCGATTTACGGAGTTCCTGATCCTACCATGGATCCTCAACTCAATTTCACATCAGTCCTCACTGGTAATTTGCTACTTCACATCCATACCCTCGTCGACTTTGCTACTACCATCTTGTTCCAATTTCCACTTGTCCTTGCACTGCTCTCGGACTGGTCTCTTACTCGTACCTTTACAAATTCAAGTACCGTTTCAATGTCAAATCAAGCAAACTCTTATTTGCTCTACTCTACCCATACGCGTCCTATAACGCTTATACTCATGTATACAAATATACACAATTACATATAGACATATCCAACTATATCCATATAGTAGTCTTAGTATAGTTACTAAGTCACATAAACACGGCATACAACCATTTCAAAACGGCACACCATATACTTTTCAAAACCATAATATATTCTCGAAATACTCCATCGACACATATACTTAAACCCTTAGAAATCATAACATACTTTCAAGCATTGAAATCAAATAATTTAAATAGACTTTTAAATAAACTTGCAGGGGATTTTTTAGAAAATTTCGGCATGAAGTATTCGTTTATCGGACTATGGGCACAGCCCCTCAAATACAATTCAACCCTGCTTTTGCAAAAATAAAGCTGCCTCAACTTGTAGCAACTTAAAAGTAAACAAGTAAGAAAAGTACCCGCCCAGACATGCGGTACCTAGCTAGCACATGATAATTTACATTAACACTACTACTTACGCTACACCAATGATCGTATTTCTCACGCATTTTAATGATACGCGTGACAATCAATCATTGATGTTCGTAAGCCCTAGGGAACAACCCCTAGCACTAACTATTACTTACGCTATATCAATGATCACATCACTCAAGTATATTAATTATACTCGTGATAGCTAATCATGGATATTCGTAAGCCCGAGAAACTAGTTGAAGAGAATTACACAAGTCCTTAAATATTGACATTTAGGACTTGTGATCTCATTGCAACTCCTCGTAGATAATCACATAATCAAATAAATCTAACTATTAATCTTTGATATAAATCACATTTTAAAACCATACAAATAGCTCACCACCACATATAATTTACCACCAAATACTCGACAAGTAAGATATCCAACAATTACTATAACTTGACTTTATACATTTAGTACATAAACATTTATAGCTCGATAAAACCATATATCTCAATATATCATTCATCAATTAATAATTAACCACTACTAGCCCGAACACATGATCGGGTCCACAATTAGCCTCAACAATTAATGACTAACAATTAACAATTAATAATAATCAAAACATATTGTTCAACTCGAAATAAATCCCACATTTATACTTAATCACCACGATACTAAGTAACTATATTCTCCGAATTAATCACGGAATTACAACAATGATATTGAAATTTAAACTAATTAAATTATATGCAAGCATTTTGGACTTATCATTTTGTTTTGCCTAGCTCCGTTCATAACAGACTTCAGACCATGTTCACTAGGTTCTTGTGGAAAGGAGATGTTCATACTAAAGGTGGAGCTAAAATCAGTTGGGAGTCTATATGTGCTCCTTTGGACGAGGGTGGACTGGGTTTTAAGAACTCGAAAGACTGGAATCAAGCTCAGATGATGTCTCATCTCTGTAAGGTGGTTAACAAGAGTAGTGCCTTATGGGCACTTTGGATGAACACTACTTCACTAAAAAGACATCATTTTTGGACACTTCCTATGCCAACTGACTACTCTTGGATATTTCGTAATGTTCTTAAGCTTCGCTCTTTGGCAAGACAATACATTACTTTTACGATTGGAAATGGTATGAGAACTTCTCTTTGGTTTGATCCATGGTGGAATTCTATTTGCTTAGCTAATCATAACACTGACTACATCATATCTCAAGCAAATCTCCCCTGCAATGCAACGGTTCATGATCTAATATCTACAGGGAATTGGATTTTACCTAGGCCTTCAAACAGATTACATCACCTGCATCCTGGCTTGGTTTCTTGGCTCCAGAATTTCAATTATCCTACGTTTGACCTTGGCTCTCCAGATTCTGTAAGGTGGAATGGTATGCATCTTCACAAAGTGCGAACATGGCACATATGGAATTCTCTTCGAATGCCTCGTCCCCAGGTTGTTTGGATAGATCTCATATGGCACAAGTTCAAAATCCTTCGATATGCTCACCTCTGTTCAAAGAATTCTTCTAACTCTGCATTTATGGCAAGTGTGTCATACGCCTCTTGTTGTAAATCCAGTGCTTTATTCATGTCTGATGTAGAGATAGTGATATCCTTTCCTTGAATTTTGCAATAGACTACATATGAGGTTATAGCATTCTCAAGAGCAATGACTTCCACAGTGGCAGTCCTCCAAAACTGTTCTAGTAGGTCCAGATACAGAGTTAGGTTGGCTGAGAGTGCATCCTTGATGTATGATTCGGACATCCATCGAACAAAGCACTTAAAGTTTGCATTTGGTGCTTCCACATCGTTAGTTATTGCGATGAAATTGGTTTGAGTGGGTATGGTGAGTTGAGTGTTTGCCATTTTTATAGAGAGAGGAAGAGAACGAATGTTGAAGAAGAAATTAAGCTTTTGCAGTTAGGGTTTTCAGAGGTTTTAAGAGTTTAGATGCTTGAGAAATCGAATGAAATGAATCGAATAGATGTATAATTGTATAAGTATGAAGTACTTGAATTGTAGATTAGATATATGTCTTGTATCGACAAGTCAGGCATTCAAGCATAGTTTGTCATGGTAGGTTGCCAACTCTGCACAGACTCGCTTCTTTCGGGTTGGACACCTCTATTTTTTGTCACTTCTGTGCTGGTGGTGTTGAGACAGACTCGCACCTGTTTGCCACATGCCCTTACAGTAGTTTTATTTTTTCAAGGTTGGCTGGCCTTTTGAAGATTAGGTTTGTTGGACCATCTTGGGTTCGGGTGTTGTCTAATTTGGGCAGCATCCCATATCGCAATAGCAGCTCAGATTTTTGCCTATCACATGTGGAGGGAAAGGAATGTTAGGCAACATGGAAGAGGCTCGCTTAGTCCTACTATTCTGATTAAAGGCATTATGATCGATCTCAAGGCTAAGTTGAGAAGCACTTCTTGGTTTCAGCGGCTTGTTAATATAGATATGTATAGTTGGATTGCTATTTGAATTGGGTTGTTCTTCCCTTTTTTGTTCTTTCTATCTCTAATCTAGCTTTTGTTTAGATTAGGCATAGATAGCTCTCTCTAGCTGTACTAGAGCAAGGGTCAATCCCGATTTCTTTTGGTATACAATACATAACTTAGCAAAAAAAAAGAGTTAAGATTGATTTAACTCAATCAGATGCCTTGGATGGTAAGGGTTTGAAAAATAGGAGAAAGGCTAACAGGGCAGGACCGAAGGAAACTTGGGTACCAAAATCAACTTGATTTGATTTTGATGTGTGCAGGGAGACAGAAAGAATCTTTGGTACCTGGATAGTGGTTATTCTAGGCACATGACGGGAGATTCTACCCTGCTCACTAAGTTTGAAGAGAGAGATGGTCCTAGCATTACCTTTGGAGACAACAACAAAGGATATACTAGAGAATATGGCTTGATTTCACAAGGAAATGTTGTCATTGAAGAAGTAGCACTGGTTGATGGACTCAAGCACAACTTGCTGAGTATCAGTCAACTATATATGTGATAAAAATCAAAATGTGTGGTTCACATATGAAGCCTGTGTTGTCTTTAAGAAAAATGACAACAAGGTAGTGTTGACAGGAAATTGAAAAGGAAATGTGTACATTGCTGACTTCAACTCAACAAGTGCCAACTCTGCTACATGCCTCTTCAGTAAGGCAAGCATGGATGAAGGATGACTCTGGCACAAAACACTATCACACTTAAATTTTAGAGCCATGAATTAATTGGCCAAGAAGGATTTGGTCAGAGGTATTCCAAAATTGGAGTTCTCTAAGGATGAACTATGTGATGCTTTCCAGAAAGGGAAGCATAGAAGAAAGCCTCTTTCAAATCAAAGTCATTGTCATCAATTGATCAACCCTTACAGCTTCCGCACAAGGATCTATTTGGACTAGTCAATGTGTTGTCGATATCAAACAAGAAATACTGTCTTGTAATTGTCGATGATTTCTCCTAGTACACTTGGACCTTCTTTCTATCTTCGAAAGATGAGGCAAGTGAAATCATTATCAAGACAATCAACAACAATCCAATCTTCAGAGTAAGAAGGATTAGAAGCGACAATGGGACTGAGTTAAAGAATTCAGTGCTAAGAAAGTTCTATGAAGAAGAAGGAATTACTCAAGAATTCTCTGCATCAAGAACACCTCAATAGAATGGTGTAGTGGAGAGAAAGAACAGAACTCTTATTGAAGCTGCAAGGACTATGCTTGAAGAATCAAAGTTGCAAACATATTTCTGGGCTGAAGCTGTTAATACTGCATGCTACACTCAGAACATATCTTTGATCAACCAATCAAAAGGCATGACACTTTACCAACTATTCAAAGGCAAGAAGCCAACAATTAACTTTCTATATGTCTTTGGATGCAAATGTTTTGTATTGAAGAATTATGGCGAGAGCCTTGGAAAATTTGATTCAAAGGCAGATGAAGCTATTTTTGTTGGATACTCAGCTGGAAAATCTTACAGAATCTACAACCTAAGACTCAACATTGTTATGGAATCCATACATGTTGTCTTTGACGACAAGAAAATATATGGCCTTGTAGGTGAAGGTTTTCATGAGTCACTCTCATTCGAGAATGAGACATGTGGTGAAGAAAGTGAAGATGATGATGAAGAGAGGATAACGATGGGTGTAGAGAACAGATATGGATCATCAAGTGAAGTGTAGAATGGATCATCTGTAGAAGAGCAACTCACACCATCTAGTGAAGTTCATTTTGAAGCATTAGTTGAGACTCAAAGAGAAATATCTGTTGACAACTCCGTTAGAACTCTACTTAACACGAGGTCCATACACTCAGGGGGAGTTTCTCACAGTCAACACTTAACAATGAATCAAAATGGTCTACATCAAGAGAATGAAGTAACTTCATCAAGGTCAAGCTTGCCACCACAAAGAAAGTGGACTAAGGATCACCCTTTTGAGCTGATAATTGGTGACTCCAATGCAAAAGTCCAAACTAGGAGAGTAACACGAGAATAATGCCTGTACAACAGCTTTCTCTCTAAAGAAGAACCTAAGAAGGTTGAATATGCTCTTCTAGATCCAGACTGGGTTTTAGTAATGCAAGAAGAGCTAAACCAGGTTGAAAGAAATAAAGTATGGACACTTGTACCCAAGCCTAAGGACAAATCAGTGATTGACACTAAGTGGGTATTCAAGAACAATATGGACAAGAATGGTATAGTCACAAGGAATAAAGCTAGACTGGTTGCCAAAGGCTACTGTCAAGAAGAAGGAATTGACTTTGAAGAAACCTTTGCACGATTGGCAAGGTTAGAAACAATAAGAATCTTCCTTGCCTATGCAGCTCGTGCCAATTTCAAGGTCAATCAAATGGACGTCAAGACTGCATTTTTAAATGGTGTTCTGGAAGAGGAGGTGTATGTAAGTCAACCTTCTGGCTTTGAAGATCCAGATTTTCCAGAATATGTTTACTACTTGCTCAAAGTACTCTATGGCCTGAAGCAAGCACCTAGAGCCTGGTATGTGTAATAACCTTAACTTTAGCAATGCTACAGTGATCATATGAATAGTAAATTTTGAGGATTTAGGGAAATGGTATGTAGGTACCATATAAGTGAAACAGAAAATGAAAGAATCGGAAACCATATTAGTAATGTACTATGAAAATAAGTGACTCGAAACGATGATGGATTTCAGAAATTCCTGGGTATAGAATTTTTTAGATGTTGATTTCAATTGAGCACTATTGTATTGGATATTAAAGGGTATGGATGATGAAAAGGGTGTATACTTTGAGTGATAAGTGGATTTTATATCCACTTGGAGGCTTAAATTGATTGACTTGGTCTCAAGTTTGTTGTATTTTTGATGTGTTTTGTGTAGTTGTGCAGGGTTGTAGCTATCGGTTAGTGTTGGTGTTTTTAATCGATATTAGAGTGGAATTAAGCATTGGAATGAAGATTGGACACTTGTGTTGTGCTATCAAGGAGTTACATGTGTCTTGGTATTGAAGATGTTAGCTAATGCAAAAGAAACGGAGGAGAAAGGAGCAAATTTGTGTAAAATTCGGATTTTCTGGATAGGTTGCGCAGTCTTCACTGTTTTGGCCATATCTGGAGTTCTGGAAGTCCGTTTTTAGTGATCTTACTGTTCACGCGAAGCTTGGGAGATTTTCTACAACCTTGGACAGGTCTTCCACCCGCAGGCTGCGCGTGGTGGGCGTAGGAAGTGCGACAAACAGACTGATGGGCACAGGTTGCACGCGCGCGGTGCTGAAAAATTACAGTTTTTACTATTTTGGCCATATCTTGAGTTCTACAAGTCCGTTTTGGACGATCTTATAGTCCACGCGAAGATAACAGAATTCTCTTTCATTCTAAACTGGTCCAGAGGTCCAATTACAACTGGAACGGTCCAGAAATACTGAAGAAAATTCAGCTACGAATTTTCCTTAAAAACAGAATCAGTTTAGGAAACGTATTTTGTGCTAAACTGCAAAAATTCTATTTTAACTCTATTTTGGGGAATTTCTTGCTGGGAAAGACTTCTAGAGCCTATATAAACACATCCTACCATTATAATTTTGTATCATCATTAGTTAGCATATTATAACATAGAATTTATATCTTGTTTTATTATCATGGTTTCACTTGATCCCATGATGACGAGAGGTCCAATTACGAACTAATCGTTGTCATGGGATTCTAATGGATTTATTTATGGAGCTTTAGTATCTTGATGCTTTAAAGATCTGTGTGTGATGTATATCTGATATCCTCGTATGGTTGTGCTTAATTGTTAGATGCGTAGCTAACATCTAATCTGTTAATCTCTTGTGAAGTGAAAGTGGATCTTGAGATTTAGAACTTGCCATGCTAGCACAGGTTCATAATTGTTTATCAATATGATTTGTGGTGTGAGATGAAAATACTTATACTACCCTATGTGATCTTTATGGATAACTTGCTCTTCAACCGTTATGTTTTCAAATTCTATAGACATATAGGGTCTAAGCATAATTCGTGTCTATTCATCTTCTATCTCTTTTGTGGATGTATGTTTAGTTTGGTATACGTATGCTGACACGTAGCGTGTACTTGTTTCGTGTTATCCGATCAGATATCATATCTATTGCATATAGTGATTAAAGGCGTCAGATCTAAGCGAAGTATTTAATGAAGTTAGGATCCCATGGTTTATCTTGCATAAGTAATTCGATTTTAATTATCATTTGTTAAGTAATTCTTAGTTTTACTAAATTGCTTTTTAGTTAAATTAGATAATCAAAACCCAATATTGTTAATTGTCTTTGCAGTGCATAATAACCATACATTATTGCATAGGTACAAAACTGAATTAAAACCATAACCAGATCTCTGTGGGAACGAACTCGACTTATTCATATATTACTTGTGATCACGTACGCTTGCGTGATTTAGTGAAAACATTGAGGAACATGTAAAATTAGGATAAACCAGGGAATTATTGAGTCAAGAGAATGCCAAAGGAATTTGGATTGTTAAAAAATTTAGAACCACATGGAAAATGAGGTATATTCGAAACGAATCGTAATTAGACGAATATGGAGACTAAACAACCAAGATTAATATCATAACAAGGATATACACTACATTACTAATAACGAAAATCATCAAAACATTAGTTAGAAAATCAAGAACAAGATTATAAAATCACCTCACATGATCATCCAAATGACATCACCTCTTGCATCACATTCCACTAACTTAACCAAGGATTAATTAGTAATTTTGCCAAGTAAGTATCCATAAAACCCCACAAAACTCTAGACTTCTCAAGATAACACCAACCAACACAAAAATCTTATCATCTTCATCCATTTAGAACAATTCGGGTAAATAGACAGCAGTTCAGAAAAACAAGCATATCTCCTTCGTTTCTCAGCCACATTTTGCGTTCTTTAGCTTTGTAGAAAGCCCTTGAGATAATCTACAACTCTTATTTCACAAGGTTTGTCCAGAAAAGCAAGGTAAGGGCCTCGTTTTTCATGTTCTTTCAGCTGGGTTATAGAAACTCCGAAAATTCTAAGTATGTTCTTGATGTTTCTTGTTAGTTTAAGGTGTTATAAGGTTATATCAAGTCTTCTCAAGGACTACAAGCCTTTGTTAAGAGTATTAAAGCATCAAGGAAGGTATGGATTTCATGAACCCTTAGTATTATCTTGAGTTTATGATGACATATAGTTAGTTTTGTGGTTAAGTGTATATTAAGCATGAAATCATGATCATATGAATGTTTATATGTGATTGATTGAATATGGAAGTATTGTGAAAGCTTGTAACCATGGTTGGTATGATGACCACATGGTGTAGGGTTGGATATATGTGTTGGATGTTGGATTTGGAGGAGTTATACTATGGAAAGTATGAAAATATAGTCGTTATAATGCCCGATTTTCATTAAAACAGTAATTACTTGTTAAAATCAGGGCAACCCGAATCTGTAAAAGTCATTAGGGTATACAAACTATTCATAATATGATAGATCTCGGTTCATAGATCGTTTTGATATAAAGTACGTAAAAATCTTATGAACGGTTTAAGAGATATGACCAAAACTGTAAAAGTGGTTCGAAAGTGTAAGTGTGAGTTCGTAACTTCAATTAAACACCTTTAACCTAATTGATTCCATTACAAATCTTAATAATTAAATAATAGAGGTCACAAGGAAGGTATAGGAGAAGGTCTCATGTCAAACGAATAATTTTTCAATTTTATAAAAATGTTTAGATTAAGGGTATGTTAATGGAATACCCCTTAAACGGATAAAGGATAATTTTCTTGAGTTAATGGTCGACTTAAAAATCTTTAAAACTCAAATATCTACTAAGTGTATAAGATAATGACATACCTTGATAATGGGGCATATGCTAATAATGATCCTTTTCGTTTTATAGAAACTCAAGACGAACACCGGGTCATACCATGGAATAATGATTTTTCAAAAAGGGGATTACAACATACTTGCGTAAGTGGCTGTGTTTAGCACAGTCCAACAATCATCATTTATGAGGATGTAGTGGAGAACCTTCCTCATTATGTTATTTCGGCCCATGAGTTGCCGATGGAGGATGTAGTGGAGAACCTTCCTCCAGGGGGATGTAGTGGAGAACCTTCCCCCAGGGATGTTTGACATTCCTTCTACTAGTAGTAAACAAGGAGCATGTACGATTAAGCGACTGATCATCATCCTAACGTATCAGGCAACAGTGGATATCCCCAAAACTTTTAAAGAAAGAATTAATAATGGTTTCAGATTTGCATTCTGAAAAAGGAAATGGTTTGAAATTATGGAATTATTTTTATGGATTGAAGAGAAACTGATTTTATACTACTTTATATACAATTGTTGTATAAAAGGAAATGAAAAGATTATATTGAGAGTTTGATTTTAAATGTTATATTATCTTGAGATATTATACTAAGATGATGTATTGATTTATTATCTTGTTACAGAAGAGAAACTGATATTATATGATATTAGAAGAGAAACTGATATTATGTTGTCTTATATCTTTTCTTCTCATAAAGGAAAAATACATGGTGTATTGAATAAGTAATAATTAAATTTTTATTATTATTATAGTGGACTTTCCGGTTATTAAGATATTTATATATATGTTTTTAACTTTGAGTCTGGTTTACAATAATATCTTGCTGAGCTATTATAGCTCACTTTTGCTATTTAACTTCATAACAGCTAGGGCAAATGCCGATACTCCACACTACACCCCGCAAGAAGGTAAGGGAAAGACGACCTTCTGAGAGAGTGCTGGAGCCTATCCCTGAGGTAGCTGATAGGCAGATGGGTATTGGTAGACTTATGTAAATTACGCGTGTAAGCTTGTGTAATAACTTTTGGTTGTTGAAATGCTTCATCTCGAAGTAATATTCAGCAACACTACTTAAGTTGGATTCTGGGATTGTAATAACTTCTTTAACTTTAAATTGTTGTTATTATGGTTGTTGTTCTCTGAGCATATGACTGGTGTGTGTGTGTGTGTGTTTATTGAGATTTGTGTGGGGTCATTTGTGTGAGTATTAAATGGTAATAAAATATTTCTAAAAAAAATAAAAAATGATAGTGCTAATAAATGGGAATTTGAGTATGACGGCCCAGATTCCTGACCCCGGATCTGGGGCTGTCACAGTGGAAAGACGACCTTTTGAGAGAGTGCTGGAGCGTATCCCTGAGGTAGCTGATAGGCAGATGGGTATTGGTAGACTTATGTAAATTACGCGTGTAAGCTTATGTAATAACTTTTGGTTGTTGAAATGCTTCATCTTGAAGTAATATTCAGCAACACTACTTAAGTTGGATTCTGGGATTGTAATAACTTCTTTAACTTTAAACTATTGTTATTATGGTTGTTGTTCTCTGAGCATATGACTGGTGTGTGTGTGTGTGTATTTAGATTTGTGTGGGGTCATTTGTGTGAGTATTAAATGGTAATAAAATATTTCTAAAAATAAAAATAAAAAATGATAGTGCTAATAAATGGGAATTTGAGTATGACGGCCCGGATTCCTGACCCCGGATCTGGGGCTGTCATAGTTGGTATCAGAGCTAAGAGTCATAATGCTCAGGAACAATAATAATAATAATAAATATATCAGTAATAATATAAATTGTGAACTCACATCGAGTTCAAGGGTGATTTATCGAAGGTAGCATTTATTTTAAGTAATGTTTATAATTTTATGGATTATTACTAATGAAAGTTATTTTTATTATTATAGGGAGAGGAGATGGAGACCGGTGAGCCGAGTCATGTGCGAGAGGGGCTAGAGATGTCAGAGCGGGAGCTTACAGACTTAGTGCACCAGGGTGTCGAGACTCTAGACAATCTTATATCAGATTTGAGGATGAGAGCGAGAGCCGGCTATGAGTACAGAGAGATGTCCAGGGCGGCACGAGAGCGCAGAGCGAGAGATGCTATGGCTATAGTACCATACACTGGGAGACCATCTGTAGGATCCGATGAGGCGGGTCCTTCCCGAGTTAGATCAGAGATTCCAGAGGGAGATATGCTAGTGCGTAAGAGGCCTAGATTACCAGTGATCGCTGAGGAGGAGCCTGAGTGGAGAGATATTCACAGGATTCTTACTCCTACTCCACCTGTTCCCGTGATCTCACCTGTTCCATCCCCAACACCGAGTCCGGATCCTTTGGATGATTCGATAAAGCAGTTCACTCCCCCAGGACAGTTTGGTTTCCATTCAGATGAGTAGGAGGATCCATTAGAGGATGCGGATACAGAGTCAGTTCCTTCACCTCCACCAATAGTTGCACCTTCACCTGTAGCTGCACCATCACCAATAGCTGCACCCCCACAGGAGGTACCTATACTTGGAGGTGATCCGGTCTATGTGACTTTACAGTCAGACTACATATCTTACAGGGTCAGCTAGAGGAGTCTGGTAGGATGATAGATACACTCTTATAAAGGTTTGCTGGAGGTAGAGGAGGTGTTATTCCAGATGGTGTATCCTTGGTATAACGCCCTAGAAAATTTCGAATTTAGAATTATTTATTTAATATAAATTATGAATTTTATTATGTGAGTATCGCTGTAAAGGTGAAACGTATGCGAAAATTTTTGCTTATGTTCTTATATGATGAATTGGATAAGTGGTGAAGCTCAGTATATTTTTATTTGTATTTTTGAGGATTTAAGTATAATTAAATCATGTATTTTTGATTCTCTATAAATTTTATAAAATTATCGGAGGGCTTAAAAATCATGAAATCTTTTGTAAAATTATCTTTATATATTTATTGAGTTTTTAAAATTTGTTGGGTGGATTAATTTGGGTGGTTGAGTATTTTAAAATGATTTTAAGAGTTTTATTGTATTTAAAGGATCAAAACTTTGAAAATTCATATTTAATTCATTTTTTTTATCCGAAAAATATTTCGAAAATATGTGCGTGCTCGTAATTTTATATTCTTGATTTTAAAGCTGGAAAATTTTAATTTTTTGAAAATTTTAGTTAAATTCGATTTATGAATTTACGTAGTAGTTTTAAAAGCGGATAAGAGGTATGTTGAGTGGGCCGGAGTAATATAGCAGTTATAAGTGTATTGGGCCAAGCCCAATAACACTCATAAGCACAAACACACGCAGCTTACTCAAACGGGGAGAGAGAAAGTGAGATTTGGGGGAAAAAATTAGGGTTCTTGGATTGAGGAATTGGGGATTTTAATTTGGGAATCAATTAGATGTGTATATATATATATATAGTTGTGTGTGTGTGTGTGTGTATACATGTGTGTGTGAGTGTGTGCGTCGTGTGTGTGTAGGAGCGAGTGGCCGGTGTGTGCAGCAAAGGGAGGAGGCGCGGTGGAGGAGTAGCAGTGGCGAGAGGAGACGCCGGAGATGACCACCGGAGTGGTGGTGGCGACTGGACGGCGCGGGGAGAGAGAGAGACCAGTAGAGAGAGAAAGAGATGAATGAGGGAGAGATTTTCCGGGAAGGGTGAAGTGGTGGAGATTGGTTCCTTTGGCTTGAATTGCGGGTCGGAATCGAAAGAGGTATAATTGAGATACGCGTATCCGCGTATATATTTTAATTATTGATTTTAATTTTGATTATTTAATTGTGAGATTATTTTAGAGATGAATGGTTATATATTGTTAATTGTAGTAATTAATTAGCTAATTGTGGTGATTAGTTAGTTTAAATTACGAGGTTAATTGTGGTGGCTTAATTAGTTTCAAATTATGCGAGTATTGTAGTAATTTAATTGTGATTTAATTATGTAATTGTTGTAATTTAATTAGTTTAAATTGCAATGTCATTGTTATAATTCCGTGATTAATTCGGAGAATGTAGTTATTTAGTATCGTGGTGGTTAAGTATAATTGTGGGATTTATTTCGAGTTGAAAATATGTTTTTATGATTATTGGTGGTTAAGTATTATGAGTTCGATTAAGTATTCGGATTTAGTAATCATTAATTGTGAATTGTTAGTGTTAAGTGCTAGTTGAAATGGTTGGAATTATATTGTGGTTTTGTTAATATTTGGGTTTAATGATTATTGGTGGTTAATGGTGATGTTAGTATTACGTGTGGAGTTTATGTGAGTTGGCTAAACTGTAAATGCTATGTGCTAAATGGTATGAATTGAGTCATAGTAATTGAGGGTTTTATTAGTTATAAATGTTTATGAACTAAATGTATAAAGTCAAGTCATAGTAATTGTTGTATATATTACTTGTCGAGTATTTGGTGGTAAATTATATGTGGTGGTGAGCTATTTGTATGGTTTTAAAAAGTGATTTATATCAAAGATTAATAGTTAGATTTATTTGATTATGTGATTATCTGCGAGGAGTTGCAATGAGATCACAAGTCCTAAATGTCAATATTTAAGGACTTGTGTAATTCTCTTCAACTAGTTCCTCGGGCTTACGAATAGCAATAATTAACTATCACGAGTATAATTAATATACTTGAGTGATGTGATCATTGATATAGCGTAAGTAATAGTTAGTGCTAGGGGTTGTTCCCTAGGGCTTACGAACATCAATGATTGATTGTCACGTGTATCATTAAAATGCGTGAGAAATACGATCATTGGTGTAGCGTAAGTAGTAGTGTTAATGTAAATTATTATGTGCTAGGTGCCGCATGTCTGGGCGGGTACTTTTTTTACTTGTTTATTTTTATGTTGCTACAAGTTGAGGCAGCTTTATTTTTGCTAAAGCAGGGTTGAATTGTATTTGAGGGGCTGTGCCCATAGTCCGATAAACGAATACTTCATGCCGAAATTTTCTAAAAAATCCCCTGCAAATTTATTTAAAAATCTATTTAAGTTATTTGATTTGGTGATTTAAAAGTATATGGTGATTTTCGAGAGTCAAGGTAAATGTTATAGTTGATATGTATTGTTGTGAAGTGGTTGCCTAGATGGTATCTAAGTGTCGAGTAATCATATGTGTTAAGTATTTATGTGGAGTGAGTATTTGATTTAGTGGTTGTCTTGAAACTATATTATGAATGTGATTAAGTATGTTTGTATAAGTTATATAAGTAAGCGTTATAGGACGCGTATGGGTAGAGTAGAGCAAAACAATAAGATTTTGCTTAGTTGGATACTAAAATAGTATTTGACCTTGAAAAGGTTTGAATAGGAAACCTAGCCAAGGCTAGTGCGGGTGAATTGATGTGGAAACTGGTAAAGTGCAAAGGATGAAAGTGGGACCGAGTGAGAAGCCACATGTAAATGAAAGAGATTGGCGAGAAGATAAGTTGAGTATCGATGGAGAATCAGGAACTCCATGAATCGAGGCAAGTGTTCTTGCTAATCACTTATTGTTCAAGTGATGCAATTTAGTTTATTTATAGTATGTGATGATTTGGCCAAGTATAGATGACAGATGACACATATACTTTTCTAAATAAGCGTGATGCTGTTTATCTCCCCTACCCGTAATTCGAACATCCGATTTGCAAAGAATTTTACAAATAACCTTTCTCACTCAGTATCCTATTCCTGGAATGCCTCTTCTTCTATTTTCGTCGAAATTGTTTAAGAATTCCCTAAATAAAGGAAATCCAAGTTTTAAAATCCTTATAAATACCTATTAGCGAAATTCCTGATTTTAACATATTATCACCAATGGACCCTCTTTAGGGGATGTTTTCGTCAAACTCATCTGAAATTTACTATAATGAAATTATTTGGCAAATAATCGTTTTATACTATTTCATTCACTTATGCTGAGTCAAATCTTGCAATGTGCAGATAAATTTTATTAAATGCTTAGTACTTGACCATATCTTTGCTCTGACTTAGAATTTCAATTGTTGAAAATCTTGTTGTGATTTATATCTTTTATTCTCGCTCAAGTGAATTCTCTCTTTAGACAAGTTAATGATGTTATGACCCCAATTACTCATATCTATCGTGTTGATACATATTCAAATATTATTCTTTATATTCTCCACCCCATTTATTATCGAACTCGTCGGTATTTATTGAAGATCTTGATTATTCGGTTATCACCCTGTTTTGTGTCGAACTTGTCGATACCCTTTGAGATTGTTCTTTATTTATCACCCCTTTTATCGTGTCGAACTTGTCGACACCTATTGATATTATTATTCCTTATTTACCCCGTTGTTGGTTTGATCTGATTGATACCAGTTGATATTCATCAGCGATTCTTAATTATGAATTAATTGTTATTCTGGAACGTGAGTTTTCCAGTTGGTTATTGTGGTAAGGCTGTCGATTGTTCCGACGCCTAGTGGGTCTGATGTAGAATTGGAATATTTTTGACCGAAAGGTCGGACCCTATTGTGGTCATGGTAAAATGTTTTGACCGAAAGGTCGGACCCTATTGTGGTCGTGATAAATGTTTTTGGACCGTAAGGTCGGACCAAATTCGTGGTCGGAAGTAATAAGGCCAATGTGTGTCATGGATCCATTCTAGGACATTGTTGTGTGCGTTTGTCCGGGGTTAGTGCTGACTGATCAGCAGCCTAACCTTGATGTTTTTTAAAAAAAATAAATAAAAATTCCAATTTTAATCTATACTTTGAGATTGAGATGTTTAATTCTTGACTCCTTGGAAGTCTGTTTTAATGATACTTTGATATCAGAATCCCTTGTCAGTTTTAATTCTTGATGCACCTTGTGAATGGTGAATTATTGGCCCTCGTGGCAATCAAAAGTCGATATAACCGATCCTTTCATAGAATGAGTTGAAACTCTTTTGTTATCAGATTTGTCTTCGTTATTGAAATTGTTATCACTATTTACACTTGCTGAGCATTGTTGGCTCACTCTTGCTTTTGCTTGTTTTCTTCAGTTGATAGAGATAATTAGTGGACCTAGTGGTCAGTTGGTATTGCTCTTCAGGCAGCGGGAAGAGACGTTCGAATTATGGACTCCGTTGAATAGTGGTGGGAAATTGTCAAGGTTGGATATATAAATAGTTAGTGATTTGGTATATATCCTCACAAAATGTATAATATTTTATTCGGAGATTGGGTTGTAATAATGTAATTGATAGTTTGTTTCATACCATATCCTGTATGCGATCTTGGTTAAGGGGTTTTGTTATTATATAATGTTTATATCCAGGGATTGTATTATGTGTTTGTGGTTAATGGCTCCAAATCTGTACCCCGGATTTTGAGACCGTTACAAGTTGGTTTCAGAGCTACAGGTTATGGTCACTGAAACAGATTAGGAGGGTTAGGGTACGAGTATATGATAGACGTCGGGTAGAATGGTTTAGGATAAGGATCACGTTAGGATACTTCGGCAAGCGTAGCGACGTTAATCGGTCTTTCGGCATATCGCGCAAGTAGGAATTTGAATTATTTCAGAAATTGGCTAGAAGCAAAATAGCAAACCCGAAGCGGCATAAGCTAAGTGGGCAGTTGGTGCTATCAGTCCGGGGACGTTATCTCGAGATTTTACGTAGAATTTAGGACATTTTACGATATTAGTTTCGATGTGAACGTTTCGGAGATGGTATGATAAGGTTAGGAATGCGAAGTGAGAATTGATTATTAGCAAGAATTAGAAGTTAAAGCGTAGCTGTGCACCCTTAATCGTTGATTCCATTCGGTTTATTGTCCAAAGGAATTTCCTGTTCTTCTTTGAATTGTCGTAAATTAATTCTCGGTTGGTATCGTTGCTGAGGCATTCGTTGCGCAGTGACGGTTCAAAATCGAGAATGAAATGAGATCTTCTTATTTATTCAACTCATTATTGTCAGGCCGGTTTGGCAGCTAAGTACAGTAGTGCTTAGTCGACAAGAGTGAGACTGAATAATTAGGAATTTATTAAATGTTTGCCTAATCAGTAGTTGATGCTACAATTGAAAAGTCTAATACCCATCAATTGATGAAGAGTTTCGTATATCAAATTTATACGAATTCAATTCCATTCTTTTAGAAATATTTATATTTCCAGATGATACTTGATCCATCTTTACAGGAAGATTTTTGAAACTCTTGAATCCTTCCATTATCATGAATATTTGATTTTCTCTGTTCCAGCTGAGATGAACAACCTATGCAGATAAGGGATTCAGGGACATCTTATCTTTGTGATAGAAGTCCAGTGGGACGCCACTGATTGTGTTTGTCATAGAAGTACTAAAGACTGGCCATCTTTATGTACTGTGGTGGTTAGCCAAGTGACAAATGCAACCTGAAAATAGTTCAAAGATCATATTGATCTCTCGGTTGAATTCCTTTCTAAAAGTTTTGTCAAACAAACTCAGTATATATTCATATTGACACCCCATTCATTTCGTTGACCTCCTTTTTCGGAGATTTGATGATTTCAAAATTTCTAATGATAACGAGATACGAAGTTAGACGCGACGACGTCTTAAGTGATTGAAACTACAATTATGTTGACGAAGAATTGGTTGTGCAAGTTTAAGAATTTGGTGGTTAAGACAGATATGTCATGTCAAATTGGAATAAGTACTGATTCGTGAAATCATGAACAAGAATTGAGGCTAATGAGAATTGAATACATGAAAGAGGGCAGTAAATAAGAGCCCATGATTGTAAATGTTGTTAAAGGGCGAAAAGAGAATGAAAATGGAGATGCTGGATATGAGATGTTCAATAAAGATCGTTTTGGACATTTATTGAGATTTTGAATGTATGATCCGTTGTTGGACATAAGATGTTAGAAACATGAAGGATGACTTGGGAGTGAAGTGGAATAGAAAGGTTTGTAAGAATTAACAAGAAGAGCCAAGACTGAATGAGGAGTAAGGTGAATATGTGGAGTAAATAACTTATACAAGTAAGTGTAGAAAGGCATGATTAGCAAGGATGATGGAAAGTTGACCAAGATGGAATAAAATGTCAAAAATGAGGAAGGCAGGGAAACCAGAAAGTTTCCAGAAGTGATTAAATAGAAGACATATAAAATTTAGTTAAGAAAAGAATGTGGAATCCCGAAGATGTGGAGTTAGAAGAGAAAGGGCACCTTAGGTGCCTATAAAAAAAAGGGTTAAGTATTTCTCAGGATTAGAATTATGTCCTAACAATGAAATACGAGCAAATTGGGAGGACCGGATAAAGGCGGTGTTGTGAGGTCGGAAGCAGATATTGAGGTCTTAACGATTAAACAAATTAGGAAGTTGTTATATCAAGGGCTTGGAATGAAATTGTATGTATAAGGTGTCAGAAATGAGACAATGAAGTCAAAGTATATTCTAATGAATAAGATTTCAAACGACATTCAGACGGAAAATTCAATATGATCGTAGAACACATAACAAGATGATCGAAGATTCAGGAAGCGAATGCAATTCAATCGAGAGAGTGATTTTAAGAGTTTACAAGAAAAGGAAGAAAAAAAAATTGCATAAGAGTTTTAGTGTGAATTTCGAATATCATGATTTTGGTAGTTAATGAGAGTGGTGTCAAGTGTCGAAGTCGTAATGGGTAGAGTCAAATCTGAAGACTCGTCAAGTATGCAGAGTGAGGAATTGAAGTTGACTCCAGAAGGAACGGATTAGTGTATTACGAATAAGATATATATGATTTAAGGAGAATGGTTATCAGTTCGAAACGGTCACTCAGTAAAACAATGAGATGAAGGATGGATAGAGATTTTCTGATTATTCCCTTCTCGAGTAACATTGCACGTGAAAGAGAAGTAAGGATGATAAAAGATTTCTTAATATTCTTTACCTCAGAATTTTATCTGAGGAAGGTTCATTTCAGGAGATGTAAATAAGTGGCGATGTAGGTTAAGTGGAAGATTCATGTTGATAAAAGCGGGAGTTGTTGTAAATCGTTGAGGAATTGTTTTATGATTAGTATCGAGTGAAGCTGTGACGGTGTAAGAATTGGCAATAAGTTGGATATCTCAATCCTGTGTTGTATTAAGTAAAGTCATAGTCAAGGTGACAAGTATATTAGTTATCAAAAGCTGAAAATAATCGAGGCTATGTCCTCCAAAGATTCGGCAAACCAGACTATATTATAAGAAAGAGAATCCAGTTGTTAATTGAATTATGCTTGATGTGTTTATAAGGGCGTACATGTTTGGTTATAGTATTCGATTGCAAGGAGGTAACGGAAAGTGGAAGAAATAATGTTAAGTTCCCAAATTGGGTACTCGGTAAGAATATGGGATTAAAGACAAGAAGAAACTTTTGATTATTCCCTTCTCGACCGACATAGTACTTGAAAGCGGAATGGAAGCGATCAGAGAATTTCTGGAGATTCTTTCTCGAAGTTCTATTTAAAGTCGTGTGGTTATAAGTAAAGCGTGGGAATGATACCAAGCGCAAGTGTAGATCGTGGTAAACTACGGAAAAATGGAGCGGCTAAATGTGACGGATTCGGTCACATATAACAAGTCCACATATTTGACTTTGACTATTTTATTAATATGATGGATTTGGTGAAAATGAAAGACAAAATTGACCAAAATAGGAAGTCAATGGGCAGGAATTGAATAAGAAAGATTACCACCGTCACATTTATAATTTGAGAATGGCGGGAGTTTTTCCCGCTAATTATCTTAAATGTTATATGTGACGGATAGGGTGACAATGTTATATGTGACCGATTCTATCATGTTTATGTACATTTAAATGTGACGGAATGAGTTGTATATAATTATGTTATAAGTGATGGCATCCGTCACATTTAAACTTACCTTAATTTTTTTAGATTGTTTTTTTCCCTGTTTTTTCCCCTGACTGCGTGATACCTTATGTTCCCCGTGAGCTTCTTTTTTACCTTCTTTGTCACTGATACACGTACAGCTGCTCTTGCATCCATTTGCCCTTTAAATCCATATCCGATCCTTGTTGTCAATCTAGCTTGTAGCTTACATCGTAGATTATCAAAGATTTCCTATATTCATTCAGGTATGTCTTTACATGTAACTACACATTGTAATGTCTTACATACAACATGATTAGTTTAATCTATTGATAGTGATAACACGATTTGTAATTTTGGATTCATTTTTAAGAAATAATTATCATATGTACTTGTAAGATTTTAGCTTTAGACATAGTATGAATGTGATTATTATATAAAAATAAATATGTAATTGATTATTTGGTGTATACATATTTTTTGTAGATGTCCTCGGATCAAAGTTGGATGAGCCGTAGGTATGATGGTAAGGGTGGTTTATCTGAGGAGTACAAAAGAGGTGTGGATAGTTTTGTTGAGTTTGCACAAAGAATAAAAGATTCTGATGGAAACATATTATGTCCATGTAATCACTGTAAAAATTTAGCGTGGAGGACTGAAGATGAGTTGAAAGTGCACTTGTATCGATTTGGCATTATTGAGTCATATACAAGGTGGGATTATCATGGGGAAAAATCTGATTGGAACAACCATTATTCCATGAGAAACAATCAAAATGGTGAAGATAACGTGTATGATGCATTCGAAATGTTAAGGGACCTTGGAGGAGAACATTATGAAATTGAAGATATGGAAGAAGAACCGAATGAAGAAGCATCTCAATTCTATAAAATGTTGAATCAAGCCTCGGTACCTCTATCTCCCAATCATGAAAATCATACAAAATTGTCATTTGTTATGAAGTTGTTGCACTTTAAGAATAGACACCATTGCAGTCAAAAGGGGTTTGACGAGTTACTTGAGCTGATAGGATCCATTTTGCCCGATAAACATACACTGCCAAAAAAATACAGCGAAGTTAAAAATATGGTTAGTGGGCTAAATATGGGGTATGAGAAAATTGATGCTTGTGAGAATGATTGTATGTTATTTTATAAGACCGACGATGACAAGCTGAAGTGTGATATTTGTGGGGTAGACCGATATAAAAAGATGAAAGATGAAAAGAAGAAGCCAATCGCAAAAAAGATCTTGCGGTATTTTCCTCTTACTCCAAGACTAAAGCGGTTGTACATGTCAAAACATACATCACAGTATATGAGGTGGCATAAAAACAGAGATGTGGTTGAGGGTCAGTTAACGCATCCAGCTGACGGCGATGAATGGAAACAGTTTGATAGAGCATTTCCTTCATTTGCGAATGAGATTCGTAATGTAAGGTTGGGACTTGCAACTGATGGATTTGAACCATTTCATAATAAACACTCAAAGAAGTATAGTGTTTGGCCTGTATTTGTTGTCATGTACAACCTTCCACCATCTATGTGCATGAAAGATCCATTTATATTTATGCCTCTCATCATACCAGGGGCTAAGGATCCGACAAAAGATCTCAATGTGTATCTGCGACCATTAATTGATGAATTAAAAATTTTATGGAACACTGGGGTAACAGTATTTGACAAAGCATCACACTCTAATTTTGTGATGAAGGCTGCACTATTATGGACTATTAGTGACTTTCCGGCATATGGCATGGTTAGTGGATGGTCAACACATGGTAAGATGTCTTGCCCGGTTTGTGTTGGTGATGTAAAAGGATTTCAACTCAAATACGGAGGAAAACCTAGTTATTTTGGCACGTCTCGAGTGTTTTTGGAGCCTGGTGATCCTTTGAGAAAGAATAATAAATATGGTTCCAGGGAGATGAGATCAGTTAAAACTCGGTACTCGGGTCAGGTGATGAAGAGATATTGTCAACGTGTTAAGTTCTTTCCACACGGGAAAAAAGCTTGGCGAAAACCTGTTGGTTTTGGGGTAGCACATAATTGGACTCACATGTCTATGTTTTGGGAGCTTCCTTACTGGGAGGTACTTCGTCTTCGGCATTGTATAGATGTGATGCATACTGAAAAAAATTTCTTTGACAACATATTCTATACAATTTTGGATGACAGTGATAAATCGAAAGACAACCTCAAATCAAGAAAGGATTGCAAGCATTTAAACATACGAAAAGAGTTGTGGATTCAAGATGATGGTACAAAGCCACATGCCGAATATGCTCTTACAAGGGAGAAAGTTGATAAACTATGTAAATGGCTCAAAGATTTAGAACTTCCAGATGGTTGTAGCTCGAACATAATTCGGTGTAGCAAGGAAAAGAAAGGAAAGTTTAAAGGTATGAAATCTCATGATGGTCATGTATTTTTGCAAAAACTTTTGCCTATTGTTGCTCGAGACCTACTGCCTAGGCCGGTTGGTGAAGCCCTTATTGAGTTATGCAATTTTTTCAAAGATTTATGCTCTACATCATTGAAGAGACAAGATCTTGAAAAAATGGAAAAGGATATAGTAAAGATATTGTGTAAATTTGAACTAATTTTTACTCCTGGTTTCTTTGATACAATGGAGCATTTGCCTGTTCACTTGGCAACAGAGTGTAAGCTTGGTGGTCCCGTCCAATATCGTTGGATGTATCCTTTCGAAAGATACTTGGGTAAGTTGAAGCTAACAATAAAAAATAAAGCGCGTGTGGAGGGTTCAATGGCAGAACGCTATGTCGAAGAGGAGCTTGTAAACTTTTGTTCACTTTACTTTGAGCCAGGTGTGCCAACCATACATAATCGACTACAACGTAATGAGGTACCACGTCAAAATCGTAATCCACATTTATTAGAAGCTTTTACATATCCAACGAGTACAATTGGAGCAGAGAAAAAAAGGGGCTTGACTGAGAAAGAATTTGATATTGTGACATATTATGTCTTGATTAATATGCCAGAAGTTGGAGAATACTTAGAGTAAGATTTTAAATTTATACATTTTTGATTTAATGTATTGTGGATTTTAATCATTTCACCATTTTGCTTTACTAATTTCAGAGAATTCGAAGATTTAGTGTACACAAAGAAGCCACATCTAGACCCATCAATTTTTGAAGCGTACGCGAAGGAAAAATTTATTCATTGGTTTCAGGAAAGAGTACGTGTGTCAATGATTTTGTTTATCTAACTATTTATTTCTGTTTTCTAGATTTTATTGATGGACATTTTCTTAATAATGCATTTAGGTGAAAACAAATAAAGAACTTGACGACAAATTCAAGGACATAATTCAAGGTCCAGTACCAATTGTGCAATCGTATCGAGGTTGTTACTGTAATGGCTACAAATTTCTCTGTGCTGACACTAATCAGCTCACTTCTTCAAATTCGGGTGTATGTGTCATTGGTATTAACTCAGCAACCCAAATTGTTTTGTTACATTAATTTTTTTTTCTTTTTGGGACTAAAATATGTACTTGTATATATTGCTTGCAGGTACTTGTTACAATGAAGTGTGTGGCAACTATTACGGAAAGTTGGAGGAAGTAGTGAAACTCACTTATCGTAATGGTTACAACATTATGCTATTTAAATGTCACTGGTTTGATACTACAAGGAACGTGAAAGTGGATAAACATAGGATGACCACTGTAAATGTCAAGTCGCAGCTGAATGCAGAAGATGTGTTCGTGTTAGCTAGCCAAGCCACACAAGTTTATTATGCTCCCAACATTAATAATCCAAGTTCTCTGTGGTACACTGTGGTGACAACTAAACCCCCTCCTCTTGATGAAACTACATCATCTATGGATGATGCTTTGCAGGAAGATGTGTCAAATGCATCAATGTCCCATGTTGAACCAATAAATATTGATGATCCATCAAATTTTTTCCTTGATTACAGAATTTTCGGAAATAACAATGAGAACGTGTCTGAAAATGAAGAAGAAAATGCTACTGACAATGAGAATGAAGAAGAAAATGCTGCTAACAATGAGAATGAAGAAGCAAATGCTGCTAATAGTGAGAATTCAGATTCAAGTACTGATGAGTTTGGTGAAAGTGATGAAGATTCATCATAGTTATCTAAATGCAAACATTATATATTTAAATTTGAACATTTTTATGATTTGTAATCTTACTCAGATACTTGGCTGGTATTAATTTTACTTTGCTCTGCATCAATTCTAGGCTTCTAACAGTTTTTTATATTGAGTTTGTAACCCTGGTCACGACACTGCAATTTTTTTTTAAATACAAGGTTATATTGTTATGCACCAGGTGATTTCTCTGTTATATTGAGGTTCATATGAAGGTTGTCATGTTTTCAAGGTGTAGAGATGCAAAATATAGGTCTGTTGTTATATGTCTGTTTTGCTGACCATATTCAAGTAGCTGTTGCAATTGACAATATTTTTTAATTACTACTGGTACCGTGGTTGATTAGTTTGTTTTGTATTTCACTGTTTGATTAGTGTTGTCAGATTTTAGTATTTCTGAATTTCCGATTTTAGTTTTTCTGAACCTGTATTTTTTGACATTTTTTATTTTAGTTTGATTAGTTTTTCCGAGTTTGGTTTTATGTGATTTCACTCCCTTTCCTATGAGAATTTTTGGAATAATCTTAGTAGCAGATTCATTAAGTGCTGTGAAAAGCTGCAGATTTTTTCTGTAGCAAATTTCTGCAAAAATTGTGTAGGATCCGAGAGATATTTGCTTCTGGGATTTATAGTTTTTTAGTGGACTGAAGATTTGTTGTTGTAAATAGTAGGTTTGCAGATTTTTTTTTCTCTTGACATTTTTATGGTTCTGTTTTTCTGAAGTATGTAGCTGTGCAGCAAGTTTGCGTTAAGAGGAGTAACTTCCTCAGGTGATCAGCTGCAGATGTAGTTGGAGTGCATTTAGAAGTCCAGTTATTGCAGGTGTTCAAGTAGCCTGCCAGGAATTTTTATGGGTGTCAGAATCACAGATGCTTGCTTCCTATAGCCCTTCTAATTTGTATGATACTCGTTTTAAATTTATGCTTTGCCAATCAAAAAAAAAAAAAAAGCTGCACTTCGTTTGTTCTGTCATCACCTCCAATGTATTGGAGTTATGTTTGTTTACTAGTAGTTTGGCCTGAATATTTTTGTTTACAAGGCATTTAAACTGTATGCTAGTATTGTCATGCATTTGGTCATTGATACATTGGTTGTTCAAGTAGTCAAGTATTTTAAGCTTAATGTAAGGATTTGTTCTATTTATTCTTTAACTAGGAGAGTATTTGGTGGGTTTTTTTTTAAATTTTTGTTCTTTTGCATTTAATTTACCATTTGAATGCATTTCTAATTAATCGAGATTAATTAGATCGAGTAATTGTTGTTCATCCATTAATCGAACTTATTTGCTATAATCCTATCAGAAAAAGTTTCTTTGTGAAAATCGGTCAATAATCGGTAAAGTTGATCAATAATTGACTAATTCGGTTAATAATTGGTCAAATTATTTTAAAAAAAATTTAATGTAGAAACTCACAAAATTGCAATAAATAAATGAAAATTTTTAAATTCTTGTAATTTTGTAATGTAAAATATTAATCATTCCAATTAATTTTGATTATTAGATTAACTTTTGTCCAGTGCCTTCATCGATTAAGTCCAATATCCGTTCTTTACAACACTACTTTAAGACTGCAAAAGATGAAAAGTGTACAACATAATTTTGATGAATTTGGGATCCATTTTAAAAGAAATTGGGAATTTAACACTTTTATATTGTAAATAAGGTCAATTGTTCGAATTGATCAAATTTCAGTAAAATCTAAACATTTTGTAATGAACATTATTATATTAGATGATAATTATAATGGGATCGACTCGAAAACTCGTTAACTCGGTACTCAACTCGGTTGATAACGAACTTGAGTTCGAATCGAAGAATTTGATCGATATGCTAATCAAGTTTGGCTCGACTTGGTAACAAAAAGCTCGACTTGAACTTGAACTTGGTAAAACTCGATTCGACCCGGTTCGCTTCAGCTCTAGTTATGATAATATAAACGAATCGAGGAAATGTATATTGTAGCAAATATTTTTTGTACTACGAATCATTTTAATTTTTTGTTGAACACATATATTTTAAGTTAAAACAATTATTTCATTATTTATTAATTTAGAAAACAAATAAATTTTAATTTAATTACACAATTAAAACTTTATATTTATGAGTTTGTTAAAGAGGACGGTTCCGGTGGGACATAAGTTATATAGTTGACAAAACTGGTGACATTTAATTTAATTATTTTAATTAATTAATTATTTTGGTATAATATATATTTCATTTGAAACAATATGATAAATAATAAAATTATCAATAAAGAATAATAAATTGAAAGGGCAAACGACGTCGTTCATTTCTAACTCGTGTAACAGTTAAGCTTTTCAATCGTGTCTCCTCATAATCTCCCACTAGCTCCCACCAGCTATTCATAAAATTACTGGATTCTATAAGCTCTCTTGGCGGCAATATTTGGAGGCAAATTCTCACAACCAGACTATATATTCAAGGTAACGATCCAATTTAGAATTAATATTGTGATCCCCATATTATATACTCACCAATTAAATTTTTTGTGTTTAGAGACATGGCTCCTTTGAAAAGAATTGTTGGAATCTCAAGCTCTGGTGATCAAGCTCTTAACCGAAATGGAGTTTCCATTTCTCAAAGTCTCAGGACAAGTTTTGTGGACGGACGGACACAGGTATTGGAATGTTGGTTTTCAAAATTTGGGTTTAGGGTTTCAAATTTTAAGGGATTTGCTTGTTTTTTGCTGGGTACACTAAATTTCCTATCTGATTATATCTTTCTTGTTTCATACATCCTCATAACTAGTTCTTCTTATTTTCTTTACATAATAGCAATAATTTTGTATAATTTAATGAGGGTAATTTAGTGTTTAAAATTGTGTCATGAAGTTTCAAGTTTTTTTTATAACAAGGGTTGGTTGGTTCTCTATTTATGCCAGGGGTGAAGTGTTTTGTGAATGTTAAAGAATGAGTTTATAACTGTATGCTACGAACACCATCATCATTTTTGCACAATTCTTTTTCAAACATTGCTTTAATGGCTTAGATTTTTTTTTGTAGCATGTTAATTTATTTTCTTTTTTTAAAATATCAAAAGTTATAGTTATTTTCTTAGATTTTATATATTGAGTGTATGTACTTGCTAGCAATTATTTTCATTCTGAATTTACTATTGTAATTTTTTCAGGTGTCAACCATGTTTGTGTTTTTGTTGTTGTCACTACTCGTTTTGATGGTGGTACCAGTGATAAGACGGGGGGCTGCTAACAGTAGGAGAGGACGTGGAAGGGGCAGAGGAACTGCTAGCGTAGAAAGTAGGTGTGGAAGGGGCGAAGGGTCTACCAGCGAGGGAACTAGCCGAGGCAGGGTTGGGGGAAGTGGAAGCGACGATGATGGCTATAGCCCCTTGACTTATTATTTTGAGAGAGCAGACAGATCTGTATCTTGTGGTGACTTCCACAAAATGCCCAAAGATGGTGAACCAAAGAAGGGAATCGTGGAGTTTACTGACAAATAGTAAGCCTTTTTTATTAAAAGACTTTTCAATCCATTTCTTATTTAAATTTAAGCCAAATAAGTACAAGTTTGGAAAAATACATTGCGCCTTTGTTTCAATATTGTATAGGGTACACTAATAGACGGAACTTTGTTTAACTTACGAGTTCTTTAATCTAAGATGTAGAATTACATAGCTTAACTGATTAACGGGCTAAGAGAATCGGTCCTTAACACATAATACTCATGGATGTAATAAGTATAATATTACTTGAAGACCCAACACAAGTAAAACTTGATTATCCTTAAAATTTTCAGATGCATTCCTTTTTTAATGCTTGTTCATACCAACCAGATTGTTCTTTTTGTATCCTCTTTAAGTAATGCTTTGACTACTCCTTGCATTCTGCAAGTTTCTGGTCACAATATTCTTGCAAATATTCAATAGCTTTAGTAGCCTGGGAGTGCAATTGGTTAGTTCATTCTCACAGATATAGATAAAAATAAAAAACAGGGTTGCATACGCACTTTTACCTTTTCAAGGTTCAAACTTTCGAGCTTCTCCACCCCATACTTTCTCTTAATGTCATTAATCGCCTAATTTTGCTCCACTGGAAATTTTCAGTATAATAAAAAGGAATCCCCTGAAGCATTTATGATGAAGATAGAGGGTTGAACCTGATTAATTTTTTGAGAAATCTCCTTTAAATTCAGGGCATGTGAAACTCTTTTGTATTTAAATCTCATTTTTATATTACTGATGAGTATTGCATTTTTTGTAGCATAAATAGCAATACTCAGAAAAAGACGTTGAAAGCGATTGTGAGATCTTATTGGCCTGTTGGGCCCGTGCATAGCGCTGGTAAACCCCGTTCCGCTTTTTTCGACGACACATTTTATTCTAATGTTCTCCAAACGTTTGAGGTAACATGTGTAGCACATCAATGTTTTAATATATATCACTTACAGGATATATTTGTTAGTATGTTTAGTGACAATTTTTTATGTTGTTTTTTGGCTGACAGAAATATTATGACTATGAGCAAGGAGTTAGTCCTGGAGAGGCACGCTATAAAATAAAGGAACACTTGAAAAACAATTTAAAAAATTTGTTATACCGCGAGAAGGATAATGCTGATAAGAGGGTAAGTAAGGCTCCAGCTGGAACCACACGCCGAGATGTTAAGCCTCTACACTTGAACAGAACTATATGGGATTCACTTTGTGATTGGTGGGATACCCAAAAATTTAAAGCCATGTCTGCACAAAATAAAGAGAATCGATCACATGGTGGTAAGATTGTGCACACAACGGGGGCAAAGCCCTACATCATTTTCAGAAAGGTAATAATTACATTTATGTCAAACTTGTCTTATATCATATGTGCTGGTAAGATGTTAACTGAATTCAAATATGAAACAAAATACGAAATGAATAGCACAATACTATTGTGAGAAGTTATATATGTGAACCTTTTTTCGGTACTGTTGTTCAGATTAATAATGCTTTGTTTCAGGCGCCTAGGCCTATATGTCTTAGTTTGTTTCAAATGTCTTGTTTTGTTTTAGACACAACTTGGTGCCAGTTACATAGCCTTTAAACTGATGTACTACATTTTACGAATAGTTATAGATATGTTTTAGGCATTATAATAATCAAAAACTTTTAATCCTCTAAAAGTGGTTATAACACCTTTAGGTGCAAAGTAATATTTTTTTACTATTTGTTTCTAGTGTGTGTGCGTGTGTATTAGTATATTGCAATGTGTGATGACTTTTCCTACTTTACATCATTTTACAGGAGCTCGAGGGTGAGAAAGAACGTCAGTTAACACTTGTTGAGTTTTATGAGGCTACCCATGAGAAAAAAGGAGATGGTAAGGGTACCTTTTGGACAAAGGAGTCACAAGATATGAGGGTAAGTGTTTCTTATTCTGTCTAAATTTGTTTTTTTTTTCAGATTTTTTTTATGCTATTGGAATAATTATCTTCAGCATGTTTATCTTCATGTCTAGGACCTGCTGGTAAATTCATGGGAGGAGTATAGGCAGAGTTTGATTGCTGAGGGTGAGGTGGGCAACGAGGGTGAGGCACACACCTTTCCCCCTCTATCCCCGAGTAAACGCAGACGAGTGGAGGCAGAGGTGGTTTGTAGAGCTACAAAAGGGCCTAAGAAAAATCGAGTATTCATGGAAGGTCGCTCGACGTTTTCTGAAATTCTTGGTCCTGATGCATCTTCCTTGAGTCAGCGTTTAAAACCTCAAAAGGAGTCTGCACGCCTTCCAGATGAGCTGCTCCAGCATGCAATTGGTGATGCTGCTTGCATCGTTCATGCGCTAGATGCGAGATATAATGATAGTAACACTTCTGTGCCTCGTTCGGAGCTTGATCAGGAGATTCAGAAACTGGCAGAAATTACAATTCCTAAAGATGATGTACATTGGGTCGAATACATCCATGTGGCCTCTAGTGTGGTTGATAAGATGCTTGACAAATTTGGGAAGACGATCAACGAGGTATTTATTAATTTTTTTTATCTATGTCTTGTGCGGTATTACACATTCTAGTTACTTTTTGTTTCTGTGATAATACACTAGTGATCTGTAAAAGGAAAAATTTAGGACTGAAACAAAAAGCATAATAAAATGACTAAGAACACAGCAGATAAAACATTATACAGCATATAGTTCAACATGAGACATTGCTTTCACTTATTAGTGTGAGTTTGTTTACATTATTTAATTCGATGTGTATTTTCTTGTTTCACTTACTAATATATGTTTGTTTTTTTTGTAGGATACCAACAATGGAAATTTCAACGTGTTTGATGATGATTTTCTTGCTTAGCATGGATTGTAATTTGGCTAGTGGATTCTTTTCTTCCCTAGTATGAATTGTAGTTAGGTTAGTTTATTAGCAACTTCTTATTTAGTTGGCTTCTTAGTCTGAGACTTCTAGCTATTATTTTTAGGTTATTATGACTTTTTAGGCTATTCATTGATACTGATTATGAATTTCTTATAATATATGACTTCTTTAGTTAATTTTTGTCTCTATTACCAGAATTGCATATTACAATTTTATTAGTATGGTATTTTGGATTGGCATCTAGTTTGTAATTGGCACATGTATATGTTATCTTGATGTGACAAATAATTGTTACTACTGTAATCTAACAAATGAACAAAATGTCGATTATATGTGACCGATTCCGCTGAACTAACATGACAAAAGTAAATTATATAAAATTAAATTTTATTAAAAAATTTAAATATATTTCATTAGTCCCGTCACATTTAATAATTTTTAAATATGACCACCTCGATCATATATATAAATTGAGCGGGAATTTCTTAAAAAACTGGCGGGAAATTCAATTTTTGGCAAAATTTTGAAAGTTCTTAGCAAAAATTATTTGTGACAGATAATTCCATCACTTTTATAAAATGCTTAATGTGACGAATAAGTCGGTCAAATTTAATAATTAAATGTGATGGATTTGTTAAATGTGATGACAAGAAATGTGACGGGTGGTTATCGGTCACATTTAAAGTAAATGTGACGGAAAAGTTATTAAAAGTGACTGATCGTTGATATATGTGACGGATGTTTTCCGTCACATTTAACCTTCCCCCTTGTAGTACGTGGTGATATAAGTTTTGACACAGAGTATGGTTCACTATGCGAGAAAGTTATATTAATTGTCGGGGAAAGATATTCGTTCCCGTGAGTTAAGCGTCTAAAGTTGAAAAGACTCGGAAATCAAAGTTTAAAGTTTTTCGGAATTGGAGGGCTCGCAGAATGAGCTTATTAATGAATGAGTTAGTATGATGGAATCCTAGCGGTTGAAAGATACAACCTGGGAGTGGAAGTAAGATGTTTGAGAAAAATTGTTAATGATGTCCTTAGCATTGATTCTGAGGATAGATTCCTATTAAGGGGGGAAGGATATAACGCCCTAGAAAATTTCGAATTTAGAATTATTTATTTAAAATAAATTATGAATTTTATTATGTGAGTATCGCTGTAAATGTGAAACGTATGTGAAAATTTTTTCTTATGTTCTTATATGATGATTTGGATAAGTGGTGAAGGTCAGTATATTTTTATTTGTATTTTTGAGGATTTAAGTATAATTAAATCATGTATTTTTGATCCTCTGTAAATTTTATAAAATTATCGGAGGGATTAAAAATCATGAAATCTTTTGTAAAATTATCTTTATATATTTATTGAGTTTTTAAAATTTGTTGGGTGGATTAATTTGGGTGGTTGAGTATTTTAAAATGATTTTAAGAGTTTTATTGTATTTAAAGGATCAAAACTTTGAAAATTCATATTTAATTCATTTTTTTTTTATCCGAAAAATATTTCGAAAATATGTGCGTGCTCGTAATTTTATATTCTTGATTTTAAAGCTGGAAAATTTTAATTTTCTGAAAATTTTAGTTAAATTCGATTTATGAATTTACGTAGTTGTTTTAAAAGCGGATAAGAGGTATGTTGAGTGGGCCGGAGTAATATAGCAGTTATAAGTGTATTGGGCCAAGCCCAATAACACTCATAAGCACAAACACACGCAGCTTACTCAAACGGGGAGAGAGAAAGTGAGATTTGGGGGAAAAAATTAGGGTTATTGGATTGAGGAATTGGGGATTTTAATTTGGGAATCAATTAGAAGTGTATATATATATATATAGTTGTGTGTGTGTGTGTATACATGTGTGTGTGAGTGTGTGCGTCGTGTGTGTGTATGTGCGAGTGGCCGGTGTGTGCAGCAAAGGGAGGAGGCGCGGTGAAGGAGTAGCAGTGGCGAGAGGAGACGCCGGAGATGACCACCGGAGTGGTGGTGGCGACTGGACGGCGCGGGGAGAGAGAGAGACCAGTAGAGAGAGAGAGAGATGAATGAGGGAGAGATTTTCCGGGAAGGGTGAAGTGGTGGAGATTGGTTCCGGTGGCTTGAATTGCGGGTCGGAATCGAAAGAGGTATAATTGAGATACGCGTATCCGAGTATATATTTTAATTATTGATTTTAATTTTGATTATTTAATTGTGAGATTATTTTAGAGATGAATGGTTATATATTGTTAATTGTAGTAATTAATTAGCTAATTGTGGTAATTAGTTAGTTTAAATTACGAGGTTAATTGTGGTGGCTTAATTAGTTTCAAATTATGCGAGTATTGTAGTAATTTAATTGTGATTTAATTATGTAATTGTTGTAATTTAATTAGTTTAAATTGCAATGTCATTGTTATAATTCCGTGATTAATTCGGAGAATGTAGTTATTTAGTATCGTGGTGGTTAAGTATAATTGTGGGATTTATTTCGAGTTGAAAATATGTTTTTATGATTATTGGTGGTTAAGTATTATGAGTTCGATTAAGTATTCGGATTTAGTAATCATTAATTGTGAATTGTTAGTGTTAAGTGCTAGTTGAAATGGTTGGAATTATATTGTGGTTTTGTTAATATTTGGGTTTAATGATTATTGGTGGTTAATGGTGATGTTAGTATTACGTGTGGAGTTTATGTGAGTTGGCTAAACTGTAAATGCTATGTGCTAAATGGTATGAATTGAGTCATAGTAATTGAGGGTTTTATTAGTTATAAATGTTTATGAAATAAATGTATAAAGTCAAGTCATAGTAATTGTTGGATATATTACTTGTCGAGTATTTGGTGTTAAATTATATGTGGTGGTGAGCTATTTGTATGGTTTTAAAAAGTGATTTATATCAAAGATTAATAGTTAGATTTATTTGATTATGTGATTATCTGCGAGGAGTTGCAATGAGATCACAAGTCCTAAATGTCAATATTTAAGGACTTGTGTAATTCTCTTCAACTAGTTCCTCGGACTTACGAATAGCAATGATTAACTATCACGAGTATAATTAATATACTTGAGTGATGTGATCATTGATATAGCGTAAGTAATAGTTAGTGCTAGGGGTTGTTCCCTAGGGCTTACGAACATCAATGATTGATTGTCACGTGTATCATTAAAATGCGTGAGAAATACGATCATTGGTGTAGCGTAAGTAGTAGTGTTAATGTAAATTATTATGTGCTAGGTGCCGCATGTCTGGGCGGGTACTTTTCTTACTTGTTTATTTTTATGTTGCTGCAAGTTGAGGCAGCTTTATTTTTGCTAAAGCAGGGTTGAATTGTATTTGAGGGGCTGTGCCCATAGTCCGATAAACGAATACTTCATGCCGAAATTTTCTAAAAAATCCCCTGCAAATTTATTTAAAAATCTATTTAAGTTATTTGATTTGGTGATTTAAAAGTATATGGTGATTTTCGAGAGTCAATGTAAATGTTATAGTTGATATGTATTGTTGTGAAGTGGTTGCCTAGATGGTATCTAAGTGTCGAGTAATCATATGTGTTAAGTATTTATGTGGAGTGAGTATTTGATTTAGTGGTTGTCTTGAAACTATATTATGAATGTGATTAAGTATGTTTGTATAAGTTATATAAGTAAGCGTTATAGGACACGTATGGGTAGAGTAGAGCAAAACAATAAGATTTTGCTTAGCTAGATACTAAAATAGTATTTGACCTTGAAAAGGTTTGAATAGGAAACCTAGCCAAGGCTAGTGCGGGTGAATTGATGTGGAAACTGGTAAAGTGCAAAGGATGAAAGTGGGACCGAGTGAGAAGCCACATGTAAATGAAAGAGATTGGCGAGAAGATAAGTTGAGTATCGATGGAGAATCAGGAACTCCATGAATCGAGGCAAGTGTTCTTGCTAATCACTTATTGTTCAAGTGATGCAATTTAGTTTATTTATAGTATGTGATGATTTGGCCAAGTATAGATGACAGATGACACATATACTTTTCTAAATAAGCGTGATGCTGTTTATCTCCCCTACCCGTAATTCGAACATCCGATTTGCAAAGAATTTTACAAATAACCTTTCTCGCTCAGTATCCTATTCCTGGAATGCCTCTTCTTCTATTTTCGTCGAAATTGTTTAAGAATTCCCTAAATAAAGGAAATCCAAGTTTTAAAATCCTTATAAATACCTGTTAGCGAAATTCCTGATTTTAACATATTATCACCAATGGACCCTCTTTAGGGGATGTTTTCGTCAAACTCATCTGAAATTTACTATAATGAAATTATTTGGCAAATAATCGTTTTATACTATTTCATTCACTTATGCTGAGTCAAATCTTGCAATGTGTAGATAAATTTTATTAAATGCTTAGTACTTGACCATATCTTTGCTCTGACTTAGAATTTCAATTGTTGAAAATCTTGTTGTGATTTATATCTTTTATTCTCGCTCAAGTGAATTCTCTCTTTAGACAAGTTAATGATGTTATGACCCCAATTACTCATATCTATCGTGTTGATACGTATTCAAATATTATTCTTTATATTCTCCACCCCATTTATTATCGAACTCGTCGGTATTTATTGAAGATCTTGATTATTCGGTTATCACCCTGTTTTGTGTCGAACTTGTCGATACCCTTTGAGATTGTTCTTTATTTATCACCCATTTTATCTTGTCGAACTTGTCGACACCTATTGATATTATTATTCCTTATTTACCCCGTTGTTGGTTTGATCTGATTGATACCAGTTGATGTTGATATTCATCAGCGATTCTTAATTATGAATTAATTGTTATTCTGGAACGTGAGTTTTCCAGTTGGTTGTTGTGGTAAGGCTGTCGATTGTTCCGACGCCTAGTGGGTCTGATGTAGAATTGGAATATTTTTGACCGAAAGGTCGGACCCTATTGTGGTCATGGTAAAATGTTTTTATCGAAAGGTCGGACCCTATTGTGGTCGTGATAAATGTTTTTGGACCGTAAGGTCGGACCAGATTCGTGGTCGGAAGTAATAAGGCCAATGTGTGCCGTGGATCCATTCTAGGACATTGCTGTGTGCGTTTGTCCAGGGTTAGTGCTGACTGATCAGCAGCCTAACCTTGATGTTTTTTTAAAAAATAAATAAAAATTCCAATTCTAATCTATACTTTGAGATTGAGATGTTTAATTCTTGACTCCTTGGAAGTCTGTTTTAATGATACTTTGATATCAAAATCCCTTGTCAGTTTTAATTCTTGATGCACCTTGTGAATGGTGAATTATTGGCCCTTGTGGCATCAAAAGTCGATATAATCGATCCTTTCATAGAGTGAGTTGAAACTCTTTTGTTATCAGATTTGTCTTCGTTATTGAAATTGTTATCACTATTTACACTTGCTGAGCATTATTGGCTCACTCTTGCTTTTGCTTGTTTTCTTCAGTTGATAGAGATAATTAGTGGACCTAGTGGTCAGTTAGTATTGCTCTTCAGGCAGCGGGAAGAGACGTTCGAATTATGGACTCCGTTGAATAGTGGTGGGGAATTGTCAAGGTTGGATATATAAATAGTTAGTGATTTGGTATCCTCACAAAATGTTTAATATTTTATTCGGAGATTCGATTGTAATAATGTAATTGATAGTTTGTTTCATACCATATCCTGTATGCGATCTTGATTAAGGGGTTTTGTTATTATATAATGTTTATATCCAGGGATTGTATTATGTGTTTGTGGTTAATGGCTCCAAATCTGTACTCCGGATTTTGAGACCGTTACACTTGGGATTGATTAGCATTGAGCTGCGAGCACTTGGTACTCTGAGGAGGTTGTTAGAGGAGAGAGGAGATCTAGCATGGAGAGCTGAGGTAGTAGAGGTTGTCTCTTCTATGATGGTTCAGATCAGAGATGTTGTTAGAGCAGGGTTATCGTGAGTCGGGGACAGTAGTTTTAGTCACTAATCAGACTATAGTCATCTTGCTGATGTCATTTTTGGGATTAGGTTAGTTGTTTACTGTCTTAATCCCAGTCTGATTAGAGTACGGTTAGTAGTACTTTTGTTATAGCGGATTAGTATGTACGGATATGCTTTTGGGGTTTCGAACCTTGTACTCTATGATATGTATTACTAGTAGTGAAGGATGTTATCCACAAGTTGTAAAATATTTATGTAAATTAATGAAGTTTATGTATTTTGCATAAGTTTTAATCGTATTTTGATTACTAAATGTTGGGATTCGAAAATATTAATATATGTCAGGTGGTTGACTTAAATGAAAAGGTTATCTTGTTAAAGGTCATCGTGTTAAAGGTAGTAAGTTTATATGTTTTGTATAAATGGTATTATAACTTGATATTAATTGCTTGAATCTGAGAATGTGGTTATATATAAATGTGTAAATAGTGATATAATTATTATATATGGGGATGATGAATATTGTACCCTAAATCTGGATAATTAATGGAGAATATTATTATTGACAGAAAAATGGTTAGACATAATAATAGAGCAAATGAAAGGGGAAATGAGAGAGATGAAGAAAGTCAAAACAGACCAAATGAAAATGCTCGGAATGAACTCAATCATGAAGAAGAAGAAGAAGAAGACGAATCAACTGGCCAGCCAGAAAACCAGGGAGGTGATCCCTTAAACCAATTTATGGACCTACTAAGGCAGACTTTAGCTAATCCACAGAATCCTCAACAACCACCTGTTCCCCCGAACCAGGTAGCCAATTCTTTTCGTGCCTTTAAGTTCAAGTCGCTGAAAGAAGTTCATTAACATGATCAAGCCTCAGTGATAGAATAAGATGTACAGATGATTCAGTTGAAGGGCCAAAAGATTCCATGTATTTAATTTGAAGATACTGCTGTAGGCTAATCAATTGGAATGTAACAAAGGTGTGAAGATCAAGATCAGTGCTAGTCACTTGTGAACTAGACCAGTGCATTAAGTGTCAGCACATACGAGAAGGATCAACACATTAATTCATAGAAATAATTGCCAAAGCCTATTGACGATCAAGGACAGACATAATATCTCAAGGTATTGTAAAAAATTAATTTACTCTGAAAATTAACTTAGTAACAGATTAATTAATTATTTATAATAAATAATTAAATTAATCTTGTACTTTAACTATTTTCTGAGATGAATTAATTCAGCAGAATATTTGAAACAGAAGAGAGAAGCCTAAAAGAAGTAGTCAAAAATAGTAATACTATGCAAAGTTACTATGCACGATTACTATGCAAGGTTACTATGCAAGATTACTATGTGCGGTTACTATTCACGATTACTATGCAGGTGCTGTGCAAATAGTGGTTACTGTTCAAATAGTGATTACTGTGCAAATAGTGGTACTGTGCAAATAGTGGTTACTGTTCAAATAGTGACTGGTAGGGCCCACGGAAGAAAATTTTCTCAGCAGACACGGTTTGGTTGGTGTAATAATGGTTACTATGCAGGTGGGCCCACGTGAATAGTACAACATAGTGACTTTCTAAAATCTATAAATAGGCCTTTTGTATTTCATTTCAAAATACACCTCAACACACAACTCTCTCTTCTCTCTCTTATATCCTCTCTGTGTCAGCTGCTAGACAGTCCATCTAGTAGGAAAGCCGGCTTAGCCCGCTTTTAGGAAGTGTCGGGTAGAAGGTCCTCGTGCCTAAACTATCCTTAGGAGTGTTCTAGTTTTGAAGCTAATCCATTGGATTAGAAGTTGTAACACCCCTTCGGGTTTATTATCAATAAAGATTCTAGGACAATTTTTTTGTTGGCAGAGTAGTTGTAATAAACACCTATCTAAACTCTCCAAAATATTTTTTGCATTTTGGTAGTCAACATTAACGTAGGTACTTGCATATAAGGTGAATTTCATTTTTTTAATTTTTTGAAAAATAATTTCCACTTTGTTTTATTGGCAGGTTCCTGAACAATCGCAAAGAAGGAAATGTCACTAACGATATATGTACTTTATATTAAGTATTTTATGTTTTGACTCTACTTTGGATTTCTTTTATTGACAAAATATGTACATACTTATTCAAGCAAGCATGCATGCTCCAGATAGAAGAATTTAGATTTTTTCAACTTAATAAATACTCTTGTTAATATTTGTTCGTGTGTTGAATGCATATTCTAGGACAATTTTTTGTTGCCAGAGTAGTTGTAATAAACACCTATCTAAATTCTCCAAAATCTTTTTTGTATTTTGGTAGTCAACATTAACATAGGTACTCTACTTGCATATAAGGTGAATTTCATTTTTAATTTTTTGTAAAATAATTTCCACTTTGTTTTATTGGCAGGTTTCCTGAACATCCGCAAAGAAGGAAATGTCACTAATGAGAAATGTACTTTATATTAAGTATTTTATGATTTGGCTACAAACTTTTGTTTCCATAGTTGCATTCAGAAATGCAAGAAATATGTGATACGTATGGCCATTTGACATGTATCGTTACCAGTATTTATTTTATTTTTCTGACCTTTAAGATCAAGTGCGATTTTTAATCAGGAATAGTTCAAAAATCATTGAATCACATTTATAACTTTTTTATTTGATTAATATCTATATTTTAATCTATTCATATTGATTGGTGACATGTCAAACATCTCTGTGCACTTGAGGTAATATATATGTTGATATCTGACATATTATGAAGAAAAATTAACTAACTATACGTATGTTCAATAGAATCTTGAAGGTCCTGCAAATAAATTGAGCCAAGAAGCTAAGTTACATCCATATATATATAACAAGATCAATCACTCGGTCAGTTTCTTATTTATTATTATTTTCCTTAATAATGTATAATTTTTTTAATGAATAGGGAAAAAATACAAAGAAGCCTTCGATACTTTTGTGACTTTTCTTGAAGTCAATCGATGCTTTATATGAATTAACAAGGAAAAAGTTGAACAAGAAACCAAATTAATAGAGGTTGTTGTTGGAGGAATTTCGTAACAACACGAAATCGGAGGGATGCTGGAATAATAGAGCGATTATGTATGAATATGGCTGTTTTTAAGGGATTTAGGGTTTATGAAAAAAGAAGGGGCTGGACTTGGCAGGTTTCTCGATTTGTCTCGTGTATCGGGCACCACATGCCAAGATGCCTACGTACCTATGTTTATATAGGATCAAGCCCACGTAGTTCTGTGTAATTGATTGGTCTTATCCCGAGAGACTTAAGGGATAAGTTACGTTAATGTGGATAATGATTGATTTTATCTGATTTAATTTTATCGTTGTGATATCTTCCTGATTTGAAGAATATTGTTTGGAGATAATTTCTGTTATTGATTGATTAAGATTGATTATTTCCTCATTTCAGAGAGAGGATAAAATTTAGAGATTAAGAAATGATTATTAATCTGAATTAATAATTAATAATGATTAGAAATTTGGGAAATTAATAGACATGCCAAAATATGGCATAACAACTAGCCCCCAGTTCTTCAGGGTAGCTTGCTGCAGTGGAGAACTAAGAATTCTTCAAGCTTCCAAATTTCTTCAATCGCTGAAAAAACTAAAAATAGATGATTAGAAAAACACTTAGAGCACCACTGTGCTCGTTAGGCGTATGCGGATGCAAGTGTGATAGCATGCAATGACGATATATATTTGCCAAGGTTTTCAAATGTGCGAGCATAAATAATATTTTTGAAATCCTTTGCGATCCTTGTTGTCTAGTTAAGACCTTGGCGCTTAACTACACCATAAACAGCCTACGGTAACATGAAAAAAATGTTACCACAAGTACAATATATGTTACCATAGGGCCATAAAGTAGCTAAGGTAACATTTTTCTGGTGATAGCTCTCAGCATGTTGCCTTAGGTGTCTAAGGTAACATCTTTGATACCTAGGGTAACATGCAGTTTTATGTTACCTTAGCTTCCTATAGTAACAAAAGTGTGCTCTACCGCAACTTAATATATGTGTTACCTAGTTACCTTAGAGATTCAATTTTTTTTAAAAAAAATTTGGGGACCCTAGTGGGGCCCACATTGGGGCCCATCCAGACCCCAATGTGGGCCCCACTATGATCCTCATTGTGGGCCCCACTATTTGAGCCACATTGTTTGACCCGATGCAACATTTTTTTTGCAATAGTTTGGCTATATATTTGATAGCTACTACAACATTTTACTAAGAAGAATTTGAATAAAACCATTCCAAATATTACATCCATTCTGAAACATCACAAGTTTAGAGTCTACAACAACTGCAATAAATTACAACACTACATTAAACAAAAAAGACACTAGCTTTCTGCATTAACAGAACTACTACTATTATAGAATACAACTGCAACTACCATCAGAATTACCGCACGCGTCCAAGGAGCTCTAAAGTAGTAATCAGCAGTGATAGACTTGCCCACCATAATTTTGCAAAGCAGAGAAATCATTATCCCTTGTCGTTGATGCTAGTTGCTCCGGTTTACTACCATAAAGAATATATAAAGTCAATAATTAGAGAAACATATTATTATAGTGACAATTGTTTGTAATTTTCAATCCACGATTTTCTTCTTTTATCAAAGCACTGTTGATATATCAGACATGTCAAGAATAAAAATAATATTTTAAAATGAATTTGGTAGAAGGGCAGAGTATAGCACAAGTTGTAGACAAGGCACTGAGTTACTAGTTGAGGTAAAAGTAGCAATGTCATATGCAAGCAAAGCTACTGGACTGGTACCAATAAAACATATGTTAATTTTGAATATCTCTTTATGCCTAGTCCTCCAATGTAATTTTCAGCAATATGAAGTATGTAAAGAGGTTAGGTGCTAAATATATACTTCATTTCTTAACAATTATATTAATACAGGAACGCATCTAACACCAAGGATGTATGATAGAAGTCATAGAATGCACATGTACTTGTAGGCAACAATAAGTTTCTAACCTAACACATTTTAAATTAGTTCCAAACCTAATTACCAATGTTCAGGATAAGAAAGAAAACGATATATTAAAATTGCATACTACCGTTTTGAAATTCTCATGAGAGGATTAAAACTTCACCTATCTGAAATACAAACAGCTGATAGCTTCCTCAATAGTTTGCTTCGCATTTTGAACTTGAGCTTCCACCCACTTTCTTTCACTTGTTCCAAATCTGTTACGATATATTCCATGTAAAACAGTCACCATAATTATACTTCCATGTAAAATAGTCACATTTCCAACTTAATTATACTTCTTAAAGATGTACCTTTATTCCATGATTATTTCAACCCAAGTACATGATATTCTAATATATAGATCGATCGATAGGAAGACATGACTAATAAACTTGACAATGCTGTATCACATTTTAATACCATTAATACATAGTCAACTCATTCTTGTGAAACAAACACAGTTTCAAATGGGACTCCTTTTTGTCAAACAAGAGTAATATCTATGTACGTAGTAAAGAATATAAAGAACTACAACATGGTATTAAGCACTGGAGCAAAATTTATATCACCTTCTTGTTCACGGTCTTATCACTTATATCAACATCTACATAATACCCAGCTTCATGAATCTGCTCCTTTAACTATCAAAAGTTACATAGGAGAGATCAGTAACATTTCGATATAATCGAACAGAAAAAAAACATTTTTTTCTAACAATGACATAATTTAGGTCGTTAAATAAGTTAATATATTCTGTCACAATTATGGCAGGAAAACTTAAGACAAATGAAATCTCTTAGCTAAAGCTTAACTTTTCAGTTTTAGTCTTTGACCTTAGTTAAGTGGAGAAAACACATTCAATCTGTGCCTCCTCTCCGTAGTGGCATTAGTAGATTATGCAACTCCCAAATTAGACAATACAAATATAGAGAAGTTGCAGGTAAACGATAAACCAGAAAAACACAATAAGATGAACACAACCTGTACAACACTTCACCTATGTCACATACAAAAAGGAAATAATGCAGTAAATATAAGTTTTATACATGTGCGTGCGCACAGAGACACACACAGAGATGTTTCAGCAATATTTCATTTTAGAATCTCACCAGGTGTTTCAGCTTGTAGAAGTAATATTGTTTATGGGAGGGATGCATCTTGATGTGCTCACTCAAATGACCTGCACTGGATGTCAAATTTGCTATAACAGAGTGTAAATAAATAATAGAAACTGTCATTATAACCATAAACAAATACAACACAAACAAATATAAGCAGTCATATTAAATATTCACATTTAAACCCTAACATTTTCCCACAAAAGAAACATAAGTAAGCCTGTTATCATATACAATCGTATCGACTAATCTTACAACTCATCATATGCACAACAAATAGGTAATTAAACAAACTAGTACTAATTTTATAGTTAAACTAACAGATAAAAACAAAATTACCTAATTATTTGTGAAAAATTGAATCAACATCAGATATGGCCTATCATATACATAAAGAGACAGAGAGTAATAGAGAGAGGGGGTTTTATACACAAAACATCATACAAAAGTATACATATAACCACGTATAACAATATATACACATAACAGTGCACATTCATATCGAAAGGGAGTAATACCTTCAAATCGAAACATAAATCCACTCAACAAGACCCAAATCCAAAGCCCAGACCGAAGAAGTTCTAAAATCGAAAAGAGAAATCAATTAGCTAAAGTTTAAGTAAAGAAATCGAATGGATTGAAGTCAAAATCAAGAACCCCTAATTTGAAAAGGCTCTAATCTGAAAAAGCCTAAATTTGAAGAAGTCAAAGCCCCAATCAATTAAGAAGCCAAATACGTATAAAGAGTTGACAAAGAGTATAATCGAACAAAATTGAAGAAAGTAAAGAAGAATGAGAGTTGAGAGGGGAGAGGGGAGAGGGGAGAGGGAAGAGCCGAGACAGGCGAGGGAGTGAGAGGGTGAGAATGAGAATGAGAGTTTATTACTTTATTTTTTATAAAGTGATAAAAGATTGAAATTTTAGTCGGGTACTCGGCGCTATCTTTTGCCGCTCATAAAATTTTACCGATTTGCGTGCTATTCAATATTATTATAATTAGATTTTTGATTTTTGATTTTTTTTAAAAATTCCATATAAATTTAATAAATAAATAGTACCCGGTGAATGAAATTAACATATATATACTCCTAATATTTTAATAACTCCATTATTTGGAAAACTCTTATTTTTTTAAAAAAAATGAATTAATTGAAAGATAAATGTCATTTTTAAATAGTTATACCCTTTTTAATTATGAAACTAAAATTTTTGTTTATTAATGATCTAAGGCAACATATCACCCATATATCTGTCATTCTATAGTATTATTAATATTTTATTTTTATTATTAAAATTGTGCATTTTAAATTTAATAAATAAATATAATAACTAATTTTTAAAATTAATAATATTTTTTTTCTAAATTTTCGTAATTAATATTATTAGAAATATGTTTATGTATTTTCGTTTATATATATATATATATATATGCCATTTTAAATTTAATAAGTTAATAAAACTTGAAAGAAAATTATAAAATAAATACGTTAATATTTAAAAACAATGATTCATTTATTTCACACAACGCACTATTTTGATCGTCCTAATTTTCACCGATATTTGTGCATGCAATTACAATCATTTTTTTTGAAATAATTTCCGTATTTTTTTTTAAAATTATCTTTTACATTTTATAAAATAAAGAGAATCTGAAAAATGATAATAATAATAATTGTGCCTGCAGTTACAATTATTTTTCTATTTTTTTATTTTGTTTTTATAATATCCATTTTACATTTAATAAATAAATAGAACCTAAAAAATAATAACAATTAAATACCTTGATATTCGAAAAAAAAACTCATTCCATTGGTAAACTCTTACTTTTTTAAAAAATCAAATATTATAAAGGTAAATGTGATTTTTAAATAATTAAATAATTTTTTGGTTAAAAAATTCAAAATTGAGTTTATTAATGTTGTAAGGTAACATATCATGTATGTTGCTAACATCCAACACTTTAAAGCTAAGGTAACATCACGTTTGTGGCTAAGGTAACACAAAAAACAAAATGTTATACTAGGTCCAAAGTAACATGCTAAGGTAACATATTTTAGCAACATTCATGAAAAAGATGTAACGATAGCCCATCTATGGCGTAGTGCTTGTATATATCCCGAATTGGCATACACGCTTTTCAAGTGTCTGATGCAACCACATAAGGATGTGTCTTCGTTTGTGACGAGACTGTTGATAAGAGATGTAGATGTAGATGTAGTTCTGGCGAACTAGTTTGCATAAGGATGCCTACACCCATTCGATATAGAGAGATCTCATGGGCCTTCAATAAAGGTAGTTTGCATAGGGATGCCTCCACCCATTCAATAATGCGATATCTCATGGGCCTTCAATAATCCAGAGGGTGCTGCACTTTACTAAGCATGTAGCATTGCGAGATTTATAGCTTGTCCAGGCTACCCTACTTGACAATTTAGTTCGCAAGTTTAAAAATATTTTTGACATATCTACTATCGCGACGATATATGAGAAATATTTTACAAATCCATATGCAATAATAAATGTGCTCTTTTAAGAATGTCGCGATATTTATTTTCTTCGAAAATAATGCTCCTTTTTGTAGAAAATCTTTTACAAAATTATGTGTTTAGCATCTATAATTTTTCTTCAAAATATGCCGCTCGTACGAGATTGTAAAATATCCACAATCAATCAGCATAAATATCCGCAATTCATCAACATAAATATTTCGTACGATATTTTCTAAATCGCAATAATTTTACAAGCATAAAAATATCTATTGTTCGTACGAATTTAAAATAATAAATATTTTTTCTGAAAAATATTTAAAAAGCAATTTATGCATGCAAGGCATAATATTTAATTTACAGAAAATGAGAATAAGTACTAGAACTTATCTTTAATTTCCGTTTCTTCTTGGTTGAAATTTTCAAGTGCTTTGTTTTTTCTTAGAGACTTCGAGTATCCACGCGCCTCGCCTTTGTTCCTGTGTGTCAATCCGTTGCTTCTCTTTTTTTTTTCTTTTTTGCGCCGCATATGACCACGATCTTCTCTCTTCACATTGGTTCCAATTTTTCGTTTATTTTTTGCCTCGCGCGCTGCCTCCATCGAAACTGCTTCCAACATTTTTTTTTTAATTGAACCGGTACGGCTCAGTCTAGGATTGTTACTTTGTTCTCTTCCGTGGGCTCCATCTATATTTTTCAATTGGGAGGCAAAGCTATTTTCTTTCCTTTCTTTTTTAGTCTTTATTTGACTTGTGTACCCAGATTTTTTTTTTGCTGGCTTCCGTTGTTGCTGCTTCTTGTGAGTTACTCCCTTTGTAGCTTCTCGTCGTCACCATTAAACAATCGTATGGGATAAAAATTGCCGCAAACGATTTTTTTTAGCCACCATGAATGTATGAATCAAAAACCCATTACCCTGTACTAAATAAATTATCTGTCCTCCACAGATAATAATAATCTCCTCCTTCTAGCGCCAAATGTTGTTGGAGAAATTTCGTAACAACACGAAATCGGAGGGATGCCGGAATAATAGAGCGATTATGTATGAATATGGCTGTTTTTAAGGGATTTAGGGTTTATGAAAAAAAAGGTGTTGGACTTGGCAGGTTTCTCAATTTGTCTCGTGTATCGGTCACCATATGCCAAGATGCCTACGTATCTATGTTTATATAGGATCAAGCCCACGTAGTTCTGTGTAATTGATTGGTCTTATCCCGAGAGACTTAAGGGATAAGTTACATTAATGTGGAAAATGATTGATTTTATCTGATTTAATCTTATCGTTGTGATATCTTCCTGATTTGAAGAATATCGTTTGGAGATAATTTCCGTTATTGATTAATTAAGATTGATTGTTTCCTCATTTCAGAGAGAGGATAAAATTTAGAGATTAAGAAATAATTATTAATCTGAATTAATAATTAATAATGATTAGAAATTTGGGAAATTAATAGACATGCCAAAATATGGCATAACAGAGGTAATCTAGGTGGGTGCAACATAACATAGGCAATCTGCAATCTCCAAATACATTATATTCATTCAGCAGCATAAGAAGTCCAATTACCAGTATATAGAATGACCATTAAGCACCCTCCAAAGAAATGACCACTTACGTGTTTTGTTTGCATTTTTACTTAAGATTAAAGAGAGGAGCCGGGCGGACAATGAAGGCTCATATAATAGACAGATAGCGAGCAACATGCTTTATTTTTCTATTAATAATTAGACTTTTATTGTTTACTATACCCGCTCCCGAAGGCTTAGTTATATTGAAATGAACTTTCCGTAAAACTAGTATAAAATGTCGTAAAATTATTTGAAAAAAAAAACAAATATAAAAAATTTATTGATTTTTTTGATACTTATAGATGTTTTTGTAATTAATTTAAATTTATTGAAATTATAATTTTGGTGCGTTGCACGGATAAAATCTATGCTATAAGTAATTAAGTTAGGTCTTTATTAACCATATGAAGATCACACATATAGTTTCAAAAAAAATGAAGAACACACACATATATACTATGTTATATTATGAAAAATGCATATCAATATGATATTTATTTCTTGGTACTAGAATTTTGGTTCTTAAATTTTACATAATTAATATTTAAGCTAATCATTACAGTGAGATCAGATGCTTTAACCATGAACAAACTTTTTTTAAAACAAATTTTGCATTACTTCATAATAGATCTGCTGTTACACTAGCTATTAGGTCAGCAGGGGCACTATCTTGCTGAAACTGCAACCTCCAGTAGAATTAGACAAGCCTGATAAGTAGGAGAATCTCCTGATTGACTGTTATACATATTATAACAATAGGGGTCCGTTCTTTGACAACTGTTTGCCAAAGAACTGTTATACAACAAATGATTTTATAATCGTTGGATCAACCATCCAACGGCCCTGATTTTAAAAAAAATATATATACCGTACCGCAGAAACTTTCCGCGGTACGAAGAAATTACCAAAATGCCCCCTCCGCAGAAAGTTTCTGCGGTACGTGAACAGTAGATTTTTGATGTGAAAACAAGGGGACATTTTGGTAAATTCTCCGTACCGCGGAAAGTTTCTGCGGTACGGTGTAAATTTTTGTTAAACCTCAGCCGTTGGGATCAACTAGCTGTGTAACAGGTCACTGGCAAACTAGTGACCGGGAGACTAAACAATATGACTCAAAGCAAGTTAAGACCTTTCCATGTCAACTTCAACAAAAGCCTTTTTCTTGATTCCTAATTCATACATTATTCATATTTCGAGTTTTATCATGACAAAGATTTAAATTGAAACATGTGCAAGTGAATATTTTATTAATATAGAAAAGTTAAGAGCTATATATGTTGTGCCTCTTAAAATAGAGAAGAGATAAAAGACTTTTAAGGTTTTTAAAAACTGCTAGTAATCTCTTTTCTTATGTTCGGTTGGGGTGAATGGAAAGTAATGGAATTGGATGGAATAGAATGAGATTTGAAGTATAAAATATTCTTATTAAACTCTCATTCCATTCCATTCCATTCCTTTCACCCCAACCAAACAAAATATTAGAGCTTCATTTTTTGCTATCTTCTTCATAGTTTTTTTGCTATCTTCTTTATATTTTAATTTAGAGCTTGTTCAAAGAACCTCTTGGAGATGCTCTAATCTGTTGCCCTATCCCAAGATTGTTTAACAAAATGTAGAGAAACATTACTCATATGCTGCACTAGAGCTCTGCAATCCATAATCGTACCAAAAGGAGACATAGTATTATTGATTGCAGTACTATTGATCGCAGGACAATCAGATTCAACCAATTATTTCGTGGTTTGGATTTCTCCCACCTTCCTCCTGTTATCCTGCTGTTTGTTTATCCAAGGGCTTCTTTTACACTCATTGCTGCAGCACAACTTGCTTCCATTGCACCATGGTTCGCCTGTATCACTGCTTAATTCAATTATTTGACCTTCATAATTCCTGGCAATCCATCCATTTCCAATCTTCGAGTAGCTCTGAAAGTGGCCGCGTCACAGTTGACCTTCACACTATCGTAATCTGGTTTTGTCCAGCGTTCACAGCCTTCAGTGTCGGCAACTGAAATGGTAGGTCTGTCTGTCCTACTTCCTTGAACGCTCCTCCATTGTGTAAGGTTAGCACCTGCAGCAGCAACCACTGTCCCAGCTCTCATTAATCTATAATTCCAGATCAAATTATCCCGAGCCACACACCATGGCAATCTCTTCCAGCAACGTTAACAAATTGCATATTGTTTAAACTGGGTTAACACTTCTCCCGCAAGTTTGAGCAAACACACATTGAAGTAGACAATGTGATGGAGAGTTAATTGTGATTATAGCATAATCTACAAGATTTCATTTTCTTGGCCACTAAGTTTACATTTGTGGGCTTCTGGGCCCTATTATGGATACATGTGTTAATGGGTCTAATACAATCTAAATCATTCTATTGATCTAAATACAAATTATCTCACTTGGGCTTCATGGTCCAACATTAAATGATGGAGAGTTAATTGTGATTATAGCATAATCTACGAGATTTGGGAAAAGATCTAAGAATAGATGAAGATAATATTTATTAAAGTATTTCTCTCCTTAAGGAAGGTCTTTCTCTCTAATTTACAAATTGCCAACCCCTTTACAAGTGTGGTTTGTTTAGTATATATAAGGGATTCCTAGTGGGTCCCCTAATTTACTTGGCCACTAAGTTTACATTTGTGGGCTTCTGAGCCCTATTATGGATACATGTGTTAATGGGCCTAATACAATCTAAATCATTCTATTGATCTAAATACAAATTATCTCACTTGGGCTTCATGGTCCAACACAATGCAAAGAGGTTTCGTTTGTCATCTTACAAAATAGGCACATTTGATCCACATCAACTCGTATTTCTAGCAACTTTGACAGAGTTGGTAGGCAGTCCGGTCTGCTATGGCTCTCCATATAAAAATAGTTGCACTTGCTGGCTATTGCTAGTTTCCATAATTTTCTCCACATCCCGGAGTTATGACAACTATTCAAGTTACTCTGTATAAATCATAATGCCATAAGGAGGAAGGCTTCTTACCAAACTTTTCCGCGAATTTGAATTTACTCTGGCCGGAAATGAGGTTTCAAAACATGTTAATTTTAACCGCATATAAAAGTACATTTTGAAATTTGATTGGTGAATGGTTGAATGCGATGTAGTACTCCCCAGCCCTTCTAAATTTAATTGGATTTTCATTTTTGAAGATAATAATTAGAAGTACTTGAAGAAAAACATTATACAACAATTTTCTATTAACATGTGTGAATTGCATTAAAAAAAACAGAGGTAATACTAAAATCATAATTAATGACTGACATGATTCTTTTAATAATTAAAATGTTGTGTATTCAGTGCGTACCACATGTAGCAAAGTTACAAGTTTCGAATTTTCATTAAATTACACACAGGGAAATGGAAATGAGTAAAACAGAAAGTATTAGCTCTTTTTTTACTCTTTTCCTCGTAATTGAAATAGAAAGTATCAATTGCATCTCAATAATTCGACATATTTTGGCTCTTTTTTTATTAATTAATATTACCTTCTTCCAAAGGGAAGGAGACACATATCTTAGCATTACAATATTTACAAGTATTTGTGTACATCAAATTTTAAAAAGATTGATCCGGTAATCACTGGAATATACAATAGTACTGGGCATAAGAGCTTGCTGGTACATAACATTTTATTCCATATCATAAAGATTTGGTTTTAGTCTATGCATATACGTACCTTGCGGAGTTTAGGATCATATATTTCCTCGCTGTTAGCTGCAGAAGGGATGCTAGTTAGGATCATATATCTCCTCGCTGTTAGCTGCAGAAGGGATGCTAGTTGCATCTGTTGGAATTCGGGCATGAAAACGCAGCGGATAATACGTAAATAACAATTAAAAACGAATTCCAAGTCCCGGATCCATGTATAAAATTGATGATCATGGTATAAATACTCAAGAACAAGATAATACCTTGTTAAGCTTTCCAATGGATGACAAATGGAGATCCTAGCTTGTTGATCTTGAGAGTTAAAAGTGTTGATCTTGAGAGCTAAAATGTAACTCCTCCACCGGTATCCACACTTGAATGCTTGCTTGAATCGTCGAACGATTTTGCCACGGAATTTGGTACTAGCCAAAATAAATAATCCGGAATGTGTTCTTGACTTAGCTTAATTTTCTCTCTAGCTTCTCAACTGAAAATTTCAGTTTTTTGGTTTGCTTTAAGACTTGCCAACAATTGGCTTATATAGAAAAAGAAAGTAAAAATGGAGCCTTAAACAATTAGGCCATTTTTATTTAAACAAATCTTATTTATTTAAATAAATTAATTAAGTCATACTTAATTAATCAAATAAGTCAAGAAAATACATCTTCAAATTTTATCTTTAACTAATCAAGTCTCACTTAATTAATTTCATAAAATTCGAATTATTATTTATTATTAATTTAAAATCATAATTTAAATTATTATTAATCTAAATTCATGAAATAAATTAATTTCCCTTTTAAACATTCTTTGTGTGTGACCCTGTAGGTTATTATTTCATTGGCAATAATTTTATTCTCTAATAAAATTATAAACAATAAGCGGCGTCTAGTAACACATTATTGCTACCCAATAAAACAATAATTAAATCAACGATTCAATTAACCTTTTATGACTAATGTTCCATGTAATATAATCTCTTTAAATCATGATATTATAGATTAAACTCGAGGCATGTAATGTGTCATCCTCTTCATAATTTAATCTTCATTTTCTTGATCGATGAGTAGACTATTTAATCAAATCAACATTTGAGCATGGCCATGCATTTCATAGTCTCACTCAAACAAGAGGCCGATAATATCACTCCTTTATCAGGAGATTTAAATCCCATCTAGATCGTTCATATTTCTCACATGATTCATAATATATCCGATATTCACCTTTATCATTATCCGACTAAAGATAACTTTTGACGAATTCAAAATATATTAATTCTCATGTAGAATTATAACGACTTCAGGTCTAAGGATCATTACACCATTATCACTGTGAGAATACATATGACACATTTATTATTTACCATGATGTATCTCACTGTGGGTCTGTCCAGTACCCTGTACTCGTACAGTTACCTATGCATTGCTTTTAGTATCTTCATACTTATGACCAATGAGATGTGGTCATCAGTCAATTATCATACTAGCCTCAGTGTATTATTATTGTCCTAATTAATAATAATACTCGGCTAGGGACATTTAAGAATATGATACGATCATTATATAATCTCATGTTCAAGTCACATACTTGCAACTATATAATTTGTATCAAGATTCTAAGGACATTTATTATACTTTATTTATTTCGCAGTAAATAAAGCCAATAATAAACACATATATATCGAATATATAAAATCACTCAAACATAAATATAATGTATTACATTGCCTCTAGGGCACCAATACTAACAATCTCCCACTTGCACTAGAGCCAATCACCCATGTATCGAATACCCATGCTACTAGTGTGACATTCATGCTTCTGCTGCGACAGAGCCTTAGTCAGCGGGTCTGCAATATTATCATCAGTATGCACTTTACATATGTGAATATCCCCTCTATCATTTATTTCTCGAATAAGGTGATATCTCCGAAGTTTATGCTTTGTTCTGCTATGAGCTCTCGGCTCCTTGGCCTGTGCTATAGCTCCATTATTATCGCAGTAAAGATCTATGGGATCTGCGATCGATGGAACGACACCAAGCTCTGTAATGAACTTCCGTAACCATACAGCTTCCTTGGCTGCCTCACATGCAGCAATATACTCGGATTCCATTGTAGAATCAGCTACTGTCTCTTGCTTCGAACTTTTCCAGCTTACAGCACCTCCATTTAAGCAAAACACAAATCCAGACTGAGAAACAGAGTCATCTCTGTCAGTCTGAAAACTAGCATCCGTGTAACCCTTTACCGTTAGCTTTTCTTCACCTCCATACACCAAGAATGAATCTTTAGTCCTTTTCAAGTACTTAAGAATATTCTTGACTGCCGTCCAGTGACCTTCACCTGGATTAGACTGGTATCTGCTCGTCATGCTCAAAGCATACGAGACATCCGGACGAGTACATATCATTGCATACATGATAGATCCAATTGCTGAAGCATATGGTATCTTACTCATGCGGTCTTTATCATCCAATGATTTAGGACCATTCTCTTTTGAGATCGTTATCCCATGAGATACAGGGACATATCCCCTTTTTGCATCTTGCATTCCAAAACGATGCAAAATTTTGTCAATATATGTACTCTGGCTTAAGCCGATTAATCTTCTTGATCTATCTCTATAGATCCTGATCCCTAATATATAGGTAGCCTCGCCCAAGTCTTTCATAGAGAAACTTTGTCCTAACCAAGTCTTTACAGCCTGTAGAAAAGGAATGTCATTCCCTATTATTAATATATCATCGACATATAATACTAGGAATGCCACATGGCTCCCACTAAACTTTTTGTAAACACATGGTTCATCCATGTTCTGAATAAAGCCAAAACCTTTGACTATTTCATCAAACCGGATGTTCCATCTCCGAGAGGACTGCTTCAATCCATAAATGGATCTACGCAGCTTACATACTTTTCCAGCATCCTTTGGATTTCTAAAACCTTCAGGTTGTGTCATGTACACATCCTCTTCAAGGCTTCCGTTAAGGAAGGCTGTTTTAACATCCATCTGCCAAATTTCGTAATCATAGTAAGCCGCTATTACAAGCATAATTCTGATGGATTTTATCATTGCTACTGGTGAGAAGGTTTCATCATAGTCAATACCATGAATTTGTTTGAAACCTTTTGCAACCAGTCGAGCCTTATAGGTCTGTATATTACCTTCCATGTCGATTTTCTTCTTGAAAATCCATTTGCACTCGATAGGTTTTACCTCTTCAGGTGGATCAACCAAAGTCCATACTTGGTTTTCATACATGGAATCCATTTCAGAATTCATGGCTTCTTGCCATCTCTTAGAGTCTGGTGAGTTCATAGCATCTTGATAGGTGAGAGGCTCATCTTGATCTATGAGCATCACATCGCCATTTTCAATTAGGAGAAATCCATAATTTCTTCTTGAATCATAGCGAGTCCTACTAGATCTACGAACAACCTGTGTTTCTTGAGCAATGTTATCTTGTATTTCTTGCTCATGCTCCTTCTCAGGTTCAATGTTATCAAGTGGTTCTCGATCTTCATCGAGATCTATTTTCCTCCCACTGTCTTTTCTAGAGACTAGCTCTTTTTCTAAGAATACAGCAGTCCGAGCAACAACTACTTTGTTCTCTGAAGGATTATAGAAAGAATAACCCTTTGTTTCACTTGGGTATCCCACAAAGATACATTTTTCAGATTTCGGTCCAAGCTTGTCTGACATTAGGCGTTTCACAAACGCTTCACATCCCCATACTTTCATAAAGGACATGCTTTGACGTTTTTCTGTCCATATCTCATATGGAGTTTGTTGAACCGTTTTAGTAGGAACACGGTTTAGTGTATATGCAGCCGTTTCCAGGGCATAACCCCAGAAACTAATTGGAAGATCTGCTTGACTCATCATTGATCGCACCATGTCCAATAAGGTACGATTCCTCCTTTCAGAAACCCCATTCCATTGTGGTGTTCCAGGAGGAGTGAGTTGTGATACAATACCACACTCCCTCAAATAGTTCTTAAACTCATGGCTTAAGAATTCACCTCCTCGATCAGATCTTAGAGTTTTTATGCTTTCGCCAGTTTGCTTTTCTGCTTCTGCCTTATACTCTTTGAACTTTTCAAATGCTTCGGATTTGTTCTTCAAAAGATACACATATCCGTATCTACTGAAATCATCAGTAAACGTAATGAAGTAGAAATAGCCACCCCTTGCCATCGATCTCATAGGACCACATACATCGCTATGTATTAGTTCTAGTCGTACGGTGGCCCTCTTACCCTGTCCGGTAAAAGGAGCTTTAGTCATCTTGCCTAGTAAACAAGCCTCGCATTCATCATATGATTCAAAATCAAACTTATCCAAGAAACCATCTTGATGTAACTTGGAAATGCGTTTCTCGTTTATATGGCCTAGACGACAGTGCCAAAGGTATGTTTGATTTGAGTCATTAGTTTTAAGTCGTTTGTTATTTATATTCAAGATAGGAGTATCTAAATTAAGAACATACAAACCGTTAAATAACTGTGCAACACCATAGGTAATGTCATTCAAACCAAAAGAGCAACCATTGTCTTTAAAGGTAAATGAAAAACCTTTCTTGTCTAAACAAGAAACAGAAATAATGTTTCTACAAATAGAAGGCACATACAAACAGTTTTCAAGTTCTAATATAAGCCCAGTGGGCAATGATAAATGGTAAGTCCCTACAGCCAAAGCAGCAACCTTTGCTCCATTTCCAACTCGTAGGTCTACCTCTCCCTTAGCCAGTTCCCTACTCCTTTGCAGTTCCTGCACATTTATACAAATGTGAGAACCACATCCGATATCCAATACCCAAGATGTAGAAGTAGACAAATTGACTTCTATAACATAAATACCTGAAGTAGAAGTCTGGCCAGCAGCCTTCTTCTTCTTAAGTTCTTCCAAATAGGCATGACAGTTTCTCCTCCAGTGTCCCGGTTTACCACAGTGGTGACAATCACCCTTTTCGACACCTCCTTTAGGCTTAATAGCCTTCTTGGGAGCAGAATTAGGATTGGCAACAGATTTGGATGCAATCCTCTTCTTATTACCTTTCCACTTTCTTTTCCCTTTGGCTCCCCCTTTGTTCACCATCAGCATGGGAGCAGGGGATTCCTTCTGAATGTTGGTTTCAGCAGTTCTTAACATGCCCAACAATTCAGTGGGTGTCTTATCTATCTCATTCATGTTGTAGTTCATAACGAATTGAGAAAAGTTCTTGTTAAGTGATTGTAAGATCAAATCTATTTGAGCCTCCGGACCAATCGGGAAGCCCAAGGTACTTAGTTGTTCGATGTACCCAATCATCTTAAGAACGTGTGGTCCAACCGGGTCTCGCTCTCCCTGTTTACAAGCATACAAAGCCTTGCTCGTATCATATCTCTCCTGGCGAGCTTGTCCCTCAAACATGCTTTTGAGGTGCTCGATTATTTCATAAGCATTCATCAATTCATGTTGCTTTTGAATCTCCGGAGCCATGCATGCAAGCATTAGGCATGACACATCAGTTGAGTCATCCAAATGCTTCTGATAAGCATTTTGCTCGGCACGTGTGGATCCAGTAGGAGGAGGATTTGGGTGAGGAACTTCAATGGCATACAGCTTTCGCTCCTGCCTAAGGACAATCCTTAAGTTCCTAAACCAATCTAGGAAGTTTGTCCCTGTCAGCTTTTCCTTTTCTAGGACTGATCGTATCGAAAAGTGATTTGTGTTGTTTGCCATTTATTATCTACAATTTTGTAAAAGCGCATAAAATGAGTTAGTTTGCATGTTTCGTAAAACCAATTATGTTCAAGTTGATTTATAGCATATTCGTAATATACCTCCCACTATTTTTATCAAATTAATAGCCCTTACTATCAATTCGGAAAATGGTTCCCATAAAACATTTCCTAGTGAGCCAAGATCCATATTTCATCATATTTTAAGTCAGCTTTGGCTTTCCTCTTAAATATGATTATTTAGGTAGACCGTTATGTCAATTATATCGTATATAACTCTTGGATAGCTTAGTGAACAACATATTGCTCCGATCTATCTAATAGATTTCACTAAACTCTATGCTTATAAGTTCATAATCCTATTATGACGACTTATTTAAGTTGGACCCAATATTAACAATTTAAGTAAGCTTGTTTACTTAATCACATCTCACCACGATAAAAGAGAAGCCCTTGCTTTGGCAAATCCACTCCTCAATGATCTAGGATTTAATGAGTGTTATTTATTGGAAAGCATCTGTTTAACTTAATATTTCTTAAGGGATTTTTAGAAAAATTAACGATCTTGATCGTCTGTTTAAATCTTAAATCGTTACAGATTTTATCTTGTTTAAACATGGCATATGTGTCGTATCTAATACATACATTCTAAAATATCCATACATCCATGCATCCATTCATATATCTAATATATCCATGCATCATATGTAAAGTGCAGTTACGCAAAATTAAACGTGCGATGGTTATGGCCCGATCCTATGCGGTCTTTTCGAGCTTATGAAAAGATCAAGGTCAATCTATGGTTGTAATAACTAATTATTACAAAATTCTTCATTGCTTCACAAGCCTCCATTGATTGCCTCCAAGCTCCTTTTGAAATACATTACAAAAGAACTCGAGTTTCATTCGAGATAAATAATTACAAGAATAACGACATGCAAGTCGTATTTAATTATTACAGACCATAAATAAAATTACAACATTTATTCTACGGGTCTTTAGGCCATAACCAATGCACCATGCACATATAACAATTATAGACATCTCATTAATCATTATCACATCATATATAATGATTAATATTTAACTCCTTAATATAAATACCTAATTATTTAAAAAGGAATTAAAAAAAAATCAATTTTAATTATTAAAATCGAATTTAAAATTAAAATTAATCAAAATCGCATTTAATAATAATATTAAATTCGAAATTTAAATATTCAATTATTAAAAGCATTAATTAAAATAAAATTCGAATTAATAATAATATTCAAATTCATAATTTAAATATATTACAAAATTCAAAATTAAATTAATTAATAAAATTTTGAATTAATAATAATATATAAATTCATAATTTAAATATTCAATTATTAAAACTTTAATCATTAAAAACATTAGGAATCTAATGATTAAAACCAATAAGTTTTTCTTTTTCTAAAGTAGAAGCATAAAGCAAAAGAAAAAGAAAAGTTAGAATTAAAATAAAAACCAATCAGTTCAACAACAGCACACGTCCACTGGCTTTTTTCTGTCTGTTATAACCGTGTTACGCATGTCATAAAGGTGCAACACCTTGTACCTGCTGCTGATGCGCATTTCAAGAATGCGCAATACCTGTATTATTCTGACGATACGCATTTCACTAATGCGCAACCTGTGAATTTTTCTGGCGACACGCATTACAGTAATGCGTTACACCTTGTTTATACCAGAAATTCCCAGAAATTGCAGAAACTCCAGAAAATTTGCAGATAGTGTTCTGAACAGTTTTGATCAGTTCTAAATGTATCCTAATGATGTGTTTAACATATCTAGCATATAGTACATCATCCAAAACATGTTATAACAATTTATAACATCATACAAACAATTATAACAATTTATAAATAATCTTTTGTATGTTAAAATGAAGCATGTCATAATTCATAAATTCATGTATGTTTCATTTTCAAGAACACAAGACCAAATCATCCTTTTATACATGAAGCTCTGATACCATTGTTGTAATTCGGGCATGAAAACGCAGCGGATAATACGTAAATAACAATTAAAAACGAATTCTAAGTCCCGGATCCATGTATAAAATTGATGATCATGGTATAAATACTCAAGAACAAGATAATACCTTGTTAAGCTTTCCAATGGATGACAAATGGAGATCCTAGCTTGTTGATCTTGAGAGTTAAAAGTGTTGATCTTGAGAGCTAAAATGTAACTCCTCCACCGGTATCCACACTTGAATGCTTGCTTGAATCGTCGAACGATTTTGCCACGGAATTTGGTACTAGCCAAAATAAATAATCCGGAATGTGTTCTTGACTTAGCTTAATTTTCTCTCTAGCTTCTCAACTGAAAATTTCAGTTTTTTGGTTTGCTTTAAGACTTGCCAACAATTGGCTTATATAGAAAAAGAAAGTAAAAATGGAGCCTTAAACAATTAGGCCATTTTTATTTAAACAAATCTTATTTATTTAAATAAATTAATTAAGTCATACTTAATTAATCAAATAAGTCAAGAAAATACATCTTCAAATTTTATCTTTAACTAATCAAGTCTCACTTAATTAATTTCATAAAATTCGAATTATTATTTATTATTAATTTAAAATCATAATTTAAATTATTATTAATCTAAATTCATGAAATAAATTAATTTCCCTTTTAAACATTCTTTGTGTGTGACCCTGTAGGTTATTATTTCATTGGCAATAATTTTATTCTCTAATAAAATTATAAACAATTAGCGGCGTCTAGTAACACATTATTGCTACCCAATAAAACAATAATTAAATCAACGATTCAATTAACCTTTTATGACTAATGTTCCATGTAATATAATCCCTTTAAATCATGATATTATAGATTAAACTCGAGGCATGTAATGTGTCATCCTCTTCATAATTTAATCTTCATTTTCTTGATCGATGAGTAGACTATTTAATCAAATCAACATTTGAGCATGGCCATGCATTTCATAGTCTCACTCAAACAAGAGGCCGATAATATCACTCCTTTATCAGGAGATTTAAATCCCATCTAGATCGTTCATATTTCTCACATGATTCATAATATATCCGATATTCACCTTTATCATTATCCGGCTAAAGATAATTTTTGACGAATTCAAAATATATTAATTCTCATGTAGAATTATAACGACTTCAGGTCTAAGGATCATTACACCATTATCACTGTGAGAATACATATGACACATTTATTATTTACCATGATGTATCTCACTGTGGGTCTGTCCAGTACCCTGTACTCGTACAGTTACCTATGCATTGCTTTTAGTATCTTCATACTTATGACCAATGAGATGTGGTCATCAGTCAATTATCATACTAGCCTCAGTGTATTATTATTGTCCTAATTAATAATAATACTCGGCTAGGGACATTTAAGAATATGATACGATCATTATATAATCTCATGTTCAAGTCACATACTTGCAACTATATAATTTGTATCAAGATTCTAAGGACATTTATTATACTTTATTTATTTCGCAGTAAATAAAGCCAATAATAAACACATATATATCGAATATATAAAATCACTCAAACATAAATATAATGTATTACATTGCCTCTAGGGCACCAATACTAACGGCATCATTTAAGCTGTACAAGTTGCTGTTGCACCACCAAAACTGAAACAGGCTTACAGACATCTGGGGAACTGAGCAAGTCTCCCAAAACTCCAAGCTCTGGCAATTCACTCCATTGTGCAAGGCCTTTCAATGCTCGTAAATCCTTATGTCTCCGCCCTACTATGATAAGATCAAAACTATCCTGCATTTCTTGGACTAAGGAAGCTGTGTCCGACCCATCATTCACTGTTTCCTCCTGCAACATAATGTTGTCCCTGGTTGAAATTAGGAATTTTATATCCCTTAAACTCTCAGAGTCAAGCATTGCCTCCCACTTATTCACATTGTTTTTATCATCCGCAGAAACAAGCTGGACAACTGTCACCTGAACTGCAGATGAGTAGGCCATACGCTTAACATAAGCCAGAGCCTCACGATCATCATCACCTCCCAGGAATATAACAGCAACACGGTAATATGCTGAATCAACAGGTGATGTGTGGCGCAATTTACGACGATCAACAAGAATGCCTACAGAACATGGGGCCATTTCCAGAACAAAACGGTTTATTGATCTGAACATACTGCTGTCAAAAATCATTTGGCCCTGGTAATTCCATTTTCTATGGAATGGAAGTATAATAAGGGATACCATCTTGTCAAATGCAAGTGAACAGATGTCTTGATGCATGTACTTCGGTAGGGAAAATGCAGTAAAAACTTGAACATTTACCAAACCTCTATTGTGATTTTCAAAATAGGTAAATGTATCTATCGTCGGCTGAGATCTAGAACTAGTTGAAGAACCCTTTTGGCCTAATGAATGATTGATTATGAGGGGCGAGGCTCGTCCGAGAAGCTCAACCAGGTTAAGGGCATATGCTGAAATTGGACTTTCTCTTGTTGGACTGGAAACTTCTAAAAGCTTTATGGCGGCTAATGCCTCGTCATGCCTATGCACGCATGCTAATATGCGGAGCTCAGAATTTAATGTCGAGTGCACTATGTTTCTTTTCTGATATCCTGTATATGTTTTCGAGAAATCGTGCAAGAATCTGATGACCACTGTTACTATTATTGAGATCACAAGTACTGAGACAGTTGTCGATGCGAGGGTTTCTCGATCTATTGTCTGCACTTAAGAATGAAACTGAGTTAGTGGTACCATTAGATGATTTTATATGAGAAAGATATAAAACAAGTAACAGTGCTACACTTGCACGGAAGCACAGAGCAAAGGAGAAGTGCCACTGTCGTTAGGCCATGAGACCAAAATTAATCTTTTCTATATGTAATTTTTGTAACTGACTGTAAATATCAGCAGGTGACGCCTCTTCCAGAGGACCTCAAGAATGGTCGAATTGTTTTCTTTTTATTTTTTAGCGAACAGATAATTTAAACTAGATGGATAACATGTATTCTGCACAGAGATAGCAACGACTAGGAATGTGAATCACAGGACTTGCCAATGAGAATTTTGGCAGTTTGGTTCTGTTAATCTTGTAAGCATTTAATTCATATGCATATAGTCTGCTTTTTATTGCAGCTCCAATTTTTTGGAAAAAAACAAATAAGGACAAAGATATTGAGTGAAGTTGCATATGTAACATTAAATATTATAAGAAAGGAAAATGTTTTTAGTTTTTGATTAGTAGATTCCTAATTACCAGATTGAGAGTGTTATTGAGATAGGAAGCCATTTGAACAATGCCTTGGGCGTTTAAGATAACAGAGAGAGCAAAAGCATCCTTAACGGGCACTTGCGTCACCAGGGCCGCAATAACTATTACCAAAGCTTTCACAAAAGCACTAACGAAACAGATATTGAAAATCATGCCCTGAAACTTAAGATCAGAATACTGCGTGAGATCAATTTTCAGACCACAGTAACTTGCCATTAGTGGCGCCAACAACCCAGACGTAACGCTGTCCAGTTTCTGCACTAGTGTAGACCCAAGAGGTGGACCAGCCGGCACACATAATCCAAGTATGAATGGACCAAAATGGTAAGGAAGTCCAAAACTATCACTCAAGATTGCTGACAACAGAACAAGGGTAACGACCATAGTTATATAAAAGCCCTTCACAGGCTTTCCTTCTGGAGTGCATTTTATGATCCATTTAAACAAAAATGGCCTTGCCACAAACACTATGCTTACAAACAGAAGAGCAGTAAAAGTAAGGGCCTGTGTCATCATAAAAAATGAAAATTTAGACTGTTCTGTGGAACTGACGAACCCAAGTCTTGCAAAAGATGTAAATGTAGATAGTGCTGTAGCCGATAAGTCACTTATCAAAGCAGATGTCAAAGCAAGACGACCTAGCTCCGTGTTGACAATTTCTAAGTCCATGAGCAGAAGAGCGACAACCGGAAATGGGGACATTGTCTGAACTTGAATAACAGCTCTAACAGTTATCCTTCTGTAAAAAGGTAACATTGTGTCCAGGTGTCCAGACACAACCAAAGCTAGCGCTAAGGGGACTACAACTGTTATAACTGCCATAATCCATGCCCTTCTCCCTGATGTCTTTACCAAACTAGGTTCCATTTTCACTCCAATTAGGAACATGAAGAAAATGTACCCCAGCCTCGATAAAGTTGCAAGGAAAACTTCTCCTTCTGGAGCAAACATGCTGTTCTCAAAATTTTGGTTGAGATTGCCTAGAACAGTAGGTCCTAATATTAAACCAGCCTGCATTGTAAAATTATCAATAATATACTTACCAATCACTAACAGTTTACCTTAGAAAGATCTTGAACATTATGTATCATAATGGTATGTATATTTTTGTATGTAATTGTATAACCCTAATCTACTACTGTACATGAGTGATGAGTAGACAGACAACCAGTTGCAACATTAAGAGCACCTATTCCACATGCTAATTGCTCAGATTAAGCATATCTCTCCGATTTCATAATATGATAAAAGTATATCTGTTTTCCCAAAACTTATGATATATATCCTACTCAGAGAGTCATAATTTTTATCATCATTTCCGGCCTATACTCAAATGACCACCTCTAATCCTCTACATAAGTGCTGAAAAAGAAAAAAAAAATCAATTAATAAAGGATACAGTTGCATTGAAGTGCCAACTGGTTACATGCCTAATATTTTTCCATTTACTGTACAACATAAGAAACTCTTTGCGCCGAGTACAACTTCCTATACTAATTCTTCAACCAAACATCATCAAAATTTATTTAAGAAACCAAATTTAATGTGTGTGTACCCTTACTACCTGACTCGACTATAAATGTCCAACATTGAAACGTATCCAAATGTCGGACTCAACAACAATTTGAAAAATTTACATGTTTTTGTTTGCATAAAATAAGTGTTCATTTTGAAGTATCGAGTGTCCAGCAGCACATGATTTAAAAAAATTTAATTTAAACAATGTATTCAGAATAAATCATTTCATGATCAAAGACGTACGCTGTTGTTAAAGTTTAAAATATAATCAAATTAAAATTATAATTACAGAGAATGATATATAGAAATGGAATGATAGAGGAAAAGAAAGAAAGGGTACCATGATTTCAGAAGCAATGCGGGGAAGATGCACAAGCCTGAATAATTTATGAAAAGTGTGGGTGAGAATATAAATAGAAGCCAATTGAAATTGCAAGCGGGGTAAATCATATTTGAATAAGCTATTAAAATCAACACGGCCCCACACTCGACCGATATTGTTAGGGATTAAACCACTGCATAATTCATTGCTTCGACCGCCTGGAAGTTCCATGGCCAAATAGATCATCCAACCCTACTCAGGCCCTTGTATTTATTATCCTTTATCTTCTTCTTTTTTTATCTTCTTTATATATATAAAAACAACAAGACATGCTGATTATGCAAATGAATCAAATACAGGTTCATGTATTTTATATTTCAACACGCCAGAAAAAGAACATATACAAGATTTGAGTATACCGACATGCTTTGGCCAATAATATCCCAAAAAACTATATCACATAACAACAATAACCCAAATCATTCATGATGACCATAAATATCCGTCTATTACGCATTTAATATGAGAGCTGGGATCCTCTGTCCCCTTACTCCGTGTCTCCTCCGTGTCCCCTTGTTTTTTTTAATACAAAATGAGTGCCCCTGCGGGCCCATTTTAAATAAAAAAAAATTATTTAAAATGGGCCCCGCAGGAGCACTCATTTTGTATTTAAAAAACAAGGGGACACGGAGGAAGGGGACAGAGGATCCAGACCCTTCATATGAGAGTAATAGGATTACGCATTTGATATTGGGGTAACTAGTATAGATTTTTTATCTATTATACGCATTTGGAGAATGGAATGCGTAATAGGTTCCCTGACAGGTCTATTACCCCTTTTCTAAATGCCTAATATGTATAAAATATATTACTCATTTCCCAAATGCGTAATAGAGGGGTATTTATGGTCATCATCCATGATTTGTGTTATTCTGGTCAATTTTATTAAAAAATGGGGTATTTATATCATTCTTTCTATACCGACCATATACATTATGCACTCAAAATATTGCAAAACATATATATTTGTAAAGAATGTTCAATGAACATTATTATTTAATTCAAAATCTTAAAAATCATATATGATTTGCTAGCAGAACATGTTTTGAATAACAATACGTTCTGCAATATTTTGTTCGCAGAACATGCATGATTTTCAATATTTTTAATGAAATTTGCATGTAAAACATATATGATTTTCAATGAAATAAATGCAGTAGTGATTTTCATAGAACTGATTTTCAATGAATAGATTTTTACAATGTTTTAATTGATATATGGTATCCGATCTCCACTAAAAAAGTTGGTCTATATACATGTCCATATTTTAGGAAGACAATTATGTAACTGATTTGTTTTTGTTTCTATATACTTAAGATTAGTAGTTAGTGAAAATAAACAATAAACAATACATTATAGTTTTTTTTTAGGTGCCCTTCCATAACCACCGTTGGTTGAAAAAGGGCCCACAACCACCAACTCGTACACTGTCGCAAGTGTTCATTGCGGCAGGAAAACTTAAAAAAAAAAGGAAAACTTAAAAAAAACTTTATTTTATGTAGAGTCGATCTCAGGTTCTTCACCAGAGATAACAACAACATAACCACTACACCAAACAAACTTATTTGTAATTTATTTCAAAACAAAACAGTATTAAATATTATTTTACGTTTTTATACTTTTATTTTTATTAATTATTAAATTTAAAAAAATGGTAAATTAATACATTATAAAATATAAAAATGTTTATAAAATTTGAATTATTACATAAAATTTTAAATAAATTATTATAGTTTTACATTTAATAAAAGTAATAAAAAATAATAAATCAATAAAAGCTGTTGATTTGAATATAGAAACAAGTAAAAATATGAAATTACGTTTTCACCCTCCAAATTGCTGCCGCAATGATACATAGCGGAAGAACGAAAATCTGAAATTAATTTTTTACCCTTACTACTGCCGCAATGAAACATAACGGAGGAAAGAAAACATGCAATTACCTTTTTACCCTTAATTCTGCTGCCGCAATGATACAATGCGGATACCAGCAATATACAAACACCCATTGCGGTTTCCGCGACCCGAACTAAACCCTAATTAAACACAGAGCTCGATTTCCAGGCGACTCTCAAGATATCTTCTAATTGACACTTACACACACACGCACGTTGTTATACATACACACATGCACTACTATATACATTGCTACTCACGATTATATGTACATGGTTTGATTCGTTTTTAACTGTGGGTGGTGTTTATTTTCTTCATTTTAGTTAAAATCATGAATTAAATCGAATTATTAGGGTTCATAGTTCGAATTTTACCCATTCTTTGTTTGAATTAGTTTGAAATTAGGGCTTTTACCTTCAATTGAGTTGAAATTAGGGTTTCACATCTTTAATTAGGTTGAATTAGCTCGAAATGCCCAATTTAGAATTAGGTTTCGAATTATTATCCGGATTTTTATTAAAACTATGAATTAATTCGAATTATTAGGGTTTATAATTATGAAATTATAATTATAAATTTTTTTATGAGTTGTGGAAATTTTAATTCGAATTTTTGAATTATTAATTTGATTTTTTGAGTTTAAAATTCGAATTTGTGAATTAATATGATTTATTAATTCAAATTTTGATTAATTAATGTTATTAGTACTGCATTTTATTTGATAAATGATATTCATTGTTAATTTATTCTTGTTTTAAATATGTCTTCATGGAATGATAATTTTAGCCAATTTTGGTACATGTTTATGAAATGTGTCTTATTTCTTTGATTTTGCACATTGCAGATGCTATGGATATGCAGTGCGGGCCTCTCGATAGGTCCCTCTTGACCATGCAGGATGATCATATTAGCAGTCACATATGGCAGGGGGTGAGCGGGAGAAGTTGGATGTCCGCCAGTTGACAACCAACCTTGACGATTGGGTATTTGATGACACCCAGGTTAGTTTGCTGTCAGACTGGGGTTTCCGAGCGTTTACTAACCCACGCTCGATTCCCCAGAACGACATCCGATTGATCACGGCGTTGGTGGAGAGGTTTAGGCCAGAGACCAACACCTTTCATTTCCCATTTTGTGAGATCACCATCACTCTAGAGGATGTTTACATGATATTGGGTTTGCCTATTTGTGGTCGTGCTGTTACTCATACGGAGCTTTCCACACCGCTTCCATATTGGCTAAGACGGTGGCATGATTTGAGGTTGACTGAGACCGAACGCAAAGATATGTATAAAAATGGTTTGCATTTTACTCCATAAATTCTATTTTCTTGCATTTTAGTCCTTAATATGTTTAATTCTTGCATGTTATACATTAAATTTTCATTTCCTTGCAATTTAGGAAGATAATTATCTAGTTATTGCATTTTAGTCCATAATTTCTAATTTCTTGCATTTTAGTCCTTAATTTGTTTAATTCTTGCATGTTATACATTAAATTATCATTTCTTTGCAATTTAGGAAGATAATTATCTAGTTACTGCATTTTAGCCCATAAATTCTAATTTCTTGCATTTTAGTCCTTTATTTGTTTAATTCTTGCATGTTATACATTAAATTTTCATTTCTTTGCAATTTAGGAAGATAATTATCTTGTTATTGCATTTTAGCCCATAAATTCTAATTTCTTGCATTTTAGTCCTTAATTTGTTTAATTCTTGCATGTTATACCTTAAATTTTCATTTCTTTGCAATTTAGGAAGATAATTATCTAGTTATTGCATTTTAGCCCATAAATTCTAATTTCTTGCATTTTAGTCCTTTATTTGTTTAATTCTTGCATGTGTTATGCAAAATTTACTCAAGCGCACGTTGTCACAAGTAATATATGATTAAATCAAGTTCGTTCCCACAGAGATCTAGAATGGTGTTCAATTCAATTAATGTACCTATGCACCGATATATGGTTTTTATCCACTGCTAAGACAAATAATAAATTGGATTTTTATTAACTACTAAATTAATTATCAAACTAAAGATTAACTAATTAAAGAGATTAAAGTCGAATTACTAATATGAGAATAAAACATGGAATCCTAGTTTCATCATCTACTTCACTTAGAGTTGCAGCCTTTAATTAAAACATGCGATGGGGTTTGATATCTGATCGAATAACACGAAAAGAGTAAAACTTACCTCTCGGTATACTAGTACCAATCTACGCATACATCCACAAAAGAGATAGAAGACGAGTAGGCACCTATTATGTTTAGATCCTATATCTCTATAGAATTTGAAAACATAAAGGTTTAAGCACAAGTTATTCATAAAGATCACACAGGGCAGTATAAGTATTTTCATCTCACACCACGAATCATATTGATAAACAATTATGAACCTATGCTAGCATGGCAAGTTCTAAATCTCAAGATCCACTCTCGCTTCACAAGAGATTAACAATTCAATTTAAATGTTAGCTACGCATCCAAAAGCATTAAGATTAACCATACGAGGATATCAAGAATTCACCACACATAAATCTTTAAGGCATACAAACTACTAAGCTACATAGATAAATCCACTAGGATCCCATGACAACGATTAGTTCATAGCTAAACCTTTCGTCACCATGGGATTTGATGAAAACATGGTAAATAACAAGATATGAATAAAAGAAGTAATTATATTAATAAACAAGAGTTTGAGAAAACAAATCTATAATCCAAACTAACACAAAGGATGAAGTAGATCTAGATCTGTTGCTTGTCACGAGCGTTGAATCCTTCTCTTCTTTTCTCCCTTGCAGATCTAAGCTATGTTACAATAATAAAAACTATGATAATGTGTACATCTCTATTACAATGGTAGGATGTGTTTTAAATAGGCTCTAGCTTTCTTGCCCAGCAAGAATTTATCTTCTATTACAATTAGAATTTAATTAAGGTGCTAAAACCTGCCCGGAATATAATTAGAACTTGAAAAGGGCAAAACAGTAATTTCCCAGCCATGCTTCACAAAGAATACGTGCGCGATTTATTTCAGCACATTACTTGCACGTGCTTCCTATCCCAGGTTGTAGAAAATCTCTCAAGCTTCGCGTGGGCAGCTTACGGGCTGAAAACGGACTTACAGAACTCCAGATATGGCCAAAACAGTGTAAGCTGCGCAGCCTTCCCAGAAAATCCGAATTTTAATCAATTAATTCCCAAAAAATTATAGAAGCATCCACCTTAATCAACATTCTCGTAAACCTGCACAACTAAGCAAAACACATCAAAACTACAAGAAACTTGAGTCCAAGACAATCAATTTAAGCCGATTTAGAATGCTCCAAGTGGATATAAAATCCACTTATCACACCCCCAAACTTAAACCGATGCTTGTCCTCAAGCATAAACAATTACACTATCTAACTAACTAGTACCACTTCCGTAGGTGATCACGGTTGCATTTGGCATATGCAACAAGCCCTTTAAACCCCTAGGCAGCCCTAGTGGACGAGTAAGGTCTCGTGAGGGCCTATAGCGAATGTACCCACAAAATCCATTTAACCTAATGCAATGCAATGCATAAATGCAACTAATATGCAAATGCAATTAATCTAGCCTACCATACCTTCAAATCCTCTCATGCCATATCAACTTAAGAATCAAAGTAAATACGCAATGTCTTGGTGTCGAAAGTGCAAGTATTCACTTAGTCTACTCAATGAACATGCATAAGTTCTCACAAGCCCATGTCAAGTGTAAGAATAAGTTAGTAAACATGCTAAGCCTACAAAAGTACATCTTTGAGACAACACTCGGGATCTCATACGCAAGAACAAGCAAACACTCACAATCCACTCACAAAAGAATATTCACTCAAGAACAAGGGTAAGTGTATCACTCAATTCCAACAAAATCATAAACATGCTTGACATTTGATATCAATCTAACTCTTAACACAACATACATCAATGACGATAATCAAAAGGTCTTTATTTGGGTTGTAACGGGGCTAGGGACAAGGTATGTCAAATAAGCCAAAACAGGTGAAGTGTCAAAAGCTAGTAAGTACCATAATAAATCATTCACAACACCATATTTCCCCCCACATAATCTATTATTTTTCTTCCAACAAAAACACTTGACTAGTCGACTAAAATAGGATCACAACAAAAACAAACATGCTCTCATAATATATATATATATATATATATATATTTTTTTTTTCCCTTTTTTTTTCTTTTTTTTTTCTTTTTTTTCATATCTTTTTTTTCTCTTTTTTTTTCGAGAGCTAAATAGAACACAACAATAATATAAACAATAACAATGATCCCATAATTTATTACATATGCCGACTATCAAGTAAACAACCAAACCCAATTTTCAATATTTCCCCCAAAAATATAACCAACAATAACCCCTCCTTGCATACCTTATTACTCCCTTAAGCACTCTACTAACCTTTGGCAATGTGGGTTCAAATTAATGTAAGGCCAATACAAGAAAAAGGTCTAGGCAAGTAATGTGGTATGTCACCGAAAAAAAATAGGATTAAGCTCAACGGGTTAACTAATTGATTATGTAAACATGGTGTGGTAATATGGGAAAATATGTGGTTAATCCTAAGTGCCTTTATCATTTTAATCGTCAAATAATGTCATGCGTTTCAAGAAAGACCTCAAACAACTGCTAGCAATGCAAACAATCCGTGGACACTCAAGCAAACGAATAAATTGCAAACATGCAATATGCAATAAGGCTCAAAAACTCACTTGGTGGAAAAACATACTCAATCCCAAGCAAAAATCTCTCTAACGCACCTACTTGTATTCAAAGCATGCAAACTAAATCATCTTGCACATATTCATGTCCTTCTAATTACTTACAACATTCAATAAGTCTACTAGCTTCAACTTACTAGTGTATGTGTGTGCACAAGAACAAAGCATATCACTTCTCAATCAAAAGCGTCAACAACACAAAATTCCTATCAAGCATGGGTGCAAATGCAAACTATTATGAACTCACACGGTATACAAACATAAAAACAGAATGTCCTATATGAAACAAACGTAGATAACACGATCATAAATGCATAATTTACTACTACTAATATGCAAATCATGAAATCCTACATGAACACATAATACAACAACACTACTAATCCCTCAAACCACCCCCAAACTTAAAATATTCAATGTCCTCATTGAATGGAAGTAAATACAAGGGATAGCAGAAACATACCTCATCATCTAAGTCCTCATCCTCGAATGAATCTGGTGGAGGATATTGCGCACGAGCTCCATAGACTGGCCACCTTGCCTGAATACTACAAAACCCACAATTGACAAGAACACAAATTCGTAATAAAAATAATATTAGAGAAAAAGATTTACCCAATACGAATCAAAGAGGTGAACTTGCAATAAATTCCTCTTTAGAATTGAATTTTTAGATATTTAAAAAAAATAGAAGAGGAATTGGATTTGTATGTATAGGTGTGTATATAATAATAATAATAAAAATAAAAATAATAATAATAATAATAATAAAGAAAATAATAATAATAATAAATAATAATAATAATAATAACTATAATAATAATAATAATAATAATAATAATAATAATAATTAGAATAGAAATAGGTTTAGAATTTTTGGAGAAAAGATGGGAGGTTTTGGATTTGAAATAGGAAAAGATTTAGGGAGAATGGGGTATAAATAGAATGAGAGGGGAAAGAATTTTTATTTTTTTAATATATAAGTACACAACAGCACGCACACAACCTGACATATGACCCTCTGATTTTTTTTTTCTTTCATTGGACAAAACGCAGCTTGCGCGCGTGTAGCGCAAGTTGCTGCAAGATCAGTCACGCCGGCCCAAGATGCGCGTCTGGGGGGCAAAGTGCGGTAAAGTCAGTAACGCAGGCGCAACCTGCGTTACACTGGGGCAGACTGCGCTTCAGGCAGTAACGCAGGGGCAGCCTGCGTGACAGAGCAAAATTCGATTTTTTTTTTTTCACACAACACTCAAAAAAATTTTAATTTTTTTTTTCCTTCCTACACTAATGCATGGGTTGCCTCCCACGAAGCGCTTCTTTAACGTCAATAGCTTGACGTTACTTCCTCAAATCAAGGCGGTTTCAAAAGAATAACTGAACCATCTTCAACAGACAAACCACTCATACGAATGTTGACATCTTGATTGCTTGCTTTCCACAAATCTCTTCCTTCAGACTTCAACCTAATTTTACTACCCAACGGCAAAATCTTCTTCTTTTTCTTCTTCACACCTCTAAAGTGCTTCTCCGACTCAACCGGCTGAACAAAAATTTCCTCTTCCTTAACATCTGCTTTCCACCTTCGCAACACGTTATCATGTCCCTCTTCAAAAATCACTAGCTCATTATTCAAAAGGACATACCTCAAATGTGGTGGAAGTTTCCTAAGCTTTACACTCGGAAGGTCTCGAACTGAAGAACTGTCAATGGAATCACTGATAGGATGCTTTAGCACATGTGTATCAGATTTTTCACTCAATAACTGATCAAACTTCTTTCTCTGACCCGTATCAACTATTTCCACACTGCAACACTCTTCATCCTCTGTCGGAAATTTCATTGCCTTGAACACATTAAAGGTGACACTCTGATCTTGCACCCTCATTGTAAGCTCTCCTTTTTGCACATCAATTAAATTCTTTCCTGTAGCCAAGAACGGTCTTCCCAAGATTATGGGAATCTTCTTATCTTCTTCAAAATCCAAGATCACAAAATCAGCTGGGAATATGAGCTTATCAACCTTCACCAAAACGTCCTCCACTATGCCTCTAGGATATGTGATAGATCGATCAGCCAACTGCAAAGAGATGTTAGTTGGCTTCGGCTCTGGTAGACCAAGTTGCTTGAATACAGACAAGGGCATGAGATTAATACACTACACCATATATTGCATATTGCAACGACAGGAAAACATTGCCTAAAGGCCTATATTCGTTGCAGTAGAGTCTATGGCAACAAATTTGCAAAACTTGAGCGTTGCATCCGGTTGCCTTGCAATAGGTCGATTTAGCAACGTTTTTTATACCATACAGCAACATAATTAAATCATTGCAATAATTAAATCATTGCAATAATTTGACAAGTTATCAAATTATCTCAATAAGCTACAGATCGAATAAGTAGATTGTCAACAAACAAGAAATTGAATTCAATAAAAGTTGTATCATAGAAAAGTGAATAAAGACCAGAACCATTATAGAGAGCTTATAATGACTATGTGAGAGAATCTAAAGCTGCTAAATTTAGACAGAGAGCTCTACCTCGCAATAACTACAGGTGTACCACTATAAGCTGCATCGACAGCAGCTTTAACTTTAATTAGCATCCATTCCCCCTCTTCCCATCCTTGATTTATCTCCAAAGGCAATTACTCGTTCGTGTGTTTCTTTTATATATGTGTGGAGTAGCTTTGACCGTGGATCACAAGGAGGGCCACTATAAAGGCCATCCACATCACTCAACAGTAATAGCAGATCAGCATTTAGTTCCATAGCTAGTAAGGCCGTTAAACTGTCATTGTCCCAAAATATGCCACTTGCATCCTGCCAATGTTTGTCACAACCAGTACTTACAGATTTGGTATGTAAGAGTTACTTTCTGAGAAAAAAACAGCAATTTTGTGATAAGTCTATGCATGTGTTTTCCTCTAGTGTTATTCATGACCTACTCCTTGAATAATATATTGACGAAACACTGTAATTGAGTAATTTGCGAAGTGATAGAATTCAAAACAAAAATTTCTAGGTAGTAGTAATTACAATTAACAAAAATAACAGAATGCTGCTTTTGTTTTACTGATTCCGGTAGCCAGGAGCAAGGAATTAAGTAAAGCTTGTAATCTTATTTTACATCTTAAAGATGCTGCTATTTTGAGTTCGTACTTTCAACAGAGATGTTGATGCTGCTCTCTAATCCCCTAATATTATACCTGAGCTAGTTAGTGATACCACAGGGTTGCTCATGACACTAGAGTCTATCTTACCATCAACATTGTTAAACGCTGCAACGCAAGAAATCTGAAACAGGGCTGATTGGAAAGCAACTTTCTCACGGTTAACACATTCACATCTCTATATCTTGCTCTTATACAACAGACCATATATACTGCTTTTTAACCATGTACGTAAAGATGATAGATAGATAATTAACAAGTTGACTGGAGTTTGATATATGATTTGGGGATTAAGAATGCCTCCTAATTCTTATAACTACTTTTTGTAGTAATGTAATGCAAGAAGATCCACAGACAGACAAAAACATTTGGTGCTGATTGATTATAATAACGAAATTTTATAATAATCCAATTATCAACATAATCGAGACATTCTCTTCTGTTAAATACAGCAGAATACTAAATTTCCACCACTCATATCAAAGGTATCACAAAAAACAATGCATAGCCACTTCCACCCATCAGGCTAGCAAAACTAGTTGTGAGCAATAACAATGATAATACAATCAATCATAAATAATTTATTTGATACATTAGTTAACATACACGTATACAGCAAAGTTGAGATTTTAAACAGCATAAGAGCACAAGTTTTTTCTTCAACACATTCTTTATAAGAAAGTTAAAGAATATAAAAAATTGATCTTCATTATTCTGTCTACTATCAAATCCCAACGGATACAGTGAATTTCTAGTGAAACACAAAAAAAGTATCCCCAAATCAACACAATAAAATAACCCCAAATATACATTAACATACATGAATAAACCCCCAATTAAAACGCAAAATACCTAACCCTAAACCAAAACACCAAAATCGATTACAGAGATTTGTTTGGGGAAGAAGTGTAAAAATTTATATAGAAAACAACATACCTGCTTCAAACTTCAATCTTCTTCATGCTTGAATCGTCGAGTTTGAGTCGATGTCTTCTTCGAGCTTGAATCGTCTTTAGTCTTCGATTTACTTCTATTTCCTCTTTCGCCTCTCATCTTGTTTTTGTTTCGCCTCTCAATTGAGTATTCGAGTTTGAGGATTTAGGATCGATGTTCAAGGTGTCTGCGTTGTGTTGTTTAGTGTCTGTGTCTTATGTTTTTTTTTCTTTTTTGTTTTGTTATTTTGGTCAGCCAGGCAAAAAAATCCTGCTCACACAATTTAACTATTTAAGACACATTTCACAAGCCCGCCAATTTTTTGGGCCCAAAAATCAAATTTATTGTAACAATTTAAGAAAACTGTTGTAATAGACAAAATGTTTTTAACTCTTTTGAATTTTTTCAATGCTATTGCAACGTTTTTCAAATGCGTTGCAATTTGTGTGATTTGATTTCTCAATAGCAACGTTTTTCGACAAACCTTCAAAAATATGGTTGCAATAGGCATTATATGGTGTAGTGATACTAGCTCCCAAATCACATAAACACTTGTTAAAAGACAACTTCCCAATGGTGCATGGAATTGTAAAGCTTCCTGGATCCTTAAGTTTAGGAGGCAACTTCTGCTACAGAACGGCACTACACTCCTCTGTCAATGCCACTGTTTCAAAATCTTCCAACCTTCTCTTCCTTGACAAAATATCCTTCATGAACTTGGCATATCTTGGCATCTGCTCCAATGCTTCAACAAAAGGAATGTTAATGGACAGTTTCTTGAAGACCTCCATAAATTTCTGAAACTGTTTCTCTTGACTTTTCTGCAAACGTCCAGGAAATGGAGGAGGTGGATAAATCTGATTATTCTTTGAAGATTGCTCCAGAGTAGACTTTTCAACAGGTTTCTTGCTCTTCTCACCATCAAGCTGATCAGCCACTAAATCAGATTTCTCAATTACTGGCACTGTAGATTTTTCAACCTGCTGATTCTGAACATCTTCATCTTCTTCAGTTGCTGATTTAGGATCACTTGTGGCTTTTCCAGATCTCAAAGTAACAGCTTTCACCTGCTCATGGACCTCCCTCTTGCCTGGATTACCCATTGTATTACTTGGAAGAGTTCCTTGTTGCATATTTACCGAGGCACTTGTAATCTGTCCTATCTGACTCTCCAATGTCTTGAGAGATGCTTCCTGACTCTTGAGAGTTGCTGCCTGACTCTTGCACATTAATCTCAACTCTTCTAATTCAGATTTTTCATTCGACTGATGGCTAGAACCAGTATGAAACTGTTGCTGCTGAAAACCAGGAGGTTGAAACTGTTGCCTTGGAGCATACAGTTGCTGAAAACCTGAAGAATTAAATGGCTTTGCTTGCTGATAAGGCTGTTGAAAAGGTTGTTGTGCACTTTGATTGTTGCTCCAGCTGAAGTTGGGATGATTCCTGTTGTTAGGATGATAAGTGGCTGGAACTGGTGCATTAGATCTCTGGAAATTACTCACGAACTGTGCTGATTCGGAAGAGATAGCGCACTGATTTGTCTCATGTGCGCCCGCACATAACTCACAAACACTAGCCACCTGCTGAACTCCATAATTAGCAAGAGAATCCACCTTCATAGCAAGAGCCTTCAACTGAGCCGTAATCATTGCAGCTGTATCTACTTCCAAAATTCATGCTGCCTTGCCTTGAGATAGCCTTTGGGTTGGATTTTGATATTCATTAGCAGCCATCATCTCTATAAGTTCATAAGCTTCATCATAGCTCTTTGCCCACAGAGCTCCTCCTGATGCTGCATCTAGCAAGGGCCTAGACTGTGCTCCTAACCCATTGTAGAACCCATTAATAACCATCCAATCAGGCATGCCATGATGAGGACACTTGCGTAGCATCTCCTTGTAGCGTTCCCAAGCCTCACACAAGGTCTCGCCAGATTGCTGTTGGAATTGAGTCAACTGGTTCCTTAATGTTGCAGTTTTCGCCATAGGGAAGAATTTAGTAAGGAACTTCTGAGAAAGGTCTTCCCATGTAGTAATGGAACCAGGTGGCAAAGAGTGTAGCCAGCTCTTAGCCTTATCCCTCAGAGAAAATGGGAAAAGCCTCAACCTGATAGCATCATCCGTCACACCATTACATTTGAAAGTGTCACAGATTTCGATAAAGTCCCGAACATGCATGTTGGCATCCTCCGCAGGAGCTCCCCCAAACTGAACTAAATTCTACACCATCTGAATTGTGCCCGACTTGATCTCAAAATTGTTTGCTGCAATAGCTGGCCTAATAATGCTAGACTGGATGTCATTGAGTTTCGGCTGAGAATACTCCTTCAAAGCCTTAGCTGCTGCTGCATCTGCCATTGCTACTGTAGTTTCAGATTCCTCTTCCTTATTCTCTTTATTCTCTATAAGATCGTCTTCCGCCAGTTCTTCCAAACGAGCTTGTAAGCGTGTTCGCATACAAACTTAAGTACCTGAAACACCACGAAACAAACAAACTAAGTAAGAATCCGAGTCAGTGAACGCTAACGACCACTGATGACAAGCACATAAACTAAAATAAAAACACCGATGATCCCCGGCAGCGGCGCCAAAAACTTGTTATGCAAAATTTACGCAAGCGCACGTTGTCACAAGTAATATATGATTAAATCAAGTTCGTTCCCACAGAGATCTAGAATGGTGTTCAATTCAATTAATGTACCTATGCACCGATGTATGGTTTTTATCCACTGCTAAGACAAATAATAAATTGGATTTTTATTAACTACTAAATTAATTATCAAACTAAAGATTAACTAATTAAAGAGATTAAAGTCGAATTACTAATATGAGAATAAAACATGGAATCCTAGTTTCATCATCTACTTCACTTAGAGTTGCAGCCTTTAATTAAAACATGCGATGGGGTTTGATATCTGATCGAATAACACGAAAAGAGTAAAAGTTATCTCTCGGTATACTAGTACCAATCTACGCATACATCCACAAAAGAGATAGAAGACGAGTAGGCACCTATTATGTTTAGACCCTATATCTCTATAGAATTTGAAAACATAAAGGTTTAAGCACAAGTTATTCATAAAGATCACACAGGGCAGTATAAGTATTTTCATCTCACACCACGAATCATATTGATAAACAATTATGAACCTATGCTAGCATGGCAAGTTCTAAATCTCAAGATCCACTCTCGCTTCACAAGAGATTAACAATTCAATTTAAATGTTAGCTACGCATCCAAAAGCATTAAGATTAACCATACGAGGATATCAAGAATTCACCACACATAAATATTTAAGGCATGCAAACTACTAAGCTACATAGATAAATCCACTAGGATCCCATGACAACGATTAGTTCATAGCTAAACCTTTCGTCACCATGGGATTTGATGAAAACATGGTAAATAACAAGATATGAATAAAAGAAGTAATTATATTAATAAACAAGAGTTTGAGAAAACAAATCTATAATCCAAAGTAACACAAAGGATGAAGTAGATCTAGATCCGTTGCTTGTCACGAGCGTTGAATCCTTCTCTTCTTTTCTCCCTTGCAGATCTAAGCTATGTTACAATAATAAAAACTATGATAATGTGTACATCTCTATTACAATGGTAGGATGTGTTTTAAATAGGCTCTAGCTTTCTTGCCCAGCAAGAATTTATCTTCTATTACAATTTGAATTTAATTAAGGTGCTAAAACCTGCCCGGAATATAATTAGAACTTGAAAAGGGCAAAACAGTAATTTCCCAGCCATGCTTCACAAAGAATACGTGCGCGATTTATTTCAGCACATTACTTGCACGTGCTTCCTATCCCAGGTTGTAGAAAATCTCTCAAGCTTCGCGTGGGCAGCTTACGGGCTGAAAACGGACTTACAGAACTCCAGATATGGCCAAAACAGTGTAAGCTGCGCAGCCTTCCCAGAAAATCCGAATTTTAATCAATTAATTCCCAAAAAATTATAGAAGCATCCACCTTAATCAACATTCTCGTAAACCTGCACAACTAAGCAAAACACATCAAAACTACAAGAAACTTGAGTCCAAGACAATCAATTTAAGCCGATTTAGAATGCTCCAAGTGGATATAAAATCCACTTATCAGCATGCTATACCTTAAATTTTTATTTCTTTGCAATTTAGGTGGGGTGAAGCTTCATAGGTTGAGGGAAATCTATAAAAAGAAACCGGAGAAGCCTTCTCCCGAGTTTATCGAGCATGATGACCTTGTGTACACCCGGGCTTATCTTTTTTACATCATTGGGGGTGTGTTGTTTCCTTCATCGAACAGAGACGTCGTGCATCCTAGGTACTTCTTAACTTCATTTCTCTCTCTAGTCCTTGCAATTTATGCTTAAATTTATCTTATTCTTGCATTTTATGCCTTAAATTTCACATTTCTTGCATGTTCATCCTTAATTTCTCCAATTATTGAATTCTTACCTTAATTTGCATTTCCTGAATTTTTGCAGGTATTTACAATTAATCCAGAATGCGCATGAGATTAAGGAGTGTGCCTGGGGAGCTGCGGTTTTGAGTTATTTGTTCAGGGGTTTGGCCAAGGCTACTCAGAAGGGTGCGAAAGCTATTAATGGGTGCACCATGCTTTTGCAGCTTTGGTCTTAGGAGAGGTTGTTGCCTGGGGCACCTCTGATAGCACCTCGTATGGATTTTGTTTGGTCGAGGGCATTGGCATGGGCTGAGCCGGTAGATGAGAGGAGGGTTAACCCCCATTACCACACAGGTCTTTATCGGGGGGACTTTGACAGCTTTCAGCTTGGTTGGCTGACATGGTAGCCTTATCAGAGATTTTATGACATTCAGGATGTTTCTGTGGATTATAATATCGATTTGATGGATGCTCACTATATGGCTCTCGGTCGTGTCCCTCTCATTTCTTTTGATATTGTTGAGTATGTCATGCCAGATAGAGTCTTGAGACAATTTGGTATTCTATAGCATATCCCACAGGCCCCAGTTGCCATGACTTCACTGCGGACGGAGAGAGCATCTCGTTGGGTGCGGGACAATCATACAATGACCTTGGAAGATTACATTGAGGAGTGGCATGCTTTTAATGATGGAATAATACCTATTGTCGAGGAGGGCAATTACGTGTCTATAGAGGAGTACATGTATTGGTACAGGCGCGTCAGTAAGCTAAGGATTGCTCCATTTGTGGCTGAGCATCGTGCTAAGATTGTGCCTCGTGACTGGTATCCCCAGCAGGACATGGCTGATGCGGTATGCATTTTATACCGTTATTTCTCTAATTCTTGCATTTTAGACCTTTATTTCTCCAATTCATGCATTTTAGACATTTATTTGTATAATTCTGCATTTTAGACCTTTATTTATATACTTTTGCACTTTAGACCTTTATTTATCTAATTCCTGCATCTAAATACTTCAATGCAGCTGGATTATGGAATGAGGACATTACATGCCATTTACGAGCGTGATCCCCCCGAGTGGTTCTTTGATATCATCACTGAGTTTTTGGCTCGTTATGATCGGATCAACACCGAGTTGAGGGGTGTTGGATTTATCAGACCTAGTTTTGATAGACCCTCTCGTGCACATGATATGGATATTGACCCCAGTGGTCCTTCATCTTCGCAGCCGCCTCCACTAGCCGTCTCTCAGAAACGTTTGCGTGAGGTAGTAATCTTTTGATACTTATTATCTTTGAATGTAGGGGATTGAATATATGTATGATTGTTGTATATGTTATTGTAGGTTGAGACTGTTGATTCTCATGCTTCACTTACGCACGATGCCACACCTCATGTCTCTTACAAACGTCCTCGTCAGGTAGTAATCCTTAATGCTAGGTTTAATTCGAGTCACTTAGGAGGAATTATATATATAACTATATGATCGGTTCGTTGACATATAATTGCAGGTTGAGACTACAGATGCTCTTGCTACACAGCCTACCCCGGTATCTGTCCCGCCTATAGTCCAAGTTTGGGTATCAATCCTTAACGCTTGGTTTAATGCAAGAATTATTGAAATAAATGTCTAAAATGCAAGAAATAGAGAAATAAATGTCTAAAATGCAAGAATTATAGAAATAAGGATCTAAAATGAGAAATTATAGAAATAAGGATCTAAAATGCAAGAATTATAGAAATAAGGGTCTAAAATGCATGATCGGTGTATCTTGTAGGTTGAGGCTACAACAGCTGCTCCTCCTGTTACACAGACGACCCCGGTATCTAGCCCTCCTCCTTCACAGTCTACCCCGGTATCTATCCCCCTCATGCTGATATTAATCTCTCCTTACTGTAAATTTTTCCATTTTTCTCGAATTTTAAATTAATTATTAGGAATAAAATATAATTTATGCTTTTTTTCAATTTTTAAATGCAAATTTTGCCAAATTTTAAAATAAAATTTGGGAAAAAAAGATTTTTTCATTATCCTCGAATTTTTTATTTAACATTTGAAATAAATTGTAATTTATCATTTTTCCAATTTTTAATATCAATCAATAAATAATAATAATAAATTGTGGCTATCCGCAATGCCTCATTGCGGCAGGGGTAAATAATAAAAAAAATTGTGTCTATCCGCAACGCCTCATTGCGGCAGGGGAGAGTGCAGTAGCTTTTCTCTCTCCTCCCATGTTTTCCCCTGATTTTAACCCAGTTTTTTTTATTATTTAATTCATAATATTTCAATTAAAAATTGGAAAAATGATAAAATTACAATTTATTTCAAATGTTAAATGTAAAATTCGAGAAAAATGAAAGAATTATTTTTTTCCCCAAAATTTATTTTAAAATTTAAAAAAATTGATAAAATAAAATTCTATTCCAAAATTTACGAAAACATTCTTTTTAATTTGAATTCACCCAAAAATATTTATTTAATCGAATAAATGTTGAAAATATATATTTTTTTAATTGAATTAGAGATAATACAAAATATTTAGAATAAACATGAAAAGAAGATTTTAATTCATTAATAATAATTTTGGAGGGGGGAAAACATCAAAATGCAATTTTTATTTCCAATAATTTCTTCGGAGATTCGGCACCCTCCTTCTTCTTCCGTCTACGGATATTTATCTCCATGCCCGTACAATTTCCTCAAATATGCATTCGCAACGTTAGCCTCTTTCAAGGCTTCTTCGAGATCTTCCACTTTCACCTAAAAAACAACAACTTTATTTTCAAGAACCTTGATTTCTATCTTGGCTTCTTCCAACTTTGCTTTTAAAATAGCCTTCTTCTCATTTTTAGCATCCATGACTTACTCTTTGTTGCTAGAGAGAAAAATGATAAGATTAGAATATGAAATTAGGTTGAGGTTGTGAGTATTTATAGAGAAAAATTTTTAAAGTAAAATTTTTTCAACATTCAAATTCAAAATAAAATTTAATGTAACTTGAAAATAACATTTGAATTTTTGGGAATGTAAGTTGAACACATGGAAGATTGTGTAAAACTGGTGGGTGCATCCTACCGCAATGACTCACCGCGGCAGTAAAATTCAAAAAATTACTGCCGCAATGACTCATCGCGGCATACTACAACAACATGACGTCAGCCTATCGTCAGTTAGAGTTGCGCACCTCTACCAAAGAATTTTTTTAAAAAAATGAAAAAAAGCATAAATTGTATTTTATTCCTAATAATTAATTTAAAATTCGAGAAAAATGGGAAAAATTATTTTTCCCAGTTTTTTAAACTAAAATTCGAAAGAAAGGATTAATTTAAAATATTATTTTATGTTTTTTGTCGAATTTTAGAGCAATAATTATAAATAAATAATTTAAAATATTATTACTTAAAAAAATTGAAATATGAGCGGAATTCATTTTGCATTCATATATGAACGGTTGCTAGAACTAACAGATGTGGCATTCCTGGCCGAGTGGGTTACTACGAATCGATCCTGGATTGCTCTAGCCCAAGCACGCTTAACCTCGAAGTTTCAATTTGCAGTAACCCACTCGACTAGGAATGCCACATCTGTCAGTTCTAGCAACCGTTCATATATGAATGCGAAATGAATTCCGCTCATATTTCAATATTTTTTTAAGTAATAATATTTTAAATTATTTATTTATAATTATTGCTTTAAAATTCGAAAAAAACATAAAATTATATTTTAAATTAATCATTTCTTTCGAATTTTAGTTTAAAAAACTGGGAAAAATAAATTTTTCCATTTTCCTCGAATTTTAAATTAATTATTAGGAATAAAATATAATTTATGCTTTTTTCGATTTTTAAATGCAAATTTTGTCAAATTTTAAAATAAAATTTGGGAAAAAAATATTTTTTTCATTTATCTCGAATTTTTTAATTAACATTTGAAATAAATTGTAATTTTATCATTTTTGAAAATTTTAATATCAAGAAATAAATAATAATAAAAAATTGCGGCAGGGGTAAATAATAAAAAAAAAATTGTGCCTATCCGCAACGCCTCATTGCGGCAGGGGAGAGTACAGTAGCTTTTCTCTCTCCTCCCCTGTTTTCCCCTGATTTTAACCCAGTTTTTTATTATTATTATTTAATTCATAATATTTCAATTAAAAATTGGAAAAATGATAAAATTACAATTTATTTCAAATGTTAAATGTAAAATTCGAGAAAAATGAAAGAATTATTTTTTACCAAAATTTATTTTAAAATTTAAAAAAATTGATAAAATAAAATTCTATTCCAAAATTTACGAAAACATTCTTTTTAATTTGAATTCACCCAAAAATATTTATTTAATCGAATAAATGTTGAAAATATATATATTTTTAATTGAATTGGAGATAATACAAAATATTTAGAATAAACATGAAAAGAAGATTTTAATTCATTAATAATAATTTTGGAGGGGGGAAAACCTCGAAATACAATTTTAATTTCCAATAATTTCTTCGAAGATTCGGTACCCTCCTTCTTCTTCCGTCTACGAATATTTATCTCCATGCCCGTACAATTTCCTCAAATATGCATTCGCAACGTTAGCCTCTTTCAAGGCTTCTTCGAGATCTTCCACTTTCACCTCCAAATCAACAACTTTATCTTCAAGAACCTTGATTTCTATCTTGGCTTCTTCTAACTTTGCTTTTAAAATAGTCTTCTTCTCATTTTTAGCATCCATGACTTACTCTTTGTTGCTAGAGAGAAAAATGATAAGAATAGAATATGAAATTAGGTTGAGGGTGTGAGTATTTATAGAGAAAAATTTTTAAAGTAAAATTTTTTCAACATTCAAATTCAAAATAAAATTTAATGTAACTTGAAAATAACATATGAATTTTTGGGAATGTAAGTTGAACACATGGAAGACTGTGTAAAACTGGTGGGTGCATCCTGCCGCAATGACTCACCGCGGCAGTAAAATTCAAAAAAAATACTGCCGCAATGACTCATCGCTGCATACTACAACAGCATGACGTCAGCCTGTCGTCAGTTAGAGTTGCGCACCTCTACCAAAGATTTTTTTTAAAAAATGAAAAAAAGCATAAATTATATTTTATTCCTAATAATTAATTTAAAATTCGAGAGAAATGGGAAAAATAATTTTTCCCAGTTTTTAAAACTAAAATTCGAAAGAAAGGATTAATTTAAAATGTAATTTTATGTTTTTTGTCGAATTTTAAAGCAATAATTATAAATAAATAATTTAAAATATTATTACTTAAAAAATATTGAAATATGAGCGGAATTCATTTCGCATTCATATATGAACGGTTGCTGGAACTAACAGATGTGGAATTCCTGGTCGAGTGGGTTACTACTAATCGAAACTCCGGTGTTAAGTGTGCTTGGGCTAGAGCAATCTAGGATGGGTGACCCCTGGGAAGTTCCATTTTTCCAAATTTTTTTTAAATTTGCTCAAAAAAATCCTCTCTTTTTCCAAATATTCAATTTAAAAATCATAAATGAATGCTTAAATTATATTTTAATCCAAATGTCCCAGGAAAAAATAATTTGGTAATTCAAAAAAATTATTATCTAATTTTTTTGAGCAAACTTAAAAAAAAAATTGGAAAAAGGGAACTTCCCAGGGATCACCCATCCTAGATTGCTCTAGCCCAAGCACGCTTAGCCTCGGAGTTTCAATTTGCAGTAACCCACTCGGCCAGGAATGCCACATCTATTAGTTCTAGCAACCTTTCATATATGAATGCGAAATGAATTCCGCCCATATTTAAATATTTTTTTAATTAATAATATTTTAAATTATTTATTTATAATTATTGCTTTAAAATTCGAAAAAAAATATAAAATTATATTTTAAATTAATCCTTTCTTTCGAATTTTAGTTTAAAAACTGGGAAAAATAAAATTTTCCATTTTTCTCGAATTTTAAATTAATTATTAGGAATAAAATATAATTTATGATTTTTTCGATTTTTAAATGCAAATTTTGTCAAATTTTAAAATAAAATTTGGGAAAAAAAATATTTTTTTCATTTTTCTCGAATTTTATATTTAACATTTGAAATAAATTGTAATTTTATCATTTTTCAAATTTTAATATCAAGAAATAAATAATAATAAAAAATTGTGGTTAAAATTAGGAGAAAACAGGGGAAAACAGGGGAGGAAAGAGAATTGCCTGGGCTGCCGCAATGAGGCGTTGCGGCTATCCGCAACGCCTCATTGCGGCAGCCCAGCGTGCAGTAGCATTTCTCTCTCCTCCCCTGTTTTCCCCTGTTCTGGTCTATTCTCATTTTTTTTCACAATTTTTTTGTCATATTTTTTATCATATCATATAATTCATTTTTAATGAAATTATGGATTCAATATTTTAATAAATAGTAATATTTTATTCAATTAATCTATTTTATTCATTTTTTTAATTATTATACTAGTAAAAATGCATGGATTGCATATTAATACCTTACATTGAAAATTGTTAGGTCCCGTAAGAGGGCTATATTAAGCTAGAAGGGGGGTTGAATAACTTAATTACCAATTTAAGAATTATTATGGCGTTTTAAAATATTTTTCCCTTTTTAAAATATTTTACCAAGTCCTTAGCGGTTTATAAGTGCAGAAGTTAAACGACAAGTAAAGAAAATATCACGCAGGAGATTTTATCCTGGTTCGCGATGGCGCAACCCCTAATGGATTCGCTCACCCCTACTCCAGTCCCCGAGCTCCTCTCCGGACTCGAGATTTCTTCCACTATAAAGAGACTCCTTTATAGTAGGCGGAGAAGCCTTACACAACTTTACAAATATTTATCTTGATACGTAACTACCCGCTACTACCTCAAAATAAATGTAATACCCACAAGACTTGTCTTGGACTGTAACTCCCCGTTACTCCCTCAAAGTCGTTGTGAAACCTACACAACTTATCTTAGACAGCAACTCCCCGCTACTTCTTCAAAGTTGATGTAGAACCTTTGATGTAAACTATTGAATCTTGGCTTTTGTCGGTCTTGGGTCTTAGATGATATGTCTTTCCTCTTCCTCACGGTGCAAAGGCCACTAACTTCCCGCTAGTGCCTAGGACTTGGGTCTTAGAACGAGAATCACCTCACTTCAACTTCACCTCACTACAAAAGTTAGACAACAATATCTACGAAACAAATATGATGAATAAAATATAAGTTGGACTAGTATGTTACGGTACTAAGTCCAAAAGATGTAACTTTAATATCCGTATAGGAATATTAATTTATATTGTAAGTATGCTTTCTTTGATATAAAATTTAAGATCAAAGTATACTTTCAATTACTCCCGATAGATATAAATATTGATGGAGTATATTGGAAGACCTTTTTTAAAAGCTATAATGCTTTAAGGCTTCAAATTGTATACCTTTGTTTGACTAATATAATGTCGAGGTATAATTATAACTTCTAGCACGAATCAAACTTTTTAGCCACACGAAACAATAAAAGTAACTCGCTTATCTATAGGATAAAACGAGGACCGCTATTATGCATTAAATTAGTGCGAGAAACAAGTGGCTAGCTTGTGCTTAATTGAAGTTTATGTTGTACGAAGTATCTTTCAAGAATAACCCACGGAGAGCACTAAAGATGCTAGTAGGATATTCGTATAAATACTTTTCGTTACAACTTTGACTTATGTCAAATATCAATACTCCGGAAAGATGAGATAAAATATAGATCTCGGAGTTTGATTATATATAAAGTCCTTTAAGCTTTTATGCTTAAGGCTTTTAAGATGTATACTTTCTTATGACTAAATGCAAGTGTCAAAGTATACTCTTCTTTTACTTCTTGCACGAGATTAGTTATAGCCACTAACGAATAAAAGGTAAGATCGATAAACAAGTGGCTAAACTTGTGCTATATGAAGTATTTGTTGAACGAAGTATTTCTTTAAGGAATATCCCACGGAGAGCACTAAAGATGCTAGTAGGAATCCGTAAAAATACTTAATCGTTACAACCTCGACTTTTGTCGGATAATTTATTTCGCTTTTAATAAAGAGACTTTTGGAATCTTATAGATCCAAGAATAGAGATTAAGATGAAGTATAGAAGTTATGAGAAAATCTCTAATATAAATTTGGTCGATTAAGACACAAAGACGAAGCTAAAACTTACCACCTTTGGAAAATGATCGAAAAAGTTCACCGGAAAAATTTGTCGGAGGTTCGGCCGGATTTCGGACGTGGTCGAACTTTGGGCAGCCCTTCGGGAGGCCGGAAAGTGGTAGTAGATGAGCTAGCTTGGGTGGAACTAAGCTTGGTTGGGTGGAACTAAGCTTGGTGTATCAAAAACCTTGTATATATGGATATATATTTAGGAGAGAGAGGGTTTTTGAGATGAAGAGAGTGTTTGAATATTGAAAGAGAGTGTCTACTTCAAAAATCCCAGCAATTCTATGGCTCTTAGCTTATGTTTTAATTGGGTGAATGAGGGGTTTAATTTATAGAGAGAGTTGGGTGAAAGGAATGGTTAAGATTGAATGAAAATGAGTGGATGGGATTAGAATCACTTGGATTGCCAACATGGAAAGTGATTTGTGTTTCTTTGCAAGTGGATAGCTAGAAGACAAGAGAAATCCCAGCAGATTTGAATCTATAATATAATATACCATTCGTTTAATTAACGATTAAATACGAACCAAATATCGTTAATTAAATACCCGATAAATATGAAAACACCCAATAAATATTTCTAAAACTATGGAGCATTTAGAAATATAATAAAATAATATTCTGGAAAGTTTGGTCAATTTTGGTCAAAGTTGACTTGGTCAAACGTGGTCAACTGTTGACTAATTACCTCGATTTACGTGCCCGGACCAAAATTCCCGAAAAATTACGAAACTTTAACCATGCATAGAAAATAGCATTTAAATGATCAATCTCAAGTTTCAAGTCATTCTAGCAAGTGGAAGTATTTTATTTGGATTTAAAACGATTAGATCACCTTTCGGTTCCAAATAAAATACGATCGGTCTTTTCTTGAAATAAATAAATCTTTTGACAAATGTTTTGACTTGAATAAATACTTAGAATATATTTCCTAATATATAAAACATTTTGAGAGTGTAGGAAATATTTTTGAGTGAATAAAGTATTTTTCTCCGAAATATAATATAATTGAGAAGTGGGAGAAAAATTACTTTAAATATTTCTAGAGCGAGAGGAAAATATTCTTGAGGGCAAAAAGTCTTTTCTAGGATGAAAAATATTTTGAGTGTGAAGACAGAATATTTTTCGAATAAAACTGATCGTTTTTAAATTTAGCACGAGTTCTCTAAAGAATATTAAATCTCGAATATTCTTTGTTCGAGCTTGTTGCCTTATTCATATCGTACTGAAGATCTAAAAAATATCAAACCTCGATATTTCTTCTTCAATCTTATTGCCTTAGGGTAGAGATATATTCCACAAAATATATTTTGATAATTTTGAGCAAATTGGAATATCTCTTATATTTAAAAATAAGGATGATAAATTTTGGTAGAATTGACCATTTGACTTTTGACCGAATCAATTAAATAAATGACCTAGTGGAGAGGATTCTACGTGTATTTAAATTTTATGTTAAATCGTACAAATACCAAAATAAATATTATATCGAAGATATCCTTTCAAAAATTAAGATTATAATTAATAAAAATAGTTTCAAATATTACAGAATACAATTGAAACTAATTGCTAGGACAATTTCTTCTATCATGGTTTGCTCCTACCAATCCACATTTTCCACACTTTCGTTGCTTGGTTGTTGAAGTTGACGTTTTAATACCATTTTTATATCTTGCCGCTTTCTTTCGTCCCTTAGTTTGTGACATTGGAGGATCGAATATCGGATCATGATCCCAATCTTCTTGAGGAAACGACTCGTTCATTTTTTCGGTCTTATCTTCTTGTGGAAAAGCAATTTCCACATGACACCTCTTTCGCTCAATCAAGTTCATCACGTAGTTGAAACATGGGACGGAACAACTACCAACAGCGCCTAAATTTTGAAATGATTTGCACAATGCACTATACCTTGATGCTTGTGATTCACCAACATTACCAAGAACGGGAGGGGTATAAGGTAGAGGTCCGGCAATTTTGTTGCCATTTTTTGTCCACCTAGACATGATGTAATCATTCGGTATACGTATTTTTTGTTTCATGTCTAGGTCACGGATCATGTGTTTACAAATCATCCTGGAATGTTCAAATTGCCTACAAACCACATTCAATCTTTCCATCAATATGGGTCGTCAACTGATAGCTTCTTCTACGATCCTCCGGCACGGTAGACTTCTCAACCACGTACATTTTAAATAAATGACATCCACCTTTAGTTTTCGTCACGACATAAGATGTACTTTTTAGAAGCTCCTTTTGAGAACGCCTAAACATCTCTTTCGTGTAAATTTCGGATGCACGAATTTCCAAGGATGATTGCAATACTAGTCTCATTTCCCTTTCTTCGCTCTCGTAGTCACTTTTAACCTCCCTAAAATATTGTGCCTCCAAAGCCTTTTGGGAATTTGTTTGCACTAAATCACGCAAGCGTACGTGGTCACAAGTAATACAGATATAAGTCGAGTTCGTTCTCACAGAGATCTGGTTATGGTTTCAATTCAGTAGATGTACCTATGCAACAATGTATGATTATTATTCACTGCTAAGACAAATAACAATTTTGATAAGTCGAGTTCGTTCCCACAGAGATCTGGTTATGGTTTCAATTCAGTAGATGTACCTATGCAACAATGTATGATTATTATTCACTGCTAAGACAAATAACAATTTTGGTTTTAATAAACTAAATTAACTAAGAAGTAAACTAATTAACTAAGAATTAACTAACGAGAATTGGAATCGAATTACTTCTACAAGAGAAAACATGGGATCCTAACTTCATTAAATACTTTGCTTAGATCTGACGCCTTTAATCACTATATGCAATGGTTATGATATCTGATCAGACAACACGAAACAAGTATACGCTACTTCTCAGTATACGAATACCAAACTAAACATACATCCACAAAAGAGATAGAAAATGAATAGACACCAATTATGCTTAGACCCTATATCTCTATAAGATTTGAAAACATAACGGTCGAAGAACAAGTTATCCACATTGATCACATAGGGAAGCATAATATCTCTATTTACGCCACAAATCATGATGTTAAAACATCAGCCTATCCTATGCTAGCATGGCAAGTTCTAAATCTCAAGATCCATTCTCGCTTCACAAGAGATTAACAAATTAGATGTTCATGACGCATCTATCAATTAAGCAAATCCATACGAGGATATCAAATATACATCACACACAGATCTTTAAAGCATCAAGATACTAAAGCTCCATAAATAAATCCGTTAGAATCCCATGACAACGATTAGTTCATAATCGAACCTCTCGTCATCATGGGATCTGATAAAACCATGATAAAAACAATGTATGAAAAGATACAAATAAACCTAAGTAATTGATATGTAATGGTTCTCTAAATTACAATGATAGGATGTGTTTATATAGGCTCTATAATTCTTGCCCAGCAAGAAATTGCCTTCTATTACAATTAGAATTCAATTAAGGTACTAAAAACTGCCCAAAATACAATTAGAACTTGAAAAGGGCAAAACAGTAATTTCCTGCTCCCATCAGTCTGATTGTCGAGCTGTCTTCACCCAACACACGCAACCTGCTCGTGCAAGACCTATCCCATGTTGTAGAAAATCTCCCAAGCTTCGCGTGGGTAGTAAGATCGCTGAAAACGGACTTATAGAACTCCAGATATGGCCAAAACAATGTAGACTGCGCAACCGTCCCGGAAAATCCGATTTTTAATAAATTTAACCTCCAAAAAACGATAAAAGCATTAACCATAATCGGCATTCTTGCAAACCTGCACACTACACAAAACACATCAAAACTATAACAAACTTGAGTCCAAAACAATCAATTTAAGCCGATATGGAACGCTCCAAGTGGATATAAAATCCACTTATCACACCCCCAAACTTAAACCGATGCTTGTCCTCAAGCATTAACAATTACAACTAACTAACTAGTACCACTTCCGTAGGTGATCACGGTTGCATTTGGCGTATGCAACAAGCCTTTTAAACCCCTAGGCAGCCCTAGTGGACGAGTAAGGTCTCGTGAGGGCCTATAGCGAATGTACCCACAAAATCCATTTAACCTAATGCAATGCAATGCATGAATGCAACTAAATGAAAATGCAATTAATCTAGTACTAATATCCTACCATACCTTCAAATTCTCTCATGCCATATCAACTTAAGAATCAAAGTAACACAACGCCATAAGTGAGCATACGCAACCCTTTTTACAAAGCGTTGCACAGAAAGCGATTCGTTAGATAGAAGTTTTGGGTCTTTTGCAACTGAGCTGAATTGGTGTTGCGTTAGATATAGATTAGCTTTGCGTATTACCCACAGTGTTTCACATTATGCAACACTAACTGACGGCATTGCGTTAGATAATTTTTTATTTTTATAAATGGTGACGTGGCAGGAGTGGGACCCACATGTGCTGACGTGGCATTTGCTGACGTGGCACATGTGGGACCCACATTTGCTGACGTGGTAGAAGTGGGGCCCACCTTTGCTAACGTGGAATTTGCTGACGTTGCAAAAAACGTTGCATTAGATACCAGTAGTGTTGCGTTTGCTCTTTGAAGTGTTGCATTAGATATATTCATATTTTTTTTAAAAAAATGACGTGGCAGATGTGGGCCCCACAAATGCTGACGTGGCAGTGTGGGACCCACAAGGGTGACGTGGCAGGAGGCCCATCATGCTGACGTGGCAATTGTGGGACCCACAATTGCTGACTTGGCAGAAGTGGGGCCCACCTTTGCTGACGTGGCATTTGCTGACGTGGCAGAAAGGGTTGCATTAGATACCTGTAGTGTTGCATTTGCTGTTTGAAGTGTTGCATTAGATAAATTTATATATTTTTTTAAAAAATATGACATGGCAGATGTGGGACCTACCATTGCTGACGTGGTAGTGTGAAAATTTGGATCTTGACATCCGTATGAAAATTTGGGAATGTCGTTAAATTAGATATATCTTGACATCCGTATGATTGGATCGTCGATAACTAGTTTTTAAAAAATAGAAACAATAAATGGGACAAAATATCCTTATTTAACTTCGACAATTTCAAATAAATACTTCCATATGCTAGAAAAACTTGAAACTTGGAATGTATCATTTAAATAATATTTTCTATCCGTGATAGAATTTACGAAATTTTTTGAGAATTTGTTTCGGAATCGAATTTAGAGCCGAAAAACTCATACGTTTAAAAATCAAATGGTTGACCAAACTTCTAAGATATATGAATATTTATTTGAATATTTATTGAATACTTTAAGCATTTTATTTTTAATTTACAAGATATAAATATTTGATAAATAATACACATATTTGTATATATTTTTGCTAATTTGTAATTAGGGACACTTGGCGTGCTGCAATTTGCTGAGAGGAAATGGTTTGGATTGATGACATGTAAAACATAAACGATCTGAGCCGTTCATTCAATTAGGGATTAAATCCTAACCGTTAAAATATCTATAACTCCTTTTCTATACCTACCCCTTATGACAATACTCGGCCGCCCCCACCCCATATCCCCCTTATCTCTTTCATCTACCTGCTCTCTCTCTTTCTCATTACACACATATACATGTACATATAATCTTCTTAAATTTATATCTCTTAATTTATCGATCCAAAATTATTGATTCATATATGAATGTATTCTATAATTAATCGAAGGGGTTGGTGGCTGCGCGACTTGGTGGCTGCGCGAATTGGTGGCTGCGCGAATTGGTGGCGTTGATATATGAAGGTGGGTTGAGGGGATGGTGGCGTTGGTGGCTGCGCGAAGTGAAGGGGAGAAGCGAAAGGGATGGGGCGGACGGCGCAGCGGTGCTTGAGGCAAAAGGGATGGGTGGATGGGTTAAATTGGTGGCTGGTAGTAGTGGGTCGAGGGGAGAGGTGAAGAGGTGAAGGGAGGTTGAAAAGGACGGGGTAGATGGGAGAAATTGGCTATGGGATGGTGGTAGAGTGGGGAATAAACAAGGGAAGATTGAGTTGAATGGAATGGTGTGTCGGCGGCGTGGACAGGGGAGAAGAGGGCCGGGTGGGTTGTTGCAGGTGGCGTGAAGTGGGGAATGGCTGCAAGGTGGGGGAATTGGATGGAAGAGGCAAAAGGGAGGGGTGTAGGGAAGAGGAGAAAGGGTAACAATTTCATTTTGGATTTGTTTTATACTTCAGTGCTTACAATCTATTTGATGAATTGTCTCACAGAGTAATTGTGTTGTTAATTTTGCTTTCAGGTTAGTGTAGTTGATGAGCTTGAAGTTCATTAGCGTTGGTGAAGGTGTATATGACCTCCAACCCTTTGATGCAGAAGCATTTGTTGATGCAATATTTTCGTGAGCATGAAAAAGTCAGTTTCTGCATTTTCTTGAAGTTATTCCTATTAGGCCTTTATTAATTAGGTGCGGAATTTCGTTTATATGTGCTTAACTGCGCTCATTTAGGTATATATAGTGATTGTCCATTTTGGTTTTTGCCCATATTCATTCCTGAAACCTAATTCACTCTATATTAAATTCAAAGTTCATGTACATAATTTAGGTCAAATTTGCTTTGAAACAAGTCAAAATGGATCATCTTTTTTATGTCAATTAGACAAGTATTCTTTTGTTTAGGGAATAGTAACTTGCATAAATTAAAATACTGATGCACCAGACCTGCACCGAGCCTCGAACCCTTGACCTCAGATATAACGAATAGTAGAGGTATCGGCTAAAGTAAAGCCAGGGATAGCAGAAAAGTAGCTTTTGGTGGTCATTTATTTTGGACTTTCGTTTTTCATATCTGACTTAGGTTAGAGAAATTTTTGAATAGAATGATAGACCTTATAACATATAGTTGAAAAATGATCATCTGCTGGTCACAAACCTCTATTCCTTGTATGCATAGTTTCTTATGCACCAAACACAAAAGCTAGTAAAAAACCAAACCTATCAAGCTTGTGCAAACTTAAGGTTTGAAATGCTTCATAAATTTACAAATTCGGCTGTCTTCTTTCCTTGTTTTCCTTTCAGAGCAAATTATGGCACAGCCCAATTGTGCTTTGTACTAGGATTCCAAAATCGCATCACAATCCATGTGAAAAGATCAGTGTGGATTTCAGAGGTGGAATAACTATCACACTGAAGACAAGCTGGAGTTCGTATTTGCAATAAGGTATATTGGTTCCTCACTCCTGTTTGTTCATTAATTGTTGATGTTATCATATTTTACAAGATACAGAGTAATGTTTATCATGTCAAATATAGATAGGTAGAGGTAAAATAGGCAGCGATTAGGTAAGGTAAGATCCATTTTTTGTCTAGGCAACTGGATAGGAAACTTGCACCTGCTCATTTCGCTATTTTGTTTTGAGAAATCTATTATATCTATCAAACAATGGATTTGATATGTGTTTGTCTTGAAATCTGCACAAGGGTTTGATAGTGATAGTTTGATTTAAATTAAGCTATGGTTATGTGCTCTGGTAAAGTGCTTGTTTGCTGACATCCATCAGACTGTAACTGGTGAAACGAAATGTATACTAAATACTGAGCAATGCTTGAAAATTACTTGTAATGTTTAATTGTTGCCTGTGTACAGCAAGAATACATTTGCGGAATCAGTGCTTGGAATTTGAACTTGGAGGATTTAAAGAACCAGGCTGCCCTGGTATGTTGTCGATTTGAGATATTAAATTTTACAGCTACAGCAAATGAATGTATCAATGTCTGGACACTAATTCAAGTCTTTGTATACTACCATATTGTAATATTTTCAGTGGTTTTCTGAATGAATGCAGAACTGATATAAATTGTTGGGTTTTATATATGAATACATGAAAGTATGCAATTTAAACGAACTAAAAGGTACTATGCATACATATAAACTAAAAGTAAGGCTAAAGTTGACACTCTCGGTTTTCGTCAAAGTGTTGTTGCTTGGCTTGTTGGAGTAAAGCTGTAAACCCCTATTGAATTTTCTTTACACTGTTGTACCTTTATATATGCTTAATAGCAAGTATTCATGGCAATTTTGTTGTCTTGTTGCCACATTCTGATTTCCAAATAACACATTATTTACTACTAATATTAACATGCTTGTAGCTTGTATGTCTTGTTAATTTGTTTCTGTTTGTGAAAATGTCAGGTAATAGTGGAGAATGAAGCTTATCATAAAACATGCTTCAAATGCTCTCGTGGTGGATGCCACATAACTCCATCAACTTATGCAGCCCTTGAAGGCATTTTGTATTGTAAACATCATTTTTCTCGGTTTTTCGAGAGGCAGCTACAACACTATTCGACTTATGTTGTAACTTTGATTAAGCTGTTGTTTATGGTGAAATAATTTGTATTTTGTTTTCTGTTATTTTTTTATGGAATTCATGTATGAACAAAATGGTGATTTCTAAATTTTTATACGAAGTGTTGCATTTGACATGAATGGTGTTGCTTAAAAAAAAATTAGTGTTGCATTAGACTTAAAAGCGTTGCGTTAGATAATGGACCCTACTACTGACGTGGCATGTGGGACTCATTGCTGACATGGCATGCCCCTATTTGTGACGTGGCACTTGTGGGCCCCACTAATGACACGTCATGTGGACCCCACTGATGATGTGGCATGCCGCAATTTGTGATGTGGCACTTGTGGGCCCCACTGGTGACATGTCAGCATGCTGACGTGGCACCTTGCTTCCATGTCAGCATGCTGACATGGCTGAAACATCTTATGCAACCCCATGAAGTGTTGCGTTTGCATGCTTTTGGTGTTGCATAAGGCCTCTTATGCAATGCTTTTCGAAGTGTTGCAATAGCTTGGAAAAGCGTTGTGTTAGGGGTCTTACGCAACGCCAGTATTGGTAACGCCCCAAAAGCGTTGCGTAAGACCTTACGCAACGCTTTTCAGGCCTTACGCAACTGAAAATGGGGGTTGCGTATGTGCGTTTATGGCGTAGTGTAAATACGCAATGTCTTGGTGTCAAAAGTGCAAGTATTCACATAGTCTACTCAATGAACATGCATAAGTTCTCAGAAGTCCATGTCAAGTGTAAGAATAAGTTAGTAATCATGCTAAGCCTACAAGAGTACATCTTTGAGACAAAACTCAGGATCTCATATGCAAAAACAAGCAAACACTCACAATCCACTCACAAAAGAATATTCACTAAAGAACAAGGGTAAGTGTATCACTCAATTCCAACAAAATCATAAACATGCTTGACATTTGGTATCAATCTAACTCTTAACACAACATACATCAATGACGATAATCAAAAGGTCTTTATTTGGGTTGTAACGGGGCTAGGGACAAGGTATGTCAAATAAGCCAAAACAGGTGAAGTGTCAAAAGCTAGTAAGTACCATAATAAATCATACACAACACCCTATTCCCCCCACATAATTTTACTATTTTTCTTCCAACAAAACACTCGACTAGTCGACTAAAGTAGGATCACAACAAACACAAACATGCTCTCATAATATATATTTTTTTTCTTTTTTTTTCCTTTTTTTTCTCTTTTTTTTTCGAGAGTTAGATAAAACAATAATATAAAAAATAACAATGATCCCATGAATTTATTACATATGCCGACTATCAAATAAACAAACCCAATTTTCAATATTTCCCCCAAAAGTATGACCAACAATAAACCCCTCCTTGCACACCTTATTACTCCCTTAAGCACTCTACTAGCCTTTGACAATGTGGGTTCAAATTAATGTACGGCCAATACAAGAAAAAGGTCTAGGCAAGTACTGTGGTATGTCACCGAAAAAAATTGGATTAAGCTCAACAGGTTAACTAATTGATCATGTAAATATGGTGTAGTAATAATGGGAAAATATGCGGTTATTCCTAATGCCTTTATCATTTTAATCGTCAAATAATGTCATGCGTTTCAAGAAAGATCTCAAACAACTGCTAGCAATGCAAACAATCCGTGGACACTCACGCAAACGAATAAATTGCAAATATGCAATAAGGCTCAAAACTCACTTGGTGGAAAAACATACTCAATCCCAAGCAAAAAAAATCTCTCTAATGCACCGACTTGTATTCAAAGCATGCAAACTAAATCATCTTGCACATATTCATGTCCTTCTAATCACTTACAACATTCAATAAGTCTACTAGTTTCAACTTACTAGTGTATGTGTGTGCACAAGAACAAAGCATATCACTTCTCAATCAAAAGCGTCAACAACACAAAATTCTATCAAGCATGGGTGCAAATACAAACTATTATGAACTCACATGATATACGAACATAAAAATAGAATGTCCTACATGAAACAAACATAGAGAACACGAACATAAATGCATAATATACTACTACTAATATGCAAAACATGAAATCCTACATGAACACATAATACAACAACTACTAATCCCTCAAACCACCCCCAAACTTAAAATATTCAATGTCCGCATTGAATGGAAGTAAATATGAGGGATAGCAGAAAACATACCTACAAGGCGCATTACATATCCTTCCCCATCGCAACTCAACATGCTTGTTCGCAAAAATCCCCTTTCTTTAGCAATTGGCCTCCACAACAACCGATTAAATTCAACCTCACCCGTCAAAGACGAAAATTTCACAACACTAGCATCACCTCTCCCACGCTTAGAAGCCATAAGAATCAATACCCAACTCACAAGAAGCTCAACCAATAATTATCAAGCAATATCATACCAAAAATAGCCCAAAAACCAAGAATAATACAAAATCCCCAATTTACAAGAACAAAAATTCATAATAAAGATAAAATTAGAGAAGAAGATTTACCCAGTACGAATCGAAGAGGTGAACTTGCAATTAATTCCTCTTTAGAATTGAATTTTTAGAGATTTAAAGAAATAGAAGAGGAATTGGATTTGTATGTATAGGTGGGTATATATATAAGATGATGGAGAGGGTTGTAAAAAAAAAGAATGTAGAAGAGATTTAGGAGGTATGGAATTGATGTAGGATAGATATAAGATTTAGGGATTGAAGAAATTTGAGTTAGGATAGAATTTGGGGGAAAAATTGTAGGTTAAAACACTAATTTTCAGGAAAAAATCTGGGCAGAAAGGGGTGTAACGCAGGCGCAACCTGCGTTACAGGTGCGCAGAGCGCGCCAGGGTCAGTAACGCAGGCGCAGCCTACGTTACAGGGGGGCAGAATGCAGATAATGCAGAAACGCAGGCGCAGCCTGCGTGACAGAGCTGCAGCCTGCTCGAAAATCATTTTTTTTTTTGCACAATACTTTTTTTTTTTTTGAATACAACACTCAATTTTATTTTATTTTACACTAATGCGTGGGTTGCCTCCCACGATGCTCTTCTTTAACGTCAATAGCTTGACGTTACTTCCAAGCCTCCATTAAGGATGATAATAGTTGGCCTGGTCATCTCTTCGCGAAACTTCATCGTCATCACGGCGACACACTTTCTGCCACTTCTCGTCACTTGGCCTATTCGTGTAACAACTATGTCCTATTCCAATTCCTTCATCTGTCGACCCAAAATCTATCAATTTGTAGAACAACACACACTCGCGGGCTTCGCTTGAATATAATGGAGGAGGGTAAATGTAAGTTACTGAAGCCTTTGGTTCCTCAAAGAGAACTTCCTCCATTGGCTCTAATGCGCTACCTCCTTCTTTAAACTCTGAGACAAGTAGAAGACCTGCATCTTTCCCATGGTCATCAGTCTCTTGGTACGCACATACCAATTTTTGAATTTTGTACAGCTCATCAGTGTCTGTCCCAAATAGTGCCCTTTCCGAATCATCCACCATACTAGCATGATCAAATTCCTCACACGGCTTGTGAACACTCACCTCACCTTGGAATTTGTCTTCCTCAATTATGCATGCAATACCTTGCTCCAAGTCACCGTTTTTTTTTGGAATTGCCTTTAGTATGAATTGTTGTTTCTCTTGTTCCAAGGCACTCACAGCTCGAGAAACTAGTGTCTCCAAAGATTTGACAAACTCCTCATTACTCTTTACAAGCATCCTAAGCTCCTCCATAGTTACAACCTCATTTGACTGAAAAGTAGGAGTAGGTTGCTGATGTTGAAACTCTTCACTACCAAAGAGATATGACATATTTGGAACACCTTGCTAGTACTGTTGAGGATGGTATTGAAAATATGGTTGTTCCTCATAAGTGACATATGGATCAACTCCTTCGTAGTAACAATATTGTGAGGGATCATGAACGCCCAAATACTGCTCACATTGCTGAGGCATGGATGTCCTCGAATATGCCCACCATGGCAACTCCTCGCATGCCATCTTCAAACACTCAAGTACCTGAAACACACCAAACTAAACAAGATAGATAAGAAAAACAAATCCGAGTCAGTGAACGCTAACGACCACTATTGACAAGCACATAAACCAAAAATAAAACACCGATGATCCCCGGCAGCGGCGCCAAAAACTTGTTTGCACTAAATCACGCAAGCGTACGTGGTCACAAGTAATAAAGATATAAGTCGAGTTCGTTCCCACAGAGATCTGGTTATGGTTTCAATTCAGTAGATGTACCTATGTAACAATGTATGATTATTATTCAGTGCTAAGACAAATAACGATTTTGGTTTTAATAAACTAAATTAACTAAGAAGTAAACTAACAAACTAAGAATTAACTAAATAACGAGAATTGGAATCGAATTACTTCTGCAAGAGAAAACATGGGATCCTAACTTCATTAAATACTTTGCTTAGATCTGACGCCTTTAATCACTATATGCAATGGTTATGATATCTGATCAGACAACATGAAACAAGTATACGCTACTTCTCAGTATACGAATACCAAACTAAACATACATCCACAAAAGAGATAGAAAATGAATAGACACCAATTATGCTTAGACCCTATATCTCTATAAGACACTACACCATATATTGCCTATAGCAACACCTTCAAATTGTTGCTAAAGGGCCTAATACCGTTGCGATTGATGCTATAGCAATGCTTTTGTAAAAATTGGGCGTTAACTTTGCTTGGGTTGCAATAGGTCCCTATAGCAACGAATATAGTACCATATAGCAATGCTTTAATGTCATTGCAAATGCTTGTTATAGCAACGTTGTCCAGTCTATAGCAACAATTTAAATTCATTGCAATGGGCCATAGCAACCCTGTTTTGGATATTTATTGCAACGTTTAAGGTGGCAATGGCAACAAATTTTTGTTTAATAGCAATGCTTTTAGTAGGGAATTAACAATAAATGGCAACACATTATGAGGCAATAGCAATGCTTTTAGTAAGGAATTAACAATAAATGGCAACACATTATGAGGCAATAGCAATGCTTTTCTTTAAAAAAAAATTGGACATGACCCATTTGTTCATATAGAAATCCACCATTAACATGGTATTTCATACACACCAAATATCCAAAAGAGTACCTTGTACATCATTATCACCTACCCAAAAGCGGTACCTAAACCATTCAGACTACATTAACAACATAACCATTCAATGTCTAACGACCTAATGCAAAAACGACGACATAGACATGGTACAATTCTAGTTTACATTCACTAAAAGATTAGATATAAATTAAATGAATATGCGCCACGTCAAGCATCTGAATCAGTAGAAAGTTCTTCTCGTATGCCTGTCAGTTCTCTAGATTTCTTGTTGTCAATTTTTGCCAAACATTTATTTGTCCTCGTAATGCCACTTCTGCCAATGAGACCTTTATGCCAATGAGACCGTTGTAGACTTTTAGTGCCAGCAAAGTATATCCAAGACATTGTACTTACCCATTTAAACACTGGATCTAATTTGATGCCCACTGTCCAGAAAGCAAATAAACCCCTCTATAACAAAGTTCAAAGCACAACACTGAACTTGAGATGTCAGAGGGAGCCTAATCCACCACTAGTACTGCAAACACAACAGAGCAGAAATAAAATGACTTTAGGTACGCAAGAAGTCAAATGCACAAACTTATAAGAAAGTTTATATGAGTGTGACATAAAAGCACTATGCAACAAGTCCATGTATCGTTGCATAATTAACTTTTGTCACATAAAAGTAAAACACATTATACTTTTGTCCATTATACTTTTGTCACATAAAGTAACTATCACCTAAAATAGTTATAGAGGTTCAGGAAGGCTGGCATATCAAACTTCTACGACAGTCTGAATACATCCTAAATTGATGGTTTAGTGATATCAGAAATGCATCAGTGGAGTAAAGAAGCATTCATGTTAGCACAGCAAACCCAGGGAGATGATTTAATATAATATTTAAATGCCTAAAGTACATATATGATATGCCACTCATCTGGAATTTTCCAAGTGTGCAAAAGGACATTAAGGGTGTCAAACAATTACCATCACGAATGTTCTATAGCCTTAATGAGGATGTAATATATTTCATATGTTCAGTTACTCGTGGGATTCATGTGTTATCTTGCTGAGCTAAGGATCTTTATTGAGTCTCTTAATAAAGATACCCCCTTGATCTTAGCTAAGGATCTATTGCTTTTTGATCTTATAACTGAGGTGCATCAAAGTAAGAGGTAAGATATAAAGAGATAAACTCCAAGAGATAGTTACTAGTCATGTACAGGATGCATTTATCAGATATTACCATACATACTGTGTACATATATGTCTGATATACCTGTAGAAGTATGCACATAAATTTACTGCCCCCTAGCACGCTTTTTTCCTTGTGGCATTAGATCAGAGAAAGACTGCAAACTCACGCCAACATCTTCATCATATTCAATTCTAAGCTCTTCCTGAAAAATATAGCAACCAGATGATTTAAAAAAGGAAAACTACAATGTGCTAATCAGCTGAAAGGCAATAACTGACACAAGACCTTGAATTCTTTTAGATTCTTGGGCGAGTTCTCTGTTATAGAATCCCAGATATCTTTAAACATTCTCTTGCGCTTTCTCCACTGACTGATTGTACTTGAATACAATGCCTCAATAGCTTTTCGCTCCTCTGGACTTATGTTATGCTAATTTCACGCAAGCGCACGTAGTCACAAGTAATACAGTTAAAGTTCGTTCCACAGAGATCTGGTTATGTTCTATTCAGTAAATATGCCTATGCAACAATGTATGGTTTTAATTCACTGCTAAGAAAAGTAACAAATTGGGGTTGATTATCTAATTTATACTAAGATGCAAGAGTTAAACTAAGAATTAACTAATTAACAAGAATTAATATCGAATTACTTATATGAGAATAAACATGGAATCCTAGTTTCATCATCTACTTCACTTAGAGTTGCAGCCTTTAATTAAAACATGTAATGGTCTTGATATCTGATCGGATAACACGAAAAGAGTAAAAGTTACCTCTCGGTATACTAGTACCAATCTACACATACATCCACAAAAGAGATAGAAGATGGGTAGGCACCTATTATGTTTAGACCCTATATCTCTATAGAATTTGAAAACATAGAGGTTGAAGCACAGGTTATCCACTTAGATCACATAGGGTAGCATAATATCTCTATTCATGCCACAAATCATGATGATTACATCAACCTATCCTATGCTAGCATGGCAAGTTCTAAATCTCAAGATCCACTCTCGTTTAGCAAGAGATTAACAAATTAGATGTTCGCGACGCACCTAAATTCAATAAGCATAACCATACAAGGATATCAAGAATTCACCACACATAAATCTTTAAGGCATACAAACTACTAAGCTACATAGATAAATCCACTAGGATCCCACGACAACGATTAGCCCATAATTGAACCGTTCATCGTCATGGGATTTGATGAAAACATGATATAAAACAAGATATGGAAGAAAGACGTAATAATATTATAAAAATAAAGAGTTGAGAAAACAAATCTATAATCCAACGTATACAAAAGATGAAGTAGATCTAGGTCCTTGCTTGTCACGAGCGTTGAACCCTTCTCTCCTTTTCTCTCTTGCAAATCTCAGCTGGTTACAATAAAAAAATATGATAATCTGTATATATCTATTACAATGGTAGGATGTGTTTAAATAGGCTCTAAAAGTCTTGCCCAGCAAGAAAATACCCAAAATAGAGTTAAAACAGAATTTCTGCAAAAGACGTTTCCTAAACTGATTCTGTTTTCTTAAGGAAATTCGTGGCTGACTTTTCTTCAATTTTTCTGGAACGTTCCAAACGTAATTGGACCTCTGGACCACCTTAGAATGATAGAAAATCTCGTTATCTTCGCGTGGACAGCTTACGGGCTGAAAACAGACTTATAGAACTCAAGATATGGCCCAAACAATGTAGACTGCGCAACCCTTCTTAAAAATCCGAATTTTGATCAATTAATTCCAAAAAAATAATAGAAGCATCCACCTTAGTCAACCTTCTCGTAAATCTGCACAACTAAGCAAAACACATCAAAACTACCAGAAACTTGAGTCCAAGACAATCAATTTAAGCCAATTTAGAATGCTCCAAGTAGATATAAAATCCACTTATCACACCCCCAAACTTAAACCGATGCTTGTCCTCAAGCATAAACAATTACAACTAACTAACTAGTACCACTTCCGTAGGTGATCACGGTTGCATTTGGCATATGCAACAAGCCCTTTAAACCCCTAGGCAGCCCTAGTGGACGAGTAAGGTCTCGTGAGGGCCTATAGCGAATGTACCCACAAAATCCATTTAACCTAATGCAATGCAATGCATGAATGCAACTAAATGAAAATGCAATTAATCTAATCTACCATACCTTCAAATCCTCTCATGCCACCTCAACTTAAGAATCAAAGTAAATACGCAATGTCTTGGTGTCGAAAGTGCAAGTATTCACATAGTCTACTCAATGAACATGCATAAGTTCTCACAAGTCCATGTCAAATGTAAGAATCAGTTAGTAAACATGCTAAGCCTACAAGAGTACATCTTTGAGACAACACTCGGGATCTCATACGCAAAAACAAGCAAACACTCACAATCCACTCACAAAAAAAAAAATTTTCACTCAAGAACAAGGGTAAGTGTATCACTCAATTCCAACAAAATCATAAACACGCTTGACATTTGGTATCAATCTAACTCTTAACACAACATACATCAATGACGATAATCAAAAGGTCTTTATTTGGGTTGTAACGGGGCTAGGGACAAGGTATGTCAAATAAGCCAAAACAGGTGAAGTGTCAAAAGCTAGTAAGTACCATAATAAATCATACACAACACCATATTTCCCCCCCCACATAATTTTACTATTACAAACACTCGACTAGTCGACTGAAATAGGATCACAACAAACACAAACATGCTCTCATAATATATTTTTTTTTTTCTTTTTTTTTTTTTTTTTTCCTTCTTTCTCTTTTTTTTTTTTCTGTTTTTTTTTTTTTTTTTTTCTTTTTCTTTTTTTTTTTTTTTTTTTTTTTTTTTTTCTCGAGAGCTAAATAGAACACAAACAATAATATAAACAATAACAATGATCCAATGAATTTATTACATATGTCGACTATCAAGTAAACAACCAAACCCAATTTTCAATATTTCCCCCAAAAGTAAGACCAACAATAACCCCTCCTTGCACACCTTATTACTCCCTTAAGCACTCTACTAGCCTTTGACAATATGGGTTCAAATTAATGTAAGGCCAATACAAGAAAAAGGTCTAGGCAAGTAATGTGGTATGTCACCGAAAAAAATAGGATTAAGCTCAACGGGTTAACTAATTGATCATGTAAACATGGTATGGTAATATGGGAAAATATGTGGTTATTCCTAAGTGCCTTTATCATTTTAATCGTCAAATAATGTCATGCGTTTCAAGAAAGACCTCAAACAACTGCTAGCAATGCAAACAATCCGTGGACACTCAAGCAAACGAATAAGATTGCAACAAATATGCAATAAGCAATAAGGCTCAAAACTCACTTGGTGGAAAAACATACTCAATCCCAAGCAAAAATCTCTCTAACGCACCGACTTGTATTCAAAGCATGCAAACTAAATCATCTTGCACATATTCATGTCCTTCTAATCACTTACAACATTCAATAAGTCTACTAGCTTCAACTTACTAGTGTATGTGTGTGCACAAGAACAAAGCATATCACTTCTCAATCAAAAGCGTCAACAACACAAAATTCCTATCAAGCATGGGTGCAAATGCAAACTACTATGAACTCACATGATATACGAACATAAACACAGAATGTCCTATATGAAACAAACGTAGATAACACAAACAATAATGCATAATTTACTACTACTAATATGCAAAGCATGAATCCTACATGAACAAATAATACAATAACAACTACTCATCCCTCAAACCACCCCCAAACTTAAAATATTCAATGTCCTCATTGAATGGAAGTAAATACAAGGGATAGTAGAAAACATACCTACTCGTCCTCGCTATCAGCACCCTCGTCATCCTCGTCAGATGAATCAGGTGGAGGATACGGAGTCCGGGCTCCAAATATAGGCCACTGCATAGGAGTACTAGGTGATTGAAACTTTGCCTCCAAAGCTATGCCCATGTCCTCAGAATACTGGCGACTGCTAGCATGCATAGCATCCATCCGCCTAGTCATTCGACGAAAATAAGATTCGAACACGGACACATCCACCTGGCCTTGCGAAGAACCTGCTCTAGCCACCCTCGGTGCCCTCGAAACATGTGTCGGAACGCCCGTTCCCTGACCACTAGCACCATCAACAACAAAGCCTAATCCTCTAGGATGAGGAGTGCCGCCCGACCACTCCTTCAACTTCAACCGATCAATGGTAGCATCCGTAATAGAAGCCATAGGTTTTTGTATCGGCTCACCGTGATACCCTTTGACCTTTGATGCATCACACAAATACGCAACTATAGAAGCATAAGGAATATTCACCGACGAATTGCTTCCCAAAAACCGAAGAATATGTTGATTTATAAGATGCCCAATGTCGACATACTCGCCTTTAATAATACCCCATAACAAGATGGCTCTATCAACAGTAACATTGGTAACATGGTTTGTCGGAATGATATTAGCACTTATGAAAAAAAACCATGCCTTTGCAATACTAGACAATGATGAAGCCGGAAAATTACACTTTATGTCCGTACCCAACTTACATTTCCATTCCGTTCCCGGAACACAAAGTTCATCAATTAGTTCATCAAGATCAACATCATCATTAGCCTTTTGTCCCCAATCTGTCGCATCTCGAGGCTTAGGCGGTTGCCTAATCAAATTACGAATAGCACGAGGCGAATAATCCACCTTTCGACCCCTCACAATTGTGGAATTATTCCTCGCTATTGATGCATTAGCATAAAATTCTCGAACCACATCCAACGAAGCATCATTAGCAAATTCACAAAATAGCGTCCAACCCCTCTCACTAATCATAGCTCTCATCTCTGTATACTTATAAGGCACAAGCCTCCGTTCCTGAATAACCCCCTTTGACACTAACCGAACATACTCCGCCTTAGCCTCCTCATTAACAAACCTTTCCACTCCATCTCCCACAACATCATTCTCATCCAAAGATGGAGGAGCACTACTACCACTACCCATTAACCGTTGCCTTTTAGGAGCCATAATCAACAAATAACAAGCAAGGCACAAAAATCTCCAAACAAATCACCAAATAAAGAACCCCCAAATTACACACCAAGAACCCTAATGTGCAAAATTCACAAATTCAATTAAAAGATTAGATAGGATATTACCCAATTGAATCCAAGAGGTGAGCTTGCTAGTTGAATCCACACAATTTCGAAATTAAATCCCCCTTGCACCTTAAATAACTAAAAGTTGAGAATTTGGGATTTAAATTTTTGGGTTTGTGTATGTATAGGTGATGTGGGTGTATATATAGGAGATGTAAGAATAATAGAGATGAAATTAGATGTGGAAAAGGATTTTGGGTGTGTTTAAAATTTGATTTGTAGTTAGAATAGGAATTGGGAGGATAGGTTTTAAGATTGAGAGATGAATTAGAATTAGGATGTAGGATAAATAAATAAAGAGGGAAGAATTTTTGGGATTTAAGGACAAAACACAAACCGCACAACACAAAACAATCAGTAGAGTCTGGCGCCTCATGCGCTCGTTGGCGCTTCACGCGCGGGGGATTTCTGGACAAACAGCGCAGGTGCGCGAAACGGCGCTTCACGCGCGGATGATGTCTGTTGCGCATGGCGCAGCTGCGCGGTAATGGGCGCATGATGCGCGAACCTCTCCTGCGTCTCTGGCGCACTTGCGCGGGTTGTGGCGCCTCATGCGCTGCAGCCTCCTGTTCAGCCTATTTTTTTTTTTTTTTTTTTTTTTTTTTTTTTTTTTTTCATACAACACTCAAGAATATGTATATATATTTTTTCTAAACTAAAGCGCGGGTTGCCTCCCACGAAGCGCTCGTTTAACGTCAATAGCTTGACGTCCTTCCGAAAAATCACGAACGAGATAAAACAGCGGCAACCTTCTCACGGTTTACCATACCACCAAAATAAGGCTTAAGTCTATGTCCATTCACCTTGAAAGAATCATCAATAGAACCTCTAAATATCTCCACTGCTCCACTAGGAAATACTTCCTTGACTGTAAACGGACCCGACCACTTTGATTTGAGCTTACCCGGAAAAAGTTTGAGACGAGAATTATAAAGCAACACTTGTTGACCTGACACAAATGACTTATGCACCAACTTCTTATCGTGCCACCTCTTAACCTTCTCCTTGTACATTTTCGCATTCTCATAAGCCTGTTCACGAAATTCTTCAAGCTCATTCAACTGAAGTAGACGTTTCTCACCCGCAGCCGAAATATCCAAATTTAATTTCTTCAACGCCCAATAGGCCTTGTGCTCTAGCTCAGCAGGCAAATGACATGCCTTACCAAAGACCAACTGATAAGGAGACATACCTAGGGGTGTCTTGTAAGCAGTTCTGTACGCCCAAACCGCCTCGTCTAGCTTCAACGACCAATCCTTACGAGATGGATTCACCACTTTCTCAAGAATTCTTTTGATTTCACGATTCGAAACCTCCGCTTGACCATTAGTTTGAGGATGATAAGCAGTGGCAACACGATGCGTCACATTATACTTTGCCATCATAGCAGTAAACTGACGATTACAGAAGTGTGTCCCCTCATCACTTATTATAGCTCGTGGAGTTCCAAAACGCGTGAAAATCTGCTTGTGAAGAAAATTCAGCACTACCTTAGCATCATTTGTTGGTAAGGCTTTCACCTCAACCCATTTAGACACATAATCCACAGCTAGCAAGATGTACTGATTATTGCAAGAAGAAACAAACGGTCCCATGAAATCAATTCCCCACACATCAAAGATCTCAACTTCAAGAATAGTATTCAGAGGCATCTCATTCCTCCTAGAGATATTACCAACCCTTTGACATCGATCACAACTCATGACGAACCTATGAGAATCTTTAAACAGAGTCGGCCAATAGAATCCCGCTTGAAGTACTTTCTGAGCTGTTTTATCACCACCATAATGGCCTCCATATGTGGTAGAATGACAATCATGCAAAATACTTTCCGTCTCACTGTAAGGAATGCACCTCCTCAAAATCTGATCCACACCAAGCTTGAACAAGAATGGCTCGTCCCAACGGTACCACTTCACATCATGTAAGAACTTCTTCCTTTGAGCATAAGAGAATTCCGGAGGGATGACATTACTAACAAGATAGTTCACATAATCTGCAAACCATGGCTCTTCACCTTGCACCCCAAAAAGTTGCTCATCTGGAAAAGATTCATTAATAAGAGATTTAGCATGTGAATCCTTACCTTGGTCCTCCAAACGTGAAAGATGATCAGCTACTTGATTTTCCGTGCCCTTTCTATCCTTGATCTCCACATCAAATTCTTGCAAAAGAAGTACCCAACGAATCAATCTAGGCTTAGAATCCTTCTTTGACATGAGATATCGAATAGCAGCATGATCCGTATACACAATCACCTTCGTACCAAGCAAGTAAGATCTGAATTTCTCAAAAGCATAAACAACTGCTAGCAACTCCTTCTCCGTAGTGGTGTAGTTAAGCTGTGCATCATTGAGGGTTTTACTAGCATAGTAAACCACATGAAAAATTTTGTCCTTCCTTTGCCCAAGCACAGCTCCAACAGCATAGTCACTAGCATCACACATTAGCTCAAACGGTTCCTCCCAATTAGGTGCCGTAATAACAGGTGTAGTGGTCAGCTTCTTCTTCAAGAGTTCAAAAGCTGCAAGACATTCATCATCAAACTTGAACGGAACATCCTTCTCCAACAGATTACACAAAGGTTTTGAGATTTTCGAGAAGTCTTGAATGAATCGCCGATAGAATCCCGCATGACCAAGAAAACTGCGAATTCCTTTAACAGAGCTAGGTGGAGGAAGATTTTCGATTGTCTCCACCTTGGCTCTATCCACTTCAAGCCCCTTGCTAGATACCTTGTGCCCAAGAATAATTCCTTCTTGCACCATAAAGTGACACTTCTCCCAATTAAGAACCAAATTAGTCTCCACACAACGTTTCAAAACTAAGCCAAGATTATGCAAACACTCGTCATATGAAGTACCAAAAACTGAGAAGTCATCCATGAAAACCTCCACATTAGTGCCAATCATATCTGAGAAAATAGCCATCATACACCTTTGAAAAGTAGCAGGAGCACCACAAAGTCCAAAAGAAACCCGACGAAAAGCAAAAGTGCCAAAAGGACATGTGAATGTTGTCTTCTCTTGATCTTCCGGAGCAATGCAAATTTGATTATAACCAGAATAACCATCAAGCAAACAATAATACTCGTGTCCAGCCAACCTGTCTAACATCTGATCAATGAAAGGAAGAGGAAAGTGGTCTTTTCTTGTGGCCTTGTTGAGCTTCCGATAGTCCATGCAAACTCTCCACCCCGTGACTGTCCGAGTAGGGATGAGCTCATTCTTCTCATTAGCAACAACCGTCATGCCTCCTTTCTTTGGCACGCATTGAACCGGACTCACCCAAGAACTGTCTGAGATAGGATAAATAATACCAGCATCTAACCACTTTAGAATTTCCTTCTTTACCACCTCTTTCATAATAGGATTAAGTCGTCGCTGATGTTCAACAGTAGGCTTAGCTCCTTCCTCTAGCAGAATTTTATGCATGCAATAAGAAGGGCTGATTCCCTTGATATCTGCTATAGTCCAACCAATTGCTGACTTGAACTCCCTCAAAATTCGCAAGAGCTTTTCTTCCTCGATATCTGACAGATTAGAAGAAATAATAACAGGTAATGTAGAGGTATCACCAAGAAAAGCGTACCTCAAGTGATTAGGCAAAGGTTTGAGTTCAAGTGTAGGAGCCTCCTCAATAGATGGTTTAAGACGGACTTGTGACTTTTCCAGCTCCTTTAAACCAAGAGACTCGAACGGCATGTCAAATTTTCTATTCCACATATTGGCATTCAACATCTGAATTTGCATCACTTCATCTTCATCTTTCACCTCAGAGTTCCCACTCAATGCTTTTTCCAAAGAATCTGTTAGCAACAAATGATCAAGACCCTTGGCCACCACGGAATCAACCAAATCAACATTGAAACATTCTTCTTCATCAGATGGAAGCTTCATAGCATTGAACACATTAAAGGTGACATTCTGATTTTGTACCCTCATGGTGAGCTCTCCTTTCTGCACATCGATCAAAGTACTACCCGTAGCTAGGAATGGCCTTCCCAAGATTATGGGAATCTTCTTATCTTCCTCGAAATCCAAGATAACAAAATCAGCAGGGAAGAGGAGTTTATCAACTTTCACCAAGACATCCTCCACTATGCCTCTAGGATAAGTAATTGAACGATCGGCCAACTGTAACGAGATGTTAGTTGGCTTCGGATCCGGTAGACCAAGTTGCAAGAAAACTGACAAGGGCATGAGATTGATGCTAGCTCCCAAGTCACACAAGCACTTCTCAAAGAATAGATTACCAATAGTGCATGGAATAGTAAAACTACCCGGGTCCTTTAGCTTTGGAGGCAACTTCTGTTGCAGAACAGCACTACACTCTTCAGTTAAGGCAACGGTCTCTAATGCATCAAGCTTCAACTTACGAGAGAGAATTCCCTTCATGAACTTGGCATAGCTTGGCATCTCTTCAAGAGCTTCCGCAAAAGGTATGTTAATATGCAACTTCTTGAACACCTCGAGGAACTTAGCAAACTTTTTATCCAAATTCTGCTTCTGGAGTCTTCTAGGATATGGAGGAGGAGGATAGATCTGAGTAGACTGATCCACTGAAGCTTTAACAGGTTCCTTGCTCTTCTCTTTATCACCATCTAGCTCATCCGCTAATAAGTCCGATTTTTCAAATTCAGGCATTGCAGATTTTTCCACTTGCTGCTTCTGCACTTCTTCATCTTCGTTAACGGTTGATTTAGGATCTGTTGTAACCTTTCCCGATCTCAAAGTTACGGCCTTCACCTGTTCCTTGTTGTCTCTCCTACCTGGATTAGTCTCTGTATCACTAGGAAGAGTTCCTTGTGGTCTACTAAGTAAGGCACTAGCAATCTGTCCCAGCTGGCTCTCGAAGATCTTTTGAGAAGCTTGAAGATTCTTCACCATCATCCTCAAATCATCAATCTCTGATTTTTCATTCGAAGATTGCCCTACCTGAGCCTGAGGCTGTTGCTGCTGAAATCCAGGAGGTTGATATGGTGCCCTTGGAGCGTAAGGCTGTTGATAGCCTTGATTAAATGGCTTCGCTTGCTGATACGACTGTTGAGTATTTTGATTGTTGCTCCAGCTGAAATTGGGATGATTCCGATTATTAGGATGATAAGTGGCTGGAACTGGTGCAGCAGGTCTCTGGAAATTACTCACGAACTGTGCTGATTCAGAAGAGATAGCACACTGATTCGTCTCATGTGCGCCCGCACATAACTCACAAACACTAGCCACCTGTTGCACTCCATAATTAGCAAGAGAATCCACTTTCATAGCAAGAGCCTTCAACTGAGCCGTAATCATTGAAGCTGTATCTACTTCCAAAACTCCTGCTACCTTGCCTTGGGAAAGCCTATGGGTTGGATTCTGATATTCATTAGCAGCCATCATCTCTATAAGATCATAAGCTTCATCATAACTCTTCGCCCAAAGAGCTCCACCTGATGCTGCATCTAGCAAAGGTCTAGACTGTGCTCCCAACCCATTGTAGAATCCATTAATAACCATCCAATCAGGCATGCCATGATGAGGACACTTCCTTAGCATCTCCTTGTAGCGTTCCCACGCCTCACATAATGACTCACCAGATTGCTGTTGAAATTGAGTCAACTGGTTCCTTATTGCTGCAGTTTTCGCCATAGGGAAGAATTTAGTAAGGAACTTCTGAGCAAGATCTTCCCATGTAGTAATGGAACCAGGTGGTAAAGAGTGTAGCCAGCTCTTAGCCTTATCCCTCAAAGAGAATGGAAAAAGCCTCAATCTGATAGCATCATCCGTCACACCATTACACTTGAAAGTGTCGCAGATTTCAATAAAGTCCCGAACATGCATGTTAGGATCCTCCGTAGAAGCTCCCCCAAACTGGACTGAATTCTGCACCATCTGAATTGTGCCTGGCTTGATCTCAAAGTTGTTCGCTGCAATAGCTGGCCTGATAATGCTAGACTGAATGTCATTGAGTTTCGGCTGAGAATAGTCCTTCAAAGCCTTGACTGCTGCTGCTGCTGCGTCACCCATCTCTACAGTAGTCTCAGTTTCTATCTTATTCTCCAAATTCTCTACAAGATTGTCTTCTGCCAGTTCTTCCAAACGTGCTTGTAAGCGTGTTCGCATACAAACTCAAGTACCTGACACACCACAAAACAAACACACTAAGTAAGAATCCGAGTCAGTGAACGCTAACGACCACTGATGACAAGCACATAAACTAAAATAAAAAACACCGATGATCCCCGGCAGCGGCGCCAAAAACTTGTTATGCTAATTTCACGCAAGCGCACGTAGTCACAAGTAATACAGTTAAAGTTCGTTCCACAGAGATCTGGTTATGTTCTATTCAGTAAATATGCCTATGCAACAATGTATGGTTTTAATTCACTGCTAAGAAAAGTAACAAATTGGGGTTGATTATCTAATTTATACTAAGATGCAAGAGTTAAACTAAGAATTAACTAATTAACAAGAATTAATATCGAATTACTTATATGAGAATAAACATGGAATCCTAGTTTCATCATCTACTTCACTTAGAGTTGCAGCCTTTAATTAAAACATGTAATGGTCTTGATATCTGATCGGATAACACGAAAAGAGTAAAAGTTACCTCTCGGTATACTAGTACCAATCTACACATACATCCACAAAAGAGATAGAAGATGGGTAGGCACCTATTATGTTTAGACCCTATATCTCTATAGAATTTGAAAACATAGAGGTTGAAGCACAGGTTATCCACTTAGATCACATAGGGTAGCATAATATCTCTATTCATGCCACAAATCATGATGATTACATCAACCTATCCTATGCTAGCATGGCAAGTTCTAAATCTCAAGATCCACTCTCGTTTAGCAAGAGATTAACAAATTAGATGTTCGCGACGCACCTAAATTCAATAAGCATAACCATACAAGGATATCAAGAATTCACCACACATAAATCTTTAAGGCATACAAACTACTAAGCTACATAGATAAATCCACTAGGATCCCACGACAACGATTAGCCCATAATTGAACCGTTCATCGTCATGGGATTTGATGAAAACATGATATAAAACAAGATATGGAAGAAAGACGTAATAATATTATAAAAATAAAGAGTTGAGAAAACAAATCTATAATCCAACGTATACAAAAGATGAAGTAGATCTAGGTCCTTGCTTGTCACGAGCGTTGAACCCTTCTCTCCTTTTCTCTCTTGCAAATCTCAGCTGGTTACAATAAAAAAATATGATAATCTGTATATATCTATTACAATGGTAGGATGTGTTTAAATAGGCTCTAAAAGTCTTGCCCAGCAAGAAAATACCCAAAATAGAGTTAAAACAGAATTTCTGCAAAAGACGTTTCCTAAACTGATTCTGTTTTCTTAAGGAAATTCGTGGCTGACTTTTCTTCAATTTTTCTGGAACGTTCCAAACGTAATTGGACCTCTGGACCACCTTAGAATGATAGAAAATCTCGTTATCTTCGCGTGGACAGCTTACGGGCTGAAAACAGACTTATAGAACTCAAGATATGGCCCAAACAATGTAGACTGCGCAACCCTTCTTAAAAATCCGAATTTTGATCAATTAATTCCAAAAAAATAATAGAAGCATCCACCTTAGTCAACCTTCTCGTAAATCTGCACAACTAAGCAAAACACATCAAAACTACCAGAAACTTGAGTCCAAGACAATCAATTTAAGCCAATTTAGAATGCTCCAAGTAGATATAAAATCCACTTATCAACTTACCATAGTGACACCTCCACGTAGTTTGGTCAATTCCTCTTCCATATTGCTTACCTGATAAAAATTAAAGGGTCTGAATGTTTTGGTGTGAAGACCAAGTGAACAAGTATCAGTGAATTATACATGCACATATTCATATAAACGAACCTCCTTTTGCAGTTTCATTTCTTTGCCATGTATCTCTTCGAGAGTTAAATTAGACTACAGAGATTTGATCTCTGTAAATGCACATAAATTAAATAATTACACCATAAACTTAGTTTTTTTATGATTGTTGCCAGAAAGTTTAAGAGCAGTACCTCCCTCTACCTCGCTGACTGCTTTCTTTTGTTCATCCAGCTGAGCTTGCAGTTTGGAGTTCGCTTCCTTCATTTGAGTAAGCTCTTCACTGTTTGGAATGTCAAACTGATCTTGACCAGGGGTAAACACAATCTCAAAAGCTTAACGCCCTCTTGAGTAAGATGAAATTTCCCAAGGGTATATGTATGTCATTGTTTTTTTTATTTATATAAATATCATTAGACAAAACAAATTGATGATAATATTATAATGTTCACAGCATTACAGGACATTCAATCTATCACCCATCACCACTTCATTTTGAGTACACATAAAGGAGAATACGATTGATACTTTGATGCTAAGCTTTATAATTGCTTTCATTTTAAATAGCGTTAGGGTCTGCTAGTCCCATCCCCCAAGATCAAAACCCGCAAACCCCCCCCCAGTAGCTTAGGCTCGGGCATGATTAAATATTTCATTCTCCGATAATCGAAAGTAAACTTAGCACTAGAGTCTAGAACGAAGCAAAAATACAGCAGCAAAACATCTATACAAAAAATGAAACCACGTGTGTGTGATATCTGTAACAGGCCTAATAATGCCATATTCGAACTACAGTTGCCATATATTCATCCCCGAAATCATATAAATGATAGAACTACAGAGTATTATAAACTAGAAGCATAAAATTTAATTTTACTTTTGTCTATAAATCCAACCAAAGAACTACAAATCTTAACAAACCACAACAAGCTGATTAGTATAAGAAATTCAACAAAAAAAGACTTTCCATAAACTCTCTTTTTTAATCTACTCCACAATCATATAGACCAGTAAGGTTGTGGCTTTTCATAATTGGCATAAAGCAACAAATATCCGGATTTCATTTCAAGAAAATAGCTTAAATTGTTAGGCCCCCGATTGCTTACAAGTTTCATTCCTTCACTGAACTCCTGGCTAGACAATAGAGTATCAGCCGGATGGTTAAAGCTCTGGCAAACTACACTACCATCATCAGCCAGTAAAACAAGATTTCCTGAATTCTGCAATTCCAGAACAGAAACTCCCCTTTTAACATTGTTTGTAGACCAAATCTTCTAACTTAGTAAAGATTAATAACATCAAAGCATATAAGTATATATAAGAGGTCAAATGCACAAACTAAAAATAGAGGACATATATATATAAAAATAGATTGAGCAAGTATGTAAATCTCGGTACTTTGTACATATGTAAATAAAAAACTTACATTAAACCCTAATTAACAATATACAAACACGATACATATAATCCTAAATTAAAACAAAAAATTATAAACCCTAATTAAAACTAGATTTGGGGAAAAAATTTTTTAGGGAACATACCTTCTTGGTGTTTTAGTCTTCTTCGACATTGTGCTTTCTTTTGCTTAGATTTCTTTGATTTTATTCCTATATGTTGGGTATGTTCGTATCTCTTCTCTGAGCTTCAGTTCTTCAAGCTCGATTTACTTTTGTTACTCTATGTCTTGTCTCTGTGTTTGTATCCTGTCTGTGTGTTTGTGTCTTGTTTTTATTTTCTTTTGTTTTGTTATTTTTCATTGCCCGGGAAAATAAATTTTAGAAGGCCGCCCATTTTTTTTATCAAATTTTGAGAAGCCCGCTAATTTTGAGGCTCATTAATGATGTCTGCTGCAACGCCTTATAGCAACGCCTTAAAAAACCATTGCAATAGATAGTAAATTTTACAATATGTAACGGTTTTTTACTTCAATTATAAAGGTTTTGAAAAGCATTACAATATGTCTAATTTTGTAAAACCTTATCAAGAAATAGCAACGCTTTTTAACAAATCTGGTTGCCATAGCCAATCTATGGTGTAGTGAGATTTGAAAACATAACGGTTGAAGAACAAGTTATCCACATTGATCACATAGGGCAGCACAATATCTCTATTTACGCCACAAATCATGATGTTAAAACATCAACCTATCCTATGCTAGCATGGAAAGTTCTAAATCTCAAGATCCACTCTCGCTTCACAAGAGATTAACAAATTAGATGTTCATGACGCATCTATCAATTAAGCATAACCATACGAGGATATCAAATATACATCACACACAGATCTTTAAAGCATCAAGATACTAAAGCTCCATAAATAAATCCGTTAGAATCCCATGACAACGATTAGTTCATAATCGAACCTCTCGTCATCATGGGATCTGATGAAACCATGATAAAAACAATGTATGAAAAGATACAAATAAACCTAAGTAATTAATATGTAATGGTTCTCTAAATTACAATGATAAGATGTGTTTATATAGGCTTTATAATTCTTGCCCAGTAATAAATTGCCTTCTATTACAATTAGAATTCAATTAAGGTACTAAAAACTGCCCAAAATACAATTAGAACTTGAAAAGGGCAAAATAGTAATTTCCTGCTCCCATCAGTCTGATTGTCGAGCTGTCTGCGCCCAACACACGCAACCTGCTCGTGCACGACCTGTCCCATGTTGTAGAAAATCTCCCAAGCTTCGCGTGGGCAGTAAGATCGCTGAAAACGGACTTATAGAACTCTAGATATGGCCAAAACAGTGTAGACTGCGCAACCGTCCCGGAAAATCCGAATTTTAATAAATTTAACCTCCAAAAAACGATAAAAGCATTAACCATAATCGGCATTCTTGCAAACCTGCACACTACACAAAACACATCAAAACTATAACAAACTTGAGTCCAAAACAATCAATTTAAGCCGATATGGAATGCTCCAAGTGGATATAAAATCCACTTATCAGAATTCTCAATGAATTCTTTCAAACCGGTAGATGCTTGCACATATTCATCAAAAAATGCATTCATTGATTCGCTTCTAGAAGTAGTGGTCATACCGGCGGCAAAATGCGACTTTGTGTAAGCACCAATCCATTGATGTCTAATGCGATAGATTTCATTTAACCAAACATGATCCTCAAGTTTGTACTTCTCGACCAATTCCTCCCATCTACCTTCAAATTTCGTGGGTGACAACGACTTGTACACACATGCATTAAAATCCGTTTTGAATTCCGGATATTTGGTGTACAAACTTGATAACTTCTCGGGAAATTTACTACTTATATGCCATGTACAATATAAGTGTTTTGTTTCGGGCATAACCGTGGCAATAGCATTTCCCAAAGCAATGTCTTGATCGGTAATTATTGTAGTGGGAGGTTTGTTGTCAACGGCTTCCAACCAAGTTTCTAAAACCCATTGATAAGAAGTCTCGGTCTCATCTCTCATGAGTGCAAATCCAAATAAAATATTTTGGTAATGGTGGTTCACCCCCGTAATAGGTATGAAAGGCATACAATACCTATTCGTTCGATAAGTTGAGTCGAACGTCACCACATCACCAAAATTCTTGTAAGCGTTCATGCATCGAGGATCAACCCACACCAAACCTTTAACACGATTCTCGTTATCCACATCCACTCGATAGAAGAAATGACCAAACGCATTCTCTTGTTGTAACTTTCGTAACAAGACCAAGCCACACTCCGCATCACCGGAATCAAACACTCGGTGCCGAATATCCCGTATGACATTGCGTACATCTTGATTAGAAAACCCTAAATTTTTAATGGCTCCACATGTCTCACCAAGATATTTCATCAATTTACTCGTCTCGATCCCCGATTTGTTAAACAACTCAATCAATGATCGGGTGATCGATCGATGTTGCGCGATGTTTGAAAAAATTGTCGTTTATCCGGTGTTACCATGGCATGATTGTGTTTCAAATCAACCAAAGTTACCTTCCATTTGTTTACATTCACTAGGTGATATACGTACATTCGAGCACGACAATTCGTTCGTGGATCTACATCCCTAATGCGTCATTTTCCTTTATCACGATAATCCGGTGATACTCTTCCACCCTTCTTACAAATAATAAAACAGGATGATGGATCATGACTCCGTTGATGTTTATGAGTATTCCTAATTATTATCTCGAATCCAAAATTTCGACCATAATTTCTATAAAAACTTTCCGCCTCATCTAATGTATCGAAAATCATTCCAACACAAGGCACAACCTTATTAACATCCGCAAATGTAAAATCACAATTTTCGTTTCCAATATCCTCATCACCATCATTTTTTCCCATCCTAACATCCTCATCATCAACATTTTTTCTCATCCTAACATCCTCCTCATCATCAATTTTTTCCATCCTAATATCCTCATCTCCTTCATCATCATTTTTTCCCATCCCAAATTTCTCATCTTTTTCATCATCACCATCACTAATAATTATCTTATTTTTACCCTTTCCACCATCATTTTTCCCCCACCAACATCATCAACATTCATTTTATCTTTATGAACATTATTGTAATTCACTCTACGTTTATGAACACTACTATAATAATTATCAATATCCACATCATCAACGAATGATTTAAGAGAAACATGATTTTTTTTAACGGGCGGCGTAACATAATCATCACTATTACGTTCACTAAATGAACTAGAAGAGCTAAATAAAAATGAAGCCATTGAATAGAGCACTAACCTTAATTTTGGATGAATTTTTGAGCTCCAAACCCTTGAAATTTGTTGGTGTTTTCTGTTGTTTGAAAAAAGGAAATTGAATAAGAAGACAAATTCTGTAACCTTAAAGGAAACAAATTTCACGCCTGCCGCATTGTTTCATTGCGGCAGGAAGCCTTAAATGTGAACTGCCGCATTGAAATATTGTTGCAGGTGGTTCATCTATTACCAGCCACCAACCATAAATAATGTCGGAAAATTTTTCTGAGCCACAACCAAACATTGAGGCAGAAAAAACTACCGCAATGGCTCATTGCGGCAGTAATTTAAGATTTTTTCTAATTTTTTGTTTTATTTTTAAATCTTCAAATATGCATCAAAATTATAAACTATATTAATTTTAACATTAAAGTATATTTAATAATGGATTATGGATATTTTTTACATGTTATGTAGTTTAAATAATGATGGAATGACATGTACATCTCAATCTTAGATAACTGTTGAAAAATAAATCAGGATGGTAACATTTTTTGTTATTTTCTCTATTTAAAAATATTCAATATAAATTTTTTCTTAACGCTTTCATTCATTTTAACTTACAATAATGTTTTATGCTATTTTTTTCATTTTTAAAATTACAATAATATATATTATCATTATTTTCAAGTTTTGACTTTACATAACATTTTTTTCCTAAATTTGTTTTAAAAAATTATTAATTAATAATTTAAATGTCTCATGGTTGGAAGTCATTCCCATGTTCATTAACCCGTCTATACACATTTTATATGTTATTATCTATTAATTTACTATTTTTTATTAATTTTATAAATATATATATCAAATTACAATAATGTAAAATAATATGTAAGATAATTTTGCTTAAACTTGCAAGAGTACAAGTTGATGGAATAGCAAAATGTTTGTTTTATATGGAAAAGGTCAAGAGTTCGAATCCAAAAGAATGGAAAAGGTTTGTTTTAATTTACTAGTTTTTATTAATTTCATAAATAAATATATATCAAACTAATAATTTTAAATAATAGATAAGATAATACTGTTTAAATTACTAGAGTACAAGTTGGTGGAGTGGGAAAAGTTTTGTATAATCTCTAAAAGGTCAAGAATTCGAATCCAAATTAATGCTATGTTTTTTTGAATTAAACAACTAATAAATACTGCCGCAATGAAGGGTTGCGGCAGTTCTATTTTTTACTACTGCCGCATTGAAGAGTTGCGACTGTACTGCTGCATTGAAGGATTGTGGCTATCCGCTGGTCCAACCAACGGTGATTGTGGACCAAACCTCTTTTTTTTTAACAATATATTATAGTTTAATATACTATCACATTCCTCTCGTCGAAGTAGATGCTGGAAAAATGAAAATTATCAGGAGGTTGGCCGCGGAGTGTAGTGGTAGGGCTGTAAATTGATCCGACCGAAAAATTGAACCCGACAAAATATATGATCTTGGATATGAGCACCTATATATCCATTTAGATTAAATTTTACATTTTTCTTATAAAAATAATCCTACCCGAATATGTTTAATGATTTATATGTTAGATTATTTTTATAATAATAACAATTTATGGGATTATAAAATGAAAACAAATATTAAATTTATTTAATATTTGGACTAATTAAGTGGTCTAAAATAAAAAATACAATAACATCTTATTCGGTATGTGCTTTGTAATGTGTAATACCCAATAGTAATCTGATTAGAGTTAATGGGATATAATTAGACCAGTATATAAAGAATATAATAGGGTCTTGGTCCTCAAGGCCATTCACAACCTCTACTCCTCTATTCCCATCAGTCAGAGTGAGATATGGCTAGAGGCAAATCAAGTCCATGAAAGATCAAGTCACATAATCCGTATTCATGTTTATCATCATGGAATCAGGTACGATTTTCGCACTACAGTTTTATTGTGTAACATTGATAACATCGCATAAGATGATCCGTGGTTATTTATTTAGATCTAACACTATATTCGGTTCAAACCGAATTTAAATTATATTTTTATTTCATCATATTTCTAACTGAATAGAATACTATAATTTCTTAAAAACATTGATAAATTTAAATTTTCATAAAATACGAGTTATCCACCCGAGTATTTATCATTAAATACTTAATAAATCAATTATTTAAATTTTCAATTCCTGATTGTTATGTTTTTATAATATTATAATTTATTTTTAGAATAAATGACTATTTATATAATTCAATTAAAAATAATACACAATGTTAGTGAATTATATTTGACTCGTATTCGATGTATCACAAACTACTCACAGTTAGAAAAAAAAAATCTGATACAGGCTTATATTCGGTTCAATCCTAACCTCATTATTCGGGATCGATTTAGATCCGAATAAAATGATCCCGAACCCAAATTTGGACATAAAAAAGTAAATTAATCCGATACTTGACCAAAGGGGTGTTCGGTTCTACCTAATCATTTTTCAACCCTATGTACATGAGCAAGGGTGAGTTGAAAAATCGAAATCGAAAATTTAAACAAAAAAGTCGATTAAGACGAGAAAATGATCAAAATATCCCACATAAATAAATTATATAATCATTATCATAAATTCTATAAGATCTGTTTTACATCAGTCTTAAATTATATATTTTTAAATATTTTCTATAAAAAAATTGTATAAGTTGTTAGATATTGATATGTGATAACTCCAAGACCCGATCTAGTGTCTCCTCCGCCTTTCCCACGCCTGGTCAGAGGTAAATCTAGTGGTTGGGTGTCTGCAAAACAACACCGGAGGGGGGTTTGAGCCCCGCGGCGCCTCCGGCGTGAGAATAAGTGACGGCTTTGGAGAGTAAAAGATAAGGACTAGAGTATCTAATTATGGAGGGTGTGTGTATATGAGTGTGTAAAAAAGAGAATCTAACCCCTAAACCTTCTTTTTTGGGTCTATTTATAGGCCCAGGATTAGGGTTTAGGGGTTGGTACCTTTAATCATGAGCGTTCAATCCTAGGTAGGTAGGACACTTGGGACGCACAGATGCATGACACCTGTCCAGGAGAATAATTGTGGGAAAGTGTGTCAGGCACCTTTTAGAGTGTGTCCTCCTCATTCTTGTATTATGCCAATTATTGGTAATCATTAGCTGTCGTTTTTAGTTGGGACCCTTTGATGGTGACAGGAGCCTTGAGATGCCACGTGCTCTATTACCCCGTACTGGAGTAACCTCACAGATCCGGACCAGATAACGGTGACATATCTCCGGATTCAGTAACTGTCGTAGGCCCGGATAGCAATTCAGGCTGTTTGTAAAGGGTATCCTATCATTTGCCCCCCACTCCCCTATGTAGATTTGTCTGGATGGGGGAGTAGTAGTCTGAGTTTCGATGTTCGTCGTTTTGAGTAGATGAAAAGAAAAATTCCATATTTCTTGCCTCTCCGGCCCGGATTGCGTGTAGAGCACGTGGTCTGGGGCTGTAGGCTGGTGGATTCGAAACGTTTCTCAGCTATTTTTTGATATTTCTTCCTATTTCCGAATATCCAGAGCTTGTCCATTTTCCTCGTTAGACGCGCAGTCATGATTGCTTTTTCTGACAACCTCTTTTGTTTTAATCAAGGCTCTTCCTGGCTGTCCACGTGGCAGCATCTCCTCCATTCGCTCATTTTAGCTTCTCTATAAGTATATTTCAATTGTATTTCTCCCCATTTTTCACTTTTACCGTACGTCTTTTCCGCTCTTCTCTTTTCTTCAAAACCTTGGTTGCTGATCGGTGGTGAGCTTTTCTGCGTCTTCTTCCTCATTGTAAGCGTTTCTTTCTCCTTATTTTTCTTCGCTTTTCTTTCCTGTACTTGAACTTTGTGCGGAGTAATTCGATACTATTTTTGCCCCAACTGTTCATATGCCATTGCCTCTGTAACTGCTTACTTTCCATGTTACTGTATTTGTTGGGATTTAGGGTTGCAGTGATTGTTTTGCTTTTTGGGTCGTTTGAGGCTTTGTGTTTTTGAATCTCTGGTTTTGGGACTATGGTGGTTGTTTAGTTTATTCAAAATTTCCGGGTTTTGAAGCTTCTGGGTTTCAAATTTTGTTTTGTGTATGCATGTATGTGTGTCTATTTGTGTAGATCTTTTGTTCTGATTTCTGGTTTCGTGTTGGTGTTTCTGATAATTGTGTTTTTCTTTTTGTTTTTATTTTTTGGTTCGGGGGTGTGCTGTATTTTGGGGGATCTGGGGTAGTGTGGCGTTTTATGGTGTATAAGAAGCAATTGGCTAAGCGACCCCGATCCTCGTTTATACTTTCTACTTCTTCTTCGGATCTAGAGACTTCTACCGAGTCCGGGCCTTGTTCCTCCTCTTCTTCTACAATGACCAAAAGAACTAGGAAGCTTCCAAAAACCACTCTAGATGAGCTCCCTACCTTGCGACTCCCACATGGGGAGACCCTTAGTACATCTGAGGGTCGTTGGAGAGATGTCCAATTTTTCTTTGTTGAGAAGGATCGCTCCGTTCCCGATGAGTATTATTATAGGGATTTATCCGAGGTGTTTAAAATGTCTTCTGGGGGTCCTGTCTTTTATGACAAGTGTTCTATGGATGCTGAATTATCACACCTCCCCGGAACCAGCACTCCCATGGCACCTTTGTTGGACATTGCCAATACTGATAAGTTAGATGAGTGCTTTAGGGCTTGCTTTCATCTAGACGATAAAGTTGTTTGGAGGTGGCCCGAACCCCATGAACGGATATATCATAGGCCCGGGGATGGGTTGGTAGGAGTTTCTCTAGAGCACCTTAGATCCGGGTACAACCCCCACTGCCACCAATTCATCAAGTGTCTCTTTAAATTTCAATATGAGATCCCCTTGTTTCAACTCACCCCGAACGCCGTCAAATGGATTATGTGGTTCCTTGGTTGCTGTAATGTCAAAGGATTTCTTCCCACCTTCAAGCTTTTCCATTACATTTTTACTTTGGTCAAGTCTACCTTAGTACCCTTGTATGAGCTCCGGTTCAATTATCAAAGGTGTGGTTTTATGAAGGGAGGGGTTATGCCTGTTACCATGATGTCCTCCCTCAAAGGTTGGCATGAGGAGTGGGCCCTTCTCCAGTTCGAAGACATAGATTATATGCATCTGTTCCGGTTTGAGGCCCATCGTGACTTCCAGGAATTTGAGTTAGAAGGCAATGCCCGGATGAAGGTTCATGACTTCTATAGGGCTTTAGGAGTTTCAACAACTCGGCATTCCTTCATGGATCATGAAATATTACATTCCTTTGGATGTAAGTAGTGCGTAATCATTTATATCTTGAATTTTGTATCCCCTTTGTCGATTATTCTGATTGTTTTGAGCTCCGTCTTCCTTTCAGGTTTACCTCAATATAGTCCTTTCCATAAGGAGAGAATGAAGGCTCTGGATGTGGAGACGGCGTGCCTGGCCACGGCTATGCAAGGAATAGGTGGTATACATAAGGTGAACCAGCGGTCAAAGAAAGGGAAAAAGAAAGGGACAGCTAGCGAGGGGGGAAGTTCCAAGACGGACGGGAGTGCTGAGCAATACTCGGCGTCCGGGGCCAATCTGGAAGGTAAGTCTGTCATCCCCGAGCTTGAGGATGAATTGCACACTGAGCTTGAAAGAAGACCAAAACGGGCTCGGGAAGGAGATATTGGAAATGTTGTCTTGGATCTCACCAGGGGGAAACCATCTGGAACTCCTGTTCCAGGCTCTATTCCTTCTGCCCCGGAGGCTGCTAAGACTTTTGGTACTATCTCCGGTCCCAGTCAGACAAGTCGTCCGGGGAAAGAGCCATTAATTGAGGCTGAAAAATGCAGTCATTTTATCGCAGATCTGCCAAATACGGAGGAATGGGCGCGCTATCAGGCCTTGGGGTTTAACCCCTTGTTCAAAGAGATGATGAGCACTTGGTTGAAGGTAGATTTTCTTGCCCTTTTAGGTTTCATCCTCGCTTAATGTATTCTTTTCTAACACCCTTATCTTATCTTTGTAGATGGGTTCTGAGATGGCCGGGTTGTTCGCCGTGGGCAATAAGGAGTTGGAGACTGTTGAAGATGCCCGGGCTGCCGTTTCTGCCTCGAGGAAGAAAGACATTCAAATATTTGATCTGGATCATGCCAACTCCAAACTGCAGAAAAGCGTGGAAGAACTGCAAGTGAAAGCCAAGGAGTCTAGGCAAAGCTCGTCACCCTTCAGAAAAAGGCTGATGATGCTGAAGCCCGGGCTCAGACCGCCGAGAAGGAGCTCGAGGATCTCCGGGAGAAGCTTGCCAACTATAAAGAACCCGCTGCCATCCTGGATGAGTTTCGTTATTCTAAGGAGTATTATACAGAGCTGGGTAAGAAAGTCGCCTCTAAAATTTGTCGTGCTTGGGTTGTTTCTCACAAGCTGTTGAAGGAGAACCCCTCAGCCGGTTGGGATGAGTTTCAACCTCTCTTCATCGATGCGGAGCATCACTTCATTGCCACTGGGAAAGATCCAGAGCCATATTATTCTGAGGGCGACTCTAGTTCGGACGATGATGAGGAGGATGAAAATGAGGGGAATGTTCAGGACCCCTCTCCCCATAAAGAGATCGCCAATCAGGCTCCACCCGCCGAAGACCCTCCTGCATCCTAGTTTTTCTGCTCCCTTTCGTGTTAATGTATCTGTTGTATTCTCTAACTCTAAACTTTTGAATTGGCTTGTTGTCGAATATGTCCCGGGATGTTTCGAATCATATGGCTGGTTCGGTCCCTTGTAGAATTCTAGCTTTTCTGTAACGCATGTTTTTAGTCTTCTGTTTGTTCCCATCGTTTTGTGTTTTTACTTCGACTTTCATAACTCCGAATATATAGTTGCTGTTCCTAGTTCAGACAGGTTTCGAGTAACTTAGAAGAATCTTCTAAAACTTGCCCCCAACCCGGATTCGCTACAAGGGAATTTAGTCTGGACTGGTGGCAAAGGCTTTACACCTTTTCTCTTAAATTCAACGTTTGACAATGTTGAGTAACTTATAGAAATTTGGTAAAGCTTGCCTCTCTGTCCGGATTTGTTCAAAAGGACGGGGTCCGGACGGCGGTGGGGGTAGATGTTGTTCACTTAGTTTTCTGTATTTACCTCGTTTTTTGTCGAATTTGACCTGAATGCTTGTGAAAGAATCGTGACTTCTATAGTCAAATTCCTTGGTCCTTACGCGGTCGACCAGCATTAATATTTTATCAGTTTCCCATGCATTGATTACTGGAACCGCTTGACCTCTCCCTTATTTCCTTTCTATAAATACCCCTTCTTCACCTTTATTTTCTGTATCCTACTCCTTCTCTCGAAAGCCTTCCCAAAGTTCTTTTTCTTTCGTTCCTTGTATTCGCCTATCCATGGATCCCAGAAATCTTGTTTATGACTATGAAAATAACAAGATCATTTTAGATGGCGTTGTTTTCGACGGGCCCACTACCACGGTCGAGATTGATGTTGTCCTGAAGAGGATTGATGATGCTCTGGCTCTTCGTAGGATGGTTGCTGATCAAGCTGGGAGGGGGCGTCGCGGGCCTGGAAACAGCGGGGAAGGTGCTGGTGGTTTTGGTGCTGCCGCCGTTTAAGTATAATCTCTTGATGTTTTGTATTTTGGTAATAATTGTACCTCCCCTTCCCCTTGATTAATGAAAATGGCTTGAAAAACAGCCATCAATATTTGCTTCTGTTTTTGTCGCCCGTTTTGAGTTTGTTGCATCTTTGTGCTTGATTTTATTATTTTGACTCGAATACTCTCGATAGTATCCCAATAGTTTTTTCTTAATTTATATCCCGTTTGCTTCTAGCTCGGAATCTGTAGTAGTAAAACGTTCGAACTAGAGTGGTTTTTTAACTAAGTCCAAAGCTTTACAGCTTTGAGTTATTTAGTGAATTTTTCGTTTTTGCCCCCAGTCCGGATTATTTTGTAGGAAACGGATCCGGACTAGAGTAGTTGTTTTTAGCTAAGTCCAAAGCTTTACAGCTTTGAGTTACTTAGAAAATTTTTCATTTTTGCCCCCAGTCCGGATTATTTTGTAAGAAACGGATCCGGACTAGAGTAGTTGTTTTTTGGCTAAGTCCAAAGAGTAGTTGTTTTTAGCTAAGTCCAAAGCTTTACAGCTTTGAGTTACTTAGAAATTTTTTCGTTTTTGCCCCTAGTCCAAATTATTTTGTAAGAAACGGATCCAGACTAGAGTAGTTGTTTTTAGCTAAGTCCAAAGCTTTACAGCTTTGAGTTACTTAGAAATTTTTTCATTTTTGCCCCCAGTCCGGATTATTTTGTAAGAAACGGATCCGGACTATAGTAGTTGTTTTTTGGCTAAGTCCAAAGAGTAGTTATTTTTAGCTAAGTCCAAAGCTTTACAGCTTTGAGTTACTTAGAAAATTTTTCATTTTTGCCCCCAGTCCGGATTATTTTGTAAGAAACGGATCCGGACTAGAGTAGTTGTTTTTAGCTAAGTCCAAAGCTTTACTGCTTTGAGTTACTTAGAAGAAGTTTTTCGTTTTCACCCCCAGTCCGGATCGTTTTGAGGAAATGGTCCGGACTAGAGTGGTTGTTTTTTAGCTAAGTCCAAAGCTTTATAGCTTTGGCTTACTTAGAAGAAGTTTTTCGTTTTCGCCCCCAGTCCGGATCGTTTTGAGGAAATGGTCCGAACTAGAGTAGTTGTTTTTTAGCTAAGTCCAAAGCTTTATAGCTTTGGGTTACTTAGAAGAAGTTTTTCGTTTTTGCCCCCAGTCCGGATCGTTTTGAGGAGCTGGTCCGGACTAGAGTAGTTGTTTTTTAGCTAAGTCCAAAGCTTTATAGCTTTGGGTTACTTAGAGAAATTTTCATTTTCGCCCCCAGTCCAGGTTGTTTCATAGGAACAAATCCGGACTAGAGTGGTTGTTGCATACTGCTTTTGCCCTGGTTCCAATTTTGCCTATGGCTCCGGACCAGGGACTTGTGTTTGTGGGTTGTACAATAAACTTACAACGAAATATAAATAGCACAAGGCAAGGCCTATTTTCATTAATGTTAGGAATAATTCATAAGTTGTGATGTTAAGAATAGAATTTACACATTATACTTCTTGTAATCCTGATCTTATAAAGGATTTAGCACTATATATAGGATTTATGTGTAAGATAGTTATCTGTACAGTTTAGTCAGGAATGAACAGTGTATCGGAGACTAAATGTCAGGAACAAAGAGCAAATCCTGATAACGGTCTAATACTGATGATGATCAGATACTGATGCAAGATGAAATCCTGATATCAGTCGTGTTACTGATGATGTCATTATGGATGCTACAGAAACTGGCAAGTGCTATAAAACAGGATCGTTGTTTGAAGAACAAGCAAGAAGATATTATGAAGGAAAGAGTTTTCTATTGAAGGAAACTATCGACTAGAAGACAGAACATTGTCATGTATAGATTATATCTTTCTGTTATTAGTTGATAGGTAGCATTATAAATACTCTCTCTATATCATTGTAAAAAGTGTAAGTTCGTGAGGTTTGTAATCATGAATATACGAGAGTACAAACAGAGAGAGAGAGAGAGATTTGTATTGTCAGCAGCTGCTAAAGGTATTGTACACCTTTGGTAGAGTTTGTATTTGATCTTATTAATACAAATAGAGTTTGATTCATTCGTTTATTCTTGTTCATATAATCAAGCAAAAATCAGACACGATTATATAACTTGTATTCAACCCCCCCCCTTCTACAAGTTATTCGAGTTAACAATTGGTATCAGAGCAGGTTGATTTCGAATAATCATAAAGATCTGCAATCATGTCTGGTTACAAGGATGGGAATACTAAGATTCCTATGCTCAAGAGAAACGAATATACTCTATGGGAAGTAAAGATGTTGCATCATCTGGAAGCAACAGATCCTGATTATCTTGACAGAATCAGAGATGGACCTTTTGTTCCAACAAAGGTCGTTGGACAAGCAACTGTTGATGGTGTGGTTGTTCCAGAACATACAGCAGAGAAGCCAAAATCTGAATGGTCAGATAAGGACAAGGAGAATGTTCTTAAAGATGCTAAAGTGAGAAACATATTATTCAACAGTCTTGATTCTGTTCTCACTAACTATGTTCTCTCTTGTAAAACTGCTAAGGATATTTGGGACAATCTTAAGGTTCACTGTGAAGGAACTAAGCTTGTCAGGAAGAATATGAGAACATTACTTATACAACAGTATGAGTACTTTGAATCCAAGTCTGGTGAGTCACTTACTGATACCTTTGATAGGTTTACAAAACTCATCAATGAGATGGCCATGCATGGTAAATATTATGACTTGGAGGATATGAATACAAAGTTCATGAAAGCTTTGCCTGATTTCTACAATGAGAAGATATCTGCGATTGAGGAAGCTAATGATCTGGATGAGATTTCATTAGAGGCAGTATATGGAAAATTAAGAGCTTATGAACTTGACAAGCAGCAGAAGAAGAGCAGGAATGAAGGAAAGATGAAGACTATTGCACTCACTGCTCAATCTGAAGTAAAGAAGCTGCCTGAAGAACAACATGAAGAGATTGCTGTAAAGAATTCAAGGAAGAAGAAGAGCAAAGAAAGTTCTGAGTCAGAGACTACTGATATGGACTCTGACAACAATGATTCTGAATCTGAGATACAGGAACTCTTTGCTATGTTTGCTAAAGCCTTCAAGAAAGGAAGATTCAACAGAAGAAGATTTAGCAAAGGACCTTTTCAAAAGAAGGAGGAGAAGAAAAGTGACAAAGGCAAAAGTACAATTGTCAAGCTTGATAAGGCCAAGATCAAGTGCTTTAATTGCAGCGAGCTTGGACACTTTGCTAGTGAGTGTAAGAAGCCTAGGAATTCAGGAAAAGGTAATGCACTTATGGTCACACAGAAGGATTGGGCTGATTCCAGTGATTCTGAAGATGAATTGGATTATGACAACATTGCATTGATGGCAAATGGTTCAGACAAACCTGGATCTCCAAAGAAAACTTCTCCATCCTCTGTTAAGGTATCACTTCACTCTCTTGATTCATTTGATAGCTTAAATTCTGATGAAATTAGATCTATCCATGCTGAGTTTAAGAATCTTATGACTAATTTTAGAATTCTTACTTGTGAAAGAGATGAACTTAAGGTTAAGAATGATAAATTAGTTGATAGAAATAATTTTCTTGAATCTGAGTTAATTCAAATGGAAGAATACAAGTTAAGTTCTGATAAAGCTAAGCATGATTATAGTGTTATTCTTGAGGCTTATGACTATGTCAGAAAAGAACTAGAAGAAGAGAGAGATGTGATTAAGACCATTAACAATTCCAGTAAAAAGACACAAGAAATCATCGAAAATGGAATTCGTGGTAAGGTTAATGGTTTAGGTTTTGATAAGGCTAGACAAGAAGAAAAAATAGCTATTGTCAATGATGATAGTAAAGTAGAAGCTAACACATCTAAATCTGAAGGTAAGAAAAGTGTTTCTGAACCTAATCATGTTAAATTTGTTGATTCAAAAGGTACCCCTGTTGTACACAAAAGGATTAACAATAGTAATTCAGATGAGAAAGTGTTAGAGAAACCTAAGAATGTAAACATAGGGTTTCTGTCTAAGTCTCAGTTGAAACAGAGATTAGATGATCTTTCAGAGTCTAGCAAGTTCAAAAGAAATAGGAATGGAAAAGAAGGTATTAACAAGAATGTACCTGATGCACCGAGGAAAAAATGCTATAAGTGTGGAAATCATAATCATTTAGCCCTAGACTGCAATCAAAAACCTTCTTGGAAAACTGAGTCTAGATTCCCCAAGACTCAAAAAATTCAATACCAACCACAAAAAGCTTGTTATCATTGTGGTAGTTTACTTCATTCCATCTACATGTGTAGAGAATATCATGAACTGTATTATGACTATTATTCTTTGAAATCTGAAACTCCTAGTCATAAACAGTTTGTGAAATTAGAGTCTAAAGTTGACTCTACAACAGATAAAGTAAAAGCAAAATTCTCAAAGCCTGTTGTTTCTAAATCTAGTAATAAAGGATCCAATCAAAGTTGGGTCCTAAAAAATTCTAACTAGTTACTTTTTGTTTGCAGGGCACAGGAAAGAAGCATTCAATTATCTTGGACAGTGGATGCTCTGGACATATGACTGGAAAGAAGTCCCTGCTTACAGAGTTTGAGAGGAAAGCTGGCCCAGTAATATCTTTTGGTGATGGCAACAAAGGAGAAACTCTGGGATATGGCTCAATTGTTTTGGGGAATGTCATCATAGAAAATGTAGCACTGGTTAAAGGCTTGAAACATACTCTTTTAAGCATAAGTCAACTGGGTGATAAAGGTTACAAATCAATCTTTGACAGAGAAGGATACAAAATCTTGAATATGCAGAATGAAGACATTGTTCTAACTGGTCAAAGACATGGTAACATATATGAAGCCAGCTTAAGTGATACATCTAAAGGAATTGTTAGATGTCTCTACAGCAAAGCAACAAGTGATGAAAGCTGGAATTGGCACAAGAAGCTCTCACATCTTAACTTCAAGAAGCTTAATCAACTTGTTAAGCACAATTTGGTAAGAGGCCTACCTCAGGCAAATTTTGTGCAAGATGGACTTTGTGATGCATGTCAGCTTGGAAAGCAAAGAAGAACCACTTTCAAGAGCAAGACTGAAAATTCGATTACTGAACCATTTCACATGCTACATCTTGATCTGTTTGGTCCAGTAAACATTATGTCTATCAGCCAGAAAAGATATGCTCTAGTTATAGTGGATGATTTCACAAGGTTCACATGGGTGTTCTTTCTACACAAGAAGGATGAAGCTCCTCAGCAAATCATTGAACTTATCAAGAATATTCATAATAACTCTGAGTACAAAGTTAAAGTACTTAGGAGTGACAATGGTACAGAATTCAAGAATTCTACAATGGAGGGGTTCTGTGCAGACAATGGAATCACTCAACAGTTTTCTGCACCTGGTACACTTCAACAGAATGGTGTAGTGGAAAGAAAGAACAGGACTCTCATAGAGGCAGCAAGAACCATGCTTGCAGATGCAAAACTTCCAACCTACTTTTGGGCAGAAGCTATTAACACTGCATGTTTCACTCAAAACTGTACCTTGGTAAATAGTCATGGAAAAACTCCCTATGAGATGATCAAAGGAAAGAAACCAAGAGTGAAATATTTTCACATCTTTGGATGCAAATGCTATGTCCTAAAAGTTCATCCAGAACAACTTGGAAAATTTAAAGCCAAATCGGATGAAGCAATTTTTCTAGGATATTCAGCATCTAAGGCCTTCAAAGTTTATAATCTCAGAACTCACATTGTTATGGAATTAATTCATGTTGCATTTGATGATAAGAAATTTGGAATTCTGCAAACTGATGGAAGCCATGACAAATTGGAATTTGAAAATCTGAAGAATTCTGAGATACTCTCCAGTGATGATGAAGGTTCTCCAGAAGAAATTTCTATTGCTTCTCAAAGGAATGCTACTGTTGAGGGGGAGCAAATAAATCAAAGAGAACACAGTGATCATCAGGAGCAAACTAGCCTTTCAGAGTCTATTCCATCAGGAACTGATCTTTCAGAGTCTATTGAGGAAAGATCAGTAACTAGCAGCAGTATGGAATCTACTGATTCTACTGATCAAAGGGGAGTTATTGAAGGCAGAGAGAATTCTTCTACAAGAGATACCACTAACTTAGGGGGGGAGATTAGCAGAGTCAATCTACCACCTGTTAGAAAATGGACCAAGGATCATACTGAAGATTTGATTATTGGTGATCCAAATAGTGGTGTTCAAACTAGAAGATCAATTCAAAATGAATGCTTGTATAGTTGGTTTCTCTTAAAGAATGAACCTAAGAAGGTTGAAGAAGCCTTACAGGATCCTGATTGGGTAACATATATACAAAATGTCTTTCGAAAACCCTGCCAACCTCGATCGGAAGTCTCTTCGATACTGTTGTGGGGAATACCCATCAACCTCGATCGGAAGTCTCTTCGATACTGTTGTAGAAAATATCCAAAGTGGATGATGAACTAATACTAGAGTATTCACCGTGCCCGTTGTCCCAACCTTACGATGATCAGTCGTAGATTGTACAACTCAAAATTTGTTTTACTACCGGTAGAAGGAAGAACAGACGGATTTACTTGTCCACCACCCCCTAGATCTCCCTGGCCAACAGTTGGGTCTTGGGATGGACCGGCGCTACTCGGCCTCTTACACAACGACTCCTAGTTCGAATAAAATCAATGACTCTGAAACGTAAAGCTCGTCCTCCTTTCCCGAAGTATAATACTTGTTGATAAGACTCCACAAAGTAGTCTTATCTAATTGGAAAGAAAAATTTGCCAATATTTCCCAAGCTATTTCTTGTTAATGGATATAAACTTGTTCTATGAATTTTACCCCTCGAGTGTTGAGGAAGTAACAAAAAGACTCATTTTGATGTTTAGAAATCAAAATGCGAGTGAAAAGAATAGTTTCAAAAGATTTATGACCGGGCAGTCAAACAAAATAAATAACAGCTCTCAAGTAAGGTTCCCTTATAATTTGGAAGATAGATTTGAATGAAGAATAGAGTTTTTGAGAACCTTCTTTGATAAAAAATAATAATAATAATAGACTCAGAGATAATTTACATAATATTTGGAGATCATCAAAGATAATATTTTGAATAAAGTAAATTATTTTAGAACTAGTCAAAAGAATTTAAATAAATATTTAAGGAATATTTATTAAACCATAAATATTTTCAGAATATTCTTAGTATAAAATATTGCTCATAAATAACCCTCGAATAAGTATATATAAAAATATTCGTTAAATAAATAATTTCTCGAATAAATATTCAGAATAATGTCTATTAAATAATTAAAACCTTAAATGAGTATTCAAGATAATATTCATTAAATAAATAAACTATCAAATGAATGTTCAGAATAATATTCATTAAATAAATAAACCCAAATGAATATTCGAAATAATATTCATTAAATAAATAAAGCCCAAATGAATATTCAAACTAATACTCATTTAAATAAATAAGTCTCAAATGAATATCCAAAATAATATTCATTTATTTAAATAAATAAACTCAAATGAATATTCAAAATAATATTCATTAAATAAATAATAGAAAAGTATTTACTTAAATATTTTCCTCAGAAAATAATCACAATATATTAAGAAATACTGACTCGCGATCCATATTTGGAGAATAAGATCATATGCCCTTCACTAAGGGTCTTAGCAAAATCCGGCTTATAACTAATATATCTCGTATCTAGCTTATAAGCCAATATCAAATCATGAAACAAGTATCACAAGATAATTTGAAAGCAGGCATGCATGCTATGACATATGTATAACAAAATCAAATCATTTATATTATCACAACAACAGTCCAAATGTTTGGAAACTTGCCTGGCACTCTGGTGGGGGTAGTGTGTCCTGGGTCAGTTCGGTGATCTATAAACAATCAAAATATTCGAGATTAATCACTTAACTCTTTTGAAAGGCTAAGTATATATACTTTACTTAGGTTGTGACACGTTTTAAAGTTATCTGGATATGCACCCTTTAGTGTACTCTTATTATCACCGTTATGATCCGACACTTGTTCGTTATTAAGGCATTTCATTACACTGCGCTTGGTAGGTGCTTAAGTCGTATAAGTTCTAAGGTGGGTCGTTTACTAACAAAGATTATACCTCGAGATTTATTGTCCGTTTTCTAAGTTATAACCAAGTGTTCCTCAAAGGGGTTCATTCGCACTTATCCTTGATTCGAACATTTTTATAAAATCGAAAAACGATCCGTTTGACATGAGGTTTTCTCTCTCACCTTCCTTATGATCTCTAGTATTTAATTATCAATATTCTCCACTGAATTATTCATGTTAAAGGGGTTCCATTGCAGTTACGAACTCGCACTTACGGTTTCGAACCACTTTCACTAAATCGACCATAACTCCTAAACCGTAAATCTAAATGCTTCAATTCTCACGCCAAAACGATCTACGACTCGAGATCTATAAGGAAAGGTCATGTAATCCTCAATATCAGAAACTTAATCCAACTGTTATGCACGGTTTGTTTTAAGAGTTAACGAAATTTCGGCATTACGATGGCTATAAACCGAACATTTCCAAATTTATCACGACATAACCAAGTCACACCGGGCATACCACACATCTTACAAGTCCAAGAACATCTCACTTCACCATCATATTCATCATATTACTTATATCAACTTATAAACCAACTACATAATCATGCTTACATGCTTATAATAACATCATAATCATAACTAAGCTAAAACCACCAAGAACATTCATAAACTCAAAGTAAGATCTAGGGTTCTTGAGAGATATACTTTCCTTGGAGTGCGTAAAGACCTTACTAAGCCTTGTATAGTCCTTAGATTACCTTAACCAAGCTTGGATCATCCAAAGAAATCAAGAAATCAAAGTTAGTTCTTGAAAGTTACTATTCACTCTAAACTTTGGTGAATTAATTAGCTATGCTAGAGATATTTGTTTGATCTCAAACTTCTAGGATATCTTAGTTATGAAATATAGGAGTCATAGGAATTACCTTGGCTTTTTACAAGAACAAGAGCTTAATTGGGTTTTGAAATCTTAAAACTCCATTACAGGAGAAAAATTCGAAGTGACCTTCGTCAAGGGGAAAAACAGAGTGAACATCTCGAATTTATTTAACCATTCAAACGATCTCCAAATATTATGAAATTAAATCCACAACTTCATCTTGATGTTTAGGAGTTCCGTGATTTTGTTCATGATTTTTAGATGAGTAGAACGTGGTGAAACAAAATCGAAAAGACCCCCTACCCTGGAAAATCTGAACTGCTGGAAATGGGGGAGAAAAGAAAGAAAAGTTGGTTGGCTTGCTTTGCTTTGATTTGTTTTGATCTCATCCTTGCCAAAGGTGTATTATTGTGATAATATCTTGCATAAAGCTACTTTAATAAAGTGATTAGGTCATTGCATGCATCATCTTGGACATGTGTTAGTGTTCTGTGGTGAGATGAGGTGTTTAAGCTAACTAAATGGTTTGATTTCTAATGTTGTTGGTTACCTTTGTAACTAGCTTGGTTACTTGATCATATCCACATGCACATGCATGCATCTTGGCTTTCTACTTGTTTCTATGTCCGGTTATTTCTCAATTTCATTGATCGTTCGGAGGAATATCTCAAGTATTTCTTGTTAGGGTTTTATCGGAAACCTTCTTGATATTTATACTAACATCATTAATCCTCCTTTATAATCCTTGAATTTAAATTCCTCAAATCTTTTCATTAAATCCTTAAATCCTTCAATGTCGAGGGAAATCTCGGAGAAAATAATAGTGCTATTTTTCTGAATCTGATATCGTTTACATACACTTATATTGCCTATAAATCATCAATACGAACTCAGAAATCCATTCTGAATACTTCTATATAGTTTCGTCTAATAATATTCCGATTTCCACCAAAAACACTATTCATTACTTATTAACCCTTTTACGAAAAATGTCCTTGTTCTCTTCCGAGCGCTCCTTAACCCTTTTACGGAACCACTGGACTTATAACAGATATCGATTTGGCTTAATGGCCTTTTAGCCCTCAAAGTTTCCACCAAAATACCCATCAGCCCTCACTGTTTCAAAACGTTCCTTTTGACCCTCCAAGTATCCGTAAAGGTCCAATTAGCCCTTATACCGGTATAGGAAATGGTGAGTTTTGGTGATTTTTGGTTCATTTTAATCGACACAACAACAATACAGCAAAAATCCGGCTATAAACCGATTAAAACGAACCAAAAATCACCCAAACTCACCATTTCCTATACCGGTATAAGGGCTAATTGGACCTTTACGGATACTTGGAGGGTCAAAAGGAACGTTTTGAAACAGTGAGGACTGATGGGTATTTTCGTGGAAACTTTGAGGGTTAAAAGGTCATTAAGCCTATCGATTTTGGATGACATGAGAATAACCTTCCTCTTTGGAATTACCATATCTTACTTTCCTAGGAGATAGATTATCTATTATCTATTATATATATAATAAGCCAACATTGGAAAAAATTTTGAGATTTTTTAATGCACCTCAAATGTCCTTTTTACCCTTTATTATTTTTTTCCAAACAAACTTGAGCCTTTTCCTCTTTGTCCGAACAGTTGCCACTTCCCAGTCTACCCTGTGCCCTGCCCATATGGATCTAAATCACGCAGGCCAAACCCAGTTTCTTACCATGTCGCGGCGAACAAGATGCTCCATCGAATTATGCTGCTAAGGGTTCTTTTATCTCTTCTGTTTTAAAGCTGCGGGTAAATTAAACATCCAAACTCCCTTAATTGGGGTCAAACATTGAAGTTATCGATGGCCTCAAAACAATCAACATCAAGAGATTCCGCTCCCTCGTGATGTCCTGACCTCCGATCAATCTTCAGGTATTTTTGTGTCTAAAAATTATATGTAGGATTTAAAATTGTGCTTTAGCTGTGTGTTTGGCTTCTCACTGTTTTCATTTGTCTCCTCGATTTAATTGGCTTCCAGTTTTGAATTTGGATTAGTTTTTTGCATTTTTGCATTATGGAATAGTCAATAGTTAAACATAAAATCTCATTGTGGGTATGAATTAGATAGAGAGTGGTAATTATATACACAGTTGTTTTTTAGAACTCATTTCACTTTCTTGTCTGTACTATTTTAAAATAATAACTGCTTACGTTTATTACAACATTATACACGAACAATATCAAGATTCTATTGAGAGAAAACAAGTTGCTAGCTTTTATTATCTCTTTAAGGTGTACTTCATTTTGTCTATAAAATTAGTTGCATATCTATGTAATATACCAGGAAGGCACAATGTTTGAGAGTAAATTTTAGTATGTATGTAGGACTTTATTCTCCTCTGTTACCTTAGCTCTCGAGCTATCTTATTTTTGGAAAAGGCATTTCCATTTGCATGTACTATTAATGCATATGATGACAGGGTGATGTAATGGGAAATAAAGCTATAAAACTGATATAGTTTCCATACTTAGATTGATTATAGCTGACTTTATTATACAGAATAATAGGCTGATGCCGAGTATTTGGCACTTATTAGTTATCACCGCATAATTTTCTTGTATGTACATAGCAACTATATAAATGCATATTTCATGAATATTATAGAATTCTGATCTCTACAAATGCTATACAAACAAAGTCTGGTTTACAAATGAGATTTTTAACATAAAACTAGTAGCAAGCCCTTTTTTCAGCAAAACGGAAATATACTGAGTCGAGTTGTCATGCACTAAGAGTTACTTTAGCATAGAACATAACATACCAAGGTAACTACATCCACTCCGCCAATGAAGCATTTACCATCCTTTAGAAAGGCATTTGAATTTCTTGGTGTGTTGCAGCAAACATCTGGCAAGAGAAGAGTTGAAATAAAAGGTCAAAGTTGACATAATTTTTAAAGAATGAAATTTGTTTTAGATATGATGATGTGTAGAGATTTGTTACAAGTAACCTGGAATATGGTGGCATCTTAGTGAGGTTTGTTTGCAAAAATTACAGGCCAGCCACTTAGGAAAGGCGGTGGTAGAGAAATCGCAGTAAAATGGATGAAAACGAGATTCGACTGCTTTAACATTAGAAGCAAGTATATTCTGTTTAGCCCTGTGAAGTGCATGGATGCTGCAATCACAGTCATATACCATAGCAGTTTGTATGGTCCTACAACACAGGTCGAATGCGAGGATGAAGTTGTGAAATTAATATAATCTTGTAAGAGAAAACAGGCAAACCAATTGAATTACCGTAATATTGGTTGAGCAGTGTTGCCATTACAACATCCAACCTCCAAAATAAGAGAACAAGAAGCGAGCTCAGGGAATTCCTTGAACAAGTATCGTCTCTTCTAGCAAAATTAGGCAGCTAGCTGAGAATTGTATGTATGTATGTAGACATATGTTATAAAAATAAAATTAGGTAGCTAAAAATGAATACATACCTTGAAGAATTTGCCAGTGGAATGAGTGGTGTGAAAGTTGTTCCAAGAAAGAGAGTCTTGGGATTGGGATAATTGGGAATTACTGATTGGTTTTGGTGGTGGTGGTTGTAAATGGTAAGAAAGGGAGGGATCATTTTCTATTTCCTTTATGAGTTCCTCCCATTCAAAGTCTTTTTTGTGATACTCCTTTGCACCTCCCGACGACAAGCAGCTCATTTCTTCCTCACCTGTCGGCCGTCAAACCCAAAGCACAATTTATAAGATGAGAGTAGTACGGCGGGTAAAATATTTGGGTATTGTAAGATCAAATTAACAAGACCTTTCAAAGTACTTTGGAATTTAAGAATGGTATACAAAAGAGTAAGATCAAATTATTAAATTCGACCATCCTTCTGCAATGGGGAAAAATGTGCCGCATGCGCAAATTAGTGTTTTATATTAGCAGTCAAGGTATTAAAAATGTACTGAAAATTATCATATAGATATGTTCCCCCGTGGTTGTTGTCATATACATTCTCTTACTCAACTTTAATGGAATTACTCCAATTATAGATTGCTAACCATTAATAGCTGTAAGGTGACGTAACGGTGTAGACAAAGTGTGGAAAAAATATTTGTTTTTGATTTCTTGTCTTACTGTATCCCAAAAACATTGTATTTTCCATTCTATTGCTGAAGGTTGTCTACATAGAACGTTTTGATGTTTGTGCTGTCTGTGTGTGCGAGTGGCAGTTAAAGATGGGGAAGTTACAACAAGGAAGAGGGGGCGTCCGCCAATTGCATTAACTAATGAGGTTTTGGAGCGAAGGAGATTGCCGAGGCTGAGGGTTAATGCCTCTCGGCCAAGGGGTGAGTTATTGCATAAATCTTTACTTGTGTGAGTAATGAGCAATCGATGGTGTTTAGGTAAATATTGTCTTTGAATAGGTCTAAAAAAGTAAAATCATTATTCAGAACATATTGAAACAAATAATAGCCACAAAATACAACACCTGCCAAATATTTTGAATGCCCCGCTTTTCATTGCATTATCTAAATAATTATTTAAATGGATACATATCAAATGGTTACGTCAATACTTTTTGACAATTATCATTACGGGACATATCAATGTTCGCCCACCAAAATTTACTCCTTCGATATAATTTTAATTTTTCAATTAGCCTCAGATATAATGTTTACTAAAGATTTTTCAGACCACCACATTACCCCCTAGAATTAGTAACTATTTATATTACGACAAATAATTTATTTATCAGTGCCCCAACTTGCTTTCTCTATTTCTTTCATACGATTTTATTTTTTAAACACAAAATTTATATTTACTTTTGTACCCACAAAATTCATCTATTTAACGTATTTTACATAGACATGCTTTTTCAAAAGTAGTACCTATGATGCCTTATACAAGATTCTTTATCAAAATCCTTTACCTGGGTTTATTTTTATTACCTTCATGATTTCTTTAATATCAATATTATGTCTCAATAATAAAATCAAAGTTGTAGTGATATCAAAACTAAATATTTAGTTAACGAGTACAAATGCAATATTAACCAAACAACCAGAAGGTCCAGAACTCACATACACTCTTTATATATGCTTACTTTTTGACCCTACAATTGCTTTTTAACATTTTTAAATATATTTTTGGTGAAGCTTCTCTTCGACAAACATTTTCAATAACGTTTTAAATTGGTCTTTTAATTTTTAGTGGTAATACATTTTAATTTTACACCTATTTCGTGCTTATGTATATATTCGAATCATTACGGGAAATGGGCTAGCTTATACAAATAATTAATTATTTAAGTTAATGATGAATACTTTATTCTTTAACGTACAAAGAACACAACTTGGTGTTAGATCATCTTAACCTATACCAAGTTTGATTGGGAGGAGTCTGGAGAATCTTTAATTATGTATCTCAATTTGTGCAGATAGTAGATATATGCATACAAAAAATATCAGCTGAATTACCTTTGAGGTCCACTTTGTTAAATTAATACACTATATCAAAATAAATTAAGATTTTGATGTAAATTTTAGATCCCAACAAAATAGTAAAAATATAAATTTAATTTTGATTATTTAATAAATTCAATAAATTATTAAGCTTCGTCGATTCCAATGATATTAATTTATAAAAAATTTACAGTATGATTGTTTCAGAGTAATTATAGTTGGTACATTATTATCTTATTCTTTTCAAATAATTTAAAGAACTAATATCCTCGAAATTAGATTCTAAACTCTCTTTTTTTTTTCATTTTAATGGAATTGTATTACCTCCTCAATTAATTAATTCTATAATAAGTAAAGTACAAAGATGATCAAAATCAATTCTTTAAATCTGAGATAAATAAGAAACTGGGACTGTAATTAGCCTGATTGTTTGTCAAGGCCATATTTGTCGGGAAGGATGGCAGGGGTGGGGGATAGAGAAATATTAGGGCAGAAGAGTATATATATACAGGGAGAGACAACAGGAGCAGCAGAGGAAATGATGGGATTATGCTGCATGTAGAAAGAATTGGAATAATGAAGTTTGTACAATTGTACTACTGATAGAGTGTATATTTATATGCACTTTAATAGGATTTTATTCTCATATTTATAGGATTTTGTAATTAATTGGGTATTTACTGATTATATTATAGTGTTTTATTGCAGGTAATTAATATTCTCAAAGTTGGAAGGAAATTAGCTTAATTTGGGATTTTTCAGAAGGAATTTCGGAATTTATTGAAAGCTTACGCAACAATTCTTATTTGGGCCATATCTTGAGTTCCAGGAATCAGAATGGGGCGAAATTACAGCCCACGCGTAGATATCAGAATTTTCTACAAGTCAGAGGTGGCACAACACTCTTATTCCTTCTGGTGCGGCCCAGAATCAGACCTGAACAGCTGACTACGAATTTTTACCACAACCCAACTTATTTTAGAAAAGAAATAAATATCCTATTTTATTATGAGGGTTAGATATATACATCTCGATCGATTGTATCTAAAGGGATTCACATCTTGTAAATTAGATGAATATTGTAAATAATTATTAGACTTTTGAGAGAGAATGGAGAGAAGCAATTTGAAGAGGAAGATCGAAGGAAGGAACGAAGGGATTCGTCTTGATTTCGAGAAGCCTTCAGATTTGTATCCTTTGTTCTTGAATTCTTTAACTCATGATTTGTGGTTTTAATATATATATTTTGTTTATTTAATCATGAGTAGTTAATCCTTTATCCAAGAGTTGGGTAGTATTCATTGATGAATTGAGTTTGTGTGATTAATTGTGATTCTCTTAATTTGTTAATCTGTCATTGAGGGCTTAATACAATTAGAAGAGTAGCTAACTTTTAATTGCATATCTAGAGATTATAACTAATCGGGAGATGAGTTGTAGTTCTAGTACATGACATGATAGACATAATTTAATTATTGAATCGGGAGATTAATATGAGAATTGTGAAACTGTTAATCCTTGGCTTAAATAGTTTATGATTATACTTTGATTGACCATGGGAGTGGCGATTAGGGGATGATTGTAGGCACTATGAATTACCTTGGGAAAGGAATTTATAAACTTTAGAAGGATTGTTTTTAACAAACAAGAGACACAATTTAGACATTCTTGGTAGTCAATTGAAGAACCCCAAATCTTGGATTGTTTCTCTCATACTTATTATTTAGATATTATTTGTTTATTAGTTTAATTTAGTTGTTAGATATAATCCATTATTCTATTCTTCCACACTTCTGAATTTCAAGAGATAAAAGACTTGAGATTGGCATTGATATCAGTCCTTCCCTGTGAACGAACACATAAAAATACTACTAACAACTACTCACTCTCCCCTACAGACTACAGGGTACTTGATTGCATGCCCCTGATGAATGCATCCAAATTTTACTAGGAGCATTTATTCTCCCCTCTGGAATTTCCCACCACCATCTTCTGAGCTGAGACTTCTTTCTCCTCCTTTTTGTCCCTCACATCTCTCACCTGGTCTTGACAAGAGTACATTCTATATATATAACTACAGAAACATGGATTACAACATACGATTATCATAACATATCGTACTTTTTCTACCTTTAGACCACAAATCCATTTTTACGTGTAATTGCAATCTACGGTACGAGATGTTCCAACAATGATCTGTTAGGACCTGAATCCATAACTAATAGAAGTGAAGAATGGGAGGAAAATGAATGGATGGATGATATCATTTTTTTTCATACCTAATAAAAAACACGAGTGCCTATCCATTCTAGAACAAAATTTAGAACAATGCATTGAAGACGTGGTGATATTTTGGCACCAAAAACCATTTTTTTAATGCTAAATTATAGCAATAACTGCATCTATTTTAGCATAATCATTGAACATTTTCTTAGTATAATAAATAAATACTAACACCAAGCTGGCAAAAAAATAAGTAGATAAGTATAGAAACGGGCATCGAGGACGTTGGTAAAAGGGGTAGGGTGCAAGAAAAAATAGTAATATCCATTGTACACCAAGCTGCTATTCCTTTTTCCTGGAGAAGTGTGTGAAAGAAAATGAAAGCAAGAGAGTAAAACAACAGAACGGGGAGTATGATATGATCCTAGCAGTATAAATTAGTTCTCGTGGATGCACAATTTATAGGATGTGTGTAGGACTGGCAGTAAAGCCTTTTGGACTTGTGTCCCTGGTTTGAGGCTTGGAATAAAGGGCACCATTTTTCTTTACATGATATTTCAAAGTACTTGAAAAACGAAGAAAATAATGCAACCGAGGAAGATCAAGTTATTATATGCACACATGTTTGCGCAGTAAGGAACAGTGTGTTGGATGCACAACTTGGTGTAGTATGTTAGAGGTCAACTCATTAAAAAACACTGATAATTACCATATAAATATCTACACCCAGGGGTGGTGTCGTAAGCATTCTCTTACTCAGCTTTAATGTTATTCATCGAATTATTGATTGCTCACCACAAATAGGTTAAAAGGGTGAAATGAAGATGTAGACAAAGTGTACAATAAAGTGTCGTATACATTCTCTTACTCAGCTTTAATGATATTCCTCGGATTATTGATTGCTCACCACAAAGATAAAAAAAAAGTCAAATAAAGTTGTAGACACAATGTACATAAATATTTGGTTTTGATTTCTTGTCTTAGTATGCGCCGAAATCATTCTATTTTTCGTTGTATCGCTAAAGTTTGTATGCACAGAACGTTCTGATGTTTGTGTGTGCGAATGGCAGCTAAAAATGGGATGTTCCAACAAGAAAGAGGGGACGCCCTCCAATTCCCTTAACTGAGGAAGTTTTGGAGCGGAGAAGATTGTCGATGCAGAGGGTTAATGCTTCCCGACCAAGAGGTGAGTTATTCAATAAATCTTTTGTTGTGAATTATAAATGACTTGCCCGCCCATTTTCCATGCTGTTTGCCGCCAAAAACTAGTAGTAAGGCCTCAGGGTCTTGTGCCCCCGGATGAAGGCCTAAAGTAGTTGTTAAAATCATTTAATTTTACTCCGACCGACAGCAAAGGAACCACGGGGTTGTCGGTTAAGTAAAGAAATTGTATCCCTATGTGAATCATGTGCCCATTCCATTTTGTTTTTGTGATTTTGGCTCTTTACGATCAATCACTTTCATTTATTTGTCCAACTGTTGATTAAACAAGGACACTATTTATCTGATAAATACTTATAGTGCTTTTTGATTTTGTATCTTCATTGAAAATATGCCTTACGATGGTTGCAAACACTATTTGTAAGCAAAGGCAAAAAAATTTGAGATTAACAAATCATGGGAGGGGCAAACAACTGTCTTATAAAAAGTTAACCCTGCCTTATCAAGCAATGCACACCATCAATTTGTTTTAAGAATTATAATGGATAAGGTTGATCACTCTGCCACTTCTAATTGTATCAACAGTGATGATTTTAGAACCAACACTGCTAGCATTTCTTTCTTTCATTCTTTATCGTTGTGTGTTTTTAACTTTTGACGAATTAAATTTTAATTCCTCATACTTTTTGCTGGTTAATACAAGTATTATATGAAAATTACTATTGTCCTTCCATTGTGGCAGTGTTAGTCAGCTTGGAGTTGGTAATGCTATCCCCATTATTGTTCAACTGTGCTTTGTCGGTATCATGGTGATATGCTTAGACGACCTTCTTTAGAAGGGATATGGTCTTGGATCTGGAATATCTCTGTTCATAGCTACCAATTTCTGGTTAGTCGTTGCTATTAATTCTAAGGTAACGTTGCACTTCATTCTATGTATCTGAAATTCTGTTTGGCATAACTTGCAGTGAAAATATTATCAGGAAAGCATTTATCCCTACTACTATCAACAGCGGACGTGGTGCTGAATTTGAGGGTGCGGTTATTGCCTTGTTCTACTTGCTAATAACTAGGACAGATAAAGTTCGAGCACTTGGATAAGCTTTTTATCAGCAGAATCTTTCAAATGTGACAAATCTTCTTGCTACTGTTTTGATCTTCCTCATTGTGATATATTTCCAAGGCCTCCATGTGGTTTTGCTTGTGAGATCCAGGAATGCTCGTGGACAGCAGGGATCCTACCCAATCAAGTTCTACACTTCTAACATGCCTATCATTCTTCAGACCGCCCTTGTGTCCAACCTTTATTTCATATCTCATGTGATGAGTCTTTTTTCCTACAGTTAAGATAGTGATATATCATATATCGAATGCAGTAGAAGTGTGGAACTATACTAAATTACCTTTTCATTTTGAACAGTTTCTGTACAGGAAATACAGTGGCAATTTCTTGGTTAATCTGTTGGGCAAGTGGCAGGAATCTGAATATTCAGGTCAATATGTACTGTTGGTGGTCTTGCTTACTATGTGACTACACCTTCAAGGTATTTAAGGCCATCCTGTTATATTTCATTTTTTTGGTAAATAGAAGCAGTTCTATTAAATTCAATTTAATGATCCCTTATCTTGGATTTGTACTCATTCCTGATTTGATGTAATCTTCTAAGCTTAGCTGATATGGCAACCAATCCTTCCCACGCTCTTTTCTATATAGTGTTCATGCTGTCAGCTTGTGCACTTTTCTCTGAAACGTGGATTGAGGTTTCTGGATCCTCTGCAACCGATGTTACTAGACAGCTCAGGGTATGTCTAAATGCCAAGTGTTATTACCATGTGAATTATACCTTTCTAGTTCAGAGTTTTAAAACCCATCATTAGTCAATTACAAGTAGTTTAAATAATGGCTTCTAAGTTCATCCTCATGATTCTAATATATTGATCTTCTTAACACTTGTATAGGAGCAATAAATGGTGATGCGAGGACACTGTTGCCCAACTTGTGCCCGTGCCCGCCGCAATCTAAATAGGAAATTCTTCTAGAAGCGACACCATCATTGGCCCAGTGGTAAACACCATGCTAAATTCTCAACCATAACTAACTCGCATGGTTGAAACCACCTACGGAACACTGTACTGACACTAACTGCAGCCACGCCAAATCCATCCTTCCTTTCAATTTATCAACCTCACACATGCATACAGCAAAAAAATGCTACCTTTCCCTTTTAGGGAAAATCACATCCCACATTCAATTAGTGCTTGTGGTTGTGGTTGTGTTGGGATAGAGAGGGGTAACAACTGAGACAAGTGCACCATTATATATTGTGTGCTATGTTGAGATTATATATTGGGTAATATTTTGTTAAGTTAGATACTTGATGCATCAGACTACTTGATTTTGTTAGTAATAATTTATTTCCTTTAGAGTAAGGGAAATTGAACAGGTACATATTTGGAAAAGTAATTTCTTTTATAATGATCAGATTGGGAGAATGTGTATATCAACAAATTCTATTTTAGAAGATTCGAGCTTTGGTTTCTATAACCAAGACAGGAGAGAATGTCTGCATAATTCACCAGGCCACAACTCTAGATATGCTTGCAACTTAAGTTATTATTAAGATTCACAATTGGGGCGTTTGTTTTGCCCTTTGTGATAGGAAAAATTTATGTGCAAGTACACTACCACCTTCAAAATACATCCACCTTCACTGCCTTTTTACATCATAAAAAACCTATAACAAAAACTACAACATAGAAGAACGACTCAAACCTAAAAACCAACTGCTAGAGCATGGCCCGTGCCTCGCACGGGTTTTCATCCTAGTTTTAATTAAAATGGCAACAACACATCAAGAATATAAAGATGTCTTGCTCAAATTTCAAAGATAGCTTTGGTCTTGCCCATATCTATTTAAATGCTGAATTTTTTTGTTTGTTGTTATCTTGAAAGACTCACCAAATATTGCATCAGCACATATTCCTATTTATGTTCATTTATTGATTTTTCTTTTTAGTTACACTGGTTTTTGGTAAATCCATAGCTCTGGTAAAAATGCCTAGACCAAATAGTTACTGTTAAAAAATTTTATAGCTTAATAATTGACTTTATGATACTCCACATGTTACTAGATATGTTTTAAAATCTTCTGCGAAATACTTAAGTGTTGTACTCAATATATTTATATCTCTATTTTGTTTTCTCAAACTAACCACAAACATTCTTGGTGCTTGTCTAGAATCAATTTGTTTCGAGTTAAGTTTCGTCTTGTATTTTTGCTTACAAAGTTCCGATTAGGGTCTATCAATTTCTAGCTAAAAAACTTGTCATATTTTTAGCTATAACCAACTTAAAATGCTTCAAAATTGTGTAAAGAACAAGGACAAACTATATTATTTGCAGCAATTATTTCTAAGACATGCATCATTGCAACCTTAATGTTATACATTGCTCTCAAATCAACCGCTCGTAATTTTTTTCCTCCTTTGGAAGCCAACTGCCTAAGATTATTCTATTGAATTTGAATCCTAATGACTGGCATCTAAAGAAGATTCATTTTGCTGCAGGTCTTGGTCCAGTGGACACCCTTCTGTCCACCCTTCAGAGAACAGACTACATATACTATTTTGACACCAATGGAAATGACCACTGATTCGTTGCGAGGAAGTGTGCCAAATTGAACAAACAATTTTAGCTCAAAATCTCTTCTTCCTCTTGTCAACCACACAATAATCTCCTTAGTTGCAACTTGCAAGTACCGCCTATGGAACTTCTATTTCACATGCCTTGCGAACTTATATTTTACTTGAATACTAGCCTAATGATGAGTTGCGTAGTGAATGTTAGAGCATGTTCAACACTTAGAAGTGGTAAGAAATCATCTAATAGTTTGGCAGATTAACTTTTTAGCCGTTGTAACTAATGTTTAATTTATATGTGTGTTCTGTTGTAATAGATGTTGATTGCGATTTTAGAACTGGCTCGCGACTATAATGTATAAAATTGGTGATCTAGAGCATTTCCAGTGCGTTCCTTGCACGGGCTAATCTTCCCCGCAGTTATAAGTATATGATCTTCGTATATGTACTTGTAAAGCATTATCGAAAAGCCTGTGCCGGTTCAATTTACGTGCTGCTTAAAATCTCAGGATTAATATGCTTGGGGACTACATTATGTTTTAATAAAGTCATTACTGTTTTCCATAGGTTGTTTTTGGTAACATTCTTGCTATCTTTAATATTACAGATACATGTATGTGTCCTACCATGAGACAACTGCTTTGTTAATACAACAGATTTCCCTTACTAAGTGAGCTCCAACTTAGTCCTTGTCTGTAGATGTGTTAACACAAAATCACGCAAGCGTACGTGGTCACAAGTAATATAGATATAAGTCGAGTTTGTTCCCACAGAGATCTGGTTATGGTTTTAATTCAGTAGATGTACCTATGCAACAATGTATGATTATTATTCAGTGCTAAGACAATTAACAAATTTGGGTTTAATAAACTAACTTAACTAAGAAGTAAATTAACAAACTAAGAATTAACTAACTAACAAGAATTGGAATCGAATTACTTCTGCAAGAGAAAACATGGGATCCTAACTTCATTAAATACTTTGCTTAGATCCGACGCCTTTAATCACTATATGCAATGGTTATGATATCTGATCAGACAACACGAAACAAGTACACGCTACTTCTCAGTATACGAATACCAAACTAAACATACATCCACAAAAGAGATAGAAGATGAATAGATACCAATTATGCTTAGACCCTATATCTCTATAAGATTTGAAAACATAACGGTTGAAGAACAAGTTGTCTATTAAGATCACATAGGGCAGCATAATATCTCTATTTACGCTACAAATCATGATGTTAAAACATCAACCTATCCTATGCCAGCATGGCAAGTTCTAAATCTCAAGATCCACTCTCGCTTCACAAGAGATTAACAAATTAGATGTTCATGACGCATCTATCAATTAAGCATAACCATACAAGGATATCAATTATACACTACACACAGATCTTTAAAGCATCAAGATACTAAAGCTCCATAAATAAATCCGTTAGAATCCCATGACAATGATTAGTTCATAATCGAACCTCTTGTCATCATGGGGTTTAATGAAAACATGATGTAAAACAAAGAGTCAATGATACAATTCTATGGTGTGTGTCGTGGTTGTGATCTATGGTGGATGGTTCTCTTTTTGTGCTCCCAAAGACGTATATTTATAGCCCCAAGTCGCCTCTCCTCCAAGCAATTGCCATCTTTGAGTTGGAATAGAATTGTGGCAATTTCCATCTTTAAACGGGATAAGATTTGCAAATTCCATGCGTAAGACTGATTCTGAAATGTTCCCACTGTCCAGGACAATTACCATATTGATTAGAAGTAGGAATTATAGCAATATCCTTGTAAAAATAGAATTCTGCAGCTTCTGGAAATTTTCTGCCGTAGATGGGCGCGGCCGCGCGCTCCCCTAGTGCTTTTCAGGCGCGTCCGCGCGCTGCATTCTGCAAGAAATATTTTTATGCTCTAGAACATTCTCCAAGCTTTGCGTGGACAGCTTACGGGCCTCAAACGGACTTGTAGAACTCTAGATATGGCCAAAACAAAGTAGACTGCGCAACCTACCGGCAAATCCGAATTTTCCACAATTTGCTCATTTCTCTTCCGCTTTCTCTTCCGATTCTTTCGCCACTTCCCGTTCTTCAATTCTTAAGCATTATGATCTTCATGGTATCCTAGGGAAATATGCCATCCTTCATTCCATTGCGCAAATCATCTCCAAAATTGACGAAAACACCAACCCTAAACGATATTTCGCAAACCTGCACAACTAAACACAAGCACATCAAAACTACAACAAACTTGAGGCCAAGTGAATCAATTTAAGCCGAATTGGAATGCTCTAAATGGATATAAAATCCATTAATCACACCCCCAAACTTAAACCGATGCTTGTCCTCAAGCATAAACAATTAGAACTAACTAACTAATTAGTACCACTTCCGTAGGTGATCACGGTTGCATTTGGCATATGCAACAAGCCCATTAAACCCCTAGGCAGCCCTAGTGGACGAGTAAGGTCTCGTGAGGGCCTATAGTGAATGTACCCACAAAATCCATCTAACTAAACAATGCAATAACAATGCAATGCATGAATGCAACTAATATGAAAATGCAAAGATCCCCTTCAAACTAACCAAAACCAACTAGCAAGCAAATATCTCAAAGAATGCAAATAAATCCAAATAGAGCTCGACTAAGTCCCCGTACTCTGACAATACATGACAGAAACGTGCGTGTGTGCTATGCTCATCAGAAATACTCCCAAAACTAGGTCAAAAATCATACCCATCCTTCGCCAAGACAATCACAAGTTTATAAATAGAATAGACTGTAAACACTTCATAACTTAAGAACACCTCCATCGTCATCTGGTTAGCCAAGAATTCATGCTTTATTACTACAACTATGACACATAATATACAAGCATGCTTATTTAACCGTGCAATGGATGAGACCCCAAAAGGCTTATACAATAATACCCATGTAGCGAGTGTTAGGTTAGTGGATCCCAGACTATAAAAGCCTTAGGTCACTAGGCACAAAGTCCCCACGAACTTAATTGCTCGAGTATTAAAGAGCTCACCCTGGTTAATTTTGCATATAAACAATTAAAAACTTTTGACTTTTTTTTTCTATGCAATCTGGAATGAGATCTGGAATGAGAATTCTCAATTCCAACCCTAGACTACTCATATAAATATGAGCCGGCTACTAGCAATTTGACACCTAGCCTTTATTGACAACTAGCATGAAATTCTTGTTTTCCCCCAAACTTAGACTTTAGTATTCCTACGCCATCAAGGGAATAACGAAAATTCTAAATATAATCAAGTTATTAAATCTAAAACAACCAAACAAGCATGACCTCAACCTAGCCCAAAAGCAAACGACGAGACTGTGTAAAAATTTTGTTTCTGAAACATGCACGTCACTTCCATAAGGACTATAAATCAACCCTCTACTCTTCATTACCACACTCAAATCAACATCGACTACCAACGGAAATAGCTCGTCCTAAGGGATCATGAAAAATGCAGGCCATGAAAATGCAACTAAAATGAACTCACATAAAAATAGAATGTCCTATATGAAACACACATAAATAATACTAACAAACATGCATGAATTATACCTACTATGCAAAACATGATATCCTACATGAACACAATGACTCACAAATAACTACTACACACTACTTATCCTCCAAACCACCCCCAAACTTAAAATATTCAATGTCCGCATTGAATTGAAAGGTAATACAAGGGATAGCCGGAAACATACCTAAAACTACCGAAACACGTGGGTTGCCTCCCACGAAGCGCCTTTGTTTAAAGTCTTTAGCTAGACATGGCCATGGCTTTTTCTCTTGAAAATATCTACACCGTAGCTTAATATGGCCATTTAATTATCTTTTCCGGTGCTACATCCTTGATAACAATTTTCTGACTTCTTCGCTCCTTAAAAGTGTCAGCAACATTGTTCTCTTCACTACCTGACAAGTTAGCAATAATAATAATTGGCAAAGTAGACGATTTACCCAAATATACATACCTCAGGTGATCTGGTGGTTCAAGCTCGAGTTTGGAAGCTTCTTCAATATGATGACTTTCATTATTTACTTCCCAAGACTGATAAAGAGTAGGAATAGACGGATTAGGAACGAAAGTGGGTGGTTCACCAACAAAGGTCTTAACAACGGACTTAGGAGCAAAAGAACTATCCTCAAGTTGGATTTCATGCTTAGAACAAATAGTATTCAATTCATCTAACATCTCATCAGAAGTAAAATTCATATATAACTCATAAAGATCCTCATTACCCTCAATCAAAACATCTTCCTCAAGAAAAGACTCAATTGCACTATCCTCAAGATTTGACCATGAAACCACCTTATCAACCAGCACCTTAGAATCCCGTAGATCAGCCAAGCCTAGTGACTCACACTCTTCCTCCTCATCACTATCCACCACAGGTTCTGACAAAACAGAATTTTCTTCTTTTTCTGTAGGATCCTGATCATGAATTCCTTCTTCATCCTCAATTGCTGAATTCTGATCGTTCGTGACTATTCCAGATCTGAATGTTATGGCATTAACCTGCTCCATGCCATCTTGTTTTCCTGGATTCACCTCTGTGTCACTAGGAAGAACTCCCTGCGGCCCGTTGAGAAAGGCACTTGTAATTTGTCCAAACTGATTCTCCAATGTCTTGAGAGATACCGCCAGACTTTTAATCATCAATCTCAATTCATCCAATTCAGATTTTTCATTCGAAGATTGACCATCATCCCCATGAAACTGTTGCTACTGAAAACCTTGATTGTTACTCCAGCCAAAATTGGGATGATAGGTGGCTGGAGCTGGTTACGAAGGTTGCTGGAAGTTGCTCACAAACTGGGTCGATTCAAAAGATATGGCACATTGACTCGTCTTATGTGCGCCCTCACATAGCTCACAAACACTAGCAACTTGAGGCACCCCATGCTTTGACATAAAATCCAATTTCTTATTAAGTGCCTCTAGCTGAGCTGCTAGAGCTGTGACTGTATTAACTTCCAGGATTCCTGCTAATTTGCCTTGTGATAATCTCTGAGTTGGATTCTGGTATTCATTCGCAGCCATCATCTCAATCAACTCATAAGCTTCCTCATAGCTCTTAGCCCATAGAGCTCCACCTGATGCTGCATCTAGCATGGGTCTTTACTGTGCACCCAAGCCATTATAAAAGCAGTTAATCACCATCCAATCAGGCATCCCATGATGTGGACACTTCCTTAGCATCTCCTTATATCGCTCCCAAGCCTCGCACAAAGATTCTTCAGACTGCTGTGAAAACTGAGTTAGAGCGTTCCTGATTGCTACGGTCTTTGCCATGGGGAAAAATTTAGTGAGAAATTTCTGAGCAAGATCCTCCCATGTCAAAATAGAACCTGCTGGTAGAGAGTGCAACCAGCCCTTAGCTTTATCCCTCAAAGAGAATGGGAAAAGTCTCAATTTTATAGCATCTTTCGACACCCCATTGATCTTGAAAGTGTCGCAGATCTCAATGAAATTCCGAATATGAATGTTAGGATCCTCCGTAGGAGCACCCCCAAACTTAACCGAATTCTGCACCATCTGAATTATACTAAGATTGATTTTGAAAGTATTAGCTGCAACAGCTGGCCTGACAATGCTAAATTGGACGTCATTGATCTTTGGTTGAGAATAATACATCAATACTTTCGCTGCTACTGCTGGTTCTCCCATTGCTACCAGCAACACATAAAACTAAACAACTATGTAAGAAACAATCCGAGTCAGTGAACTCTAACGATCACTATTGACAAGCACATAAACCAAAAATAAAACACCGATGATCCCCGGTAGCGGCGCCAAAAACTTGTTAACACAAAATCACGCAAGCGTACGTGGTCACAAGTAATATAGATATAAGTCGAGTTCGTTCCCACAGAGATCTGGTTATGGTTTTAATTCAGTAGATGTACCTATGCAACAATGTATGATTATTATTCACTGCTAAGACAATTAACAAATTTGGGTTTAATAAACTAACTTAACTAAGAAGTAAATTAACAAACTAAGAATTAACTAACTAAAAAGAATTGGAATCGAATTACTTCTACAAGACAAAAACATGGGATCCTAACTTCATTAAATACTTTGCTTAGATCTGACGCCTTTAATTACTATATGCAATGGTTATGATATCTGATCAAACAACACGAAACAAGTACACGCTACTTCTCAGTATACGAATACCAAACTAAACATACATCCACAAAAGAGATAGAAGATGAATAGACACCAATTATGCTTAGACCCTATATCTCTATAAGATTTGAAAACATAACGGTTAAAGAACAAGTTGTCTATTAAGATCACATAGGGCAGCATAATATATCTATTTACGCTACAAATCATGATGTTAAAACATCAACATATCCTATGCTAGCATGGCAAGTTCTAAATCTCAAGATCCACTCTCGCTTCACAAGAGATTAACAAATTAGATGTTCATGACGCATCTATCAATTAAGCATAACCATACGAGGATATCAATTATACACCACACACAGATCTTTAAAGCATCAAGATACTAAAGCCCCATAAATAAATCCGTTAGAATCCCATGACAACGATTAGTTCATAATCGAACCTCTCGTCATCATGAGGTTTAATGAAAACATGATGTAAAACAAAGTGTCAATGATACAATTCTATGGTGTGTGTCGTGGTTGTGATCTATGGTGGATGGTTCTCTTTTTGTGCTCCCAAAGACGTATATTTATAGCCCCAAGTCACCTCTCCTCCAAGCAATTGCCATCTTTGAGTTGGAATAGAATTGTGGCAATTTCCATCTTTAAACGGGATAAGATTTGCAAATTCCATGCGTAAGACTGATTCTAGAATGTTCCCACCATCCAGGAAAATTACCATATTGATTAGAAGTAGGAATTATAGCAATATCCTTGTAAAAATAGAATTTTGCAGCTTCTGGAAATTTTCTGCCGCAGATGGGCGCGGTCGCGCGCTCCCCTAGTACTTTTCAGGCGCGCCTGCGCGCTGCATTCTGCCAGAAATATTTTTATGCTCTACAACATTCTCCGAGCTTTGCGTGGACAGCTTACGGGCCTCAAACGGACTTGTAGAACTCCAGATATGGCCAAAACAAAGTAGACTGCGCAACCTACCGGCAAATCCGAATTTTCCACAATTTGCTCATTTCTCTTCCGCTTTCTCTTCCGATTCTTTCGCCACTTCCCGTTCTTCAATTCTTAAGCGTTATGATCTTCATGGTAGCCTAGGAAAATACCTTCATTCCATTGCGCAAATCATCTCCAAAATTGACGAAAACACCAACCCTAAACGATATTTCGCAAACCTGCACAACTAATATAACACCTTAGAAAATTCGTAATTATAAATATTATTATTTCATATTAATTGTGGAATATATGGTGTGAAATTTTTTAGGTTAAATATATGTGACATCATGTTTACATGTTTATATGGTGATGTATGTGTGTCGTGTAGGTGGTGTATTTTATCTGAATTTTTGTGATTAGAAATATATTTAAATTATGCATTATTGATATTTGAAAATTTTGATAAAATTATCGGAGTTATGTAAAATTCCGGAAATCTTTTGCAATATCATAATTGTATATTTATTTAGTTTTTAAAATTATTGGGTGAATTAATTTGGGTGTTTTGGTATTTTAAAATGATTTTATGAGTTATATTGCATTTAAAGGATCGTTATTTATAAAATTCATATTTAATTCGTTTTTTATCCTAAAAATATTTTAAAATTATGGGGAGATAGATAATTTCATTCTCTACGTATTAAAAATGAAATTTTGATTTTTTCCAATTGTACCTATTTATTTGCTATTTTACGAGATGGATTTATGATTATTAATTAGAAAATGTTTATAAACTCTCAAAATCACTTTATTTTCCCCCAAATCCCTAATCCCCAATTGTAGTTTTTCAGCAAATTAGTTTGTGGTCTCTCTTGAAACTTCTCGACAACTCTCCACTCTCTCAAAATCTTCGGTTTCTCTTTAGTAAGCATGATTTTATTTGCTGATTATCGTGACCTCTTAACTCTCTCCTCTTTTCTCCTCGACTGCAACTGGAGAAGCTGTACAGGCTGTGTGTCTCTCGCCTGTTCGTCATCATCTCTGTATAGTGTGTGTGTGTGTGTAATTGAAGGACAGTGTTGTGTCGTGTTTGTACTGCTATGGGTGTCCTTGTTCTGGGTTCTCCGATTTTGATGATTATTACTGCGAATTAATCTCCCTTCCTCCCCTCTGTGTTGCGATGTGTGTGCGCGTTTGTGGCATGTATGTGTACTGCAGTGTTATGTTGTTCTGCTCGTTGATTTTTATCTCGGTTTTGGTGTGTATAGCTCGGTCTTTGATACTCACGGCTGGGAAAGTTTTGTTTATGGTTTATGGAGTTGTCGTGGTGTGGGTATGGATGATTTACGAGTGTATGTATATGTGGCTGAGTGTGTGTGTAAATGTAAGATGGGTGACTAAAAGCTGTATTCGTGTGTGTGTGAATGGTCGGAATGGGGAGTCAAATTTGGGGCTTTGCAATGATACGGGTTTGGTTAAGATTGACGTAAGGTTAAGGTGTGTAGACCTTCTATGGTGAGTAAAAGAGTTGAGTGAACTTGGTATGGGTGCAGAAGTAGTAGTAGTCGAGTAGGCAGGGGTGAGAGTCTCGGTCAAACCGAGAACTCTGTTTTTGTTTCCTGGGGGTGTGCTTTGGTGTTAAGGCTGGGAGTGGAATGGAGGTAAGTTTGGGGTGCCCTTGTGGGAGTGTAATGTTGAGGCATTGGACTGTGGTGACCAAGGGAATGCAGGGGAAGAGATTTAGAAGGGTTGTGTATAGGTTGTAAGCTGTGTTCATGTATGTAGCTGAGGGTAGTGTTGGAGCAGGGGCAGAGGCGTAGAGCTGAGAGAGATAAAGAGGAGTAAAATGGAGGGAATTAGAAAGTTAGGAGGAAGTGAGTACGCATATGTGGGTGTGTATATGTTAATATGCAGGTGTTAATATGCCGGTGGGTTGAAGTAGTGTGTGTCCGTGAGCATGTAGGTATGGGTTGTTGTGTGAATTATAATTTAGTACTCGTGTGAGTTCTTAATTGGGTATGTATATGTGATGGTTGCTTAAGGATTTTAGGAGAATAAATGGATGTTTTGTGATGGGAGATGCATACCTGATTTTCTAGGAAAGTTTCTGTTAAATATCATGTTGGTCTAAGCCCGAATTTGCAGGCACTGGACTTGTGTAAATTTTGGTAGAGTTTTTGGTCAAGAATTATAATGTTAATGATTAATTGATGCTGGTTTTGAGGCTAACCGATTTATTAAAGGGGCTATTAATCCTACAGATGAATAATTCGAGTTTTATTTGGAGTTTTAGCGTACGTCGAAGTTTTGAATTGACTAAAATGTTTGTACATTGATGATTGTTACTTCGGATTACTTATGTCATGACATGTTAAGAATGATTACGGATAGCTTGATAAATATTCTTGACTTTAAGATAGAGTTTTATACTTGTTTGTTTGATTGATTCTGTCGGTTTGAAGTCGACTGGTAGTACAATATTATAAAGGAGGTGCTGTCAAATTTTTGTTAAAATTATTTTCTAATTTATATAATAATTTGATAAGAATTAATTGTGAATCGATGTGCTAATGTGTGCTATGTGTTTACTTGACTTATACAATTATGCTATAATATTTTATAAGTATAACCTTATGTGCTACATGTGTTATATTTGTAAAGCGTTGTAGGATGCGTTTGGGTAGGATAAAGTTCGTCGGTTAAGATTGTAAGTGTACTGAAGTAATACTTCACCTTGATATAGGTACGAGTAGGAGGCCCGTCCACGAGCAGTGCACGCGTAGATGGAAATTCGAGTAAAAATTGATTATCGGGGTTGACGGGCGTACTCAACGAGAGATTGACGAGTCTTAGGGAAAGATGGACGTATGTCGAGTAAGAGGCCAATGTGCAAAGAAGCAGAAACTATTGTAAAGTGAGTGACGGATCGAGATGTTCGAAGTGGAACTTCGTGTATCGAGCCAAGTGTTATCGCTCCTCACTTATTGTTCAAGTGATGCAATTCTGTGCTATTTATATATCAAATGTGTCGGTCAAATTATGTTTACAAATGACGTCCTTCTCATATGAAGTGCAAATCTTCGAATGATCTTACAAATACCTTTTTCCTCAAAGATATTTTAAAAACGTGGTATGTTATTGGATTCCTCAGGAGAGTACCTTTTATTTTAATTTATTTTCTTCAAAAATGTTTAAAAGACATTGCAACAGAGGAATCCAAGATTTTTAAAATCTTATAAAAATCTTTTAACACGAATCCTGATTATGACATATTTTCACCGATGGACCCTCTTTAGGGGATGTTTTCTTCAAACTAACCTACAGTTTAATTATCTTGGAGTTATTTTACAAAGGATCATTTTTATTTTGCTTTTTTGTTATACAACTCAGATTATACAACTCAAATTTGGGTCATTACGTTTTACTATCTTCACCAATAAGCAAGAAGTCCTATACATAACTACATTGTAGTACTATACCTTTAGGTTTGTAGGCTCCAATATGCAATCGCATCATAACAATCTCAGTTTTTACTTATTTTCATCTTAATTTGATTTGCCCATCCTATTTAAATTTCGAGGTGCAAGACGAGTATCTGACTTGGTCTCTCCTCTTACTCTTTATTCTTCAAGTAGGATATTCTATCATTACCTAGTAGTTACAAAAAAAATGCAAGAATTACGAACGTTACTTGCATTCCATCTGGGTAACTCACCATAGGTCTTACATGATCACTGCTACAAAGATATATGATTATATCACTCTACATCTTTTAGTATCTAAGACAATAGGAGTACCACATATGGAGATATCGATAAAGTTACCGACAAAATCTAATAATTAAAGTTTTCCGTAATGAAAAATACACTATAAAGGGCTTTAGACTCAAATGTTTCAATGTGAACATAGTATTCTTTTAAGAAAATGATGATTAAGTTCATACTCCACGACCTAAGATGAATTAAAATTAGATATGTTAGGCCCCCTGCTTCTCAATCTCCATTTCCTGTGCTTTTACTCTGGTCAGAACATGAAACCATGTTACTACATACGACCAGTTCATCATAAACATATACTTTAAACAGTTTATAATAAGAACACTTAATAACTAGCACGCTTATTTGCAATATAACTATAACTGAATGCATGAGCTTGCATGTTCTCTGTTACTGAAACTATTTTAAATCCTGATAGGAAATTATGTGTAACCAACAGCCTCCACCATCTTTGCTAACAATTCTAAATCGAACCTTTAAAAGAGTTGTCCAGAAATGATATTACCAGAACCTGAAGGAGAACAGTCAGACGTCGGAAGATCAATTAGCTATATAAAGTAAATCTTAATCTCATGGAAATTGTGAAATCGCAGTAATAAATAAGAATCTGCACCCAGTTCTCTCTCTTGGTTAATTGACACCCCTTTTTTTCTCTCTCTTGTTTTTCTCTCTTTTTTGTTTCTTTGTCTCCACTACTTCCCCTTTATCTTGGAGTTTAATTCACGTATGTTGATTCAAACTTGACTATATCCTTACTTTATCTTATAATTACAGTTGTTAATCATGTTGCAAGTATTTTCCCTTCATTTTTTGTTCAAGTGAAATTCACTTTCAATTATTTCTGATTATGATGTCACCCCCTTTATTGTCGACCTCGTCGATATTTATTGTTGTTCATTCAATTGTTATCCCAATTATTGTCGATCTCATCGACATTTATTGTTATTGTTGTTATTCTATTATCACCCTAATTATCATATCGAACTTGTCGATATTGAGGATAGAACTGTTGATTCCTTTTATTCTACCAGTTGAATTGTTGTTCTGGAACGTGAGTTATCCAGATTATTTGATTGATAGAGGTTGTCGATTGTTCCGACACCTATTACGTTGGATGTAGAATTGGAATGTTTTTGATGTCCCTTCGGGGAGACCATATTATGGTCAAGAGGAGTCCCTTCGGGGAGACCAGATTCGTGGTCAGATGTTAAGGCCAATGTGTGCCGTGGATCCATTAAAGGACATTGATGTATGCGTTTGTCCGGGGTTAGTGCGTGACTGATCAGCAGCCTAACCTTATTGTTTTTTTCTAAAATATATAAAAATCCAATTCTAATCCATACATTGAGGATGAGTTGCTTCAAAGCCTGATTCCCTTGAAGCCTATTATGATTATCTTTAATTATCAAAATTTTTATCAGTTCTCATTGTGGATGAATTTTATTTTAGCGAAGTTTTGTTGGCTCATCTGGGAGTTACAATATTTAATTTCTTCAGCTGATTTCTTTGTACCGTATGATGATTATTCTTGTTGATCAGAACCTATATTGTTCTTGATATTGCTATCACTGTTTACACTTGCTGAGCATGGTTGGCTCACTCTTGCTTGTTTATTTTTCTTCAGTTAATAGAGGAGATTAGTGGACCTTGTGTTGGTGAGTTTTCCTGTTCCAGCAGCGAGAGGTGGCGTTCGACTTGTTGGTTTCGTCGGGTAGTGATTTGAGCTTGTCAGAGGTTGGTTTACTAGTTCGGTAGACGAACTTAGTGGTTATCAATTTGTATAATAATGTTATATTGAGATTGGATTGTAATAATTAAATTTGGTAGTTTGTTTCATACCGTAACCTGTAAGCGATCTTGGATCAGGGGTATTTTATTATTATATTATATTTATATCCAGGTTTGTGTTGTGTGGATTGTGGTTAGTGGCCCCGAATCTGTACCCCGGATTATGGGATGCCACAACTAAACATAAGCACATCAAAACTACAACAAACTTGAGGCCAAGTAAATCAATTTAAGCCGAATTGGAATGCTCTAAATGGATATAAAATCCATTTATCAAGATGAAACACTTTGGTTCCACACTGCTACAATATATAGTACGAACAGTATATGCAAATCACAAACTACAACCTAGCTAGAACATGCCCATGCCTTGCACGGGTTATAAAGCTAGTATTATTAATAGCAAAACATGAGGTTTATTCAACGTTGAAATTACTAATTTACCCTTCCTATATTATATTAATGAATTTTTTTTTATTGAGAATTGAACCCCTGACCTCTAACTTGTAAATGAGAATCCTTACCACTATGCTAGACTTGAGTTTTGAATATATTATAAAACTCATTATTAATATATCATGAGACAACCCTCATATATTATATTAATGATAAAAAAATTTGTTCCTAGAGAGAATTGAACCCATGACCTCTAACTTCGAAAAAAGGTTACTTACCACTATACTAGACATCAATTTTGGATATATTATAAAACTCATTATTAATATATCGTGAGACAATTTAATAATCATGAAATTACTAAATTACCCTTCCTATATTATATTAACGATAAAAAAAATTGTTTCTAATGGAAATTTAATCCTTGAACTCTAACTTAGAAGTGAGATTTCTTATCACTATGCTAAATATTAGTTTTGATTATATTATAAAACATTGAGAATATTTCGAATAGTACATAGTTATGTAGAATTTTTTTTATTCTATAGTAGAAACAAGTTACTTGGATTTAGAAGATAAATACTTTAATTTGTGTATTAATTTATATCTTACGCATATCCCTTAATCCGGGTCAAAATGCATAAATCGGTTCTGGATGATCAGGCAGTCACTACTAATATAAATTCTTATATGCTCATAACTCAGTCATTTGAACATTCGTTCAAAGAGACTAGCACATTAAATTTTACTTATTGTTAGTGGTACATACATCAATCATCATGAATAGATAATTTCTTAGATATGTTTTACATACTAAACATTTACATGTTGCAAACACCATTTAATTACAAAACAATATAAATACATAATAACATGGTTTTACTAGCAAATCTCGAGCGGTAAATTGCATGCACATTAACAACCTATATATTAACATATTTAACTCTTTGTTTTAATAATATTATTACTTTCTTTCATATCTTGTTTCATATCATGTTTTCATCAAATCACATGGTGACGAACGGTTCAATTATGAACTAATCGTTGTCACTGGATTCTAACGGATTTATCTAGGTAGCTTAGTAGTTTGAGTGCTTTAAAGATTTATGTGTGGTGAAACTTGATATCCTTGTATGGTTGTGTTTCATGTGTTTAGATGCGTCGCGAACATCTAATTTGTTAATCTCTTGCGAAACGAGAGTGGATCTTGAGATTTAGAACTTGCCATGCTAGCATAGGATAGGTTGATGTTTTAACATCATGATTTGTAGCATAAATAGAGATATTATGCTTCCCTATGTGATCTTAATAGACAACTTGTTCTTCAACCGTTATGTTTTCAAATCTTATAGAGATATAGGGTCTAAGCATAATTGGTGTCTATTCATCTTCTATCTCTTTTGTGGATGTATGTTTAGTTTTGTATTAGTATACCGAGAGGTAACTTTTACTTGTTTCGAGTTGTCTGGTCAGATATCAAAACCATCACATGCATTGATTAAAGGCGTCATCTCTAAGCAAAGTAGATAATGAAGTTTGGATCCCATGTTTATTCTCATATAAGTAATTTGAATTTAATTCTCCTTAGTTATTAATTCTTAGTTTAATACTTTGCCTCTTAATTTAATTAGACAATAAAAAACCAAATTTATTAATTGTCTTAGCAGTGAGTTAAAACCATACATTGTTGAATAGGTGCATTAACTGATTAGAACCAAAACCAGATCTCCGTGGAATGAACTTAAATTGTATTACTTATGATCACGTACACTTGCGTGATTTTGTGTTAACAAGTTTTTGGCGCCGCTGCCGGGGATCATCGGTGTTTTATTTTTAGTTTATGTGCTTGTCATAAGTGGTCGTTAGATTTCACTGACTCGGATTAGTTACTTACCTATCTTGTTTAGTTCGGTGTGTTTTAGGTACTTGAGTGTTTGAAAATGGCAAGCGAGGAGTTGCCATGGTGGGCATATTCGAGGACATCCATGCCTCAGCAATGTGAGCAGTGTTTGGGCGTTCATGAGACCTCACAATATTGTTACTACAAAGGAGTTTATCCATATGTCACTTATGAGGAACAACCATATTTCAATACCACCCTCAACAGTACCAGCAAGATGTTCCAAATATGTCATATTTCTTTGGTAGTGAAGAGTTTTAACATCAGCAACCTACTCCTACTTTTCAGTCAGATGAGGTTGATGTTATATAGGAGATTAGGATGCTTGCAAAGAGTAATGAGGAGTTTATCAATTCTTTGGAGACACTAGTTGCTCAAGTTTTGAGTGCCTTGGAACAAGAGAAACAGCAATTCATACTAGAGGCAATTCCAGAAAATAACGGTGACTTGGAAAAAGTCAAGCGATCTTGATCAAAACCTTGGAAATTCAGATAGGTCAAATTGCAAATGCCTTGCTGAATAGGCCACAAGGAGTTCTTCCTAGTGATACAAAGACTAATCCAGGAAACAAAGATAGCAAGGAGCAGATTAAGGCCACAACATATATTAAGGTCCGGGAAAGTCACAAATGACCTGGAAACAGAAAATGAAGTGAATCTGCAGAACGAAGAGCTGGGCGGCCGCGCTGTGCACTGCGCGCCCGTACATCTATCCGCCCTCGTGCCCCCTGGAAGGAGAGTCTGAATTGTCGACTGCCAAGTTGAATAGCGGAGCAACGAGAAGCAAAAAATTTCTGGAAAATCAACTCTAGAGCAGGAAAAAAACAACAAACAGGACTACCCTCCTCCACCATATCCTCAAAGACTTCAGAAGAATAAGCTAGACAAGCAATTCACCAAGTTTCTTGAGGTATTCAAAAAGTTACACATAAATATACCTTTTGCAGAAGCTCTAGAACAGATGCCGAGTTATGCTAAGTTCATGAAGGGTATTCTATCAAGGAAGCTGAAACTTGAGGAATTGGAAACTGTTGCTGTAATGGAAGAATGCAGTGTTGTTCTACAACAGAAATTGCCTCCGAAGCTCAAGGATCCTGGAAGCTTTACAATACCTTGCACTATAGGCAATCTATCTTTCGACAAATGCTTATATGACTTGGGTGCTAGTATAAATCCGATGTCGTTGTCTGTTTATATTCAACTTGGTCTGCCTGATCCAAAACCTATAAATATCTCCTTGTAGCTAGCAAATCGGTCGATCACATATTCGAGAGGTATAGTGGAAGATGTCCTGGTGAAAGTGGATAAGCTCATCTTTCCTGCTGATTTTGTTATACTGGACTTTGAGGAGGACAAAAAGATTCCCATCATCTTGGGAAGGCCATTTTTAGCTACAGACCGAACTTTTATCGACGTGCTAAAAGGAGAGCTCACATGAGAGTGCAAGATCAGAATGTCACTTTTAATGTGTTTAACACAATGAAATTCCCAACGGATGAAGATGAGTGTTTTAAAGTGGACATGGTCGATTCGTCAATAAACAAAGAAATTGAACAGCTGTTAAATTCAGATCCCTTAGAAAGAGCTTTAATAGGGGATTTTGATAGTGAAGACGAAGAAGGAGCATAGCAACTTCAGCTGCTGTTGAATACAGCTCCGTGGAAAAGGAGGATGGACTTTCCATTTGAGTCTCTTGGGTTAGCAGATCTTAAGAATTCTCAGGATCGTCTTAAACCATCTAGTGAAGAAGCCCCTACACTCAATCTCAAACCTTTGTCGGATCACTTGAGGTATGCATATTCAGGTGATGCAGATTGTGTTAGTGCTACTCTTGCGAGATTGGAGGAATGGTCGGGCGGTGTTCCCCATCACAGAGGTTTGTGCTATATCATAGAGGGCGATGTGGGAGCTAGTTCTCCACCGCGACAGGCTAGGGCAGGCAGGGCTGGTCATTCTCGAGTTGCTACGCGACATGCTGGTCGTGCTTCTACTCTCAGTGATTCTCAGTACAGGAGGCTGGTCAGACGCATGGACACCTTGTTTGAGATTAACCGCAGATTTACAGAGGATATCACTTTATCTCTAGATCATGTTTTTGAGGCGGATGGCATAGAGGTTGACTGGCCAGTGTTTGGAACTCACCACCCGTACCCGCCGCCTGATCCACCATGTAACAGCCCCAAATCCTGGGTCTGGGACTTAGAGTAGTCACGATCCATTTACTCCTTGCCTTACCTGTATTACTTGCAATGTACACAATTCAACTGCTTGTGATCCCACAATATATAGCTCACACACACACACACATGTTAGAGTCTCAGAAACGACACAATATAACAACTGCGGAATAAATGATTATTATAACAATACCCAAATGTCTTCTGATGCTTACAATCCTCTCATACTATTCATATTTATACATAAGATGAATACAAAACTACAGTCTGATCTGACTGGTTCATACTACTCCTGGGATTACCGCTAGAAGCTGCTTCTGGAAAATGTTTTACGGTTACCACTCGCTGGCGAGGTATGTGTTGTATCCTTGACATCCTGCTTCACTGCTCTATAATATATATAAAACAATAGCAAGAGTGAGCAATAGCTCAGGAAGGTAATGAAAGTATGGCAAAACTCTGCCTTTAACTTAAACCCAGAATAAAGCGGGTATAAGACAATAATTGTCAAAATATCTTTTTACCGAAAGAATTTCCTTATCGGAATGTATTCAAAAATAGTACCATCATAATACTTCAGATATCATCTTCATAATATCTCTGCTAACTTTTGCTATTCATACTATGAACAAAGTTCTAGTATAATATAAAAGATGAAGTTACAAGGTAATTCAATATAACCTTTTCGTAAAATATTTGCTATATAAAATATAAGCAGAATATCAACATATAACTTAAAAGATGAAGTTATAAGGTGATTCAATATCAACAACTTCCTTATCACAAATCATGTTATGTAAGGTATCAACAGAGTCATTTAATATAAGATAAAAGATGAAGTTACAAGGTGATTTATTGTAACGTCAGTTTTGAACACTTTTTAAACCCTGCCAACACTTATCGGTCACCCAGCCGTAGCTTTCTGATTGGGGTGCTCTCGATAATGTTGCAGAAAATATCCAAATTTGGATGATGAACTAATACTGGAGTATTGACGCGCAGAAGCCACAACCTTACGATGATCAGTCGCACGTTATGCATCTCAAGATTTGTTACTCTACTAGTAGAAGGCCAAACTCCATCCGTAATTGCCCTCAAGTAAAAGCTCCATCCGCAATTACCATGGGTAAAAAGCTCTATCCGCAATTACCCTGGATGAAAGCTCCATCCGCAATCATCCTGAATGAAAGCTCCATCCGCAATCATTCTGGCGTAAGTTGGGCCAAATAATAATTGATGGACCACCTGGCTAACGGTCTCTTACACGACTCCTAGTTCGAATAGAATCCATGACTCTGAAACGTAAAGTTCTTCCTCCTTTCCCCAAGTATAATGCTTGTTAATACAACTCCACAAAGTAGTTGTATCAGATTTGGAAAGGAGAATTCACCAATATTTCCCAAGCTATTGCTTGTTAATGGATATTAAATTGTTCCTTCAATCTTACTCCTCGAGTGTTGAGGAAGTAACAAAGACTCATTTTGACTTGTAGCAACTAAAGTTGCGAATGAAAATAATCCTTCAAAAGTTTATGACCGGGCAGTCAACCATAATAAATAACAGTTTCTCAATTAAGGTTCCCTATATTTTGGAAGTTTGAGCGAACATTTAAATCTTCTTAAAAGATAGATTTAAATGGAAAACAGAGTTTGGGAACATCCCCTTGATAAAATAATCATAATAATGCTCAGAAATATTCTACATAATTATTGAAGGTCAAAGATAAATTTCAAATAAGATTAACCATTTTTTAAACTAGTTTAAAAGTATTTAAATTCAAATAGTGTTTATTAAATCGTAATTGTTTAAAGAATATTTTTAGACGAAATAAATATCCATAAATAATTCTCGACTGAATATTCAAAGATAATATTTACTTAATAATTAAATCTTGAAATGAATATTCCAAAATAATATTCATTAAATAAATAAAACCTTAAATGAATATTCATAATAATATTCATTTAATAAATAAGAATTGAATAACATTTATCCGATATCTTTATCGGAAAAATAATCTTCAAAATATACAGAAATATATCAACTCCCGGTCCAAGGAATAAGAATCATATGCCCTTCACTAAGGGCATTAGTAAAGCCCGGCTTATAACTAATATCTCATATCTAGCTTATAAGCCAATCATCAAATCATATTCAAATAATAACCTTCGAATGAGGTAATATTCAAATAACATTTCTCAAATCATTTTCCAATAATTAATACTTTCTTGAAATATAAATAATATTTAGTAATAACAATCCTCAAAATACATAGTATTCTGCCGCTGGAATCCCTCCGGGTTTCCACGGCTATCTACACATCTCAAAATACCGACTCCTAGTTTAGAGTCGAAAACAATGAATATGCTCTTATATCTAGAGCTACAAGGTACACCGGTTCATAAATACTTAACTCAAAAGATCGTATATAATCCAAAGGTCAAATTCTAATTCAACAGGAAATAAGATATATCGCAAAATTGTACAACTTTATACATGGCAAAAGCAGTATTATAGAATCAATACTTCAAATTATAGATTTAGAAAACTTGCCTGATGCTCGAGAAGTGTTAGGGGTTCGCGATGATGTCGGACAATCTAGATAAAGTCAAAGAAAACGTACGATTAATCCCCTTATAAAGCAACGTTTAAACATGCAAGCGAAACACAACCAAGGCATTATTAGCTCGCTTTAGGCTCATACTAAGTCCATGTTAATCGAAAATTACTTAAGTCATAAGTTTGGTTCGAAACCAACCCTCGAATTCAAGTCATATGTAAGCACTTATAAGTTTGGTTTCTAAATCGTGTTTTTATGGGTTTTCACTTGCGCAACCACGGCTTATACATTTTCATAAAATCTAAAAATAATCTTTTTAACTCAAAACCTTCGCACATATGTTGCTAACTGTCCTTAGCATTTTATCACCAAATTTATCATTTTAAAACGGCTATTAAGGGTCTCAAACATAGCAACCAAGTGATTACATTTCTGCGATAAAATCTTTCAAACCACTTTCACCAAAATTAGCATAACTCTTAAACCGTAAACTCTTTTAATAAGATTCTTGTGGAAAATTAAACTAGACAACCATATCTTTACATCCATAGGAAGTGGTAAGTCTAGAATTGGTTTTATGGTCTCGGGCCTTAACTGTTTTCGAGGGTTAACAAAATTTCGTCATTACGATGGCTATAAATCGAACATTTCCATTTTGTTTCATTACAACCAAGCCACACCGGGCAAACCATACTATCATATCACAACCAAACACTCTTACATGACCTCTAAGGTCAGTGGTGTGGCTTCATTCTGACACCAATCATTTTTCATATTTTATACCACCAAACAATCATAAAATTCCATAATATGCACTTATCTTTACATAACATTAAAACCACATAAAAAACTCATAAAAACTCATAGGGTGGTTTAGGGTTTTACCTTACTTGATACTCTAGGAACACTAGCAGAGCTTGTCACACCTTGGTATGGTCTTGGATAGTTTCAACAAAGCCTAAAAGCCATGAACAAAACATGGAAACAACTTAAAACACTATTAATCACTATTCATCATCAACTTATAAAATATGTATAAAATCGAAAACTTAGAGATTGGTTCTCAAATTTTTACCACACCTTCTACTCTTCAAGGGTTTTCTTTTGAACTATAGATCATCAAATTTGAAGATTCCTAGCTATGGTGTTGAGCCCCATCTTTCCGCTGGACAGAAACTAGACAGATTTGGTTCTCCAACTTGGAGGAGGGATTTGACTAGGCTACACCCCTTTTGTTAGTCATGAAATTTTGAACGAATGTTCTACATTTATTGAGGAAGCTATGGTTCAAATTTGGTGATTTATGAATGGGTAGAAGTGGAGATTTGAATTTTTCTTTGGCAAGTGGTTCTATTGGGCAGTTTTGGAGAGATTATGTTTTGCTTGCTTTATCTCTTGGTTAATGATGTATATACCTTGATTCTATCCTATTTACATCAGTTGTTATATTTAATTAGGAGGCTTTGGAGTCCACCAATCAAAACGCTTCTTGTTTAGCTTCTTTTGGAAGATTTATCCACTTGGTTGTGTGTTTACTAGTCTAACCTTGCCCTTTCACTCTATTTGCTCTTCTAGTCTTGCCCCTTCAATGTATCCATGAGCCACTCACTTAATTCACTTTAAATGCAAATCCATGAAGTGCTTGGGCTGAGCATGGGCTGAGCATGGGCTTGTTTATAAGGCCTTAGGGCTTTTGGATGGGCTTTGTGCAAGTTCTCTCGCTGTTTGCTTCATCGAATGATCTCTGTGATCATCTTAGTTGTTTCTCCTCTATAAATCTCTTGGATATATATATATTATCCTCTCCCACATCATATATTAGTGTGTTAGGGTGGTTCTCATTCTCAAGTAGATATTAAATCCAATATCCTTGGTATATTCTCTTTATCTCAGAATTTGCTCTCCCGGTTTCGCGCTCAATCAGGAAGGTACCCAAAAAAGGACGTAATCTTTAATTATTCCAACTTTTTGGTGTTTAGGCAAGCGAAAGCTTACCTGGACAATTATGATTTGGTGTCCAGGCCGGTGTTTAGCCTCTTGGCAATGCTTGCACCTACCTGGCCAAATCGGTTCGAATAATTATTGATTTACCGAATTTTTAGTGGTCCTTAAAGTTATGAGCAAGGTCTAGTTTATTTTATTAAGGAACCCTAGAATTAGAATTTTTTTTTCGATTTTTCACCATTTCTTTTGTTTTTTTAATTTATCGCACTTATTTGCTACGTGTTTCCTTTCGTGGTTTATGCGCACTACTTGGGTTAGAGATAATACTTCTAAGTTAGTGAGACCAATTGAGTGTTCATCCTCTTTGGAATCCGAACCCATAGAAATTCTTGACCCCGTAGTAATCATGGCTATGTCTCTAAAGGACCGTTGTTATCCCACCCGATCGTCCCAACCTTCTTGCATCACTCTTCCCCCGGTTAGTGGTAATTTTGAGATCAAAGCCCATCACATTAGCATGTTACCCTAAGTTTACCAGGAGTGATGGTGAGGACCCTTATCTTTTCATTCATGAATTCGAGGAGGTTTGTGCCTTACAAAAACTCCAACAATTAACCGAGGACTCAATTAGGCTTAGGCTCATTAATTTTGCTCTTAAAGAAAATGCTAAAAAATGGTTGTATAGCCTACCGGTTAATTCTATTTCAACGTGGGAGGGATTTGTGGTAATTTTTCTTAAAAAATATTTTCCAAACCATAAGACTACAAGGATTACAAACAAAATAAATCAATTTCATCAAAAGGAAAACGAGTCTTTTGGGAAATATTTTGATCATTTTAAAAATCTTTTATCACAATGCCCCCACCATGGAATAGAAAAATGGAGACTTTGTAAGATTGTTTATTAGGCATTAGATAGTCCAACAACCGCGTTTTTAGAGTCTATGTGCCAAGGTAAATTCATGGAAAAAGATGAGGACGAAAGGTGGGCCTTTTTCGAGGAATTAGCCGAGAAGACTATGTTGTGGGAGTCTACTAGGGAACCTAATAAGTCCAACGAGTCGTCTAGTTCATCTAGGGGGTTGCATTCGATTGGAAATTCGATTGCAACCGATGCTAAATCAGCTACTCTAACTAGAAGACTCGAAGCCGTAGAAACTAGTAAGGCCCCCTCACAAGTGTCTATGTGCTCGAATTATAATCAAGGTTTTCCGAACTTTCCCGAATTTGAGCAAGCTAACGCGGTGTTTCAACCAACCCCTAGGAATGACCCTTTCGCACCTACATACAATCCCGGTTGGACTAATTACCCAAATTTCTCCTGGAACCAAGGCCAAAATTACCAATCTCCGCCACCTTCTTTTCAAAAGTCGAACTCGTTTCCACCTCAAAATCAAGGTCCTTATCCGAACTCAAGCTCCCGCCCACCCTCCCGGCTTTCATGAGTCGGATAAGAGAATTAATTCTTTGGAAAAGAGTCTTGATGCGCTTTTGAAATCAATCACTAATTTGGCTGAATCTCAACGAACTTTCATGCAAACCATGACTCAAGATAGGCAAATTTTGAATGCTAGTACTCAAGCCATATCTAAGTTAGAGGTTCAAGTGAGCCAATTAGCCAATGCCTTGTGTGAGCGAGAGAAGAATAAGTTCCCGAGTCAAGCCGAGGTCAACCCTAAATTCCCCTTAACCAAAGACCTCCTGAAAATGTTAACGCCATAATTTCTCTAAGGTCGGGGAATCAAGTAGGTGTCGAGTCTCCCGAAGAAGAGAAGAGTCAAATGTTGAATCAAACCCTAGCCGTGATCACTCAACTCTCGATTCAACAGAATCTTCTAATAAGCCACCATCATCTAGTACACCTTCTTCCTCTTCACCTAACAAATCTTCGTCTGATACTCCACTTTCAAAATCCCTTCCCGATATGTCTAGTGAACGAGCCTTTAAGCCAAAAGCTCTGTATCCTCAAAGACTCCTCCCTCCCAAATAATCGCCTCAAGTAGAAAAGATTTTGGAAGTTTTTAAGCAAGTCGAGATCAACATTCCTCTTTTAGATGCCATTCAAAAAATTCCTTCGTATGTCAAGTGTCTAAAAGATTTATGTTCTCATAAGCGTTCCACTCACGTCCCTAAGAAAGCCTTTTTGACTTCTCATGTTAGTTCAATTCTTTCGAACCAAATTCCCGTGAAATATAAGGACCCCGGTTGTCCTACAATTTCATGTGTCATAGGAAATACTTTTGTGGACAAGGCATTACTTGACTTAGGCGCTAGTGTGAACTTGCTTCCATTTTCGGTCTATCAAGCCCTAGGGTTAGGCGAGCTCAAGAAAACGAACATGACACTTCAACTAGCTGATCGTTCTGTTAAATGCCTAAAAGAATAGTAGAAGATGTCTTGATTAAGATTGGCGATTTTATCTTCCCAGTTGACTTTGTCGTTCTCGAGACTCAACCCGTCACGAATCCTAAGAACCAAATTCCGATCATTTTAGGAAGACCTTTTCTTGCTACATCCAATGCCTTGATCAATTGTAGGAATGGTTCGATGAAACTCACTTTCGGTAACATGACCGTTGACCTTAACATTTTTAATATAGGAAAAGAACCCAACGAGCGTTTTGAGCAACCAATAGGGGTCAATGTGGTCAACAAGTTTGTCACATGGTCTAGCTTTGAGGATAGTGAGATTGAGTCTCCTCTCAAAGAGGATTTCAAAGTCAACTATGAGTCTAATTAAGGGTATAATGAGTCATTAAGGGATATGACCTCGGAAGAGATGTTGAGAGAGTTGGACGACATTTGTTCTAAGTGGGAGACCCCACCCAAGGTTGTTAGTGTTGATCCCGTTATTAAGAGTCCCGTGGGAACACTTCCTGCATTTGAATCAACTTTGTATCATCCCTAGTTTGATCAACGGCCCTTAGGAGAAGATGAACCCGTATCTTATGTCATTCCTAGTGATTCAACCCATGACCAAACGTTCATTGTCTCTGATTTGCTTAAACAAAATGAAGAAGCCTTAAGTTGGTTTAGGGAGAACATTAGTGACACTTGTTCTATAAGGTTGAATATATGATTCCATGTTGCTTGAGAAAGTCTTTTCTAATCAAAATTTTCAAAAATGTCTTGATTCCTTCTCAAAGCTTCACCCCAATTTTCCCACCAGCATCGGCTGATTCGGTTTTATTCATTTGCCTCCCCTCGTGAAGTTTAGGTATGGGGGAGGAATTATGTGCGTGAGTTGTGTTAATTAGTTGTTTTTCATATTCGTCTCCGTCATCCCTTGTCAGGTATTATCTCCTCATTCTCCTTTACTCATTTCTCTTGTATTTGTATACATTGAGGACAACGCATGATTTAGGTATGGGGGAGGTTTTTTAGTGTAAATACATAAAATATAAAAAATCCAAAAAATTTGAGAAAATAAAAAAAAATCCAAAAATAGAGATAGTTTAGCTAAGTTGTCCTTCCCACTCTTTAATTTTAGAACTAGTTGGTGTTAGTAATTCTTTTCAAAAATTATATGTATAATGCCTTTAGATAATTTGAACATAGTCAAGTAAGGTTTTCCTCATGAAACTTGTGTCGAACAAATTTTTACTTAAAAGTCCAAGACGACACATTGCATAAGACCATTGATGGAAAGATTGTATAGAGATGTTATTCGATACCTGAGAGAGAGCCCACATGTTAAAACAATGTCGAATCAAATCTTTGCGAATAAATTGTTCCTTTAGTGTCTTAGAAAAAAAAAGAAAAAAAGAGAAAAAAAGAGTCAATAAATGTTCATAGTTGTAGAGTGCTAATGGAAGGAATGACTAGATTGGGCTCATTAGTACCCGAGCAACTAAGTCTGAGGGGACTTTGTGCCTAGTAACCTAAAGCCCTTTATGGTTTGGGATTGCTGACCCAACGCTCGCTACATGGTATTACTGCATAAGTCTTTTGGGACCTCAATCATTGCACGATCATTTTAACCATTAGTACTAATAAAGTCTTAATTTCTAATAAATTCTTAGTAGGTAAATCGGCTAGGTTGGGCTCATTGATAACCCGAGTAAGTAAGTTCGAGGGGACTTTGTGCCTAGCAACCTAAGGTCCTTTGTGATCTAGGATTGTTGACCTAAAGCTCGCTAAATAGGTATCAATGCAAAAGTCTTTTGGGACCTCAACCATTGCACGGTCTGTCCAACTACTAAGAACGTGAAGTTTGGCTAGATAATTGTTTTAATAGAGATTTGGTCAGTTCAATATTGGTTAAAAAAAGAGAAAATGTTCGTATCCACTTTTTCCATCAAAGGCCTTAAATTCACTACACACCTTGGAATTTTTTGTAAACTTTTTGAGTCTACTCATGTGGATTGTAAGAACCTATATCTTGGCTATTATTAGAATAATTTAAAAGGCATATATTTTCCTACAAAATTATTTTGTTGATACCAATGAAAGCTAGATTGAAAAAGGAAAGTTGGATACTTGCTGATTTATCTCAAAGATTTTATGGGTATATCTTCTGTAAACACTTAGGAGACAACACTCCTTTTGTAGAGATCGTCTATAAGTTTAACGGGTTGGTAAACCTAAAATTACCCGTGATTCCTACGACAATGAGTATAGGTTTTTCATTATGCATTTTTTTTTATTTTACTCGAGGACGAGCAAAAAATAGGTTTGGGGGCATTTGACAGTTACATAATTTTGCATATTTTTATCCATATTTTATTGCTTGTCTTCGCATTTTTAATTAGTTAATTGTCTTATTTCATGAAATTGTAAAGAAATAAAGAAATAAAGAAAGGAGGAGAAAAGATGATTAAAAGGAGGAGAAAAGATGAAATTGTCTCAGTCATTTTTCATATCTTGTCTTATCAATTGTTTAACAAGTTTACTTGCCGTGTGTTTTCATTGTAATAGTACTTTGGGATTCTTAATCTATGTTTTTACTTTCGGACCCAATATTTTCTTGTATGTTGACCCAATATTGTCATTTCTTTCTTTCACTCTTGCTCATGACGTTTTCACATGTTTTCAATTTATTAGGTTATCTATTATGTAATCATTGTCATTTAATGGTTTAATCATTAATCTAATTGTAATAAATTCATTTAGGTGCCTTTGTGTTTTGAACAGCCTGCATGATTTTAGTTTTAACCCATGATTATTACTTGGCCCAATTTCTTTTCTAGTCAAACACCATTTCTGGCCCAACCTCCCTGTTTAATTCTTCTTAATTCTTTAGTTCTGTCACGGCCCAAATGGAAGTCTAGTCCAGGTTTTATTTGTCTCGGCCCCATCTTTACTTGGTCTGCTTGGTTATTGTAGATTTGTAGTGTAATATTTCATAACTTAAATCGGTGTTAGTTGTTTTATTTGTAAACCATGTTTTAATTCTGCTTGCGATTTTCATTTGTTCTAATTTTAATTTTTGCTTTATTTAGTTAATTATAATTAGCAACTTCATCTCAAAAATTAATTGTTCTAATCCGATTAAATTAAATTTTAAGGTTTACGAAAATATTAGTCTCTGTGAATCGATATCTCAATTATTAAAACGATGAAATTGTGCACTTGAAATTAAAATGTTTATTTTTAGCACATCATGGCACTGACACATGAATCATGTTATGACCATTCTACAGGTTTGGGGTATAACGACTTAGAATTTTCGCAATATTTAAATACTTGTGTAATTGTTAAATGTGAAATATGTGGAATATATGATGAGTACATTTATGTGAAGTAAAGTTATGTGTGAAAGCATGATTATGTGATTATATGATGATTGGTATATGTCGTATAGGTTCGTGGAATTTTATTTGTATCTATGGGACATTAAAAGTATTTTAAAAGTGCATATTTAATCTTTTAAAATTCATATAAAATTTTTGGAGTTAATTTTAATCATAAAATCTTTTGAATTATCATCTTTGTAATATTGTTGAGTTATAAAAATTAGAGTAAATATTTAATTATGTGATTTGGTATTTTAAAATGCTTTAAAAAGCATTATTTCTATTAAAGAGCGTTTATTTCGAAAATTCATAAAAAATTCATTTTTGATCCAAATATCATTTTAAAAATATAGGGATATTTCTAATTTCATGATCGTTATTTTAAAAATTTCTATAAAATATTTCTCCCCGTTTCCTTATTTTATTTTGATTTAAAAGTGATTAAAAGTTTGGTTTTTCAGAAAAGTAAATAATAATTAGCAAATTACCGTTTTGCCCCTGGTTTTGAAACTTAAGAGACAGTAGTCTCTTCCTCCTTCATTTCATATACACGACTGAAATTCTCTCTCTTTCTTTTGCTCTCTCCTCTCTCTCTCTTCCGGTATACTCTCTCTCCTCTATTTTCCTCCGGTTTTTGGCCGGATTGTTTGATCGGAGGCCGGATTCCTGCTCGGTTTTATCTACTCTATTCATTACTGTCATTGCATGTTGGTTTAGAGCCGAATATTTCAAAACCCACTTCGAGTTCTTGCTTAGTTCGATTTGTTTACTCCGATTCTTGCTTTAAATCAATGCCCATGAGTTCTTGTATTAGTTTTTTATACTTGAAACCATGTTGGTGTTGTGTTGGGTTGAGTTCGGTGTGTATGTATGTAACCGTATGCATATGTTCAAATTTAAATGAAGAAATTAACAAACCCACTTCGGGTTTTGCTTGATTTCCGAGCTGTTGAGCTTTAATTCTTGTTAACTGATATGTTTATGAGATTAATTGGTGAAAAATTCGAGTTGAAAGTCCCAAAAAGGGAAACCCCGAAACTTCACCGCCACCGGTGATGAACTCCGGTGAACCGGTGGTGGCCGATGATGATGATTGAGGCCTAATAATATTTATAAATTCAATTTATTTCAGTTTGATGCATGCATGTATAATACTTGAATGTGTACTTTGTTTTATTCGAATTGTGTGTTAAAAGTCGAAAGGAATTACTCGTTAAATTCTTGTTAATTATTCGAGTATACAATTTTAAATTCGAGTTAAATTCTTGAGATGCTATTCGAATCATATGAGCTGCATGTATGATGATTTTATTAAATAATTCGAATTTTAGAGTCAATCAGGAATTGGATGAAATTATTTGAATTTATATGAATGCATGTGAATTATTTGGTGTACCATGACTTAAGACGATTATTGATTTCGGATTTAAAATAGTATAACTATAAATTGATATGAGATATATAAATCCATTGGGCTTGTCGGTGGATTTAAATCCATCGTAGGTACTCGATTATGTGTTGGAGCCGGATATTTTCCGATGAATAGACTATATTACAAAGGAGATTCTGTCCGATTTTCGTGAAATTATAAATAATAAAGTGTACGTTAAATAGCATGAGTGCTTATAAATTATGTTTATCTGCTAAGTGATTTGCATGATCTATATGCTATGTGTTATGTGCTAAATGATTAGTGACCGACAAGTCGATGTGATAAATAATATCAGGTACTTATGTTATATGCTAAGTATCGATGCAATATAGGAAATCGTCTGGGTAGATTAAGATGAGACGATTAAGGGGTATAGTATTCTAAAGTAGTGATTATGGTTTATGTAGATACGAAGGACGTAGGCCCTAGCAATAAAGGGAAAGCAAAGGTTGAGTACAAGTAGACTGAGCTGTTTAGCTGTTGCATTCTACCGGAGGCAAGTAACTCTGTCTTTACGTGCAGTTATTTTCATAAATTGATATACCATGTTCATTCAAGCATGCCTATCTTATACCATGTCATTTATAAATCTTTCTTAGCCAATTATATTCGTATAACCAGAAAACTATGATCAACTATTTTATAACCAAGAAGTTCTAAAGTAGCCTGATTCTTTTTAATTGCTTCTTGACCATATATGCCCTACTGCTTTCTAGAGTCAACCTAAATTGGCTGACGGATAAACCACTGTTCTAGTTAACCTATGTCCGTTGTCAGCCGAACCTATGTCGACCCTAAAACTTATAAAATTCTTTTGATTTAGCTGCTGATTCAGAAACTTAAATTTCCTTTGATCTTATTCGTAAAACTTAAATTTCTGATCGATTGCCTTGATACCCTGAGTCTATATCATCTTGATCCAGACTTGTATCTTTGATCTTTTAATGTCAGAAACCCTAGTCAACCCTTTGACTTTCATCATTGCAAATCAAAATTAGTTATTTTCTTAAAACTACCTTGAAGCTACCTAGACTGGGCTGATTTATTATTAGAGAGTCGAAAGTACTTCGAGGTAAGGATTTTGGAAAAGTTGAGAGTCGAAATGTTTTATGAAGATAGTTTAAGTTTTATAAAGTGAAATGATTGTAAAATGAAACGTTTTATAAAAAAATAATAGGAACTCCGTCTAAATGGTTTCCACGGATTCCTGACGATTGGAGAGACGGATCAACGAGTAATGCCGGTACCGTCAATTTTTAAGGTGTATTCTTTGTGTAGTTCTGGTCTGTCCAGTTCGACACTTTTATAGGCCAATGTGTTGCCTCTTGGGAACCCAAGCTATCCTAATGAAAGGAATTGATGTCCAGAGGGACTTTGTGTCCGGTAGGGGACTTTATGGGCTGATCACCCGTATTGTCTGTTAAGGTGAAATAAAACTCCAATCAGTTTTCTTAAATTTATGAACTCTTTAATTAATTAGAAAATGAGATTGATTTATCATTGAAAATATTTTCTATTTCTCATGATCTTGAAGTTATATATATAGATATCCTGTTATCGGTGAATTTTATGTCAAATGCCGTACCAAGACCTTTTGTTATCACTGTCAGGTGACCATGTTATATTTCTTTATCTACTATCACCCTTCAAAATATTATATCATGTTGCTCAATTGAGATCCTAGTTACTTGCTGAGCGTTGGCTCACTATTATTCTTGTCTAACTCCTTTTGACAGTATCGTGAGTATCATGGCTCGTGTTAGGCATACCGCAAGGAAGCGCGTTGTATGGAACCCCGTGGTGTTCCAGTTTCAGATAGCTCCCGAGGTAGATGCAACAACAGCTCAGTGAGGAAGTCCTTAGATAGTTGTGAGATCTGGCAGTAGTACTTTGAGAACTTGGGTTGTAATAATGATACTTTGAATTCAGGGTTGTAATAAATATAACTTAGTTAGATGATGTCTTGCTTGTTTCATACCATTACCTGTAATGGATCTTGGTTAGTTGTAGGGGCCAGTCAGCATATTATATTTATATTGTTATATTAGGTTGTATGCATCTAGATGTGTGTCAGTGACCCTCCGATCTGTGCCCCTGGTCGGGAGGGCGTCACAGGTTGGTATCAGAGCTACGGGTTTTGGTCACTGAAACAAGCCCGGAATTTAGGATCATTAATAAAATAAGTAGATACAATTAGGTTTCAAGAGTGATAGATGTTAGGTAGTGATTATAGGTTTCGGTTTTCTTTTTGCGCTAGATTTTAGGACTAACTTAGTTAACTCGTTTTATATTCTGCGTATATATATATATGATTATCAGGACATGGATCTTGCCGACGATGCGCCTCCCCTACCTTCCGATTCTGATAGCTCTTCCGAGGAGTCTGACCCCTCAGAGATAATGTTTGATGCTGATGCCGAGATGGATTCTGATATGCTAGTATCCGATTCTGAGGTCGAGAGTCCCACGGCCCGTGCCGATATCCATACCCTTACTACTGAGTCTGAGCCTGTACCGGAGCCTGTTACCGATACCGTGCCTGTTCCTGTTCCAGCACCAATCGTGACCCCTTCTGTCACTGAGCACGGAGAGTCATCCATTGGATCTTACTCGGTTCCCGAGCCCGTACCGGAGCGCACCTTTGAGGATCTGCTTCGTTAGTGCGAGAGTTTGTCAGGCCAGAATGCAAATTTGAAGGAACTTATTGAGAAGATGAAATTAGAGGCAGAACTCCAGGTGACCCTCACTTCTATAGATTGGAGGACGCGCATCAGGAGGTTGGAGGATGTAGTGAGGGCCCGTCTGAACCGGAACCCGTCTTTTGATACTTTAGCGGAGGCTCGTAGACTTTCGAGCGTGGTTTGTTGGACTTTGTGTGAGCTTCGCGAGACACGTGGTTCTCATGATTAGTTGGTTGCTGTGAAGATGTGGCGAGTGGGACATTTGGCGGAGCCCACTAGTGTTAGCTGTGGATACTACTAGTTTAGGATATTTTCCTGGTTTTCCTAGTGCTAGTAGATGGATTGTCGTTGTTGTTTTAGTTATTTCCTTTCAGTTCTGATGTAGAAGGGTTGAATACCCTCAACTGATGATATCGGATCGTTTCGGTAGCAGTAATGTATGTTTATTCGTATATTTTGCGTTTCCTGCTTTAATTATCATTCTTTTCATATTGTCTTCACGTACCGCATTTCAGTACTTATTGACCTGTTCATATATATGAATTCTGTTGCATAATTTTTAACTGTACCCATATCATATAAATTGTTGGAACTGATCATCTATTGGTACAGACGGAGGAACCCTTTTTCTTTTGACTGTATACCTACTTGTTGTTTACCAAACTGTTTACCTTCTTATCAGAAAGATGCCTCCCAGAAGAAGACCTAATAACAATAATGATAACCAAGACCGACAAGACCAAGATAACCCTACCATGGCCCAGATGTTCCAATTACTTCAACAACAAACTGCTGCTTTTGTTCAACACCAACAACACCAAGCTGCCCAACCAGCTGTTGCTTTTAAATCTTTTCAAGCTGTCCATTCCCCAGAATTTAAAGGTACCCTTAATCCTATTGAGGCCAAGTCATGGTTGATGGATATTGAGAAATCCTTCACGTTAGTTAGGGTTGATGAAGTTCAGAAAGTAGAGTTTGCTAGTTTCTATCTGAGAGCGGAGGCAAACTTTTGGTGGGAATCAGTTAAGACTACAGAAGGAGATGCCATTACATGGCCCAGATTTGTGGAATTGTTTACTGAGAAGTATCTGCCATGATATTTACGAGATCAGTTGGAGATTCAGTTTATGGAATTGAAGCAAGAAGGAATGACGGTTGCGGAATACGAAGCTAAGTTTACTGAGTTGTCTAGATTTGCACCCCAATATGTAAGAAATGAAGCCAGTAAGGCCAAGAAATTTCAGCATGGATTAAAGCCCTGGTTAAGGAGTAGAGTTGCCGCGTTTGAATTGAGGACTTATGCCGCTATGGTTCAGAAGGCGATGATTATCGAAGGAGAAAGCGAGTTGAATCAGAAGGAGAAGGCTGGTAAGAAGAGGAAGTTTGAGAAGGTAGAAAAGAACCAAGAAACGGAAAATCAGAAGAGTTTTCCCAATAGAGGAAAGTTTGGGAATCGATCAGGAGGTCAGAAGAATTTTCCGAAGTTTGGGAGTGGTAGCGGAGGACAAGACCGTAGACCCCAGGGAGTAAACCCGCAGGCTGTGACAAGACCCGTATTACAAGATTACAAAATTTGTGGAAGGAAGCACCCGGGCATCTGCAATAAGCTTAACATAGTTTGTTACAAGTGTGGAAAGAAGGGGCACTATGCTTTAGAGTGTCCTGAAGTAAAGCAAGTGGGAATGATTTGTTATAAGTGTGGCAAGGTTGGTCACATAGCAAGGAACTGCAAAGAGCCAGTTCAGACTTCTAATGTGTTAGGGATCGTCGCGCCACCAGTTCAACCGCAAGCACCGTATCAAGCACCTCAGCCCAGAGCTCGTACCTTCAATATGTCGGTCAAAGATGCTGTCAATAATGTCGATGGGGTTGCAGGTACGGTTCTTGTCAACTCTTTTGAAGTTAAAGTTTTAATTGGTTATGGAACAACTATATCATTTTTACTTGAGAGATTTCTTAATAAATTACATTGTGATATTTATCCATTAGAAAGACCGTTAGTAATAGAAGCGGCTAACCAGGATAAGATAGTGGTGGACATGGAGTGTCCTAACTGTAGTATTAAGATAGGAAAATTTCTTTTCTATGCGAATTGTTACCCTTTAAGTTGGAAGAGTTTAACGTCATTTTAGGAATGGATTGATTGACTGAGTATGATGCTCAGATAGACGGTAGAAAGAAACAAGTGAAGTTGATTACGGAAAATGGTAGTGAAGTAGTGTTTCGGGGACAAAAGCAAGATAAGAAGTTTTTGACATTTATGCAAGCTAAGAGGTTATTGAAGCAAGGATGCGAAGTTTATTTAGTGCATGTAGTTGATACGGAGAAACAAGTCCCCATTATGGAAGACATCCCAGTAATGAATGAGTTCCCTGACTTATTTTCCGATGAATTGCTCGGATTATCTCCAGATAGAGAAGTTGAATTTCCGATTGAGTTAGCACCTAGAACGGAACCCGTATTTAAAGCACCCTATCGAATGGCACCGGCTGAGGTGAAGGAGTTAGCTGTTCAACTGCAAGATCTGTTGGATAAAGGAGTTATAAGGCCGAGTGTGTCTCCGTGGAGAGCCCCAGTGTTGTTTGTCAAGAAGAAGGATGGAAGCATGAGGCTTTGTATTGATTATCGAGAGATTAACAAATTAACTATCAAGAACAAGTATCCACTGCCAAGGATTTATGATTTGTTTGACCAGCTGAAGGATGCTGCATATTTCTCTAAGATTGATTTAAGGACAGGATATCACCAATTAAAGATTAAACCAGAAGACATTCCGAAAACTGCTTTTCGTACGCGGTATTGACATTATGAATTTTTAGTGATGGCCTTCGGATTGACGAATGCGCCAGCTGTGTTTATGGATTTGATGAATAGGGTATTCAAGAGGTATTTGGATAAATTCATTATTGTATTTATTGATGACATCCTTATATACTCGAGAAACCCTGAAGAGCATGCCGAGCATTTGAGAATAGCATTAGAGACGTTAAGAAAGGAAAGATTGTATGCGAAGTTTTCCAAGTGTGATTTTGGTTGCAAGAAGTGCAATTTTTAGGACATGTGATCAGTAAGGAAGGGGTTAGAGTGGACCTTGCGAAGATTGAAGCTGTTGTAGATTGGAATAGACCAAGGACTCATACTGAAGTAAGAAGTTTCTTAGGATTGGCTGGTTATTATTGTAGATTTGATCAAGATTTTTCAAAGATTGCCACACCATTGACAAAGTTGACTAGAAAGAATGAGAAGTTTGTTTGGAGTGATAAGTGTGAAGAAAGTTTTCAAGAATTTAAGAAGAGGCTAGTTACCGCACCAGTGCTGGTACTGCTTAATGATAAAGGAAATTTTGTTATCTATAGTGATGCTTCGCATAAAGGATAAGGTTGTGTTTTGGATGCAACACGGAAATGTTATCGCGTATGCTTCGAGACAGCTTAAGCTGCACGAGTAAAAGTAACCGACGCACGATTTAGAATTGGCTGCGATAGTATTCGCATTGAAGATTTAGAGACATTATTTATATGGATAGAAGTGTGAAATTTTCACTGACCGTAAGAGCTTGAAGTATATCTTTACCCAGAAGGAGTTAAATATGAGATAGAGAAGGTAGTTGGAATTGATCAAGGATTATGATTGCACGATAAGTTATCATCCTGGAAGTACGAAGATGTATCGAGACTCAAGGTTTAACTCGAGATTTTAGAAAAAATTTCAAGAATGTCTAGGAATTAGTTGAAGACGAGTACAACTTACCATCCACAAACGGATGGGCAAAATGAAAGGACTATTTAGACTATAGAGGATATGCTTAAAGCTTGTGCACTGGATTTCGAAAGAAGTTGGGATGAACATCTGCTGTTGGTTGAATTTTCTTACAACAATAGTTACCCCGCAAGTATTGAGATGCCGCCGTACGAAGCTTTTTATAGAAGGAAAAGTAGATCCCTACAATATTGAAAAGAAGATATTAGGACCAGAGCGCTACAACAAACGAAAGAAAAGGTTGAAGTTATTTAGAAGAGGTTAATTACTGCTCAGGATCGTCAGGGGAAATATGCTGATTTGAAAAGAAAGGACGTGAGTTTTGAAATAGATGATCAGGTGTTGTTAAAAGTGTCACCGTGGGAAGGAGATTATAAGATTTGGTAAGAAAGGAAGGTTGAGTCTAAGATATGTAGGATCTTTGAGATTCTGATGGAAGTTGGAAAGGTTGCTTACGAATTGGCGTTGCCACCGCATATACACCATATTCACAATGTGTTTCACGTATCTATGCTTAAGAGATATAATCCAGATGCAAGCCACGAAATTGAGTACAAGCTTATTGAGATTCAGCCGGAATTGTCTTATGAAGAACAACCAGTACATATTCAGGATAGAAGTGATAGAAGGCTTAGAAATAAAGTTGTTAGATTAGTTAAGGCTTTGTGGAGGAATCCTAGAGTCGAAGAGTCGACTTAGGAACTTGAAAGCGAAATGCTTGCCAAGTATCCTCATCCGTTTACTTAGGTGAGATTCTGGGGACATAATCCTTTTAAGGGGGGAAGGCTATAACGACTTAGAATTTTCGCAATATTTAAATACTTGTTTAATTGTTAAATGTGAAATATGTGGAATATATGATGAGTACATTTATGTGAAGTCAAGTTATGTGTGAAAGCATGATTATGTGATTATATGATGATTGGTATATGTAGTATAGGTTCGTGGAATTTTATTTGTATTTATGGGACATTAAAAGTATTTTAAAAGTGCATATTTAATCTTTTAAAATTCATATAAAATTTTTGGAGTTGATTTCAATCATGAAATCTTTTAAAGTATCATCTTTGTGATATTTTTGAGTTATAAAAATTAGAGTGAATATTTAATTATGTGATTTGGTATTTTAAAATGCTTTAAAAAACATTATTTCTATTAAAGAGCGTTTATTTCGAAAATTCATATAAAATTCATTTTTGATCCAAATATCATTTTAAAAATATGGGGATATTTCTAATTTCATGATCGTTATTTTAAAAATTTCTATAAAATATTTCTCCCCTTTTCCTTATTTTATTTTGATTTAAAAGTGATTAAAAGTTTGGTTTTTCAGAAAAGTAAATAACAATTAGCAAATTACCATTTTGCCCCTGGTTTTGAAACTTAAGAGACAGTAGTCTCTTCCTCCTTCATTTCATATACATGACTGAGCTTAACAAACCCACTTCGGGTTTTGCTTGATTTACGAGCTGTTGAGCTTTAATTCTTGTTAACTAATATGTTTATTAGATTAATTGGTGAAAAATTCGAGTTGGAAGTCCCAAAAAGGGAAACCCCAAAACTTCCCCGCCACCGGTGATGAACTCCGGTGAACCGGTGGTGGCCGATGATGATGATTGAGGCCTAATAATATTTATAAATTCAATTTATTTCAGTTTGATGCATGCATGTATAATACTTGAATGTGTACTTTGTTTTATTCGAATTTTGTGTTAAAAGTCGAAAGGAATTACTCGTTAAATTCTTGTTAATTATTCGAGTATACAATTTTAAATTCGAGTTAAATTCTTGAGATGCTATTCGAATTATATGAGCTGCATGTATGATGATTTTATTAAATAATTCGAATTTTAGAGTCAATTAGGAATTGGATGAAATTATTTGAATTTATATGAATGCATGTGAATTATTTGGTGTACCATGACTTAAGACGATTATTGATTTCGGATTTAAAATAGTATAACTATAAATTGATATGAGATATATAAATCCATTGGGCTTGTAGGTGGATTTAAATCCATCGTAGGTACTCGATTATCTGTTGGAGCCGGATATTTTCCGATGAATAGACTATATTACAAAGGAGACTCTGTCCGATTTTCGTGAAATTATAAATAATAAAGTGTACGTTAAATAGCATGAGTGCTTATAAATTATGTTTATCTGGTAAGTGATTTGCATGATCTATATGCTATGTGTTATGTGCTAAATGATTAGTGAACGGCAAGTCGATGTGATAAATAATATCAGGTACTTATGTTATATGCTAAGTATCGATGCAATATAGGAAATCGTTTGGGTAGATTAAGATGAGACGATTAAGGGGTATAGTATTATAAAGTAGTGATTATGGTTTATGTAGATACGAAGGACGTAGGCCCTAGGAATAAAGGGAAAGCAAAGGTTGAGTACAAGTAGACTGAGCTGTTTAGCTGTTGCATTCTACCGGAGGCAAGTAACTCTGTCTTTACGTGCAGTTATTTTCATAAATTGATATACCATGTTCATTCAAGTATGCCTATCTTATACCATGTCATTTATAAATCTTGTTTAGCCAATTATATTCTTATAACCAGAAAACTATGATCAACTGTTTTATTACCAAGAAGTTCTAAAGTAGCCTGATTCTTTTTAATTGCTTCTTGACCATATATGCCCTACTTCTTGACCACTGTTCTAGTTAACCTATGCCCGTTGTCAGCCGAACCTATGTCGACCCTAAAACTTATAAAATTCTTTTGATATAGCTGCTGATTCAGAAACTTAAATTTCCTTTGATCTTATTCGTAAAACTTAAATTTCTGATCGATTGCCTTGATACCCTGAGTCTATATCATCTTGATCCAGACTTGTATCTTTGATCTTTTAATGTCAGAAACCCTAGTCAACCCTTTGACTTTCATCATTGCAAATCAAAATGAGTTGTTTTCTTAAAACTACCTTGAAGCTACCTAGACTGGGCTGATTTGTTATCAGAGAGTCGAAAGTACTTCAAGTTAAGGATTTTGGTAAAGTTGAGAGTCGAAATGTTTTATGAAGATAGTTTAAGTTTTATAAAGTGAAATGATTGTAAAATGAAACATTTTATAAAAAAAAATAATAGGAACTCCGTCTAAATGGTTTCCACGGATTCCTGACGATTGGAGAGACGGATCAACGGGTAATGCCGGTATCGTCAATTTTTAAGGTGTATTCTTTGTGTAGTTCTGGTCTATCCAGTTCGACACTTTTATAGGCCAATGTGTTGCCTCTTGGGAATCCAAGCTATCCTAATGAAAGGAATTGATGTCCAGAGGGACTTTGTGTCCGGTATGGGGACTTTATGGGCTGATCACCCGTATTGTCTGTTAAGGTGAAATAAAACTCCAATCAGTTTTCTTAAATTTATGAACTCTTTAATTAATTAGAAAACGAGATTGATTTATCATTGAAAATATTTTCTGTTTCTCATGATCTTGAAGTTATATATATTGCTATCCTGTTATCGGTGAATTTTATGTCAAATGCCGTACCAAGACCTTTTGTTATCACTGTCAGGTGACCATGTTATATTTCTTTATCTACTGTCACCCTTCAAAATATTATATCATGTTGCTCAATTGAGATCCTAGTTACTTGCTGAGCGTTGGCTCACTATTATTCTTGTCTAACTCCTTTTGACAGTATCGTGAGTATCATGTGTAAGAACCCAAAATTTTGGTAGAATTAAAACTTTTCCTATTATGATGAAGTGCATCAATGAATAGTGATTTTGAGGATTAAGAAAAATTTTCATGCCACCTATGTACGAGACGTAGTATGGATATTCCGAAGTTATACTAGTAATCTACGGAGTAAATAAGTGTATGTAAATGCGATCGGAATTCAGAAATTCCAAATTCTATTTTCGTGTAATATTTGACCGAGCAGTGAATTATATATTAGTAATATCAAGAAATGAGATATTTAATTTGAGGAATTGAGGAGTTAATATTTTGGAATTTTATTATAAGTGATTTGAGAATTTGGAACGAAAACCACTGAGGAAGTGAAACAAACGTTCTAGAAATCGCTGAAACTTTACAACGAGATTAAGCGATCAAGCGAGCGAATTATGAATTGAGAATAGTAAATATTAGAAGTCCAAGGAAGGATATATTATGAGAGGAAAATGGAATTGAGAATAAAATCCTAGAGTTAAAGGAAATGAGAACAATTGAGAAACCGCGAGAATTTTTTTTGAGATAAAGAGAAAATACAAAGAAAATTGGACACAACGATTGTTTGAGGTATTGGGCCACACTATTACAATGAAGTGCAACATATAAGTTGTAACATATTGATTTAGTAAATATACAAGAAGGGAAGCCCCTTGGTGCAAATAAGAAAAGGAAGGAAGGACATGGAAATAATATGTATAAAGCAAGGGACTTGCTTGCAATTATGGATGGATAAAGGTAATCCAAATGAACCAATGAGGAGATGACACCACATGGCAAGAAGATAAGATGCATCCAAGTGAAAATATCAAGCATTATTGATCACTTTATCACTTTAAACAAAACAAAACAAACACCAAATACTCCATTCTGCCCAGCAGGAAAGGAGCTCACTAAAACGGGCCTAGAGACTTCATTACTCAATGAAAGTTTTTGTTCTTTATGTGGTTAGAAACCTGTGAAGACTCTCTACAACTTTCATTCAGGAGCCTCGACCAGGAAATGAGTGCAAGGGCTTCGTTTTGGCTGATCTTTGGGGCGTGTTTTTCCAGTCAGGAAACTCACTTCCATGTTCTTGATTTCTTTGGTGAGATTGAAGATGGTGAGCATAGAGTAAGGCTTCCCCAAGGTTAACCAAGCTTGTTTGAGATTGTAAGAACATCAAGAAGGTATAAAAACCCTAACCCCTCTTGGCCATGTAGTAATTGTGATGTTTAATGTTAGATCCTTGGTTATTAGTGTGAATCTTGGACATATAAGTTATGGATGATGTAGACCTTGAGTTTAAGTGTTGTGGTTGTGATTTTTAGGCTTGTGGTTAGTGTATGTATCTCCATGTATGTTATAAAGTATGATCTTGGTGATTTAGATGTTGGTTGTGATGTGGATGTAAGATTCTTGGTTGGTTTAGTGATATAAGCATGCTGAGTTTTTCCCAGGGACTTGTACTGTCTTGTAGGAGAGTTTTGAACCCCCAAATCTTGTCCCCTGAAGTCCTAATGTATATTGTTGGAAAGGTATTTGAATTTAGTTTCCAGAAATATAAGGTTCATGACTAGGTGATGTATAGAGTTTGAGTTATGGCCTGAGAAGTGAAATGTGTTTCTGGATTCCGGACTGCACTAAGTGGTCCCCTTGTGAACCTTGTTTGAACCCCTAAAAATTTATGTAGGATCATGGAAAAATTAGAGAAGCTAGTAAATGCAGTGGGGAAGGCTACCCAAAAAGAATTGGATTAAAATATGTATATTTCAATTTTATAAAAATGTTGAAGTAAAATCCGCACAAGTGAAAAACCACTTAGGAGATTAGTTTAAAGTAGTTTTAAGAGTATTCACTTGAGTTTTGAGTTTGAGGAATAGATTTGAGTCGAATGGGTAAAGAATGTGATAATGTGATGACATGGTCATATAGGAGGGTTAGTGGGTCAAATGGTGGAGTCGCTAAGATGGCCTTGTATTCTTTAAAACATTATGATTAAGTGGTGTTGCTAAGATACTAACGAGCGAATATTGGATATTTATAGATTGTCGCTCCACTCCACGAGCCCAACCACACCAACCTTCCCAAGGCAAGTTTTCCAACCCTAAGTATTTAATTTCAAAAGATTATATTCTTGATTTTACCTATGCAAGTTTACTTTTCAAAACTTATATATAAGGATTTTCACTATTATGTTTATAGCTTCCAAACGTATTATATGCTTATGCTTTACGAGATTATTTTGAAGTTTGAGATATATGCATATGTGTTTGTACACCCTTGAACTTAGAATGAAAGTGTTTTCTTCGGACAACGACTCTAGCAATAGAGGTCGTAGCGGTCCAAATATACTATTGACCGGGGAGCGGTATATTGTTGCATCGTGATTAAATTGCGAAAATCCGAAGAGTCAATCGGGAAGTATCGTATACCTAAGTAATTATTATTTCTACGTTGTTAAAAATACTCAAAAATATCTATCTTGGATTAAAAGCTTATTTTAATTAAATAATTATTTTATTAATTGTTTATATTAAATCTCAAAATATTATTTATTAATTATCGTTCATTATTTTAAAGACAAAACTAATCCAAGATACCTTTAGCGTTTTCAAACTCGAACTCTTTCGAACCCAAAACATTTTCGAAAACCCCCGGTCAGGTTTTGCTTCTTGTACGTTTTTCAAGAATTATTGGTCGACTGAGGTCGAACTTCAACTACTCGAATTTTCTATCAAAATGATTTTTAAAAAGAAAAGAAAAAGGGGACTCTGGCAGGTGTGGGAATCGTTGACGAACGATTCCCGGGATGTGTAAGCGGCCGTGAGCCAGGCGGTCCATCAACTATTATTCCGGCCCAGGTGTTGCCGAAGGATGATTACGGATGTAGTTTTCATCGAGGGTGATTACGGATGTAGTTTTCATCGAGGGTGATTACGGATGTAGTTTTCACCCAAGGGTAGTTACGGATGTAGTTTCTATCCTTCTACTAGTAGAGAAGACCCGCGGATTATTGGACTTGGATGTGACGACTGATCATCGTCAATCCCTGTCAGGTTTCATGTTTTCTTCAAGTCCCATCCTCCACTTTGGAAAAATACTCAAACACTGCTTCTTGGGCCTAAGTGCCAAGTTGCCGATAGTGTGGTTTTTGATAATAAAAATATTGACATCGTGCAGTATCTAGAACTGCAAGATTTCCTATAAAGATTGGCACGTGTTAGTGCACTCTTGCAATTATTTCAAAGAATGAAATGTTTTTGAATGAGAAACCTTCTAAGCTAATGGAAGAAAAGAGGTTTTGCAATAATGTATTCCCTATACAGTATGTTAACCGTAGAGTGTTTTGCCGAAAATGATATACTTATATGTATATATTTTCAAACTTGAGATATATTGAAACGGGAACCTTATAAAGGATTCATATGTTATTCTTAAAGCTCTTTAGCGAGTATAAATGTTTTATTCAAACTCGGACATATATATTGTCGAATTATGTTTTGAAATCTGAGATATATACCCATATAGTTGGGAATGTTTTCGAAATAAACCACATTATTATTTTACAAAATGGTGAACTTGCTGAGCATTATGTAGCTCATTCTTGCTTTATAAAAACTTTTCAGAAAGAGAAGAATTTGATCAGTTAACTCCGCACCAGCAGAAGAGGAGTAGAAGATTTACCCCTGAGATGATTTAGTTCCTGATAAATACTACAGAGTAAGTCTGATAGGTTTTCAACTGTAATAATAAGACTTTTCTTCAAGTGTAGTTGTATAAATGGAAGTGCGCAAGATTCTAGAATGTACAGATGAATTGTAATATTTAGCATTACTTTTGATTATCGTTTCTGAGGCTCTAACTTGTTTGTGCTTAAGATTGAGGTCTGGATGGATGTATTGTTGAGTTGTAAAGTTAATACATGTATGATATGGTTGGATGGTGATGTGACGACATGAATCTTTGACCTCGGATTTGGGGGCGTCACAGAAATGGTATCAGAGAGATAAGTTACAGTACTCAGAAACGAGAGTGTTGAGAGTTAAGTCTAAGTAGGAGAATGACATCAGAGATCGTAGTAAACTTATTACTGGACTACCAGAAGAGGTACTGGTGAGTAGAATGGACTGGAGTGTTTACATGAGGTATTATGCTAGGGTCGATAGAATCCTTAGAGACCTTAGTAATGATGAATAGAGGTTTGAGAGTCGTACATGACCTATCATAGGTAATGATATAGGAAGCAGAGCAAAATCTCAAGAGCAGCTGAGGTAGAGGCGATATTGCCAATATGATCGGATGACTAGGCTGGCATGAATTTTGTGGCCCATAGTCCTCCACAGTTTAGAAGGCAGCATTTTAAGAATTAAGAAGTTTAGACATCCCTACATAAGTAAGGGTACTTAGTACTTGGAATAATGAAAGTCTTTTACTTTGGCTATAAGGCCCGATTTTCGATAAGTAACGGGTTTACCTGAAAGGTGGTTACTATGCCGTTGTGGATTTCATTACCCCTGATGGCGAATTTTACATGTGTTATACGAGAATGTTATTATAAGACGAGCGTGCTAGATAATTCCACGCATGATTCGGACTCTAGAGTATGGTAGTTCAACTTAGAGAACAAACAAGTAGAATTAACAAAGGGACTCAAGTGAAGTTGAATATGGTTGCAACGAGTGATACAGTGATCTCAGAGTCTACCAAAAGAAAAGACCAGTGGGTCTAGAGTGGGATCCTTTGATAGAGATATTATCAGAGACTACGTATATATGTATTGTAGACCTCAATATTTTTTGTATATGTTCACATGCACACACCCGCCACTGAACCTATGGACTACACTTAGATCCCTGAGAGATCTCTTTGATCTGTTCCCAGGGGGAACTGGCCACTTGTGATTCATGTCGAAAGGCATGAAGTAGGACCCTATGGACTTAGCAGGTGTCCCCGGAATGATGTGAAGCTTGGTCTTCAAGATAAAGCACGGAAATGATAGATTTATTTGTGAAACCCTAACTGGATAAATGACTTTAAGATGATGATTGGGAGACGCACTAGTTGGTGTCTTGTATTACGAAGAAGAAGAGATGGAGTTACCCTCATAATGGTGATAATGAGATGCACGAATGATTAATAACTTATTTTGGTAACTACCGGCTGGTGCACTACTTCATTTTAAACTTTTCATTAACCATGTTACCTCGATTAGTTTATATCAGGTAATCCTTCTAGCTTTCTACTTCAAATTTGTAGAATAACAACCAGTGATATACTCTCCCTAAAGCAGGACTTATCCGAAGTAATTTTATTTGAACCATGAACATTCTATTCAAAAATTTATGATGACCTTGTTCGGCTCAGGCCTATTTACACTTTCTTTCAATTATCCAAGGAATGTTCCATGAATACTTCCTTAATTATTCGACAAATATTACTTAAAGAATATTGACGTTTGATTGCTTCTTTCATACTTGCACTCTTCAGTTGAGCTCATAAATATTTAACAAATTACTGAGGACATGGATGATCTAATGTCCAGACATCCTTCATGGATTCTCTTCTTCTATTCAAGATGAGATTGTACATCGTACATTGAAATCATAGTAAGGATATCATTTTGATATTGGTATTCTGAATTTAATTCTACTGTAGGATCTGATAAAGCATGTGTACGGAGGCACCCTTGGGTGGACCGTTTCACTGGTAAGTAATATTTGATGAGAGGTTATCGATTGTTCCGATACCTAGAACATTCTCTTCAAATTTTATAGTTTTCTTTTTCAAACTTAATAACTTCTTATTTCCATTCGTTGTCCGAGTAGCCCAAAGTTTCTTCAGTGGCTACGATGTTGAAATTCCATTCTAGCCAATTGAAACTGGCTAGTCGATATGTCAATATGAATGACTAGTTGATTGTTCTAACTATTCAAAATTGTAATGTTGTGAAGAACACCTAGCTAATTGTCCTAGCTAGTGGTGATGTCTCAAACAGGTGAACTAGCAAATTTTGTCTCGCTAGTTGCTAGTGTTTCTTGAAAAGGACTAGTTATTGTTCCACTGGCCCAACTCCCAATTTAATTCATTCCGCAATGCATTTTGCATGTGGTAAAGTATGATGATGAAAGTTTTGACGAATAACTTGATTGAGACCTAGTGAGGTCGCCCACTCGACTTGAACTCTTACCCATCTTCGTATCAGACTTTATATCACTTGAATATTTTATTCTTTCATTCATACAATGAGAATTCATTTGAAACCATTGATTACTTGAATGATAAACTGCTTCATTTTTATTGTCATAGAGTAGAATTGCTTTCGATCGGTTGACCTTTATCGATGGGACTTTTTAGATCCTCTATTTTTCAAGAGGAAAAGTATTCACCAGATGTAAGAATTGTATAAAGACCGTCTTTATGACTTTTGTATCCAACAATCATTGCCCTCGTGCAACATTTTCTATGATATCACATTACAAAATTATCAGGACATGAAGGAATAAGCCTTGTTGTATTCTTTCTGTCCATCCTTACATCTTCGAAAATCGAGACTCCTAGTATTTGGAACCATCAACATTCCTGGAACATCCAATGTGGAATTCTTATTAAAATTATCTATTGGACCTTGTTATTTTGAAACCATTCCTTTCAAAAGTGATTACTCTAAGGTGAACGGGAGGTACACTTGTGAACCGTTGCACCAATATGAGATCAAAAACCAAATGTTGTAATTGTGCAGCCAGAGCATTATGCCGAGTAATTATTTAAAGTAGGAATAACATGTCGGGGCATACCACAGGACTTTTAATATTAGTGTGAGGAAGGTTATAAGAAATGATGAGGTGGTTGGGAGTACGCTCCAACCAACCGTTGTCAGGATGTTATATTAATGAATTCTGGAGTTACCAAGCCTTTTCCTGATCCAAGAAATGCAAATAGATTGCGATGTAAGACATATTCTTAGAGAAAAATAACATGGAAGTGAGATGGACAAGAAAGGAAGAAATATCGTGGCAAGAATGTGAAGCTTTACTTAGCTTAAAGGGATTGATGCACATAGAGAGACATAAAGTTTAAAGGTCCCTAATAGCAAATAGATGCATGGATATATGCCAATGATCCTTCGAGATTACCACCTAATCAAGTTTATTGGGAATCGCAGCAGCATGCAGGCCTCAGGCTGATTGGTGCCAGTTGTGAAAGAGGACGAGCGTATGACATCTTACATATACCATTGAGAATCGATACCCCTAGCCGGAGATGTAGGAATTGTTGACCAGTTAGAACGCGTAGTTGTTTTTCAAAGATAAGGTTGTAAGGCGGGATTCACCAACTCAAGATCGACCTCTATACTGTGCCAAAGTTGGCATTTCACACTAATATAAACGTTATAAAATTTTGGTAGTATCGTTTGAGTGGACTAATGAGTCAGAAGCCTTTATGGATTAATGAACAAAGTTTTGGAATGAAATGAGATATTAGCAACAACCTCGTTGTTAGCTATACTTGATGATGAAAAGAGGACTTTGAGAGTCACGATGATGCGTCTTTCAAGAGTTTAAGAGGTGTGCTGATGCAATATAAAGGGGATGATAGCCTATACTTCTAAACAACATAAAGGTTACGGGATAGGATATACTAACCGTGAGTCGGGGATTAGTCATGATAGCGTTCACGCATAAAACTGAGACGTTAACCTTATGAGAAAAGTGTGAGTTTTTTTTTCCCACAAGTGCCGTAAGTATATCTTCATATTAGAACTAAAAATGAGAAGGAGAAGGTGACGAAAGGGAGCAGGGAGTATAATGGAGAAATTTGTTATTACCCAGGGAAGGCCAGTGTGGTGACCGATACCTATAGAAGGGATTATTCGAAATTGGAATTCGGTCAGTATTGACCAAGAAAATAGAGTATATACAATAAAGATTAATGTTAGAGGAAAATGAGTAAATTATGGGGAAGGACAAAGATGTATAGAGAATTAATAGAATGTTTGGCAAACGGATGTGGAAAATGGTATTGGCAAACTATTAAGTACAAACACGACATGTTAAAAGCAGAATGATAGAGATCTAGTGGATCAATTCCGCCCGTAGAAAATCTTGAACGTGGACAGAATTATAATGAATTTCATGAGTAGGTCGCCGAAGACCGAGCTAAGAGATGGCCCTAGTTGATTTATAATTGCTGGACCAAGTGATTTACCTACGAGAGATTTTCCATTTAGAAGATTATCGATTTATATACGGAAGAGATGGTGGTGCAATATAAAACTTCTACAGTGATTACGTCAGATAGAGACTTAAGGTTAGACTTCGAATATTGAAGGTGCTTTCAAGTATAATTAATAAAGAGATTGAGCGTATGTACTAATTTGATCTGTGGCTGACGGACAGGGAAGAAGAATTGTCCAGACGATCGGATTTATAATTAGTGTCGTGCCTTAGATTTCACGGGACAGTCGAGAATAAAAACTTATCCATGAAACGAATGTTGTTATCACGATCGGCACCATGCGGACGTAAGGACGTCTCTTATAAAGCGTACTACGAAAGAAGAAGTTTCGCTTTTCTTGCGTTACGAAGAAGTCAATGAACGAGGGATATAGTAGCTGAACTGGTTCGACGTATACCGAAGACTATATAGTATCCATAGCAAGTGGTAACGACTGACGGGAGGCAACAAACGCGTGCTAATCAAGCCAAGGAAAATGAGGAATACCGTGCGTATTGACGTTGTCTCAGATTATAGAACACGACCACAAAGTATTCACGGCCCAACGATACAAGGGCTCAACATGGATACTATGAACAAGGTAGAAGAGGAACGTATAAGCATGGTTGTAAAAATCGGTAATCGGTATAAATCGGTTGAGGTACCGATTTAAGATTAATCGGGTAATCGGGGATTAATCGGAAGGATTAATCGGAGTATTAATCGGATATTATAATAATATTTAATATATTAATCTAATTTTCAATTAAACTTATCATTTTAAATATATTTACAGGATTAATCGGATTTCAAAAATTGAATCGGCTAGCTACCTTATAGAGGATTAATCGGGGATTAATCGGTTAAATCGGGGATTTTTAGAACCATGCGTATAAGTAGTGGGATAGAAATTTTCATTCATAGAACAACCGATAAGGAATACAGGTCGAGGAGAGCATGCGTTGAGAAGCAACATTAAAGCGTTGGTGAGACTGCAATAGCCCTAATTTTCGTGAATATTCGAACCTGGATGAAAATTAATTTTATGGGTGGATGAGAAATTTTTGCAATCACGATATGTACGAATTATTAAATGAAGATTTCGAATTGATATTACGCCTTTACGGTGCAGACGAGTGTATGTAAAAGTCATTAGTTTTTACGAAACCCATTATTTCGAATGGTCAAATTTTATGAGATACCAAAGGAGTATGAGGTGGGAGACTTCGTGATGCTAAAGGTATCCCCCTGAAAAGGATTGATGCGGTTTGGTAAGAAAGGGAAGCTAAGTCTGAGGTTTATTGGACCTTTTTAGATTTTGAGGCGTATTGGGAAGTTAGCCTGCGAGTTAGCCTTGCCCCAAGCTTGCAGCAAATTCATAATGTGTTTCATATGTTTATGTTACGACCCTACCACACCGACTATCAGCATGTGATAGAGTACAACCAAGTGGACCTATGACCCGACTTGACCTATGTGGAGCAACCCGTGGAAATCATGGATAGAGAAGAACAAGTGCTGAGGAACAAGGTTTTCGAACTAATAAGGAATTGTGAGAAAATCAAGATGTGGAAGAATCCACCTGGAAGTTGAAAGAGTGAAACAAAGAAGGAGTAACCCCAGTGATTCCTAAACTGATTCTGGGACGGAATCCTTTTAAGGAGGGGAGACTGTAAGAACCCAAAATTTCGGTAGAATTAAAACTTTTCCTATTATGATGAAGTGCATCAATGAATAGTGATTTTGAGGATTAAGAAATTTTTTCATGCCACCTATGTACGAGACGTAGTGTGGATATTCCGAAGTTATACTAGTAATCTACGGAGTAAATAAGTGTATGTAAATGCGATCGGAATTCAGAAATTCCAAATTCTATTTTCGTGTAATATTTGACCGAGCAGTGAATTATATATCAGTAATATCAAGAAATGAGATATTTAATTTGAGGAATTGAGGAGTTAATATTTTGGAATTTTATTGTAAGTGATTTGAGAATTTGGAACGAAAACCACTGAGGAAGTGAAACAAACGTTCTAGAAACCGCTGAAACTTTACAACGAGATTAAGCGATCAAGCGAGCGAATCATGAATTGAGAATAGTAAATATTAGAAGTCCAAGGAAGGATATATTATGAGAGGAAAATGGAATTGAGAATAAAATCCTAGAGTTAAAGGAAATGAGAACAATTGAGAAACCGCGAGAATTTTTTTTGAGATAAAGAGAAAATACAAAGAAAATTGGACACAACGATTGTTTGAGGTATTGGGCCACACTATTACAATGAAGTGCAACATATAAGTTGTAACATATTGATTTAGTAAATATACAAGAAGGGAAGCCCCTTGGTGCAAATAAGAAAAGGAAGGAAGGACATGGAAATAATATGTATAAAGCAAGGGACTTGCTTGCAATTATGGATGGATAAAGGTAATCCAAATGAACCAATGAGGAGATGACACCACATGGCAAGAAGATAAGATGCATCCAAGTGAAAATATCAAGCATTATTGATCACTTTATCACTTTAAACAAAACAAAACAAACACCAAATACTCCATTCTGCCCAGCAGGAAATGAGCTCACTAAAACGGGCCTAGAGACTTCATTACTCAATGACATTTTTTGTTCTTTATATGGTTAGAAAGCTGTGAAGACTCTCTACAACTTTCATTCAGGAGCCTCGACCAGGAAACGAGTGCAAGGGCTTCGTTTTGGCTGATCTTTGGGGCGTATTTTTCCAGTCAGGAAACTCACTTCCATGTTCTTGATTTCTTTGGTGAGATTGAAGATGGTGAGCATAGAGTAAGGCTTCCCCAAGGTTAACCAAGCTTGTTTGAGATTGTAAGAACATCAAGAAGGTATAAAAACCCTAACCCCTCTTGGCCATGTAGTAATTGTGATGTTTAATGTTAGATCCATGGTTATTAGTGTGAATCTTGGACATATAAGTTATGGATGATGTAGACCTTGAGTTTAAGTGTTGTGGTTGTGATTTTTAGGCTTGTGGTTAGTGTATGTATCTCCATGTATGTTATAAAGTATGATCTTGGTGATTTAGATGTTGGTTGTGATGTGGATGTAAGATTCTTGGTTGGTTTAGTGATATAAGCATGCTGAGTTTTTCCCAGGGACTTGTACTGTCTTGTAGGAGGGTTTTGAACCCCCAAATATTGTCCCCTGAAGTCCTAATGTATATTGTTGGAAAGGTATTTGAATGTAGTTTCCAGAAATATAAGGTTCATGACTAGGTGATGCATAGAGTTTGAGTTATGGCCTGAGAAGTGAAATGTGTTTCTGGATTCCGGACTGCACTAAGTGGTCCCCTTGTGAACCTTGTTTGAACCCCTAAAAATTTATGTAGGATCATGGAAAAATTAGAGAAGATAGTAAATGCAGTGGGTAAGGCTACCCAAAAAGAATTGGATTAAAATATGTATTTTTCAATTTTATAAAAATGTTGAAGTAAAATCCGCGCAAGTGAAAAACCACTTAGGAGATTAGTTTAAAGTAGTTTTAAGAGTATTCACTTGAGTTTTGAGTTTGAGGAATAGATTTGAGTCGAATGGGTAAAGAATGTGATAATGTGATGACATGGTCATATAGGAGGGTTAGTGGGTCAAATGGTGGAGTCGCTAAGATGGCCTTGTATTCTTTAAAACATTATGATTAAGTGGTGTTGCTAAGATACTAACGAGCGAATATTGGATATTTATAGATTGTCGCTCCACTCCACGAGCCCAACCACACCAACCTTCCCAAGGCAAGTTTTCCAACCCTAAGTATTTAATTTCAAAAGATTATATTCTTGATTTTACCTATGCAAGTTTACTTTTCAAAACTTATATATAAGGATTTTCACTATTGTGTTTATAGCTTCCAAACGTATTATATGCTTATGCTTTACGAGATTATGTTGAAGTTTGAGATATATGCATATGTGTTTGTACACCCTTGAACTTAGAATGAAAGTGTTTTCTTCGGACAACGACTCTAGCAATAGAGGTCGTAGCGGTCCAAATATACTATTGACCGGGGAGCGGTATATTGTTGCATCGTGATTAAATTGCGAAAACCCGAAGAGTCAATCGGGAAGTATCGTATACCTAAGTAATTATTATTTTTACGTTGTTAAAAATACTCAAAAATATCTATCTTGGATTAAAAGCTTATTTTAATTAAATAATTATTTTATTAATTGTTTATATTAAATCTCAAAATATTATTTATTAATTATCGTTCATTATTTTAAAGACAAAACTAATCCAAGATACCTTTAGCGTTTTCAAACTCGAACTCTTTCGAACCCAAAACATTTTCGAAAACCCCCGGTCAGGTTTTGCTTCTTGTACGTTTTTCAAGAATTATTGGTCGACTGAGGTCGAACTTCAACTACTCGAATTTTCTATCAAAATTATTTTTGAAAAGAAAAGAAAAAGGGGACTCTGGCAGGTGTGGGAATCGTTGACGAACGATTCCCGGGATGTGTAAGCGGCCGTGAGCCAGGCGGTCCATCAACTATTATTCCGGCCCAGGTGTTACCGAAGGATGATTACGGATGTAGTTTTCATCGAGGGTGATTACGGATGTAGTTTTCACCCAAGGGTAGTTACGGATGTAGTTTCTATCCTTCTACTAGTAGAGAAGACCCGCAGATTATTGGACTTGGATGTGACGACTGATCATCGTCAATCCCTGTCAGGTTTCATGTTTTCTTCAAGTCCCATCCTCCACTTTGGAAAAATACTCAAACACTGCTTCTTGGGCCTAAGTGCCAAGTTGCCGATAGTGTGGTTTTTGATAATAAAAATATTGACATCGTGCAGTATCTAAAACTGCAAGATTTCCTATAAAGATTGGCACGTGTTAGTGCACTCTTGCAATTATTTCAAAGAATGAAATGTTTTTAAATGAGAAACCTTCTAAGCTAATGGAAGAAAAGAGGTTTTGCAATAATGTATTCCCTGTATAGTATGTTAACCGTAGAGTGTTTTGCCGAAAATGATATACTTATATGTATATATTTTCAAACTTATATGTATATATTGAAATGGGAACCTTATAAAGGATTCATATGTTATTCTTAAATCTCCTTAGTGAGTATATATGTTTTATTCAAACTCGGACATATATATTGTCGAATTATGTTTTAAAATCTGAGATATATACCCATATAGTTGGGAATGTTTTCGAAATAAACCACATTATTATTTTACAAAATGGTGAACTTGCTGAGCATTATGTAGCTCATTCTTGCTTTATAAAAACTTTTCAGAAAGAGAAGAATTTGATCAGTTAACTCCGCACCAGCATAAGAGGAGTAGAAGATTTACCCCTGAGATGATTTAGTTCCTGATAAATACTACAGAGTAAGTCTGATAGGTTTTCAACTGTAATAGTAAGACTTGTCTTCAAGTGTAGTTGTATAAATGGAAGTGCGCAAGATTCTAGAATGTACAGATGAATTGTAATATTTAGCGTTACTTTTGATTATCGTTTCTGAGGCTCTAACTTGTTTGTGCTTAAGATTGAGGTCTAGATGGATGTATTGTTGAGTTGTAAAGTTAATACAGGTATGATATGGTTGGATTGTGATGTGACGACCTGAATCTTTAACCTCGAATTTGGGGGCGTCACATCATGGCTCGTGTTAGGCATACCGCAAGGAAGCGCGTTGTATGGAACCTCGTGGTGTTCCAGTTTCAAATAGCTCCCGAGGTAGATGCAACAACAGCTCAGTGAGGAAGTCCTTAGATAGTTGTGAGATCTGGCAGTAATACTTTGAGAACTTGGGTTGTTATAATGATACTTTGAATTCAGGGTTGTAATAAATATAACTTAGTTAGATGATGGCTTGCTTGTTTCATACCATTACCTGTAATGGATCTTGGTTAGTTGTAGGGGCCAGTCAGCATATTATATTTATATTTTTATATTAGGTTGTATGCATCTAGATGTGTGTCAGTGACCCTCCGATCTGGGCCCCTGGTCGGGAGGGCGTCACATGGGGGGGGTAAGGATGGCTCGTAGGCCACCTTCCTGACGCGTTTTGAAATCTCAGATGGCCCAACGAATCTCAGGCTCAACTTCCCTTTCTTTCCAAATCTCATAATTTCTTTCCACGGGGATACCTTTAGCATTACGAATCTCCAACCTCATATTCTCTATCTTGTTTGCGTAGAAATACACCAACATAACTTGCTTGTCATTCATCAACATGCCATTTAGTTTATCGATAGCAGCACTATCTCTATCCTTGTGGGCTTGGTCCGCATACTTTCTCTGTCTGTCCTGGGCTGTCGCTAGCCGCTTCTTGGTGAAATCTTTTGTTTCTCCGATTTGTTGGACTAACTCGGGTCCCAATATCTTTCTCTCGTCAACCTCCTTTTGACTAAGGGCATTGGCCACCACATTGGCCTTCCCTGGATGATAGTAGATCTCACTGTCATAATCCTATATCAATTCTAACAATTTTCTCTATCTCATGTTTAGCTCTTTCTGGGTGGATATGTTATATATATCTCCAGTTCTGTGATAAATATAGATCTCGCACTTTTCTCCATATTAATATGGTCTCCAAATCTTTTAGGGCGAAAACTATCGCGGCTAACTCTAAACCAATTCATTAAATCCACAAAAGTTGCGGGTGCATTAGTCGACCCCAAACGACATCACTAAAAACTTCGTAGTGTCTATACCCAATGCGAAACGTAGTTTTGGGTATATCCTCGGGTTTATCCTTCAACTGGTGATATCCAGTTCTTAAATAAGTTTGGACCAAAATACACAGCATCCTTCATCTGACCAAACAATCATCTACACAGGTACCTATTCTCAATGTTGAACTCATTCAACTCTCGAGGTTCGATGCACAATCTCGTGCTAACATCTTTCTCTCTTACAACAACACCGGGCTCTCCACGGTGGTACACTGGGTCTTATCATAATCTTTCCCAGCAATTCTTGTAACCGAGTCGCTAACTCTTTCATTCCCACTGGGGCTAATAGGAGATGTGGCACTATACCCTGAATACTCGGTATTCTTTCTCATGTCATTCAAATCGATATCTGGTAGCTAATTAAAACCTTGTACAGTCTCCCAAAACCATTATAATATCCTTTATACTAGGTGTCTCTTTTCTCGGCGTCAACCATAAGAACTAATGAAGCCTCATATCTTTGGTGTAATAATTTCTTAGTCTTAACTATATTCATGAATTTTTGAATCTGACTCCGTCCCTTAATTATTACTCTTTTCCTTTACAATCAATTGGCTTCATTGGGTGCCAACCAATCCATCCTTATTACAATATCAAATTCTCCGAACTTCAAAGGAATCAAATCTATTAACAGTGTCGACCTCATATTTCTAGTTCACAACCTGGATGTGCAAATTTCACGGGAAAATTTCTTGAGCGACCATCTTTTCTTGCAATCACCCTTTCTAGGGGTTCAACCTTAAGGTCTATTTATCATGCAAAATCTTGAGGTGTAAAGTACTTGGCAGCTCTGGATCAAATAAAACGTTAATACTAACTGAGTTTAAGTAGGAGGGTACCTGCTATCATGTCCGTGTTTCTCACGGCACCTCTCAAGGTCATTTTGAAAGTCCTGGCAGGGGCTGCTTGTTGGAGGTAGCCTTATTAACTCTGGGTATAGCTGGTCCAGTAGATGGACATTCCTTAGCCTTGTGTCTAAGCTTTGCACAATCGATACTTTTTGCCCTAATGTAGCATAATCTGTTAATTCCAACATCGCCACGCGATTCCGGATCCATTGTCACAACCCCAGTTGAAGCCTACGGGCTCTTTTCTCTTATGTGTCCACAACTCCGGAACAAACCTCAACAACTCGGATAACTTGGCCTCACACTCTGCCACAGTCATGGTTCCTTATTTTAACTCTAGAAACTTTTATTTCCATCTAGGTCTCCATATATTTCTGGAAAACATTTCCCTAAAATAACAAGTTGAATCTCTCCCAAGTCACAACACTGAACATCATTTTTTGATTCTCTGCAATACTCAGTATCTCATATGATTTCTCTATCTCTTCAAGCCAAGCTCTGGCCTCCACTGGGTCAGCGGTTCCATGGAATTCTGGGGGTTTCTATTTGACACCGTTATCATTGGAATTTTATAACACCTCGCTATTCCTTTCACATATATCGTTTGACCAACTTTTCACTTATCATAATATCTTTGAGAGAGAAAATAAACTAATTCATTGAAAATAAACTAATACTGGAGTATTGACGCGCAGAAGCCACAACCTTTCGATGATCAGTCGTACGTTATGCATCTCAAGATTTGTTACTCTACTAGTAGAAGGACAAAACTCTATCCGTAATTGCCCTCAGGTAAAAGCCCCATCCGCAATTACCATGGGTAAAGCTCCATCCGCAATTACCCTGGATGAAAGCTCCATCCGCAATCATCCTGAATGAAAGCTCCATCCGCAATCATTCTGGCGCAAGTTAGGCCAAATAATAATTGATGGACCGCCTGGTTAACGATCTCTTACACGACTCCTAGTTCGATTAGAATCCATGACTCTAAAACGTAAAGTTCGTCCTCTTTTCCCCAAGTATAATGCTTGTTAATACAGCTCCACAAAGTAGTTGTATCAAATTTGGAAAGGAGAATTCAACAATATTTTCCAAGCTATTGTTTGTTAATGGATATTAACTTGTTCCATCAATCTTACTCCTCGAGTGTTGAGGAAGTAACAAAGACTCATTTTGACTTGTAGCAACTAAAGTTGCGAAAGAAAATAATCCTTTCAAAAGTTTATGACCGAGCAGTCAACCATAATAAATAACAGTTTCTCAAGTAAGGTTCTCTATATTTTGGAAGTTTGAGCGAGCATTTAAATCTTCTTAAAAGACAGATTTAAATGGAAAACAGTTGGGAACCTCCCCTTGATAAAATAATCATAATAATGCTCAGAAATATTCTACATAATTATTGAAGGTCAAAGATAAATTTCAAATAAGATTAACCATTTTTAAAACTAGTTTAAAATTATTTAATAAATATTAAAATAGTGTTTATTAAATCGTAATTGTTTAAAGAATATTTTTAGACGAAATAAATATCCATAAATAATTCTCAACTGAATATTCAAAGATAATATTTACTTAATAATTAAATCCTTAAATGAATATTCCAAAATAATATTCATTAAATAAATAAAACCTTAAATGAATATTCAAAATAATATTCATTTAATAAATAAGAATTGAATAACATTTATCCGATATCTTTATCGGAAAAATAATCTTCAAAATATACAGAAATATATCAACTCCCGGTCCAAGGAATAAGAATCATACGCCCTTCACTAAGGGCATTAGTAAAGCCCGGCTTATAACTAATATCTCATATCTAGCTTATAAGCCAATCATCAAATCATATTCAAATAATAACCTTCGAATGAGGTAATATTCAAATAACATTCCTCAAATCATTTTCAAATAATTAATACTTTCTGGAAATATAAATAATGTTTAGTAATAACAATCCTCAAAATACATAGTATTTTGCCGCTGGAATCCCTCCGGGTTTCCACGGCTATCTACACATCTGAAAATACCGACTCCCGGTTTAAAGTCGAAAACAATGAATATGCTCTTATATCTAGAGCTACAAGGTATATCGGTTCATAAATACCTAACTCAAAAGATCATATATAATCCAAAGGTCAAATTCTAATTCAACAGGAAATAAGATATATCGCAAAACTGTACAACTTTATACATGGCAAAAGCAGTATTATATAATCAATACTTCAAAGTATAGATTTAGAAAACTTGCCTGATGCTGGAGAAGTGTTAGGGGTTCACGACGATGTCGGACAATCTAGACAAAGTCAAAGAAAACGTACGATTAATCCCCTTATAAATCAACGTTTAAACACGCAAGCGAAACACAACCAAGGCATTTTTAGCTCGCTTTAGGCTCATAATAAGTCCATGTTAATCGACAATTACTTAAGTCATAAGTTTGGTTCGAAACCAACCCTCGAATTGATCAAGTCATATGTAAGCACTTATAAGTTTGGTTTCTAAATCGTGTTTTTAGGGGTTTTCACTTGCGCAACCTCGACTTATGAATTTTTATAAAATCGAAAATTAATATTTTTAACTCGCAATCTTGCTAACTGTCCTTAGCATTTTATCACCAAATTTCACATTTTAAAACGGCTCTTAAGGGTCTCGAACATAGTGACCAAGTGATTACATTTCTGCGATAAAATCATTCGAATCACTTTCACCAAAACTAGCAAAACTCTTAAATCGTAAACTCTTTTAATGCAATTTTTGCGGAAAAATAAACTAAACAACCATATCTTTACATCCATAGGCAGTGGTAAGTCTAGAATTGGTTTTATGGTCTCGGGCCTTAACTGTTTTCAAGGGTTAACAAAATTTCATCATTACGACGGCTATGAATCGAACATTTCCATTTTGTTTCATTACAATCAAGCCACACCGGGCAAACTATACTCTCATATCACAACCAAACACTCTTACATGACCTCTAAGGTCAGTGGTGTGGCTACATTCCAACACCAATCATTTTTCATATTTTATACAACCAAACAATCATAAAATTCCTTAATATGCACTTATCTTTACATAACATTAAAACCACATCAAAAACTCATAAAAACTCAAAGGGTGGGTTGCGATTTTACCTTCCTTGATACTCTAGGAACACTAGCAGAGCTTGTCACACCTTGGTATGGTCTTGGATAGTTTCAACAAAGCCTAAAAGCCATGAACAAAACATGGAAACAACGTAAAACACTATTCAAACTTTTAAAATCTGTATAAAATCGAAAACTTAGAGATTGGTTCTCAAATTTTTAACACACCTTCTAATCTTCAAGGGTTTCTTTTGAGCTATAGATCATCAAATTTGAAGCTTCTAGCTAGGGTTTTGAGCCCCATCTTTCTGCTGGACAGAAACTAGACAGATTTGGTTCTCCAACTTGGAGGAGGGATTTGACTAGGCTACACTCCTTTGTTAGCCATGAAATTTTGAACGAATGTTCTACGTATATTGAGGAAGCTATGGTTCAAATTTGGTGATTTATGAATGGGTAGAAGTGGAGATATGAATTTTGCTTTGGCATGTGGTTCTGCTGGGCAGTTTTGGAGAGATTATGTTTTGCTTGCTTTATCTCTTGGTTAATGATGTATATACCTTGCTTCTATCCTATTTACATCAGTTGTTATCTTTTAATTAGGAGGCTTTGGAGTCCACCAATCAAAACACTTCTTGTTTAGCTTCTTTTGGAAGATTTATCCACTTGGTTGTGTGTTTACTAGTCTAACCTTGCCCTTTCACTCTATTTGCTCTTCTAGCCTTGCCCCTTCAATATATCCATGAGCCACTCACTTAATTTACTTTAAATGAACCTCCATGAAGTGCTTGGGCTGAGCATGGGCTTGTTTATAAGGCCTTAGGCCTTTTGGATGGGCTTTGTGCAAGTTCTCTCGTCGTTTGCTTCATCGAATGATCTCTGTGATTGTCTCAGTGGTTTCTCCTCTATAAAACCTCTTGGATATATATATTATCCTCTCCCACATCATATATTAGTGTGTTAGGGTGGTTCTCATTCTCAAGTAGATATTAAATCCAATATCCTTGATATATTCTCTTTATCTCAGAATTTGCTCTCCCGGTTTCTCAAGCGTTCTCGAACTCGTTTGCATTCTCTTTGCTCTAGGATTATATTCTCAATCCTCCTTCCCTCTCATAATATTTCCTCCCTTGGAATTCTAATATTTAATATCCTCAACTTATAATCCATTATATTCCTGACTTCCCTGTCAAAAGTGGAATAAACAATGCTTGGATTCTCTGAATTCCGTCCTCGTTTACATTCACTCATTCTCTCTGTACTTCCCTAGTACATACTTGGTTTTCTCATTTCTCAATTCCTATAGTGAGTACTCTAACTCACTTCTCATCTCTCCTCTAGGGTACATTAACTTATCTCTTGGACGATAGATTATTCTTATCTATGTCGTCAATCACTGAATTCCATTGTTCAGAAAATACATATATGTATCGGGATCATTATCCATAGAAATATCCATTCATTACAACCATTGTTTATTGAAATCATTATTCACTGATGTACTTAATTGTAATAAGAAAAGTTTTAATTCTACCACCCGCGTAGGGTGATGACATCGTCCATTAGGGGAGTTTTCTCATCCTTGATCTTTTATTTTCAATGAGGACATTGTTTTGTTCATGTTTGGGGATATTAGATTAGAGGATAGTAGGGTCGCATATTAATTTAGTTGCATATAAAATCATACTCATATAATTTAGTGCATATTCATATTATTTAGTTGCATATATAAATAAAAAAAATTAACAAGTTATCATGTAGTTGCATTACTAGTCCTTTTAGATTGTTTGCATGTTTAGGGTGCATTTGTGTAGTTGTTTGCCATGTGTTAGTTACAGAGGCATGCCTGTATACATCTAATAACAAGCCTAATTGTTTGTAATGCTTTGCATTACTTACATGACCTCTTAACTGAGGGAACCTCTAGTTGTAGAGTTTCTGTTTGTATTGTACTTGTAGTAGGCATCAAATCTTAGTTGTGTAACTGTACTTATAAAGTCAAGAATAATGCTTGAAAGAAGTTCCAAGGTTCATGCCTCAAGCAAGAAGAAAAAGACTGTCAAATAATCACAGTTGGGATTTGAAGAAATGAAGAATTTGCCTAAGTACCAATTCGAGAAGTATATTTGTCTATTCAAGAAGTCCAGCATTCGAGAAGTCATGGATTCGATATCTCAAGACACCATTCGATATGTCTACTACTCTATTCGAGAACTCAAGAAGTCAACAAGTCAAAGTGGTAGTCGAGTTCTCAAAGAGTCAACAAGTCAAAGTTCCATTCGATATCTCAAGGACTCAGAAAGCTATTCGATATCTCGAGGATTCGATAAGTCAAATGTTCTATTCGACAACTCAAGGAATCCTGATGGAAAAGAGCTATTCGAGAAGTGGTTCGACATGTCAATATAACAGTGTTCGAGAACTCAGAGTTATCGATCAAGTCAATTCTAGTTCTCGAATCATCTACTTAGTCACTTCTCGAATACACTCTTGGAGACAAAATACTGAAGAAATTGTACAAGTCAGAAACCTGCAACAAGCCAATGCACTTTATGGACCACAATCTGTAACGTGCTCTGGAAAGCCTACAAGGAAGCTTGGAGAGATATAGAAGAGACAAGGGGCTAAAGAAGTAGATCTAAACAGGCTTTACAAAGTCAAATATGTAACCGTTTGGACACTTACTCAAAAAGGATAGACAGACTAGAAAGTAATTTGTTCAGCTACCTTATTTGTAGTAAGTAGGGTGTATCCATGTTCTATAAGGATACAGCCTCACTTCCTTAGTAACTAACTTTGTGAGTCAAGTTTTTCATACACTGTAAGCTGTATCTCTCTGAGAAAAACGAAGCTGAGAATACTATCATTTGTATTCACAGATTGTAGCAACCTTTATCTAATACTCCCTCCGTCCCTCCCAATTCTTTACAATTGGGTTGGGCACGGAGATTAAGAAAGGAAAAAAAATAAGTGGGAAGAGAAAGAAAGTGAGTGGAAAGTGGGTAAAATTGTGGGACCTATCAATATTTAAGTAATAGATTAGAAAGATGGAGGAAAGTAGTGGAAAATGGTGGGCCCTTTTTATTTGTTTAAAGGTTAAAACTTTACTATTTTTGGAAAGTTTGGAAATGTAAAGAATTGGAAGGGACATCCCAAAATGGAAAATGTAAAGAATTGAGAGGGACAGAGGGAGTAATACATTAGATTAAAGTAATATTGTGTCTTGTGTTGTTCTTTATCCGCACCTTCACTCTTGCACACACAAACACTTACTTGCTACACAGACTCGAACAAGAAAAGTTCAAGAATCCATTCACCCCCCCTATGTATTCTTTTACTGTATTCAATACTCAACAAGTGGTATCAGAGCGGGTTGTTTATTCAAAAATAGAAAAACGATCATGAGTTCGAATACACCAAAGACTACAGGAACAGTGAAAGTCCCTAAGTTTGACAAAGAAAACTTCAACCTCTGGAAGATAAAGATGATGTTGTTCATCAAAGCCTCTCATCCTTTGTATCCTGAGATTCTCAAGAATGGTCCTTTTGTTCCACAACAAGAGATACCAAAGAAGACTGTTGGAACCACAACTATCCCAAGATCTTATGAGGCCAAGGATCCATCAAAATGGACAGAATCAGAAAGGGAGAAGGTTGCTCTTGACAGCCACCTCATGTTGCTTATCATTGATTCCATGGACATGTCAATGTTTGCAAACATTGCATCATGTACATCTGCCAAAGAAATGTGGGATCACATTGAGGTGTTGTGTGAAGGAACTGATGAGGTTAAGGAAAACAAGAAACAGATACTGGTCACACAGTATGAAGCTTTCATGGCACAGCCCAAGGAAAGCATTACTGAGATGTTTGAAAGGTTTCACAAGCTAGTCACTGAGTTGCAGATGAATGGCAAGGTTTACAGCACCAAGGAGTTAAATATGAAATTTCTGCTATCTTCACCAAATCATCTAGAGCAAAGAGTCATTTCTCTAAGGGAAAGAGATTTGAACAAAGTCACCTATGATGTGCTCTATGGAGTCTTAAAGACTCATGAGCTTGAGTTACTTCAGAAAAGGGCTATCCAAGCCAACCAAGGTAGAATGATAAACACATCATGTGCCTTGATTGTCAACAAATCTATTCAAGACCTAGAAGCATCTACAAGCCAATTAAGGATTGAGGAGGTAGTAGAAGAGGAAGAAACTGAAGCTGAGGTAAGTGAACCTGTTGAGGAAAAGGAGGAAGAAGAGTTTTACACTCTTGAAGAACTAGATGGGATGGAAAATACTTCATATGCTTTCATGGCTAGAAAATTTCCAAACATCAGATTTAAAAGAAATCAACCCTTCAAATCCAAAACTCAAAACCATTCAGTCAACAAGAACAAGGCACCTGTGAAACCAAATAGAAATAAATTCAGAGCCAGCTATGTGGATAGGTCATCTGTAAGGTGTTATAGATGCAATGACCTAGGGCATTTTGCCAGTGAATGCAAGAAGCCTAAAAAGAAGGATAGAGATTATCTTGAGCTTGAAGCTAAGTATGAGGCCCTTCTGAAAAAGCAGACACAAGGTAAGGCCTACATAGCTGAAGGGAAGTGTTGGGATGATTCTGACAGTGATGGAGAGGAACAAGAATTCTGCAATTATGCCTCGATGGCCAATTCCAAGGATGACACATCTCTATCAGATCCTCAGGGCAAAGAAAGTGAAAAGAAGGTCATGTGGATTTTGGACAGTGGATGCTCAAATCATATGACTGGTGATATGGCCCTGCTATCACAGTATGAGGAAAAGGCTGGCCCAATGGTTACTTTTGGAGATGACAGCATGGGTAACACATTGGGATATGGCAAGTTAAAAGTTGGAAATGTCATCATTGAAGATGTAGCACTGGTCAAGGGACTCAAGCATAATCTGCTAAGTGTTGGTCAGTTTACTGACAGAGGATTCAAGGTGGATTTTGACAAAGATGAATGTTTGATCACCCACAAGAAGACTGGTGATTTTGCTCTATCTAGAATAAGGAAGGGAAGCCTGTTTGTAGCCAATATGGATTCTGCAAACAAGGACAAAATTTGTTGCTTTTACTCAAAAGCATCAAATGAAGATTGTTGGCTGTGGCACAAGAAACTATCACACCTGAACTTCAAAGCCATTAATTCTCTGGTCAAAAGAGAGTTAGTGAGAGGCATGCCCACACTTGAATTCTGTCAAGAAGGAGTGTGTGAGGCTTGTCAAAAAGGAAAGATGAAAAGATCTAGCCACAAGACAAAGACAGTGACATCTATAACCAAGCCCCTACAACTCATTCATATGGATTTGTTTGGGCCCGTCAATATTATGTCACTAGGAAGAAAGAAGTATGCATTGGTGATGGTTGATGATTTTACAAGGTATACATGGGTGGAATTTCTGGCATCAAAAGATGAGGCTCCACAAGTAATCATTGAGCATATAAAGAAAGTTGACAAGGAAGCGAAGGCCAACAATGCAAGTGTGATTGCACTGAGAAGTGATAATGGAACAGAGTTCAGAAATGTCATACTTGAAGCATTCTGTAAAGAGAATGGCATTTCTCAGCAATTCTCAGCTCCAAGGACTCCACAACAAAATGGAGTTGTTGAGAGAAAGAATAGAACTCTAATTGAGGCTACTAGAACAATGTTACTTGATGCAAAGATGCCTACATGTTTTTGGGCTGAGGCTGTGAGCACTGCATGCTATATCCAGAATAGAACTCTCATCAACAAAAACACTGGAAAGACACCTTACAATTTAATGACTGAAAAGAAGCCTACTCTAAAGTATGTTCATACTTTTGGAAGCAAATGCTTTGTGTTAAAGGACAATTCAGAATATGTTGGTAAGTTTGATGCAAAGGCATTTGAAGGAATTTTTCTTGGCTACTCTATGGAAAGAATTGCATACAAAGTTTATGTCATCAGTCAAAAGAAAATTATGGAAAGCACAGATGTGACATTTGATGACAGTAAACTACCTGGACTAGAAGAAGCCAATGATGAAGATAAAGATCCATTAAGGTTTGATAATATAGATGATTCTGATAAAGAGATTGAAACTGGAGTTGAAACTCAAGTTCAACAAACTCAAGTGAATGATGATACAAGAGAAGAATGTGTGCCAATCAATAATGAAGAAACAAGCATCCAAGACACACCTGTGAGTAGTGACAACTTCACAAGGGGAGGAAATGAGAATGACCATGATGTGGATGATGAAGCAACATCAAGAATGAGAAATCAGGCTGAGCACTCAAGGAAATGGGATAGATCACACACTGTAGAGCAAATCATTGGAGATCCTAATGCAGGAGTAAGGACTAGGAGAGCAACTCAGAATGAGTGCCTCTATGGCTGTTTTCTATCACAAGTTGAGCCTAAGAAACTTGATGATGCACTGTTGGATCCATATTGGATTATTGCTATGCAAGAGGAGCTGAATCAATTTGAAAGGAACAAAGTATGGGAACTTGTGCCTGCACCAAAGAATAGAACCATTGTTGGAACAAAATGGGTTCTAAAGAATAAGATGGATGAAGATGGTGTAATAGTAAGAAACAAAGCAAGGTTGGTTGTAAAAGGATACTCTCAACAGGAAGGCATTGATTATGATGAGACATTTGCTCCTGTTGCTAGATTGGAAGCCATCAGAATATTCTTGGCATTTGCTGCTCATTCAAACTTTAAAGTTTATCAAATGGATGTCAAGAGTGCATTTCTGAATGGAGAATTGGAAGAAGAAGTTTATGTGCAACAACCACCTGGCTTTGAGGATCCACACTTCCCAGAATTTGTCTACAGATTGATTAAGGCATTGTATGGACTTAAGCAGGCTCCAAGAGCATGGTATGATACCTTATCACAATTTCTTCTTGAGAATCAATTCGCTAGAGGCACATTGGACAAGACACTGTTTTATAAGAAGCATGGTGATGATCTTATCCTAGTTCAGATCTATGTGGAAGATATCATTTTTGGTTCTACAAATGAGAAGCTGTGTGAGAAATTTTCTAAACTCATGCAGAGCAGATATGAGATGAGTATGATGGGAGAGTTGACATTCTTTCTTAGATTGCAAGTTAGTCAGAGAAAGGATGGTATCTTTATCAATCAGACCAAGTACATCAAGGATCTATTGAAGAAGTTTGACTTGGAAGATTGCTCACCTGCAAAGACACCCATGGCCACTGCAACTAAATTGGATGAAGATGTTAAAGGCAAGAAAGTAGACATCTAAGTCTACAGAGGCATGGTTGGTTCTCTACTCTACCTCACTGCAAGTAGGCCAGACATCATGTTTGCTACATGCTTGTGTGCAAGGTTTCAATCAAACCCAAAAGAATCACATTTGATTGCTATAAAAAGGATCTTTAAATATCTGAAGGGCACTCCAAACTTGGGACTATGGTATCCTAAGGACACAGGGTTCAATCTGGTTGGTTATTCTGATGCTGATTATGCTGGATGCAGAGTAGATAGGAAAAGCACCTCAGGTAGCTGACAGTTTCTTGGACAAAGGTTAGTCTCTTGGTATAGCAAGAAACAACAATCCGTGTCAACTTCTATAGCTGAGGCTGAATACATAGCTGCTGGAAATTGCTGTGCTCAAGTGCTTTGGATTAGAAATCAACTTAGAGATTATGGACTTGTGTTGGAAAGAATTCCAATCATGTGTGACAACACAAGTGCAATCTCTATAGTTGCCAATCCTGTCAATCATTCTAGGACAAAGCACATTGACATCAGATATCATTTCATAAGGGAACATGCAACTAATGGGACCATTGAGTTGCATTATGTTTCTACAGATAAACAACTAGCTAATATATTCACTAAGTCATTAGATGAAGCCACCTTCACAAGGTTGGTTAGTGAGATTGGAATGCTGAATTCTTCAGATTCTGGCTAGGTGAATATAGCATCTAGATTGTTGCAGCAGTAAACACTTACTTTATCTAAATTCTCAATATTTTTGGAGTAAGTGTTGGCTGAAAATATGATTTATAAATATTTCAAATCTGTTGCATATTTAGAAAATCATATTCTCTTGTTAACTTGAAATTTCTATGAAATTTTGAGAAAATCACTGTTTAATTTGCTAGAATATTCGTGAATGAATATGGCTGGTAAATTTTGAAAAGATAGTGAAAATTGAGTTTCTATGAGTATAATTCGACAAGTCAGACTTCTCAAGTGATTCACTATTCGACATCTCTAACAAGTCTCCTTAGAGCACTCTCGAGTTCTCGAATAGAGTCTTTTAGAGTTCTCGAATAGAGGTTTTCTTGACTTCTCGAATATAGTGTTTTAGTTCTCGATTGACTGAGTTCTCGAATACTATATTTGAGTTCTCGAATCATTTGAAAAGGCTGATTTCTCGCTGAATTTTAACCGATTTTGGATTTTTATTCAGAATTCAGAATTACTCATAAAAACATATTTTACCTAATTTAGATTTACTTCTAAGTTAGATAACTACCAGCTGTGAGTTACAACCTGCTTGAGTTATCGAATAAGCCTTTCTTGACTTCTCGAATAGTTGTTTTCTACTTCTCGAATGCCTGACTTGTCGATACAGAACATACATCTATTCGACAATTTAAGCACTTCATACTTTTACAATTTCACATCTATTCGATTCATTTCATTCGATTTCTCAAGCATCCAAACTCCCAAAACCTCTGAAACCCTAACTGCAAAAGCTAAATTTCTTCTTCAACCTTCAATTTCTTCTCTCTCTCTCTCTCTCTCACACACAAATGGCAACAGTAAAGTTCAACACCAATTTCATTGCTCTAACTAGTGATGTTGAAGCACCCAATGCCAATTTCAAGTGCTTTGTGAAGTGGATGTCTGAATCGTACATCAAGAATGCTATATCTGTTAACCCAACTCTGTATCTCGACATTCTAGAACAGTTTTGGCAGTCTACTACAGTGGAGGTGGTGGCTCTTGACTCTGCAATATCCTCGTACATCATCTACTGCAAGATTCAAGACAAAAATATCACTATCACTACAGAGGATATGAATGAGGCACTTGGGATGGGTACCAAAGGAGAGGTGTATGACCCACTTGCTACAAATGCTGAATTGGAAGACTTCTTTGATTTCATCAAATATGTAGACAGAATCAGTCTTGGGCACTTGAACAAGAAGCATTTGAGGAAGGAATGGAGTTATGTGTTTGCTACACTTCTTCAAGTCTTCACTGCAAGAAAATCCAGCTATGACCAAATTAGTACTCCTGCACAGCAAATAGGCTATGCCTTAGCTTATGGAAAGAAGATAGACGTTGGTCTCATCATTCTGCAGAAGCTGTATGGGAGACTTGGTAAGAATTCAGCCAAGAGAGGTAATGAAATTTTCTTCCCTCGTTTTATTCAATCTGTCCTTAATTTCTTAGATGATAAATTGATTGAATTAGATGGGATGAATAAAAATAGAATAGGCTATCCTAAATCCATGACCAAACTCATTTTTGGTAATTTGGAGACTAGGAATGATGTGGATGTAAGACTTAACATAACTCCCCATATGGAGAGTTTGTTTAGAACTTACCCTCACAACATGCCAACATTTGCCTCTAAGTCTGAGTTAGCTAAGCCCAAGAAAGTAAAACAAAATGCTAACCCAGGTCTAGCTAACCAACCCTCTCAACCAAACACTCTACCAATCACTGAGCCAACTGCACCATCCTCTCAAAAGGGTGATGTTAGTAAAAAGAAGAGAAAGGAAGTCATGTCTGCACCCTTAAATATTCTATCTGAAGCAGCATTAGCTGTTGAACTAGGTCTTGAAAGTGAGGAACCAGAGTCACCCTTACTAAGGCCAAAGAAGAAGAAGAAAACTAAGACCACCTCTTCAGTCACACAAATGGCTGAAGTTCTAAAATCAGGGGCAAACAGCTCACTAGATGTATCCTCTCAACAGGGTGCATCTATAGAATCAAGCATCCTCCCCAATGCACCTTCTAGTATTGAGTCAGCACATGGGAGTGATAAGGCTGGCACTACACTGAGTGGAGAGCACATCACACTTGAAACTCCCTCTATCTCTCAGGGGGAGTTGTCAAAATCTACTCTACAACACACTTCTCTTCCAGAATCTTCATCTCAAATTTCTTTGGAGCCTGTAATTCAAGAAATTGAAGAGCAAGGCTTTGATCACCAAGAATCCTTTTCTCTTGGTGAGCCAATTGACTCAAGTGACTTAGTGCATGACACTTTGCTCACCACCCAGGACCCACATTTAGATGGTGAGGGAATGCATGCTGGGGCATCTCCTAATGACACCATCACAAATACAGAGGTTCCACTAGTTTTCACTAGAGACTCTATGCCTATGTCAACAGCTGGTGTAACTCATCCCACTTCTGTGGAGACACCAGTAGTAGAGTCAATCCATCCGGTTACAGAAGTTGCATCTGTAACTAAGGAGTCTAGCTTGCCTAGCTCTAGCTCTGACTTTATGTCACAATGGCTGAAGCCTGTGCACCATGACAGTGCTTCATGATCAGGGTCTGCTCCACAACAATTGACGGTTGAAGCACTTCAAAGCTTAATTGTGGATCAGATCATTGAGTTCACAAAGATTGCACAGCACCTCCTCACTGCCAACCTGCCCAATCCTGACTATGAAGCTATTCGCCTGTGCCATAAAGAGGATGTGGAGCTACAACAGGCCAAAATTGTGGATGAGTCTGAGAGAGAAGGCAATGTAGATGCCTGGCTTCAAGGAAAATATGACATTCCTCTCTCAGAAGGCCTACATTACCTCAGAGAAGAGTACATCACTTCACTAGGGTCCAATGCCAAATCTCTCACCCCTAGTGCTGTGTATGAAGCAGTCAATGACAGTTACAAGGGAATTCTCAAGGCTGCACACTACCTTGGCAAGGGTCTAAAGACAGAAGTCACAGAAGTGTGTACAGCCACAACCAAGGAGGTGCATGAGTTAAAAAGAGCTTTTGATTCCAAATTCCCTCAACTGGAGACTGTGGTCAAGGAAATTCTAGTCTGCAAGTCTAGCTGTATCAAAATGGACAATGGCTTGGCCCTTCTCAAAGATACTGTCACACGGCTGGGGCATAAGTTTCAATCTCTGTCTGATCAAACCACAGACTCAAATGCCATGCTGAGAACAATGTTCAAGAATCAATATGGGGATAAGCTGGTAACTGAGGTCCCTGTTCATGACATGACCAAGTATGAAGTCCAAAGACTCAAGGATCAATCACTCTCTGGCTTCAGGGCACATGAGCTATTCACTAAAGTGGATACTCTTGAAAAGGAGGTGGCTACTCTCACTAAGTCCAATGCTCATCTTACAGACAAGGTTGCACTTCTCAATGATCAGTTGAACACTCAAGCAACCACCACAGTTGATGTTCTTCTGCATCAACAATCTATGTTGGCTGCTATGATGAAGCATATGGGTCTCCCTCTACCTGAAGAATCTTCAAACCCAAAGGTCAATTCTAAAGCCTCTGTGCCTGACAACAAGCCTATGGGGGAGAAAAGGTTAAGAAACTCAAATCCAAAGGGGGAGAAACCTAAGGAGAAGGGCATACAGATAAATGAGGGTGGTCACCAAAGAGCTTCAAAATCTATAACCAATGTGCCAGGCAAAGGAAAAACAAAGGTTGATGAGCCTCCTACCTCACTGCCAGTTGTTACTCTACCAACTATGCATGTCATTACTCCTGGTGGTCAGAAGCAATCTATCACAACCACAGTGGTTGCAGGGAGTATGCCATCTGACAAACCTCCATCCTCCATATTTGAAAGTGCCAAGCCTATAGAAGTCAAAGTTATTACTGAGGCCAAGCTACAAGAAGTTGTTAACTCAAATGTTTATCATGATAAAGCCTTCTTAGAGTTTCTGAAAGCCACAAGGGAACAGGCTGGATGTAATAACCCTAACTTTGGCAATGCTACAGTGATCCTATGAATAGTAAATTTCGAGGATTTAGAGAAATGGTATATAGGTACTTTATAATGGAAACATAAAATGAATAAACAGAAACCATATTAGTATTGTACAATGGAAATAAGTGACTCGAAATGACGTTAGATTCCAGAAATTCCTGAAACATGGATTTTGAGGATTTTGATTTTGAATAAGCTTCTAGTGGACATTAAGGAGCATGGAAGCATTATAAGAATTATATATTGAGGGATTAGTGAATTTAGAATTGAGCCAGGGGAATTATTAAGTTAAGAGAATATCAAGGGAAATTGGATTTGTAAATGATTTCAAAACCACTGAGATAATGAGGTACATTCGTAACGAACCACAATCAGACGAATATGGAGATTAAGCAACCAAGATTTATTATATAACAAGGATACATACCCCATTATAATTACCAAGATTATTAGCATTATACCTAGGAAAATCAAGAAAAGGATTTATGGATGCATCCAATGACATCACTAATGACATCACACTCCACTAACACTTGTTTAAGGGGTAGATTAGTCTTTTAATCTCATAAAAATCTACCAAGCTTCCAACACAATCTAAATTAGTAGTAAGTAAGATGAGATCAAAGAAATAAACACAAAAATCTCTCCCCCTTTCCTCTTATACTACATTCGGCAAAACCTAGAAATAAGAAAAAAAAAAATTTACAAACCCTAGCTCTCTTCAAGATTAATTCAAGGGAAAAATCATGGATGCTCTTGGAGGATAGAAAGAGAGATTTACAAAGTTTCATAGCCAATCATCATCATCTTCATAGGTAATAAAATCATTTAAGTGCAAGATGAATAGTAGTGAATAGTGTTTTTCAAGTTTTAATCTTTGTTTTAATGGTTCCTTTAGTTAATCCAAGCTAATTCAAGGTTGTTCAAGGTGTGTCCAAGGATTATTAAGGATTATTAAGTGTTCTTCAAGCTTCAAGGAGGTATAATAACCCTTGCCCTTTTGTATTTATAGTAGATATTGAAGTGGTTAATAGTTAAGTGTTGTTAATGGAAAGTTTATGATGAATATGTGTTATGAATGGTTGGGTTTGATATGAAATTTGTGTTGTGAACTTGGAACCATGGCTGGAATGTAGTCCACATGGTGTGGGGTTTGATTATGGTGTTGATGATGGTTTTGGAGTGGTGAAATTTTGGAAAGTATGAAATTACAGCAGTTATAATGTCCGATTTTCGTTAGAACGACAAACTGCCCTGTTTTTGGACAACAATGCAGTACGGTAGGTTACTGTCCAGCACACTTAGTGACCATGAAATGATAGAGCTTAGTTCATAGATCGTTTTGATATAAGGTGCGTTAAAATCTGATGAACGGTTTAGGAGAAAAGTCAGTTTTAGTGAAAGACGTTCGATAACCGAGAAAACGCAATTGTATCAACCTTGAGGCTAAAGTTACCATACTTAGACATTTTTAAAAGCCACGAAATTTTGGGATAGTGTAGTAGGGTAGTCAGAGGACCTCTGACAGTTGACGTTACATTAAAATTCGAAATCCATATTTTCTGAGAATTTTTACAGTTAAGTGTGGTCGTTAGGGAAAATGGTGAAAACCCCTGAAACTTCAATTGAACTTATAAATGGTTAAGTCCTTGAACCTTTGGGGTAATAATAATACGTTAAACATACATTGAAGTGTAAAGGGTGTTGTTATACGAGAGGGTAGTGAGTAAGAGATGTGATATTCTAATGACAGTCCTTTTGTGTTTATAGAAATTCCGGAGGAGGAACCAGCCATATTGTCAGGATACAGAAACCGAGGCAAGATCCTTCTATCCCTACTTTAAAAATTATTTATCTTCGGAATGATAATGATATCATGGCATATATTTATGTATATGTGATGCTTTTGTTGCTATATTGCAAAGAATATATTTTCTTGATTGTGGGAAGTTAAAGAGAGATGGATATGTTTTCTGAAATATGAATATAGAGATGATTACGAATGGAGCGAATATGCTCTAGGGTAAAAGAGATATGAAAGAGAATGGTATCAGTTGTTATCTAGGGTTATATGGTTTATAATGCTATATTATAAACATTCTTTTTAGTGTATGTTATATACATATATTTTATAGAAGTAATGTGCGAGAATGGAAATGAAATAAGTGAATGACATATGGAAATGTGAAATGGTGTTGATAAATTGAATAATGATCTTATAAAAAGGGGGATAGCAATAAAAAGCGTAAGAGGCTGTGTGCTGCACAGTCCAGCAATCAATCAATAAAAAGCGTAAGAGGTTGTGTGCTGCACAGTCCAGCAATCAATATTTTAATTCGGCCCAAGAGTTGCCGAAGGAGGATGTAGTGGTAGACCTTCCTCCAGGGGGATGTAGTGGTAGACCTTCCTCCTTCTACCGGTAGTAAAAAGGGACGGATACGGAGGGCGACTGATCATCGTGCCTCACGTATTCGGCAACAGTGAAAACCCCTACAATATTGAATAAAGAATAAATGATAAAGTCAGATTGATATACTGGAAAGGAAAAATGATATGAAAGATGGAATTATTGATATAGATGAAGAGAAACTGATACTGTATTACCTTAGATTTCTTTCTTATAATAGTAAGTGGATGATGTATTATTAAATAAGAGTTTTATTCTTCCTTAAAGTTTATAAATTGGTTACTGCTTACATATGTATATACGTGTATACTTGGTTACCTTTTTAAATTCTAGTTTCCAATATTATCTTGCTGAGCTATTATAGCTCACTCTTGCTATTTATCTATATACAGCTAGGTATGCCCATACTACGCAGAACGCCCCGCAAGAGGGTAAGGGAAAGGCGACCTTCTGAGAGCTCGTTAGCATCAATCACCGAGGTAGATGACCATCGCAAGGGGTTTAGAGGGCTTATGTATATTAAGTGTGCAAGTTTGAAAGTTTGTAATAAATTTGGTTGTTGAAATGCTTCTTGTAGAAGTATCACTCAACAATGTACTTAAGTATGATTCTGGGTTTGTAATAACTTTTTAATTCTAAACTCTTATTATGGTAAATGTTGTTCTCTGAGCATATGACTGGTGTTTGTGTGTATTACTGTGGGGTCATTTGCATAATTATTAATTATAAAAAAAAAAAAAAACCCAAGAGATATTGATTTTGAATGGAAGTTGGTTCGTGGTGGCCCAAATTCATGACCCCGGATTTGGGGTTGTCACACTGGTGACACTCAGTTCTATCTGAGGGAGTTGAAGGAGCAGATTGACTACATCACTGTCATCCCCAAGAAAGTCAATAATCTATGGTTCAAGGAGATAGTGATGATATCCAAATCAAAGATATGGCATCTAACATACAAGACTCTACAAGCCCTAAAACACTCAGAGATAGATGCCATACTTGAGCTTATTGAGAAGAGAAATGAGAACAACAAAAGTCTGTTTGATGATTTGAGGAATGGCCAACCTTCAAGGCTGCCAGAAGTGATCAAGAAGCCATGGACAATCATCTATCAGTCTGGCACCAAAATTGAAGACATCAAGCAATTGGTCATTCCCCATGATCTCATTTCTCGAAATCACAGACTGGTCAATGCTATCATTGATCAACTACAGAAGAAAATTGGAGCCAGAAATGCTGAAGAAATTGAAGCACTGCACATTCTCAGATCTTTTATAGCAACTGGTGAAACTCCAGAGAGGGCTCAACCTAGGAGAAATAAGGATGATGACTCTGAAGACAAAAGTGATGGGAGGAGGAGACATCACGGGAGAGATAAGGGTGATGAAGATGAGAAGAAGAAGAAGGATGACAGGAATAAGAAAGATGGTGATGACCAAGGAAAAGTCTATGAGAGGAAGATTGGAAAACAGCAAGCCTTAGGCATTGCTAGCAGTAACCTCACCACAACACAAGACTCTGAGTCTAGGGTGAATACTATTAGTAATGACCTACCAAAATCTGATTCAATGGCTTCTGCAACTGTTTTGCCACCTCAAGAAGAGAAGAAGATTCAAGCCAAGAAACCATGTGTATGTTTCAGAAAGCAAACTGCTAATGGAACACTACTATGGTCTACCAACAAAGGTCAAAGATTTCAGCCAAGCAACCATGTAAAAAGGATCAAATTCAAACAAGCTGCAAAGAAACCAAGGCTATCCAAATCAAGGACTCCGACAATTTATCCAGGATTGAAGCTCCAACCACTTGATGAAGACTTTGATATAGACCAACTGCAATTCCTAAGAGCTCAGAGAATCTATCATATTGCCATTATTGATGATTGCTTAGAAGTCAAATATACTGATGGAAGAGAGGAGAAATTCAGACAAGGGCAGTGTCAAAAGTATGGTAAGTTGGATGACATAGAAAGGATGATTGCACTATTGAATGTTAATGACAAAGTGGAAAGGGTTTGGAAACTGGAGCTAGCTGCTTTTGTAAAGATGAAAAGAGATCATGATGAAGAGATAAGGAAGGGATGCCTTGAGAGATGGATAGAAAGGGAGAAGGAAATTGATAGACTGGAAGCTGAAGCAGAAAAGCTAAGGGCAAAAGGATTGTGTAGAGTTCAATTCAATCCCTATTTGGTGAAGTATAGGAGAAGAAATGGGGAGCATGTCAATATAAGAATGGACCTACTCAATCACTATCCTGCCAACATTCTGAAGCCAGTACTTGAAGATTTCAAGAATTCTATTCTGCTTGAAGAGTTGGATGCCTTAGCTGAGATAATAAAGGCCGTGGATGAGAATGCAAGAAAGGAGAAAGAAAGAAGACAGAAAGCATATGATGATCTACAAGCCAAGGCAATGGAGATGGAATCAAATGAGAATGGCTAGTATTTCATCATACTGTAAGATTGTTTATCTTGTAATTTCATTCATGTGCTCAATCAATCTACATACCTGTACTTTTAAAGTTTTATCTTTATGTATGTTAGGCTTGTTATCAGACATGAAATTGTGACTAAGGGACTCACTCACAATTTGGGGGAGATTGTTAGTTACAGAGGCATGCCTGTATACATCTAATAACAAGCCTAATTGTTTGTAATGCTTTGCATTACTTACATGACCTCTTAACTGAGGGAACCTCTAGTTGTAGAGTTTCTGTTTGTATTGTACTTGTAGTAGGCATCAAATCTTAGTTGTGTAACTGTACTTATAAAGTCAAGAATAATGCTTGAAAGAAGTTCCAATGTTCGTGCCTCAAGCAAGAAGATAAAGACTGTCAAATAATCACAGTTGGGATTTGAAGAAATGAAGAATTTGCCTAAGTACCAATTCAAGAAGTATATTTGTCTATTCGAGAAGTCCAGCATTCGAGAAGTCAGGGATTCGATATCTCAAGACACCATTCGATATCTTTGAATACACTGTTCGATATCTCATTCGATATCTCAGAGATTCGATATGTCTACTACTCTATTCGAGAACTCAAGAAGTCAACAAGTCAAAGTGGTAGTCGAGTTCTCAAAGAGTCAACAAGTCAAAGTTCCATTCGATATCTCAAGGACTCAGAAAGCTATTCGATATCTCGAGGATTCGATAAGTCAAATGTTCTATTCGACAACTCAAGAAATCCTGATGAAAAAGAGCTATTCGAGAAGTGGTTCGACATGTCAATATAACAGTGTTCGAGAACTCAGAGTTATCGATCAAGTCAATTCTAGTTCTCGAATCATCTACTTAGTCACTTCTCGAATACACTCTTGGAGACAAAATACTGAAGAAATTGTACAAGTCAGAAACCTGCAACAAGCCAATGCACTTTATGGACCACAATCTATAACGTGCTCTGGAAAGCCTACAAGGAAGCTTGGAGAGATATAGAAGAGACAAGGGGCTAAAGAAGTGGATCTAAACAGGCTTTGCAAAGTCAAATCTGTAACCGTTTGGACACTTACTCAAAAAGGATAGACAGACTAGAAAGTAATTTATTCAGCTACCTTATTTGTAGTAAGTAGGGTGTATCCATGTTCTATAAGGATACAGCCTCACTTCCTTAGTAACTAACTTTGTGAGTCAAGTTTTTCATACACTGTAAGCTGTATATCTCTGAGAAAAACGAAGCTGAGAATACTATCATTTGTATTCATAGATTGTAGCAACCTTTATCTAATAATACATTAGATTAAAGTAATATTGTGTCTTGTGTTGTTCTTTATCCGCACCTTCACTCTTGCACACACAAACACTTACTTGCTACACAGACTCGAACAAGAAAAGTTCAAGAATCCATTCACCCCCCCCCCTCTGTATTCTTTTACTGTATTCAATACTCAACACCATGTGTAGTATATTTCATAGGATATCATGTCATGATCCCGTAGTGATAACAGTTCAATTCGATAGTTTCTGATGAGATTGTTGGCAATGAAAGCAAAGGTTTGATTTGATGATTGGCTAGTTTTCTGGCGAAAATAGGCTATACTCGTGCAATTGGTTACTCTTGACACAATCTCTCGTTGAATGCTCAAACTCTCGAACTTTATATAGACATATATGCTTATGGATGATAGTCTCTTGTTTACATATAGAATTCTTTCTATTCTCTTTACGGCTTTAGGATATTGAAGTATAAGTTTGGGGGAAACATTGGATGTGAATACTGTAGTGTATAGAAAAAAAAGAAGTAAGAAAAAAAAGAATAATAATAAGTAAAGGCTAGGTGTCAAATGGCTAGTAGCCGCACAGAGACGTGTGCTTTCTTGCTGGGAGCCATGTGCTTTCTTGCGGGTCGACTGTATTTTTATGGGTCGTTTCTGCATGGGCTTTCTCAATCGTTTCTCACAGAGGGTTGCACAGGTATATATGTTAGGTCAAATAACAAGACTAGGGGAGTTAGTTTTTCTACGTAGAGAAAAAGAAGGAGATTGACACATCTTTCAGAAGCAAAGTGTGGAGAATTAATCTGTGTTTTCATTAGAACAATTGGTTCCTAGTACTTGGTTTGGATATCAATTATTGTTTTACTTAATAACTATGTTACGGATTTGTTTCTCAGAATTCAGTTTATATATCTATTCCAAGATTTGTTTTTAATTATGTTGTCATCTGAACCCATGATGGTGCGCAGTTCATACATGAACTAAACGCTGTCATGAGATTTTAATGGATTGATTTATGGAGTCTAGTAATTTGTTGTTTTGATACTTTGCGCTTGTGATTAATTTCAGGTTGCCTCGCATGGTTGTGCATAATTATAGATGCGTAATTAACATCTTTCTTGTTAATCTCCAATGATTGCGAAAGTGGATTTAGAGATTCAGAACATACCATGTTAGCACAGGTTTATGAAGGGTTCTTCTTCATAACAGTGGTGTAGGTTTGACAGAATCGCACTACCCTGTGTAGTTAATAATGGAGACTTAAGCTGAAATCATTGTGTTTGTAAATCTCATAGAAATATAGGGATTTAGACATATGTGAGGTCCATACAACTTCTATCTATTTGTGGATGTGTGTGTGGTATGGTGTGAGTAAATCGAAAGGTAGCTCATACTAGTTTTGTATTTCCCACTAGCTTCCGTTGTTGATCACATTGCACTGAGTCTGAACATTTAATCTAGACAAAGTAATTCATGAAATTAGAATCTCATGTTTTCTCTCATTAAGTAATCACTTATTAGATAATTGCAGTAGTTAATAAATAGTATAAAATCAACCGTCTATTGATATTTTTCCAAGCATTTGAAATTGGCCATATATTGTTGCATGAGCATATGTTCACAATTGCATCAGGTCTTCGTGGGAACGAACTGAACTTATCATTATATTACTTGTGACCGCGTACATTTGTGTAGTTTTTAGCGAACAAGCTTCGAGCTTTAATGGTTGTGTCTGCGTTCGAGACTGATCGGTACTCACAGAGTGCCTACGTATCTCGAGGTCGAGAATCAAGCCAAAAATGTAGTTCTGAGAATGAGGGGTCAGGCCCTTATATAGGCGTTGGGAGCCTAAGATTTAGAGTAGGGTTAGGAGACTTCATGGAGAAGTCGCCTCCTTGAAGAAGGTTCTAGACTCCTGCCTTGTAAGAGTCTGTTTCCATGTTGGTTTCTTGTATGAGTAATATCCTTATTTGACTCTTATCGCTGAGCTGTTAATCACCCTCAATATTAATTACGAAATTAATATTGAATTTGGGTTTTGGGCCTCATTAATGGGCTTCGTATTTGGACTAAATTAGGTTCATTTAATATATCATTAAATGTGTCTTTGGGCTTATTTTTAGCCCATATCAGGTAATAGCTAATAAAGATAATTTGTTAGTTATTATTTGGGACAAAATGAGTTATTTTAGTTAGAAAATATAGAATATATATTATTTTTTAGCTGTAAAAGATAATCAATTAGTTATTATTAATTTTAATATTATTAGTTTATTTCATTAATTAGAGCAAAATTTTAGTTAGAAAAAGCAATAGCTGAAAAAGGTAATTGGTTACTTATTATGAAGGAGAAGTGTTGGAAATAATTGCATGTAATATTTTGAGAAATGATTGTGTTTTTATTTTTTTTACAATTAAGTAAAAGGATTAATGATAATAAATTAAAACAATTAAATAAAGTAAATACCATACCAAAAAAAAAGGTAACAAAACTTTTAATGTTTCGTTATAACATAGTGTACATTCCTTGTAACAATACAAAACTATCAAGATAACAAAATTAATTGATATTCACTCAAATCAACACATATTTAAGCAATTTGTTTGAGAGACATTTGGATTTTTAACCTTAGACTCTAAGAATATTTTTTTTTTCATATGAGTAAATTAAAATTAGGGCTTAATGATCTTATAGTTAACTATAGGTAATTATCTACAGTTAAGTGAAAGGTTATTTTTGTAAATACATGGGATGAATTTCATTATTACAAAAATGTCATCAATTTTTTATACTCAAAATGCATATAATTATAGGTAATGTTCGTATAATTAACTATATTAACATTTTTCTCTTAAAATTAAATAAAAATATATTTGGTAAAAAATATAATGATGTAAAGGTTACTGCTAGAACTAAACCGATCCTAACAGATCCTCCGTGTCATCCTCCTCCATTTACACAAACAACGTAAACAAAGCACAATTTGTTCTGTTTACTACATAACTAACTCCGATAAAACATTCATGTCCACCCAAGAAATCGAGGAAGTATCTCCTTCACCACTTCCCTCAAACACCTGCATAAAAGAAGTCACGCTCGTCCAAGATGGCCCCGACTTGTACAAACTCACAGCCCAAACAGGCACTGCTCCCAATGGCGCTCCCGTCTACGAAGCCACATTCATGCCTGAAGACACCTCTGTTTTCGATCACGCTGGCCCCAATGATGTCTTCGTCGCCCTCCAAATGGCACATGACGCTGTCCAACCTCACCTCTTCAACAATCTTGTCATTGATGCTATGCGAAACAAAAGGTGTCGTCACACTAACATTCTTGCCATTAAGCACATGTTCGATTGCGATGGTCGTGCCTGTGTTGTGATGCCACTCAATGAAGTCCAATCTCTCCGTTATATAATTGCTTCTACTCCTATTTTTCGACAAGGCTTTCCAGAAGATTGTATTGCTGTTGCTCTCCGTGAGACTATTTACGGTTTAGGCCGTGTGCATAAGTACGGTGCTCACAAGAAAGTTACCATTGGTGAAATTTTCTTTCATCTTGATGATCATTGTATTAAACTGGCATATGGAGGGTCGAGTTTTGATCGAAATGTTGAGATGGAAGCCACATTGGCATCAACATCTGGTCAATTGCCAATTTGGTCTGTTCACCAATGGGGTGCAGCGCCTGAAGTTTATGACTCTGGTCATGATCCAAAGACGTATATCCGCAAGAGTGACATTTGGCTTCTTGGAATTTCTGCATTGGAGTTGGCTTATGGTGGGTTAGAGTTCGGTAAGCGTGAGGATTTGTTGCGCTTCATTAGTTGGATTAGGACTGAAAAACGATTGCCAAACAAAGGTGAAGAACTAGATTTTAGTTTAGTGAAAAATGAGGCAGTAAAAAAAGATCGTAAAGAAGAGGGAATGAACAAGAGAGTAGATACCAAAATAGAGAAGACATTGAAACAAACAATGAGGAATATGAAGGTTCGGTATATGATTGCGAAAATCCAGAAGAAACATTATAAGATCGAAGAGTACAATGAAGACAAGGAAAAGAAAAAGAAGTGGAAAAAAGCAAAAAATTATCTCAAAGGAAAGGCTGATACGATTCCAATGCCAAAGAATATAAAATCAAAAATGAAGAAGGAAAAAGAGAAGAAGCTCAATTGTTTTACGAAAGAATTTGGAAAAATGGTGGCACTTTGTTTAGCTGAGGATCCAGATATGAGACCAGATTGTTGGGATCTTGTGCATCATAAGTTCTTCAGAAAGTCTAGGACGGTCACATACTTTGAGGATGTTGTGGTAGAGAGAGCGAAAGATCCGGTTTGGTATTACTAATGGTGCATGAGCAATTCGATACTAAAATGACTACTTGTAGTTGCAGGTAATACATAATTTATAATTTTTTTTAATATCTTGATTCTTATTTTACTAATGATTGGAATTTATGCAAGTGTTTGGTTAGCGTAGTTCTGTGGAGAAGAATGCTTGAATGGGGTTTTCTTGTTCTCTTAAGTTCTTTCTTACTGCTGATGATTAGACTTTTTCAAGTTTCAAGCATAAAATCATTAAAGTTTTTTAGAGAGAGCCTGCTAATTAAGCAATATGATTTTATTTTATTTTGCTAAATGAAGCACTACAAAATCTAATAAGACCTAGGTGGGTTTTTAATCTGCCTCGTAGCTCTTAATTTATCTGATATGTATTAGAGAGTAAAATCCAAGTGAAAAATCACTAGAGAATGCATGAGTTGAAGTTGTGAAATCAGAAGATTTAAGTGTGGTTATTTATGATAGTTGTAATATTTTCTGTCAAGTGCCATTGGCTAAATGATGAGTCCAGATTCATTTGAGTTATAGATCGATGTTTTCAGGCCAAACAATTCGATAAGACGATAATAGGTTGGAGGTGATGCTGTGGAGCCGATATATTCTATCCTTCTGCAATTCAGCCATCGCTTCTCAATATTAGTTTTCTGAATGCTTGAATTTCTTAAGTCATTTGATAGATCCTCAAAACAATTACATGCTGGAGAATAGTTTACATAACTATTATTATTAGTTAAGATTACTTTCATAACTTTGACTGGGACCTAACATCATTAGTTCATAGTTACACCAGGATGCTGTTTAGTCAGGATAATGAGTTGCAGAGCTCTTATGCTCATGAGTTTTGAACGTTCTGTAATTGGAAAACAGTGTTTCATTGCAAAGGACTTATAGTCCTCCAGCCTCAATTTTTTTCAGTAATAAATACTAGTTGCTTGTAAATTGTTTAATTATTTTCATTAAAATTTTAAGTTGTATATATGTTTTTATTATTAAAATATTTTTTGAATTTTATAAATTTCATGAAAATAAATGTTATTCTAATTACGTATTTTAATTATTACTAAAAAAGAGTACCAAACCAAATATACCCTATTTCGCTTATAATAGTATAGTATAGATATATAAAATTATTATATAAAAGTAGTTTTTTTTAACATTTTAAATATTTTTATCTTAATATTTTTATCTGATTGTTTATAATTTTAATATTTGCTAATTAATTAGTAATAATATAAATTATAAAAGATAATTAAATATGATTATTGGGTTTTGATATAACTGATGGTCTTTTTTTTAATATAAAACAGACCATTATATCTTTCAAAACTCCAAAATTTCGAAACGATCTTTTCTAATAATTAATTATTTTTTAATTTTTTTTGTGACAAAATTAATTTTAATGCTGATTACAAAAATTGTGCACTGTAACAGACAAACTACTTGACGTCTTGACGACTTGTTTGCTGTAGAAAAGACTCTCGTGGGTTTTGCCGTGTGCGTGTATACTCTATTTCGCTTATAATAGTATATGATAGATTTGAATTTTATTAATAATAGAGATTTAACCAAATTAAAAGAGTGACCAAAAAAAGAGTACAAAAAAAAAAGTGACAAAAAAAAGAGTACCAAACCAAATATACTCTATTTCGCTTATAATAGTATAACTAGCCTATAACCCGTGCGATGCACGGTTACTTGTAAATTTTTTAATTATATTTTATTATTAAAGTTTTAAGTTGTATATATATTTTTATTAATAAAATAATTTATAACTTTATAATCCCATCTATATAAATATTATTAAAATGATTTATTTTGAATTATTATAGTTGTATTTTGACCAAAAAAAGAGGACCAAACCAAATATACCTTGTTTTGCTTATAATAGTATAGTATAGATTTGTGTATGTGGTGCATATTAATATTAATACATATTATTTAGGGCTATTTTCATAAATATATTGTCAAAAGTAAATTTTTTCAAAAATACCATCTTCTTTCAAAAATACCATCTTTCCTCTTTCAATCCAATTTCCTTACCCAGAATTCGGATGAACAGTACTTCCACGTGTGTACTTTTTTTTTTTTTTTTTTTTTTTTTTTTTTTTTTTAAGGTGGGATGCTATTTTGGTGGATTTGGGTTGTAGGGTCCCGCAGGGGCACATTAAACCAAATGCAACCACATTAAACCAAATGCAACCACATTAAACCAAATGCAACCAAATGCAACTTTTTTTAAGGAGATGGGTGATTTTGGTGGATTTAGGTTGCAGGGCCCCGCAGGGGCATATTCAACTAAATGCAACCACCTGCAACTAATTGCAACTGAATGCAACCACGTGCAACTAAATTTCTGATTTCAAGTTCCATTTGTCAGTTGTCATTTTCGACCTCATTTTTGAACACTGGATATATATATATATATATATATATATATATATATATATATATATCCGGTGTTCAAAAATGAGGTCGAAAATGACAACTGACAAATGGAACTTGAAATCAGCAACTGAATGCAACCACATGCAACTAATTGCAACTGAATGCAACCAAATGCAACTAAATTCCTGATTTCAAGTTCCATTTGTCAGTTGTCATTTTCGACCTCATTTTTGAACTCTGGATATATATATATATATATATATATATATATATATATATATATATATATATATATCCAGAGTTCAAAAATGAGGTCGAAAATGACAACTGACAAATGGAACTTGAAATCAGCAACTGAATGCAACCACATGCAACTAATTGCAACTGAATGCAACCAAATGCAACTAAATTCCTGATTTCAAATTCCATTTGTCAGTTGTCATTTTCGACCTCATTTTTGAACCCTATATATATATATATATATATATATATATATAGGGTTCAAAAATGAGGTCGAAAATGACAACTGACAAATGGAACTTGAAATCAGCAACTGAATGCAACCACATGCAACTATTTATATATATATATAGTTGAATGTGGTTGCATTTGGTTGAATATTGCCCCTGGCGGGGCCCTGCAACCCAAAATCACCCCATCTTAAAAAAAAGGTGAATTTGGTTGCATTTGGTTGAATATTGCCCCTGGCGGGGCCCTGCAACCCAAAATCACCCCATCTTAAAAAAAAGTTGAATTTGGTTGCATTTGGTTGAATATTGCCCCTGGCGGGGCCCTGCAACCCAAAATCACCCCATCTTAAAAAAAAGTTGAATTTGGTTGCATTTGGTTGAATATTGCCCCTGGCGGGGCCCTGCAACCCAAAATGTACCCATCTTAAAAAAGTTGAATTTGGTTGCATTTGGTTGAATATTGCCCCTGGCGGGGCCTTGAATCCCAAAATAGCATCCCATCCTAAAATAAAATTAAAAAAAAAAAAAAAAAAAAAAAAAGTACATAGGCGGGAAGGATGTGTTGGCAGAACGGGAAAGGGGAAGGGGGAAGGGGGGAGGGGGAGGGTTAGGGTTAGGGTTGGTATTTTTGCAATTTTGAAACTTAGGTTGGTAAAATTGCAATTAATTCAAGGAGATGGTATTTTTGAAAATAGAAACTTTAAACCTGGTATTTTTAGTAAATTCCCTATTATTTAGGCTATGTGTGTTTTTTTTTAATTTTATTAATAATAGATATTTAACCAAACCAAAGAGTGACCAAAAAAAGAGTACAAAAAAAGAGTATCAAACCAAATATACACTATTTTGCTTATATTTTGAATTATTATAGTTGTATTTTGAATTATTATATTTGTGTATGTGGTGCATATTAATATTAATACATATTATTTAGGCTATGTGTTTTTTTCTAATTTTATTAATAATAGAGATTTAACCATGACCAAAAAAGAGTACCAAAAAAGAGTGACCAAAAAAAAAGGACCAAACCAAATATACCCTGTTTTGCTTATAATAGTATAGTATAGATATAGAATAGTATAGATAGGCCTCCGCCCTATGTAATTATAGAGTAATAAATATGTGAAAATTTAATCTCTTCCTAGCAATATGAATCAACACAAACGGGCAAAGCCCAATCTAGTTGCAAAAGTTTAAAGGTTAGAGCTAGATCATTCCTCTCTTTTCACCTTTTTTTGGGTATTACTCTTCGTGTCCCAACGAATTGTTTACGTGTGGGACAGAGGGCTCGGCACGTATTTTAAAGCTCTTATAAAGTATAGTTACATAATTTATTTTTAATTTTTTTTTCTTTTGAATAAAAATTTAATGTTTAAATTTTTATTCAAAAAAAAGAAAATTTAAAAAATAAGTTATGAAACTATACTTTATATACACCTTAAAATGCGTGTCAAACAATGTTGAAAACATGTAAATAAATGGGTGGGATGGAACCATTATCAAACGAAGATTTATGTCCATCGGGTAAGAGCATCTCCATTCTTCAGTGGTATTGGCTAAGGCCTAAGTTGGTTGGCTAAATTTTAAAAAGTAATGATTGACTAATATTTGTTGAATTTGTAGGATGTTTTCTTCCAATGGAAATTGACTATAATAATTGACTATATTTCAATAAATACATTATTATTATTATTATCATTTTTAAATTTTTTTGGCAAATTATGGAAAGAAAACGGGGGGGGGGGGCAATGACACAACATTCACTGCATCTATACTATACAATTATAAGCAAAACAACCATTATTTGGTTGGGTGGTAGTTTGGTCACTTATTTAGTTATTTGATACACTCAATATCAACCATTGGATTTTAAGATAGATTAATGAGAAACGTTGGATACAATAATAAAAAAAACTCTTTTTATACATTTATATTATATTATAAATTACTCCAATAAATACAAGGAAGTGTTTGTTTTTCATTCATGTTCCACCGGCGTAATTTTACAAAAACACAACCAACAGTCTCATATGCTTCCCCCGCCTTGCTCATCGCAATTAGCATGTACTTTGTGACATTCGTGAGAACAAATTGGTAGACAACATATTAAATTTAACAGTTATTTATCTATTTTCAATATACAAGAAAAGGACTATCAATCAGAATACTATCAAAAACATATAATCATATTTTATTATCTTTTATAATTTATATTATTACTAATTAATTAGCAAATATAAAAATTATAAACAATCAAATAAAAATATTTAAAATGTACACTTTTTTGTTACACTCAATAGCAACCGTTGGATTTTGAGATAAATTAGTGAAAACCGTTGGATCTAATAGTAGAATAATATTCTTTTTCTATTATTTAAAATATTCTCATAGGTTAAGTTCAAATCTCACCAACAACATATCTTTATTAAACATATATATCATTTTATAAACTGTTTTTAAAGAGTTTGAGGTTCTATTCCCGTCAATATCATATTATTATCAAAAACATTTATTACATTTTCAATAAAGTATTATTATACATTTATATAATCTTATAAGCCACTTCTAAAAATTCTTGTCAATAAATATTATAGTTAAAAATTAAAACATTATCAATAAATAAATATTTTGTTAACGTAAATAATTTTTTTCCTACTAATATATATATTTATATATGAGTTAAGTTCTGTGTAGACCATCATTTGAGTGGAGACCGTGGAGACCATATACATTATGCACTTAAAACATTGCAAAATATATATATTTTCAAAGAATGTTCAATTAACATTATTATATCATTCAAAATCTTAAAAATCATATATGATTTGCAAGCAGAACATGTTTTGGAGAACAATACGTTCTGCAATATTTTGTTTGCAGAACATACATGATTTTCAAGGTTTTTAATGAAATTTGCATGTAAAACATATATGATCTTCAAGATTTTCAATGAAATAGATGGTATAGTGATTTTCATAGAACATGACTTTCAATAAATAAGTTTTCGCAATGTTTTGATTGATATTGGTCTCCGGTCTCCACTAAAAATGTTGGTCTCCATAGAACTTAACCTTATATATATAGGCCTTTGCTCCATACAGAACACTCTTATATAACAAACAATAAAGAACACTATAAAATTATTTATTCCAATAGATCCATTGGCCCCGCCAGGGGCACCCAATACAAAAAATTCTTATTTTTTTAGGCTCTATCCATCCAGCAAAAAAAAAAATTGAAAATTTACTGTTCATCGAATGACGTCACTGATGACGTCATCATGACATCATCGATGAACAATAAATTTTCAATTTTTTTTTTTGCTGGATGGATAGAGCCTAAAAAAATAAGAACTTTTTGTATTGGGTGGCCCCGCAGGGGCAATGGATCTATTAGATATTAGGTGTTCTTTGTTGTTTGTTATATAAGGTGTTTGCTATGGAGTCCAACCCATATATATATATATATATATATATATATATATATATATATATGAAAATATGAGTAATAAGATAAAAATTATTAAAAAAACATCTGTGTGATACACGAGTTATAAATTATATAGTTAAAAATTACATAAAATCTGGAAAACACTTATAATATAAAAAATTTTGTATAAAAATCGAAAAAAGGTCTACATGATTAGATAAATTTCACACTTTCTACTAAATAAAAGTTAAAAAAAACTACTTTTATGTAATATTTTTATATATACATATGTATTTGAAAGTAATAATTAAATTACATAATTAGAATAATATTTATATTCTTGAAATTTATAAAATTCAAAAAATATTTTAATAATAAAAACATATATATAACTTTATAAAGGGTGATGGCCCTAAATGCCCACCTCTCAAAAAAAATTGGTCCGAATACCCATTTTCGGAATGGACGGCCCTAAATACCCACGGGACACGCATGTGGGAAAGGAGTATCCGGACACTCCTTTGACACATGCGTGTCCTTCACAAAACACAAATCTAGAGAATTTTGGACAGCTTGGGATACGCATGTTGTACATGCGTGACTTGAGATACGCATGTCCAACATGCGTAAGTGCTGCTACTATTCATCGTCTCCAACCTCCCGTCGCCGTCGTTTTTCCGGCCAAAACTTTGGTACAATCGTTCAACCCTTTCTAGCACTCGAACACTAGCATACGATATACCAAAACGATCGTCTCTTCACCCTCTACATGCCTGTACCAATAGTTTTCAATTTGTTTCACCGGAATTAAAAGCCCCAATTTGAGCTCCATTTTCCGATTCAAACACCGATTTGCTCGTGTACGCCCCTGCGGGGCCAGATATCAACAAACGAGTATGGAAAATTGAAGAGGGAGCTGTGGGCATCGTTTTGATGTCCTCAGTTTTGGTGAAGGTGGTCGGAGGAGGTAGAACGAATAGAGGCGATTTGTGGGCGATTTTTTGGTCGCCGGCGCTCCGGAGCGTGTTGTGTGATAATGACGTCATATGACGTCATCACGCATTCTTCCCATGCGTGACCCCTGATACGCATGTGAGGAATGTGCATCACATGTCACGCATGATCAGAATGTGTGACCCGTAGGTATTTAGGGCCGCCTCTTCTGCATATGGGCATATCAGGCCTTGTGCCTCCAAATCTAGGCATTTTGGGCATTTTCTCAAATTTTAACGACATATAATTCAATAATTTACAAGCAACCGTGCATCGCACGGATTATAGAGTATTAATAATAGCTCAACATGGGGCAAAAAATCCTAAAACATTTTATGACCTTCGAAAATTATGAGACATTTTAATATAGATGAAAAGACCATGTTACCCCCACCCATTCTCAATTGACTTGTCGGTAGCTTGCAGCCTATTTTCCCAATTTTCCCCAATTGTACAGTGCTATCGACGAAGTAGTGTCTATCAATGAATTAGTGACCATCAAATCAGTTGGAGTTGTGTGTGTGTTCATTTGTTGTGTTACCGGTCTTCTTCTTTGGTCATAGTACTGATTCTACTGCTATGGGTGGCAACCTCGATGGTTCCCGTCTCACAGGTAATTTTGTACTCCTACCCATCTATTTTTGTGCCCCCTCATAATATGGTTCGTGCTTTTGCTTTTCCATGTGGTAATTGTTTACAAAGTATAATTCCGTCAATTTTTGTTCTGACATGAAGTTTTGTGTGAGAACCGATATGCATATTTTTGTGTGATTTTTATGCGAAGTGTAATGTTGAGGCCATTAGTAAATTGTCTCCTTTTTTTCTATAATTTTGTTAGGCGTGTAATGCTTATTATCATATTATTATCACATGATATCTCAAAAGAAAATGTATCCAATCTGTGCCAATGTTGATCCTCACACCGGATTTTGAATGAATGGCTAAGATGTCTTCAGCTCTAACATCTTCAATTCCACCTAACATTTCACTGGCTAAACCAGTCACTGCACTTGTTGGAGAAATGCAAGTGAGTTGCCTGGGTGCTAGCTGTTTTGTTGGCATTCCAGATGCAATTCCGTACTCATTCCAACCACTCTTTATAGCATTGTAGTCATCTCCAGAAACAATGTAACAACCCTCAGCCCTCAATTGGAGTATTAGTACAAGAGTCTGAAACATGACAAGAAGGCAAACACGAAGTCTGCGTGTTTGTCATTCATGTAGTTGTCGTCCATATCACGCGTTTAATGTATAAAAAATGTAATCTAATAAAAACAAGATGTAGTAGTAACAGTACATATTATGTATGTTAACTCGGATAACTTGTAGAAGGGGGGGTTGAATACAAGTTATATAATCGTGTCTGATTTTTGCTTGGTTATATAAACAAGAATAAACGAATGAATCAAATTCTGTTTGTATTAAATAAATCAAATACAAACTCTACCAAAGGTGTACAATACCTTTAGCAGCTGCTGACAAAATAAATTTCTCTCTGTTTGCACTCTCGTGTACTTACGATTACAAACCTCACGAACACCTTTTACAATGATATAGAGAGAGTATTTATAATGCTTCCTATCAACTAATCACAGAAAGATAATCTATACATGACAATGTTCTGCCGTCCAGTTGATAGTTTCCATCAATAGAAAATTCTTTCCTTCATAAAATCTTCTTGCTTGTTCCTCAAACAAAGATCCTGTTTTATAGCACTTGCCAGTTTCTGTAGCATCCATAATGACATCATCAGTAACACGACTGATATCAGGATTCCATCTTGCATCAGGATCTGATCATCCCATCAGTACTTGATCAATATTTGACTTGACGTATCAGGATTCAATCTCAGTTCCTGACATGTAGTACTCGATGCACTATTCATTCCTGACTAAACTTTATAGATAACTGTCTAACACATATTTCCTATACAAAGTGCTAAATCCTTTATAAGATCAGGATATACAAGAAGTATAAGTAAAATTCTATTCTTAACATCACAACTCATGAATTATTCCTAACAATCTCCCCCTATTTATGCTTTAAGATCTGAAGCATAAATCTGAGTTGTTGATGTCAAAACATATAACAATACAATCAGAATAGAATTTATGAATTCAAAAATCATGAAGTTAAGTACCTCCTTCTTCAGATATAGACATAGTATCCAGTACTTAGAAGAAAGAATTCAACTATTTGATGCTTCTTTTCCTTTACCACTTCCCTGATAAGATTCACCTCTGTCATTCTTAGTTCTTCTTTTATTTCTCCCAGTCTGTTTATCTCCTCCCCCAGTCTGTTGCCTTTTAACTATTTTTATCTCCCCCTTTTTGACATCAGCAACATGCATTCCAAGAGATTCAGTAACAGAACAAATGAGATTCATCAGAACTGCTTGATTTTCCATAATAGTGACTTGGTTATCTTCAAGTGTTTGAAGTCTTGATTGAATTTCAACTTGAGATTTATGAATGTCTTGTAGAACTTCAGAATTGACTTCAATGTTAGAAGTGTTTGGAATATCTTCAGATTCAAATCTTGTAGAAGAAGTTGCCTGTGTAGAATGATATTCAAGTAATAAAACTCGATTAGAGTTACAAACATCTTCATCTTTCTGATCTGAAGCTGCAATATGATCATCTTGTCCTTCACCAGTATTTTGTGTACTAACATCTACAAAACCTGACTCCTCCTTAGATTGATCAGATACTGTTGATGTCTCAATTCTGGCTGATATTGGTAGTACAAACAAAGGAATACTAGGATCATTAGAAATATCTACTGGTACTGATGTTGTAGAAGTTTGTCTTAGCCTTTCACCTCTTTTGTTTATAATTCCTGCAAGCCTTTTTTTTTTTTGCTTCTGAGCTTTAACTTCTGGCTTTGAGTTGTGCTTTGCTAAGTCATTCTTCTCATACATCTTGATAAAAGAATAAGTACTAGCATCCATACCAAGATTTTTAGACCAAGATTCAGGAAAAACCTGATCCTAGAAATCAAATGATGGTGGTTTCCTAATTTTCTCTCCCTCACTATGGAGTTGATCATCCATACCCTCATTCTTACTTTGACTATCTAAAGTCAACACTCTTTCTACCTCTCCTTTTGCCTGGTCAGGAGCCAACCTCTCTGATTGTGGATCAATATCCATCTTTTCAAGTGTATAACTCAAATTTGGATAAGTACTCTCACGACCTACAGAAAAATAGAGTTTAGAAGAAGTTTTTATACCTGAACTCACATGGAGAGAGGGTTCCTCATATGGCAAGGGGCTTGAGGTTTTCTCCAAGGAGTGAGCTGCTATAATCTCTGAACCCTTACAATAATCTTTTTTCCTTTCAGAGACTACAGGCTCCAGTATACCACTTTCAGGTTCTCTACTAGACTCTGATGTCTTCAGTAATACTTCATTAGACACCATAGTTAGCATGTCACCATCTTTAAGTGTTTTTTGCTGAGACTCACCCTCAAGGTGGATAGACTCTGACTGAACAATATTTGTTTGATCTTCAAGAAAATCAGTCAAAGTTATTCCTCCCATATCATAGGGTTTCTCACTTGCAATTTCAGTCATCTCAGAAGACCTTTCATCATCAGCTATCACAGCTCCTGAGTCATCCAACCTCTGACTAGATGGTTCTTGTGTTGCAGTGACTGTGATCTGATCTTTCCTACTATCCACCACTGGTGCAATAGTATCTTCTGTTGACTGCATTCCACTATCTACTCCCTCCAGTTGTTCACCTTGAGCTGAAGCATCTTCAATAGTGACATCCTTGTCAAATAAATATGCATGAAGTGATTGAAGTGCAACATGCTTCGAGAGTCCAAATTTCTTGACTAATTGTCTTCTGACAGATACATAGAAATACATCTTCATTAAGTCAAGTCTTTGATGTAGAAGTCCATATTCTTCTGGAAATAAAAGTTTTGGTACACTTTCAACCAGAAAATCTAGAACAGGCCTGGATAGCTTCACTTTGATAGAAATAACTCCCATAGCCAGTGTGTATGATAATATAGTTTGCTGACTTGATTGTAGCTTCATTTGAAGAGACCTGCATGATATTAGTTGGACTAGACTCTGTGTGTGTAGGTGACAAATGAATCTTTCTACTTGTTCTCCTAGTATAGTGAGCAAAAGATTTATCCTGAGAAGACTCAAGAGGTGTAGACACAGAAGTGATCTTGGGATGAGATCCTTTTTCAATAGACACAATCTTTTGAGAGACAGTATCCAGTAACTGTTTTCCCTTTTTAAGTACTACAGTCTTTTGAGAGACTGTAGCCTGGCTGTGACTAGGTGCTTCATCTCTTTGTCCTAGCTTAGAAAGTCGAATTGCAGCCTTTAACTTCTCTCTCAGCAAGAGATATATTATCATCATCTTCACTAGAACTACTATTACTTGACACAACAAAGCTTCTCTTCCTTACAACTGATGTCTTTTGAGAAACACCAGAGGTTGGTTTCTTTGAAACAATAGGCTGTGGATTAAAATTTGGTTCTTGAATTGTTTCAAAGACTATAATGTTTTGGGCTACTTGGGTAGACACAGGTGGGTTCTCCTCCAAATGAGATTCCTGAGCCATTTCACCACAAAAGAAAGAAGAATTGTAGAGAGTAGGAAGATGAGTTTTAAGAATTACCTGAACATGATGTGGATAATGAATTGCAGGTATTTCATCTAGATTCTTTTCATTGTCCTTCTTTGTAATGTCAGAGAAAATTCTCTTTTGCTGTACATAAGAAGAAACACAATGTTCTCTACCAAATCTAGCTTCAACATCAGGAATAAAATGGTTAATAAACATTTGCATAAACCTATGATAATAAACCATTTTCCTGTTTTGATCTCTTAACCCAAGTTTAATACTCATCTGATTTAAGATAATGTGACCAATGTTAATTACTCTATCATAAAGCAAACTGTAAGCAATATGTGAAGTAACAGAAGTAATTTGCTGAAAAGAACTACATTTACCAGTAAAACATTTAACAATTTGATCAAAGAAGAAAGACCATTTCTTCCTAAGAAAAGACCTATTTAACTGGCTCATGTTGTCTAGAGATCCACTATAACCTAATGCAGACAACATAGTTCTTACATCATCATCAGATGGTTCACTTGCATAACTATCAGTAACAGGTAAGTAAAGTACAGAATTAACAATAGATTCAGTAATATATAAAGTATCTTGTCCTAAGTGTAGAACAATCTTACCTGATTGACTCTGAGTAGAATCAATTACCTCAGCATTCTCCCAAGCTTGTGAAATAGCAGCTTCATTTATTTTTGGAGATGCTGTCAATGCATAACGCAAAGGTCCAATAACCATAAAATCCATCACAGGATGAAAATCAGCTAATACTCCTTTCTTGCTGGTGATTGCTGCAACATGATTATTCATCATAAAATCAAAGTCACCAAACTTGAAAGCTACTGATTTAGGTAGACTTCTTTGAGCTACCATTTTTGATCTGAAATGAACTTGAGAAATCATGAAATTGATTAGTGATTTTGAGCACTTGAAAGAATGTTTTTGCTTCTGGAAATACGAATTAAAAGTTAGCAATAAATAAACAATCAGAGTCTCAAAATAAAGATATATTCAAAAATCCTTCAGACCCACTAACCCACGTTGACACGTAGGTTGACAGGTGTCAGTCCCTTAAAAATGTAGTTTACCCACGATTTTTGGAAAATAAAATCCAAAATTGATTTCAAATAAATAAATCAGGGTAAATCAAAATAAAATCAATACTGATCAGCTTCATTTTCTGATGTCATCTTTTTCACCAAGATAATCACAACTCTGAATGTGATTAAAAATAATAAAAATAATCATTAATCCTGATGAAATCACTTTCATTTTCCTGATCACTATCATCCTGATTCCAAAGATTAAATGGAGTTCCACGTGGCAATTTTAGAATTTAACCTGAAAAGAACATCAATAATCTAAACAAAAAAAAACTTGTTAGATTGTCAAAAATATCTTGGAAATATGAAAGGACCAGTCATACGCATAGATGTATACGCCGATACATTGAATATTTAAAATGACTGTTCAGCTTCTCACTCTTTCCTTTATAAACCCTTGATGTCTTTTGCCTTTCTTAACTCTAAAAACACACAAAACCTCTCTGTAAACACAGAGCTTCCACTAAATACAATGACCTTCAATCCAATCTTTCAATTTCTCACAGATGATGAACACCAAAGATTCAATATTCGTCTCTTTGAAGAGATGACTTTTCTCATCGTTTTAGACATGATTGGAGTAGATCCATATAATGTCCAGAACCTTCTCTTAGAACATCCATCTGTTGGATACAATCACCCTCTAACCTCCTCAAAACTTGAGGATGAAGAATTTGGCCGAGAGTCTGAGGTTGATCTTGATGGAGATGCTATACATTCAAGTCAGCTACTCTCATTCAAGTTGATAAGTGGATTTTATATCTACTTAGAACATTCTATAATGGCTTAAATTGATTGTCTTGGGCTCAAGTTTCTTGTAGTTTTGATGTGTTTTGTTTAGTTGTGTAGATTTACAAGGATGTTGATTATGGTGGATGTTTTTGTCGTTTTTGGAGATTTAATTTATTAAAATTCGGATTTATTGGGCTGCACGCGTGAGATTCACTGTTTGGGCCATATCTTGAGTTCTAGAAGTCAGTTTTGGGCGATCTTACTGTCCACGTGAAGATAACGAGATTCTCTATCATTCTAAAGTAGTCCAAAGGTCCAATTACGTCTGGAACGGCTCTGGAAAACAGAAGAAAAGTCAGCTACGAATTTCCCTTAAAAAACAGAATCAGTTTAGGAAACGTATTTTGCAGAAATTCTATTATAATTCTGTTTTGCTATTTTCTTGCTGGGCAAGACTTGTAGAGCCTATATAAACACATCCAACCCTTGTAAATTGTATCATTAAGATTATTAGGAGTAGAACCATTACATATCAATTACTTAGATTTATTTGTATCTTTTCATACTTTGTTTTTATCATGGTTTCATCAGATCCCATGATGACGAGAGGTTCGATTATGAACTAATCGTTGTCATGGGATTCTAACGGATTTATTTATGGAGTTTAGTATCTTGATGCTTTAAAGATCTATGTGTGATGTATATATTGATATCCTCGTATGGTTGTGATTCATGTGTTTAGATGCGTCATGAACATCTAATTTGTTAATCTCTTATGAAGCGAGAGTGGATCTTGAGATTTAGAACTTACCATGCTAGCATAGGTTCATGATTGTTTATCAACATGATTCGTAGTATGAGATGAGAATACTTATATTGCCCTATGTGATCTAAGTGGATAACTTGTTCTTCAACCGTTATGTTTTCAAATTCTATAGACATATAGGGTCTAAGCATAATTGGTGTCTATTCATCTTCTATCTCTTTTGTGGATGTATGTTTAGTTTGGTATTCGTATACTGAGAAGTAGCGTATACTTGTTTCATGTTGTCTGATGAGATATCATAACCATTGCATATAGTGATTAAAGGCGTCAGATCTAAGCGAAGTATTTAATAAAGTTAGGATTCCATGGTTTATCTTGCAGAAGTAATTAGATTTCAATTCTTTCTAGTTAGTTAATATGTAGTTTTGTTAATTTGCTTTTTAGTTAATTTAGATAGTTAAAACCCATATTTGTTATTAGTCTTAGCAGTGCATAATAACCATACACTGTTGCATAGGTGCATTTACTGAATTAAAACCATAACCAGATCTCTGTGGGAACGAACTTGACTTATATCTGTATTACTTGTGACCATGTACGCTTGCGTGATTTAGTGCAAAAACAAGTTTTTGGCGCCGCTGCCGGGGATCATCGATGTTTTATTTTTGGTTTATGTGCTTGTCAATAGTGGTCGTTAGCGTTCAGTGACTCAGATTTCTTATTTAGTTAGTTTGTTCGTAGTGTTTCAGGTACTTGTCAGAGAGCATTGCCATTGAAGATGGATTTTCTAAATTACTATGGAGTTCAGCAGGTGGTTAGTGTTTGTGAGCTATGTGCGGGCGCACATGAGACGTATCAGTGCTGGAGCAACCAAGGTGGTATTCAACAACCTCAACAGCCTTATCAGTAGTATCAAGGTCAACAATATGGAGCACAGCCTTACTATCCTCAGAATATTCTGCAACAGCAGAACCAGAATTTTCTGCAGCAACATGACCCGTGGCAATCTCAACCTCTGAGTTATGAGGAACAACCATATTTTCAGTACCATCCTCAACAGTACCAGCAAGATGTTCCAGATATGTCATATTTCTTTGGTAGTGAAGAGTTTCAACATCAGCAACCTACTCCTACTTTTCAGTCAAATGAGGTTGTTACTATGGAGGAGCTTAGGATGCTTGTAAAGAGTAATGAGGAAGGTCTCAAATCTTTGGAGATACTAGTTGCTCGAGCTGTGAGAGCCTTGGAACAAGAGAAACAACAATTCATACCAGAGGCAATTCCAGGAAATAATGATGACTTGGAGCAGGGTACTGTATGCATAATTGAAGAAGACAAATTCCAAGAGGAGGTGAGTGTTCACAAGCCTTGTGAGGAATTTGATCAAGCTAGTGAGGTGGATGATTTGGAAAGGGCACAATTTGAGACAGACATTGATGAGCTGCACAAATTTCAAGAATTGTTATGTGCGTACCAAGAGGACACTGATGAGCTACGCAAATTTTAAGAATTGGTATGTGCGAACCAAGAGGCTGAAGAACATGGGAAAGATGCAGGTCTTCTACTTGTCTCAGACTATAAAGATGGAGGTAGCGCATTAGAGCCAATGGAGGAAGTTCTCTTTGAGGAACCAAAGGCTTCAGCAACTTACATTTACCCTCCTCCATTATATTTAAGTGAAGCCCGTGAATGTGTGTTGTTCTACAAATTGTCAGATTTTGGGTCAACAGATGAAGGCATTGGAATAGGACATGGTTGTTACATGAATAGGCCAAGCGAGGAGAAAGGGCAGAAAGTGTGCCGCCGTGATGACGATGAAGTTTCACGAAGAGAAGACCAGGCCAATTATTATCATTCTTAATGGAGTCTTGGAAGTAACGTCAAGCTATTGACGTTAAAGGAGCGCTTCGGGGGAGGCAACCCACGCATTAGTGTAGAAAAAAAAAATTTTTGAGTGTTGTATGCTAAAAAAAAAAAAAAATCGAATTTTGACCTGTCACGCACGCTGTCCCTGCGTTACTGCCTGAAGCGCAGTCTGCCCCTCTATAACGCAGGCCGCGCCTGTGTTACTGCATCTGGCGCGCTCTGCACCCCTGTAATGCAGCCTGCGCCTGCGTTACACCCCTGTTCTGCCCATATTTTTTCCGGAAATTCTTGTTTTTCACCTCTAAAATTACCCCAAATTCAATCCTAACTCAAATTTCTTCAATTCCTAATTCCTATATCTATCCTACATCAAATCCTAACCTCTCCAAATCTCTCCTACACACTTCAATCTTTATTCAACCTATCCATCATCTTATATTTATACCCACTATACATACAAATCCAATTCCTCTTCTATTTTCTTTAAATCTCTAAAAATTCAATTCTAAAGAGGAATTAATTGCAAGTTCACCTCTCCAATTCGTAGTAGGTTTATTTCTTCTCAAATTTTATTTTTATTACGAATTTGTGTTCTTGAAAAAGTGGGATTTTGTATTATTCTTGGTATTTGCCTATTTTTGGTGTGGTATTGCTTGGTGATTATTGGTGGAGCTTCTTGTGAGTTGGGTATTGATTCTTATGGTTTCTAAGCTTGGGAGAGGTGATGCTAATTGCTACAAAAAGGGGATTTTTGCTGAACAAGCATGTTGAGTTACGATGGGGGAGGATATGTAAGGCGCCTTGCAGGTATGTTTTCTGCTATCCCTTGTATTACTTTCCATTCAATGAGGACATTGAATATTCTAAGTTTGGGGGTGGTTTGGGGGATTAGTACTTGTTGTTGTATTATGTGTTCATGTAGGATTTCATGCTTTGCATATTAGTAGTAGTAAATTATGCATTTATGTTCGTGTTATCTACGTTTGTTTCATATAGGACATTCTGTTTTTATGTTTGTATATCATGTGAGTTCATAATAGTTTGCATTTGCACCCATGCTTGATAGGAATTTTGTGTTGTTGATGCTTTTGATTGAGAAGTGATATGCTTTATTCTTGTGCACACACATACACTAGTAAGTTGAAGCTAGTAGACTTATTGAATGTTGTAAGTAATTAGAAGGACATGAATATGTGCAAGATGATTTAGTTTGCATGCTTTGAATACAAATAGGTGCGTTAGAGAGATTTTTTGCTTGGGATTGAGTATGTTTTTCCACCAAGTGAGCTTTTGAGCCTTATTGCATATTGTTGCAATTTATTCGTTTGCTTGTGTGTCCACGGATTGTTTACATTGCTAGCAGTTGTTTGAGGTCTTTCTTGAAACGCATGACATTATTTGACGATTAAAATGATAAAGGCATTTAGGAATAACCGCATATTTTCCCATATTACCACACCATATTTACATGATCAATTAGTTAACCCGTTGAGCTTAATCCTATTTTTTCGGTGACACACCACATTACTTGCCTAGACCTTTTTCTTGTATTGGCCTTACATTAATTTGAACCCACATTGTCAAAGGCTAGTAGAGTGCTTAAGGGAGTAATAAGGTGTGCAAGGAGGGGATTATTGTTGGTCATACTTTTGGGAAAATATTGAAATTGGGTTTGTTTACTTGATAGTCGGCATATGTAATAAATTCATGGGATCGTTGTTATTGTTTATATTATTGTTATATTTAGCTCTCGAAAAAAAAAGGAAAAAAAAAGAAGAAAAAAAAAAGAAAAAATATATATATTGAGAGCATGTTTGTGTTTGTTGTGATCCTACTTTAGTCGACTAGTCGATTGTTTTGTTGGAAGAAAAATAGAAAAATTATGTGGGAGGGGAAATAGGGTGTTGTGTATGATTTATTATGGTTCCTACTAGCTTTTGACACTTCACCTGTTTTGGCTTATTTGACATACCTTGTCCCTAGCCCCGTTACAACCCAAAATAAAGACCTTTTGATTATCGTCATTAATGTATGTTGTGTTAAGAGTTAGATTGATACCAAATGTCAAGCATGTTTATGATTTTTGTTGGAGTTGAGTGATACACTTACCCTTGTTCTTGAGTGAATATTCTTTTGTGAGTGGATTGTGAGTGTTTGCTTGTTTTTGCGTATGAGATCCCGAGTTGTGTCTCAAAGATGTACTCTTGTAGGCTTAGCATGATTACTAACTTATTCTTACAGTTGACATGGACTTGTGAGAACTTATGCATGTTCGTTGAGTAGACTATGTGAATACTTGCACTTTCGACACCAAGACATTGCGTATTTACTTTGATTCTTAAGTTGATATGGCATGAGAGGATTTGAAGGTATGGTAGGATATTAGTAATAGTCAATTGCATTTTCATATTAGTTGCATTCAAGCATTGCATTGCATTGGATTTTGTGGGTACATTCGCTATAGGCCCTCACGAGACCTTACTCGTCCACTAGGGCTGCCTAGGGGTTTAAAGGGCTTGTTGCATATGCCAAATGCAACCATGATCACCTACGGAAGTGGTACTAGTTAGTTAGTTAGTTGTAATTGTTTTTGCTTGAGGACAAGCATCGGTTTAAGTTTGGGGGTGTGATAAGTGGATTTTATATCTACTTGGAACATTCTATAATGGCTTAAATTGATTGTCTTGGGCTCAAGTTTCTTGTAGTTTTGATGTGTTTTGTTTAGTTGTGCAGATTTACAAGGATGTTGATTATGGTGGATGTTTTTGTCGTTTTTGGAGATTTAATTTATTAAAATTCGGATTTATTGGGCTGCACGCGTGAGATTCACTGTTCGGGCCATATCTTGAGTTCTAGAAGTCAATTTTGGGCGATCTTACTGTCCACGTGAAGATAACGAGATTCTCTATCATTCTAAAGTAGTCCAGAGGTCCAATTACGTCTGGAACGTCTATGGAAAACAGAATAAAAGTTAGCTACGAATTTCCCTTAAAAAACAGAATCAGTTTAGGAAACGTATTTTGCAGAAATTCTATTATAATTCTGTTTTGGTATTTTCTTGCTGGGCAAGACTTGTAGAGCCTATATAAACACATTCAACCCTTGTAAATTGTATCATTAAGATTATTAGGAGTAGAACCATTACATATCAATTACTTAGATTTATTTGTATCTTTTCATACTTTGTTTTTATCATGGTTTCATCAGATCCCATGATGACGAGAGGCAGGCTGCGCCTGCGTGTCTGCATGTTGAGCAGTCTGCTCTTGTGCGTGCAACTTGCTTTCACCTCTTATAAAAAAAAAAAACTTTCATCCCCCATTCTTTTTATACTCTCCTCTCTAAACTAATTCTTTTCCTATTTCAATTCCAAAACCCTCCATCTTTTCTCCAAAAATTCTAAACCTATTTCTATTCTAATTCATATTTATTTATTTATTATTATTATTATTATTATTATTATTATTATTATTATTATTATTATTATTATTATTATTATTATCATTTTATATACACCTAGCCATACAAATCCAATTCCTCTTCTATTTATTTAAATCTCTAAAAATTCAATTCTAAAGAGGAATTAATTGCAAGTTCACCTCTTTGATTCGTATTAGGTAAATCTTTTTCTCTAATATTATTTTTATTACGAATTTGTGTTCTTGTCAATTGTGGGTTTTGTAGTATTAAGGCAAGGTGGCCAGTCTATGGAGTTCGTACGCAGTATCCTCCACCAGATTCATCCGAGGACGAGGCCTTGCAGGTATGTTTTCTGCTATCCCTTGTATTACTTTCCATTCAATGAGGACATTGAATATTCTAAGTTTGGGGGTGGTTTGGGGGATTAGTACTTGTTGTTGTATTATGTGTTCATGTAGGATTTCATGCTTCGCATATTAGTAGTAGTAAATTATGCATTTATGTTCGTGTTATCTATGTTTGTTTCATATAGGACATTCTATTTTTTTGTTCGTATATCATGTGAGTTCATAATAGTTTGCATTTGCACCCATGCTTGATAGGAATTTTGTGTTGTTGACGCTTTTGATTGAGAAGTGATATACTTTGTTCTTGTGCACACACATACACTAGTAAGTTGAAGCTAGTAGACTTATTGAATGTTGTAAGTAATTAGAAGGACATGAATATGTGCAAGATGATTTAGTTTGCATGCTTTGAATACAAGTCGGTGCATTAGAGAGATTTTTGCTTGGGATTAAGTATGTTTTTCCACCAAGTGAGTTTTTGTGCCATATTGCATATTTTTTTCAATTTATTCGTTTGGTTGAGTGTCCACGGATTGTTTGCATTGCTAGCAGTTGTTTGAGGTCTTTCTTGAAATGCATGACATTATTTGACGATTAAAATGATAAAGGCATTTAGGAATAACCGCATATTTTCCCATATTACCACACCATATTTACATGATCAATTAGTTAACCCGTTGAGCTTAATCCTATTTTTTCGGTGACACACCACATTACTTGCCTAGACCTTTTTCTTGTATTGGCCTTACATTAATTTGAACCCACATTGTCAAAGGTTAGTAGAGTGCTTAAGGGAGTAATAAGGTGTGCAAGGAGGGGATTATTGTTGGTCGTACTTTTGGGGAAATATTAAAATTGGGTTTGTTTACTTGATAGTCGGCATATGTAATAAATTCATGGGATCGTTGTTATTGTTTATATTATTGTTATATTTAGCTCTCGAAAAAAAAAGGAAAAAAAAAGAAGAAAAAAAAAAGAAAATATATATATATATTGAGAGCATGTTTGTGTTTGTTGTGATCCTACTTTAGTTGATTAGTCGATTGTTTTGTTGGAAGAAAAATAGAAAAATTATGTGGGAGGGGAAATAGGGTGTTGTGTATGATTTATTATGGTTCCTACTAGCTTTTGACACTTCACCTGTTTTGGCTTATTTGACATACCTTGTCCCTAGCCCCGTTACAACCCAAAATAAAGACCTTTTGATTATCGTCATTAATGTATGTTGTGTTAAGAGTTAGATTGATACCAAATGTCAAGCATGCTTATGATTTTTGTTGGAGTTGAGTGATACACTTACCCTTGTTCTTGAGTGAATATTCTTTTGTGAGTGGATTGTGAGTGTTTGCTTGTTTTTGCGTATGAGATCCCGAGTTGTGTCTCAAAGATGTACTCTTTTAGGCTTAGCATGATTACTAACTTATTCTTACAGTTGACATGGACTTGTGAGAACTTATGCATGTTCGTTGAGTAGACTATGTGAATACTTGCACTTTCGACACCAAGACATTGCATATTTACTTTGATTCTTAAGTTGATATGGCATGAGAGGATTTGAAGGTATGGTAGGATATTAGTACTTGATTATTTGCATTTTCATATTAGTTGCATTCATGCATTGCATTGCATTAGGTTAAATGGATTTTGTGGGTACATTCGCTATAGGCCCTCACGAGACCTTACTCGTCCACTAGGGCTGCCTAGGGGTTTAAAGGGCTTGTTGCATATGCCAAATGCAACCGTGATCACCTACGGAAGTGGTACTAGTTAGTTAGTTAGTTGTAATTGTTTATGCTTGAGGACAAGCATCGGTTTAAGTTTGGGGGTGTGATAAGTGGATTTTATCTCCACTTGGAGCATTCTAAATCGGCTTAAATTGATTGTCTTGGGCTCAAGTTTCTTGTAGTTTTGATGTGTTTTGTTTAGTTATGCAGATTTACAAGGATGTTGATTATGGTGGATGTTTTTGTCATTTTTGGAGATTTAATTTATTAAAATTCGGATTTATTGGGCTGCACGCGTGAGATTCACACTTTGGGCCATATCTTGAGTTCTAGAAGTCAGTTTTGGGCGATCTTACTGTCCACGCGAAGATAACGAGATTCTCTATGATTCTAAAGTGGTCCAGAGGTCCAATTACGTCTGGAACGGCTCTGGAAAACAGAAGAAAAGTCAGCTACGAATTTCCCTTAAAAAACAGAATCAGTTTATGAAACGTATTTTGCAGAAATTCTATTATAATTCTGTTTTGGTATTTTCTTACTGGGCAAGACTTGTAGAGCCTATATAAACACATCCAACCCTTGTAAATTGTATCATTAAGATTATTAGGAGTAGAACCATTACATATCAATTACTTAGATTTATTTGTAACTTTTCATACTTTGTTTTTATCATGGTTTCATCAGATCCCATGATGACGAGAGGTTCGATTATGAAGTAATCGTTGTCATAGGATTCTAACGGATTTATTTATGGAGTTTAGTATCTTGATGCTTTAAAGATCTGTGTGTGATGTATATATTGATATCCTCGTATGGTTGTGATTCATGTGTTAAGATGCGTCATGAACATCTAATTTGTTAATCTCTTATGAAGCGAGAGTGGATCTTGAGATTTAGAACTTGCCATGATAGCATAGGTTCATGATTGTTTATCAACATGATTCGTAGTATGAGATGAGAATACTTATATTGCCCTATGTGATCTAAGTGGATAACCTGTTCTTCAACCGTTATGTTTTCAAATTCTATAGACATATAGGGTCTAAGCATAATTGGTGTCTATTCATCTTCTATCTCTTTTGTGGATGTATGTTTAGTTTGGTATTCGTATACTGAGAAGTAGCGTATACTTGTTTCATGTTGTCTGATCAGATATCATAACCATTGCATATAGTGATTAAAGGCGTCAGATCTAAGCGAAGTATTTAATGAAGTTAGGATTCCATGGATTCTCTTGCAGAAGTAATTCGATTCCAATTCTTGTTAGTTAATTCTTAGTTGTTAGTTTACTTTTTAGTTAGATTTAGTTTATTAAACCCAAAATTGTTAGTTGTCTTAGCAGTGCATAATAACCATACATTGTTGCATAGGTGCATCTACTGAATTAAAACCATAACCAGATCTCTGTGGGAACGAACTCGACTTATATCTGTATTACTTGTGACCACGTACGCTTGCGTGATTTAGTGCAAACAAGTTTTTGATTTGTATGTATAGGTGGGTATAAATATAAGATGATGGATAGGTTGAATAAAGATTTAAGTGTGTAGGAGAGATTTGGAGAGGTTAGGATTTGATGTAGGATAGATATAGGAATTAGGAATTGATGAAATTTGAGATAGGATTGAATTTGGGATAATTTTAGAGGTGAAAAACAAGAATTTCCGGAAAAAATCTGGGCAGAACAGGGGTGTAACGCAGGCGCAGGCTGCGTTACAGGGGTGCAGAGCACGCCAGATGCAGTAACGCAGGCGCAGCCTGCGTTATAGAGGGGCAGACTGCGCTTTAGGCAGTAACGCAGGGACAGCCTGCGTGACAGGTCAAAATTCGATTTTTTTTTTATAGCATACAACACTAAAAAAAAAAATTTTTCTACACTAATGCGTAGGTTGCCTCCCCCGAAGCGCTCCTTTAACGTCAATAGCTTGACGTTACTTCCAAGACTCCATTAAGGATGATAATAATTGGCCTGGTCTTCTCTTCGTGAAACTTCATCGTCATCACGGAGGCACACTTTCTGCCCTTTCTCCTCGCTTGGCCTATTCATGTAACAACCATGTCCTATTCCAATGCCTTCATCTGTTGACCCAAAATCTGACAATTTGTAGAACAACACACATTCACGGGCTTCATTTAAATATAATGGAGGAGGTTAAATGTAAGTTGCTGAAGCCTTTGGTTCCTCAAAGAGAACATCCTCCATTGGCTCTAATGCGCTACCTCCATCTTTATAGTCTGAGACAAGTAGAAGACCTGCATCTTTCCCATGTTCTTCAGCCTCTTGGTTCGCACATACCAATTCTTGAAATTTGCGTAGCTCATCAGTGTCCTCTTGATACGCACATAACAATTCTTGAAATTTGTGCAGCTCATCAATGTCTGTCTCAAATTGTGCCCTTTCCAAATCATCCACCTCACTAGCTTGATCAAATTCCTCACAAGGCTTGTGAACACTCACCTCCTCTTGGAATTTGTCTTCTTCAATTATGCATACAGTACCCTGCTCCAAGTCATCATTATTTCCTAGAATTGCCTCTGGTATGAATTGTTGTTTCTCTTGTTCCAAGGCTCTCACAGCTCGAGCAACTAGTATCTCCAAAGATTTGAGACCTTCCTCATTACTCTTTTCAAGCATCCTAAGCTCCTCCATAGTAACAACCTCATTTGACTGAAAAGTAGGAGTAGGTTGCTGATGTTGAAACTCTTCACTACCAAAGAAATATGACATATCTGGAACATCTTGCTGGTACTGTTGAGGATGGTACTGAAAATATGGTTGTTCCTCATAACTCAGAGGTTGAGATTGCCACGGGTCATGTTGCTGCAGAAAATTCTGGTTCTGCTTTTGCAGAATATTCTGAGGATAGTAAGGCTGTGCTCCATATTGTTGACCTTGATACTGCTGATAAGGCTGCTGAGGTTGTTGAATACCACCTTGGTTGCTCCAGCACTGATACGTCTCATGTGCGCCCGCACATAGCTCACAAACACTAACCACCTGTTGAACTCCATAGTAATTTAGAAAATCCATCTTCAACGGCAATGCTCTCTGACAAGTACCTGAAACACTACGAACAAACTAACTAAGTAAGAAATCCGAGTCAGTGAACGCTAACGACCACTATTGACAAGCACATAAACCAAAAATAAAACACCGATGATCCCCGACAGCGGCGCCAAAAACTTGTTTGCACTAAATCACGCAAGCGTACGTGGTCACAAGTAATACAGATATAAGTCGAGTTTGTGACAGCCCCAAATCCGGGGTCATGAATCTAGGCCGTCACGGACCAATTTCCACTTATTAATATTCTTCTCTTGGCAGCTGGAGTATAAATGCATAATAAAACTCACCCTAGACCCCACACTTAAATATTAACACACACACCAGTCATATGCTCAGAGAACAACATTCACCATAATAAAAGTTTAGAGTTAAACAGTTATTACAAACCCAGAATCATCCTTAAATACATTGTTGAATAATACTTCGACATGAAGCATTTCAACAATCAAAAGTTTATTACATGCTTACATACTTAATTATACATAAGGCTCTCAGGTTCCATCTGCCTCTACGCTACCTCAGGAATCGATGCCAGCGCGCTCTCATAAGGTCGCCTTCCCCCTACCCTCTTGCGGGGCGTTCTGCGTAGTATCGGCATACCTAGCTGTTATATAAATAAGTAGCAAGAGTGAGCTATAATAGCTCAGCAAGATAACTTCTATCTACTAACATCAAAGGAAAATAAACCATTATATATATATATATATATATATATATATATATAATAGACAAAAGCAAACTTCAGTTATTATGGAAGAATTTTATTTCCATTCAATATGTATATACACTTTCCAATTATCCTTGTACAAAAGAAATATATAGTATCATTCCATCAGTCTCGCTTCTAATATCATATAATATCAGTTTCTCTTCTTGAATGCTATAACAATCAATATACCATCTCAATGTACTTTTCTAGGATAATTTGAAAACTTGAACAAATCTTTCATTATCATTTTCTCATTTCCTTCATATACAACGATTATATAATTTAACATAAAATCAATTTCTCTTCATCTGTAACAGTAATTCCATCTTTTCATATCACTTTTCTGTTTTCAGTTATAGAAATCTGAAAACCATTTTCAATTCTTTCTTTCAAGTTTTGGGGATATCTGCTGGCGCCAGATACGTAGGACGATGATCAGTCGCTGACCGTATCCGCTCTCTGTTTACTACTAGTAGAAGGGATGATCCCTACCTGGTAATCAACCCTGGAGGAAGGCTACCTGCTACATCCTCCCTTGGCATCTTCGTGCCGTAAGAAAATATTGAATGTTGGACTGTACCACTCCCACACAGCCTCTTACGCTTACTGTTGCAATCCCCCTTTTTCAAATCATTTTACCATTTTCAAATACCATTTCACATTTTTCCACTTTTCCGTTTCCATTCGCATTTCCATTCACATATATCATTTCCATTTCCATTTATCATCACTTTTAATATATTTATGTAATAATACTTTGATTATGACTCAGACATCTTTTCTATATTCGATGAAATCAAATATGTTCTTGTATACATAGAGTATTCCATTTATTTTAGAAGTATTAAATAATACTCAGTAATATCTGTCACAACATTTAGAAAGAATATTTTTAACATAATATTATAAATCATATAACCCTAGATAACAACTGATACCATTCCTTTATATATAACTCTAGATAACAACTGATACCATTCCTTTATATATAACTCTAGATAACAACTGATACCATTCCTTCATATATAACTCTTAATCATAAGGCATGTTCACTTCATGCACAATCATCTCTATGTATATCCATATCCATCTCATACTCATATTCACATCCATATTCATATACATCTTTGTATACCTCTCCTTTTACTATCAATAATCAAGGAAAACAATTTCTTAACAATATAGTAACACTGGCATCACATATATATATGTTCCATGAAATCAAGTTTCTTTGAAGATAAATAATTTCCATGTAGGGATAGAAAAGATCTTTCCTGGATCTCTAAAGCGAGTAGGTAGGATCCTGAGTTCGTCTCCCGTCTCTATAGGAACGAAAGGATCACCGTTAGTACATATCCCACTTAATCACCTGATCTCTATACAATAACACCCTTGACACATATTATAGTTTTTTTATGCACCAAAAGTTTACATGAACTTAACAATTTCTAAACTCGATCTAAGTTTTAGTGTATTCCACCATTTCCCTTAATAACCACACTCGATTGTAAAATTTCTCATAAATTCTCAAATTCGAATTTTAATGCTAGGTCTATGGGGTTTTAATCTCTGTTCAACCTACTATATTGTCCCAAAATTTCATAACCTTTAAAAATGTATAGGTATGGTAATTATAGCCTCAAAGTTGACACAATTACGGTTTCTCAGTTTTCGAACGTCTTTCACTAAAACTGACTTTTCTCCTAAACCGTTCATCAGATTTTAACGCACCTTATATCAAAATAATATATGAACCAAGCTCTAGCCTTTCATAATCAGTTGGTGCTCTGGACAGGAACCTAACGTGTGAATATGGGTGCCAAAAACAGGGCATCTTTTGGTTTAACGAAAATCGGACATTATAACGGCTATATTTTCATACTTTCCAAAATCAAACTCCTCCAAATCAATAATCCACCTTATACACCATCACCTACACCATGTGGTCATCATAACAACCATGGTTACAATCACAACCCACTTCCATATTTAACTTAAACCACTTACAAACACATATATCATCATGAATAATCACTTATCATAACCTTAATCACTAAACTTTCTATAATCCATCATATATTCAAAGTAATACTAAAGGGTCTTGAGATTTATACCTTCTTGAAGCTTTAAAAACCCTTATCAAGCCTTGGGATATGCTAATCAACCTTATACTAGCTTGGATCAACTAAAGAAATCATAAAAACAAAGTTAGTTTCTAAGGGTTACTATTCATCATCACTTTTGTAAAAATCATAACAAATCGAAAAATAAGAGTTTGGCTCTCAAATTTTTACCACATCTTGGCCTCTGTATAAGCTTTGATTTGAGCTATAGATCACCAAAAACAAAGCTTCCTAGCTATGGTTTTTAGCCCTCCTTTTCCGTTGGACAGAAACTGGACAGGTTTGGTTCTCCCACTTTGAGCATGGATTTGACTAGGCTATACTACTTGGATTGTCATGAAAGTTTGTACGAATCTTCCCCATAGAGTGGAGAAGATATGGTTAAAATTTGGTGATTTTATCATGGATAGAAATGGAGATATGAATTTTTCTTTCCTCCTTGTTCTTGCTGGGCAGTTTGTAGAGAAAAGAGATGGGGGAGCTTTTCAACTTTGTTTCTCTTGTATAAATGATGTATATCCCTTGTTTCTATCTTAAATATCAGCTAGATACCTTTTTTGAAGATATTTTGGAGTCCACCAATCAAAACACTTCTTGTTTAGCTTCTTTTGGAAGATTTATCCAATTGGTTGTGTGTTTACTAGTTTATCCTTGCCCTTTCACTCTATTTGCTCTTCTAGCCTTGCCCCTTCAATATATCCATGAGCCACTCACTTAATTAACTTGTAAATGCATCTCCTTGGAGCCTCTTGGACCTGCATGGCTTAGGTTTTGGGCCTTAGGGTTTTTGGATGGGCTTTGTGCAAGTTCTCTCGTCGTTTGATTCATCGAAAGTTTTATGTGATCGTTTCAGTGGTTTCTCCTTTGTAAATTCCTTGGATATATAATATCCTCTCCCACATAATATATTAGTGTGTTAGGGTGATTCTAATTCTCAAGTAGGTATTAGATCCAATATCCCTGGTATATTCTCTTTTTCTCAGAAGTTGCTCTCCCGGTTATCTCTCGGGTTCTCAAGCATTCTCAAACTCGTTTAACAATCTAAATTCCCTTGGCATTTCCTTGACTTGATCACTCCTTGGTTTAACCTAACTTCACTATTCCTCAAGATATAAACCCTTTAACATTTCTATACTCTTTAATATCACATTCAATAGAGTCTCAATCGAAATCGAAAATCCTTAAAGTCCATATTCAGGAATTTCTGAAATCCATTATCATTTTGAGTCACTTAATTTCAGTGTACAATACTAATATGGTTTCTGTTTATTCATTTTCTGTTTCCATTATAGGGTACCTATATACCATTTCCCTAAATCCTCAAAATTAATATTCATTTAGGCACTGTAGCATTCTAAAAGTTAGGGTTATTACAGTCTTCCCCCCTTAAAAGGATTCTGTCCCGGAATCACGTTGAAATTATTGACGAATACCTTTCTCACATTACACCTTCTAATCCTCACATTACTTCCTCCATCTTTTAGTTCTTCCATAAACATCTCTATCTTGTTTGTACAGAAATACACCAACATAAACTTGCTTGTCATTCATCAACTTGCCATTTAGCTTATCAATAGCAGTACTCTCACTATCTTTTCCTTATTAACCTTCTCCTGCATTCCGTCATTCTATATTATCTCATCTCTCCTTTCACTTTTTACTAAGGGTATCGGCCACTACATAGGCCTTCCCTGAATGGTAGTGTATCTCACTATTATTTGACTATGTTTTGATCTCTATCATGACATAAAATATTAATACTCCAACATTTGTATATATCACCTCTGTAATATTTTCCAAAAAAATAAGTTATAATAATATTCCTTGAAACAATTGTAAGAAAATATTATTTATAATATATATTTCCTGTTCGTACTTATACAAACATATACTTTCCTTTCATCCTTGAAAAATATTCTCGCGCTTTCTCCAATACTCTTAATCTCCTTTTTATAGAGTTCTCTGACTCTTAACAGATATTGATTTGGATGACAGAAGAATAACTCACTTTCTAATACACCATAGTTTACTTTCTCACAGATAGATTATTCTTATCTATATTATCAGTCCAGTTACACCATACATGGACTTAGCCGATCCTTAACCAAACATTTACACTTAATAGGTTAAATTAGAGCGTACCTGCAATTTCCTCCAGATACCTTACCCCATATGTCTATTGTTCACTATACTTTCTTTACATCTTGCTGATCCACCTTAGTTCCTTCCTGATATACTATCTATTTCACCTCTGAAATTCCCCTTTATTATTCTCATCAAAATCTTTACCTCAAGTTTTACTCATTCACACCTTTTTGGATTAATCCTTTGAATAATTAACATCTTTAATCTCTCTCTTTTCTACTTAGGGTATTAGTCACAATATTGGCCTTCATCCACTAAAAGTTATTGCACCTCGAATCCTTTATTAATTATCCCCACTTCCTTTGTTTATCCTTATTCTGACTCTATCCTCAAAATACACCTTAATCTCAATAGTAACTCTCAATTATACCTTAAAATTCCTTATATTCTTTTCTCTTACTAATCATCAAATATACCCATTTCTTCTCGCGAAATTCCTTCCTCTCTTATATTGAAACGCTTCCAGTTTTAATTATCTCTTATTAAAATTTCCCTTTGAATCTCCAGTTCCCTTGTATAATCACGTATACTCTAAACATTGCTTCCATCCATTAATGAAATTTTCTATATTCAAAACAATTGATAGAATTTAAGAGACTTTGAATTGAAACGAACCCAGAAACAAGCAAGGGTCCCACAACAATTTATAAGATTAAGAGTTTTAAATAGCTCTTATTCGAAACAAAAGAATATTTGGGAAATCAATATGATGAAAGAACCCGTACGTCACACAAGTGAGGGCGTCCCCTCCAACTTTCTATCACACAGACAGATCGTCCTTGTGTATACATGTAGGGCTGTTCCTCTTAGTTGGAGTAAGAAATATAGAGGGAAATTTAAATCACGATGACAAATACCATCTTCCGAAAATAATCTTAGAGGAATATTTTGACTAAGATAGATAAAATACAATTTTGAAACACATTTCAAGGGTACCAAAAAGTTTTGAAAAGATACAGGCACTTAATAAATAAGAGGTGCCAGATCAAAACAGGAATTACCCATCAGTGGAGGAAAATTTAAAACTCAATATATAATTTAGCAGGGCTTTAGGAAATTTGAGAATATGTACCGTTAATAGCTTCTGCCCAATTGAAAATCCCAATAATGGAAAGTTTTCCTCAAATACCATTTATATCTTAGACTGCATACTTTCCTAAATTTCTCAATTATCATCATTTACCTAGTCGTGACTTGGCTCAATACTTTCTGCCTTTATCCATAATAAAACACAAACTTCTGATCGATATACTTACGTAATATTAATCGTCTTGGCCTAACACTGCTCCGGTATCAAGGACTCTTCAAACTATACTTTATAATTGTATATCCCAACATACCCTGTATACTCATGAGGTTATCTAACGTACACTTCCCGATACATCAAGTATTCCCTTTCTCATATCAATCCCGTGTGCTACACAATTTAACACTTTTGGCATAATAACCTTTTCATTTAAGTCAATCTCGGAATGTCTCAGTCTGTCTTGGTCCTTAAGGTATATCTTGGCTTTACCGACAAATCTCAGTTTCACCATTTCATCTCCACAGTCAATTGAAACAATCAGTGTCTGTTCACCAATCCACTTACAATATTTCTTCAAACTCCCTTAAACATAAGAAGACTTTCAATACTCTTAACTTTGACTCACCAATCTCCTCTCCCTATACTAAAACATAAACTTTTATTAGTAATAATCTATAAAATTATAATCACTACTTAGAATAAATGCTTCGTTCGATAAACCACCCTTGAACTCGATGTGAGTTCACAATTTCTATTATTACTGATATATTTATTATTATCACTATTGTTCCTGAGCATTATGACTCTTAGCTCTGATACCAAACCGTGACAGCCCCAAATCCGGGGTCATGAATCTAGGCCGTCACGGACCAATTTCCACTTATTAATATTCTTCTCTTGGCAGCTGGAGTATAAATGCATAATAAAACTCACCCTAGACCCCACACTTAAATATTAACACACACACCAGTCATATGCTCAGAGAACAACATTCACCATAATAAAAGTTTAGAGTTAAACAGTTATTACAAACCCAGAATCATCCTTAAATACATTGTTGAATAATACTTCGACATGAAGCATTTCAACAATCAAAAGTTTATTACATGCTTACATACTTAATTATACATAAGGCTCTCAGGTTCCATCTGCCTCTACGCTACCTCAGGAATCGATGCCAGCGCGCTCTCATAAGGTCGCCTTCCCCCTACCCTCTTGCGGGGCGTTCTGCGTGGTATCGGCATACCTAGCTGTTATATAAATAAGTAGCAAGAGTGAGCTATAATAGCTCAGCAAGATAACTTCTATCTACTATCATCAAAGGAAAATAAACCATTATATATATATATATATATATATATATATATATATATATATATATATATAATAGACAAAAGCAAACTTCAGTTATTACGGAAGAATTTTATTTCCATTCAATATGTATATACACTTTCCAATTATCCTTGTACAAAAGAAATATATAGTATCATTCCATCAGTCTCGCTTCTAATATCATATAATATCAGTTTCTCTTCTTGAATGCTATAACAATCAATATACCATCTCAATGTACTTTTCTAGGATAATTTGAAAACTTGAACAAATCTTTCATTATCATTTTCTCATTTCCTTCATATACAACGATTATATAATTTAACATAAAATCAATTTCTCTTCATCTGTAACAGTAATTCCATCTTTTCATATCACTTTTCTGTTTTCAGTTATAGAAATCTGAAAACCATTTTCAATTCTTTCTTTCAAGTTTTGGGGATATCTGCTGGCGCCAGATACGTAGGACGATGATCAGTCGCCTGACCGTATCCGCTCTCTGTTTACTACTAGTAGAAGGGATGATCCCTACCTGGTAATCAACCCTGGAGGAAGGCTACCTGCTACATCCTCCCTTGGCATCTTCGTGCCGTAAGAAAATATTGAATGCTGGACTGTGCCACTCCCACACAGCCTCTTATGCTTACTGTTGCAATCCCCCTTTTTCAAATCATTTTACCATTTTCAAATACCATTTCACATTTTTCCACTTTTCCATTTCCATTCGCATTTCCATTCACATATATCATTTCCATTTCCATTTATCATCACTTTTAAAATATATATGTCATAATACTTTGATTATGACTCAGACATCTCTTCTATATTCGATGAAATCAAATATGTTCTTGTATACATAGAGTATTCCATTTATTTTAGAAGTATTAAATAATACTCAGTAATATCTGTCACAACATTTAGAAAGAATATTTTTAACATAATATTATAAATCATATAACCCTAGATAACAACTGATACCATTCCTTTATATATAACTCTAGATAACAACTGATACCATTCCTTTATATATAACTCTAGATAACAACTGATACCATTCCTTCATATATAACTCTTAATCATAAGGCATGTTCACTTCATGCACAATCATCTCTATGTATATCCATATCCATCTCATACTCATATTCACATCCATATTCATATACATCTTTGTATACCTCTCCTTTTACTATCAATAATCAAGGAAAACAATTTCTTAACAATATAGTAACACTGGCATCACATATATATATGTTCCATGAAATCAAGTTTCTTTGAAGATAAATAATTTCCATGTAGGGATAGAAAAGATCTTGCCTGGATCTCTAAAGCGAGTAGGTAGGATCCTGAGTTCGTCTCCCGTCTCTATAGGAACGAAAGGATCACCGTTAGTACATATCCCACTTAATCACCTGATCTCTATACAATAACACCCTTGACACATATTATAGTTTTTTATGCACCAAAAGTTTACATGAACTTAACAATTTCTAAACTCGATCTAAGTTTTAGTGTATTCCACCATTTCCCTTAATAACCACACTCGATTGTAAAATTTCTCATAAATTCTCAAATTCGAATTTTAATGCTAGGTCTATGGGGTTTTAATCTCTGTTCAACCTACTATATTGTCCCAAAATTTCATAACCTTTAAAAATGTGTAGGTATGGTAATTATAGCCTCAAAGTTGACACAATTACGGTTTCTCAGTTTTCGAACGTCTTTCACTAAAACTGACTTTTCTCCTAAACCGTTCATCAGATTTTAACGAACCTTATATCAAAACAATCTATGAACCAAGCTCTAGCCTTTCATGATCAGTTGGTGCTCTGGACAGGAACCTACCGTGTGAATATGGGTGCCAAAAACAGGGCATCTTTTGGTTTAACGAAAATCGGACATTATAACGGCTATATTTTCATACTTTCCAAAATCAAACTCCTCCAAATCAATAATCCACCTTATACACCATCACCTACACCATGTGGTCATCATACCAACCATGGTTACAATCACAACCCACTTCCATATTTAACTTAAACCACTTACAAACACATATATCATCATGAATAATCACTTATCATAACCTTAATCACTAAACTTTCTATAATCCATCATATATTCAAAGTAATACTAAAGGGTCTTGAGATTTATACCTTCTTGAAGCTTTAAAAACCCTTATCAAGCCTTGGGATATGCTAATCAACCTTATACTAGCTTGAATCAACTAAAGAAATCATAAAAACAAAGTTAGTTTCTAAGGGTTACTATTCATCATCACTTTTGTAAAAATCATAACAAATCGAAAAATAAGAGTTTGGCTCTCAAATTTTTACCACATCTTGGCCTCTATATAAGCTTTGATTTGAGCTATAGATCACCAAAAACAAAGCTTCCTAGCTATGGTTTTTAGCCCTCTTTTTCCGTTGGACAGAAACTGGACAGGTTTGGTTCTCCCACTTTGAGCATGGATTTGACTAGGCTATACTACTTGGATTGTCATGAAATTTTGTACGAGTCTTCCCCATAGAGTGGAGAAGCTATGGTTAAAATTTGGTGATTTTATCATGGATAGAAATGGAGATATGAATTTTTCTTTCCTCCTTGTTCTTGCTGGGCAGTTTGTAGAGAAAAGAGATGGGGGAGCTTTTCAACTTTGTTTCTCTTGTATAAATGATGTATATCCCTTGTTTCTATCTTAAATATCAGCTAGATACCTTTTTTGAAGATATTTTGGAGTCCACCAATCAAAACACTTCTTATTTAGCTTCTTTTGGAAGATTTATCCAATTGGTTGTGTGTTTACTAGTTTATCCTTGCCCTTTCACTCTATTTGCTCTTCTAGCCTTGCCCCTTCAATATATCCATGAGCCACTCACTTAATTAACTTGTAAATGCAGCTCTTTGGAGCCTCTTGGACCTGCATGGCTTAGGTTTTGGGCCTTAGGGTTTTCGGATGGGCTTTGTGCAAGTTCTCTCGTCGTTTGATTCATCGAAAGTTTTATGTGATCGTTTCAGTGGTTTCTCTTTTGTAAATTCCTTGGATATATAATATCCTCTCCCACATAATATATTAGTGTGTTAGGGTGATTCTAATTCTCAAGTAGGTATTAGATCCAATATCCCTGGTATATTCTCTTTTTCTCAGGAGTTGCTCTCCCGGTTATCTCTCGGGTTCTCAAGCATTCTCAAACTCGTTTAACAATCTAAATTCCCTTGGCATTTCCTTGACTTGATCACTCCTTGGTTTAACCTAAATTCACTATTCCTCAAGATATAAACCCTTTAACATTTCTATACTCTTTAATATCACATTCAATAGAGTCTCAATCGAAATCGAAAATCCTTAAAGTCCATATTCAGGAATTTCTGAAATCCATTATCATTTTGAGTCACTTAATTTCAGTGTACAATACTAATATGGTTTCTGTTTATTCATTTTCTGTTTCCATTATAGGGTACCTATATACCATTTCCCTAAATCCTCAAAATTACTATTCATTTAGGCACTTATTTTTTTTCCTTTTTTTTTCTTTTTTTTTTCTTTTTTTTCTTTTTTTTTTCTTGTTTTTTTTTCGAGAGCTAAATAAAACATAATATAAACAATAACAATGATCCCATGAATTTATTACATATGCCGGCTATCAAGTAACAACCAAACCCAATCTCAATATTTTTCCCCAAAATTATGACCAACTATACCCCTCCTTGCACACCTTATTACTCCAGTAAGCACTCTACTAGCCTTTGACAATGTAGGTTCAAATTAATGTAAGGCCAATACAAGAAAAAGGTCTAGGCAAGTAATGTGGTATGTCCCCAAAAAAATAGGATTAAGCTCAACGGGTTAACTAATTGATCATGTAAATATGGTGTGGTAATATGGGAAAATATGTGGTTATTCCTAAATGCCTTTATCATTTTAATCGTCAAATAATGTCATGTGTTTCAAGAAAGACCTCAAACAACTGCTAGCAATGCAAACAATCCGTGGACACTCAACCAAACGAATAAATTGCAAAAAATATGAAATATGGCTCAAAAACTCACTTGGTGGAAAAACATACTTAATCCCAAGGAAAAATCTCTCTAATGCACCGACTTGTATTCAAAGCAAGCAAACTAAATCATCTTGCACATATTCATGTCCTTCTAATTACTTACAACATTCAATAAGTCTACTAGCTTCAACTTACTAGTGTATGTGTGTGCACAAGAACAAAGCATATCACTTCTCAATCAAAAGCGTCAACAACACAAAATTCCTATCAAGCATGGGTGCAAATGCAAACTATTATGAACTCACATGAAATACTAACAAAAAAAACAGAATGTCCTATATGAAACAAACGTAACTAATACCAACATAAATGCATAATTTACTACTACTAATATGCAAAGCATGAAATCATGCATGAACAAATAATACAACAACAACTACTAAACCCTCAAACCACCCCCAAACTTAAAATATTCAATGTCCGCATTGAATGGAAGTAAATACAAGGGATATCAGAAAACATACCTAACCATCTCGTCCTCGGATGAATCTGGTGGAGGATACTGTATACGAGCTCCATAGACTGGCCACCTTGCCTGAATACTACAAAACCCCTAATTGACAAGAACACAAATTCGTAATAAAAATAAGATTAGAGAAAAAAAATTACCCAATACGAATCAAAGAGGTGAACTTGCAATTAATTCCTCTTTAGAATTGAATTTTTAGAGATTTAAATAAATAGAAGAGGAATTGGATTTGTATGGCTAGGTGTATATATAATGATAATAATAATAATAATAATAATAATAATAATAATAATAATAATAATAATAATAATAAATATGAATTAGAATAGAAATAGGTTTAGAACTTTTGGAGAAAAGATGGAGGGTTTTGGAATTGAAATAGGAAAAGAATTAGTTTAGAGAGGAGAGTATAAAAAGAACGGGGGATGAAAGTTTTTTTTTTTTTTTTTATAACAGGTGAAAGCAAGTTGGTATAATCACTGTGTTCTCTTTGATTTATTTGCTCCCCCTCAACAGTAGCATTCCTTTGAGAAGCAATAGAAATTCCTTCTGGAGAACCTTCATCATCACTGGAAAGTATCTCAGAATTCTTCAGATTTTCAAATTCTAATTTGTCATGGCACTCATCAGTTTGCAGAATTCCAAATTTCTTATCATCAAATGCAACATGAATTGATTCCATAACAATGTGAGTTCTGAGATTATAAACTTTGAAGGCTTTAGATGCTGAATATCCTAGAAAGATTGCTTCATCCGATTTGGCTTCAAATTTTCCAAGTTGTTCTGGATGAACTTTTAGGACATAGCATTTGCATCCAAAGATGTGAAAGTATTTCACACTTGGTTTCTTTCCTTTGATCATCTCATAGGGAGTTTTTCCATGACTATTTACCAAGGTACAGTTTTGAGTGAAACATGTAGTGTTAATAGCTTCTGCCCAAAAATAGGTTGGAAGTTTTGCATCTGCAAGCATGGTTCTTGCTGCCTCTATGAGAGTCCTATTCTTTCTTTCCACTACACCATTTTGCTGAGGTGTTCCAGGTGCAGAAAATTGTTGAGTGATTCCATTGTCTACACGAAAATCCTCCATTATAGAATTCTTAAATTATGTACCATTGTCACTCCTAAGTACTTTGACTTTGTACTCAGAGTTATTCTGAATATTCTTGACAAGTTCAATGATTTGCTGAGGAGCTTCATCCTTCTTGTGTAGAAAGAACACCCATGTGAACCTTGTGAAATCATCCACTATCACTAGAGCAAATCTTTTCTTGCTGATAGACATAATGTTTACTGGACCAAACAGATCAAGATGTAGCATGTGAAATGGTTCAGTAATTGAATTTTCAGTCTTGCTCTTGAAAGTGGTTCTTCTTTATTTTCCAAGCTGACAGGCATCACAAAGTCCATCTTGCACAAAATTTGCCTGAGGTAGGCCTCACACTAAATTGTGCTTAACAAGTTGATTAAGCTTCTTGAAGTTGAGATGTGAGAGCTTCTTGTGCCAATTCCAGCTTTCATCACTTGTTGCTTTGCTGTAGAGAAATCTAACAATTCCTTTTAGATGTATCACTTAAGCTGGCTTCATATATGTTACCATGTCTTTGACCAGTTAGTACAATGTCTCCATTCTGCATGTTCAAGATTTTGCATCCTTCTCTGTCAAAGATTGATTTGTAACCTTTATCACCCAGTTGACTTATGCTTAAAAGAGTATGTTTCAAGCCTTCAACCAGTGCTACATTTTCTATGATGACATTTCCCAAAACAATTGAGCCATATCCCAGAGTTTCTCCTTTGTTGCCATCTCCAAAAGATATTACTGGGCCAGCTTTCCTCTCAAACTTTGTAAGCAGGGACTTCTTTCCAGTCATATGTCCAGAGCATCCACTGTCCAAGATAATTGAATGCTTCTTTCCTGTGCCCTGCAAACAAAAAGTAACTAGTTAGAATTTTTTAGGACCCAACTTTGATTGGATCCTTTCTTACTAGATTTAGAGACAACAGACTTTGAAGATTTTGCTTTTACTTTACCTGTTGCAGAGTCAATCTTAGACTCTGATTTCACAAACTGTTTGTGATTAGGAGTTTCAGATTTCAAGGAATAATAGTCATAATACAGTTCATGTAAATGGAATGAAGTAAACTACCACAATGATAACAAGCTTTTTGTGGTTGGTATTGAATTTTCTGAGTCTTGGGGAATCTGGACTTAGTTTTCCAAGAAGGTTTTTGATTGCAGTCTAGGGCCAAATGATTATGATTTCCACACTTATAGCATTTTTTTCTAGGTGCATCAGGTACATTCTTATAATTATTCTCTTTGTTAATACCTTCTTTTGCATTCCTATTTCTCTTGATCTTGCTAGACTCTGAAAGACCATCTAATCTCTGTTTCAACTGAGATTTAGATAGAAACCCTATGTTTACATTCTTAGGTTTCTCTAACACTTTCTCATCTGAATTACTATTGTTAATCCTTTTGTGTACAACAGGGGTACCTTTTGAATCAACAAATTTAACATGATTAGGTTCAGAAACAATTTTCTTACCTTCAGATTTAGATGTGCTAGCTTCTATTTTACTATCAACATTGACAATAGCTACTTTTTCTTCTTGTCTAGCCTTATCAAAACCTAAACCATTAACCTTTCCACGAATTCCACTTTCAAAGATTTCTATGGTTTTTTTACCAGAATTGTTAATGGTCTTAATCACATCTCTCTCTCTTCTTCTAGTTCTTTTCTGACATAGTCATAAGCCTCAAGAATAACACTATAATCATGCTTAGCTTTATCAGAACTTAACTTGTATTCTTCCATTTGAATTAACTCAGATTCAAGAAAATTATTACTATCAACTAATTTATCATTCTTAACCTTAAGTTCATCTCTTTCACAAGTAAGAATTCTAAAATTAGTCATAAGATTCTTAAACTCAGCATGGATAGATCTAATTTCATCAGAATTTAAGTTATCAAATGAATCAAGAGAGTGAAGTGATACCTTAACAGAGGATGGAGAAGTTTTCTTTGGAGATCCAGGTTTGTCTGAAACATTTGCCATCAGTGCAATGTTGTCATAATCCAATTCATCTTCAGAATCACTGGAATCAGCCCAATCCTTATGTGTGACCATAAGTGCATTACCCTTTCCTGAATTCCTAGGCTTCTTACACTCACTAGCAAAGTGTCCAAGCTCGCTGCAGTTAAAGCACTTGATCTTGGCCTTATCAAGCTTGACAATTGTACTTTTGCCTTTGTCACTCTTCTTCTCCTTCTTCTTTTGAAAAGGTCCTTTGCTAAATCTTTTCCTGTTGAATCTTCCTTTCTTGAAAGCTTTAGCAAACATAGCAAAGAGTTCCTGCATCTCAGATTCAGAATCATTGTTGTCAGAGTCCATATCAGTAGTCTCTGACTCAGAACTTTCTTTGCTTTTCTTCTTCCTTGAGTTCTTTACAGCAGTCTCTTCATGCTATTCTTTCGGAAGCTTCTTTAATTCAGATTGAGCAGTAAGTGCAACAGTCTTCATCTTTCCTTCACTCCTGGTCTTCTTCTGCTGCTTGTCAAGTTCATAAGCTCTCAGTTTTCCATACACTGCCTCTAATGATATCTCATCCAGATCATTAGCTTCCTCAATCGCAGATATCTTCTCATTGTAGAAATCAGGCAAAGCTTTCATGAACTTTGTATTCATATCCTCCAAGTCATAATATTTACAATGCATGGCCATCTCATTGATGAGTTTTGTAAACCTATCAAAGGTATCAGTAAGTGACTCACCATACTTGGATTCAAAGTACTCATACTGTTGTATAAGTAGTGTCCTCATATTCTTCCTGACAGGCTTAGTTCCATCACAGTGAACCTTAAGATTGTCCCATATATCCTTAGCAGTTTTACAAGAGAGAACATAGTTAGTGAGAATAGAATCAAGTCTGTTGAATAATATGTTTCTCACTTTAGCATCTTTAAGAACATTCTCCTTGTCCTTATCTGATCACTCAGATTTTGGCTTCTTTGCTGTATGTTCTGGAACAACTTGACCATCAACAGTTGCTTGTCCAATAACCTTTGTTGGGATAAAAGGTCCATCTCTGATTCTATCAAGATAATCAGGATCTGTTGCTTCCAGATGATGCAACATCTTTACTTCCCATAGAGTATATTCGTTTCTCTTGAGCATAGGAATCTTAGTATTCCCATCCTTGTAACCAGACATGATTGCAGATCTTTATGATTATTCGAAATCAACCTGCTCTGATATCAATTGTTAACTCGAATAACTTGTAGAAGGGGGGGGGGTTGAATACAAGTTATATAATCGTGTCTGATTTTTGCTTGGTTATATAAACAAGAATAAACGAATGAATCAAATTCTGTTTGTATTAAATAAATAAAATACAAACTCTACCAAAGGTGTACAATACCTTTAGCAGCTGCTGACAAAATAAATTTCTCCCTGTTTGCACTCTCGTATACTTACGATTACAAACCTCACGAACACCTTTTACAATGATATAGAGAGAGTATTTATAATGCTTCCTATCAACTAATCACAGAAAGATAATCTATACATGACAATGTTTTGACGTCCAGTTGATAGTTTCCATCAATAGAAAATTCTTTCCTTCATAAAATCTTCTTGCTTGTTCCTCAAACAAAGATCCTGTTTTATAGCACTTGCCAGTTTCTGTAGCATCCATAATGACATCATCAGTAACACGACTGATATCAGGATTCCATCTTGCATCAGGATCTGATCATCCCATCAGTACTTGATCAGTATTTGACTTGACGTATCAGGATTCAATCTCAGTTCCTGACATGTAGTACTTGATGCACTGTTCATTCCTGACTAAACTTTACAGATAACTGTCTAACACATATTTCCTATACAAAGTGCTAAATCCTTTATAAGATCAGGATATACAAGAAGTATAAGTAAAATTCTATTCTTAACATCACAACTCATGAATTATTCCTAACAATGTATAAGTTGGCTAGTTTACCTGGATTGATGCCATCAGTGTTACTGGTGCAAGGATTGTTTTGCCTTGAATAACAATATTTCTACACATATAAAACAATGAAACCATATTTTGGGGCATTGCTACTTTGCTAATGATCATGATTTAAACCCAATAAAGATCGAATATTCAAATTAACCTGCTATATTTAGGATGAATATATATTCCAAGAAGGAGAGTCAACCAATGTTAGATTGGAGATTTGAATGTTTTTAAAAAACATGATTTCTATCAGGTATGGCTGCGTGTACATTAGCGCTTTCTTGTGGAACTTATCCCACCAGACCTGACATTCGCCATTAATAGTTCCATTGTCTCCTGAAGTAAGATAGCAAATATATCATTGTCCGGTAGCAGTGTAGCATGTATTAATACAGTAAGCTTGTCACAAACATAGAGGCATATATTACCTGTTATAGCGACATCAGTTAGATTGGTGTCAAAAATGAGACTAATATATCTTCCACCATCTGCATCCCTTCCTCGAGCATAAGATGGTAGGGGATTAATAACTGTCCACTCACTCTTTTCCTCAACCAATATAGGTAGGAGAAATTTACAATTGTGTACTAATCTAAATATCAGTTACTTGCATGTTGCATATTTATGAGTTTATATTCTATAGGGAAATAAAACATAGAGTTTCTACTTGCTGGATGTTTCTAACTTCTAATTTTTTTTTTTAAAGAGCTCATAATTTTCATACATTAACTATATGTTTTCAAAATCTTCTAATTTGTGATATTAGATATATCACAGTGCAGCGCCATTACATTACTTTCGGAAAATATAGGATGTTCACGCAAAGGGAGCCGATTCTCCATGTTCACCGCTGTGCGTATTGAATTTCTACTATGATTATATTATGTTTTGTGCTAGAGCAATCCGCTTAAATTGGCAATTGGTTATATATGCTAAAACCACTTTTTTCTTTGCTTAGTGATCAAAAATAAAATGTGGATCCGTTGGTATTGAGACTTAAGATCCTTAGAAAGTTTGGTGGTAAACATTAACTCGCCAATGGCTCTGGCACTGTTAATGCTTGGTAGATAATGAAATTGTAGAATTATGAAATTTGGGAATGTTTACATTATCTAAACCAATACACATATACTCAATTAATAAAAAAACACATGTACTCAACCTTATTTTATCAATTAGGATATCCACTGGGCTATCTATACTAATTATTATTCATAAATCATCGTACTTGGATAGCTTGTATAATGAGTATGCAATTTTAAAAACTTAATGACAGAACTACCGGAATAGTTGCACAACACGAGATAATGCAATAATATATCTAATGCCTCCACTGCCTTTTGTTGGGGGTTCGTTGTATGCTATAGAGAAAGCTTTTGCTTGGCCTCGGTAATATATCTATTGCCAAACTCATAATTTAACTTTTGTCAATTTGTATATATTTCGTGTTTGTTGTTTTTGTTTTTGCTGCTATTTCAGGAATTACAATATGGTTACATAAATGAAATTATATTGAATTTCTAGCAGAAAGGTGAAAGATATCATTTAAAACATATCATAATTGTGCACCTACATAAATGACAAATTATGGTAGCTACTAATTAACACAATGTACATTGTAACAAGTGAGGTCATTAATATATGTACTAAACTTATATCATCAACAATTCAGAATCTGAATCAGTATGTGGTACTGTGCCACTTGCGCCGACTGTTACTTCCGAGGCCTTAATCATATAATTACAAGGTTACGATGTAGTAAGAAAATAAACTTTAGCTGGTAAATAAATAGTGCTTCAGTTGAATATCAGATTTCCCAAAAATTAAATCAATAGATGCTTAGGAAAAAATCCGAGCTAAGTGAGAAAATTGACTGACTTTGCTAATGCTCGCATAAACTTACATACTCTGCCATTGGTTCGTAGGTCATGTAATTGTAGCATGTGAAATGTAACTATGATAGTTATCCACTTTTTAGGTGGAAAACATAAACTATCCGGTTAGTTTATATCCGGTTAGCTTCGCAAAAAAGTTCTAACAAATATTGAAATTGTTGTTACAACTGTGCAATCTACACTCATGCAATCATTTTTTTAAAAAAAATCCTAGAAAGACTTGAAGAATTCTGGAACACTGCCTATGTTCCAGGAGGTGCAGGTAAAGACACCATTCAATGCAAACTTAAAGGAGTTACCTGTATCCTCACAATCAAAGGCATCAACGAAGCTTTGGGAACTGGACTGCAAGCTAAAGAATCATACAAGGAACTTGCAAGTGATGAAACTCTAAAGAAGTTTTTCTTGAAAATTTGGTATTCTGGTCCTGTTCTTGAAGAGGGTACATCAAAATGGTACTCGACTGGTGAAATGGACAGAAAGCATTTGAGGAAATAATGGAGCATGATTTTTGATATCATGGTGAAGGTTTTCTCAACCAAAACCTCTGGATGGAATGGAATTCCCTCCTATATCAAGAAGCTTACTCACTCTCTTGTCCATGGATACAAAGTGGATGTAGGAAAGTTGCGTATGAGTCTACTCAAGTCAGCTCTGAGCAGGAAGGTACATGTTTATCCTCGCTTTCTTACTATGTGTTTGAATTCATTATGTGGTATTGATGATAATGCATCTCTCACTATAGAATGCAATGTTTTAAAAAGAAATACACACACATCATTCAATTCACAAAATTCCAATGCACTTATTCCACTCTATTTCACCAAGCACATGGCTGATCAAGAGCCTCATCTTGATGTAGCACTACCCTCTGGGTATGTTGTCTTCTCCCTTGAGAATGAAGCTGAATTAGACCCAAATTCAGTTAACCCACATTCTACTTCATATATTCCTATCAGATCCTCTAGGCAACCAAAGACCACAAAAACAACTTTGCAAGAATTGATGTGGTGAAAATGTGACATTTAAAATCGCAAGCGCACGATCATCGTTTTAATATTTAAGATTCGATCCACAGGGACTAATTTTTTTCGCGATCCTTAACCTTTAATTTAGGCGAATTAGAACTATTTTTGGATTTTAAGAATTTTGGATTTTATACCAATTAATTCCTAAATGAAATTTTAAACTATTAAAACTTATTAAGTAAATTATTTTAAAAACTCGAATTAAAACTCAGATTTTATTTACAAAAATTTAAAGAAATTTAGACTTATAGTGGTCGAAAATTTAACTGATTTTATTTACACAGCTATTATTCAGCAACAACACCGCAATTTGACACAAACAACACAGACTGGTACTTGATTTTAACAGAAATCAAAACAACTCGGTAATAACTTCGTTAAACCTCAGAAAATGCAACAAACGGAGGACAAATTAACGTACTCAGCACAAGAATTCAACATCTGTTCGACACTAAACAAAGACGTAAAAAACCATAAACGACTCGACACGAACTGATGAAACTCAGTACTACTCAGGATAGCAATTAGCAACTGTGAAGAAACAGTCGAACAAAATAGCAGTAACTCGGCATTCGGAACCAGCAAAACTCGGACTCAACACATAGCTGTGAATTAACGAATCGTTACAATAACTCATTACAAACATCAAAACTCGCAGCGAAAATTCCTAATACAGGCAACAAACTGACTCGACATTACCGAACAACAAACCACAAATTAAAACTGCAACTTATACTCAAATAATGCGGACAAATAGCAACCACGAAACTCATAAACAATTGAATTTACATTACATTATGAAGAATTAAGAAAACCCAGAATCGAAACAAAACTCAACGGACTCAGCAATTCGAACTCAACACTCGGTAAAACTCAATACAACTCAGCAAAACTCGCAACAAAAATCTTTTACCAGCAGCAAGGTTTTCAACATACAAAACCAACGAAAACAACTCAAAACTCGAACATAAAACTCAGCATCAACATAAAACAATTAACTCGGTAGAATAATGAAATCCGACTACAAATTGAACTCGGTAGACTCGCCAATACAAACTCAGACAAAAACTTAGAAACCAAACAACGACAATAACGATAACAAAACCTCCATAAATTTACTAAACCCAGCAACAAGAATGATCTCATAAAGGACTCGGTCGAACTTAGAAGAAACAAAACCAGAAGAATCTCAATTCAAAGGCTCGTAATTCAAATTTAACGAACAATAGAACAACATTAACACAAAACTAAACAAGAAGAGGGGTTGGGGGTTTTGAATCGGGTTCGTAGAAAACAAAAGAAGAAGGAGGCTGTTGGGGATTTCGTGGGAAGAGGAAGAAAAAGGGGAGATGATGATTGTGTATGTACGAATTGAACAAGGGAGAGGGAATGAGGAATCTGGGTTTGTGTTTGCAGCGAAGGAGGAGAGGAGAGAACAAGAGAGAGAGAGAGTGAGAGAGAGAGAGAGATTCGCTTAGGGAAGAAGAAGAGAGATACAGGAACTGGGTTTTATATATCTGTCTTAAAACGAAAACAGGGGAGTAATATGGCTAAAACTGAAACAGGGGAAACATTCGAATTAATCTTAAAATGAAAATAAACGAAACAGGAAATATGATCTGAAAATTTAAGCTAATAAAAATGTTTACAACAATTATAAATGAAAATTTAAAACTAACTAATCCTAAGGGGTTCTAATACTAAGGGTTCTAATCCTAATTCTAAGTGATCTTTACAAGAGAAAATATTAGGCTATTTATAGGAAAAAATTGGGATTTTTGGTTGGTGAGGATTAATCCCCACCATTCATTTTTGTTTGGTGTGGTTTAATCTTAGCCTTCCAATTTTTCTTTGCACCACACCCCTTTTTATTTTCTTTTCTTCTATTTTGGTCCTTCTTCTTCTTATTTTTCTCTTCTTTGATCTTTATTTCTTTATTTAGCCATTTCTTCATTTTTTCTCGAATTTCCTGAAATGTAACAAAATAATTTATTAAAATACGAATTCAAACAATAAAAAGGCAATAAAAATATGCAAAATTATGCACTTATCAAATGACCCCATACCTATCTTTTGCTCGTCCTCGAGTAAAACAAAAAGAAAAATGCTGAATGAAAAACCTATACTCACTGTCGTAGGAATCACGGGTAATTTTAGGTTTACCAACCCGTTAAACTCATAGACGATCTCTACAAGAGGAGTGTTGTCTCCTAAGGGTTTACAAAAGATATATACCCAAAAAATCTTTGAGATAAGTCAGCAAGTATCCAACTTTCCTCTTACAACCTAGCTTTCATTGGTGTCAACAAAACAATTTTGTAGGAAAATATATGCCTTAAAGATTAATCTAATGATAGCCAAGTTATAGGTTCCCACAATCCACTTGAATAGACTCAAAAATTTTACAAAAAATCCCAAGGTGTGTAGTGAATTTAAGGCCTATGATGGATAAAGTGCATACGAACATTTTCTCTTTTTCAACCAATATTGAACTGACCCAATCTCTATCAAAACAAGTATCTAGCCAAACTTCACGTTCTTAGTAGTTAGACCGACTGTGCAATGGTTGAGGTCCCAAAAGACTTTTGCATTGATACCCATTTAGCGAGTTTTAGGTCAACAATCCAAGATCACAAAGGACCTTAGGTTGCTAGGCACAAAGTCCCCTCGGACTTACTTACTCGGGTTATCAATGAGCCCAACCTAACCGATTTCCCTACTAAGAATTTATTATTATAAAATTACAATAGCACTCTATGACTACAAATATTTATTGACTCTTTTTTTTTCTTCTTCCTTTTTTTTTACATGACACGGTAGGAGTAAAATTTCGCAAATGTTTGATTCGACATTGTTCTAACATGTGGGTTCTCTCTCAGGTATCGAATAATATTCCTATACAATTTTTCCACCAAAGGTCTTGTGCAAATGTGTCGTCTTGGACTTTTAAGCAAAAATTTGTTCGACACAAGTTTCATGAGTGAAACCTCACTTGACTACGTTCAAATTATCTAAAGGCATTATAAATATAATTTTTAAAAAACAGTTAACACCAACTAGTTCTATAGTTAAAGAGTGGGAAGGACAACTAAGCTTAAAATATCTCTATTTTTGAATTTTTAAAATTTTTTGAATTTTTTTGGATTTTTCAATTTTTATGTATTTACACTAAAACCCTCCCTCATACCTAAATCATGCATTGTCCTCAATGTATGCAAATGCAAGAGAAACGAAGAGAATGAGGAGATAATACCTGATAAGGGATGACGGAGACTGAAAACTTCTAAAAATTACGAAAGAAAAACAACTCATGCACACAACAAATACAAAAGAAACACACACACACACACTGGCACTCCCCCATAACTAAACTTGGCTATATGGGAGATACATTATGAAACATATATACTAACCAATACCAGTTCGAGGGAAAACAACATTTGTAACAAAATTATCAAATACTGGAAATATACTCCTAAGAATAAAATCAAACATTAGAAAAATATGCTCTACTACCAGAATAAAACTCATTCCACTAACATCATCCATAGACAAATTAGGTGCTTCTTTATTTTGATTAAGCAAATTAATTACTCGAATTTCTTGGTTATGAACAATGTCACTAGAAATAAAAGCATGATGAGTTTTATTATCACCTAAGACCGTCTGATCAAGAGTGGAATTAAGCGGCTTCAAATCGGGTGTCGGTGGCTCACCTACGGAATCCTTAACAATGAATTTATGATCAAAAGAACTATCCTCAATTATGGTTTCATGTTTGGAACAAATGGCATTCAATTCATTTAACATCTCTTCTGAAGAAAAATCCTTAACCAACTCATGAATTTCTCGATTAGTCTCGTGATTAAGTTCGAAATCCTCATTAAGAAGAGTCTCAATTTCACTATCCTCCAAACTCGACCATGTGACACTCTTATTGACTGACTCAGTTTGGTCTAGACCATGATTCAAGAGGGATGGATTAGGTTCAGATATCAAATTCTCTCTCTCATAAATTGTGTTGACTAACTGACTCATTTGAACCTCTAACTTAGATATGGCTTGAGCATTAGAATTCAAAATCTGCCTATCTTGGGTCACGGTTTGCATGAAGGTTTGTTGGGATTTTATCAAATCCTCCGTGCTCTTTTCTAAAGAATTAAATCTCTCATCCGATTCATTAAATTCAGGAAGGTTCAAAGGTTCTTGAATCGGGTTCAGATAAGGACTATGATTTTGAATAACAAAAGAGCTAGGATTGGGGCTTTCAAAGGAGGGTTGAGCATCAATTAAATCAGTATGTGCTTCAAAATAACGCATCAATACTCCTTTCTAAAAAAACTACACCCTTATCCGAATCACTAAAGTTGCAGCTTAAAGATGTTTGAATCGGGTTTATATAAGGATCAACATTTTGAGTATGATAAGAGTTATGATTTGGCATTTGAAAAGAAGGTTGAGGATCTTGGTAGTTTTGATCATAATCCCATGAGAAATTTGTGTGATTCCCCCAACCGGGATTGTAGGTAGGTACAAATGGGTCATTCCTAAGGGTTTGTTGAAACATAATATTATCTTGCTCAAATTCATGATAATTTGTAAACCCTTGAGTATAAGAATTATAATTTGACCACATTATTGATCACACAAAATAAGCACACTAAATAAACACTCAAAATAAAGGGTGAAAAAGCAAAAGAAAAATCTTATATCTAGGGTCCTTATTAAAATAAACTAGACCTTGCTCCTAACTGTAAGGACCACCAAAAATTCGGTAAATCAAAATTTATTCGGACCGATTTGGCCAGATAGGTGCAAGCATTGCCAAGAGGCTAAACACCAATCTAGACACCAAATCTTAATTGGCCAGGTAAGCTTTCGCTTGCCTAGACACCAAAGAGTCGGAATAAATAATGATTACGTCGTTTCTTAGGTACCTTCCTAATTGAGCGCAAAATTCCTAGGGCAAACGTCTAATTTATTTTATAAAGGCGAATGTAACTTCTGTTCTGAGATCAATAAGTGCTTTTTGATTATCATCAAACCTGTGATTCAAGGCCTTAACCTGAATCACTGTTCCTTGTAGACAGGTAAGAACATCAGGATTTGAAATCTTCTTTGAGTTTTCCTTGAGAAATATAGCTGCTCGACCAGTAGGAAAGATGCAATCTGCTTTGTACCAATCGGCAGTTTGCTGGACCAGATAATTATCATCAATTTCTTGTACAGAAGGACCAGCAAAGTCTGGTTTCTCCCCTGTTTTCTGTCCATCAGTTTGATCATTGACAGTTGGAACACTCACTGATTCAGAAGAATCATTATCAGAATCATCTACAACAGAGGCAGCTTCTTCATTAAAGTCAGCAACTTATTCTTGAGCAACTTGTTTTCCTTTATCACCTTGTGCATGCTCTGAAGAAAGAACTTTTGCTGGTTGATCAATTTCCTCACCCTGATCATAAACATGATGTGCATCAGAGCATAACTCTGTGTGAGATGCAACCTCTGTTTCTTCTAACACCACAGTAGGTTGATCTGCAACACCAGTGTCAACAGAGTTTGTAGCAGCCATGGTTACTGGAGTAGATGCTTCAACTTCAAAAGAAAATGGACTGTGAATTTCATCAAACTCTTCCATTGCAGGTAATGCATCTCTATCATCTTTATCAGTCTGAACCTCAGCAATTACTGGTTCATCAATTCTAAATCTGTTTCTTCTACAGTAGGTTCTATGACAACCTCTATCTCAACAGCAGGAATCTTTTTAGAGATATCCTCTGGAGCTTCAATAACTTGCTCATCATCAGAGTCTGTAAGAATCAACCTCCTTCTTTTTGCTTGAGGCACTTCAATCATCTCTTCTTCTTCACTAGAGCTGTCCTCAACTGTTGGTAATGAAGGCCTATTTGCCCTTTGAATAGTCCTTCTGGTGTAAACATCTCTAGTAGATGTCTGTTTTGCCTTTGAATTCCTTGTATTCTGTGCAGTATGTATTTGCCTTTTTGATCTAGATTTTGGTTGAGGTTGAGAAGTAGTGACTGGCTCAGAGTGTATTGGTTCAATAATTGGTTCAGGTTGTGGTTGTTGTGATGTAGTAGGTACAATGTTTGTGGGTGTTGGCTCAGGTGATGGTATAGGGTTAGAGTGTATGGTTTCAGTATGATCAGTAGCCAAAGGTTCAGGCATTTTTTGTGGTTCTGGTTGTGTTTGTTGTTGTTCAGTGTGTGGTGATTGTGAATCTTGAGGTTGGTGGAGAAAGTTTTGCAAGACAAGTGGCAAAACAAAAGCAGGTAGGTCTTTACCAACATCCTTATTAGTCATATCAGAGAATATCCTCTTATTGACTTTAAAGGGCTGAATCACATCAGCTGCATCAATTTCTAACCCAGATACACAGGCATTGAATAAAAGTTGACAAAATCTAGCAAAGTATATTGTAGTAGACTCTGACAATTTATCACCTAAATTCATTAAAATATATCGACCAAAATCAAAATTACTGCCATAGAGTAGAGAATACCCAATTTGCAGACTATCCATAGGAATGGCATCCCAGTTTGTGACTTTCTTCTGGAATGTTCTGGTGATGCAGTCAAAGAAAAAGTTCCATTCCTTACGAAGATTTGGCCTTCTCACACTACCTAGCTTTGCAAGAGATTCCATGTACCCAATCTCTGTTAGCATATCTCGCAAATTCTGTTCCGAAAGAACAGCATATGAGGTGTGAGCATCGAACCCCATGGTTTCTCTAACAGTCTGTGGAGTAATCACAAACTCGTCTTCATCATAAGTGAAAATTATAGACGGAGTCCCATTCTCTCCTCCAGCCACATACTTTGAGTTCTGCCAGAAAGTGGCAATCTGAGATGCAGATAGAACAGCTGGTTCAATCGATGCTTGCCAAATCTCAGAGTCACGGAGAAAATTCTGTATAAGATGAAACGCTTCGGGAGCACGGTCATTTTCAAGTAAAGCTGCAAAATTGTTAGGAACAAAACGAAGACCAAGAGATGTAAAAGGTTTAGTTGCCATTAGATCAAGAAACGAGCAAGAAATGACAGTGGAATTTATGTGTTTGAAAGGTGTTTGTGAAAATGTCGTAGTGAAAAACACAAAAGAGCTCTGTAGTTGGGTAAAGTGAATATGAGTGGATGTGAAGGTAAGAGTAAGGAAATGAATCGATATACACAAAAATGATTAGAGTTGTAATTAAAAAATTAAAACTCAATCGTTTGTGCATTAATACACTCAACCGTTCCTAGAGTAATGTGTGAGTGGGACACAAAAATGGGTGAGTGGGACACGTGTCAATCATCCAACGAATCAATTAATCACGCGCAGTAAAAAGCAATTATCACCGCTGTCTTTCCTATTATCAAGACACTTTACCACATTTACACTCATTAACAGTTGTCAAACACTCTATTTACTCCAAAATTTTCAAATCATCCCAATGAAAATTTACCTTAGAGTACTAGACACAATCCAACAGTGTTTGTCAATTTTCCAACTTTATCACTGAAACCCTTTCAAAAATTGCACAGTTGTGAATATATACGTGTGTGAAGCAGAGGTTACCAAATCAATTTTTAGAGCATCTAATATTTCATAAAATCCATAAAGTAAATCAATAAACACCGAATGCACAAACTCTCATATGAAACACTGATTATATGATGAATGCTAAACTCTGTAGTTACTTAAATACATAAATCTGAATAACCCAATTCCCATTGATGTCCATGATTATCCAAGTAAGCACACAGTCTTTATAGACAAAAAGATCAAGAGATAGTTATCAAAGTATCATTCAGTGAGTAACATGCCAGGGATTTGATAAACTCACAAACTCTCAAAGCACACAATTGTTTAGGTGAAGTGTTTTCACTCAAATTCAATCAGTAAAAGCAGATACTACCATATGCTTGATTGTCCACCAAATCTACACTACTTTGAGTACATATATGCACAAATCAAAAGGACTTTATCCAAGGGTGTAATTTAGTAAAATCAAACAGGTGAGAAGAGATGGATTAAATGAACAAATGGCGAACTGAACAATTTAATAGACCAAAGTGTTCAGTTGCACTGTTAGTACATATTTGTACAAGATGATCATCATATATACATATTTTTTTATGTATGTATATATTCACTGAGTAAACTTTCTTTGTAGATAAACTCTCACCTGCTTGCATTTGAATTTTCAAAAGAATATAACTGCTCTTAATACTCCAGAGTTTAAAAAGGAGCAGTTAATGAGGCTCAAAAGGGTTTACTAAGGGTGGAATTTATGAACAGTGTTTGGAGATGATGGTAAATCCTAGTGCCTTTATCATTTTCATGCACACACATATCATGTAGTCTCAAAATGGTTTAAAACAAGTTCTAGAGCAATATACTCACTGATGAGCATCACACATCAATAAAATCTGATTGATATAAAATGTATCAATCACTTACTTGGCTCAAATTCTCACAGGGTGCAGACATGAATTTGTACTCACGAAACTAAACAATGACACATCTCAAGTTTTATAATTTTCACAAGTACAAACAAGGAATCATCAAGAAACATGTATCTGTTTTGGGAACTGAGTGTCACTAATCAGAGTTTAGAGTTCATCAATATCAGAAGTTATTTATGAGAGGCAATGCACACAGTATTCATAGACTCAGAGTTTAGGATCAAATAAACTAAGAGATGCTATAAATATGAAACAGTATCATGCTGTGTTAATTTAATGCACACTTTTTGATTAGATCACAGTGACTCAGAAAGAGTCTTGATTTAATCACTGAGAATCATGCTGCATACATATTTCTTCATTGGTGTTTTCATCAAGACAATAGTCAATCCAGAATACACAGAGTTTATCAAACATGTTAACAGTGTATGACAGACAATCATGCTTACAGAGCTTAACAGTGTTTAAACAATAGCATGTTAACAGAGTATGCATCACAGAGTTTAATTAACAGAGTTCACATAGCACTCAACAATTCAGAGAAAAATGAGCAACACGTTTTATAAGAACAATTTTGAGTCTAACCAACATTTTTAGTCAAAACCAGAGACCATTCCTAGTTCATTGACCAGTCTTGTAAATGTTGCTTCACTCAAAGGCTTGGTGAAGACATCTGCAAGTTGTTGTTCTGTAGACACAAAGTGGAGCTCAATGTTGCCTTCCTCTACATGCTCTCTGATAAAGTGATACCTTATGCTGATGTGCTTGGTCATTGAGTGTTGTACTGGATTACCTGTCATTGCAATAGCACTCTGATTATCACAGAAAATAGGTATTTTGCTATACCTCAATCCATAATCCAGCAGTTGATTCTTCATCCATAGTATCTATGCACAACAGCTACCAGCAGCAATATACTCTGCTTCAGCTGTAGATGTGGATATTGATTTCTGTTTCTTGCTGTACCAAGAAACAAGTCTGTCACCAAGAAATTGACAACTTCCACTTGTACTTTTTCTGTCAATTTTACAGCCTGCAAAGTCTGCATCAGAGTAGCCAAGTAGTTTGAAATCTGATTCTCTTGGATACCACAGCCCTAAAGTTATAGTGCCCTTGAGATACTTAAGAATCCTCTTCACAGCTGTTAGATGCGGTTCTCTTGGATCTGTCTGAAACCTTGCACATAGACATGTTGCATACATGATATCAGGTCTACTTGCTGTTAAATAGAGTAGAGAGCCAATCATTCCTCTGTAGCTTGTCATATCTACTGATGACCCTGTATCTTTGTCCAATTTAGTTGCAGTTGCCATGGGAGTTGTTGCAGATGAACAGGCAAGCATGCCAAACTTCTTGAGAAGATTTCTGGTATATTTTGCTTGATTGATAAAAATACCATCATCTGTTTGCTTCACCTGTAAGCCTAGAAAATAACTAAGCTCTCCCATCATACTCATTTGATACCTGGACTGCATGAGCTTGGCAAACTTCTTACAGAGTTTATCATTAGTAGATCCAAAAATAATGTCATCAACATATATCTGAACTAAAAGCAAGTTACTTCCAGATTTGAAATAAAACAGAGTTTTATCAATTGTACCTCTGTTGAATCCACTTTCTAAAAGAAATTGAGCCAGAGTTTCGTACCATGCTCTTGGTGCCTGCTTAAGTCCATAGAGTGCCTTGTCTAGCCTGTAGACATGATCTGGATATTTTGGATCTACAAAGCCAGGTGGTTGTTCAACAAACACTTCTTCTTCAAGTTTTCCATTCAGAAAAGCACTTTTTACATCCATTTGAAAAACTTTGAATTTCTTGTGAGAAGCATAAGCAAGAAACATCCTTATTGCCTCCAACCTTGCAACTGGAGCAAAAGTTTCATCATAATCTATCCCTTCTTGCTGTGAATAGCCTTTTGCCACAAGTCTGGCCTTGTTTCTTGTAACAACCCCTTCACTATCAGTTTTGTTTCTGAAAACCCACTTAGTACCAACAATAGACCTGTTTTTGGGTCTTGGTACAAGTGTCCAAACTTCATTTCTCTCAAATTCATTTAACTCTTCTTGCATTGCTGTTATCCAGTCAGCATCTTTAAGAGCTTCTTCAATTTTCTTTGGTTCAGTTTGTGACAAGAATGCATGAAACAGACATTCATTTGTTGTTGCACTTCTTGTCCTGACTCTTGCATCTGGATCACCAATAATTAGATCAGGTGTGTGAGATTTGGTCCATTTCCTAGCTGAAGGTAAATGACTTCTCTCAGAGTTTGATCCTCCCCCTCGATCCATGTTCTCCTAATTTTCTTGTTGTCTTTCTTCACTCTCTGAGGCTCCCCCTGAATGTGATTGCTCAGAGTGTGAATCATCAGAGATTGATCCAGATTTTTCATGTGATTCACTTTCAGAATGTGAATCATCAGAGTTTTGTTCTTCATACTCCCCCTCAACTGGTTCTCTCCTTTGTTCTGGTTGGACAATTTCTTCTGTGTTTACCAGTAGAGGTTCAGAGTTTGTATCAACAGAGTCTGTTGGAATTGATCCGTCAGAGTTTATTTCGTCAGAGATTAGATCTTCGTTTTCAAAATGTAGTTGATCATGGTCATTGACATCTTCAAGTCCAGTTATCTTCTTGTCATCAAAAGACACATGAATAGATCCATGATCACTCTGGTTCTCAGATTATAAACTCTGAATGCTTTGGTTGACAGTGGATAGCCAACAAAAATTCCTTCATCTGCCTTCAGGTCAAATTTGGTCAACTGTTCAGGATGAGTTTTCAACACAAAGCATTTGCACCCAAAAATATGAAAATATTTCAGGTTTGGCTTCTTTTCTCTCACCATTTCATATGGTGTTTTTCCATGCTTATTGATCAGAGTGGCATTCTGAGTAAAACAAGCAGTTTGAACAGCTTCTGCCCAGAAAGAAGTTGGTAATTTTGCTTCATCAAGCATAGTTCTGGCAGCTTCTATTAAAGTTCTGTTCTTCCTTTCAACTACACCATTCTGTTGTGGAGTGCCAGGTGCAGAAAACTCTTGTTTAATTCCTTTGTTCTTGCAAAATTCTTCCATTGTTGAATTCCTGAATTCAGTTCCATTGTCACTTCTGATAATCTTCACTTGATTCTTTGACCCTTTGTCCAACTGCATTATATGTTCTGCCAGAGTTAATGCAGTTTCATCCTTCTTTGCTAGAAAATACACCCAAGTGTATCTGGTGTATTCATCAACAATGACTAGAGCATATTTCTTCTTTCCAAGAGACATAATATTCACTGGTCCAAAAAGATCAACATGAAGAAGGTGATAAGGATCAACAATTGAAGACTCAGACTTGCTTTTGAAGGAAGCCTTTCTCTATTTGGCCTTTTGACATGAATCACACAGGCCATCTACATTTAGCAAGGACTTTGGAAGTCCTCTCACAAGATCATTCTTTATTAGCTCATCGATGTTGTTTAGATTTAAATGAGAGAGTTTCTTATGCCACTTTCAACTCTCTTCACTGGACATCCTTGTTGACAGACACACTGCTTTGCCATCCGAGTTTGTTGACAATTTTATTTCATAGATGGTATTGTGTCTGTTTCCAACTAGAGCAACTTTCCTTGTAGATTTACTGATAACTTGACAGTATTCAGGCTGAAAATCTACATGAAATCCTCTGTCACAGATTTGACTCACAGAAAGCAGATCATGCTTGAGTCCTGGAACCAGAGCTACATTTGTGATGATGACACTTCCAAGATTAATATTGCCATATCCCAGAGTATGTCTTATGTTGCCATCTCCATAGGAAACTTTTGGGCCAGCCTTCTCCACATACTCTGATAGCAGGGCTTTATTTCCAGTCATGTGTCCTGAACATCCACTGTCCACGACTAGGGTACTTTCCCTGGTGCCCTGCAATCACAAACAATCACTGATTGTTAGTTTTAAGGATCCAGACTTGCTTGGATCCTTTTGCTTTATTGAATCTGTTAGCTTTTGCAGCGGATTTGTCATTATCAGAGTTTAAACTAACATTTTCAGTCTTAGCACCTGAAGAATTAACTTTAACCCATTTCAAATTAGGTTTCAGTTAATAGTAATTATGATAAATAGCATGATAATTCTTGCAAGTATAAATTGAGTGCCAAGTACTTCCACAATGTTTGCACAGAGTTTGTGGTCTAGGTTTGACATTATTCTTTTTCACTCCAGATTTGGAGGGTAAAGAATTAATGTCTTTGTTCTTCCTGCAAAAACTGGCAAGATGATTAGTACTACCACAATTATGACAAGTTTTTCTAGGTGCAAATGTAGCAAGCATTGGCCTATTTCCTGATGTTATGCATACCTTTCCATTTCTGTTTTTCCTAGGCATTTTCTGTTTATTGACAGATTTGATCTCTTCAAGCTTTTGCTTAAGTTGTTTATCTGTCTTTGAACCAATGTTAACCTGTTTTGCACAGGTTTTTACTGGCTCATTTTCAACAGTTCCATGTTCAGTTTTAACACTACCATGAAAAAATTTTCTAGTTGGAAGAGTTTGTCTAAATTTCACATGATTTAGAAATCTAAGCTCATCTTCCTCACAGTACCCTAAACCAATAGTGTCAGCTTGAAAAACCTCATGAGTGTCTTTTCCAGAATCAGTCCAAGTTTTAATGATGTGATTAGCATCCTCCAGTTCAGATTCTAGTTGCTTATACTTACCTAGCAACTCCTGTTCTATAAAAACAGCATCATCTCTTTCTTTCTGAATTTTATTCATGTTTTCAAGTTGTTCTTCAACAAGTTTATTTCTTTCTTTGAGTTGAGAACACTCAATCTTGATTCTCTCATTCTCTAAAGTCTGGTCCCTATAACTGATATGTAAAGCTTTAAGATAAATTCTCAGTTCAGTTATATTATCAGTATTATAAGCATAGGTAGTTGGGGGTACCTTAAGTTCAGAGTCTTCATTCTGAGTAGAGGCCATGAGTGCATAGTTTACTTCCTCATCTGAATCTGAGGTGTCTGCCCAGTCTCTGCCTTTGGTGTAGAGTGCCTTTTCAGTTTTACCCTTCTTGCACTCAGGAGCATAGTGACCCATCTCCTTACACTTGTAGCATTGAACCTCAGACTTATCTTTCTTCCCAGATTTGGAGTCCTTTCTTTCAGATTTGCTGAAATTTTTCTTGACAAACTTTGAGTCATTCTTGGAGAATCTCTTTCCCTTCTTGAAGTTCTTGAATACCATCTTCTTGAAGGTCTTTACCATCAATGCAGCCATTTGCATCATCTCTTCATCATCTTCAGAATCAGATGATTCATCTGTGTTTGTGTCAACATCAGAGTTTGATGACTCACTTTCTGAATGAATGATTAAGGCTTTTCCTTTTGCCTTCTTCTTTAATGGTTTTTCTTCAACCTTGAGAGCAACAGACTTCAGCTTCTTGCTTGATCTCCTGTTTCTCTGCTCCATTTCCATTTCATGAGTCTTGAGCAGTCCATAGATTTCATCAATCTCAGTATAAGCAAGATCATAGTTATCTCTTATAGTGGTTGTTTTCACATCCCACTTTTCAGGTAGAGAAAGAAGAAACTTGAGATTTGAGTCTTCTAGATCATATTCTTTGTTAACCAATGACAGATCATTGAGCAGTTTACAGAATCTGTCAAATGTTTCTATCATGGTTTCTTCAGACTTTGCCTCAAAATGCTCATACTCCTGTGTGAGTATGTTCCTTCTATTCTTCTTGATAGCAGCAGTTCCCTGACATCTAACCTCAAGTGCATCCCAAATTTCTTTTGCAGTTGTGCAGTTAATCACCTTGTTTGACATAACATTGTCTAAAGCACTGTGAAGTAAATGCCTTACTTTGCATCCTTCGCAATAGATGAAAGATCCTCAACAGTTAGATCTTTCTTTTCCTTTGGAATCACTTTTGATTCCTCACGAGCAACAACAGCAGTTAACTTTGTAGGTTTATGAGGACCTTCATAAATTCTGTCAAGATATTCTGGATCTGTAGCCTCCAGAAACATGGTCATCTTCACCTTCCAGATTGCATACTCTGATGGCTTAAGTATAGGAACCCTAATCGTCTCATACCTACTTACAGTAGTAGGAGTTTTCTCAGAACCTGATGGAGGAGGTATCTCTGCCATTGATTACAATTGTGTTTGGATCTTAAACTGTAATAAAGTAACAGATTTGCTCTGATACCACTTGTTAGGTCGAATACACAATATATAATCAAGTACTGTTATGAGAGAATAACAAGAACACACGTTTTAGTACTTAAAACTGTTTGGAATTAATAATTCCTCTCTCAGTAATGTAAAATTTCACAGAGAGCTGCTTAGGTTACAATGAATGATTTCGTTCACGATCGATACCCTTCTAGGGTTAACCTAACTGTATTTATAAGATATACAGCTACGTACAATCGTTAATTGATTCTCCTATAATTAAGTTATACAATTGATATCAATTACGATTGCTACACATCTCCTAAGTCAACTCAATCTCTTTGACAGCTATCCAATCTTCAAAGATATTGCTTCCATATTTATCTTAAATTAATCTTCAATCTCTGTTGACTTGTAGACGCTTCCAGTAGACAGACTTTAACAAACTCTGTTGTGCTCCTAGCCAGTAGTGTTTGCGCTTCCTTCTGTCAACCAGTAGTGTTTGCGCTTCCTTCTGTCAGCGTTTGCGCTTCCAGCTGTCAGCGTATACTCAAACTCTGCTACGACTTCTTTCATTAACAAGTTCCCTGTAACACTTAAACACTGACATTAAATCACATCAATTATATCTAACACCCCATACCTATCTTTTGCTCGTCCTCGAGTAAAAGAAAAAGAAAAATGTTGAATGAAAAACCTATACTCACTGTCGTAGGAATCACGGGTAATTTTAGGTTTACCAACCCGTTAAACTCATAGACGATCTCTACAAGAGGAGTGTTGTCTCCTAAGGGTTTACAAAAGATATACCCATAAAATCTTTGAGATAAGTCAGCAAGTATCCAACTTTCCTCTTACAACCTAGCTTTCATTGGTGTCAACAAAACAATTTTGTAGGAAAATATATGCCTTAAAGATTAATCTAATGATAGCCAAGTTATAGGTTCCCACAATCCACTTGAATAGACTCAAAAATTTTACAAAAAATCCCAAGGTGTGTAGTGAATTTAAGGCCTATGATGGATAAAGTGCATACGAACATTTTCTCTTTTTCAACCAATATTGAACTGACCCAATCTCTATCAAAACAAGTATCTAGCCAAACTTCACGTTCTTAGTAGTTAGACCGACTGTGCAATGGTTGAGGTCCCAAAAGACTTTTGCATTGATACCCATTTAGCGAGTTTTAGGTCAACAATCCCAGATCACAAAGGACCTTAGGTTGCTAGGCACAAAGTCCCCTCGGACTTACTTACTCGGGTTATCAATGAGCCCAACCTAACCGATTTCCCTACTAAGAATTTATTATTATAAAATTATAATAGCACTCTATGACTACAAACATTTATTGACTCTTTTTTTTTCTTCTTCCTTTTTTTTTTACATGACACGGTAGGAGCAAAATTTCGCAAATGTTTGATTCGACATTGTTCTAACATGTGGGTTCTCTCTCAGGTATCGAATAATATTCCTATACAATTTTTCCACCAAAGGTCTTGTGCAAATGTGTCGTCTTGGACTTTTAAGCAAAAATTTGTTCGACACAAGTTTCATGAGTGAAACCTCACTTGACTACGTTCAAATTATCTAAAGGCATTATACATATAATTTTTAAAAAATAGTTAACACCAACTAGTTCTATAGTTAAAGAGTGGGAAGGACAACTAAGCTTAAAATATCTCTATTTTTGAATTTTTTTGGATTTTTCAATTTTTATGTATGTACACTAAAACCCTCCCTCATCCCTAAATCATGCATTGTCCTCAATGTATGCAAATGCAAGAGAAACGAAGAGAATGAGGAGATAATACCTGATAAGGGATGACGGAGACTGAAAACTTCTAAAAATTACGAAAGAAAAACAACTCACGCACACAACAAATACAAAAGAAACACACACACTGGCACTCCCCCATACCTAAACTTGGCTATATGGGAGATACATTATGAAACATATATACTAACCAATACCAGTTCGAGGGAAAACAACATTTGTAGCAAAATTATCAAATACTGGAAATATACTCCTAAGAATAGAATCAAACATTAGAAAAATATGCTCTACTACCAGAATAAAACTCATTCCACTAACATCATCCATAGACCAATTAGGTGCTTCTTTATTTTGATTAAGCAAATTAGTTACTCGAATTTCTTGGTTATGAACAATGTCACTAGAAATAAAAGCATGATGAGTTTTATTATCACCTAAGACCGTCTGATCAAGAGTGGAATTAAGCGGCTTCAAATCGGGTGTCAGTGGCTCACCTACGGAATCCTTAACAATGAATTTATGATCAAAAGAACTATCCTCAATTATGGTTTCATGTTTGGAACAAATGGCATTCAATTCATTTAACATCTCTTCTGAAGAAAAATCCTTAACCAACTCATGAATTTCTCGATTAGTCTCGTGATTAAGTTCGAAATCCTCATTAAGAAGAGTCTCAATTTCACTATCCTCCAAACTCGACCATGTGACACTCTTATTGACTAACTCAGTTTGGTCTAGACCATGATTCAAGAGGGATGGATTAGGTTTAGATATCAAATTCTCTCTCTCATAAATGGTGTTGACTAACTGACTCATTTGAACCTCTAACTTAGATATGGCTTGAGCATTAGAATTCAAAATCTGCCTATCTTGGGTCACGGTTTGCATGAAGGTTTGTTGGGATTTTATCAAATCCTCCGTGCTCTTTTCTAAAGAATTAAATCTCTCATCCGATTCATTAAATTCAGGAAGGTTCAAAGGTTCTTGAATCAGGTCCAGATAAGGACTATGATTTTGAATAACAAAAGAGCTAGGATTGGGGCTTTCAAAGGAGGGTTGAGCATGAATTAAATGAGTTTTTGCTTCTAATAACGCCTCAATACTCCTTTCTAAAAAAATTACACCCTTATCCGAATCACTAAAGTTGCAGCTTAAAGATGTTTGAATCGGGTTTATATAAGGATCAACATTTTGAGTATGATAAGAGTTATGATTTGGCATTTGAAAAGAAGGTTGAGGATCTTGGTAGTTTTGATCATAATCCCATGAGAAATTTGTGTGATTCCCCCAACCGGGATTGTAGGTAGGTACAAATGGGTCATTCCTAAGGGTTTGTTGAAACATAATATTATCTTGCTCAAATTCATGATAATTTGTAAACCCTTGAGTATAAGAATTATAATTTGACCACATTATTGATCACACAAAATAAGCACACTAAATAAACACTCAAAATAAAGGGTGAAAAAGCAAAAGAAAAATCTTATATCTAGGGTCCTTATTAAAATAAACTAGACCTTGCTCCTAACTGTAAGGACCACCAAAAACTCGGTAAATCAAAATTTATTCGGACCGATTTGGCCAGATAGGTGCAAGCATTGCCAAGAGGCTAAACACCAATCTAGACACCAAATCTTAATTGGCCAGGTAAGCTTTCGCTTGCCTAGACACCAAAGAGTCGGAATAAATAATGATTACTTCGTTTCTTAGGTACCTTCCTAATTGAGCGCAAAATTCCTAGGGCAAACGTCTAATTAATTTTATAAAGGCGAATGTAACAAACAACGATATATATACAAAAACGGTAAACAATTATGGATGCTTTAAACTACGTGTCCTAATTTAAAAGAAGTATTTAACGTACCTTTGGATCCTCCAGCAATCACCACAATTATAAGGTACGAAAAATTAAAAATAAGAAAATAAAAATCTAGATGATGTGCTCCTAACTGATTAAATGCATGATGCAACAATTATGTATTTACAACTAATTTTTTTTTTTTTTTTAAATTTTCAATTTTTTTTTGATTTTTTTTTTTCTAAAAATAAGAAGGCGAAAAGAATGAGATACGGGTTACCGAAGCACGCTTCCAAAAATTCCGATTAATTCAAAGCTCCGTGAGAAGATCCCCGAAATTCAAACTTTCCTAAAAAAAACAAGACAAAAATAAGGCAAGAATTAAAAATAATCCAAAAAATTAAAAATTAAGGCGCGAAAAATATTTAGTCCCCGGCAGCGGCGCCAAAAACTTGATGTGGTGAAAATGTGACATTTAAAATCGCAAGCGTACGATCATCGTTTTAATATTTAAGATTCGATCCACATGGACTAATTTTTTTCGCGATCCTTAACCTTTAATTTAGGCAAATTAGAACTATTTTTGGATTTTAAGAATTTTGGATTTTATACCAATTAATTCCTAAATGAAATTTTAAACTATTAAAACTTATTAAGTAAATTATTTTAAAAACTCGAATTAAAACTCAGATTTTATTTACAAATATTTAAAGAAATTTAGACTTATAGTGGTCGAAAATTTAACTGATTTTATTTACACAGCTATTATTCAGCAACAACACCGCAATTTGACACAAACAACACAGACTGGTACTTGATTTTAATAGAAATCAAAACAACTCTGTAATAACTTCGTTAAACCTCAGAAAATGCAACAAACGGAGGACAAACTAACGTACTCAGCACAAGAATTCAACATCTGTTCGACACTAAACAAAGACGCAAAAAACCATAAACGACTCGACACGAACTGATGAAACTCAGTACTACTCAGGATAGCAATTAGCAACTGTGAAGAAATAGTCGAACAAAACAGCAGTAACTCGGCATTCGGAACCAGCAAAACTCGGACTCAACACATAGCTGTGAATTAACGAATCGTTACAATAACTCATTACAAACATCAAAACTCGCAGCGAAAATTCCTAATACAGGCAACAAACTGACTCGACACTACCGAACAACAAACCACAAATTAAAACTACAACTTATACTCAAATAATGCGGACAAATAGCAACCACGAAACTCACAAACAATTGAATTTACACTACATTATGAAGAATTAAGAAAACCCAAAATCGAAACAAAACTCAACGGACTCAGCAATTCGAACTCAACACTCGGTAAAACTCAATACAACTCAGCAAAACTCGCAGCAAAAATCTTTTACCAGCAGCAAGGTTTTCAACATACAAAACCAACGAAAACAACTCAAAACTCGAACATAAAACTCAGCATCAACATAAAACAATTAACTCGGTAGAACAATGAAATCCGACTACAAACTGAACTCGGTAGACTCGCCAATACAAACTCAGACAAAAACTTAGAAACCAAACAACGACAATAATGACAACAAAACCTCCATAAATTTACTAAACCCAGCAACAAGAACGATCTCATAAAGGACTTGGTCGAACTTAGAAGAAACAAAACCGGAAGAATCTCAATTCAAAGGCTCGTAATTCAAATTTAACGAACAATAGAACAACATTAACACAAAACTAAACAAGAAGAGGGGTTGGGGGTTTTGAATCGGGTTCGTAGAAAAGAAAAGAAGAAGGAGGCTGTTGGGGATTTCATGGGAAGAGGAAGAAAAAGGGGAGATGATGATTGTGTATGTACGAATTGAACAAGGGAGAGGGAATGAGGAATCTGGGTTTGTGTTTGCAGCGAAGGAGGAGAGGAGAGAACAAGAGAGAGAGAGAGAGAGTGAGAGAGAGAGAGAGAGATTCGCTTAGGGAAGAACAAGAGAGATACAGGAACTGGGTTTTATATATCTGTCTTAAAACGAAAACAGGGGAGTAATATGGCTAAAACTGAAACAGGGGAAACATTCGAATTAATCTTAAAATGAAAATAAACGAAACAGGAAATATGATCTGAAAATTTAAGCTAATAAAAATGTTTACAACAATTATAAATGAAAATTTAAAACTAACTAATCCTAAGGGGTTCTAATACTAAGGGTTCTAATCCTAATTCTAAGTGATCTTTACAAGAGAAAATATTAGGCTATTTATAGGAAAAATTGGGATTTTTGGTTAGTGAGGATTAATCCCCACCATTCATTTTTGTTTGGTGTGGTTTAATCTTAGCCTTCCAATTTTTCTTTGCACCACACCCCTTTTTCTTTTCTTTTCTTCTATTTTGGTCCTTCTTCTTCTTATTTTTCTCTTCTTTGATCTTTATTTCTTTATTTAGCCATTTCTTCATTTTTTCTCGAATTTCCTGAAATGTAACAAAATAATTTATTAAAATACGAATTCAAACAATAAAAAAGGCAATAAAAATATGCAAAATTATGCACTTATCAAGAATCCAAGAAAAGACCCTTGGAAACTGGTGTTGGTAGTAGTTCTGAGAATGTTGAGGGAGAAACTACACATGATGCAGCAAATAAGGATGTTAGTGAAAGTGAACCCACAATGGTTCCTCTTGAGCCTAAGAAGAAGAGAGCTAAGAGGGCCAAAGCCACTGTCAGCCACCCCACAGTCTCACAAAAGGCTGTGGAGGATAAAAGGGAATCAAACACATCCCTAGGTGCTTCTTCTCAACAAGAAGTATCTATTGAAACTGGCCTGTCTCCCAAGGCATCCTGTAAAGAGTCAGCACAACCTCATGTACTCACTCACGAGGAGCCTACACTTACAGAAATGCACATAGAGATAGGGCACAGTGAGGGTCATGAAACTTCTACTCTTGATGTTCCACAAGTTACCCCTGTGGAACAGCCAAAAATCTCTTCTAAACCATCATCTTCTTTATTCTCTAATCCATCAATTGTTTCTTCTCAACAACCTAGAGAAGGGGACAGTCCAATCCCTTCAGGTTTTGATCATCCATCTCAAGTCATGGATGAGCCCCCATCAAGTGGTCCACAAGAACCCATTTCTCAAAGTTAAATTGACACCACTCACTCAAACACTGAGCTAGATCAAGATGGTACTCTGCTAGAAAGTGAAACAGCCAACATCTTGGTCGAACTCCAAAGAGCAACTGACCTTCAGGAAGTTGCTGTCACAGCCTCAGCTGTTGTCAAAGACACCACAAAAGTTGCTGTCAACCCACCTGTGGACATTAACATTTTGGGTAAAGATGCTATCACCTCTAAAAAGCTTGCTTATGATACTGTAATTGTTGAAGATGCTTCAGATGATGATCAACTAACAATCTCTGCTTTGAAGGTACAATCTAAACTTTCTACTTCTTCAACTAAAATGCATGCCAGTACTGCTCATACCCATGCATCTAGGATGAGTGAGGGAGTGAAAAGAAAAAGAGAGATAAAAGAAAAGAGAAGTGAGCATAAAAATGAGAGGTAGCCAAACGAGCTGGCAAAAGGTGAGGGACTTGAGCATGTCCAGAGTGAACTTGAAGGAACCCCACACACAAAGTCACTAGGCCTTGAGAGTCATTCTGTGAGGAGTGATGAGATCACTCAGAAAAACAATGAGTGTGTGAGAAACCCCATAGCCTCCTTGCCCCAGTTTCTTCCTTTATATCCAAAAAGGTTGAGAACTGATGGTCCTTCTAAACAAGCTGAATCAAGGTTGAAAGCCCTTGAGGGCAGATGTGCATCCATGGAAGCTAAACTTGATGCTCTGTCCACTATGGTAGCTACTGGTTTTGCTGATATTCAACAAACTCTTCTTTCATTCTCTGCCATCCTTAGTGCTGCCAACTCAACTAAGGGGGAGAAAGTGGTAGATCAGAATGAAGGTAAGGGAGAGAAAGTGGTAGATCAGAATGAAGCAAACCTGGTAGAGAAGGAGAAACAAGGTGGAGCTACAAGTGAGGAGGAGTCAACAAGTGAGGGGGAGCAAGATTTGGAAGAAGAAGATGGAGATGAAAGTGAGGGGGAGCAAGAGAAAGAAGAAAGAAACTTTGGTGAAGAACTAAAGGCAGCAGGAGATGGTGAATTGTTTGAAGGAGAAATAAATGGTGAGGCAGTATTGTTATCCAAGGAAGTGTTGGAGCAATTAAAGGGGACTCAAAAGTCTAACAGAATAGTATTGCCTCCACTAAAAATCAATGAGCCAAATCCTGAGGAAATCGAAGCTCCATTCCAGAAGTTGCAGAAGGAATTGAGAGAAAAAGAAATTCAAAATGCTCTGGGTAAAGGCAAAGGCAAAATGCCTGGGTATGTGAACATGTCTACTGGAACTACTTGGTCAGATGGAAGTGAATATGCCCTTGAAGATGCAGAATTGATGATGGTTGATCACATGGAGATTACTTTGAACAACAAAGATGAAGATTTCAGTAAGTTGGTGGATGAATCAATTAGTGAAGCAGGGGGAGCTTTTACAAAATTGGCATCAACACTGAAGAGCAAAGTAATAAGTATATATGTGAGAATCAACTTGGAAAGAAGGTGGGCTGTTCAGGTTTATTTGAAGAACCGTTTGACCATATTCATCACAATGCAACTTTTACAAAGTTTGCATGCTAGAGTACTCCAAGTCCTTGGAACCATGGTAGTCAGAAATTCAACAACCTTCGATGATAGTCTGATAGCACAAATTAAAAGGATGGTTGAAGACAAACTCCCTGAGGTGATTCAAAATCCTTATGGTGTGTGTTTCAGAAGGATCACAAAGACAGGAGCAAGAAGGCTGGATTTCTTACCATTGGATAGAGTCTCAGGACTAAGCACTGAAACAATCATGACAGTGCTGAAGAAACTTCTCAAATCCAGTATCACCAGTGACAAAGTTAAAGCTGTCAAAGATATTCATAGGCTGTTAGCACAAAGAGATGAGGAAATTAGCTCAATCATAAAGAAGCTGATCTCTGATGCTAATGCCAAGATGGGAGGAAGCTGCAACTATTGTAACGCCCCCAAATCCGGGGTCAGGAGATTTGGTCGCTACCTGAAAATCCTCAAAATAAAATCACCTGTTTAATAAAACCTTTTCCTTATAATTGTCCAAAATTGAAATATAATATCTATGACCCCAACAATCCAAGACCTTTTAGGTTATAGTGCTAGAAACAAGAATCCAAATTCCATTAAATAAAAACTTTCTTCTTTACAATAATCTCTTTGATCAAATCTTCAACCACTGGTATATCTTCGACAAGAAGTATACCAAGCCAACTAATATAATATATAATAATAATTATTAAAGTCTAACTATATAAAATAGATCTTACACTAGATCCAGATCTCCCGAGTCAAGTCATCTTCAAAATAATGTTTGCTTCTCCTCTTTCCGAACTGTGCGAATAAGTCTCGCCAAACTACCTTACTGAAAAAAATAGATTTCGAAACACACAAGTATGAGCGAAAGAAATGCTCAGCAAGTGTATACTAAAACAGGAATATTAATAAATCACTACTAATAAAACATATATCTTCTATCAAAAGCTCAAATCACAAGGTAAGTATTTTGAATCTATAATCTTTCAACACAGAATGAATTAAAAGAAATGAGTATTCAGATATGATAGGTTCCGTGTTCTACTAGTGGGATCCCAACTAGCTAAACAATTGGTTTAGTTTTACTTCCAACAAGAAAGCATCATTAAGGAATAATAATCTCAAAGCCATAGCCTGAACATAGACTTCCTGCACACCCATAGCCGAGACACACATACAACAGCATATAATAACACACGCAGCCACATACACTTGCACGACCTCTTCAACTCCTTTCTTCCATTCCCCTTATCTACTACTGCCAGGAACCCAGAAATGCACAAAGACACATACGCTCGTACCAACACGCACACACGACACCACTCTATTTCAGTCACCTGTAAACCACCATAACTCCTTCAAGTTGATCAATAGTACAACCAAAAATCGAAACCCCCAATTCCGTTGCTTGCCAAGAATCACTCAGCTCACCCATTACACACGCCATACGTACATATGTATATATAAACAAGGTTAATCCAAATTATGAGATGGAGAAGAGAGAAATGAATAAAGAGATGGTGAGAAATAGGGAGATTGAGAATTTTTGAGACAGTTAGAGAGAGATGAGTTCTCGAGAGAAAGAGAGAGACCGAGCGTAATGGAGAAGAGTCAAGAGATTAGGAAAAAAAAATAGCCCCTGGAACAATCTAGAGAAGGCTGTACTTTCACGCAAATTTTTCTGATAAAACACCAATTAAATACGTTTTGTAAAATAGAAAATAAAAGGGTAATAATTGAGAAAAATCACAATATTATTTTTAAAATGCAGAGAATGAAATTAGCTCTCTCCCCATATTTTTAAAACATTTTTAGGATCAATAATAAATTAGATATGAATTTTACATGGTTATAAAAATCTCAACTTGAATAAACAAAAATATTTTCAAGAATCTTAAAACCTCCAAATTATTCAGTAATTTAAAAAAAAACATTTTTACTGAATAATTTCACAATTTAAAAAGATAAAATATTTTGAAAATGCATCCATAGGAATAAAATAATTTTTTTTCCCTCCTCATTGAAAAGAAATAATTAAAATATTTAAAAATAAATAGGAAACTAATTCCTAAAAATTTGGGTTGTTACAACTATGATGATACTCTGGATGATGATGAGGATGAAATTGGAGGATGATACTCTAGGAGAGAAGCATCTGAGAATGTTACTACACAAACTCAGATGGATGCTACCCAAGAAGAGCAAGAAACTCCCAATACTGAAAAGAAAGATGCTGTCAATGATGAAGGGGAGTTAGAAATTTTTGAAGCCTTGGAGGTAAGTATCTTGAGACTGGTAGTTGAATGCTTTAATGCTGAAAAAGATACTGTCAACAAGGATACTGTCAGATTGGCTGAAGACACCCAAGTGAAAGATGCTGTCAAGAGCCAAACAGTCGAAACTATCAAAGTTGCTGTCATGAAAGATGCTGTCAGGGGTCAACTTGAAGAAACTGTCAAGGTACGAAAGCTTGTCAAGAATTTATCATCTAACAGAAGAAAGACAAGAGCACAAGCCTATCGTACAACCAAGATAAAAGGGAAGATAGTTGCAGCAGCAAAGAAAAAGAAGCATGGAGCAGTTTTGACAGAGAAGCCCATTGATAAGAGAAAAGTAAATAGTTTTGAACTGTTGAAAAAGTCAATTGATGGGAGCATTACATCTGACTCAGTGGAACTGGACCCAGTCAACAAAAACGTACGCAAGTATGATCTCAAGGACTGTGGAACTACATGTATAACTGTAGAACCAGACTTCACTATGGAGATAGTTTCACATGTGGTAGGCATGCGTGATCTCTCATGCAAAATGGTAAAGGTAAGGAGAAGAATTGATTTCTTCGTTTGGGAAAGGATGATCACTCTCATGGAAACAGACCAAGATGTTTCCAGCAGTATCTTAGAGCATGTCAAAGAATACTATGCTCAAAGATATGCTGAATTTTATGAGAAATATGGTGACTGGAGAGCATATGATGATGCAGACCTTGAAGTTAGTTCTGATGGGGAACCAATGCCTGATGTGAACCTTATAGAAGCACATCGTCCTTTTACAAAGGCTGGCATGGCTGAATATGAAGCAGAACAAGTTTATCAGGCCACTAAAGCTAAATCATCCCATTCTACCAAACCTACCAAACCTGCCACATCTGCCAAACAAAGTACTGAAGATCTAGAAGCTCAACTGAAGGAATGCTACAAGAAACTCAACAAGCTATTCAGTGAGGAAGCAGGTTATCAGCCCTGTGTACTGGACAATCCTCTGAGAATCAAGGATGATAAGCAAGAAATCTATGTTGATAGTTTTCACAAATTGAGGACCAGTATACTGAAGGATCTCTACTGGAAAGTTTTTGGATCTGTTCATAAGCTCGAAATGCTAGTTGCTTGGGAACTAGAAGTAATATTTGATCAAAGGAGAGATGAAGATCCAAAGCTAGACAAAAAAAGAAGAGAATCCTTAAATGCTTTTCCTGGAAGGAGGTTCAAGTTCATCCAAGGAACTCTGAAGTTCAGAACATACACGTATTATTTTGAAACTTGGTTTGATCTAAAAGATGCTGAAGTATTTACTTCTCGAGTGATACAAGGGTACATTGAAGACATTAAAGATGATGCCAGATCACCAAAAGAAAAAGTTTTAGTTGAAGACCTCAGAAAAGCAAGAAATGAAGCTCTCATAAGAGAGGGAAAAATCTGAACAACTGGAGACTGCCAAAATCAAGCTAAGTTAAACTCTGATTTGCTCATTCAATAGGAGCAATTGATTTGCAGTTAATTCATAAGCTTCATGTTCTAGATTTTTTCTTTAACATTTATCAGATATGGCATTTCATCTATTCTGATCTATGTTAGTTAAGTTGTCAGCACGTTTTGATTGTAAATTTGTTATTATTGTCCATAAAAACAAATTGGGGGAGATTGTTGGGATTTATGGGTGATAGCATAGAGACAACTTAACTATATTTCCTTGTACTTAGTTTTTACTAAGTTGAACATACTGTCACAGCCAGAGTATGTCTTCGTATTCAAATAATTGCTGTCATGTAATAATTGTATGATTTGCGAGAAGTTCATACATTTGTTCAAGCCTCAAGGAATACATCCAAAAGACAGGAAGAATAAAAGTTACTGTCATGTTGTTGACAGTAAAGTTACAAGAAGACAAATGTTGTATAGTCACGACAAAGCTACATCTGACAGCAACATTTGCTGAAGCAAGGGACAGTGACATTCTCACACTTGACTACAAGTCTGGAGTTCCGACAACAACATTGTCGGGAGCTCGTACTGTCAACCACTGAATATCCCTCTGACAGCAGACTCTGCGGTTAAGGTTACTGTCACCTGGAATTATTTGAATTGGGTATTTTCTCATTCAAAGCCCATGACAGGTTACATGTTCAAGAAATAGATTTGCTGCAACACACTATCGTTTGTAGCAGACCTGCAAGACAACGACAGAAGCTTAAGAGATTCACAAGACAAGACTGGTCAATTCGAGGAGTATATAATATCCACATCTACTAGAATTGTATTAGCTAGAAATAGAAAGAATCTAGGTTGCTTTACTTATAAGGTTTATCATGGCTGTATAGCAATTTGGGAAAGTCACATGGGTGTGCAAATTGTAATGAGCTGCCACTTGAAAACGACAGCAGCTCAACACCCCATGCGATAGAGACAACAGAGTATCTTAGTCTACTCAGATACATCTTAGATTCCTTTATATTCATGTACGCACAAGAAGCAATTTGTATCTCTTGAGATATCGAAGCTGGAGAAACTCTCTCTCCAGGTTGTAGCAACACTTCACACAAAATAAATAAAACATTTATTTTATGAGAAATCTTGTTTCCCTTATTGCTTGCTTACATCTACTGATAATCTATAATCTTTATCTTCGTTGTTGATTTAAAGATTTGATTTTATCAGTATTGCATACAACCCCCCCTTCTGCAATACTCAGGGACCAACAATATGTCTAAAACTGAGTATAAGCATACCATTGAAGATTTAAGTGCTGAGATGTTTAACATTCATGTTAGTTTATCTGTTGCTCACGAAGAAATTACTATGTTAACTAAACAGAAAGAAACTCTCAAATCTGAAAAATGAAATGTTACTGCTTAGAACCAGCCCCCTAGATTCATTAGCTCAAGAGAATGCTAGATTGAAAAATGATATAGTTTGTACTAAGGAAGTAGAAGAATTTCTCAGGAATCAAATTGCAGAAAATGAGTTTAAACTCAAGGCATTTAGAAACTCTTCTAAGTTAGTCCAGTAATATCATGATAATCACACTCAGAATCAGAAGCTAGGAATAGGTTTCGAGTATGGTAGAAGGCATGGAAAGGCAATTGCTCTTGATGATAGTGATGCTGTCAAACCTCATATTCTCAAAAGAGTTTTCAAACCGATTTTCAAAAATCTTCAAGCTGATTTTGATGAAACCTCCTTGCTCATCAAACAAGAGCTACTTGATGAAGATGAGTGCATTGACAGCATACTGAGCGAAGGAAAAGATACTGTCAAGTCTCCCGTGACATAAACTCTACCAAGCAATCAAACAGAATGTTCTAAAGTAGCTAACAGCAAGGATGAGACAGAAACTTCAAAAGATACTGTCAAGAGAGAACCCAAGACAGCAACTTTCAAACCTGCTGTCAAGACAGAGGCCAAGAAAGGTACTGTCAAGGGTAGCTCGACAGCAACTTCAGAACATACTGTCAAGGCAAATGTCTACAAGCATAAGAATAGGAATGGCAAGTTAGGGATTGACAAAAAGAATGGATATAGTTATGTTAAGGATGCCCCTAGGAAGCTTTGCAATAATTGTGGATCATCTCATCATTTAACATTCATTTGTAAGAAACCCAAACAAGATAAGGTTAATGCGTCCAATGTTAGTGGTAACTTACATAGAACCCCCATTATGCAAAGAAATATAGATGTCTGTAATAACATTGACTGTATGCCATGCAAAATTGTTGTTATGAGTACTTGTTTCAATCTACCTATTCTGTCTACTGAAAGATGCTACTATTTAGAAACTGCTGAGACTTCTATGCCTGCCTATGTTGGTAAAAAGGCAGCTTCCACTAAGAGAAAGACCAAGTCTAACTCTAGAACTAAGTGGACAGCTAAAGAAGTCAAATAGGAGGCTCTAGTGTTGATTTAAATGTGAAACAGAATGATATGAACAATGATGTTGTAACTGCAGGACCCAACAGAGTTTGGGTACCAAATGCAAATTAAAATCATCTATTTTGCAGGGCAAGAAACATAAGCAGGTCATGTGGATCATCGACAGTGGATGTTCGAGGCACGTGACTGGTGATATAGCCCTGCTATCACATTTTGTGGAGAAAGCGGCCCAATCATAACTTTTGGAGACAACAACAAAGGTTACACTGTGGGATATGGCTATTTGGAAATTGGAAATGTTGTCAATGAAGATATTGCTCTTGTTGATGGATTGAAGCACAACCTACTCAGTGTCAGCCAATTCAGTTATAGGGGATTCAAGGTTGACTTTGATATGATGGTTTGTAATATCTATCACAAGAAAGATGGAAGCCTCTCTTTTAAAGGAGTCAGTAAAGGAAGCTTGTTTGTTGCAGACTTAAATTCTGTCAAGAAAGACCAGGCTTAATGTTTTTACAGTAAAGCATCAGTTGGTGAAAGTATGATTTGGCACAAGAAGCTCTCACAACTCAATTTAAAGAATATGAACATTCTGATGAAGAAAGATTTGGTGAGAGGACTTCCTCAACAGGAATTTTGTCAAGAAGGACTATGTGAGGATTGTCAAATGGGAAAACTGAAGAGATTTATGCACAAATCAAAGCAAGTGAATACCAACACTGAGCCATTCAAATTAATTCATATGGATTTGTTTGGTCCAGTAAATGTTCAATCTCTTGTAAGAAAAAGATATGCCCTGGTAATGGTGGATGACTAATCAAGGTACACTTGGGTGAAGTTTTTAGAGACAAAGGACGAAGCTGCTCAAGAAATCATTGATCACATAAGAGTTCTTGAAAGAACCCCTAATGCTCAAGTTCAATATCTGAGAAGTGACAATGGTACTGAGTTAAGAAATGCCACATTAGGAAACTTCTGCAAGGAAGAAGGCATTGTCCAACAATTCTCCACTGCCAGGACACCACAACAAAATGGAGTTGTAGAAAGGAATAACAGAACTCTTATTGAAGCTGCGAGAACTATGTTGAATGATTCTAAATTACCAACATATTTCTGGGCAGAAGCTATTAACACAGCTTGCTACACACAGAACAGAACCTTGATCAACAAGACTCATGGAAACACTCCTTACTATCTGTTAATAGGGAAGAAACCTACTGTCAAATATTTTCATGTATTTGGAAGTAAGTGTTTCATGATGATTGACAACCATGAAAGGAAAGGAAAATTTGATGCTAAAGCTTATGAAGGCATTTTCATGGGATATGGATTGGAAAGGACTGCATACAGAGTCTATGTCATTGATCACAAAGTCATTGAAGAAAGTGTAAATGACAAATTTGATGAAACCAAATTCCCAGGACTGCAAGAGAATGGTCAAATGGAGCCTCTTAGGTTTCAAAATCAAGGGTATTTGGAAGAAGAATAAATTGTTACTGATGAACCTACTGGTACTCAGGACATTAAGTTTGAAAGAAATGCTGTCAACACCAATGATGCTACTCAAACTCTAGCCCAATCTCAAACTATATCAGCTAATCATCAGAATAGGAATGATTCTGAAGATGTTGAAGAACATGAAGGAGAAAACATCAATGGTGGAGAGTCAACCCCTCAAAGAGGAAATGATCAAGCAGATCAAGAAAGAAGCTTGCCTAGAACCACTAAGTGGAACAGAGATCACACTAGCAATCTAATCATTGGTGATCCCACTACTGGTATAAGGACAAGGAGAAATGTTTCTGCTGACAGCATGTTCTCATGTTTTCTATTTCAAACTGAGCCAAAGTCAATTGATGAAGCATTGTTGGATTCAAATTGGGTGATAGCCATGCAAGAAAAGCTCAACCAATTTGAGAGAAACAATGTATGGAAGCTGGTCCCTAGACCTAAAGGGAAGTCAGTAGTTGACACAAAGTGGGTTTTCAGAAACAAGTTGGATGAAAGTGGAAATGTGACAAGAAACAGAGCAAGGCTAGTAGCTAAAGGTTACTGTCAACAGGAAGGGATCGATTATTTTGAAACATTTGCACCTGTTGCCAGACTTGAAGCTATTCGGATATTTTTAGCCTATGCTACACACTATAACTTCAAGGTATTCCAAATGGATGTCAAAAGTGCCTTTCTTAATGGAGAATTAGAAGAGGAAGTGTATGTTGAACAGCCACCTGGAATTGAGGATGCTGAGTTGTATGACTTTGTCTACAAGCTGTTCAAAGCACTCTATGGATTGAAGCAAGCCCCCAGAGCTTGGTAAGAAACTCTCTCTACTTTTCTCATTGAGAATCAATTTACAAGAGGTGTAGTGGATAAGACACTGTTCTACAAGCACCATGGCAAGGACATCATTCTGGTTCAAATTTATGTTGATGACATAATCTTTGGTTCTATAAATGAGAAGCTGCGTGACAAGTTTTCAACTCTTATGAAGAGCAAATATGAGATGAGCATGATGGGAGAACTGTCATTTTTCCTAGGTCTACAAATTCATCAAAAGGATGATGGCATCTTCATAAGCCAATCAAAATATGTCAAAGAACTTCTCAAAAAGTTCAACATGGAAGATGCATCACCTGCCAAGACACCTATCTCTACTGTAACCAAATTGGATTTGGATCCTAAAGGAAAGAAAGTGGATTCTAGTACCTACAGAGGCATGGTGGGATCGTTGCTATATCTAACTGCTAGCAGACCAGACATTATGTTTGCTACATGTCTCTATGCAAGGTTTCAAGCTGATCCAAAAGAATCACACTTAGTAGCTATCAAGAGAATCTTTAGATATCTCAAAGGCACTCCAAATTTAGGCCTTTGGTATCCTAAAGATACTGGATTTGACTTGATTGGGTATTCGGATTCAGACTATGCTTGATGCAAGATTGACAGGAAGAGTACAACAGGAAGCTGTCAATTTCTTGGTGGAAGATTAGTGTCATGGTTTAGCAAGAAACAGCATTCTGTATCTACTTCAACTGCAGAAGCTGAATATATTGCAGCTGGAAGTTGCTGTGCTCAAATTCTTTGGATGAAAAATCAGCTAATGGATTATGGTTTAGAGTTGTCCAATATTCCTATTTATTGTGATAACACTAGTGCCATAGCCATCTTAGACAATCCAGTTCAACACTCCAGGACAAAGCACATTGATATCAGACATCATTTTCTAAGAGAGCATGTTGAAAAGGGAACTGTGAAGCTGATTTATGTTCTAACAGAAAAACAACTTGCAGACATTTTTACGAAGCCACTAGATGAAGCAACCTTCAACAGGTTGGTAAGTGAATTGGGAATGCTAAATCTGGTATGTTAACTTACTAGTTTTTACATTTTCAATGTGGTTAAATTGCAGCTTGTGACCGTAGCTTTCAATGTTACTGTCATGAGAAGTTACTGTCTTATGTGCTACTTGTTTGTTTGACAGCATGTTTGCTATGACTATGCTAAATTCAAATCACATGCCTGTTTTAATTTATGCAATGAGTAGTCACGTGACATTAACTTAACTCATACGCGTGCTAGTGATAAGTATTCGCGTCATTTGAAATGACCCCGGGTATTTGTCAGTCTTTTTAATTTAAAGTTAATTACTTCATTAAAAAGAGGCAGTTGGAAGCTGTAGAGTCACTTAATGTGTTATAAATAAGACCGAGGCCAAACCCTTAGTTCTCACTTAACACACAAAAAGAACTCTAGAGATATGAGTAAGAGGAAGGCAGGAGAAATGTCTACATCCGAAGTGCCGAAACCACAGAAGGAGACTGCTGCTGAGCACCCCCTTGATCCGTTCTTTGATAAGCTTCAAGCTTATCTGGATGCCAAATGGATCACTGAGGAGAAGGAAATCGAGAAAGTTGTCGAACAACTGCTGGTGGAAACTCTTGAAGAGCTTAATAAGAAATGATGTTTAGTTCTTAAGAACTGTTTTGTATTGTTTTTAAGTTTTTTTTAATAAAAAGTTCATCGTTTCATCTTCCCAGCGTTTTGCATGCTGCTCATTTTTTTTCCAACTATCTGTGAATGGTTACTTGTTTACTTGTTTGTGTGTATGGATGTTTGTGGATGTGTGCTAAAACTAACAAATACGTGCCTAAATCGATTAAAATGCTAATTGGTAATTTTCGCTTAAGCAATAGGCAAAGTCGATTAAAATTCATGACATAAATTATTTCCGCCTAAGTTGCTGTCAATAAGTAAAGATGTTGTCACGATGTGCCTTGACATCAAGTTTCTTAGCGACACAATTGAAAAAGTCTCTGTCATGAAATTTAAAGGAAATTGTATAAATTGCTTAATGATGACAGTATGTTCTTGCGACGATGTTACTGTCAAGCAAAACCTGCTGTCATCCTCTCAAAATTACTAATGAATTTGTTACAGCGCATAGGTTGCTGTCAAGATTAGTGGACCGAATTAATTGGGATTTTACCTCCACGATTTACAGCCACTAAAACGTAACTACCCACGACTCCACGTGACTGATTAATAGGTTAAGACATTACTACTTTCCCCTTTCTCAGTAAAACATTTGCTATTTTCATGTAAGCAACTGTCAAACACACAAACACATAACTCTAAACAGAACCTCTCTCTCAAAAGCAAAAATCTTTCTCCAAAGCTCAAAGCAAGAAATGGCACCCAAACAATCCTCTTCTTAAACAAACTTTTCTGGTATTCTCACTACTGGAGATGCTGGTGAAGGTTTTAAAGGACTCGTATCCTTTATCAACAAGTCCTATCTGGGTAATGCTAGAACATCTACACCATCCTTGAACCTAGAAAGACTTGAAGAATTCTGGAATACTACCCATGTTCTAGGAGGTGCATGCAATGATACTATAAACTGCTCAATCAAAGGAGTAACCCGCACTCTCGCAATCAAAGGCATCAACGAAGCTTTAGGAACTGGATTGCAAGCTAAAGAATCATACAAGGAACTTGCAAGTGATGAAACCCTAAAGAAGTTTTTCTTGAAAATTGGGTATTCTGCTCCTGTTCTTGAAGAGGGTACGTCTAAATGGTACTTGACTGGTGAAATGGATAGAAAGCATTTGAGGAAAGAATGGAGCATGATTTTTGATGTCATGGTGAAGGTTTTCTCAACCAAAACCTCTGGCTGGAATGGAATTGCCTCCTACATCAAGAAGCTCACTCACTCTCTTGTCCATGGATACAAAGTGGATGTAGGAAAGTTACTTATGAGCCAACTCAAGTCATCTCTGAGCAGGAAGGTACATGTCTATCCTCGCTTTCTTACAATGTGTTTGAATTCATTATGTGGTATTGATGATAATGCATCTCTTTCTATGGAATGCAATGTTTTGAAAAGAAATACACACACATCACTCAATTCACAAAATTCAAATTCACATATTCCATTCTGTTTCACCAAGCACATGGCTGATCAAGAGCCTCATCTTGATTTTGCACTACCCTTCGGGTATGTTATCTTCTCCCTTGAGAATGAAGCTGAATTAGACCCAAATTCAGTTAACCCACATTCTACTTCATACATTCCTATCAGATCATCTAGACAACCAAAGACCACAAAAACAACTTTGCAAGAATCCAAGAAAAGACCCTTGGAAATTGGTGTTGGAAGTAGTTCTGAGAATGTTGAGGGAGAAACTGCACATGATGCAGCAAATAAGGATGTTAGTGAAAGTGAACCCACAGTGGTTCCTCTTGAGCCTAAGAAGAAGAGAGCTAAGAGGGGCAAAACCACTGTCAGCCACCCCACAGTCTCCCAAAAGGCCGTGGAGAATAAAAGGGAATCAAACACATCCCTAGGTGCTTCTTCTCAACAAGAAGTATCGATTGAAACTGGCCTGTCTCCCAAGGCATCCTGTAAAGAGTCAGCATAACCTCATGTACTCACTCATGAGGAGCATACACTTGCAGAAATTGTAATAACCCGGATTTTTCAAGAAATGAATATATTATTATTTCAATAATAATAATGTTTTCCTAAAATAAGGAGGAATTTTTTTTTTATTTTATTATTCTATTATTTAATTATTTTCGGTTAAGTGGAACCTGGTCCTCCTTTTTAAAATTTTATTGACCGGGTAGATATCTCGAGTCAATAGTCTATTCGAGCAAAGATTTAGTTTTGGAGTGTGGAATTATTCAGTAGAGATTTTATGATTAAATTATTGAATAATTTGGAGATTTTAAAATCCTTATAAAATGATTATTTTAATTATTGGAGGATTTGCAGAAATTACTAGATTATTATATAAAATCGAGAATTTGAGGTTTTACTAAAATATTAGTGTTTGTAGTATTTTTATAAAGCCCTGTAAATTGTGATTTATGAATCACAATTATAATTTTTATGATTTGTTTTTAAAAATTATCAATATTTGTAAAATGCATATCAATTCAGAAAAATTAGATTTAATTCTAATTCTTTCTCCGTAAATCTTTAAAAATATTCTAGTATTTAATTATGCTAGAAACTTCATTTTTACAAATTAGATTTATTTACTCCAAATATTATTTATAGTGTGTTATAATTAGTTGTAAGTGTTTTAAATGTTATTGGGCCTAAGCCCATTAGGGTAAAACACAGCTCATACACAAAATACACACGCAGCCACACATATACGGGGAAGAAGAAATTAGGGATGGGAGATTTAATTGAAGGGGTTTTTGAATTAAATGGGTATGTATATGTATATTAAACCGCGTGTATATGTGTGTGTAGCAAAGGGGTGGAGATCTGGTGTCAAGTGAGGGCAGGAGGAGGGGCGGCGCGGACCGCAGGCGCGGCGGCGACGTTGGCCGGCTCCGGCGAGTCACGGGGTCGCGTGGTGAGGGCCTGGTGGCGTGGTAGCAGCGCGCGAGAACTGTAGAGAGAGAGAGAGAGAGAGAGAGAGAGAGAGAGAGGGGGGGGGGGAGGAGGAAGAGAGATTTCGGGGGAGATTAATTCCGGTGGAATGAATTTCAGGCGGATCGAATCAAAAGCAAAATGGTATAATTTTCTTGTATTTTGAATTACGTATTTAATTATCGTATATTAATTAGTTAATTGCTATGAGCTAATTAGTTGTAAAATTGATGTAGTTTAATTGTTATGATTTTAATTAGCTAATTGTGGTAATTAGTTAGTTTAAATTGCGAGGTTAATTATGGTGGTTTAATTAGTTTAAATGGAAAGCTTAATGTGGTAATGGGTATAATTAGACTAAAATTGTAAGATTATGATTATCGGTTGAATTTCCGATATTTAATTCGGAAGGTATGTTTGTAATTATAATTGTTGAGTTTAATTATGAGTCCGATTAAAGGTTCGGTTTAGTGATTGTTAATTGTTAAATTGCTAATTGTTAGTTTCCAAGTGAAATTGTTAATTGCTAAGTGCTAAGTGCTAATTGTTATCGCCATATAATGTAGTCATAAGAGTTGGATAACTTGTAAATGTCTATGTGCTAGATGTTATAAATCGAGTCATAATATAGGTTGAAAGTATAAGTGCCAACTACGTGGTGTTGGCTTAAATGTGGATAAACTTAGTTTACTTTCCTTAAATGTTGAGGTGCCGCATGTCTGGGCGGATACTTTTCCTTATGTGCTAGTTGCCGCATGTCTGGGCGGATACTTTTCCTTATGTGCTAGTTGCCGCATGTCTGGGCGGGTACTTTTCCTTATGTGCTAGTTGCCGCATGTCTGGGCGGGTACTTTTCTTACTTGTTTACTTTGCTGCAAGTTGAGGCAGCTTTATTTTTGTTTAAAACAGGGTTGAAATGTTTTGATTGGCATGGAGGGGCTGTGCCCATAGTCCGATAAACGAATACCTCATGCCGAAATTTTCTAAAAATCCCCTGCATTTTAATTTATTTAACTTATTTGATTTCAATGGTTTAAAGGTATGATTTGGATGTTAACTGTTTATGTGTATATGTGTTAAGTGAATTAATTCGAGGGTAATTGTTGTCTCGAGGATTTATGTGCTAAGTGATTTAATTCAAGGATTTATGTGTCTCGAGGATTAATTATGTTTGAGGACTATCTATATACTAAGTTGATTAAGTGGTATGGTTTGAGGTGTTTAGCACCAGGAATTGTCCACTTTAGAAAGGGGACTTTTCCATTTCTTTTCTTTACTATAATATGTTATGTGCAATAAGTGGTATTAGAATAGTCAACTATAGGGAGGACACCTATAGTTTGACTTTATTTTATTTAGTGATAATCCCGAGTTGTGTCTACTCGATATACGAGGTAGGACTGACACGCACTCATAACTATTTCAGTACCATTAGGGCGAAATCAAATTGGAATGACGTGCATCAAAAAGGGAAGATCGAGGCGCCGTATAAAGAAAGGTAAGCTACCTCCAGGGAATTGCTTGGACGAAGTGCAAAAGGTTTATTCGCGGTTTCTGCTTTCTGCTAAGGACCAGAGGCAAGTTTATTTACACATACTCTATCGTTCAGAGTATACCTATTTTGAATTATATAAAATATGCCACTACACCATAAACAACCTGCAGTAACCCAAAAATTATGTTACATTAGGGTGCTAAAATGTTACAATAGACCCATTTTTGGGCTAAGGTAACATAAATTATATGTTACATATTTCGATGTTACCTTAGGGTACCTAATGTAACTTATTTCACTCCTAGGGTAACATGTACTTTTGGGTTACCTTAGAGGTCTACTGTAACATAAAAATGGCATATTGCAACATAAATATTCGGTTACCTTAGGGTGCTTCAATTTTTTTAAAAAAATGGGCCCCACCAGTGGGCACTACCAGTGGACAGATTTTTTTAAAATTTCAGATTTAATTGTTTTTCTGCCAATTTTCTTTTTTTTTTTTGCTAAATATTTCTGCTAATTTGGTAATATTCCTTAAACTTTCATAAATACATGATTTTTTGCATCCAAAAACAAACAAAAAATAGACTAACTCAAATTAATACGACATAATTGAAATAAATCACAAATATAAACTTTCATAAAATTTAAAAATATCACTGAGTTCGTACAATGATGTTACTAAATTATTGCAACTACTAATTACAATAAAACAACAAAAACTACTTATTTAACAATTTATCCTTGAGAAATTGGTTGTACATGTATACCGCCCATTTATTCTCGAAACGAACCAATTTATCAGTACACCCAAATCCTTCTTCCTCCTCTCTGCCTTATGGAGATTTATCCTACACATTGTCAGTAATAAAATGTAACATGTTAAGTGTTAACATACCAGTGGTTAATTGGTTAGAGATGCTATAAATTATAGATGAAGGCCTCTCAAGAAAAGTACCTCTTTCCAAGGACTTGAAGTTGTCTATACATACCTATTCTTCAACTGTCTACGTACCTCTTTCTTCTATATTTTTTGTCTACGTACAAAATCTCTCAAGATCTTGGTGGTCAAATAAATTATCTAAACCTAATGGTTTTTTTTTCTATCATTAAAAAAAATCCAACTGAATAGTCAAAGTTAAAACCTACCGACTGAAGTTTCAACATCCTTGAAGTAGAGAATCTCGTGAAATGGTATCCACTCCATAGGCTGCATATAATCCCTGGTACATGAAGAAAAGTTAGGGATTTTACATATTGGATTTTAAAAAAACTCAACAATGCAAAACTAAACTGAAGGTGCTAAAATGCAACCTGTAGCATCCTGTCCGGAGTGTAAAATAGTTAGATACATATAAGCAGAAAGGAAACATTATATATGAAAAAAAACGTTCGAGTTATACAACAGACAAAGAACTGGTTTACAGAAAATTACGATGCCTGAAAGTGGATATTTTACTTTACCATAGAACCTATTAAGGCAGCAGCTTTCTCATGTAACACTAGTGCATCTGTCTCTGTATTATTATAGTTTCGAGTTGTATGCCTCCTGTAACATCAAGATCCTTACGAGTTTGACACAACAAATATATATTACTTTATAAGTCCCTATAGTACATTTGATTACTTTGCTCATACTATACTGTATTATTTAACAATCTTTCTTTTTTTGTTTTGAAGAAATTGAACAAATAGAAGAAGTTGGACAGAGACTAGTTGAAGCTTATAAAGAATATCAGCATAATTCTACAAAGTCGCAGATACATTTTTCGTTTGGTTTCATTCGGTTTATAAAGTCGCAGATAGGCAGTTCTTGATTTATAATTATTCGTTTGGTTTCATGATTTGGATATATATGAATTAATCCAATCTCTGTGGATCTGCTTCAAAACGTTACATATATATAAAATGTAGTCGAGAATAGTACCACAGTATGACCTCAAGTCCTTGACACACTTAAAAGTACAAGATTACCTGGATATGTTGGTCAATTCTTGGTTTACGTTCTTGCTATCATCAATTTTTGACAGGCACTGTAACTATTTCACTTTCTCCTGGATCTAAGACATGCACAATATTTAAATATCATACACATGACTCAACATCTATGTTCATAAGAAAACTCAACATGAAAAACAGCAACATAAAGGAGATTGAACACGCACATGCACATACATAGACCTGAATTAATTGGTTTCTAAGCATATCCCTAGCATTTATGTGACAACCTGCATTTATTAATTAATTCCATTCTTGGTCGACACCACACCACCACCATCGTGTTCTTACTTTTAAGGAAATTTCTATGAAGGTTTCATATGGAAAAAGAGATTAGACAAGATAGTACCTCATTGACACCCTCACTAATTGCTTCCCAGCTCACAAGCAACTGGCACAATGCTACTGGAGGCAAGTCCCTGATTAAACAAAGATTCACATGATCAAAGGCATTAATTAAAACATGCACATACGCACGAATCATAAATACACATATTTTATAAAACCTGTTGGACCTTGCATGTGTACATTATTTCATATGTATGGATTAATGGCATTCAAAATCATTCTAACAAACAAACACGTATATACAATTTCACAAAATCATATGATCTACAGACATCTCCCTTTTTATTAACTTTATTACGGATATTTATATCATTTTAACAATGAGCTGCATAACATCAGAATAAAAGAACATGATACATTTTTTAAAAAGAATAGATGAAAAGGTCAAGCGCTTAGGTATACAGACTGTACCTTCACTTCACTATAACAAAATATTTACACATAAAAGGCCTAAAATATTCATGCACGGACACCAATACTTCTAAAATGCATGCCACATTCAAAGGTAGGGTAACAAAATTTGAATAATAGGCATTTATGTGCACATATAATTATATAAATTTGCAAATGCACACACACATTTTAAAATCAAAAGTGTTTATGTTAATTGCCTGCCAATGACAAAATACTGAAGCTCTAGTTTCCGATAAGTCTGGATCAAGTGCCTAACAGTACAAGTCTAACAGGCTGATGTTATGATACTTTCCAGCTTCGTACAAACACTGCAGCAAAAGTTACTTTGTCAAAGAACGGATTCTTTTCACATGTCAAAAGCTACTTCATATTGTTGAGAACCTGCTACCTAGGAACCATACTTTTATACTTCACATCTATAGAGTAACATTATAGCTGAAACTAATAACTTTTTTGATAGAGGACAAAACAGAGTAATCCAATAACATTTTATCTATCAGAAATAAATATAATTTTTATAGAATCTTTCAAGCCAGGTACTAAAAGGAAACAAATAAATTGACTCATCTGTCATTAGATGTAATCAAAGGAGACGAACATTTATATGTTTATGTTTTAAAATGCAAGAAAGCGCAGTCCACCTACCTCGTCACCAAAGAACCGAACTTTTGTTGAACGTTAAGCTAGATTCCTTAACCTTCTCGAATGTTGACTGGGTATAATACCATCAAGCTGATAAAAATTCACCTAGATGCCAACATCTTACCAACATATATATTAAAAACAGTGAAGAACAAACCAATTAATTAATATAGAACAAACCAACATAATTAACAAACTAATTATGTTGCTGGAAGCACCGATAATTAGGGAAGTCCTGATTGAAATCCCGAACGAAAAGCCCCAATTGAAACCCTAATTCATAATTAATATAGAAGAGTGAGTACAAGATCAATTAATCGGAGTAAAATAAAAAACAAATTAACTCAAGAACAGTGAAGAACAAACCAATTAATTGGAGCCCCAATTAATCACCTGCAAAGTAAAAAACAAATTAGATACAGACAGAAAATAAGAGAGAAGAAAAGAGAGAAAAAAAGAGAGGAAAGAGGAGAGGTATTTGATTAACGATGGTAAGACAGAGAGAGTTCTTCGAGTTAGAGCGAGAGAGTTTTCTTCAAATTGTGAGAGAGAGGGGAGAGAGCAGAGTAAGAGGGGGAAAGTGAGATTTTCGTTCAAGGGGGAAAAGCCGGAAAGGGCTTGTAATAATTTTGGAATTGGGGGAAAACCTCCCGCCTTTGATTTTTCATTCTAATTTTCACCATATTATTTTTTTATTTTTCTAATTTACTTCTTTTAATTAATATATTAATTTAAAGTAAAATAAATATCACATTTATTTATATGTATATATGCAATATAATTAAAAAAACATTCATTTTTATATATATCTTATTTATGTGTAATAAATTACTTTTTTAAAAAATTATTACTTTTATGTAAAATGTATATTTGATTAATTTTTTTAATTAATAGTATAAAGTTTTTGTTTATACAACATCTACGCCAACACTTATCATATCTAGGCTAACACAAATACTCGGTGTTGTAATAGGTTAGGATGAAAAATATTAACAATTTAAAAAAAATCTGTACAAAAAAATTGTGAGCAGGATTTAAAAAAAATTAAAAAATATTACAATTTCTAAAAAATATTACAATTTCTGGAAAAAAAATATTTTTTGAAAAAAAAATGATTTTAAAAAATAAAATAATTTTCCAACTCATTTTATAAAAAAATTAACAAATTTTAAAAACTAAATTTATTTAAAAAATTTAAAAAAAAAATCAAAAGAAATTAAATTAGATGAAAAGAGTGTTGGTCCCTTTGGATCATAGTGATATGTGTTTAACTAGTTTAATGATTTACCTTAATCGCTACGGCGCAAGCGATTCAAATCCACGATCTTCTATTGTATTCCTTTACTCCCTTGAACGAAGTGTGGCCTTCGATCCTCCAAGGTTTAGCCTCCAAGCTCTAGAATTCCGAACCCTTATTCTTGGAGGCATAAAGAGTATTTATAGGCTACAAAAGGGATCAAGGAGAAAATTAGGTCGGGCCTTCTAATGATAACTTGGGCCAAGCCCTTTATCATTAATATTAATTAATTCCACTAAATAATTAATATTGCACCACCCACCTAATTCCGGTAATTTTATTTAATTAATTAAATCGGCTCCTTTATTATTTGCTTATTAAATTCCCCATGTTTAAAATAGCGCATGTCCATTAATTAAATAAATTACTGATAATTCATTTAATTAATATCTTTTATCCTTGATCATCCACTCAACATTTATTTAATTATGCCGGAATAAATCCACCTGCAGGGTTTCACATAATTAAATCTTTTTGAGCTTTCAAGGGGACATCATTAACCCGAATATTATCAGGACATGGATTCCTTCAATAAATAATATCCACCATATATATTATTCCATCACCCAAAATATAATGAAATAAATCAAAAGAATTATTTCATATATAAATCAAAGCATGTAAATAATATACACGTGTCAATTACTATATCGGGATTAGGAACCTAAGCATTAATAATAACATAGAATCTTAGTTCTCCTTCTTAATCAGTATAAGGGAACAATTCTAAATTTGATCCTGTTCAACATACACAAAGTATGCTAGTATTATTTATTAGTCAATATAAACTAATCTAAATAATACTACAGCCATACCAGTGGATTGTCCAACACCACCTGTGCTGTGAACCTTGTTATATTATATAAACTGTATTTAACAATCTAATATTCTGTATCCCATTTGATACTAGATTGTCCACAATATATAATATTAGACAACATGTAAACATTTAAATGATTCTCAATAAAACTGGGCCAGAAATAAATGTATATACTTCAAATTAATATTTTCAGTATACACTAACAATCTCCCACTTATACTCAAAATATTCTATGAGTATATCAGTGTTTATTTAATCCACTATTACATTGAAAACTATGTGTCCATCCATCTGACTCCTATCGCTTCCACATGCCTGTCAAAAACCTTGGCTGGCAAGCTCTTCGTGAAAGGATCTGCCCGGTTGTCTTCTGATGATATGTGAGCCACAACTATATCTCCTCGCTTTACGATTCCTCGTATGAGATGATACTTACGTTCAATATGTTTAGCTGCTTTGTGGTCTCGTGGTTCTTTTGAATTTGCCACAGCACCAGTGTTGTCACAATACACTGTCAGACTCCTAAGCAAATTAGGTACCACATCTAAGTCCAAAAGGAAGTTCCTGAACCATACAGCCTCCTTTGCAGCCTCAGAGGCCGCCACGTACTCGGCTTCCATGGTAGAGTCTGCAATGCATTTCTGCTTTACACTCCTCCATATAACGGCTCCACCTCCCAAAGTAAAAACGTATCCCGAGGTTGATTTCCTCTTATCTCTATCTGATTGGAAATCTGAATCAGTATATCCCAAAGGAAATAGATCTGAGGCCTTGTAAATTAACATATACTCCTTAGTCCTTCGCAGGTACTTGAGTATAGTTTTTACTGCACTCCAATGTTCCTGACCTGGGTTCGACTGATATCTACTAACCATGCCTACAGCAAAGCAGATGTCAGGCCTCGTACATAACATAGCATACATTAAGCTTCCACATGCCGAAGCATAAGGAACTGCTTTCATGCTCTCTATATCCTTAGGTGTCGAAGGACACTGCTCCTTGGATAGAGCAACTCCATGCTTAAAAGGTAGAAAACCTTTCTTAGAGTTCTGCATGTTAAAACGAGCTAATACTTCATCAATGTAAGGCTCTTGAGATAAAGCCAACATCCTTTTCTTGCGATCCCTTATTACTTTGATCCCAAGGATGTATGCCGCTTCACCTAAGTCCTTCATTTCAAATTGTTTAAACAACCATGCCTTTACTGATGATAACATCTTAACATTGTTTCCAATCAGTAAAATGTCATCTACATATAGTACTAGAAAAACCACTGCATTACCCTCACTTCTCTTATACACGCATGACTCGCTTGGACTTTGATCAAATCCATATGACTGGACTGCCTGATCAAAACGAATATTCCAGTCCCTAGAAGCTTGTTTAAGTCCATAAATAGACCTCTTAAGCTTACAAACCAGATGCTCTTGGCCTTCTTTAATGAATCCTTTTGGTTGTTGCATATAGATGGTTTCCTCAAGACTTCCATTAAGGAAAGCTGTCTTGACATCCATTTGCCAAATCTCGTAATCGAGATGAGCTGCTATAGATAAAAGAATCCGGATCGACTTAAGCATAACAACTGGCGAAAAGGTTTCCTCATAATCGATTCCTTCTTTCTGAGTATACCCTTTCGCAACAAGTCGTGCTTTCCAGGCTTTCACCTTCTTGTCAGATCCTCTTTTCTTCTTGTAGATCCACATACTTCCAATGGGTTTTATACCTTTGGGTGGTTCCACGAGCTCCCAAACTTGATTGGAATACATAGATTCCATCTCAGATTCCATTGCCTTTTGCCAAAGATTTGCATCTTTATCTAGAATTGCCTGTTCGTATGTCCTGGGATCCTCATCATGTTCACCAGAGACCAAGTCTGAAGACTCTCCCAAAAACATGAATCTTTCAGGTTGTTGAACAACCCTCCCACTACGACGAGGCACTGGTGCGGTACTTGTGTCAAGTTGTGCATTTTCTTGTGGTTGTTCTACTTGTACTATTGGCACTTGGGGATTATCTGTCCCTCCCACTAATTCCTCTAGAACAACACTACTCATGGGTTTGTGGCTCATTATATAGTCTTCCTCTAAGAATCTGGCATTGGTGCTAACAATGACATCTCGATCCCTAGGACTATAAAATGAATAACCTTTCGTCCCCATGGGATAGCCTACAAACAGCCTTACTTCTGTGCGAGATTCTAGCTTAGTCGCGTTCTTGTTAAGCACATGTGCTGGACAACCCCAAATCCGAATATGTCTTAGACTTGGTTTACTGCCAGTCCACAATTCTATTGGAGTCTTGGGAACCGACTTAGAAGGTACCAAGTTCAGAAGGTAAGCCGCTGTTTCTATAGCATATCCCCAGAACGACTTAGGTAAATCTGAATAACTCATCATTGATCTAACACTCTCCAAAAGGGTCCGATTCCTTCTCTCTGCTACACCATTCTGCTGAGGTGTGCCAGGTGCAGACAACTGGGATGTAATCCCATTTTCTGATAAATAGTCCCTAAATTCTCCAAGCAAGTATTCGCCACCACGATCTGATCGTAGTGACTTGATACATTTTCCAAGATGTCGTTTCTCCGCACTTGCTTTGTACTCTTTGAATTTTTCAAAGCACTCAGACTTGCGGCGCAACAAATAAATGTATCCATATCTAGAATAATCGTCAATGAAAGTGACAAAATACTCATAACCTCCTCTTGCTTGGATACTCATAGGACCACATAAATCAGTATGAACCAATTCTAATACTTCTTTGGCTCTATTCCCCTTTGCTTTAAAAGGCCTGTTAGTCATCTTACCTTCCAAGCAAGATTCACAAACTGGAAATGGCTCCACTGCCAACAAGCCTAATGGCCCATCTACTACCAGTCTTTGAATCCTCCTCAAGTTAATATGACCTAATCTTAAGTGCCAAAGATATGTTTGGTTCAATTCGGAAGGTTTCTTTCTTTTGTTTGAGCTAGAAAGAAAATTATTAGATTCCTTTTGTTGCAGCATTTGTTGGATAGGATTAATAATATATAAATTGTCTTGCAATGTACCAGAACATATAACTTGTTTATTCATCATAATAGAAACATTACGATCCAAACAAACATTATAACCATCCATGGCAAGTTTAGAAACCGAAATCAAATTCCTTCTAAATGAAGGTACATAAAGACAATTGTTCAAAACCAAAATCCTATCATCGCCAAAAGACAATGTAATTATTCCAACTGCAACTACTGCTACTTTAGTAGCATCTCCCATGAACACATATATCTCGCCATCTCTAAGCATTCTGGTTTGCTGGAACCCCTGCATAGAGTTACAAACATGGTCAGTGGCTCCTGTATCTACACACCAAGTGCTCGTAGATATAGCCGCTATATATGTTTCTGTAACTAGAGAAAGAGACATACCAGTATTGTTTGTCTTCTTAGAAAGAGGACAATCCTGTTTCCAGTGACCTGACTGCTTGCACTTGAAGCACTTGCCCTTAGGCTTTTTCACAGCACCTTGAACTCCCACTGCATTAGCAACCTTTCCAGCTTTATGTGTCTGAACCTTTTTCTTCTTCTTTCCTTTCGGCTTAGAGGAAGAAGCTTTCTCAGCCACATTCACTTGAACATTCTGCTTAAAGAGTCCTTCAGCTGCCTGAAGTTCTGTCAGAAGTTCCGCGAGACTATACATCCTTTTGTTCATGGTGTAATTCAAGCGGAACTGCTCAAAACTTTTGGGCAAGCTCATAAGGATGATATCGATCTGGGTTTCCCCATCAATATCAGCACCAAGGATCTCCATCTCATTCAGATGAGACATCATCCTGAGAACATGATCCCTTACAGGTGTTCCTTCAGCCATCTGAGTATTCATTAAAGCCTTCATTGCTACTTGCCTAGCAGCCCTATTCTGTTCTCCAAAAAGTTCCTTGAGATTAAAGAGCATATCTGAAGCCGTGGCCATAGCCTGATGCTGATGCTGCAAAACACCCGACATTGCTGCCAGAATGTAACATCGTGACATCTCATCGGCCTTAACCCACCGCTTATAATACTCCTTATCACTTTCAGGAGCATCTTCAGCAGGCTGATCTGGCTTGGGTTCATAAGTGCAAAATTTGTACTCCTCAGCAGTCAACACTATGTCCAAATTACGTTTCCATTCAATATAGTTTGGTCCCGTAAGTTTGTTATCCTTAAGTATGGTGAATAGTGGATTAAAGCCCATAATGATCTAATCCTGAGAATCATACATGTTACACATAATCAGAGAGTTGCACAAATCTAAAAACCTATTGGTTTCCTCTAACAATTAATTAAAATTAATGCACTAATATTTAAACACCATAAGTATCTGGTACGCCACGATGGGTGACATATATACCACTTAAATTCGTTTAAATATTACTTCGGTCCTATTACTAAATAACACGCCACGTTAGGGTGGACTATATATTATTTTTCATAGCTAAGTGTATACCATTATCAAATCTTAAATTAATAATAATAAGACCGGATGCCACCATTAAATATTTCAAATCAATAATCGATAATAGGATAATTCCCAGATCGGGGGGAGCATTGTCAAGAGGCGTCACTTAAGACCCCTTTCTAGACAGAATCATCCTTTCTCTCAATATCGAAAATCTATATTCAATCATTGGTACCCTTCTAATTAATCGAATTCTATGAAACTTGGTACGCCACGTTTGGGTGGACTATATACCTTTCAATATTCGTAATTTATTTAGGAAGTTTGTGCTAGTAATATCCGTAACACTACCTGACACCATAAATCATATGCCACGTTAGGGTGGACTATATATAATTTATATTCGTCTTAGTGTTAAATTACATACAAACAATAATGGAGACCGTGGGATTTAATTCCTAATTAATTCCCTCACCCACTTAGAATTTTTATTAAAAATTGAGGAATTTTAAAAATTAAATGGGGCCTATGTCATTATAATTATGTCTAACATGCATTCCAAATACACACATAATTTAACAACATATAACATTTAATTAAAGCAATAAATAAAAAAACTATGTCCATGTCGTCCTAATTATGTTAACATGCAATTAAAAAATTACACACATAATTAACAACACACATAACAATTATTTAAAGCAACAATAATTAAAAAATTAAATAGCGGAATTAAAATTAAAAAACATAATTTAAATCCACTATTATGGCCCCAAAATTAAACGGTTGCAGCCCCTGTTCTTGCTTCGAATTAAACATTAATTCGAATGAACATAATTTTCCTGATGGCGGGTCCGCGGTGAAGGCACAGTATGGATTACTCGATTAAGAAATTCACAGGACATTGGCTTTTCTTTTCAACTGTCCATGAATTCTTGTTGCTGCCGCACGCGTCAAGAAACTAGAGTGCATGTGCCACGCGTCTATGACCCACGCGCCTTGGGTATCACTTTTCTGCCACAGCGAGCCACCAATTGTTTGGTCTCTTCTCTGTTAATATTGAAGGACCACCAGGAACAAAAAGGAACCCACCAGTAGCTACGCAGCGGACAAATCTTTTCTCCGTTTTGATTTCCGATCGCTCGTAATTGTTACAAAATACCCGGATTTTTACAAAATCCATCAAACAATTACATAAAAAATAGATCTAATACAAAACTAATTTTGTAAAATCTATTCTAACACGATCATCCTTCGTGTTTACAACCACGATAAACCACGTGGAAACCAAACAAAATAACCACGATTAAACCACGTGGGATCCAAACACATAATTAAAATACATGGCCATAATAGTGGATAACAACCTGCAAAAAATTATTACACATGCATACCACTATACGTATACAACCAATTTTAATTACGACATGGACGTCATCAAACACAAACACATGTCCACTAAACCTCAGGCTCTTGATGCCAATTGTTGGTCCCTTTGGATCATAGTGATATGTGTTTAACTAGTTTAATGATTTACCTTAATCGCTACGGCGCAAGCGATTCAAATCCACGATCTTCTATTGTATTCCTTTACTCCCTTGAACGAAGTGTGGCCTTCGATCCTCCAAGGTTTAGCCTCCAAGCTCTAGAATTCCGAACCCTTATTCTTGGAGGCATAAAGAGTATTTATAGGCTACAATAGGGATCAAGGAGAAAATTAGGTCGGGCCTTCTAATGATAACTTGGGCCAAGCCCTTTATCATTAATATTAATTAATTCCACTAAATAATTAATATTGCACCACCCACCTAATTCCGGTAATTTTATTTAATTAATTAAATCGGCTCCTTTATTATTTGCTTATTAAATTCCCCATGTTTAAAATAGCGCATGTCCATTAATTAAATAAATTACTGATAATTCATTTAATTAATATCTTTTATCCTTGATCATCCACTCAACATTTATTTAATTATGCCGGAATAAATCCACCTGCAGGGTTTCACATAATTAAATCTTTTTGAGCTTTCAAGGGGACATCATTAACCCGAATATTATCAGGACATGGATTCCTTCAATAAATAATATCCACCATATATATTATTCCATCACCCAAAATATAATGAAATAAATCAAAAGAATTATTTCATATATAAATCAAAGCATGTAAATAATATACACGTGTCAATTACTATATCGGGATTAGGAACCTAAGCATTAATAATAACATAGAATCTTAGTTCTCCTTCTTAATCAGTATAAGGGAACAATTCTAAATTTGATCCTGTTCAACATACACAAAGTATGCTAGTATTATTTATTAGTCAATATAAACTAATCTAAATAATACTACAGCCATACCAGTGGATTGTCCAACACCACCTGTGCTGTGAACCTTGTTATATTATATAAACTGTATTTAACAATCTAATATTCTGTATCCCATTTGATACTAGATTGTCCACAATATATAATATTAGACAACATGTAAACATTTAAATGATTCTCAATAAAACTGGGCCAGAAATAAATGTATATACTTCAAATTAATATTTTCAGTATACACTAACAAAGAGTTGGCAAGGCCAACTCTAATGTAACACATACATATTTATGTTACATGCTTCAACACTTTCTAGCTACTGTAACATCAAATTTTTGGCTAAGGTAACATAAAAAACACAATGTTACCTTAGAATGTAAGTAGTATAGCTAAGGTAACATATTGGGCTAACATTTCTCCTGTAGGGGTTACGGTAGGCCATATATGGTGTAGTGTGCGGAAAAAGGTTTTAAATCCCTAATTGCGAGTTTTTAATCTTGTGCTCTCCTTCCAAATCATTTTATTCTTGACTTTGCTAGCGATATTAAATTCTTCTCGTGCAATAATCAAAACCCATGACTTATAATACTGTCGGTGGGCGGTGACATTCTTATGGTTCTACATCTCGATTTATATGTTGTATATTTATAAACTTTTGTAATGTGGTAGAGGACTATATGTTATGAGGTATATATTTATGTATCGGAATAAGAAAGGCTCAGAGGGTAGGGCATGTATTGAGTTTTAGAACTTAGCCGCGTGTTAGGGCTATTTTGTATTGTATGTTTTCGAAAACCCGGGCAAAGCTTTTAAAAAGAATTTCGCAATAATTAACCTAAAGGCAACATCACCAATAAACCAGTGTTTATTTAATTAATAGATGCTCCTGAAAGCATTTACTAATTAAATAAACCTCATTCGCCTAATTAAATTTATTTAATTAGATGAATATCATTTTCAAAACGCTTTCTTAAAATCACTTTGTCCCGGAGAAATAATAAAACAATTTAATGGAGTGATTCTATCTAGTATATTATTTATCGGAGATAGTTTATTTTCAATACGGATTAAAGATATTCCAATGGTTATAAATTGGTTACTTTCAGCTTAAAACAGCTAGATTGATATCGATATATGTTATTTGAATGCTTATTTAATTCGATGAATATTAATTATAATATTCATTAAGAAACAAAAAAAAAAAGGAAAGAGAAGAAGGATTTTCATGCTTATTAATTATTTCTTATTGACCGAGAGTCAGTAGTAGTTATTTGATAAAATGGCTAAAGTTTGGAGACTGCTGGAGAGATTGTGTCTTGATTTTGGTTAGAAACATTCCCAGAGTTGTATTTGGGTGTTTTGAGGTTATTAAATATTCCAGTATTAATAGTAAATATTATTTGAATATTACTTAATAAATGAATATTAATTTGAGTATTCTTTTAAAAAGGGATTATTGAATATTTATTATTTGTTACATAGTAGTCAAATATTTATTAAATACTCTAAGTGTTTTGAAGGTTATAAAACACTATTTAAAGGTTGTCTAAGGACTTTCATAGTCATTTAAAATATTATATTTTGAATCTATCTAGGTAAGTTACTTTTCAAGAACTTATATATATATGGAATTACCCTGTTGTGGTTACAAGCTTTATGCGTACCATTTTCCATGTGTGATCACAAAACCCTGTGTCGAGATTGATATCGGTACAAGTGTATATCTATACTTGAACTCTTTTGAACTCAAAACATTTTCGAAAACCCCCGGACAGGTTTTACTCTCTTGCTCGTTTTTTTCAAGAAATTATCGGTCGACTGAAGTCGAACTTCAACTACTCAAGTTTTCTAAAATGATTTTGATAAGAAAAGAAAAAGGGGACTCTAGCAGGTGTGGGAATCGTTGACGAACGATTCCCGGGATGTGTAAGCGGCCGTGAGCCAGGCGGCCCATCAATTATTATTCCGGCCCAGGTGTTGCCGAAGGATGATTAAGGATGTAGTTTTCATCGAGGGTGATTACGGATGTAGTTTTCACCCGGGGATAGTTACAGATGTAGTTTCTATCCTTCTACCGATAGAGAAGACCCGCGGATTATTGGACTTGGATGTGGCGACTGATCATCGTCAATCCTTGTCAAGTTTTTATGTTTTCTTTAAGTCCCATCCTCCACTTTGGAAAAATACTCAAACACTGCTTCTTAGGCCTAAGTGCCAAGTAGCCGATAGTGTTGTTTTCAATTTTGAAAGATGATGAATTCATGCAGTATCTAGAACTGCAAGATTATTCTAACAATAATGGCACGTACTTGTGCACTTTTGCAATTATTCTAAAGATGAAAGATGGTTCATCGATTATTGATGTTAAGTCCCAAATGTTTTGCTTCAAGAGCTTTGACTCTCTTCCTATCAGTTATTTCTGAGTTTAACTTATCAAGTGGTTAACGAACTTATATCATATACAGAATCTTGAACTGTAAGGTGTTTTGATGATAATGATATACTCATGTGTATATACTTACAAACTTGAGGAGTATTAAAAAGGGAACTTTATAATGGTTTGGGTTATGAAGGGTGGTAATAACTATCTTAGCAGCATATTGAACTGCATATTTTGAAAAGCTCCCTAAGAGGTTATCAATATTATGAGGTATGGTATGTGGATAAGGTATGAGGATTACTATTATTGACATGAACTTACTTTATTTATCTGATGTTACTCGAAATGTCATATATCCCCTACCGAGGTTTCATTGTTGTAAATATTTCGAAATTGATATTAAGTATCGTTATATTTCGAAAACTCCATGTGTATATTGGTATATATTGTTGTGCTCTATTAATACTTGCTGGGTAATTCTTTCGCTCATACTTGCTTGTTTTAAATATTAACCTTTCAGAGGAAGGTAGATGGTTGAGGCTTATCTGCATGGCTCAGGAGAAGCAGGCAGTGTGCCCTTGTGAAGATGATATGATCCAGAACATAGATAGCTGGAGTAAGTTATATATAAGTGTATTGATGTGTAATATGTATATATCACTTTATACAGGATAGTATTAGTGCTAGTGTACTTCTCAACGAAGCTACACTAGTAGTATAGGATTTGTAATACTCAGTGTGATGTAATTAAATGGATGTAATGAGAAATGTAAGGATCGATTCTTGTTTCTAGCCCTATAACCTAAAAGATGCTTGGTGGTTGGGGTCACAGATGTTGTAATTCAGTTATTAAATGATTACAGATGGTTTAATGTTGTTAAACAGGTAATTTGATGTTAAGGATTTCTGCGTGACGACCAAATCCCTGACCCCGGATTTGGGGCGTTACAGAAATGGTATCAGAGCTGAGGTTATAGTAAACTAGAAACGAGAGTGAGTAGGAGTGGGTATAGTTATGTGAGAACGTCAGAACTCATGTAGAGTTCATGTTGGACTATTGGATATAGTACCAATGATTAAAATAAGATTTTGAGGAATATGTTGAGGTAGACTTCACTTCTTGTGGTGATGGATGTCTGCTAAAGAACTCTTAGAGACAAGTGTTGGTCGGCAGGGGCATAAATCACCCGAGGCCTAAGATTAAGATAATTTTAGGGGTTCATGGATGTAGTTATGTATTCCCTGAATGATAGGAAATTTCAATATGATGATGAAGGATGGAAAGCTGGCATCCAGTATTATGACAATGATGAGTTGAGATATCATCCGTACTGTTAAAATTCCAAAAAGGGAAGCAAAACAAGATCACTATGAAAGGTTATCAGTCGAAGTTGCGGGTATTTAAAACCCTCTCGAGCTTGATAGAGTTTAAGGTAATATTATGAATGGATTGGTGGATAGACACCGATTGTCTCAAAAAAATTATAGAAGTAAAAAGGGTGAAGATGAGATTGATCAATAAAGATGAAATGTTTTAAGAATCAAGACGGACCGAGAAAGTCTGAGAGAGACTAGTACGAAGGTTGTTATGCCAAAAAGGGATAAGCTTAAGTTGCACACGGAATTGTCATGAGGACAGGAACATGTGGTATAAATACGGTTATAATGGTGACTGGATCTAAGTATGTATTTCCAGCAATGTTCCAGGATATCGCCCATTCGACACGTGGAATTCGTCGTTGCTAGGGGCGACACCGGTATCGAAGTCTTCTCAAAGAATAGAACGCTTGCGTGAGATGCTTGCGCCGAGTCGAATAGAACTCCTTAATATCGTAAAATGCCGATGGTTGAATCTCTAGCGACTATTACGAGTCGACGATGACGTCGGTTATCGAGCACCTTAGGGTGTGCGTAGAAAAGAAGAGCGCTACAATCGAACAATTATCCGTCAGAGGAGCCGACATGAAAGGCATCCGTGGAGACCTTGGCATTACCCTCCCCATTTATGAATCATTTTGATTATCTCCCCAATCTGAATTGTTTGACATCTCCCCATTTGCAAATTATGTTTATTACCTCCCCAATCTGTAAATTATTTGACACCTCCTCGTGCATAAATTATTCTGATTAACCCCTTTCTATGACCTATCTTGACATCTCTCCATGAGAGAATTTTGATAAAGAATATACTCCCTCTTCGAAGTTGTTTTATAATACTCATGTTAAACCATATTGGTTTCAATTTTGCTAGAAGCTGTCATTATACCTACTTTCAGATTTATGAGGCCCTATCGATTGATGATATTTAAATTCCCACTTTTCTTCAAATATTGGATAATCCTATGGTGCTATAGCACCACTTGCTTGTTGTATACCAGTATTTTTCTGGTTATCCTTTTCCTTGGAAATTGCACCGTGGAATCTGATCAATTTTAATCCAGGGTGTCCACTTGAGAATTATTTGTCGAAAGACGATAATTATTATCTTCACTTCGAATTGCTTTCATACTTCTCAGCTTCCACTGAGACGAACAACCCTATACTTATAGGGGACACAAGGGCTATCTGTCTGTGTGATAGAAGTCTGACGGGACGCCGTCACTTGTGAGTTGTGAAATACAAGAAGGCTAACTACCTTTAGTAATGTCTCAACTGAGACACGCAATGTGAGTTCTTATGATCATATTGATCTCTCAGTAAATTCTCTCATTTCAAATAAGGTTTACTTTAATACTCATAACCTTATGATCATCAATGTGTGGCAATAGCCTTGATATGACAGCTATCTTTTCAAAGTTTCATAATTCTTATTATCTCTAATAAATTTGAAGAGGATACCAACCAGGTCGGCCAAGTCATAAATTTGCTGATCAAAACTGGATTCGAACGGAATCGCCAAGAGCAAGAGCGAATCCCAAAACGAATAGAATATCAGTGACGTATCAATCGAATTATTTAGTTCATTCCCTCTCAATGATATTATGTTAATAGAATTAGTGCATTCTCTCTCTCAAGGATGTTATGTGAATAGAATCAGTGAACTCTCTCGCAAGGATAGTGTGATAATGGAAAGTTGGTCGAGATATATGTGTGAAAGGAATAATGTGGTAAGACTCCAATGATAACTGTGTCAAATAGAGATCTTATGGTTGAATTGAGGTTTCGGAGAAGTTGTTTACGAATGGACACTATCTCTGGTTTGGCAGAACAAGTGTGGATGATCAAAGAGTTAAGGAATCCCAGTAGTGGCCTTAGCTGATTCCGAGGACGGAATCCTTTTAAGGAGGGTAGACTGTAATAACCCGGATTTTTTAAGAAATGAATATATTATTATTTCAATAAAAATAATGTTTTCCTAAAATAAGGAGGAATTTTTTTTTATTTTATTATTCAATTATTTAATTATTTTCGGTTAAGTGGAACCTGGTCCTCCTTTTTAAAATTTTATTGACCGGGTAGATATCTCGAGTCAATAGTCTATTCGAGCAAAGATTTAGTTTTGGAGTGTGGAATTATTCAGTAGAGATTTTATGATTAAATTATTGAATAATTTGGAGATTTTAAAATCCTTATAAAATGATTATTTTAATTATTGGAGGATTTGCAGAAATTACTAGATTATTATATAAAATCGAGAATTCGAGGTTTTACTAAAATATTAGTGTTTGTAGTATTTTTATAAAGCCCTGTAAATTGTGATTTATGAATCACAATTATAATTTTTATGATTTGTTTTTATAAATTATCAATATTTGTAAAATGCATATCAATTCAGAAAAATTAGATTTAATTCTAATTCTTTCTCCGTAAATCTTTAAAAATATTCTAGTATTTAATTATGCTAGAAACTTCATTTTTACAAATTAGATTTATTTACTCCAAATATTATTTATAGTGTGTTATAATTAGTTGTAAGTGTTTTAAATGTTATTGGGCCTAAGCCCATTAGGGTAAAACACAGCTCATACACAAAATACACACGCAGCCACACATATACACACACAGAAATAGAAACGGGGAGAGAGAAAAAGAAAAGGGGGAAGAAGAAATTAGGGATGGGAGATTTAATTGAAGGGGTTTTTGAATTAAATGGGTATGTATATGTATATTAAACCGCGTGTATATGTGTGTGTAGCAAAGGGGTGGAGATCTGGTGTCAAGTGAGGGCAGGAGGAGGGGCGGCGCGGACCGCAGGCGCGGCGGCGACGTTGGCCGGCTCCGGCGAGTCACGGGGTCGCGTGGTGAGGGCCTGGTGGCGTGGTAGCAGCGCGCGAGAACTGTAGAGAGAGAGAGAGAGAGGAGGAAGAGAGATTTCGGGGGAGATTAATTCCGGTGGAATGAATTTCAGGCGGATCGAATCAAAAGCGAAATGGTATAATTTTCTTGTATTTTGAATTACGTATTTAATTATCGTATATTAATTAGTTAATTGCTATGAGCTAATTAGTTGTAAAATTGATGTAGTTTAATTGTTATGATTTTAATTAGCTAATTGTGGTAATTAGTTAGTTTAAATTGCGAGGTTAATTATGGTGGTTTAATTAGTTTAAATGGAAAGCTTAATGTGGTAATGGGTATAATTAGACTAAAATTGTAAGATTATGATTATCGGTTGAATTTCCGATATTTAGTTCGGAAGGTATGTTTGTAATTATAATTGTTGAGTTTAATTATGAGTCCGATTAAAGGTTCGGGTTAGTGATTGTTAATTGTTAAATTGCTAATTGTTAGTTTCCAAGTGAAATTGTTAATTGCTAAGTGCTAAGTGCTAATTGTTATCGCCATATAATGTAGTCATAAGAGTTGGATAACTTGTAAATGTCTATGTGCTAGATGTTATAAATCGAGTCATAATATAGGTTGAAAGTATAAGTTCCAACTACGTGGTGTTGGCTTAAATGTGGATAAACTTAGTTTACTTTCCTATAGTTTGACTTTATTTTATTTAGTGATAATCCCTAGTTGTGTCTACTCGATATACGAGGTAGGACTGACACGCACTCATAACTATTTCAGTACCATTAGGGCGAAATCAAATTGGAATGACGTGCATCAAAAAGGGAAGATCGAGGCAACGTATAAAGAAAGGTAAGCTACCTCCAGGGAATTGCTTGGACGAAGTGCAAAAGGTTTATTCGCGGTTTTTGCTTTCTGCTAAGGACCAGAGGCAAGTTTATTTACACATACTCTATTGTTCAGAGTATACCTATTTTGAATTATATAAAATGTGCGGAAAAAGGTTTTAAATCCCTAATTGCGAGTTTTTAATCTTGTGCTCTCCTTCCAAATCATTTTATTCTTGACTTTGCTAGCGATATTAAATTCTTCTCGTGCAATAATCAAAACCCATGACTTATAATACTGTCGATGGGCGGTGACATTCTTATGGTTCTACATCTCGATTTATATGTTGTATATTTATAAACTTTTGTAATGTGGTAGAGGACTATATGTTATGAGGTATATATTTATGTATCGGAATAAGAAAGGCTCAGAGGGTAGGGCATGTATTGAGTTTTAGAACTTAGCCGCGTGTTGGGGCTATTTTGTATTGTATGTTTTCGAAAACCCGGGCAAAGCTTTTAAAAAGAATTTCGCAATAATTAACCTAAAGGCAACATCACCAATAAACCAGTGTTTATTTAATTAATAGATGCTCCTGAAAGCATTTACTAATTAAATAAACCTCATTCGCCTAATTAAATTTATTTAATTAGATAAATATCATTTTCAAAACGCTTTCTTAAAATCACTTTGTCCCGGAAAAATAATAAAACAATTTAATGGAGTGATTCTATCTAGTATATTATTTATCGGAGATAGTTTATTTTCAATACGGATTAAAGATATTCCAATGGTTATAAATTGGTTACTTTCAGCTTAAAACAGCTAGATTGATATCGATATATGTTATTTGAATGCTTATTTAATTCGATGAATATTAATTATAATATTCATTAAGAAACAAAAAAAAAAGGGAAAGAGAAGAAGGATTTTCATGCTTATTAATTATTTCTTATTGACCGGGAGTCAGTAGTAGTTATTTGATAAAATGGCTAAAGTTTGGAGACTGCTGGAGAGATTGTGTCTTGATTTTGGTTAGAAACATTCCAAGAGTTGTATTTGGGTGTTTTGAGGTTATTAAATATTCCAGTATTAATAGTAAATATTATTTGAATATTACTTAATAAATGAATATTAATTTGAGTATTCTTTTAAAAAGGGATTATTGAATATTTATTATTTGTTACATAGTAGTCAAATATTTATTAAATACTCTAAGTGTTTTAAAGGTTATAAAACACTATTTAAAGGTTGTCTAATGACTTTCATAGTCATTTAAAATATTATATTTTGAATCTATCTAGGTAAGTTACTTTTCAAGAACTTATATATATATGGAATTACCCTGTTGTGGTTACAAGCTTTATGCGTACCATTTTCCATGTGTGATCACAAAACCCTGTGTCGAGATTGATATCGGTACAAGTGTATATCTATACTTGAACTCTTTTGAACTCAAAACATTTTCGAAAACCCCCGGTCAGGTTTTACTCTCTTGCTCATTTTTTTCAAGAAATTATCGGTCGACTGAAGTCGAACTTCAACTACTCAAGTTTTCTAAAATGATTTTGACAAGAAAAGAAAAAGGGGACTCTGGCAGGTGTGGGAATCGTTGACGAATGATTCCCGGGATGTGTAAGCGGCCGTGAGCCAGGCGGCCCATCAATTATTATTCCGGCCCAGGTGTTGCCGAAGGATGATTACGGATGTAGTTTTCATCGAGGGTGATCACGGATGTAGTTTTCACCCGGGGATAGTTACGGATGTAGTTTCTATCCTTCTACCGGTAGAGAAGACAAGCGGATTATTGGACTTGCATGTGGCGACTGATCATCGTCAATCCTTGTCAGGTTTTTATGTTTTCTTTAAGTCCCATCCTCCACTTTGGAAAAATACTCAAACACTGCTTCTTAGGCCTAAGTGCCAAGTAGCCGATAGTGTTGTTTTCAATTTTGAAAGATGATGAATTCATGCAGTATCTAGAACTGCAAGATTATTCTAGCAATAATGGCACGTACTTGTGCACTTTTGCAATTATTCTAAAGATGAAAGATGGTTCATCGGTTATTGATGTTAAGTCCCAAATGTTTTGCTTCAAGAGCTTTGACTCTCTTCCTATCAGTTATTTCTGAGTTTAACTTATCAAGTGGTTAACGAACTTATATCCTATACAGAATCTTGAACTGTAAGGTGTTTTGATGATAATGATATACTCATGTGTATATACTTACAAACTTGAGGAGTATTAAAAAGGGAACTTTATAATGGTTTGGGTTATGAAGGGTGGTAATAACTATCTTAGCAGCATATTGAACTGCATATTTTGAAAAGCTCCCTAAGAGGTTATCAATACTATGAGGTATGGTATGTGGATAAGGTATGAGGATTACTATTGTTGACATGAACTTACTTATTTATCTGATGTTACTCGAAATGTCATATATCCCCTACTGAGGTTTCATTGTTGTAAATATTTCGAAATTGATATTAAGTATCGTTATATTTCGAAAACTCCATGTGTATATTGGTATATATTGTTGTGCTCTATTAATACTTGCTGGGCAATTCTTTCGCTCATACTTGCTTGTTTTAAATATTAACCTTTCAGAGGAAGGTAGATGGTTGAGGCTTATCTGCATGGCTCAGGAGAAGCAGGCAGTGTGCCCTTGTGAAGATGATATGATCCAGAACATAGATAGCTGGAGTAAGTTATATATAAGTGTATTGATGTGTAATATGTATATATCACTTTGTACAGGATAGTATTAGTGTTAGTGTACTTTTCAACGAAGCTACACTAGTAGTATAGGATTTGTAATACTCAGTGTGATGTAATTAAATGGATGTAATGAGAAATGTAAGGATCAATTCTTGTTTCTAGCCCTATAACCTAAAAGATGCTTGGTGGTTGGGGTCACAGATGTTGTAATTCAGTTATTAAATGATTACAGATGGTTTAATGTTGTTAAACAGGTAATTTGATGTTAAGGATTTCCGCGTGACGACCAAATCCCTGACCCCGGATTTGGGGCGTTACAAAAATGCACACTGAGTTAGGGCACAGTGAGGGTCATGAAACTTCTACTCTTGATGTTCCACAAGTTACCCCTGTGGAACAATCAAAAATCTCTTCTATACCATCATCTTCTTTATTCTCTAATCCATCAATTGTTTCTTCTCAACAACCTAGAGAAGGGGACAGTCCCAACCCTTCAGGTTTTGATCATCCACCTCAAGTCATGGATGAGCCCCCATCAAGTGGTCCACAAGAACCCATTTCTCAAAGTGAAATGGACACCACTCACTCAAACACTGAGCTGGATCAAGATGGTACTTTGCTAGAAAATGAAACAGCCAACATATTGGTCGAACTCCAAAAAGCAATTGACCTTCAGGAAGTTGCTGTCACAGCCTCAGCTGCTGTCAAAGACACCACAAAAGTTGTTGTCAACCTACCTATGGACAGTAACATTTTGGGTAAAGATGATGTCACCTCTACATGGCTTGATCATGATACAGTCATTGTTGAAGATGCTTCTGATGATGATCAACTGACTATCTCTACTATAAAGGTACAATCTAAACTTTCTACTTCTTCAATTAAAATGCATGCAAGTATTGCTCATACCCATGCATCTAGGATGAGTGAGGGAATGAAAAGAAAAAGAGAGATAAAAGAAAAGAGAGGTGAGCATAAGAATGAGAGGCAGCCAAACGAGCTGGCAAAAGGTGAGGGACTTGAGCATGTCCAGAGTAAAATTGAGGGAACCCCACACACAAAGGCACTAGGCCTTGATAGTCATTCTGTGAGGAGTGATGAGATCACTCAGAATAACAATGAGTGTGTGAGAAACCCTACAACCTCCTTGCCCCAGTCTCTTTCTTTTTCTCCAAAAAGATTGAGAACTGGTGGTCCTTCTAAACAAGCTGAATCAAGGTTGGAAGCCCTTGAGGGCAGATGTGCATCCATGGAAGCTAAACTTGATGCTTTGTCCACTATGGTATCGACTGGTTTTGCTGATATTCAACAAACTCTTCTCTCATTCTCTGCTATCTTTGGTGCTGTCAACTCAACTAAGGGGGAGAAAGTGGTAGATCAGAATGAGGGTAAGGGAGAGAAAGTAGTAGATCAGAATGAAGCAAACCTAGTACAGAAGGAGAAACAAGGTGGAGCTACAGGTGAGGCCGTGAGGGGGAGTTAAGAAGTGAGGGGGAGCAAGTTTTGGAAGAAAATGGAGATGAAAGTGAGGAGGAGCAAGAGAAAGAAGAAAGAAACTTTGGTGAAGAACTAAAGGTAGCTGGAGATGGTGAATTGATTGTAGGAGAGATAGATGGTGAGGCAGTGTTGTTATCTAAAGAAGTGTTGGAGCAATTAAAGGGGACTCAAAAGTCTGGAAGAACAGTACTGCCACCACTGAAAAGCAATGAGCCAAATTGTAACACCCCCAGATCCGGGTTCAGGTCGTTACGGTCTCAATTTCAATCCAAAAACACCAACATAAATTAAATTACAACCTTGTGACCCAAAACAACAACATAACACACTCGTTATAGTCCCAGAGATGAAATCAAAGTAATTACCAAATATTATTAATCGCAAGACTCAGTTCTTACAACCCAACAGGTTTACAATTAACCAGTACATACTCTTTGCCATCCATTTGTATATGCCATATAATAAATACATTTGATGCTCAAATGCTAACAACTAGCCTACCAGTAGCTGCATCCTCAGCAATGGTAGCTATGACCTCAGCGGTTAATCCTCTGACGTCTGACACCTGCTTACGCTGAGTGCGTCTTGCGCGGTCATCTGATATAGCTGTTGTTGTGATATAGATAAATAAAGCAAGGGTGAGCAATAACCCACCAAAAAGAATATAACTGAATAGTAATAATATATAACAGTTCAAAATATCTTTGATACCATATACCATGCATTAACGAACGTAGTACCAATATAAGGTATCAGATGAAGTTACAAAGTAACTCAAAATATAATTATTCCGTGGAAATATCTGCTATGTCAAAGATAAGCCATATATTATCAATTTTCATAAAAGAGGAACTTGCAGGAAGAATATTGTAATTCCAGTTCAAACACTTTTCAACCCTACCAACAATGATAATGTTGCAGAAAATTTCCCAATTTGGAAGATGAACTAATACTGGAGTATTCACCGCGCCCGCTGTTCCAATCCTTAAGATGATCAGTCGTAGACTGTACAGCTCAAATTAGTTTTACTACCGGTAGAAGGAAGAACTGACGGATTTACTTGTCTACTGCCCTGCTAGATCTCCCCGGCCAACGGTTGGGCCAATGGGATGGACATGCGCTACTCGGCCTCTTACACGACTCCTAGTTCGAATAACATCCATGACTCTGAAACGTAAGGTTCCTCCCCCTTTCCCCAAGTATAATTCTTGTTGATAGGACTCCACAAAGTAGTCGTATCTAGTTGAAAAGGAAATTCACCAATATTTCCCAAGCTGATGCTTGTTAATGGATATAAACTTGTTCCATCAATCTTACCCCTCGAGCGTTGAGGAGGTAACCAAAAAGATTCATATCGATGTTTGAAAGAATCAAGATGTGAGTGACAAGATAGTTTAGCAAGAATATGACCGGGCAGTCAAATAAATAACAGCTCTCAAGTGAGGTCCCCTTATATGTTTTTGGAGGTTTGAGCGAGTATTTAAATCTTCTTATAAGATAGATTTAAATGAAAATAGAGTTTTGGGAACCTCCCCTTGATAAAGTAGTCATAAAGGACTCCGAAATATTTTACATAATATCAGAAGGTGAAGGATAATCTTTGAATAATATAAATCATTATAAAAAGAATTCAAAAGAATTTAATTAAATATTCCAAGAATATTTATTAAGTCAATAATAATTACGGAATATTATTAAATCATAATATTGCTCGTAAGTAATCCTCGAATGAATATATAGAATTATTTACTAAATAAATCTCTTCTTAAATGAATATTCAAAATAATATTCATTAAATAAATAATCTTCAATAAATATTTAAAAAAATATTCACTAAATAAATCAAACCGTAAATGAATATTTGAAAATAATATTCATTTAATAAATAATACTCTAAATGAATATCAAAATAATATTCTTGTAGTAACCAAAACTTTAAAGGAATATTCAAAATAATATTTCTTAAGTAAATGGAACTTTCAATGAATATTTTAAAATAATATTCATCAAGTACATAAAACCTTAAATGAATATTCAAAATAATATTCATTTAATAAATAAATTTCTAAGAATATTAAAGTAATTATTCATTGAATAATCAAACTCTAAATGAATATTCGAAACTAATATTCATTTAAGTAATTAAAGCTCAAATGAATATTAAAATAATATTCAGTAAGTAAATAAACGCGAATGAATATTTAAAATAATATTCATATAGTACTTCTCGATTGAGATAATATTCAAATAACATTCCTCGAATAATTTCCAAGTAATTAATACTTTATGGAAATATAAATAATGTTCATAATTAACATTCCTCAAATAAACTGTCACTGGAATCCCTCTGGGTTTCCACGACTATCTCCATATCTCAAAATACCGACTCCCGGTCTATATTTAAAGAATGAATATCATACGCCCTTCACTAAGGGTCCTGACAAAACAATCTGGCTTATAACTGATAATTCATATCTAGTCTATAGGCCAATATCAGTTCAGGGAACAAGTATTCCAATATACTTTGAAAACAAGCATGCATGCTATGGCATATGTAAACATAATCATATATATATATTATCACAACAACAGCTTTAAAGTTTTGAAGACTTGCCTGGCAATCCTGTAGGGGTAGTGTGCCTCGTGTCAATTCGGTGATCTATAAATAGTCACAATAACCGAGGTCAATCACTTAACACTTTTTAAAAGGCTAAGTATAACTTAACTTAAGTCGAAGCACGTTTTCGAGTTATCTCGTTGAACACCCTTTAGTGCAACTCTCTTTATTATTGCTATGACCCGTCATTCGTTCGCTACTAAGACACGTCGTCATACTTACACTTGGTATATACTTAAGTCGTATAAGTTCTAAGGTCGGTCATTTACGAACCAAGGTTATACCTCGAGTTTTATCGCTCATTTTCTAAGTGATTTACTAAAGTTTTAACTAAGTGTACTTTTAAGGGTTCGTTCGCGCTTAACCTTGATTCGAACATTTTTATAAAATCGGAAAACGATCCGTTTTATATGTGGTTTTCTCTCACACCTTCCTTTTTATCTCTAGTATTTAATTACCATGATTCGTCACTGCATAACTCATTTTAAATAGGTTCAATTTCTGTTACGAACTTGCTTTTATGGTTTCGAACCACTTTTACGATTTTGACCATAACTCCTAAAACGTAAGTCCATTTCACATGAGCCTTATATCAAAACGAAGCTTAATTGTAACATAATCTATCTTTCCATGGCAGAATAAGAAACTGGACAGTGAGTTATAGCTACTGTCAAACACGGTTTCTTAAGGTCTAACGAAAATCGGGCATTACGACGACTATAATTCGGACGTTTCCAAATTTATTTCAATACAACCAAGCCACACCGGGCATACCATGAATCTTACACACATAATACTCATCTTAACAGTCCAAGAACACCTCTCATATCCATCATTTGAATCATGGTTTTATAACTACTAAAACTACTACATATTCTCATAAACATGCTTGTACTAACATCATCATCATATAACATCTAAAACCACAAAAACTTAAAGTCAAAGCTAGGGTTTCAATAGATTTTTACATTCCTTTGAGTGTGTAAAAGCTCTAATAATCCTTATATAGTCCTTGTATGGCCTTAACAAAACTTAGATCATCCAAAGAAAACAAGAACTCAAAGTTAGTTTCTAAGATTTACTATTCATCATCAATCTTGTAAAATTCATAACAAATCGAAAAATAAGAGTTTGGCTCTCAAATTTTTACCACATCAAGGCCTCTCCATAATCTTTGTTTTGAGTCCTAGTTCATCAGATTTGAAGCTTCCTAGCTAGGGTTTTGGGCCCTCTTTTTCCGCTGGACAGAAACTGTCAAGAACCTGGACAGTTTGGTTTCTTCACTTGGGGAGGAGATTTGACTAGGCTATTCTCATTAGATTGCCATGAAATTTTGAGCGAATGTTTTTCATGGAGTGGAGAAGCTATGGTTAAAATTTGGTGATTTTAACATGGATAGAAATGGAGATATGAATTTTTATTTCCTTGGTGTTCCTGCTGGGCAGTTTGAGAGAGTTGTATTTGTTGCTTGGCTTCTTGCTTTAATCTCATCTAATCTTGTATTATTGATATGTCAAAATAATATCTAGGCCATAAAGCCACTTTATTAAAGGTATGAGGTCATGGATGATGTTTTTGAAGTGGACAATTGTTGTTGATGTGTGGTAGGATGAGAGATTCATGCTAAGTGGTTGATCTCTAAGTATGTTGGTTACTCAAGTAACTACTTGGTTACTAGATATTTTCTACTTGCACATACATGCATCTTGAATTCCTGCTTGTTTCTTTGTCCGATTATTGCTCCGTTTCATTGATCGTTCGGAGGAATGTCTCAAGGATTTCTAGTTAGGTTTTCACGTGAAAACCTTCTTAATATTTATACTACCATTCTCAATCCCCCTTTATAATTCTTGAATTTAAATTCCTCAAATCTTTATAATAATTCCTTAAATCTTTCAGTGTCCAGGGAAATCTCGGAGAAAATAAAAGTGCTATTTTTCTAAATCCGATATCGTTTACATACACTTATTTCGCCCCTGGATCATGAATACGAACTCAGAAATCCGTTCTAAATACTTCTATATAGCGTCGTCCAATAATATTCTCCTTTCCACCAAAAACACTATTCATTGCTTATTCTCTTTTTATTCCTTATATTTATAAAAATGTCCTTGTTCTCTTTCGGGCGTTCCTTAACCCTATCACGGAACCACTGGACTAATAACAGATATCGATTTGGATGACATGAGAATATTTCCTCTACTTGGAATTTTCATATCTTATCTTGCTAGGAGATAGATTATTCTAATCTAGGTTATCAACCCCTTGCATTCTTCCTAACATATAAACCTTGGAATCTATATCCATTCAACACTCATTCATTAGAACTGTTACTACCTTGGAGTCGGAATCATTGTTCCTTCTTTTCTCAACACTTAATAAAAAGTTTTAATTCTACCGAAAATTTGTGCTCTTACACAAATCCTGAAGAAATCGAAGCTCCATTCCAGAAGTTGCAGAAGGAATGGAGAGAAAAAGAAATTCAAAATGCTCTGGGTAAAGGCAAAGTCAAAATGCCTGAGTATGTGAACACATCTACTGGAACTACTTGGTCAAATGGAAGTGAATATGCCCTTGAAGATGCAGAATTAATGATGGTTGATCACATGGAGAGTACTTTGAATAACAAAGATGAAGATTTCAGTAAGTTGGTGGATGAATCAATTAGTGAAGCAGGGGGAGCCTTTACAAAATTGGCATCAACACTGAAGAGCAAAGTAATAAGTATCTCTGTGAGAATCAACTTGGAAAGAAGATGGGCTATTCAAGTTTATCTGAAGAACTGTTTGACCATATTCATCACAATGCAACTTTTGCAAAGTCTGCATGCTAGAGTACTCCAAGTCCTTGGAACCTTGGTAGTTAGAAATTCAACAACCTTCAATGATAGTCTGATAGCACAAATTAAAAGGATGGTTGAAGACAAACTCCCTGAGGTGATTAAGAATCCTTATGGTGTGTGTTTTTGAAGGATCACTAAGACAAGAGTAAGAAGGTTGGATTTCTTTCCATTGGATAAAGTTTCTGGACTAAGCATTGAAACAATCATGACAGTGCTGAAGAAAATTCTCAAATCCAGTATCACCAGTGACAAGGTTAAAGCTTTCAAAGATATTCATAGGCTATTGGCAAAAAGAGATGAGGAAATTAGCTCAATCATAAAGAAGCTGATCTTTGATGCTAATGCCAAGTTAGGAGGAAGCTGCACCTATGATGATACATTGGATGGTGATGAGGATGACATTGGAGGAAGTGGTGGATCTGGAGAAATCAGGAGTTCTAGGAGTGAAGCCTCTGAGAATGTTGCTACACAAACTCAGATGGACGTTACCCAAGAAGAGCAAGAAACTCCCAGTACTAAAAAGAAAGATGCTGTCAATGATAAAGAGGAGTTAGAAATTCTTGAATCCTTGGAGGCAAGTATCATGAGACTTGTAGTTGAGTGTTTTGATGCTGAAAAAGATACTGTCAACAAGGATACTGTCAAAATGGCTGGAGACACCCAAGTGAAAGATGCTGTCAAGAGCCAAACAAAAGAAGCTGTCAAAGATGCTGTCATGAAAGATGTTGTCAAGGGTCAACTTGAAGAAACTGTCAAGATATGAAAGCTTGTTAAGAATTTCACATCTAATAGAAGAAAGACAAGAGCACAAGCCTATCGTACAACCAAGATAAAAGGAAAGACAGTTGCGGCAACAAAGAAAAAGAAGCATGAAGCAGTTTTGACAGAGAAGCCCATTGATAAGAGAAAAGTAAATAGTTTTGAGCTATTGAAAAAGTCAATTGATGGGAGCATTACATCTGTCTCAGTGGAACTGGACCCAGTCAATAAAAATGTATCCAAGTATGTTCTTAAAGACTGTGGAACTGCAGTCATAACTGTAGAACCAGATTTCACTATGGAGATAGTTTCACATGTGGTAGGCATTCTTGATCTTTCGTGTAAAACGGTAAAGGTAAGGAGAATAATTGATTTCTTCGTTCTGGAAAGGATGATCACTCTCATGGAAACAGACCAAGATGTTTCCAGCAGTATCTTAGAGCATGTCAAAGAATACTATGCTAAAATATATGCTGAATTTTATGAGAAGTATGGTGATTGGAGAGCACATGATGATGCAGACCTTGAAGTTAGTTCTGATGGGGAACCAATGCCTGATGTGAACCTTATAGAAGCACATCGTCCTTTTACAAGGGCTGGCATGGCTGAATATGAAGCAGAACAAGCTTCTCAGACTGCTAGAGCTAAATCATCCCAACCTACCCAACCTGCCAAACCTATCACATCTGCCAAACAAAGTGCTGAAGATCTAGAAGCTCGACTGAAGGAAAGCTACAAGAATATCAACAGGCTATTCAGTGAGAAAGCAGATTATCAGCCCTGTGTACTGGATGATCCTTTGAGAATTAAGGATGAAAAGCAAGAAATCTATGTCGATAGTTTTCACAAACTGAGGACCGGTATACTGAAGGATCTCTACTGGAAAGTTGTTAGATCAGTTCATAAACTCGAAATGCTAGTTGCTTGGGAACTAGAGGTTATATTTGATCAAAGGAGAGATGAAGATCCAAAGCTAGACAGAAAGAGAAGAGCATCTCTGAATGCTTTTCCTGGAAGGAGATTCAAGATCATCCAAGGAATTCTGAAGTTTAGAACATACACTTATGATTTTGAAACTTGGTTTGATCTAAAAGATGCTGAAGTTTTTCCTTCTCGAGTGATCCAAGGGTATATTGAAGACTTTGAAGATGATGCCAGATCACCAGAAGAAAAAGCTTTAGTTGAAGACCTCAAGAAGGCAAGACATGAAGCTCTCAGAAGAGAGGGAAAAATCTGAACAACTGGAGACTGCTAAAATCAAGCTAAGTTAAACTCTGATTTGCTCATTCAATAGGAGCAATTGATTTGCAGTTATTTCATAAGCTTCATGTTCTAGATTTTTCTTAACATTTATCAGATATGGTATTTCAACTATTCTGATCTATGTTAGTTAAGTTGTCAGTACGTTTTAATTGTAAATTTGTTGTTATTGTCCATAAAAACAAATTGGGGGAGATTGTTGGGATTTATGGGTGATAGCATAGAGACAACTTAACTATATTTCCCTGTACTTAGTTTTTACTAAGTTGAACATACTGTCACAGCCAGAGTATGTCTTTGTAATTGAATAATTGCTGTCATGTAATAATTGTATGATTTGGGAGAAGTTCATACACTTGTTCAAGCCTCAAGGAATACATCCAGAAGACAGCAAGAATAAAAGTTATTGTCATGTTCTTAACAGTAAAGTTACAAGAAGACAAATGTTGCAAAGTCACGACAAAGCCACATCTGACAGCAACATTGGCTGAAGCATAAGACAATAACATTCTCACACTTGACAGCAAGTCTGGAGTTCCGACAGCAACATTGGCAGGAGCTCGTACTGTCAACTACTGAATATTCCTTAGACAGCAGACTTGGCGGTTAAGGTTACTGTCACCTTGAATTATTTGATTTGGGTATTTTTCTCAGTCAAAGTCCGTGACAGGCTACATGTTCAAGAAACAGATTTGCTGCAACACTCTATCGTTTGTAGTAAACCTGCAAAGACTACGACAGAAGCTTAAGAGATTCACAAGACAAGGATGGTCAATTTGAGGTGTATGTAATATCCACATCTACTAGAATTGTATTAGCTAGAAATAGAAAGAATCTAGGTTACTATACTTATAAGGTTTGTTCTGTCTGTATAGCAATTTAGGAAAGTCACATGGGTGTGCAAATTGTAATGAGCTGCCACTTGAAAACGACATCAGCTCAACACCCAATGCAATAGAGACAACAGAGTATCTTAGTCTACTTAGATACATCTTAGATTCTTTTCTATTCATGTACGCAAAGAAGCAATTTTGTATTTCTTGAGATATCGAAGCTGGAGAAACACTCTCTCCAGGTTGTAGCAACAGTTCACACAAGATAAATAAAATATTTATTTTGTGAGAAATCTTGTTTCACTTATTGCTTGCATACATCTACTGATAATCTATAATCTTTATCTTCGTTGTTGATTTAAAAATTGAATTTTATCAGTATTGCATTCAACCTTCACCTTCTGCAATACTCCGGGACCAACATATACAAAGTGAAAGCTTTTTTCCTTATAATTTTTATTTATGACATGAAAACTATATTTTTAGAGTATTTTAGTTGAACTTGTAAGGTGTTGTGATCTATAACTATTGGTTATATTTTAAAAATAATATGTCATATTATTTTTGCATGAATGGAATATAGGAGTATGATGTTCATATGATAAATGAAGAGAGGTTGGCTAAAACTATTGTTAAGGAAAATGTATTATTGAAATATTTTTTTTATAATCTCTAAAATTTTTATTTTTACATGATAAATTAATTTTTAACAAGAGATTTTTTCCATTGAAGATACGTTTGGTGATGAGTTTGATGCTCTAATACGTATGTAACAATAGATGGTTGAATGCAAATTTATATTCAACCTTTCTATTTATATATACTCTTATTGTTAAAGATAATGATAAGTGGATTCATTTACCATAATCATTTAAATTTGTATTAAATTAAATGTAATTAAATTGAAATTATAGTAAATTGACAAAAGTACACAATTTTTAATTAAGTAATAAGTCTATATGTTCTACACACACGAACATATATACATAAACAATTCTAAATGTATACTATTCTAAAAAATATGTATCACATATATCTATATAATCTTAAAGCATCAATTATCCATTTAGCATCTTGGATATATCCATGGGTTGATCCATCAATTTCCTTTGTTTTTTTGACCCGCTCCATTACTTTTTGACCCATTAGTGACCCATCCTCCATCCGGATACTATCCACGGGTTTTTTAAGCCTAATTCACATGTATTTTCAACTATCCACCGATCCGGATCCAAATCAAATAATACCCATCAATCAATACGTAAATAAAACAATTATAACTTCCTTTTTTCAAAGCTACAATCATGCAAATTTGAATTATGATATTCCAAATGAAGATATTATCGATTTCAAATTTCTGTTCTATGCCTATCTCTCCAGATACGTTCAGATTTCTTCTTCTTCTTTTGTTGCAGTTGTTCAATCCATGATCTACAATTCAAATTAACAGCCTCTCTTTATCATATCATTCATTGTCGGATCATGGATAAGTCAGGTTTGCAAATTATGTTTGTATTTGTATATGGAATTTGTGATGTCTTAATATTGTAATGTTTGATTTTTTGCTTAAACAGGTCGTAAGTGTCTTCCTCTTGGTCCGGTTTCTCCTTCTTCAATACGAACTGGTATGTTTCTCCTTCATTTGCTGTATTTGTATTGTGTAAAGTAATTTTTATCGATGTTTCTCCTTCCTATCATAGGCCAGAGAAGACGCCCTGCATCTGGATCTATCGATGGGACGCGTGGAGATGTTTCTCGGATTGATATTGGATGTAATAATGAAAACAATGATCCCAATACTCAGAATTCTTCTGCTATGCATAATGGTACGTATATTAGTTCCTGTTTTTGATCCAAAACGTAATTTATTATTTAATCGTAAAATGGAGTTTATATTGTTCATGTCTAATGTAGGCTATTCAAAACCTCAGTACAAATCTGATATACGAACAGATTCTCAGCATCAATCCACACGACAGATTCGGCAAAATAGCTTGGCTACGCCGCTGCAGGGGATGTGTTCAGGTTGTATATAAAAGTTTCAAGTTCCATAACATATGTATTTTTATGGTATCTAATATAATTTAATGTTTGTTTTTTTACAGGATCTTCCAATTTAAGCAGTAATAGTCACTTGTATCTTACTCCATCACAGAGGAGATTACATTCTGTCAATTTGTCTGGTAATTTTTTTCTACAATGCTTTCAATTATTATTGAACTATGTAGTGAGTAATATATGTCCAGAAATTATTGATGGTCAATCGTTTTGTAGGTATTGGACGAACTATCAATACTACGTCGTTGCAAGGGATGTCTCCAAACGATGAAAACAGATTAGGTTATTCATGTTTTGTTATAAATACACTCCATCTCAACTATTTCATGGTATCTAATATAATTTAATGATTGTTTTTTTACAGGATCTTCCAATGTAAGCAATAATAGTCACGGGTATCTTACTCCATCACAAAGGAGATTACATTCCGTCAATTTGTCAGGTAATATTTTACCTACAAAAATTCAATTATTATCCTTCTATGTTGTGAGTAAGATATGTCAAAAAATATTTAAAGGTCAAACGTTTTGCAGGGATTGGACAACACAGCAATGCTACGCTGTTGCAAGGGATGTCTCCAAACGATGGAAACATTGCAGGTTATTCATGTTGTGTTTTACAAACCCTCCATTTAAACTATTGTTTAAAATTTAATATACTTTATTGATTGTTTTTTTACAGGATCTTACAATGAAAGCAATAATAGTCATGTTTATCTGGATCCATCACAAAGGAGACTACATGGCATCAATCCTTCTGGTATTTGATTTTTAAAATATGAACAACTTTAAACTCATAGAGGATCTGTAACAGCTTTATAATATGAGAAATAAGTTTGATTTCAGGGTTAACTCATCAAAGTTCATTGACAAAAGTTATTAATCGCAAACCTACAACTATCACAAAAGTTACCCCTTTCCAGTTACCGGCTTCAAGGATATCTCCTGAAAAGAATAAATTTACAGTCTTGAATAATAGATCGATGTTGGGATCTAAACAATTTGGTAAATCAATGTTAACAGTTTCATATAATTCATTCCATTTAAAATTACTTTGGTTTTTTATGTTGCATGATAAATTGTTTTATATGTGCAGAATCTGGATATCATTGTACTAGAAAGGTGAATCTGCTCAACCGTCATTCGAATGGGAAAACTGTTAATGTTACGTCAATTTTAAATTATTGTAGTCAAGGAAATAGTTCAAATTCAGACATTACTGTTCTAACACCTGATCTAGAACAACTCGGTATTCGCAGACCAGGTTATGTAATTTTTTTTTAAACATCAATGTAAATAGTTTAATTTACTATGCTTTTTAATTAATTATAAATTAATTTTATTACAGAATGGTTCCCTTCAAAAACTGCTTCTGGCGTCAGGAATTTGATGAAATCCTTTAATGCTGTTGGTGATCGAGATAAAACACACAGTAAAATTACTCCCGTAGGACCAACTACAAGCACTACTAAGGGAGATGCGAATAAAAAGCTAAAGGATAAAGGAAAAATGAACATCACTCATCAAGAAAGAGTTAATGAATCCTCAGGTAGTAACTTACTTAATTATAAGTGTATATATGTAGTTAAACTTAACTTTTTTAGATTTTGAAGTCACTGCAGATCCCATCGAAGATAGTGACGACGATATGCATATCGGTATGCTGCGCATTCCACCATTATGTATACTTAATGATCAATCTTTATATTTCCATATTTGTTTTTGATATAAATAATCATGTATGCACTAAACTGAACAAAATTTATCTTCAGATTATAACGATGAGTTGGAATTTGATGTTGAAGAGCAAGGTATTTACATATTTTAAACTTATTAAGTAGATAAATGTTCCAAATTTAGTACAGTCTGCAGTTATAATATTAAAGTCTAATATAAAAATATCTCCACCGATGATTTTCAGAAGATAGGGGACACTATGTCCAGGATGATGAAAATGATTCCAAGAATTCAAAGGCTGGTAGGAAAATTATGTTTTCAAAATCATAATTTTTATAATTATGATTTTACAAAAGGAAACCTTATGATTTATGGTTCTTTGAAGATGTATGGGAAGGCTACATGGACCTTGGGCCACCAACAAAAATATGTCAGAAATGTAAAGCAAACATGTGGAATGAAGAGCGCAATAATAAAGGATCAAGCCGTAGTGAGCCGACCTTCTCACTGTGCTGTAGGGATGGTCAGGTAGTTCTTGAGCCGGTGAAACAACCTCCTCCTTATTTGGCTGCCCTGTTGTCTGGAGGAGATAAGACAACACATTTCTTGAATAACATAAGAACATACAACTCTATGTTCCAGTTTACATCTATCGGTGGTAAATTTGATAAGAAGATCAATAATGGAAAAGGACCATATTGCTTCAAGTTAAATGGTCAGAATTACCATCTTATTGGTACGCTCACCCCAAAAGAAGGAGAATCTCTGAAATTTTGCCAGTTATACATATATGATACCGAGAATGAGGTACAGAATCGTATGAATGCCATTAATGGTAGTGACCAGCTTGATCCGGAAATTATTCAAGGCCTGCTTGAAATGCTTGATGAGCACAACAAATGTGCAAGGGGTTTTCGTATGGCAAGAGACCGTTTCAAACTTGATGAACCAGATGAATTTAACCTTCAGTTACTTCATTCCAGATCAGCATCGGGGAGGACTAATCACGTAATAGAATCTAATGATATTGCTGCATTAATTGTTGGTGATGCAGATGATTGCTCACCATTCAGGGATATTATAGTTCAGACAAAACAGTTGTATCTGCAACGAGTTTTTGAAACGTGTTCTCAATTCATGGCACTTCAATATCCGCTTTTATTCCCATATGGTGAAGAAGGTTTTCACCCGGAAATTCCTCTACATAGTAAACCACGTAAGGTCAAGACTCAGGTTTCTTCCAATGAATGTCCAGATGAGAGTAAACCCAGAACAACTGTTTCCATGAGAGAGTATTATGCCTACAAACTCATGATACGTCCTAATGAAGGTATAAACAATACTGACATGACTGATTTAGATTTTTTACCAAATCATTTTAAAATAATTTATTTTGTTTATTGACAGGAATGACACTTCATCTAGGTGGCAGGCTTTGGCAACAATTTGTTGTTGATGCTTTCGCTGCCGTAGAACAATACAGGCTTGACTAGATAAAAACGCATCAACATGTCATACGTTCAGATTTGTATAGGTCAATTCTTGATCGCATACACAGAGGTGATACAGAATCATCCAGTGTTGGTCAAAATGTCATTTTGCCTGCTACATTTATAGGCTCACAGAGATATATGAATCAGTATTTCAAAGATTCCATTGCAATTTGTCGTACCATTGGTCATCCATCGCTATTTTTGACAATGACATGCAATACTCAATGGCCCGAGATTCAGGAAATGCTTAAGAAGAAACCTGGTGTTGATGTCAGTAATGCCCCAGATATTATTGCACGAGTGTTCAAATTGAAGCTGGATCAACTTATTGATTTAATCAAGAAAAAGAATTATTTCGGCAGATGCATTGGACGTAAGCCTACATTATGTTTAACTCTTGATAATTTATACATTTTCAATATTGATTTAACTTTGTTTTTTAAATAGTTATGCACGTGATTGAGTTTCAAAAGCGTGGTCTACCCCCATACACATATGCTCATTTGGCTCCATCCAAGCGATAGACCTAAACGAATCGATCAAATTGATGAACTTATATCAGCTGAAATACCTGACGAGAAGCTTGATCCCATTGGTTATGAAATTGTTAAAAATTTCATGATTCATGGACCATGTGGTAAAGATCATATGGAATCAAGTTGTATGGTCAAGGGAAGATGTATTCGACATTTCCCAAAGAGGTAAACATATTCACTATATATTTTTGTTTTTTTTTAATTCTTTAATAATAATTCACGATTTTTGTTAATTGAATTTTTTAGTTAGAGTTTAATTTACAGATCCAATGTCATGTACTAATGGTAAATTAAATTACAGGTTCAATCCAACGACATTTTTTGACGACTGCGGTTTTCCACAGTATCGCAGACGGAAGCTAAATAACACTGTAAAAAGGAAAGGCGTTGATTTGGACAATCAGTATGTTGTACCATACAACAAAGATTTGTTGATACGGTTCCATTGCCATATTAATCTGGAAGTTTGCAATAGCAGCAGGTCTTTAAAATATTTGTTCAAATATTGCTTGAAGGGCCATGACACCGCCACCATGATATTGAAGAAGAACAATACCACCGGTTCTGCAAATTCCAATACTGTAAAAAAAACTAATAATGAGATTAAACAGTATCTGGATGGTCGATATGTATGTGCGGTTGAGGCGGCTTGGAGGCTTTTCGGTTTTGACATTCATTACCGGTTTCCTGCTGTTGAAAGGTTACCAGTACACTGTCCAGGTGAGAAAAGCGTCACTTTCAACACCAAGGATAATTTGCAAAAAATTGTTGATAAAGCAAGTTCCAAGAATAGCAAATTAGAAGGGTGGTTTATAGCCAACAAAACACTGGATGGTGCAAAGGATGTCACCTATATTGAATTCCCTCAATTTTTCACCTGGAAAGCTGATTTAGGAAAGTGGAAGGAAAGAGAAAAAGGAAATGTAGTAGGCAGGCTTATCGATATTCACACATCTGCGGGGGAAACGTTTTTCTTGCGCATGCTTCTAATGCAGATAAAAGGTGCAACTTCCTACAAAGACCTACGTACTGTAAATGGTAAAGTTTATGAAACTTTCAAAGAAGCATGTGACGCATTAGGATTACTCAGAGATGATAGACAGTGGCATATAGCTTTACAGGAAAATGCTCAAAGTGCAATGCCACGTCAATTGAGAGAACTTTTCGTCCACATATTGACTAATAATACAGTTGCAGATCCTTTCAGACTATGGACTGAACATTGGAAGAGCATGTCTGAAGATATACTTTACATTAGGAAGAAACTTACCAGTAATCCCAATCTTCGCCTAACTGACATTGAATTACAAAATTGGTGTTTGGCAGGTATATATATTTTGGCAATTGTTGTCAGTATCATTGGAAAATATTTGGGTATTTCTATTTTCATGATTTATTATAAAACACAAAAATAATATGGAATGTTATTTAATTTTTCCATAATTTTACTGCAGAAATTGAAAAGCTACTTAAAGATGTTGGTAAAAGTCTCAAGGACTATAGTACTCTCCCCTTCCCTGATGAAGAATATTATGGAAATACTGAAAATATGCTTATAGCTGAAGAGACCGGATATGATAAGGAGGAAATGAAAAAGGAGCATGCCAAGCTTTTTTCAAACCTAAATGAAGATCAACTTAAAGCTTATAACGCAATCAGTGACAGTATTGAACAGGGTAAAGGTGGAATGTTCTTTGTTTATGGTAGCGGTGGTTGTGGAAAGACTTTTCTATGGAATACACTTTGTTGTCGCTTTCGGAGTGAAGGGAAGATTGTTTTACCAGTTGCTTCTTCTGGGATTGCTGCAACATTACTTCCAGGAGGTAGGACTGCTCATTCTCGATTTCACATTCCTTTGAAACTTGACCATATCTCAATTGCTGGTATCAAGCATGGAACCGACATTGCAGAATTATTGCAACAAACCAGTCTAATTATCTGGGATGAGGCTCCTATGCAACATCGTCATGCATTTGAAAGTGTTGATCGTTGTCTTAGAGACATTATGTCTGCAGTACATCCATCGAGATCGACACGACCTTTTGGAGGCATAACTGTCGTATTTGGGGGAGATTTTCGACAAATATTGCCTGTCATTCCAAAAGCATCGAGAGCACAAATAGTTTCTGCATCTTTGAATCAGTCAAAATTATGGCATCAATGCCAAGTATTATTATTAAAGCAAAACATGCGTCTATCTGGAGGAAAATCAACTGAAGATTTACTACATATCTCTGAGTTTAGCAAATGGGTTCTTGATGTTGGTAATGGTGAGCTCCCGACTATAGGACCCGATGATAATATCTCTGATCCTCAGGTATTAATCCCTGAAAAATTCTTGATTAAATCTTCTGGCGTAGCAGTCAAGGACATTGTTGATGTTGTCTATCCAAATTTTTTGAATAAACTATCTGATGCTACTTATTTGAGGCAGATATCCATCCTTGCTCCTACAAATGCGGTTGTTGGTGATATCAATGATTATACTCTTGATCTTATACCTGGAGACTCACATACATATTATAGTCAAGACTCGCTAGCTGAAGATTTCCAAACAGGGAATGATTTCCAGGCTGCATTTCCAGTTGAATATATTAATTCAATAAATATGCCATGCCTTCCGAGACATGATCTTAAGTTAAAAGTCGGCTGTGTGGTAATGCTTATGAGGAATCTAAATCAGATAATGGGATTGTGCAATGGAACCAGGATGATTGTGAAGAAATGTTTAAAAAATAGCATAATTTGTCAAATCCTTTGCGGATCTCAAGCAGGATCATTGCACATCATTCCGAGAATTGAGATGATTCCTACAGATACTAAATGGCCATTTGACTTCAAAAGAGTGCAGTTCCCTGTACAATTATGCTTTGCAATGACTATCAATAAAAGTCAGGGACAATCCTTGGACAATGTTGGCCTTTATCTTCCCAGTCCAGTTTTCACACACGGTCAACTCTATGTTGCTGTTTCAAGAGTAACATCTGCCGCCGGTCTCCATATTTTGATTTACGGTGAAGATGGTACTTCAACAGATTTCACAACAAACGTGGTCTACGAAGAGGTCTTCTACAATTTGCCAAGTGCGTCTGGATAATTACTTAAATGTATATGTATCTATGTATTGGAATGCAGTTTAGTAGAATTGTATTAGAAACTCTGTATTAGATGGCATGAATGTTGGTGTTGTTTTGACTTTATCCCTCCGGGGATTATGATTTTCTAAATATTCTTCATTTTGTTTTGTTTATGGATTCAAGTTTTGTTTTGGTGGATAATGATTTCGTAACCATAATTATAGGAATATTTTGTTAGTAATTACCTTATGAAAAGAGATAAGATTTTATAGGATATATCAATATCAATTGGAGAAGTTCAAGGAAGTTGAACTAATTACATACCGAGGATCAACATTTCTGTTAAAATATGCATATAATTTGGAACAATTGAGGGATTTTCCACTACATACAATATCTTCATAGAAAATTACTTTAAATCAAATCGTATAATAAGGATACATTGTTGTTATATTGTATATTCTATTATTTCCGGCTAATCATACAAGTTTGAGAGCATACAAGATTGTTAGATTTTATATATGAATAATTTAATATTATAATGAATATGTCTGGTTTTAACTACAACTAAACATACAAGATTTATAGTTCCACCTTCCATACAAAATTGTTTATTGATCCAATTATTAAAACTTAAAATTGAAATGCATGAATATACATATGATTTACTAAAATAACATCTCTTCGTATATATAACATGAAAATAACAATTCATTGTAAAAAGTAACAAAATCTTTTAACCCAATCAAATATTACAAAAGATAGCAGCAACATAAAGTCTGACTTAATCGTTAATAAATAATAGTAGAGATATTCATCCATTGCGGACGTCAAAGACTACCCCATCATGTTCCTCCTCAACTGTGAAAACCAATTTCTGGTTCTTTCGTAAATGATTGTCACGAGTAAATTTGTTCCATCCTGCTGACAACCTTGGTAAACTAGTTTTGTTAAATACTATGCCAACTTTCCAGTTTCCATTAGGAGTTCTCAGGGAAACCTGTTCACCAGTTACCCAATCTCTGTTTTGTGGTCTGATGTGTCTTGGTATGTGCTGAAACAGATTAAATTATTGATCAATATAACAAACTTTAGTTAATCATATAGAACAGACCACATGTAGCTTATAATACTATACATACCACTCCATGTGAAGTAAAATCCACATTTGAAGGTGCCATGCATGAAGTAAATGTATTATTCATGACATTAACTGGATTTTGAATTACTAAATTCTCTTCCTCATTGTCAGGGTCCTGAGGTTAGCCTTGCACAATTAAGCCAAAGTTAGATGTTCCTGCATTATCGTGCATCTCTTGGTCTAAATCCATACCTGTGTTTCATTTTGCACATTAAAAATTCAGTCCATTCTGTAACAGCCCCAAATCCGGGGTCTGGGATTTAGAGTAGTCACGATCCATTTACTCCTTGTCTTACCTGTATTACTCACACTGTACATATTTCAATGGCTTATGACCCCACAATATATCTCTCTCTCTCTCTCACACACACACAGGTTAAAGTCTCAGAAATGATACTATACAACAACTGCGGAATAAACAACTTTTATTACAATACCCAATTATCTTACAAAATCTGTTATTGAAACAATATATCGGAAATGGTACAATTCCAACTCTGACTTCTGATGATTACAATCTTCTCCTACCATTCATATCTATACATAATTTAAATGCAGCCAGCTGCAGCCTGATCCGACTGGTTCGTACTACTCTTCGGGATCACTGGTGCCCATAACATCCTGCTTCACTGCACTATAATATATATAAAACAATAGCAAGAGTGAGCAAATAGCTCAGCAAGGTAATGAAAACATGGCATAACTTTACCTATGACTTAACCCAGAATAAGGCGGGTATAAGACAATAATTGTCAAAATATCTCTTTACCGAAAGTATTTCCTTATCGGAATATATTCCAAAAACAGTACCATTGCAATACTTCAAGTATCATTTTCATAATATCTCTGTAAACTTTGGATATTCATACTATGAACAAAGTTCTAGTATAATATATAAGATGAAGCTACAAGGTAATTCAATATAACCTTTCTGTAAAATAACTGCTATATAAAATATAAGCAGAATATCCGTATATAACTTAAAAGATGAAGTTATAAGGTGATTCAATATCAACAACCTCCTTTTCACAACTCATGTTATGTAAGGTATCAACAGAGTCATAAAATGTAAAATAAAAGACGAAGTTACAAGGTAACTCAAAATATAATTGTACTGTGGAAAAATCTGCTATGTCAAAGATAAGCAAGATATTATCAATTTTCATAATAGAGGAACTTGCAGGAAGAATATTGCAATTCCAGTTCAAACACTTTTCAACCCTGCCAACAATGATAATGTTGCAGATAATTTCCCAATTTGGAAGATGAACTAATACGGGAGCTTGCCGCGCCAGGAGCCACAACATTTACGATGATCAGTCGCATGTCATGCTCCCCATCATTTGTTCTCTACATGTAGAAGGAAGCACCGACGGATCGCCCGCCATCTTGAACCCCCCGGCCAACGGTTGGGCCATTGCTGGACCGGTGCCACTCGGCCACTTACGCGTCTCCTAGTTCAATAACATCCATGACTCCGAAACATAAAGTTCGTCCCCCTTTCCCCAAGTATAATACTTGTTGATAAGACTCCACAAAGTAGTCGTATCTAGCTGGAAAGAAAGATTCACCAATATTTCCCAAGCTGATGCTTGTTAATGGATATAAACTTGTTCCATCAATCTTACCCCTCGAGTGTTGAGGAGGTAACCAAAAAGACTCATATTCATATTTGAAAAGAATCAAGATGTGAGTGACCAGATAGTTTAGCAAGTATATGACCGGGTAGTCAAATAAATAACATCTCTCAAGTGAGGTCCCCTTATATATTTTTGGAAGTTGAGCGAGTATTTAAATCTTCTTATAAGATAGATTTAAATGAAAACAGAGTTTTGGGAATCTCCTCTTGATAAAAATAGTCGTAAAATACTCCGAAATATTTTACATAATATTTGAAGGTGAAGGATGATCTTTGAATAATATAAATCATTATAAAAAGACTTCAAAATAATTTAATTAAATATTCCAAGAATATTTATTAAGTCAATAATAATTACGGAATATTATTAAATCATAATATTGCTCGTAAGTAATCCTCGAATGATGATGAAGTAACAAAAAGAATCGCTTTGATGAATAGCAACCAAGTTGCGAGGGAAAAGAGTAATATCAACAGATTTATGACCGGGCAGTCAAATAAAATAAATAACAGCTCTCGAGTACAGCTCCCTTATATTTGAAAGTTCTGAGCGAGTGTTTAAGTCTTCCTATAAGATAGACCTTAAACGGAAAATAGAGTTTTGAGAACCTTTCCTCGATAAAATAAACATAATAAGACTCAGAAATATTTTACATGATATTTCAAGATCAGAATAATATTTGAATAAGATAAATTATTTTTAAAATTAGTTGAAATAATTAAATAAATATTCAAAGATTATTTATTAATTCATAAATAATTAAAGAATATCCTTAGTATAAAATATTGCTCATAAATAACTCTCGAATGAATATATAAAATATTCACCAAATAAACAATTCCTCGAGTAAATATTCAAAATAATATTTGAATCAATCCTCAAATGAATATCTAAAGTAATATTCAAATAAATAAATCCTCGCATGAATATAAAATAAATAAATAAATTCTTAAATGAATATTCCAAAATAATATTCATTAAATAAATCCTTAAATGAATATTCAAAATAATATTCACTTAATAAATAACTGCAAATGAATATTCAAAAATAATATTCATTTAATATATCTAAACTTTAAATGAATATCGAAAAATAATATTCATTTAATATATAACAATTGAATAACATTATTCAATATCTAGATCAGAAAAGAATGCCCAAGATATATAAAAAAATATCTCGACTCCCGGTCTATGGATGGAGAATAAGAATCATAAGCCCGACACTAAGGGCATTTGCAAAAACCCGGCTTATAACTAATATCCCATATCTAGTTGATAAGCAAAATATCAATCATATCCAAATAATAACCTTCGAATGAGGTAATATTCAAATAACATTTCTCGAATCATTTCTGAGTAATTAATACTTTCTGAAAATATAAATAATGATTATTAATATTATTCCTCAATTCAGATAATAATCTGTCGTTGGAATCCTTCCGGGTTTCCACGACTATCCTTATATGTCAAAATACCGACTCCCGGTCTAGAGTCAAAATAATAAACATACTCTTATCTATAGAGCCACAAGGTATACCGGTTTATAAATACTTTACCTCAAAGCTCGTACATAAACCGAAAGTCAAATTTACGCTATAAGCATATATCGTAAAACTATGCAATTCAATATATGCCAAAAGCAGTATTATACAACAATACTTCAAAGTATCGAAATAGGAAACTTGCCTGATGCTCGAGAAGTGGTAGGGCTCGTGACGATGGAGGGCAATCTAGACAAAGCCAAAAAGAAAACGTACGATTATTCCCCTAGATAATCCACTTAATATCTAAAGCATAAACACGTACGCGAATCACAACCAAGGCATTACTAACTCGCTTTAGGCTCATACTAAGTCCATGTCAATCGACAAATACTTAGGTCGAAGGTTCGTTTTAGAAATCGAATCTCGTTCGCCCGTTTCACTAAGTGGTTTACAAGGTTATAATCAGGTGTTCCTCTAAGGGGTTCCTTCGCACTTAACCTTGATTCAAATATTTTTATAAAATCCAACAATAATCTTTTTGACACGAGGTCTTCTCTCATATCTTCATTATGACCTCTAGTATTTAATTACTAAGATTCATAACCAAATTACTCGTTTTAAAGGGGTTCAATTGAAGTTACGAACTCAAGCGTAGACTTACGAACTGCTTTTACGGATTTTACCATAACGCCTAAGCCGTAAGTCAAAATGCTACGATTCTTGCGCCAAAACGATCTATGACTCGAGATCTTCGAATACATGTCATATACTCAATAAGTTCAGAAGGTTACATCTACTGTTATGAACGGTTTTTAAGGGTCAAAGAAATTTCGCCATTACGACAGCTATAACTCGGATATTTCCAAAATTAAAATCCTCCAAATAATCATCCAATCCACCACCAACACTCATGGACACTATTCATTGTCTCCCTCACTGTCTAAACAGGTCTTGGAGCTGTGCAACATATTTTAACATCTAACAAAACTCTTACATAGCTCTAGTGCTCTAAACATGAATATAACTCAAAAACTCATCCAAAGATCCATTAAAACTCATGATTCAACAAAGGGGTTTCATAGATTATAACTTGGTTTGAAGTTCAAGGATGATAATAAGGCCTCACAACTCTTGATCATTGCTTAGAACATCATTTGGAAGCCATAGAATCAAGAAAGCAAAACATGAAAATCAAAAGTTACTATTCATCATCAATCTTGTAAAAATCATATAAAATCAAAAACTAAGAGTTTGGTTCTAAAATTTTTACCACACCTTCTACTATTCAAGGTCTTTCTTTTGAGCTATAGAACACAAGAATCAAACCATGGGAGCTAGGGTTTTGAGCCCCATCTTGCTACTGTTCAGAACCTGGACAGTTTTCGTCCTCTAACTTTAAGCATGGATTTGACTAGGCTATACTACTTGGATGTCCATGAAATTTGGAACGAATCTTTCCCATGGAGTGGAGAACCTATGGTTAAAATTTGGTAATTTGATCATGGATAGAAATGGAGATATGAATTTTTTTATTAAGCTTGGTTCTACTAGGCAGTTTTTTTGGAGAAATGTGTTTTTGCTTGCTTTTTTCCTTTAACCTTTTGATCATAATATCTACATATTATTGGATGTGTGTGGCTGGTGGCTCACCTTGGGGCTTGTGCAAAGAGTCTTGGAGAAGCTTGGTAGATATTTGTTTTGTTTCTTGTTTGATTTAATTGATTTAAATCACTTAACTCCTAAATTGTTTTGATTTAATCCTTGATTAAATAATTTAATCCACTTGATATAATTCTCTTGATGATCATATAGGATATTTAATCTTGTCACAATCTTGATCCTTAATCCCTGATTCGTTCGCTTAATTGCTTAATCTCGTTATAATGTTTTAGTGGTTTCTAGAACGCTTGTTTAACTGTCTCAGTGGTTTTCGTTCTAATTTCTAAAATCAAATGTAATAAAATTCCAAACTATTAACTCTTCAATTTCTCAAATTGAATATCTCATTTCTCGAATATAATAATATATAATTCACTGCTCGGTCAAATATTACACCAAAATTTAAAATAGAAATTTCTGAATTCCGATCGTCTCTGCATTCACTTATTTCCTCCGCGTATTACTAATATGACTTCGAAACATCCATATCACGTCACGTACATAGGGTGGCGTGAAAAGTTTTACAACTTACAAAATCACTATTCATCCACCGAATTACTATGCACGTACGGGAAACACTATGCACGTACGGGAAACACTATGCACGTACGGGAAACACTATGCACGTATGGAAAATACTATACCATCCTCATTTCCCTTCTCGGGGCTCATTAGCTCATTTCTTGGACGATAGATTATTCTTTTCTATATCGTCAACCTTTGAATTACTCTATTCTGATCATACATATACGAATCGGGATCATCATCCATAGCAATATCCATTCACTACAATCATTGTTCTTTGGAATCACCATTCATTAATGCTCTTTAACCACAATAAGAAAAGTTTTAATTCTACCCAAAATTCGGGATATTACAGTCTCCCCTCCTTAAAAGGATTCCGTCCTCGGAATCAGTTTAGGAATAACTGGGGTTACTTCTATCCCATTGCACTTTCTATTTCTCAGGTGGATTCTTCCACTTCTTGATTTTTCTTCAAATCTCTCACTAGCTTGACAACCTTATCTCTTAGCGCTTGCTCTTTTCTATTCATAATTTCCACAGGTTGTCCTTCGTAGTTCAGATTCGGTTATGTATATCTATCTGCTTGTACTCTGTCATATGCCGGGCATCTATAGTATACTGATGAGGCACATACGCAAGAACCATGTTATGACCATTTTACCGATTTGGGTGAGGCTGGCTCATAGGCCACCTTCCTGACGCATTTAAACTCTCAGATGGCCCAATGAATCTTGGGCTAAACTTCCTTTCATTCTAATCTTGTTTATTCCTTCCACGAGGATACCTTTTCTCATTACAAATCTCGAACCTCATATTCTCTATCTTGTTTGCACAGAAATACATCAACAAAAACTTGCTTGTCATAACCCTCTATTAATTCTAGATATTTCCCAATTCCATTGTATAAATGTCAACTCTATTGTCGACGGGGTACTCCGTATTGAAACTAGTTCGAGTAACTCTTGATGTCTAGTAATGAGCTCGTCGGCCATCACTGTTTTGGCCTCGCTATCTCATTGTTATCTACTATCACCCCCGGTGTTCCAACCCCTTCTTTAATCATCTCACAGAATGCCAATCTACCTCCTGTGTTCATTCAGTCATTCTCTATTATCTCATCTCTTCTGCTTTCTGAAAGAAAGACAAATCTCTTGGGGAATTTGTTTATGGGGAATGTTGTCTGGTTCGAGGACTCTTAATCCTTTTATCACAAATCATAATCTTCATATACACACAAGCACACATATTTTCAGATCTGATAGGTCTGAAAGTTGATCATGTTTGATCCTTTTTGATTTCGCACCTTTCCTTCATATATACGATGTTTCGATATATTTAGGGCGAAAGCTATCTCAGATAACTCACAGCCAATTCATTAAATTCCATAAAAGTTGTGGGTGCAATAGTCAACCCAAAATGACATCACTTACAACTTCATAGTGTCTATACCTAGTGCGAATCGCAATCTTGGGTATATCTTCGATTTTTAACTTCCAACCGGTGATGTCCAATTTCCTAATAAGTTTGGAAAATACACAGTGTCCCTGGGCTGCTCAAACAATCTTCTACAATAGCACCTGTACTCAATGTTGACTCATTCAACTCTCAAGGTTCGATGCAAAATCTTGTGCTAACATATTTCTTTCTTACAACATACCGGTTCTTCACGGTGGCACACTGAGTCTTATTGCACTCTTATTCAACAATCCTCGCATCTGAGTTGCTAATTCTTTTATTCCTACTGGGCTAACGGGAGATGCAACACTAGGCTCCGAATACTCGATATTCATTATTATGTCATCCAAATCGATATCTGGTAGCTTATTAAAACCTTGTACAACCTCCCAAAATCATTATAATTATACTTGGTGTCTCTTTCCTCGGGGTCAACCATATGAGCTAATCAAGCCTCATATTTCTGGCATCATAATCTCTTAGTCGGAAATAGATTCCAAAATCTCTGACTCCGTCTTTATCCTTAAATTATTTCCCTCATAATCAATTTGGCTCCATTGGGTATCAACTAATCCATCATTATTATAATATCAATTTCTCCCTAATTCGAAAGGAATCAAATCTCTCGATCGAGTGGTACTCTGGGTAGGTTCTCTGGAATACATTCCCAAACTCTTCAATCACTGGGATTTATCGTTGGCTAGGTGTTTTTCTCTTGGTATCAACCACAGAAGCTAGATAAGCCATACATCCATCCTATAGTAACTTGTTGGCTCGCATTATCGCAAGGACTTCATAATTTTCTTCTGTCCTTAAAGGACCACTCCCCTTTCAGGGCAATCATAAATTTCACTCCAACATCGCCACGCGATTCTGGATTCGTTGTTTTAGCTTTAGTCGAAACCTACGGGCTCATTTCTCTTTCATATCCCATAACTTGGCCTCATACTCTGCCATAGTCATGGTTTCTTATTTCAACACTAGAACTTTTATTTCCATCTGGATCTTTATATATTTCAGAAAACATTTCTCTAAAAGTAATAATCTGAATCTCTCCCAAGTCCCAACACCTTTTACCTCTAGGTTTGTCTTACCATTCTCACCAGTGATTCGCCTCTCCCTTCAGGAGATAGGCGGTGACCATCGTTTTCAGCTTTTTTGCAATACTTAGTATCACAATTGATTTCTTCATCTCTTTAAGCCAAGCTCTGACCTCCAATGGGTCAGTGGTTCCATGAAATTATGTGGGTTCTAACCGACTCCACTACCATTGGGGTTTCACAACACATTGTCAATCCTCTCGCATATATCGATTGACCAACTTTCCACTATCATAATATCCTTGAGAGAGAACATAAAGTAATTCATCATCATGTCACCCATATTCTATTTGTCTTAGGGATCCGCTCTTGCCATAGCCTATTTTGTTGCGAATCTAATTCCTATCAGCGAATTTTGACTTATTTTACCTGGTTGGCATCCCCTTTGAAATTTAATAAAGATAACAAGAATCATGGAGCTTTAAAAGGATAGCTCTCATATCAAAGAAACATCACACATTGGTGATCATAAGGTTATGAGTTTTAAGGTAACCTTATTTGAAATGAAAAAATTTACTGAGAGATCAATATGATCATAAAAACTCAATGTTGCGTGTCTTAATTAAGACATTACTAAAGGTAATTAGCCTTCTTGTATTTCACAACTTACAAGTGATGGCGTCCCATCAGACTTCTATCACACAGATAGATGGTCCTTGCAGCCCCTATAAGTATAGGGTTGTTCGTCTCAGTGGAAATTGATAAGTACGAAAGAAATTCCAAGTCAAGTTAATAATTATCATCATTTGACAAGTAAATTCTCAAATGGACATCTTGGATCTAAAGTAAACAGGTTCCAAGGTGCGATTTACAAAGGAAAGATAGCCAGTAAGATACTGGTATTCAACAAGCAAGTGGTGATGTATCACCATAGGATTATTCACCATTAGAAGTGAAAGCTTGAATAACATCGTTTGACAGGGCGTTGAAAACCCAAAAGTAGGTATCGTGACAGCCTCTAGCAGAATTGAAACTAAATGTGAATTAACACAAGTATTATAAAATAACTTCGAAGAAGGACTATTCCCTTTTATCAAAATTCTCTCTTAGAGAGATGTCACGATAGATCATAGATTAAGAATAATCAACATAATTTGTAATTGGGGAGGGTACTTGCCAAGGTCTCTACGGATGCCTTATATGCTGGCTCCTCGGATAATCGTTTGATTCTAAAGCTTTTCTTATCCATACACCCTAAGGTGCTCGATACTTACGTCATTGCCGACTCATAATAGTCGCTAAGGTTCAACCATCGACATTTGCAATCGTAGGAAATTCTATTCAGCTCAGCGCGGGCCTATCGGGCAAGCGCTCTACTCTTATAGGATGACTTCGGTACCGGTGTCGCCTATAGTAACGACGAATTCCACATGTCGAGTGAGCGATACTCCAGAACATCATTAGAAGCCACCTGCTTAAATCCGGCCACTTGTATAGCTGCCCTTAGGCAGAATATTTTTCTTCTCGCATTTAATCATGCGTGCTACATGAGTTTATCCTTCACGACATCACAACCTTTTTATTTAAGTCAATCCCCGACTCTTTTAGTCCATCTTGTCTCTTAAAATATATCTCGTCTTAGCGCATTCAGGTTACAATAAGACTTTGCGTAGTACGTACATACACAATCTTTCTCGAGGCAATAAAATGCCTCAGCACTGTAGTAAACACTGTCCTTGGTGGAATCGCTGATCGTGGGGAATTAAACGCCATAGATAAGGCAATGCCTTTACGGGTTAGGGTAACTAGGTACCCTTAATCATATACGAAGGTCGATCGTCTCAGTTCTCACGTATGTTGCCTCTTAAGTGCACTGCAACAAACTACGAGTAACAGGTCTCGTTCTGGTCGAATTAATCCACCGATATTGGCTATACTGCCTCTACCTCCTCTGCTTTTGGGGCTCTACCCCATACTCTTCGTCATACCTCTTGATGAATCATAATTGACTCCCAATTCTTATTTCGTCACTTATTTGATCTTTGAGGATTCGTCTGGTCCTGTCATAAGACCTCAAGTAACATACTACATCTTTATCAATCGACACGTTCTCTATAAGTTTCTTTCCTTGACCCATCCTAGGGTCTTCTCTAGATCCTCCTACGGATATCCCTTTTATTGGGTCTCCATCCGTCTCAAGGAGCGCATCATCAAATGCCTACTCGAAGGCCTCGGGATCTGGTACCTCAGACTCCCATCCATCTATAAATCATACAAATCAGGGTTTCTAACCATAACGTCCTAAGTATGGTTTCCCAAAAGAAGTCCCCTCTCGGGCTTCATCTCCAACAGTCAGGGTCATGTCCTTCAACCCGACTATGAACTCTACTTGAGCTCTAGGTATTCTCATTATCCCTAAGGGTATTGTAAGACTCGATCTCCTATCGTTTCTGAGGACTGTAACCTAACTCTCTGATACCATTTCTGTAACAGCCCCAAATCCGGGGTCTGGGATTTAGAGTAGTCACGATCCATTTACTCCTTGTCTTACCTGTATTACTCACACTGTACATATTTCAATGGCTTATGACCCCATAATATATATCTCTCTCTCTCACACACACACGCACAGGTTAAAGTCTCAGAAACGATATTATACAACAACTGCGGAATAAACAACTTTTATTACAATACCCAATTATCTTACAAAATCTGTTATTGAAACAATATATCGGAAATGGTACAATTCCAACTCTGACTTCTGATGATTACAATCTTCTCCTACCATTCATATCTATACATAATTTAAATGCAGCCAGCTGCAGCCTGATCCGACTGGTTCGTACTACTCTTCGGGATCACTGGTGCCCATAACATCCTGCTTCACTGCTCTATAATATATATAAAACAATAGCAAGAGTGAGCAAATAGCTCAGCAAGGTAATGAAAACATGGCATAACTTTGCCTATGACTTAACCCAGAATAAGGCGGGTATAAGACAATAATTGTCAAAATATCTCTTTACCGAAAGTATTTCCTTATCGGAATATATTCCAAAAACAGTACCATTGCAATACTTCAAGTATCATTTTCATAATATCTCTGTAAACTTTGGATATTCATACTATGAACAAAGTTCTAGTATAATATATAAGATGAAGCTATAAGGTAATTCAATATAACCTTTCTGTAAAATAACTGCTATATAAAACATAAGCAGAATATCCGCATATAACTTAAAAGATGAAGTTATAAGGTGATTCAATATCAACAACCTCCTTTTCACAACTCATGTTATGTAAGGTATCAACAGAGTCATAAAATGTAAAATAAAAGACGAAGTTACAAGGTAACTCAAAATATAATTGTACTGTGGAAAAATCTGCTATGTCAAAGATAAGCAAGATATTATCAATTTTCATAATAGAGGAACTTGCAGGAAGAATATTGCAATTCCAGTTCAAACACTTTTCAACCCTGCCAACAATGATAATGTTGCAGATAATTTCCCAATTTGGAAGATGAACTAATACGGGAGCTTGCCGCGCCAGGAGCCACAACATTTACGATGATCAGTCGCATGTCATGCTCCCCATCATTTGTTCTCTACATGTAGAAGGAAGAACCGACGGATTGCCCGCCATCTTGAACCCCCCGGCCAACGGTTGGGCCATTGCTGGACCGGCGCCACTCGGCCACTTACGCGTCTCCTAGTTCAATAACATCCATGACTCCGAAACATAAAGTTCGTCCCCCTTTCCCCAAGTATAATACTTGTTGATAAGACTCCACAAAGTAGTTGTATCTAGTTGGAAAGAAAGATTCACCAATATTTCCCAAGCTGATGCTTGTTAATGGATATAAACTTGTTCCATCAATCTTACCCCTCGAGTGTTGAGGAGGTAACCAAAAAGACTCATATTCATATTTGAAAAGAATCAAGATGTGAGTGACCAGATAGTTTAGCAAGTATATGACCGGGTAGTCAAATAAATAACATCTCTCAAGTGAGGTCCCCTTATATATTTTTGGAAGTTGAGCGAGTATTTAAATCTTCTTATAAGATAGATTTAAATGAAAACAGAGTTTTGGGAATCTCCTCTTGATAAAAATAGTCGTAAAATACTCCGAAATATTTTACATAATATTTGAAGGTGAAGGATGATCTTTGAATAATATAAATCATTATAAAAAGACTTCAAAATAATTTAATTAAATATTCCAAGAATATTTATTAAGTCAATAATAATTACGGAATATTATTAAATCATAATATTGCTCGTAAGTAATCCTCGAATGATGATGAAGTAACAAAAAGAATCGCTTTGATGAATAGCAACCAAGTTGCGAGGGAAAAGAGTAATATCAACAGATTTATGACCGGGCAGTCAAATAAAATAAATAACAGCTCTCGAGTACAGCTCCCTTATATTTGAAAGTTCTGAGCGAGTGTTTAAGTCTTCCTATAAGATAGACCTTAAACGGAAAATAGAGTTTTGAGAACCTTTCCTCGATAAAATAAACATAATAAGACTCAGAAATATTTTACATGATATTTCAAGATCAGAATAATATTTGAATAAGATAAATCATTTTTAAAATTAGTTGAAATAATTAAATAAATATTCAAAGAATATTTATTAATTCATAAATAATTAAAGAATATCCTTAGTATAAAATATTGCTCATAAATAACTCTCGAATGAATATATAAAATATTCACCAAATAAACAATTCCTCGAGTAAATATTCAAAATAATATTTGAATCAATCCTCAAATGAATATCTAAAGTAAAATTCAAATAAATAAATCCTCGCATGAATATAAAATAAATAAATAAATTCTTAAATGAATATTCCAAAATAATATTCATTAAATAAATCCTTAAATGAATATTCAAAATAATATTCACTTAATAAATAACTGCAAATGAATATTCAAAAATAATATTCATTTAATATATCTAAACTTTAAATGAATATCGAAAAATAATATTCATTTAATATATAACAATTGAATAACATTATTCAATATCTAGATCAGAAAAGAATGCCCAAGATATATAAAAAAATATCTCGACTCCCGGTCTATGGATGAAGAATAAGAATCATACGCCCGACACTAAGGGCATTTGCAAAAACCCGGCTTATAACTAATATCCCATATCTAGTTGATAAGCAAAATATCAATCATATCCAAATAATAACCTTCGAATGAGGTAATATTCAAATAACATTTCTCGAATCATTTCTGAGTAATTAATACTTTCTGAAAATATAAATAATGATTATTAATATTATTCCTCAATTCAGATAATAATCTGTCGTTGGAATCCTTCCGGGTTTCCACGACTATCCTTATATGTCAGAATACCGACTCCCGGTCTAGAGTCAAAATAATAAACATGCTCTTATCTATAGAGCCACAAGGTATACCGGTTTATAAATACTTTACCTCAAAGCTCGTACATAAACCGAAAGTCAAATTTACGCTATAAGCATATATCGTAAAACTATGCAATTCAATATATGCCAAAAGCAGTATTATACAACAATACTTCAAAGTATCGAAATAGGAAACTTGCCTGATGCTCGAGAAGTGGTAGGGCTCGTGACGATGGAGGGCAATCTAGACAAAGCCAAAAAGAAAACATACGATTATTCCCCTAGATAATCCACTTAATATCTAAAGCATAAACACGTACGCGAATCACAACCAAGGCATTACTAACTCGCTTTAGGCTCATACTAAGTCCATGTCAATCGACAAATACTTAGGTCGAAGGTTCGTTTTAGAAATCGAATCTCGTTCGCCCGTTTCACTAAGTGGTTTACAAGGTTATAATCAGGTGTTCCTCTAAGGGGTTCCTTCGCACTTAACCTTGATTCAAATATTTTTATAAAATCCAACAATAATCTTTTTGACACGAGGTCTTCTCTCATATCTTCATTATGACCTTTAGTATTTAATTACTAAGATTCATAACCAAATTACTCGTTTTAAAGGGGTTCAATTGAAGTTACGAACTCAAGCGTAGACTTACGAACTGCTTTTACGGATTTTACCATAACGCCTAAGCCGTAAGTCAAAATGCTACGATTCTTGCGCCAAAACGATCTATGACTCGAGATCTTCGAATACATGTCATATACTCAATAAGTTCAGAAGGTTACATCTACTGTTATGAACGGTTTTTAAGGGTCAAAGAAATTTCGCCATTACGACAACTATAACTCGGATATTTCCAAAATTAAAATCCTCCAAATAATCATCCAATCCACCACCAACACTCATGGACACTATTCATTGTCTCCCTCACTGTCTAAACAGGTCTTGGAGCTGTGCAACATATTTTAACATCTAACAAAACTCTTACATAGCTCTAGTGCTCTAAACATGCATATAACTCAAAAACTCATCCAAAGATCCATTAAAACTCATGATTCAACAAAGGGGTTTCATAGATTATACCTTGGTTTGAAGTTCAAGGATGATAATAAGGCCTCACAACTCTTGATCATTGCTTAGAACATCATTTGGAAGCCATAGAATCAAGAAAGCAAAACATGAAAATCAAAAGTTACTATTCATCATCAATCTTGTAAAAATCATATAAAATCAAAAACTAAGAGTTTGGTTCTAAAATTTTTACCACACCTTCTAATATTCAAGGTCTTTCTTTTGAGCTATAGAACACAAGAATCCAACCATGGGAGCTAGGGTTTTGAGCCCCATCTTGCTACTGTTCAGAACCTGCACAGTTTTCGTCCTCTAACTTTAAGAATGGATTTGACTAGGCTATACTACTTGGATGTCCATGAAATTTGGAACGAATCTTTCCCATGGAGTGGAGAATCTATGGTTAAAATTTGGTGATTTTATCATGGATAGAAATGGAGATATGAATTTTTTTCTTAAGCTTGGTTCTGCTGGGCAGTTTTTTGGAGAAATGTGTTTTTGCTTGCTTTTTTCCTTTCTTCACCCTTTTGATCATAATATCTAGATATTATTGGATGTGTGTGGCTGGTGGCTCACCTTGGGGCTTGTGCAAAGAGTCTTGGAGAAGCTTGGTAGATATTTGTTTTGTTTCTTGTTTGATTTAATTGATTTAAATCACTTAACTCCTAAATTGTTTTGATTTAATCCTTGATTAAATAATTTAATCCACTTGATATAATTCTCTTGATGATCATATAGGATATTTAATCTTGTCACAATCTTGATCCTTAATCCCTGATTCGTTCGCTTAATTGCTTAATCTCGTTATAATGTTTTAGTGGTTTCTAGAACGCTTGTTTCACTGTCTCAGTGGTTTTCGTTCTAATTTCTAAAATCAAATGTAATAAAATTCCAAAATATTAACTCTTCAATTTCTCAAATTGAATATCTCATTTCTCGAATATAATAATATATAATTCACTGCTCGGTCAAATATTACACCAAAATTTAAAATAGGAATTTCTGAATTCCGATCGTCTCTGCATTCACTTATTTCCTCCGCGTATTACTAATATGACTTCGAAACATCCATATCACGTCCCGTACATAGGGTGGCGTGAAAAGTTTTACAACTTACAAAATCACTATTCATCCACCGAATTACTATGCACGTACGGGAAACACTATGCACGTACGGGAAACACTATGCACGTACGGGAAACACTATGCACGTATGGAAAATACTATACCATCCTCATTTCCCTTCTCGGGGCTCATTAGCTCATTTCTTGGACGATAGATTATTCTTTTCTATATCTTCAACCTTTGAATTACTCTATTCTGACCATACATATACGAATCGGGATCATCATCCATAGCAATATCCATTCACTACAATCATTGTTCTTTGGAATCACCATTCATTAATGCTCTTTAACCACAATAAGAAAAGTTTTAATTCTACCCAAAATTCGGGTTATTACACATTCTATTTGCATAGAATTGATATTATCTAGCAACAATTAATAGGCAAATGTATATCAGTAGAGATTACTACCTGTACTTGCTCCATCATCAGTCACAATTCTCTCTATCTTTTTCTTGTCAAATATGACAATATGAAATTCTCCAGCTCCACAATAGGTAAACAAAACCATATCTTTTCTCTCAATATGGTTTAATGTAATTAGCTCTAGCAGGCCAGACATCCTTTTCTCATTTGCCAAAAAATTTCCATGGAATGTATCACCATTCTTTAATGTCAATGAAATTGCATTAGGAATCAATTCTCCAAATCGCTTATAAAATGAGTCTGGCATGATCTAAAAAAGCAAATGTAAAACATGGTTATATTCCCAAACATTACGCAATTAGTGATTTTCATTTTACGTCAAAAAATGTTCCCAAATAGTTTTACATTGTTGCATAAAACTTACCAACTCCCCAGATTCATAAACTTTACCAATAACAGAGACAAAAAATTTGAATCCAACACCACTGTGGTTGTCTGCATTTATTTGTCAAAAAGTAATTAGAAGAATCGCAATCTAATATCCGGATTATGATTGTTTTAGAAGTGTATAAATTATCAATATAATATGAAATGTTTTAGAAGTGTATAAAATAACGTACCTTGGCGCAACGGTGGGTCTATTGTAATGTTTCGGATTGTGGTATACTCTTTTTCTGAATAATCATCATTTAATATATGAACCAAAAACTTTCCTTCACCCTTATAACAGAACACAAGTATCGAACCAAAATGCTTTGTTATTTCTCTAAGAAATGTACAAATGTTATAGAAACATTGCTCAATCCTATTAAAACGAACGTGCAATTCACGGCCCGATGGGAATTGGATTGTAACATTCAGGGGAATCTTATCTCCGTGTTCCAAACTGACTTCTTCGGGAATTTTCTATTCCAAAAAAATATGGATAAATTTAGCTCTTATGTCTAGATTTCGCACAGTTATTAGTCTAATTCAAATGTAAACCGTAAATTTCTTACCATCTTGCCTTTTTCCAAGTGTTTAGGCTTAAAAATGATCACAAAATCAGGAAAGATTGAGCTATTTAGGAGCATCTACAAATTATTATAAAAGACTGTAAATCAAACAGATTCAAAGCACATCCAATAAATTTAAACAATTAAATATGTAGAAACTGATACCTTTTCCGAACTATCCGCATCATCCAACTCTTGCATCTCTTCATCATCACTTTTGCTTTCTTCTTCAGATTCTGTAAAGAAAATGTATATATTACATATACCTATGTTGTCAATGGATAAACTGTTCCTTAAATTTAACTATACCTGTGTCTGAGTATAAGTTAACATTCCAAAACCATTCAGTTTTGACGGTACTTGAAATTCCATTACAATGACTTGCATAATCTATCTCTTTCCCGTCAATATCATAAATCCTTCCGTACATTTCAGAACTGTTGTCAATAGTAAAGATAATGGTCTCTTTTCCCTTCAACTTGAAGCGCTTTAGCATTTGCTCAAAGTTTGAAATGTAACCACCTTTATAATTATAAAATATGAAGCAGCCTTCACCAGCAATTTTTAGCCTTCGAATGTTACTCAATTTCTGACCATAATAATCTTTTATCCTTTTTGGAACAACCTGATTAACATAACATTGTTTAAAAATTATGATTTCTAACTTCGCAATTTATGACCGCTCAGAATTACACATATAGAAGTGGATACACACATGGGAAATTCATCATGCTATCAAATTTTATCTTAGTAATTCAAAAAATACATACCAAGAAGCCATCAGTTATTAAGATTTCTGATACAACTTTGAAGAAAGATGTATTCCAATCTGCAATTCCTAAATCTCAAGAAACACATTATAAAATAATTAGAAATATGAAGTTAAACCAATGCCAATTTCATTTATTCAGAGCAAAATGATTTGTAATACCTGCACTTTCATCAAATTCTTTATCCTTCCCTTTAAAAATGCAGACATTGTAACTTTTTGATGCATATGATGTATCCTTATAGACCACGACAATATCGCCAGGTTCAACCTCTGTTTCCTTAGCAAATTCATGCCATCCTTTAACAAAGAAACATCTTCCATCCATCCACTGAATACCTATTTCCCATGCTTGATCCACATGGTTGAGATATATATTTGTACCAACCTTCCAATGTCTGTACAACTCTTCCATATTTGGACTTAAAATCTGTTTTCAATCATAAGAACAACTTAGTCAAATATATATAGAAGAAAAGTTTATTAATATATGTTAACAACTCATAAAAATATAATGTTTACATTGTCTAATAATCCGAAAACAAAACTAACCTGTTTCTCAATATCACCATTTTGGATCACTAACTCAAAATAATGGACATAATTCTGACAAGCACTGAAGTTCCATAGTGCGCGTGCTTTGTCGTATTCTAATGACCAGCCATCAAGTTCATACTCATCTTCTTTAAATGTATCCAGATGCGCCACAGTAAGGAAGTCCTTTGGATTACATTTAAGATACTTTAACTCAATAGCTGATTCCTTGAAAATCTTAGCAACAAATAAATCATCTCCATAATAATCAAATTGTACAAGATTGTACAATTTAATCTCATGGAAATGCATAAACTTTCCCAATCCACATAGTTTTTCTTCTTCTTTGTTGATTCCAACTTTCCATGTAAAAGTCATGCACTTTATCTTCACTTTTGATGTAAGAAGTTTCCCAAACTCATTAAAGAATGATTTAGGAATCTTCTATAATAGAAATCAAAAAGTAATTAGTACATAATATTAAAGCAAATTTATGATCTTAAAATTTTATACCGATATAGTTCATGCTTACTAATGAGACAGAACAGTTTGCATAATGTATAAATTTATATGTTTAAAATGTTCTAAAAAAGCTCAAACTTACAAATGAGCCAAAAGATTTTATATCATTATTAGCCGATAGAAAACTTGAGAGCATCCGTCTTTTCCCTGTTACAATATGTGTTTATAATTAGAAACAATATGAATATTACTTCTCATACTGTGAAAGAGACAAAATTACATACCTGGATACTCATCTCGATTGGGTTTCGTATTGGATTTGTCCTATATTTCACCAGAACAGAGGAGATTATGATTCTAAAATATATAATTATTGACACTTAAAGTTGGCTATATAAGATTATACATTGTTTACCCAATATGTCTAAAATGTTGTCAACTACATTTGAACATTAGCACACATTAACTAATCCGGATAAACATGATGCATACAATAACATATGCATATTTGTTAGGTCATTATATGTTCTTTTGTTAATTCAACAATCTTACATACATCATAGTACTTAGCAATCATAGAATTAAAAACTTAACATCTATAAGAGAATTGATACCATTCCGCATTATATGAAATTATCATATATCATCTTATTTGGGCGATATATATATACATCTATGCATCAACAATCATAGAAACATATTCATCAATCTGCCAATAACATATATGCATACCTTCATTGCTGAGGATTCAGTTACATGATGCATTATATTCTTTAGTTCGGTAAAGAGCTCCAAGAATGATTCCAGTTGAGTCCAAGGAAGATTGGGTTTTCAAGACCTATACTGATTCCTCTCAAATTGGATTACTATATTTACGTATGTATATATTGCCTGCTTTACTACTACCCTAATTAATAGCTTTAAGTGTCGTAGTGTATAGAATAACTGCCAACCATTATCTCTATAAATCAAAGTAAATTTTTATTATTTAGATATAAAATATTTTTTTCATAATTTAGATTTAAAGAGTAATTTAAAATTAAATTGAAATTACATTTTAATACTTATAATATAAATGCATAAATTAATTTGAGCAAAATAATATTTTATTCAGCTATAATATTACCTTACACCATTAATATAGATACCATACCATTTACATAAATATTTATAAATTTTTAATGGCCAATAAATTTAAAAATCAAAGTAAATAATCTCTCCGTCCCAAAATAAGTATCGTTTTGACTTCCTATAGATTTTTTAAGCTGTAAAAATAAAATTTAAAAAATCATATGTGCAAGTCACTGTTGATGTATCGTACTATATTTCCACAAGGTCAATGCTACATTAATTTGGGATGGAACAAATATCAATATTTTTGATGTTGCTATTACTTAATCACAATATGATCTACATGATAAAGGATAATGATTTTTTCAACAATTTCATTATAATAATGAATTTTGGATACGTATTTTTAACAGTATTAACAATTACAATATTGTAAATTTTACAATTAAACCATATTTTAGGAAAATAATGTACAAACTAAAAATCTTAACACATATAAGCATATGTCATGTATAGAGAGAACTATGATATATAAACACATTTTTCAGTTCTTATAATTTAAAGTCCCTGTGTCCAATTCAATTGCTTACATTGGTGGACGAAGGGGTGGGACGTATTTTAAAAATAAGTTATGTAATTATACTTTATATACATCTTAAACTGCGTGTCAAGTAATGTAAAAAATAAATAAAGAAATAAGAAAGATAGAAGGAATATATAATAATGATAGTTGTATATAAACACATTATTATATTTATAAATTAATAACAAATGACAATCGTAAAACAAATTTAAATTAGATACGTATGGAAGTCTTTTTTTTAATATCTTTTAATAATATTATATAGATTATTTGTTAAATTTTTATATGGTAATCATTTAGTTGGTTATTGTTTTTAATACAAATTTTTTCAAATTAAGTATAATGATATGATATATAAAAAATTCAACTACTCAATATTAGAAAAGGTTACAATTACACCATATTATGAGAAAATATTGTGCAAGATAAATTCCCAATACATTTTGTAAAATTTAATGGATGCATAGAACTATGATAAATAAACTCTCTCTCTCTCTATATATATATATATATATATATATATATATATATATATATATATATATACAGTTAAACCTCGATAAATGAATACGCCCGGGACCGGAAAATTTTATTCATTAATCGAAATTAATCATTTATCGAGGTAAACAAATACACTATCTCTATCATGTCGGGACCGGAAAAAATTATTCATTTGATGAGGTTATTCGTTTATCGAATATTTATTTATCGAGGTTCTACTGTAATATGAATTCAATACGAATGTTAATAAAAATAAAAAAACCAATGTATCACATAGTCATTTCGTATTTTATGCATATTACTTCATTTCATTTTGATATTATTTTTTTATAATGATTACTTTTAATTTTTGAATTAAAATTGTAATTTTTTGTAAATATTTTCATTTTTTTTCATTCATAATTCACTAATTCATTATAAACACGCAAAATATCCATTTTACTCATCATAAAATAAAATATATGTCCAGTAAAAACAATTTAAATTACAGTGATTCCTGTGTATCTTTGGATATTTGTTACTTTGGAGATTTCTTACATAATGCTGACATCTCAAGTAATGATTTTGGTTAAGTTTACAAGTTAACAAGATTTGCAGAATCAATTATTAGATTCATTTAATCAATTTTAAGCTAATTAAAAAAAGCAAAACTAATTAGAATCTGAACAGTCTATTCGTGTATGCATGCGCGGGATTGATCGAGTACACGCTATGACATTTACTGCATCCTTTCACATTCTCCAAAGCTGAGACATAAAACCTTCATCTCTCATTTTGTCTACTGCTTAAGTTATCATATTTGTACTCAACCTTCATTATACCACATTTATCAACAAACTTAGAACCAAAGTCATGGATGCTAACAACTTTCAAAACCTCCGAGCTGATGTTGTGTGCCTGATTTTCAACTTCATCATACTGGAAGACAACAATTTCTCAGGTTTTTCTAAGCTCCTGATCACTTGGGCAATGGGTCAATCAAGGCAAAGGATTAAGTTTGTGTTGGAGAGACTAAACTGGGATGCGTTATTCAAGTTTCATGATGATCCTATTGAAGTTGTTCGTGATCTTTTTCATGCATTCATACAATATGCTGTTAGGTATGATGTCGATCAAGCCTTATATTTCAATTCAACTCGGAACCTGTTTTTGAGCAATGATGTTCAGCACCATCTATCTATTTTAGCTAATCTCTCAGAAAATCATTTCCCTTCAAGATTCACTCATCTTTTTTTCAAAGCAATTTATAGAACATTTCAGAGGAATGAAACTGCTGAAGAGATGAATACTTTGTTGAATATTTATCATCTGAGGAGTCGGATAATCGAACAAATTAACTATCTTCAAGATATGTATTTTAACATGTCTGATTTCGATAAACTTTTGCCTGTTTTCAAGTTTTGCCCAAATGCAAGGAACCCCCACCCCATGTATCAGGTATATGGACATCCTCTAGGAGAGGAGCAATGGTTCTCCCTCTGTCCAAACACTGTTGCAGAGAACTACATTGATCACCATCATCCACTGGGCAAATGCATAACTATGGAGCATATGTGGAACACTGAGTGTATTCACTGCAAGGTTCAGATCATTCTCTTCAAAGTTCTGCTCGGTTCTGTTCAATCTTAAGTTTTTCTGTTTTAACGTAACTTTTATGTATCTGTTCAATGTTTTGTAATATGAATTTTGTTGTTGGTTTATGACTTTTTATGTTTCTGGAAATGGATTTATGCTGTGTATTTAACTTACTTTCAATTGTTTGTACTTAATCCATGATTTTGCTCTATGTTAATGTATTTCATATTGTTATCAATCCTAATACATATGACTCAATTACATAGGAGATGTGCCTATTGTACTAATCTTAAGCAATAAGAAACTTTGAGCAAGATTAAGCAATAAGATTAGTACATTGTTGCAGCAATGTCTGGGAGAGTTTTTTTTTTTCAATTCTTACTTTGTTTTGTTTCTTTAAAATCCTTTTGTTGAGCAGTTCTGAGTACAAGTATACTAAATTTTCTTACAATGTATCAAGTCAAAAATGTTGACTTCGAATAATGATGAACAGATTTAACAAACTTGGACTTTAGAAGGAGGAATTAAAATCGTAAAATGTATAATAACAAATATGTGAAAGCATTACACAAGACGTTTATATTTACATGTACACAACCTAACTACAACATTAGTAAAAGACATGATACTGTCTTCATTTAATTCAACTAAAGCAAATACTTATACATATATAGACTTTCATAATACTATCCAGACTGAATTTTATGCTACGGATGAATTCCATAATTTTAACTATATATTACGGATTAAATCCACAAGTTTTCCACCCATTTGGAGTCTCTGTGCTTCCAGTTCCACATACTTTGCTTTCCAATCATTTATCTTTTCAATCCATTCTGCTTCAAAAGTCTGAAAACCTGTTAACATTTCATCCAATCTTTCTGTCAACTGTTTTACATGACCAACAATTGATGTGTTTGTATCTTCCACAAATTTTCTTTCATTTTTTGCATATGAAGTGTTCTCTAGAACATTTTGCTGGGAAGATTGTCCAACACTTCCACGTACGTTACATTCCAACAACTCGATAATGTTCCTACATTTGAAATTTGTACTTTGTATCATTATAATGAAAATCAGAATAGTTTAGTAATAATAATTTTATGTACCCGTATTTTTCCTCCAAGCCAATGGTGCGAGCAAATAGCAAAGATTGTCTATCAAACATGCTTTTGAAAAACAATCCAAAATCTTCATTTGCTACACGAATTTCTTCATTCAACTCTGCCGATGTCATGTTAAGATTGTTAAGGTCATTCACCAACATATTCTTGATGCTTGAGTATCTTCGCCTCTTTGATGATCTTGAACTCATATTGAAGAAAGAAATGCTTAAAGAAGGAAATATGTCAATGTAATAGATTTGAGAAGCCAAACCTTATATTTATAGGACTTTTTGGACGGTTTTACATTAGGTGGTAGTTTTAAAACTGGCGTTCCCCGTTCAATATAACTTATAGGTCAGTTATCTTAAGCAGTTACAACAAATTAGTTTGTTCTTAGTCCATATATTAGGCAATGGACTGGCTTTGGCACGAATCCATCCTATGCCTCATCAGTCTCTGTTTGGACTTGAGGCTGCAGCTTTACTCTGTAAACATCTAAGAACTAAACAAACATGTAGCAAAGTTCATTGAAATAGTTAAGCATGGATCCTATGTTCAAAAACTTCTTACAAGTTTGATTAAAAATTTGATCCAATGATACAATGTTACCACTGATACAATGTTACAATGAATGGTTTGTTCTATTTAAACGAATATAATTTTTCTACATGAATTTATATTACATAAATAGCATTTTAAATAACAAATATAATTTATATTTATATATTTATATATATTTATATATTTATATAGTTTATAATTTATAAAAATGAAATCTTTGAAAATCTTAGATTAGTTGTGAACGTGTAATCTTTTTTGATACTCAAATTTGTAACAAACTTTCTAGTTTAATTTTTCAAGGCCAAAATTTAGGAATAATACTTTTAGTGATTTTGGATGATTTCATATACAAAGTTGGAGACAACAGTTTATGTGCTTGCCTCACACTACAATGTTACATTATAATTTTCTAACTAATGTATATCCTTAACATACTTAAAAGATCATTTCCATCACACAGCAAATCAGTTTGTTAAGCGAATAATGGATTACTGATTTATCTTATTAATGTTGATTCAATCGTGTCCTTGATTTGTGGTAGAGTGATAAGGTTATCACAACTAAACCACGTTAATCCCATAGAGGTTCCACGTTAATCACTCATAACTTCTCTATAAATGAATTAGATGGTGGATTGACAAACCTGTAACAATATAACCTCCTACGCAATCCACTCTTCGAAACTGTAAGTCATTTTGTTCTAAACATTTGTTTTTAGCTCTTCACTGTATGTTCATCTTGCTATATTTAATGGTTTAATAATCTTATTCGTAAAAATTAGGATGTTAATGCAGTACTAAATATTGCTATATCAATTCATGTAACAGAGCAATGGCATTCGATCAGCTTTCGGAACTTGACACCACTAGGACTAATTGGAATGTTAAGATACGTGTTACAAGGATGTGGCCGTCAATCTCTATCACGCCTGCAGAGGGTAGAAACAGTCTCAAAGGATATAACCTTATACTCCTCGATGACAATGTAAGCGAGTAAATTTGCTATCTATTTAGTATATTACCTTATATTGCTATTTACTTTCTTTTAGTAATCTAAACTATGATCATTTTTTTTTTACATTTTCTTCCTCAGAATTCTCATGTACAAGCATTTGTTTATGCTGATCAATGGAATTCTATTGCTGCCACAATTGAGGAAGGAGCCATATATGTTATATCAAACTTTTATACAAAGGAGGCAACAGGATCTCTGAAGCCTGTTTCATCAAAAATTTTGATCAACTTCTCTCCTACAACTAATGTTCAAAAAGTACCAGAGGATGACTTTATGATACCACGTCACAAGTTTGAGTTTGTAGACTTGGGAGATTTATTCACTATTGCAAGTGGTTATACTAATGTTGAATTTCCAGAATTCGCAACAGGTAACATCAAATTTTAATTATCATATTTTGTATCTTATAATTTAAAGCATTATATTGTACTCTGTGTTTATGCATGTAATATTGTTATAAATGTAATAGACGTCATTGGAGTGATCGAGGAATTCCAATATGTTAGTCAGATCAAGACGAAATTTGGTATGAGGAACATTGTGAGGTTTAGAATCACGGACGGAAGGTAAGGTTGAAGATGTTGTTTTTGGTCATTCCTGTATTTTGTGCATTCATTTGATCATTACTTTATAATTCCATCAAACCTTATCATACAAACTACATTACTTTGATATATTTTTGTTTATGAAAATGTATAGGAACCACCATCAGGTAAGTGTTTGGGGTGATCTTGCAGTTCATGCTGACAGCTGCTACCGTAAGGCTACTGAAACTCCAATCATTGTAATTCTGACAAGCACAAGGCTCAAAACATATAAGAGTAAGTTTACTGATTCTCAAATTGTCTAATCATTTTATTTGTTATCATTGCGTTTATAAAAATTTATCATCATACCTATTCTGGATTATATTTCTTAGACTCGGTGCAAATCAGTTCATTACCATCTTCAAAGATATACATAAACATGGACAATGACTCTGTACTCGCAATGCGCTATCGGTAACCAATCTTATTTCATTGTAGATTTTACAATTGCCATAATAATTTGTATTTTTGGAATTTAAGATATATTTATGACCAACATACAACAATGCAGACTGGAAGAGGAAGGCTATACTGTTAGCCAGCAAAGCAATTTCACACCACCAGAATCTGTTGTGCAAAAAGCTATAGAGACAGTGAGTTTGAAAGAGCTCAGTGAGAAAAATGGCACAGAATACATTAAGGTTTCTACTTATACATTTTAACAATAAAACTTTACATTTTAGCTTATGTCATTATCCTGTTGTATTCTATGCTTTCAAGTGTAATACTTCCATCTTTACTGCAGAAACATTTCTTCTGCAATGTCAAAGTTCTGAATGTAGAAGAAGGAAATTGGTGGTATGACAGCTGCAGCGATTGTGAGGGAGAGGTTGAGAAAGTAGAAGGAAAGCTTAAGTGCTCAAATTGCACAAATAAGACAATACCTGTTCCTGAAAAGAGGTTTGTTTCCAAAGAATTCAAAATGCAATAGCTTCAGTAATTGAACTGTCTATTACTACAGGATTTCTTACTTTTGAAACATTTTTAACTCTTATAGGTACAGGATTGTCATCCTTGCAGAAGATTCCACTGAAGCTTATAACTTCATTTTAATGGATCGCGCTGCAAGAAGATTGGTTGGTATGACTGCAACAAAGCTGCAATCTGACATGATTAAGGTTTAAAACTCAACCTTATTACATATATAGTTATGATTATTGTTCCATTGGTTACACAATTATAATGTAATACCAACATTTATAACCAATGTTCTACGCATACATGAACAGTCAAACCTATCTTTCCATCCAAAGATTAAGGAAATTAATGGGAAAGACCTTAAGCTGAAGATACAACTTGAAGTGGACAATATCAATTCAGGCAGTCATCTGTACTATGTAACAGATGCTTATGATTCTTCCATCTCTACTCCTGAAATGTCTCAAGGGACAATGATCACACCAGGAGTTTCATCCTTTACAGAAGTTAGTATTTCAATTTAGTTGTAGAACATGAATCAGTTTTGTCAATGTTACACCATCTGCAGACATTCATGATTGTTAATGTTTTTCTTAATTTCCTATGTTTCAGAACAATACCATTGATTTGTCCGATAGTGGAACTACTCCACCTTCAGCAACATCTACCAGCAAGAAGATCAAAACGGTATAAGCATTAAATAACTACAAAATCTTCCATTTATTTTAAGTACTTGGATATTGGACCAACCAAATATACAAACTAATAAAATGTTATTGTTGACAGGAGAAATGAATCACGTCAATCTCCAGAGCTACTTTGATGATCATCCTAAAGCTTAATGCATGGTCTACATATTTGTTATTTGGAATTTCTTATTAGTACTTTATTTGGATTTGGATTTGGATTGTTTGCATTGTTTTTATGTTGGGATATTTTGATGTTTTGATCATTTGGAATTGCTTATTAGTACCTTATTCGGATTTGGTTTTTTTCCATTGTTTCTATTTTGGGATATTGTGATGTTTTCATTATATCATGAATCTTTTATTATTGCAATAATATCAATATTTTTTCCAAGTATCAAGGATGTTTGGTTTTTTACAAATCTTAAGTTTGGTTTTAAAAAAAAAAAAACGCCCCCAACGTCACTTTAGATCGGATGGAAGTAAGAGCTCAACATTACTACGCACATACATATTATTGGTTCAAATATGGAAGAGAACAATAACATCGTCGTAATATGGTTTACACAAAAAAAAATTCCCGAGATGAATAATGTAAAAATTGTACAACACTAAAACATTACAAAATAATTATAAAATCAACAAAATAAAAAACATTCCGTGTGCGAAGCACGGGCAATATTGCTAGTTTATATAAAAATAGTTGATTTTCACTATTATTACATATTGAAACCGGCTATAAACTGCTTTAACTAAGTTTATCGTATAAAATTATAAACTAATTATACCACTAATAATATAATAAAAAAAGGGTAAAGTCGGTTAATAACCATTTTTTAGATTGTGATAATGAAAATACCAATAATCGGTATTGTGTGTGAAAGGGTAAAGTCAGTTAATACCAATAATTTGTATTAAATTAAATGTAATTAAATTGAAATTATAGTAAATTGACAAAAGTACAATTTTTAATTAAGTAATAAGTCTATATGTTCTACACACACGAACATATATACATAAACAATTCTAAATGTATACTATTCTAAAAAATATGTATCACATATATTTATATAAAAATAGTTGATTTTCACTATTATTACATATTGAAACCGGCTATAAACTGCTTTAACTAAGTTTATCGTATAAAATTATAAACTAATTATACCACTAACAATATAATAAAAAAAGGGTAAAGTCAGTTAATACCCATTTTTTAGATTTAGATTGTGATAATGAAAATACCAATAATCGGTATTGTGTGTGAAAGGGTAAAGTCAGTTAATTCCGATTTTTTAGGTTGTATACAAGATATACATTTATCAAATGAGTAAGAGACTTCTGTTACGCCAAATGGGTAATAAAGCTGTTAGCCATTTGGCAAATGGGTAACACCTTGCAGATTCACTATCATTCATATTCATGTTACCCAATCACCAAATGCGTATCAGCTGTTAGCCCATCAGCAAATGTGTATTGAAATTGTTATTTTTAACCATCCTTCCCGAAAAATGTTATTTTCATCATTTTTATCCAAAAAAACTGTTATTTTTAACATTCTTTCATAAAAAAATGTACCAATATTAAGTAATATATATTATGCATATAGTTATTAAAGTATAACAAGTTGTATTAAACTAGGAAATTGTTTTGTGTAATATATACTTCCTCCCTTCCATAAATAGTGCCGATTTATAATTTTTAAAAATAAAAAACATTTAAGTTTGATCGCAAATTATACATTATTTACAGTATTTACATTTGGTCAATTTTAAAATTAAATCTAGTAGTATATCAAATATACTTTTAATGGTATTTTTTTCATAAATTTATATCTAATAATAATTATTAATTATTAGTCAAGATTGGATTACGTTGACTTTTTAATTTTAAAAACAACCACAGGAACAGGGGATTAGTTTCTTTTATCTATTTTTTATGTAACCAGAGATTTGGTAGTATTTTTAGAACTAATAACAATTATTTTTTTTTTAATTTTTTTTGATGTCATTGGTGATTTAGCAGTATTTTAAGAATTAATAATCTTTATATTGAAATTTAGTATGTAATTAGTCATATACTAAACATTTATTTTTATCTTTAATTGATAATATAAATGCTAAATTTTAACAAATAATGCTAAAGAATACTAAAAAAAGGTCCCAAAATCTTTTTAAAAATGACGATGACATGGAAATATGATAAATTTTAATTGGGATGACTAATGCTAATGATAAGAGTCCATCTTATTTATTTTTTATACAACTAATCCATACATTATTATAATAAGCAAATTCGACGATAATTTGATTCATTTAATTCATGGTTCAAGTAATAAAAGAATAATGATCATTAAATTTTTGATAAATGGATGAGAACCGCTAAGGTTTTGTTTGGTTGGGGAGAATGGAATGGAATGAATAGAAATTAAAAGAATACAATGAATATGAGACGTGAGATTTAAAAAAAATGAGTGCATGCAAATTTTGTATGGTAGGATTTAGGAAGAAAATAGGTTTGAGGAGAATGGATCATTCCTTTCCAAAATGGTGTATTTAACTTTAGCTTAGATGGTTAGGAATTAAATGATGTAAGTAATGAAATTTTTAAACAATTAACTATATTTTTATTCAAATTCCATTCACTTCCTTCCAATTTCATTCATCCCAATCAAACACAACATAACAGCCAGGAATATTTTTAAAAGTATTTTACTAAAGGACCAACCTCATCAACAATATATTTAAATTAAAATTTTATTTTCTTAGTTGTTGGTTCTAAACAACTATTATTATTACTAATAATATATAACTAATAATATATAAGTAACATTCAATCTCATAAATAAATTATATTAATCAATATCAATTATATCAAAAAATAACTGTAATAGAAACCCATGCAATGGTTATAAGCTGATACTAATGAAATTGGAATTTGTTTTTTAAAATTGTTTATCCCTAACATTTTTCAATTTTGGGTGTTAACGGGTTTTGAACCATGATTTTTGTTAATTAAATTACGAGTTGACTGATTTCATAATCGGCTATGATAATATTATAATGAAAAATGCTAGAGGTACCAAAATTAGGTACCAAAAGTTGTTACCAAATGATGTGGCTTGTTTTAATTGGTTATAATTTTAGTGGGCCCGCCAGGGCTCTCCAATCAAAATATTTTAAATTGACAAGTGTCTATTGCCATATCATTTGGTACCCAATTTTGGTACCCAATTTGGTACCTGTAGCAGGGTGAGCCCAACTCTTGATGTTCACGTATCAATTGTTATAAGTATGTAGAACTGGAATGTATCAATTGTTATAAGTATGTAGAACTGGAATTTGAGCTCGAATTTGTATGGAGCTTTGTGTATCGACTCATTAAAGAAATTGTTATTCACGAACATATTCGTGAACAATTCATGAACATTTCTCACGAGTTACTACTCACGAACATCTCATGAACATCTCATTAGGCTGCTCATAATCTCGTTCACGAACATCTCAGTTTTTTCCAAAAACTTTTTATGCATTAAATAAAAAAAAGCAGGGGAATAAAAACTAGAAAACTATAGACATATGATCAATACTTATCAGCGACTTAACGAGTCGAATTTGAATCAAATTTAGTTAATACATAGCTAGCTAATTTTATAATTTACAATATAACATATGTTATAGTTTAATTATTTAAAATAAAAACAATTTATAGATTTAGCAAAAAAAATGATAGAAAAATAATCTAACATATTATTTCGTCGACGTTTATATATACAATTATTTACTGGTTATCATAAAATCAAAAAAATTTGTGAAATGTAAATGAAATATGTTCACGAGCATACATATCGATTTTGTGCACGAACTAATTCATAAATTATATTTACGAGTGTGTTCACTAACCTGGTTTATGAACATGAACTATACAACAAACTATGTCATCGTGTTCAAGTTCAGGTCATTTATAAGACGATCCTCAAAATCGTGTTCATGTTGGACTTGTTTATAAAATCGAACCAAACTCGAATCGAATTTTTTTAAGTTGATCATCGAATTGTTCATAAGCATATGGACTCATATACAGTCATAAATATAGGTAGATAACAAGTTAGCAATACAAAAATGAAACGTGAGAAAAAAGTATTTGCTGCAATCAGTATTCAGTAGTAGTGCTAGAGGAGTAAAGGATAATTTGTGGGAAAGCGGCTTAGAAGGGCATGCAGAAACTCCACCACCCCTTCTTCATACATTTGAGCTAATTAAAGGAGTCCTCAAATTTCTCCAATCCACACCTCTTTTGGCACCCCCAACATTCACCATCTAAGGTTTTAATATACAAATATAATAGATAGAAACCAACAAGAGATAGAAAAGAAAACTAGGACGATTCTAATTTTTTTTTCATTTCTAGAATTTTTTTAGCTTCTTGAGACAAGAGCTCTGCCTGGGATATAATCAAAGTTAGGCTTGACTATATTCCAGGACAGAGAGACCTCTTTCTCAAGAAGTTAAGAAAGCCATACGTAATATGGCTTTCCAAGATTTTGATCTCATTGAAGAACGCAATAAAATTACAAGAAAAAAAAAGGTGAAAAGGATTGTCACAATCTCAGCTGTTGTAAGCATTGCAATTATAGGAATTGTGGTTGCCGCTGTTTTTGTAAATATCAACAAACACGATGAAAAAGGTGATAAGCCTACCTCAAACAATCAGCACCACAAGCAGGGCTCACCAAAGAAGCAGGGCTCACCATCACCAAAAAAGCAGGACTCACCAAAGAAGCAGGACTCACCAACCTCATCAAAATTGGTGAAATCTATCTGTGGTGCCACAGATTATGCGGCAACCTGCGAGAGCCACCTTCAAAAAGTGGCAAACTCAAACCCCACCGCTCAACCAAAAGACTTCCTTAAGTCTGCAATAACTGTCATCTCGGATGAGCTTGACAAAGCAATGGATGTGGCCTCCAAGATTAATTTTGACAGCCCTAAAATGAAAGCCGCCTTTGATGTATGTCAAAAGGTGATGGAGGATGCCAAAGAAGAAATAGCTAGCTCAGCTTCATCTGTAAATGAAGATGATCTAGGAAAACTTGCTTCAAAAACCCCGGACTTGGACAACTGGTTAAGTGCTATCATGTCTTACCAACAAATCTGCATTGATTCCATTCCAGAAGGTGAAGAAAAAGCTAAAATTGAAAAGGCCTTGACGACATCAAAAGAGCTTACTAGCAATTCACTTGCCCTTGTGTCTCACTTGTCTTCAGCACCCGAAAAATTCAGTTTCCGCCGTCTTTTGTCAACCGACAATCTTCCCATTTGGATGAGCAACGAAGACAGGAGGATTTTAAAGGCCGATGCACCAAAGCAAAAACCCAATGTTACCGTGGCTAAAGATGGTAGTGGAGATTTTACAAAGATCAACGATGCATTAGCAGCATTACCAACAGACTACAAAGGAAGGTAACAAAATTCGGTACAGTCATTTCTTTCACATTGACATACAAACATAGATTTACGCATAATGTGTACGCAGGTATGTCATTTATATCAAAGAAGGAACATATGAGGAGCATGTTGAGGTACCCAAAAAGATGGTGAACATCACAATGTTTGGTGATGGATCCCAAAAGACAATAATTACTGGGAACAAAAATTTTGTCGATGGAGTTCCGACCTTCCAAACTGCCACTTTTGGTATGTCAACCCAAAAAAGAAACAAATACTAATATGACGCTTCCACATATTGTGTAAAGAAAATAAATTTATTCATGCATTCATTTTTTAAATGCAGCGGCTATTGGAGATGGTTTTATTGCTCAATCCATTGGATTCAGAAACACTGCAGGACCTGAAAAGCATCAAGCAGTAGCCTTGAGAGTACAATCAGACCGTTCAATTTTCATCAACTGTCGAATGGAGGCATACCAGGATACTTTATATGCTCAAACACATCGTCAGTTCTATCGTGGATGCTACATCACAGGCACCATAGACTTCATCTTTGGTGATGCAGCTGCAATATTCCAAACATGCAATATCTATGTCAGAAAGCCTTCGGACAATCAGAAGAACATTGTAACGGCTCAAGGAAGAGCAGATAAGCGTGAAACTACAGGGATTGTTTTACAGGGGTGTCACATTATGGCAGATGAAAAACTCAAATCAGATCAGTCCAAGTTCAAGACTTATCTTGGCAGACCTTGGAAAGAGTATTCAAGAACAATTGTGATGGAAACGGAAATCGATGACTTGGTTGATCCTGCAGGATGGCTTGAATGGCAAGGAGATTTTGCATTGAAAACTCTGTACTACGCAGAGTTTAACAATAAAGGTCCAGGGGCTGATACCAAAAACAGAGTTAAGTGGACAGGTGTAAAGGTGATTAACAAAGATGAAGCTAGTAAATTTACTGTAAGCAGTTTTCTGCAAGGTGAGAGCTGGTTGAAAGGTGAAGATATTGGTGTTCCAGTTCGTTTCACCCTTGCACAGTAGTGCGATTCTGCATTGGTGCTGCAGTCCATGCATGTTTTCTCATGCATGCATATGCGTGGAACCGTTACTATGGATTTGGAGTTGTCAGGTTAGTTAGTCGGTTTCACTCTCAGCCAAAGATAAATTGAAGTCGACTTGCAAAAGCTAAAACATTTATCGGCGTACCAGTACCAAAGACAGAAAAAAAAAATTATAGGCTACAATACATGAGCAGGTTTATTGTTCATTGTGATATCATTTTCGAATTTGAAAACTTGTTCCATATACATTTTATTTAGGTAATCCAAAAAAAAATCCCAAAAATTGTCCCCTGACAAACAAATGGAAAATTTAGTTTGTGGACAAATATGTATACACGCGGATCCAATATTTTTGTTAGAAAAGTTACCAATTACAAAGCAACACATAAGCATTTTTGAGACAATTTTTGGGTTCTCAAGCATTTTTCTTCAAAAACATCTTTCACTTCCTACAACTTTGGTCACTTCAATTTTTTCAGAAAATATCATTTAAAAGGTTAAAAAGTCTACTCAAATATCTGGGTAAAAACAAAATCATGCAAATTTTTAAGCTTTGAGACATGTCGTTTTTGGTGGGTTACTAAAATTGAATACACATTTTAAAAACAAGGTGAATTCCCGTTTTGCGAAGTTGAGGCAAGTTTCCGATTTTATTCCTAGTATTTATGAAATTTGGTATTATGTGTTTATATCTAATCATATAATTTAGAATTTGGTTCAGGATAAAGGATTGTTATAACATGTATACAATGACTTTTTTAGTACCTTATGTGAAGTGTTTGATATGAATGGATGAGAACTATCTTTCGCAGACCACAGCTTTTGTTCGCATTAAAATATGTTGCTAACAAACGTTTTCTTTATACTATCCATTAAAACTTTTGGTTGAGTAATGATATGCAAAGTTAAGACTCGTTGAACAAGTCATTAGAGAAGAATTTGTCGAAATAGGCCTTCTAAATCTGATAATATTTTAAATTTTTGATTCATGATTATCCTAGGTTGGTCCATGTATTTAGGGACGGAACCAAAAAAATAATTTGGAAGTCAAATTTATAATGTTGATACCTCAATTTCACTTCATTATTCTTAAATATTCTGTAAAGTTTCATAAAATTTCATGGCGTATACATGTTTGTTTTGTATATTACTGGATCTAAAATGAGCGCTGTTATATCTTTTCTTAGGATAATTTATCAAAACAATGGGGGGACTAAATTACATTTTACATAACTATACATGCATAAAACTAAAAAATGTATAAGTTTTGGGGGACGGCCGCCACCCCGTGCCCCCTCTAATTCCATCCATGCATGTATTGGTCAGTACTTGTGACGCCCTTATATCCACCAACGTTCAGGTCATCATGTTTCTGTTCACGTAAACCTGTATTATATAATCATAACCAAATCAAATACAAAATTCGTCTTCCTTCATCCTACAATTCCAAGGATCCTACTTCATTACACTATGTCTCTCTATAATTAATGTTATTACAACAAAAATGTCTTATCAAACATGTCTACTATAATAGTTTACAAAGGTAAGCATTATAGTCAGAGTCGACTCTAAGGCATACACTTTAGGATAATGAAACTAAATTGTGTCAGAATATCTCTGATCCTCCCCTTATTATCCTTCTGCTTCTATCCGAAAGACTCATCATTCTCGCCTGTGACTGCTTAAAATATTATAATAATAGCAAGGGTGAGCACATAAAATGCTCAGCAAGTTCACTATCCCAAATCTTACACAAGTCAATTTTATAATAAGATAATGATAAAAGATAGTACTTGAACAAATAGGAAACTCATATAATATTTACTCATGAGAGCAGTACAATCATCTTCTCCAAAATTTGTGAGAATTTAAAAATCTATCAAAATCTCTGACAACTCAAGGAATTCAAATCATCTTAACCATAAGAACATTGTAAGCGAATTACTCAACAATTTAAAGAAATTCATGAAAATCAACAACTTATCTGGCGGCACAAAATTTAAGAAAGGATTACTGGTCTTCCATCCTGTTAGGTCCAATATGTTTGTAGAAGAGGGCGTTGAATACAAACAGTATTGTATTTTCGAAATTTGTTCGGATAAATTTTATATTTAATCCAATAACAAAATTTGATGCGGAAATTAAATGAAACAAAATTCAAGTTAAATATAAACTATATTAAACTTGAGAGGTTGTTACAATTTTAGTACATAATTAATATCAAATTAATAAAAACTAATTAGAAAATTTGACATGAACTTTTCTAATTTAGTTAATAAAAATCAAGATAGGAACTAGGAAACTTAATTCGCTAATAGTACAAGAGATACAAATAATCAAGTTCTACCGGATAAAATATTACCAAGGTAGCAAGTTTGATTTTCTATAAATTTTTCTGACTCTTGCTGTTCTTAGTTCGTGAGAGAGAAGAAGGCTTCTGTTGGTTTTGTGTTGAAGATATAATGTTGCGTATATTTTCAAGTCTGTTGCCTTCTGTCTATTTGTAGTACACGAGCTACAAATATCTTCTGCTCCTTTTATCACTTAAGCAGACTATCCATAGACTATCAAATGGCTTGCAGACTTTCCACAGACTATCGGTATGACTATCAACCCTCTTGCAGACTACCGGTGTGACTATCAGGCTTGGCAGACTACCCACTTCTTCTCCAAACTATCAGAATGACTATCCTGATAGTCTTTAATACATGATTTTTCTGGTAGACTACCATGCAAACTTTCTGGTAGACTATCACCTTAGCAGACTATCAACCTGAGCAGACTATCTTGCAGACTATCAGCCTTTGTTGTGCAGACTATCAGCCAGACTACTTTTAAATAGTCTTTCAACATTAAATCATAGTATAAATCACTTGCAATAGACTTTAGCAATTTATATTAATTCTGAATTAATTAATTTAATAATTAACTTAATAAATAAATTAATTCTTGAAGAATTAATTTATTACTTAAGTTAACTAAATACTTTAAATTAATTAAGAGAGAATTAACATAATACATTTAATAGTCTAACCTTCACTTTAAGCCACTGAAATAAACAAAGAACTTCCACTGAATGTTTGTTGACGCTCGATGCACGATCTGGTTCATGAGCGACTAACTCCAACAGCTTTTCTTTATTTTTGACTCTATGATGTGGTTCCTTTTCTTATCTTCTCTCTCTCTTTAATTCTCTGTACTGTCTCTGTCACTTTAAAAATTTCTATCACTTTAAACGAATCCACTTCTTAACGAATACTCCACTGAGGCTTGAACAGATGTCTGAGCTTCTTTCAATGTAGTAAATCCTCAAGTTTGTAGATTGACCTTGATCTTTTTATTCTGACAGATAATACAATATGAGATTCCTGTGACAGCCTATATATTATTTACTAATACAATCTTGTTTAAGTTGAGTTGTATCCTCGAAATACAAATAGGCTAAACATATGCTTTTCAATCTCCCCCTATTTGTTTGTTAGACAATAACAAGCAAATACCTAGAGGATAACTCAACTAACTCACTTAAACAAGAAAAAGATAAAGCAATTCAAAGCTTAGTAAATAATACATACAAAAAAAAAATTCTCTGGTTCAAATATGACAATTCCAGAATCCTCAGATGATGAAATGATAGATGATTGTTCATGTAGCACTGAACTGATCTTCAATAGATAACTCATCTTCATTTCTATTTCTTCATATCTCTGCCTGATAATCCTACACATATTACATTGATGATCATCAGCAGTTCTTGATTTACAATCACTTCCCTTCTTTGACACAACGTTTCTCACTTAAGAAAAACAACTGTTCATACTATATAGACAATGGTGAATCAATACCATTTTTATAACTTCTAGGAAATCTACTACTCCTCCACTTAGCCTCTATACATAGTACATTGAAAGACTAATAGAATAGAATAGTATTGTGATGTACTTCTCCTTATACTCCACTTATTTGTACTCCTTACTCTCCTTATATCACCCCTTTCTTGTTAACTGAAACTCCTCTTACTTCTCCAACTATATCCCCCCCTAAGTAGCTTGACTTGCTTCTCCTCTTATGCACAGTCTGAAATGCTCCCCCTTTCTAACTTACTCTCCTTTTACTTGTACCTCCTTACTTCTCCCCCTTAGTTGAGGAATCCTCCAATAAACTAGTTGACAAAGTAGTTGATACCAATTGTAGAGTTCTTTGTTAGAAAGGAAGTTATACTTTCTTCCTCACTGTGTGTGATAGTGTTTAGTGTACCTCACAAATGTTTCACTCTTCTCTCCACTCATTTGTGTTGAGTGTCTCACTTCTCTCTTTGTTTACACTCTTGCTCACTAGTGTATCACTCATATCACTCATAGCTCCAACATCCTTTAGTGTACCTGCAAGGAAAAATCACCCTAGCCCCTTCAAGAGAGGTCAGTGGTGGTGCAATGGGAGTTCGCAAATCCCAAATCCTCGTTGGACTCGTCAGATGAATCTGAGTCATAATCTAGAAGTTGCTAGTTTTCCCATTTTAGGGTTTTCAGATTTGAATTCTGAGAAGGTAAACAATGATCTATAAATTTAGCATTGAGATCAAGGTTCCTTTCTAATATCTGTGAAGACATCACCTTGTTAAACTCATCAGGTAAAATCTGAATCATAGTTCACAAGTTGCTGATCCGCACCTATGTCAAACCCGTTACCCGCAGGATCTAGAGATATTCCCTCTAGGGAGTTAGATAATGATCTTGTTGAATTTTGCTTTGAGATCAATACATTCTCTCGAGGTCTGTGAAGACTCTTGGTTCATTAAAGAACCTTTAACTTATAATCCTAACCGTAAAATGGTTGGAATACAGGTTTCCGTCAATTCATCCTTAGTGTGTGCAATCTCACTTTGTGCATATGAAATATTTTAGTTAGTGTATAAGATAGTGAATCTCCAACTGAATATCCCACACATCCTTATTTGTTGCATCAAGTGCAGTTACTCCCTGGTGACCTCTAGTCTGATAGGTTACTTCCTTTGAGAGGGTAAGTCAGAATGTGTTTGAGTTTGACTATAGTCTGGGATAAAAGTTGTTGGGTTTACAACCTCATGACTAATCATGTGAGAATACAATACTCCAATTAGATGAACCTGCATCACAGAATATGAATAATAGAGATAGAATGCATTTTTATCAATGAAAAGTTTTTTGAGAAAATATTGCATTTTATCTTAAGAGAAATGATATATAGTTGTGATTTCAAAAGGTTTACAATATAAGCAATCACAGTTGTAGAAAGAAATTTTGAGTTATAGGAAAGATATAGATTTTGAGCTAGTTTTACTAAACAAAAGCAAAAGCAGAAATTCAATTAATAAATACTAATTGAATTAATGCAAGTTAATGTTCAAACCAATACAAACAAAACTATTTTATCATGTTTTAGGTCCTGTAAGATAGATACCAACTATTGTGACCAAAATCTTGCATGGGTTAGATTTAGGCCCACTAGAGGATTAGGGTCCAGATCCATGAGAAAAGTAAGTAATCTGTCATGCTTCAAAGGTCCCATGGCAGCCCTAGGGGTTACCATGCACATGGCAGTAAGGAAATGTGTGGCTTAGGGTCCCAAGGGCATCCCCTTGAGGATAACCAATAACTGCTAGCAGTCATCTAGTAGGGTTTCCGGAGTAGCGTCCATGATGAGGTTACCGGAGGGGGTACCGGAGTCAGGCTACCGGGCGGTACCCCCAGCTTCTGCCGGAAGCCTGATTAGGCTGCCAGTTCAGATAAGGCACGCCTCCTACTTTTTAGGAACATGTCTATATCACCTAAAAACACTCATAAATAGATATACATTCAGTTATTTGAGGATATATGTCATATATACTTGATAAATGATACAAAATCATAATAAATACAAAGGATAATCATCCTACAATTACCATAACAGCTTGGTAACCTGAAAATATACATTATACACGGTCATTATCAGAAATAACAGTCATTATCCCACTGGAGAGAGGATAACTCATCATAAATAACCGATCATATCAATCAAGAACTACATACGGGCTTGATCCACTATAAATAGTGGTATGTAGGCAGTTCACGGGATCTCTTAGACACTTTGACACCTTGAGTAAGCATAGAGCACGTATACTCTTGTGTGACACATCATTATTAGGGTTCTTGGCTGGCCAACGTACCATCCCCCGTGTTCTTCGGAAACTCCTAGCTGTGAGCCTTTCTGGGCAGCTAGTCATTGATCCCCAACTACGAGCCTTTCTGGGTGGTTGGACGATTCCGTATTCATTGGCGCTATTCCAGCAACAGGTCTCCTATTTTGTTGTGACAAATTCCTCCCACAACAATTGGCGTCCGAAGGAGGGGCCTAAAAAATTCATCGTTTGGAGGAGATATGGCGAGTAACAATTCCGATAGTGATAAGACACCATCTTAGGATGGTAATGGACGAAACAAAGGAAACAATGGTGATGTTTCCAACAAAGATATCTTGGACCATGTGGTCGCTATGTCTGAAAGAATTGACCATTTGGAGAAGAATTCCGAGAAAATGAAAAGGTGGCGTAAAAAGCAAAAGTCGAAGGCCAAAAAGAATGTGACTCCTACAAGGCTAGACTTTGAATCTGACAAAGATGCTGAGGACAATACTGATTATGTCCCATCTGATGAAGAAGAGGCTAAAAGAGATGAGGGTGACAAGCTTGATGGCATGAAAACTCAGGGTATTGAGGGTTCACCCACTAGAAGCCTAAGTGTTTTTAACAAAGTTGTCAAAAAACTGACTAACAAAGACCTTCGCCATAAATTGGGAAATACTGGAAGTAGAGACCGAAGGGATGGAAACGGGGGTTCCCACATTCAGGGTTCCCGAGAGTACAGAGAGAGATCCCACTCGGTACCCCTAAGGAGCAATTCCAGAAGGTCCAGGTCTGATGGTAGGAGGAGTTACAGACAAAGTGGTCACTCCTCTGGACATAGGAGCAGGAAATCACGCTCTACCAGGATCCCTACCGAGGAGGGTACCGGTCAGGATTCCAGCTCACACCAAAGCTCGGTTCCCCGGAGAAGTAAGACGGCTTATGAAGATGATGATTCTGGAAGTGACATGTTCTCATATGATGAGAATGGACAGTTTAAAATGTCTGATTGGAAGAAGGCCTTAGAGAAAATCAAGGAGGAGAAAAAGTTCAAATCTGGAGTCATTTCCGGCTCCCCATTCTCTGAGAAAGTAAAGAAGGCACCCCTGCCAAAGTTTTTTAAGATGAATACTGATTTGAAGTTCAATGGTAACTCGGATCCTGTTGAGCACTTGAGCCATTTTAATACAGAGGTGGATGTGTACCAAGTGGAAGATTTGGCTAGGTGCAGGTTACTAGCCTCCACTTTGAGTGGGAATGCCCACCAATGGTTCAAAAGGCTGGCTGAAGGATCCATTAAATCCTGGAGAAAGATGGGAGACCACTTTATCTCTCAATTCAGGGCTACCCTGGCCTATGCCCCACCGGTTAACACTCTAGCTAATATCAAGCAAGAGGAACGTGAGACTCTAAGGCAATATTTCAAAAGATTTAATGAACAAGTGCCTAAGGTGAAGAAGGCTTCTGATGAAACCCTAAAGAATTTCCTGATAGCCGAGGTTAGGCCAAAAAGTGAATTTTGGAAAGAGTTGCAAACTGAGGAGCCCGAAACCCTGGCAGAATTATATCAACAAGAGAAATCGTTCCTACAGCCCTAAAAGGGATTCCAACAAGAGGGCTACCGGGAGTGGTACCGCTGGTGTGGGAGCCCCCCGGTATGATGATAAGACTACCCCTATTGCTGTTAATGCAACTAAGGATAGAGTTTCTGTCAAGGATAGACTCACTCCAAGGGCTAATTTTTAGAAATATTCAGAATACACTCATTTGACTGTGCCCATTGGCCATATTCTTGAAGTAAATGAAAAAAGTGGAAAGAAGGACCAGGGGAAGTACTGTGCTTTCCATGAAGGACCAGGGGAAGTACTGTGCTTTCCATGAAGTGAATGGTCATGAGACTGCCGATTGCAGGCACTTGAAAGATCTAATCGAAGAATTGATTAGAAATGGATACCTGACTGAATTTGTGGCTCAAGAAGCTAAGAAGTATAAGGAAGGGATAGACAGCAAAGATAAAACTCTGGGGAATCAGGACAGGACTACCCGAGCTCTTAGCATCCACACCATCTTCAGTGGCCCTTACTTGGGGGGTGCTAGTCGGAATGCCATAGATAGGTATGCCCGGGAAGCTAGGGGGATACCCCTAACAAATGTTTTCCACCTTGCAGAAAGGACCCCTAAGTTGTTTAAATGGGAAACCGCTGATATTTCCTTTACCGAGGAGGATGCCAAGTGGGTTCACCACCCTCATAATGATGCTTTGGTGGTAATCGTGAGTATTGGTGGAATGAATGTGCATAGAGTACTGGTTGACAATGGAAGCTCAGTGAATATCTTGGCATACACTACGTTCCAGAAATTGGGACTCCTGGATAAAGAGTTCCTGCCTACCAATAATGAGCTATATGGGTTTACCGGTAACCCTGTTCAAATCATGGGAAAGATCAAGCTACCATTGACATTGGGTGTGGATCCCTGCAAGGCCACTCAAATGGCTGAATTCATGATAGTAAATGAAGACATCTCTCATAATGCAATTCTTGGGAGACCAGTACTGAAGGACATGAGGTTGGTAACCTCAATCTACCACTTTTCAATGAAGTTACCTACACCAAATGGCATTGGGTGTGTGAAAGGATGTCAACATGAATCAAGGGAATGCTATAACAAAGCTGTGCAGGTTGCCGAGAAGGCAGAGAAATCTACTCTAGCTGAAGAAAAGGCTGAGGGGGAAGCCATAATGAGAAGCCATGGGCTTGAGCCACAGAAATTTGAAAAGGCATCATGCAATGCCATCATGATAGTGGAGCTACCAGAGGAACCTACTGAAGAGGTTCCTATTTTTCGGGGGTAGTACCACCACAAAGTTTGCTGTTTGAAGCTTCCGAGAAAAATGATGAAATTCAAAATATTCCAGTGGAAGGCATAGTGAAAGATGCCTTAGATGATGATCTAGATGAAGCAATGCTGAAGAATGAAAACCAGGAAGTATTCAAAATATTGACCCTAGGATGCCCGGTACCCTGGAAAAGGCAGGAGCTGCCGAGAATACTATCCCCATACTGGTGGATACTGAAGATCCTAGTAAAGTTCTGAAAATTGGACAACAGCTGGATGAAAAGACAAGAGAGCGGTTGACCACTTTCCTTAAAAGCAACCTAGATGTGTTTGCATGGTGTCACTCTGACATGGTGGGGATTGACCCAAAATTCATGTGCCACCACCTGAATATTGACCCTGAAAGAAGGGGTATCCGGCAGAAAAGAAGGCCTGTTAGTGGTGAAAGGGCTACCGCCCTCCAGGAAGAGGTAGACCGGCTACTGAAGGCTGGCTTGATCAAAGAATCCTTCTACCCAACATGGCTGGCAAACCCGGTACTGGTCCGAAAGCCCAATGGGAAATGGAGGACATGTGTTGACTTTACTGATTTGAATAAGGCATGCCCTAATGATAGCTTCCCGCTACCCAGAATTGATTAATTAGTAGACTCCACGGCAGGTCATGCTTTGCTGAGCTTTATGGATGCCTACTCTGGGTATAACCAGATACCAATGTATGAGCCAGACCAGGAGCATACCAGCTTCATAACTGATAGAGGGTTGTATTGCTACGTGGGGATGCCATTTGGACTACTGAATGTCGGGGCTACCTATCAAAGGCTGGTAAACATGATGTTTAAGGAACAGATTGGTAAGACTATAAAAGTCTACGTTGATGATATGCTGGTTAAATCAAAGGTGGCAGCCGACCATGTGTTGCATTTATCTGAGATGTTTGATATCCTAAGGAAATACCGGATGAAACTAAACCCCCAAAAATGTGTTTTTGGTGTGGAATCTGGAAAGTTCCTTGGATTCATTGTGAACCATAGAGGGATAAAGGCAAACCCTGCCAAAATCAAGGCATTATTGGAGCTAAGATCCCCAAGGAATATAAGGGAAGTCCAAGGGCTTACCGGAAGAGTGGCAGCCCTAAACAGATTTTCGTCTCGGTCATCCGACAAATGCAAAGAATTCTTTAAGGCTATCAAGAAGGGTAAAAACTTTGAATGGGCCCCAGAATGTGAGGAAGCCTTCAAAAAGCTAAAAGATCAGTTGGGAAGCCTACCATTGCTCTCCAAACCCCTGGAAGGTGAGGTACTCATTCTATATCTAGCTGTTTCTGAATACTCCATAAGTGCTGTGTTGATCTGGGAGGAAGAGCAAGGTCAATACCCGGTATACTATGTGAGCAAAAGGCTGTTGGATGCGGAAACCCGGAATCCCAGCATGGAAAAGCTAGCATATACTCTAATATTGGCTTCCAGGAAGCTAAGGCCTTACTTCCAGGCCCATAAAATCAAAGTTAGAACATCCTTCCCGCTAAGGCAAGTGATGCACAAGCCGAAAGCCTTCGGTAGAATGATGAAATGGGCTGTCTAGCTAGGACAGTTTGAAATAGATTACAAGCCCTGAACTCCTATCAAAGGCCAAGCATTGGCTGATTTCTTATTAGAGTTTCATCCAGATTTTGAGGTTACCGGAGAGGAATGCCTACCGGTACCCCCAGCAAGCGAGGGGGAGACGGAAGGCCCTCACCTATGGTGGAACTTATACGTGGATGGAGCAGTGAACAACCATGGGGCAGGTGCTGGAATAGAGTTGGTAACCCCAGAAGGGCACCGAATTCAGAGTGCCATACACTTTGGTTTCAAGGCTACCAACAATGATGCGGAGTATGAGGCCCTGATTGCTGGTTTGAAACTAGCTCTGCAAATGAAGGTAGAATACTTGAATGTGTTTAGTGACTCTATGTTGATTGTGTGGCAAATCGAAGGGAGCTTCCAGAGCCGGGGTCCCCGTACTGAACTCTATATGAGGTATGCCCAAGAACTCATTAGTAAGTTCAAGTTACTGAATCTGAATCAGATCCCAATGGTGGAAAATGCCAAAGCCGACGCCCTTGCCAAATTGGGATCCCAAAAAGAAACTGTTTTACTAGGGGTAATCCCCCTTCAAGTTCAATTCCAGCCAAGTATCCATCGAGAGGAGGTTATGGAGATAGAATGTTCTGTGGAAAGCCAATGGACAACCCCAATACGTGAGTACATCACCAAGGGAGTGCTTCCGGAAGATAAAGATGAAGCCCGGAGGCTGAAATACAAGGCTGTCCGTTATATGATCTATGATGGCATCCTACTACTTAAGTGCATATCTGGAAATGAATGTGAGTATATCTGGAAATGAATGTGAGTATATCCTAAGGGAAATTCATGAAGGCATCTGTGGCAATCACTCCGGGGGTACCTCCCTTGCCCATAAGGTGCTTTGGCAAGGCTACTACTGGCCTACCATGAAAGCTGATGCTTATGACTTTGCCAAAGCTTGTGATCAATGCCAAAGGTTTGCTAATTTCAATAGAAACCCAGCTGTGGAACTAAGGCCCATTGGAAGCCCCTGGCCCTTTGTAATATGGGGAATTGACCTGATTGGGGAGCTTCCTAAGGGCAGAGGTGGTGTGAAATCACTACTAGAAATATGTCAATAGACATCGGTTTTTAGCCGTTGTAAAAAAAATTTTTGGGCGATGTCTATGCGTGTGTAGAGAAAGGTCCAAACTTTAGACATCGGTTTTTAGCCGATGTCAAAGATGAATATACACAATGGTTCTCTTAAATAAATTGATGTCTTTCCTGTTGTTTAACATCGATTTTTTATAGAAGAACTGATGTTTAATACTAGCTTAGACATCAGCTCATTAAAAAAACGATGTTTAACACAACCTTTAAAATCAGTTTCTTTAAGAAACTAATGTCTTTGAAATAATATTGAAGTAGTACAATTTGAACATTACTTGTTCTAAACACATAAATACCACAAACAAACCAAGACAATCAAATATAAATAACCAAAATCTAGTTATATATTACCAACCAAACCAATTCAGTACACGCAATAACGACAAAACCAATACTACATTATCAAATCAAAGTTCATCCCTACTACATTACCAAAAGGACAAAATGAAAGTACTAGCTAACTGTGCAATTTTATGTTACAAATCAGGTCTTCTTTGTGCAGTTGGCCGAACTCTTTCTTCTTGTTGTTAATAACAATAGGTTGGTGCCCAAATCATAGAACATAAGTTGGACGCCAAACTGCTTCCTGGTCTATCACCTATTTGGGAAAAATAGTAAAGTTTGTTAATTACTTAAATCTGATCACAACTACGGAATTCAAACATAATGAGTTATTACATATGCAAGCTAATTTACAACAAAGTTCACACTGAACTAAAGGTCAAGTGACAAACCTCCTCTAAACTGAACTCCTAATACTCATACTCTTCGACCTCCATGTTATTTGCCAAATCAGCCAGTCTATCCAAATATTTGTCGGTCAAGTCTTTATGATATCTCTTTCTTCTGCACAGACCGCTGATCTGCGTGCCATGAGATGATATTTGAGCTATCCGCTTTTCAGAGAGACAAGAACAGAAACTTTGATTCTTTGAAAGGCAGTAAACCAAATGTTAAACTAACAAGACAAGATCCATGGTTATTAGACAGTTGAGATGAATCTTCATTTCATTATAAATAGAACATACATCTACTGATAGGCGTAACAATGAACTATTACTAACAAATCCCTAGATAACGTATGTAGCATCCTAAAAGAATTGTCAGGTAATGTTAAAATTAACTAAGCATGCATGCCAAGAAAAACAGAAGAAATATTTTCAGTTACAATTTATGCATTGTAAATATAAGAATTTGAAAAACATATAATGTTGGTCATATTAAATTAACTTTGCAGTAGCCGACCCAATACGCTTATCCCTACCAGAAGCATTTTTATCATTTCCACGAAGAATGGCATATTTATATTTATCCTTAAACCTAAAACAGAATAAACGACCATCATTTCATTTTATAAACGAACTTTATAATTCTTTTCCAGAGATTTAACAATACCATTTCTTGTCACCAAGAAGCTCCACTTAAATTATATATTTTAAAAGTTGACTCCACTTAAAATTTGACTAGGAATGAGAGTTTAACTGTGAAGCAGAGTAACCACTGCAAAAAATAAATTAATTGCTACAATATACAGTCAATACCTTAAGGTGGTTTTGTATAGATGTGCCACTTATAATTATACGGTGAGCAGCTGGTATCTAAAGAAAACTTTTGGCTCTTTGTGTACTAGGATTCTTTATAAGATGACCCTGAAATTGGTTATGCCAACAAAAAATTAGGTCAACAAATTAACACTCTATTCACTATTCAATATATAGTAATTATGCATAGATTGAACAATCATATGAAAGGCAAGTGAATGGGATAAAATTACATAACCATACTATAAAAAAGACTGTTGCAGCTAGTATGTGGAGAGCATGTACATTAATCATAAGAGTGTAAGTCAGAAACTAGAATCCCCAAGTCCAAACCAACTATACATTATAATGACATCTCAGTGGCATGCAATCAAAAGAAAGTTATAGAACAGGAATACTACCTCAAGGACAGTAACACAAGTAGATGAGGTTATAAAGTAACTATTTTACTATACATTACATCAAACTATCAACAATGTATAGGTCTTAGTTCTTGTAGGACAATCCAGAGTAATAAATGGAATGGTATGTCTATTTTAAGCAGCCTATATAAGGTAACAGAACAATAAACCAAAGATCTATAAATATATAAATACCTCATCGAGTATCATATAATCCCAGGCATCTTCAAGTATGCAACAAAATAATTGAGTATTTGAGATAAACAAAAACAACTCACCAAGTACGTGAGAATAACATTCAATATGGCTTCTTCATCATCTTCACCTATACGTATTTTCAATACTAGAAACAGTGCAATAGACATCACCCTTTTGACATCGGTTGGTGAAACCACCGATGTAAAAGGAACTTTTCACATCAGTATAAAATATAGCGATGTTAAAGACGTGTTTGAACATCAGTTATCAACGTAACCATTGTCTAAGTATGTGAAATTAGTTTTTGGACATCAGTTATTCATGTAACCGTTGTCTAACTGAATTTTTACAAAAAAAAAAAAAAGAAGTCGTGCCAAATTACTTCCCCCCTTATTACACAAAAACTCCCCCCTTAACCAAAATTTCATTTCCCTTATTACACAAAAACTCCCCCCTTAACCAAAATTTCATTTCCCCCGTTAACCCAAATACTACTTTCCCCCTTTCCCCCCTTTCCCCCATTTCTCTAACATTGCAGTCAGTTCTTGTAACACCCCCAGATCCGGGGTCCGGGATCGGGTCGTTACAGTCTTATTTTCCATGATTAATACTTTACTTGAGTCCATAATAAATAAATCACCTGCTGTGACCCCACAATAATAACCACTCACACACACACAGTTATAGTCCCAGAGATGAAATTGAAATAATTCTTGCATTACTGGTTTACGAATAAAAGTTATTACAAGCCAAAAGGATAACATCATAAGTTTAAAAGTTTTGCCGTTGATTAATCATTATTGATACATATAATTAAACTGGTAATCAAAGGCTGCTGAGCTATGCTACCTCAGCAATGGCAGCGATGATATCAACGGGTAGCCCTGTGGGGCGGGTAACCTGCTTGCGCCGAGTGCGCCTGACGCGGGCCATGAGACCTAGCTGTTGTTGTGACATAATAAATAAGCAAGGGTGAGCAACAGCCCACCAACAATATATAACTGTGCAGTAATATATAAGACAGTTCAAAGATATGTTTTGAAATCATATGCCATGCATTAGAGAAAATATTGCCAGTTTAATATAAAGGATGAAGTTACAAGGTAACTCAACAGATATATATTTCGTGGAAGCATATGCTATGCCAAAATAAGCAAGATAGCATCATTTTCATAAAAATAGGAACTTGCAGAATGATATTGCAATTCCAGTTTGAAATACTTTTCAACTCTGCCAACTATGATGGTGTTGCAGAAAATTTCCAACATTGAGTGATGAACTAATACGGGAGCATTGCCGCGCCAGATGCCCTGACGTTTACGGGGATCAGTCGTATGCCATGCATCTCATCAGTCGTTCTCTACATGTAGAAGGTAGCTCCGACGGATTTACTTGTCTACCGCCCTCTGGAACTCCTAAGCCAACGGTTGGGCTATTGCTGGACCGGCGCCACTCGGCCACTTACGCGTCTCCTAGTTCATTCCACATCCATAACTTTGAAACGTAAAGTTCGTCCCCCTTTCCCCAAGTATAATACTTGTTGATAAGACTCCACAAGGTAGTCATATCTAAATGGAAAGGAAAATTTACCAATATTTCCCAAGCTGCTGCTTGTTAATGGATAATGACTTGTTCCAACATTCTTACCCCTCGAATAATGAGTGGGTACACGTAATACCATGAATAATAGCAACCAAGTTGCGAGTGAACGAATAATTTATGACCGGGCAGTCACAAGATAAATAACATTCTTCAAGTCAGGTTCCCTTATATTCGAATCGAAGGAAGAATGGAATTACTGAGAACCTTCCTTGATAATATAATAATAATAATAGGACTCTAAAATAATTTATATATAATATTCGAGGGTTGATGATACTATGTGAATGAAACCAAGTATCTTAGAAACGAGTTAGAAGAATTAAATAAACATTCCAAGAATATTTCTTGAGTCACGGGTATTGGAAAGGTGTTGCTAGGAATAATCTTTGAATAACTGTTCAGAATAATATTCATTGGACGAATAATGAATATTCCCATTAATAATAATAGTATTTTATTGATGAAATAATCGTCAAATGGATATTTGAAATAATATTCATTGAATAAATAATGAATATTCAACTTAAGAATGATACTTATTGATGAAGTAATTATCGATTGAATATTTGAGACCATATTCATTGAATAAATAATGAATATTCGACTTAATAATAATTATCGAAGAAATGAATATCGAATGAATATTTAAAATCATGTTCAATAATAGAATTGACTTTAACTGAATGTCGAAGATAATATTTATCGAATAACTGAAGTTCGAATCAATGCTCAACTAATATTTATAAAATAAATAGAGATCGAATGAATATTCGAAATAATATTCATTTAAATAAATAACCTCGAATGAATATTCAAAATAATATATATCGAGTAAATAAGAATGAATATTCTCTAATTAAATAACTTAACTGAGAGTTCGAAATAATATTCGAATATTTAATCGACTTTAGATGAATATTAAACATATAATATTCCTCGAATAAATAAACATCTGATGAATAATCCGAATAATATTTATCAAATAATCTCAAGGAATATCCCAACAATATTCACCAGATAACAAATGGAAAATATTTACTTAAATATTTTCCTCTGAAAATAATATCAATATATCAAGGAATATCGACTCCCGGTCTATAATCAAAGAATGAGATTCACTGCCCTTCGATTAAGGGTCTAAATAATTTCCGGCTTATAACTGATATATATCAATCTAGCTTATAAGCCAACAATAAATCAGGGAATAAGTATCACAATATAACTCGAAGATAGGCATGCATGCTATGGCATATGTATAACAGAAAGTATATATATATATTCACAACAACAGCCTTATAAAAAGGATTTGAAACTTGCCTGGAAATCGAGTACGAGTAGGGGTAGGAGTAGCGTGTCCCGGGTCAGCCTGATGATCTATAATTAGCCAAGGCATTCGGGATTAATCACTTAACACCTTTCAAAAGGTTACGTATAAACTTAACTTAAATCGAAACACGTTTTCAAGTCGTTTCGTTATACCCCTCTAATTCACTCTTACTATTGCTTTTATTACCCGATACTTGTTCGTTACTAAAGCATGACATTACACTTACATATGGTAAGTATTTAAATCGTATAAGTTTTAAAGTCGAAAGATTAGACCTCGATATTTATCGATCGTTTTCTAAGTGGTTTACCGAAGTTATAACCAAGTATACCTCTTAGGGGTACTTTCGTACTTAACCATGATTCGAACATTTTTATAAAATCGGAAAACGATCCATTTGACATGCGGTCTTCTCCCACACCTTCCTTTTTATCTCTATTATTTAATTATCATGATTCGCCACTGATTAAACAACATTAAAGGGAATCAATTTCAATTACGAACGTTTGATTACGGTTTCGAACCACTTTTACGAATTTAATCATAACTCCTAAACCGTAAGTCTGTTTCATGCGATCTTTATATCGAAACGAAGCTTATAACATAATCTAGCTTATCATGGCAAAAGTCGAAGCTAAACAGTGAGTTATACCTTCTGTCAAATTCGTGTTCTTAATGTTAACGAAATTTCGGCATTACGACGGCTATAAATCGAATATTTCTAAATTCCAAACCTTCCAATCATCAAGGTATCCATCCCAAACAACATATACATGATATATCACCATGAACTGAGGCCAAGCAATGCCTTTCCGTTCATCTAAACTATTTTTAACATTTATCAAAACTACATCTTAATCATGCTTATAATCATGCTAATAACATGAACATAATACTAACTAAGCTAGATCCATCAAGAACATGCAAAATCTCAAAGTAAAGCCTAGGGTTTCAAGTTGTTATACCTTCCTTGGAGTATGATCTAGCCTCACTAAGCCTTGATCTATCCTTGAATGGTCCTAAGCTAGCTAAATCCATCATGAAAAACAAGAAAAAACAAGATTAGTTCATAGAATCACTATTCACCCTCCTCTTGGATGAATTCTTTGAAAATGGAAACAAAGGTGTTTGGCTTTGAAATTTTTAGGAGATCACTTTTATGAATTATGGAACTCACCATAAAAATTACAAGGTCAAGTGATGGTTGGAAGCTTGATTTGTGTTTTGGAATTAAGGTAATGCCGAATGGAGTGTAAATGGGGGGGGAGAGTATTTTGCTTGGTTGATCTTTCAATATTGCATAAAGTGGAGAGTTTATGATAATATCTCATCTTAAGGCTACTTTATTAAAGTTGTGAAGTGTTGGATGAGGAAACACCTTGACAAGTGTTGAGTTTATGGTGGTTTAGAGCTTACTAGCTAGTTACTTGCTAAGTGCTTGGTTGCATGCTCTAAGGTTCTAGTTCCTTGATTCTAGTTTGGTTAGTAGATATTTTATACATAGCACATGCATGCATCTTAGTCTCTGCTTGCTCTTTTGTCCGGTTATTGCTCGATTCGATTGATCGTTTATAGGAATATCTCACGGATTCCTAGTTAGGGTTTTACCGAAAACCTTCTTAATATTTATAATACTATTCCTCATCTTTCTTAATACTTCTCGAATTTAAATTCCTTAATTCCCTTTTATAATTCTTTAAGTATTGCAGTGTCCAGGGAAATCTCGGAGAAAATAAAAGTGCTCTTTTTCTGAATCCGACAGCTTTTATATACACTTATTTTCTTCCTGGATCACTAATACGAACTCAGAAATCCGTTCCGAATACCGGGTATAACATTATTATAATAATATTCCAAATTCCACCAAAATCACTATTCATCACTTATTTTTATTTAATTCCTATAATTAGGAAAATGAACCTGGTTCACTCTCGAGTGCTTCTTAACCTTTTTACGGAACCGCTGGACTTATAATAGATATTGATTTGGATGACACAAGAATAATCTTACTTGAAGTAATATACTTATATCCTTAGGAGATAGATCATTCTTATCTATGCCGTCAACCAAAAGTATTCTGCATGACATATAAATAATTGAATTCAAATCTATTCCATTCATTTAATAGATCTTCGTTACATCGCAGTCATAACCACTATTCATTCCTACATTATTACATAATAAAAAGTTTTTTAATTCTACCAAAAATCTGGGTTCTTACAGTTCTACTCTCTCTCTCACACGAATCCTAATATCACACAATCTCCCTTTCCGTATATTAACTCTCTCTCCTCAACATCTAACCATCCCTCCTCTTCCACGAACCCTAATTTCACACTCAATTTTTTAAACCCTAGTTCAATTAAGCTTTAACCCTTGTTCAATTAAGCTTGGAGTTCGTTCAACAACTTTATTATCTTGGTTTGCTTCGATTTTTGTCTTCAATTAGCAGCTTTATTATCTTGGTTTGCTTCGATTTTTTTCTTCAATTATTTTCAAAATTTTATTTTTTGTTTAATTTACTTCATTTTATTTTCTTTACTTCAACAGATCTGATATTTTTGAGTTCTAAATAAATTTGAGTTGTATGTGTATAATTTTTATACATGCATGTGTATGTATCTTGTTTTTGTTTTATGTTTTGGTGTATATTTTTGTTCATTTGCCATTGTATATGCCCTGTATAGGCTGTATATAACGTTTCTTCAATTAAATCATTTTTAGGACTGATTAATAAATTTGATATATTTTTTTATTTATACGCCCTGCTACTCATGGTATGTTCTGTACTTTAGGTTTTTGTTTGCTTTTTCTTTTGGTCAAATATTTATATGCCTTGTTACTTTATGTTGGTTGGTTTATTTTGTGAATTTTGGTTCATGTTTGGATATTTCATGTTGTTTGATTTGAGTATTTACTTCGATTTTGCAGGAGCGTATTGATTGAGCACTTACGACGATATTTTCTGGACTCAAACTCTTGAGGTTAGTCTGCTACTAACACATGATAAATTTTTTTAATTAACTGGTTATTTAATTGTGATATTATATTTAAGATATCATGATGAAGTATGAACAATTGTTATGACTTGTACCTTATAAATGATAGAGCAGAGCACTTAGATTTAATTGTTAAATCCTGAATTTTTGTTATATTCATTGAGCTGATATATGATTGAGAAAATTGCGAGAATGATATTTGAAGAAAGCTAAAAAATTTGACAGTGCTTACTTGTCCATCCTTCTTTGTTTCTTTTATGTCCTTATTTATTTCGTTTGTCATTGTTAATTTATTTATTGCATCTATATATATTTTGAATTGTATTCTTTTCTATGTTTAAATGACAATGATGTAGATTGCTTTGGTTATAAATGTTCCCAAATTTATGGATAAGTCATGGATTTTGGCATATAGGGATTCGTTAGAATATGAGATTGGGGTAGAAAATTTCTTGATATATGCCAAAGAAAATGCACTCAATCCTAAGAAAATTCCTTGTCCATGTGGACGGTGCTCTAATTTTAAAAAATTCAGTGTAAAAATAATTAGGGGTCATTTATATGAAAATGGTTTTTGTCTAGGGTATGTTGATTGGATTTGGCATGGAGAAAAAGGTTGTAGTTCTGGTGATAGTACGTGCCCTTCTTCGAAGCACGTTGATGCATCACAAACTAGAATGGTTTGTGAAGTAGCATATGATGATATGGGTGATTACAAAGATCATTCCCATGAATTCGAGAGGTTTGTGGTTGATGCTGAACAACCTTTGTTTGAGGGTAGTGAGGGTACTAAGTTAGAGTCAATGTTAAAACTACAAAACTGGAAATCTATGTTTGGTATTAGCGATGTCGCCTTTACGAAGCTGTTATCTTCTGTTGGCTCTTTCCTTCCTAGTGGTCATGTGTTACCGGTTAATGCATATGAAGCAAAAAAAAACCTTTCTGATTTAGGGCTTGAGTATATAAAGTTTCACGCATGTCCGAATGATTGTATACTATATAGGGGAATAAATAGTGATGCTTCCGAGTGTCCCAAGTGCCCTGTATCTCTTTGGAAGGTGGGGAAAGATGGTAAAGTTAGGGTTAACATTCCGGCAAAAGTTATGTGGTACTTTCCAATTATTTCCAGATTTAAACGGATGTTTAAATCTGCCACTCGAGACTATCAGGAGGTGCATAACGAAGATGATTTAGGAGACACGATCTTGGAAAATCACCCATTTTATTCTGCAATACCACCATGTGATGTCGTTGATACTGTTGATGATAGTGTTAGCAATCGTAGAGAGAATATTGAGGGAATTTGGATCAAAAAGTGATTTGTATAATGTAGCTTTATGTATTTTGTCGTCTGTGTACTAATTAAAGTGGATAGTAGTGTTACCATTATATTAAGATTTTCTTCCATTTTTTTAAGTGTACACCTGGAATGACTATATGACTGTGTACTTTGCGGTTTTTTAATTGTATACTTGCAAACTAATTGAATATTACTTTCAGTTTGCATTTCTTAAATGTATACTTGCATTGACTAATGTAACCTCAATTTTACAGATTGAAGTAGACAAATGGCACCTAAAAAGCAGAGAAAGTAGAAGGTACAGTTTGAAGAAGGTTGCAACCCTAAAGGAAGTGAACAATTGTCGCCAGAGGATAAATTATTGGAAACTCGAGAAGAGACAGAAGCGGGACAACAAACTCAAGCTGAACCTTAAGGGTCAGATTCTGTACCAGCAACAGTTACTAGTACTGAATCTACCAAAAAAAGGTATGGAGCTGCTCGAGGTCCTTCTTCTATGTATAAAGTGGTGGTGAGGAAGGCTAAGGGCAAGAAGTTTAAGGTCAGATTCAACGCACTTGGAGTTCCTATCGGCAAAACTAGGTGTACCTTGCAATCATATGTAGGAATGTTGGCCAGGACTATGATTCCAATCGATATACCGAGTTGGCCAAATGTGGATCATGACTTAAAAAGGAAGTTGTGGCTTGATATCCAGGTAAATCCAAGGATGCTGCAACCCATATATTAAGTTACTTGTTCTTAATATGTTCTCAGTTTGAATTGTGTTGTTAATTATTTCAGAATACATTCAAAATTCCTCCGGAATCTGAGGCCTTCATTTTAAAGTCTACTGGTACAAAGTGGAGACAGTTTAAATCCATATTGACTGCTAAGCATGTGATGCCATGTATCGAAGAAAAGAAGAAACTCAAGAAGCCTCCGAAGAAGTATGAATTTATTGGTAAAGATGTTTGGAAGAAGTTTGTTTCTCAAAGGACCCCTGATAAATGGATGGTATACATTATTTTAATTTTTTTTTTCCATTTTCAAGATTTTTAAAAAAGTTATTATTAATTACTAATTAGACAACATACCTAAGTAGATAATTATTTTGAAAATTATAAAACAATTAAATAAAAAATGATACATTTTAAATGTTTTGCTACAGCCAATTCGTACCTCACAGAGTGAAAGGGTGAAGAAAAGGAAATATCCACACCGAATGTCCAGAAAAGGCTACTTAGGTTTGTAAGAAGAAGAAGTAAGATTAGTTCTCCTTGTTATTGTAATTTCAGTTTGTCAATGGATTATAAATTTAATTTTTTTGTTTAGGTGAAGAAGGGAAATTTGGAGCCCGGAGAAGAACCTGATAGGGCAATATTCTGGAAGAAAGGTCGCAAGCGAAAGGGCCAGGATGTTGATGTTCCTGAACTAGTTGTGATATGTGACAGAATTGTAAGATAGCCTCTATTTTTTATTTTTTTAATTTGTTAGTGAAAACATGATTACTTTGTGCATGTATATATTGATGTTTGTTTTGGTGGTAGGATTCCTTTCTAGAAAAGAAGCGTACGGGTGAATTCGTACCGTCTGGAAGTGATGATGTGCTATCTAGAGCATTGGAAACTCCAGAGCACTCAGGTAGAGTCTGAGGAGTTGGGAGTTTTGTCACACCAACAATGTTTTTTAATTTGCCAAGAGAAAAAAGAACCAGAATTAGCAGGGCAGAGTTGTTGGCCCGTGACCGACAAAGGGATGAGGAAATGGAAAGAGCAAGAGAAGAAAAGGAGAAAACAAAACAAGAGATTGTTGAGCTTAAGGCGATGCTTAATTCATCCAGTTTTCCCTCTCCAATATTGTCGGACAAAGCAAGTTGCCAACCAGGAAAAGAAGTGGTTCATGATGAAGCACTTATGAAAAAACCAACAGCTAAAAAAGAGTTGATTGTTGAAAGTGTTCCTGTTGACCCTACTCCACCTGTGAAAATGGTAAAATAAAGTTTTATATAGTTGTGGATATGGGAGACAACACTACAGTCCCTGAAGTTTATAGTTTGACATATTCTTATAAATGTAGGGTCTGCGATCCTGTGAGCTGTCAGTGGACAATATAACAAACAAGGTTGCATTTGGTACAGTTTTTGATGAGCCAGGAATGAACACTGTTGTACACGGAGTGCCTATGCAGCCTGGATGCATTCGTGTGTCAGTTGACGGAGCCATCCAACCAGATGCCTTGGCCTAAGGACTTGATCACTTTCGCACCTGCTGTGGTATACTTTGTCCAATCTCTTATCATTTTTTCTTCTACATTTTTTAATAAATATTTTACTTGTACATTATTAGAATAACTACGAGAATAAAATGGTTTGCTATTTAAGTTTTGATTAATTAGTTGCAGAAAATAAGAAAGGAAGGGTTGTCGTCAAAGAAAAAAGAAAATAATGAGTTGCAAAGGTTGGCAGCTTTATTTCATAAAGTGGAACCAATTAAGAATGTGCCAAGCGGCTTTAAGATGTTGTATAAATATGCAACGACTTTAATGAAAGAGAGCGGGGTCTCTATACCAATTCCATGTGATGCTGATGTGTTTGGACTAGAGAAAGTTATATACATATTGCATGAGAATTTAATCGCCTTGTTAGAATTTGATGAAATTGGTCAAGCTGCAATAACTGCACATATGTCGTAAGTTCGGTTTTTTTTTTCCTAAATTTTTCTCATTCTACATATTTGTTCGAAAATATTTAGACCTTTACATATCATTTATTTATAGGTACTTGCACACTGTTGTTCGTAAGAATAACGATTTGGATATGTTTGCATTTTGTGATCCGAGAGCCACATATAACCTTAACAAAGAATTCCATTCTTATGTTGTTAACCGATTGAAAGAGGGTAGTTACGATCGCATGTTTCTTATGCCGCATAATCTCAAGTAAGTGCTTTATGCTAAGTAATAAAGTAAGCCTTTTCTGCTAATTAATTAAGTTTTATATTTAACTTTTAAAAAAACTGACTTGATATATTTGTTACAATCATCACTGGATTTTGATCGTAATATGGGTTGATGAAATTTTGATCCTTAATCCTCTGCCTCATCCAGCACATTTTCCCGAATTGGAAAACGCATTATCGAGGTAAATTATTTTTGCACTCAGATTTGAATATATATCGATTATTTTCCAGCAGTGTTCTATTGTTATTGACACAATGTTATTTACTTGTGCAGTGCAATTAAATCTTTCAATGCTGAAACAGGGAGGGGAAACAAATTTCCAAAAATTAAAAATCTTGCTGTACGTAATGCAACACGTTATTTTGTGATATTTTATATTTTGGTTTTTCGTTCTTTACTACTAAGCAATATTGTAATTAAATATAAAACTTTATGATAGGGATCTCCTAAACAACCTGGTGGCCATGAATGTGGTTACGTTGTCATGCGTTACATGAAGGATATAATTGAGGATAAAAAGTTGACATTTATTACTAAGGTATACTTTTCGGTTAATTGATGGATTTGACTGAAATATTATATAACTATAGTTGCTACACTATGAAACCAGGTGCTAGCTGGTTTCTTCTTATAGCTAACAACTGTTACTTGGTTATATTTTTTACTGGGCGAGCAAGACTCGGAAGACTTACAAGATGGAGGAGCTTGACGTGGTGCGTTTAAAGACGACTGAGCATATCCAAGACAGTATAACAGGGGTTTAGCACATTTAATTGGCATCCTAGGCCTGCTTCCTTTAACTTTGGTGTTAAGTCTCTTGAAATTTTAGGTAATTGGTTTTGAGTACTTTTGAATCATATGCCAATGGCAGTTGTTGGAAGATTAGTAGTTGTTATGGCATACTTTTAACTCTAATGTTTTTCATTTGCAAGCTTGCATGCTTGTCGTTGGTTATGTTGCTTTTATCGGATTTTTATGGAGTTGATGTAGCTAACTCATGGATTTCTTTGGTATTAATGTTAATGTTGTCGTTGGTTTAATTTGGTGCTCTTTTGTATGGTTTGGTTCTTATACATGTATATGCACAAGAGAGGTTGGATGTAAACAAAGTTACATCATCAAATAATTTCAAACTGATGTTGATAAGCATAAATGACAACGGTTTTTCGATAAGTAACTAATGTTGATAAGCATAAATGGCAACAGTTTTTTGAGATTTAACTGATGTTGATAACAACTTACAACGGTTCATTGCAAATGGACTGATGTCTTAAACGGGTTAGACATCAGTTATTGTCAAGGAAACCGATGTCTGAACCAACTTTGACATTAAAGTATCATGACAAACCGATGTTAATAATAACGTTTAACAACAGTTCGATTTATGAACTGATGTCAATAATACTATAGACATCGTTTTTTCTAAGACAACCGATGTATTTGTCCATTTATGCCTTATGTGTGTTCTTTTTTAAGGTAATATAAGTTCAATATATAGCATTTTTGAAAATGTTAACCTGTCATTTTATCGTAGAATATTACCTAAAGACATCAGAAATCAAGTGCAAAACGTTGTCTAGTTCCTACTTAGACATCGGTCATAAACCGATGTCTAAAGATCCTGACCTTTCTCTACACATGCGAAGACAACGCTCCCAGAAACTTTTAGACATCGGTTTTTAACCGATGTCTATTGCACTTTTTCTAGTAGTGTTTAGAAGAAACTGAGCTGAGTACCAAACTTACACAGAAAAACAACTTCGATCCAATCAAAATATACAAGAACATCTTTACCATGTTCCTCTATTACCTTGAACACAACTCTCGATGGGTATCCCATTTCCAAAAAACAGTTACTTATCTTGCTGCCTGAAGTACTTGACTAAACAGCAAAAACACTGTATATATTTACCACAAGAAGAAAAACAAGCAGCAAGAATCGAACCAATAGTCCAATACAACACATATAATGTCATTATACAAGGAAATAACAATATATCTAACAGAAAATAGGAAAACATACATTAATAAAATCATTTTCCCAATTTTTCCTTCATTTCAACTTATAAAATAGATCAACAACATAACATTATAGCCTCAGATTCAACGCAAATAATTAACTAAGTATAATTTACGTATAAGGGATACACACATACACACACAAAGTGATACAACAGACCTAATAAAATCAATTGATTTTAGAGCTTTATTATCAAGAATGAAAAGAAAAACAGAGCATAAATTGACCTCACAAGTCTGTGGAGTAGAGATTGGAATAGGAACCAAAACTGAGGAAACTGAACTAAATGCCTCAAACTCATCGTCGCTCCAATCAATATCCTCGCTATCTCCACTCGACATCTGCTTCCACAAATTCCAAATTAACAAAACATACATACACATAGATACGTACATATAGGGAGAGGGAGAGAGAGGGGGAGAGAGAGGGGGAGAGAGAGAGGGAGTCAGCATCTTGCGTTGTGGAGAGAAAACGCGGCTCCGCTGCAAAAACACAAATGGAGGAAGTTTTGAACCTTCACGTAGTAGATGAATAAATCAATTTACAGCGAAGAAAGGGGGTTAGATTCGAGTTGAAGAAATTGATTGAAGAAATCGAGTTAGAAAGGGTGCTAATTGAAGCTAGGGTTCCTGAGGGTTCTGGAAAAGGGGGGAGGCGGAGTAGAGTTTTTGAGAAGCTGTGTTTTTGTTTTATGTTTTGATTTTGTTTTTGTATTTTATGTTTTCATTTTTAGAGTTTTGATTTTTGTTTTATGTTTAGCTGATGAATGTTTGCATAAGGCGGGGAGTGAAAATTTGTATAAGGCGGGGAGTGAAAATTTGTAAGGGAGAATTTTTGTTAAGCGGGGGAAGTTGAAAGGGCTGAGCTCGCGAATATTTTTTTAAAGGCATCTAATACATCAGTTGGAAACAAAAACAAATGTCTATATATAACCCAAAGATTTTAAAAATTCATAAAGACATCGGTTATTTTAGCAACCGATGTCCAAAACAATGTTTAACATCGCTTTTAAAATAACTGATGTTATAAATGTCTTTAACATCGATGGTTTTTTAAGCCGATGTAAAAGGGGTGATGTCTAATCCACATTTTCTAGTAGTGAATATGGTGTGGTAGCCGTTGACTACTTTACCAAGTGGGCAGAGGCAGAACCCCTGACTACCATCACTACCGGCAAGCTGAAGGAATTTGTCTAGAGAGCAATTATATGTAGATACAGGGTGCCGTACAAGTTAATTTCAGACAATGGCAAGCAATTTGATAGTAAATAAATGAGAAGTCTATGTGAGGACTTGGAAATAAAGAAGGATTTTTCAACCGTTTGCCATCCCCAAAGCAATGGGCAAACGGAAGCTGTGAACAAAATCATCAAACACACTCTAAAAGCCAAGTTGGAAGACAAAAAGGGAAATTGGCCAGAGGAGCTTCCAATGATCTTGTGGTCTTACAACACCACTCCTAGATCCACAACCTGGGAGTCCCCTTTTGTACTAGCCTATGGCTGCGAGGCTATGGTTCCCGTGGAAGTAGGAACATGGTCCTACCAGAGGGATAGTTTCAGTCAAGAATCAAATGAAATAAACCAGAGGCTGGCCCTGGATGTGGTGGAAGAAACTCGGGCTACCGCCCAGCTGAAACTTGCAGCTTACCAACAGAGAACCCATAAATACTACAACAACAAGGTACGCCCTCGACCTCTCAAGGTTGGCAACCTAGTGCTGAGAAGAGTGATGCCCAATATGCGGGTTCTTAGACACGGAGCCTTTGGAGCAAATTGAGAAGGGCCTTACAAAATAAAGTCTATTTTTTGGGAAGGCACCTACCACCTTGAAGACATGGATGGGAACACCATTCCACGTGCTTGGAGTGCCGAGCACCTTAAGAAGTACTATCAGTAAGACTCTTTTCAAAGAAAATGTAGGCCTCTTTCAGGCTTAGGATGAATAAAGGCAACCTACTAGTTGTGGTTGTGTCATTTCCCTTCCAGTTCTTAGGATTTCATGATTTTTAGTAGATGCCCGGGGGGTAGTGGATGTACACCCCTGTCTGGATGAAATTTGATGTAATCGTACTCTTTGATTTTCAGTAAAAGTAGAAGTTGATTGTTTATTTTTACACTCACCACTTATAAATATTTGAGAAAAGGAAGATATAAAATACCTACAAGCATAGTTCTACATGGTAGCCAGGCTACCATCCAGAACTAGGGGGTAGTAGGGAATACACCTTTTAGTTTAATAGGTTGAAATTATAAGAATTTTAAACTTTTCATGGTTCTTACCAGACATGTATGGAACCTTGAGTGGTTCACATGGCTTACTTGGTCACCAGGGCATGTATGGAACCCTGATCGGCATACATTACTCCCTTCATCAATTGGGCTTGTGTGGTACCCTGATCGGCACACTTGGATCCCTTTATTACCAGACATGTACGGAACCTTGAGTGGTTCACATGGCTTACTTGGTCACCAGGGCATGTATGGAACCCTAATCGGCATACATGACTCCCTTCATCACTTGGGGTTTGTGTGGTACCCAGATCGGCACACTTGCATCCCTTTATTACCAGACATGTACGGAACCTTGAGTGATTCACATGGCTTACCTGGTCACCAGGGCATGTATGGAACCCTGATCGACATACATGACTCCCTTCATCAATTGGGCTTGTGTGGTACCCTGATCGGCACACTTAGATCCCTTTATTACCATACATGTACGGAACCTTTAGTGGTTCACATGGCTTACTTGGTCACCAGGGCATGTATGGAACCCTGAATGGCATACATGACTCCCTTCATCACTTGGGCTTGTGTGGTACCCTGATCGGCACATATGGATCCCTTTAGTACCAGACATGTACGAAACCTTGAGTGGTTCACATGGCTCACTTGGTCACCAGGGCATGTATGGAACCCTGATCGGCATACATGGCCCCCTTAGTCAGTAATCATGTATGAAACCGCGATTGGCATACATCGATCTTTTAATCATCAACCTGCAGGGTTATAGGAAGTGACTCGTATGGTTTATCAAACATTTAACTAACCCAGCCTGGCAGGAATGGCCTACATGGCATCTCCACATGTGATTTATTAAATGGCTAGGGTTCCCGGAATAGGGGCTTCCAATTTGAGCCTCCGGCACCCAGGCTTCCGGATACAGGTTACCGGCAGAGGGGCTCCCGGAGTCAGGTTCCCATTTTTGGGGCTCCCGGATTCAGGTTCCCATCTTCGGGGCTTCCAGACGCTATAGGGTTACCGAAAGGTACCTCCACACCCAGGGTGGCGACCACGCGGATTAAGGTACCAGTAGTTTGTCATTTTTGGTTGCCTATCCAGGTACGTATTGATATAACTACTCGAGTACACTTCTATACTGCATTACGATCCAGCTATTCGATTCTTGATTCATGATTTATCATTCAATTCATTTAATCAATGTAAATATGGCATATATCCTCTAAGTGTTGCTGTAAACTTACCTTAGGACTGGTCAAGAGAACCATATTGCATGCTAGAATCAGATGGTTATATTTAGTTACAAATTGTTTAAGGTATAGTAGTTGCCTTTTTTAAGTAGCAGATCGGTACCCCAAGGTAAGAATGACTTCAGAATTTGAATCGTGATGACCATCGACTCCAGATTAGTTCTCGTTGAATAATTGAAAAGTGTTTCATGTGCAACTAAGTCAGGGAAGCACGGTAGCAGTCTTAGTCTAAATCGAGTTACCTGTGTATTAGTTGTGGTAACCTGCGAGCACCTGCCACCGAGGCCTTATAGGAGAGGTATTTAGGGCATAGCTAGCAATAATAAGATAATAAAATAAACGCTATGATTAATAAAACCAGTTCAAGGTACCAGGGCCCTCATGGCCATCAAACAGTTAAGTCAAGTTAAAACGTTACATCTGTGGAGCATTATAGGAGCCCACCCCCTTTGACTAAAACCATAAAGTTCATAAAACCAATCGGATAAAATTTGAAATGTTCAAAGAAGAAGTTACTGAGAAACGGAAGGGTCTTTGGTAGCCTCAGAACCAGGGGAATCCTCGACAGGGTCAACCTTTTTGGTGGAATCACCTAGAGTAACCTCAACCACGTCCGTGGGAGCCTCAACCCTGGTAGCCTGAGCATCTTCGGTATCATCTTGTTGGATAGCTGACGGCTTAGAGATCACTTTGGTGGTGGGAACCTGGGACTTGGCAGCCTCAGCCTTGAAACCTTCCACTTGCTTCACGGCGTCCTCACCCAAAAGCGCCCAATTGATGTCTGGCATTACCTTCCAAGTTGATTTCATATAATTATTGACACCTTTAGGAAACCCTAACTTGTACCTCTCCGGAAGTGCTTCCTTGAGCTGTTTCACCGAAGCCTCCAATGCATCTACTTGCAGCTTCAACTCTTTGACCTCGACAGCATGGGTATCCACTAAACCCTCTCCATCTTTATCTTGCTCAGAAACCAGCCTTCCGAGTTTGTCCTTCTCCCTATTTACCATAGCCACTTCACCCTTTAACTTCTTGTTGGCCTCTAGAATCTTCTTCTTTTCCTCCTCCATAGCATTGATATCAAGTTTAACCTGCTTCTAGTCTTCCCTTAACTTCATATCTCCGCGTGTGGCAGCCACTAGTCGGTTCCCAAGTCTTATCTGGTGGAACAGATTCTCTCCCGAGGAGAATATCATTGACCTGGCAGCATCAGTAGTCTTTTGCTTAGCCCATCCCGCGATAGTTTCCATGGTATCTGTCCACCGCATGCTCGATAAAATTGCTCCACATCACTTATGGGTGCACCCTGCGGAGATATCTTGAGTCTTTTCAAAGATCGAGTCTTTGGGGTAGATTTTAAACTCCCGGAAACCTGGGATAGTCTGCGTTTTTCAATAGCTGAAAGCTCAGCCTTAATGGATGCAGAAGCTGGGACCCTAGAAACATGAGTGGCAGCGATAGGGGTCTCCATCATGAGCAGTTCATCCTCAGGGAACAAGTCTTCATACTTATCAGATGGTCTAATGAAGGACGACATGGATCCTGACATACCTGAAATGATGGGACATTGGAGATGTTAGTAACCATAACACATATTTATATGAAGAAATCTCAAGCTACCGATAGGGCTACCGGAGCCAAGCTTCCGGAGAAATATGACATATTGGGTGAAAACGTGTGTGCAAGCAAAAAGTATAGGAAGTGGTAGCCCGGGATACCGGAAGGGAAGCCGGTGGAAGCCCCACCTCTCTTCTCACGTTTTTTGTTAGTACCCTGGGGATTGGATTCCCTTTCCAACCCTTCCTCAAACTCCATCTCATGAGCAGGAGACGGGGTTACCGCGGGTCTTGAGAACCCCAATCTCACCAGAGTCTTTAGGGTTAGCAAACTCTCCCCGTCTTTCAGCGAGCCTGCCAGCTTCATGATTTTCTTAGCCCTTTTCTCTTCACTCCCCTGTAGGGAGGTTTGTGTTGGGATCCCTAAACAATACAACAAAAAAATGAAGGACGGATAAAAAATGAAAGGCGATTTCACTAGGGCTACCAATAGTGTGTGGGGGTACCGGATGCTTACCCGGAGTCAGGTTCCATTCCTTTCTCACTTTCTCACAGTCGTAACAATATAGAAACATCTCCAGCCAATCATACATTCCCCGCTTATTCCCCTTTATACATCCACCTTGTCTGTTGTTCCAAGAGGTGAGATAAAAGATACCTACCTTCCTCCCCACATCTTTTAACTGATAAAAGTACCCCAGTTCCCGGGTAGTGAAAGGAACGGAAAAAACTTGGTCATAAAGGATGTACATACAGGCTGCCACCCTGAAGGAATTGGGGGTTAGCTGCATAGGTGCAATTTCGTAGAAGGTGAGCAACTCAACAAAAAATGGATGCAGGGGAATAGAGAATCCAAGCTTGAAGAACGAAGCGGATAGGACTGCATTGGGTATGGATTGGTCGGGTTCGAAATTATCGAATCTGTGGCACCTCTCACCATCACTGGGTGTCACCAGGTTACACCCCGGGTTGCACAACTCAAGAAGCCTGACAAGTCTACACTAGTACAGAACTGTCTTTTAGCATCGCACTTTTAGCGTCGGTTATATAGAGAGCCGTGGCCTATACATACTTTAGGCGTCGGTTACTTTAGGCGTCGGTTGCTAGCTTAACCGACGCTTAAAGTCATTTATGTTGAACCTTTTGCGTCGGTCATGAAACAACCGACGCCTAAAACTGATCCTTTAGCGTCGGTCTTTATTCAACCGACGCCTAAAACAGACTTTTATCGTCGGTCATTAACAAGCGACGCCTAAAACTGAACCTTTATCGTCGGTCCTTACTCAATCGACGCCTAAAACGAATCCTTTAACGTCCGTATTTAGTAAACCGACGCCTAAAACCAATCCTTTAGCGGCGGCTATAAATAACCGACGCCTAAAACTAACCCTTTAGCGTCGGTCTTTACTCAACCGACGCCTAAACTGACCCTTTGTACTTTATGTGTCGCCTTACATTTGACCGACGCTAAAAGTATTATAATTTTAAAAAAATAAATTATATACAAATAATTTTTTTATACAAATAATATATTATTTTATATTATACCATTCTAATTAAAAAAATTTAAATTAAACTATTATTCAAATGAGATTTATACAAATCAAACAGTATTTCACAAAAAATTACATTTAAATATTTTCTTTACACAATTAAATAACATGTATTCATTCCTACTTATATATCTTCAATGATTATTATGACGCAATAGAATAACGCGTATTACATATATTTATTTATAAGAAAATGTTTTTTATTGAACAAATTTGTAAGAAAATGTTAGATTTTTGTGTGTGATCATTATTGAGTGAGTAAAATTTCATTAAGGTCATGATTAAATGTTTATATGTTGGTATGGATGTGTGATCGGTGGATTGTATATTTTTAATTTCATTTACTGCTTAAGTGTGCAAAATACATGTTTTAATCGCATTCATGGAATTTTATAAAATTATTGGAGTATTTAAAAATTAAGAAATCTTTGATTATATTATTTTTTGTATATCTATCTAGTTTTTAAATTTGTTGGGAGAATTATTCTCAATACTTAAGAATTGTAAAATGATTTTATGAATTATTTTGCATTTCAGGGATTTTTATTTATAAAATTTATATTTAATTCCTTTTTTGTCCTAAAAATATTTTAAAAATATGGGGAGATAGCTAATTTCATTTTCTACATTTTAAAAATGATATTGAGATTTTTGTAAAATATTACCTATTTATTTCCTATTTTACAAGATGGTTTTGAATTGTTTTTAAAATGACTTTATGAATTATTTTGCATTTTAGGGATTTATACTTGTAAAATTTATATTTAATTCATTTTTTATCCTAAAAATAATATACAAGTATATTATTTTTACCTTTTCAATAATCCATAAGTTAACCATTATACAAAATTACCCAAATAAATATTGACTTAAAATTTTCCTTTTACATTTATCACTTAAAGCAACTTTAAATCATAACTAATAAGTTAAACTCACCCAAACGACCTCTTACAGCCTGTTTGGCTGGGGGCTTAAAGTAATTTTTAATTTTAAGTTGAAAAATGTCTATTTGTGTAATAAGTCAGAAAATGATTTAAAGTTAAAAAAATAGCTTAAAATCAGAAGTTGGTACGAAATATTTCTTTTGAACAACTTATTTTATTTGATAAAAGTTAATATTATTATTCAAATTAATAAATTATCAAATTTATTTTTATTTTACATTTTTATAATTAACTAAAACTCTGGCAAAAAAAAAATTAATTAACTAAAACCAATTAAAGTTATATTTCGATCCTGTATGTTCAAAACTTATCCCGAGCGCGGCGGCATCTCGAGCATCGGAACATCTCCCCATCTCTCTGTTCTTCTTCTGGACATCTCCACATCTCTCTGTGCTTCGATTCAATTTGTAAGTGTCAATTGAGGTTTTTAATTTTAGGGTTTTAAATTTGTTCATCTCTGTTCTCTGTCAATTGGGGTTTATAATTTTTGGGGTTTGAATTTGGTCATTGCTGGGTTTTTATTCTGAGTATACTATATTTTTGATTCCGTATGAATTGGGTTTGATTTATTGTATACAATTGAGTCGTATTTTTTGGGTATTTGGTTTAATTGGTAAAAATATGCCCCTGTATATTTTCTTTGCCATGTGAACTTGCTTTGGTTTTGTTAGAAGTTTGGTCCTCAAGGTGTTGCTTCAGTTAGTCTGCAATTTAGTTTGATGTGTTCTGTTATATCTAAATTAATGTGTTAAAAGTTGAATCTTGCACATAAAAATATCATCCTTGCTCAAGATGCACAGATGGTGTTAAGAAACTATATTAAGGTAATTGATAACATATTACATTTTCTTTGTCAATACTTGCTAATTATGGATGCCACAGTTTTTTCTAAAGTTTGCATATGTTAACAACAGCAGCAAAGAGGTGTAAGAAGCACATGGTTGAGACATATGAATTTGTGTCAAGCAACTCAGAAGGTTTTCTTATGGATTCTTTTAAAAGTTCAACAGCATCTTTGAAGATGAAGAAGCTTTTACAAGTTCAACAGCATCTTGATGGTGTTTTTCAAAAGTTCCAAGTAATAACGTGTACTTATAGTTACACTAGTTTACTATCGTAATAATTAAAATGAATCTCGAATTTTAAGATTTTTGTACGGAACATGAAGTTTTATTCTTCAATTTTGTACTCAATGCTTTGTTGTTAATACCTTTTCTTTTTCTGAATCTATGAACTACTTAGATTGGGTGACGGAAAGTGGGCTAAGCCGGCTTTCCTACTAGATGGACTGTCTAGCAGCTTACACAGAGAAGATATAAGAGAGAGAAGAAAAAGTTGTGTGTTGAGGTGTATTTAGAAATGAAATACAACAGGCCTATTTATAGATTTTAGGATGTTACTATGCGGCTAATATTACTTAACTGATTACGCCAATTCAGCCGATTTTTCTGCATTATTCTCTTCTGAGCCGCCACATGTTTTTTTGTTTACTTTTCTTTCATCCCAATTCTGCCGAATTCTTCTTTTTCAAACAAACTTGATTTTAACATGGTCCCACATGTTTTTCACCTCTTGCTTTTATTTTTTCAAATGAATAGTAATATTAGTTACTATTTACATGAATAGTAATTTCATTTACTATTCACATGAATAGTAATTTCGTATACTATTCACATGAATAGTAATTTTAGATACTATTCATATGAATAGTAATTTTAGATACTATTCATTTTCCTCTTAATTTGAGACCACTATATTCTTTTGGCCCTTCAACTGAATCATCTGTACATCTTATTCTGTCACTGAGGCTTGATCAAGTAAATGAACTTCTTTCAGTGACTAGATCCTTGTTGGAGGCTATTCTTCAACTTTCTCGATCCCTGTATAGAGTTAATATTATTTATCTTTTATCCTAGTTGGTTATATATGTCCTCTATTACATGTTACATTACATTATGCTTTACAATCTCCCCCTATTTGATTGTTAGGGTTTGACAAGCAAATACCTAGAGGATAACTCAACTGATACAAATAAAATACAAAGATAAATAATATTAAAGTGCATTCTGGATCATATATATACATTTTCCAGATTTCTAAAATTTGAACAAGTACAAGACAAATTGTTCCTCTAGACTGAACATATCTTCAAGTTTGCCTTGTTTGCTTTCCACATAACACTAATACTCCCATTAGCTTTTCCTTTCCCAAAATAAAGTTAATTCCGTGTCAACAGCCTTTTCCTTGCCCTTACGCCTAGTAGATTTTTCTTGATCATCCAACTTTTCCCCCTCAGTTGGGTTATCCTCCAGAGTAGTAGGATGTGGAGTTGGTAAATTAGACGAAGATGACTTTACCAAGGAGTTAATTGCATCATTAAACTGGGTTGTCATAGTATTCAATTGAACCTGGAATACATCATGTTGAATAAGTTGTAAATTTTTTATTTCTGCAATGGACTTACAGATATTTTGTAACTCTTTCTCCATTGTTTGGACCCATGTAAGGAGTCTGCTGTATTCCTTTCTGGTTACAGGTGCATGTGGTTGAGTAGGTTGCTCACTCGTACATTCTGCAGGTGTTTCACTCAACACTCTATATTCACTCGGTTTAGTGGTTTGGGTGACACTTACATGTTCTGTTCGTGTTTCCTTTAACTCTCCTCCAAAGCTTCCATCGATATGTGTACCTGTAAATGAAATCATCCTAGCCCCTTTTTTAGAGGTCACGGATGGTGCAATGAAAGTTCGTGAGCTTCCGTCCTCACGTGAAGCGAGTTGCCGACCACTGGTAAAAAGTGGTAAATCTCGAAAGATATCCAGAGATTTTCCCTCTGGGAGGTTAAACTTGAATCGATTAAATGGCACAAAACCCAAGTTTCCCTCGTACGTCTATGAAGACACTTGGTTCATAAAAGAACCTCCTATCGATGGAACTTTCCGTAAAATGGAAGATTCACCAGCAGTTATTGAGGTAGGTAATTCCACCTCGGATGCCTGTGAAGGCATTTGATCTTTAGAAAGATCACCAACCACTATTATGTTCCGTGAAATGGAACTCAAGATAGTTGCTCCCGTCAATTCAACCTCATTTACATTCGCACTCATTGGATAAGAAAGAATTGTTTCACTAACAGTGCCGTTACCTCAGGTTCATTGGGTTTACTCCGTTTAGAATGAGGTAGAGCGGCTGATGTAACTAACTCCTTATGTGGTGCTGCTGAGGAACTATCTCCCTCAATAATGTGAATAACTAGTCGTTTAAGTGACAATTGAGGTGTAGGAGTTTGTTATGTTTGTGTTTGCATTTGTAGAATGGGCTCTTTGACCTGTGTTAGAGTCGGTGGGATTTCCTGCTCTTGGTCGGGTAAGATGGCCACTAGAGGCTGTAGAAACTATATTTCCTGTGACACAATAGGGAATACAGAGGTTGGAATAGCAGGGATTGAAATATTACCTTGTCGTATACCTGCTCTCACTGGTCTTGGTAACAACGGAAGTGGGACAGTCTTTAGATATTCAGTTAGGACTGTAGGCACATCCGTATATTTCTTTTTGCTTATGTAATTAATTACATTCATCTTCATGGAAGAACATTCCACCTTTCGACCATTTTCCAAGCGTACCCTGTCTTCATCATTCAAAAAATCATTTAATATTAGCTGTAGAAACCTTGGATATAGACATTTGACATTTTGAGTCTGAACATCTCTTGTTCCCAAGTGTTTCATCTTTAAAATGATTTGACCAAGTACTATTTTTCCAAAATTAATCCTCAAATTGTTGGCGACCGCATACCCTATTTTTTGAATAAATTCAGGTATTCGATCTTGATTTGTTCTATCTGAGGAAAAAACATGGTTAGTAGTGTGAAAGAAGAAATTCCAATACTAGGTTAGAAACATTCTTGAAAGAGTACCAGTATTGAAATTACCATCTTGGTACCTTATAAAATGAAAGAACATTTCAATCTGTTCAGGTATAGGATCATAAACGATATTTTCAATAGGAAAATGAAGAATTCGATTAACATCTCGTTCAGTGACCCTAATCGACCTACCAAACAGTCGATATGTGATTGCACACCCGTCATATCCAGAAGTGTTAACCGCACTGCAATATAGTTCACGTAATGCATCATGGTTAAGCTGCACTGGTGTAACTAAAGCATAGCGAATTAATGAATGTTCATTCAAAAATTGTGTCCAAGCCCGAAATTGCTCATCCTGAATGGTTTCGATTTGCTGAATGGAAATAGGATTAACTTTAGCAATTAAAAAGCTTCCCTGCAATGCCAGTTTCAAAACTTTAAGGAAATTCAAAAACAAGGGTTAGTTTTTATAAAGGATGATGTATAAAGCAAGAATATGACATCCGATCTAAAAACCACCAGCTAGATTGAGAGATCTTTCCGATCAAAGCTCGAAATATTCAGTAATTGTGTGTATATGCTCTGTATATCTGAAAAATGATGATGTTAAACACAAACAAAAACTCATCATTTATAAGGTTTCAAGTAATAGTGGGTTAGGTGTAATAGTGACAGGTTATGTTTGAAAAATAATACCGCTCAATAATTTCTCACCTAACTACCTAATTAGCCGAAAAAACACCTTATCACCGAAACCTGTCGGCCGAAAAAACATCTTATCACCGAACCTATCAGCCTATACACATACACATATTTAATACTTCTAATTATTATGGATTTAAAAATAATCACACAGTAAATCAAGAATTAATCCGGAATAATCAGATAAACTCACAATTAAATAGACATAAAATTAACAAAATATCATTAATTGATATATGTCAATAAAATATTTATTTAATTATGCTACAATTAACTCAATTATTTACTAACTAATTACCATAAAATATAACATTTATAAGCGTGGTAATTAATATAGAGATAACTATAATATGAGGACTTGATGCAAATAAATTCACAAGTTCTAAACATATGGACATTTAAAATACCTGTGAACTTATAACAAATTGCAGTTATTGATTATCCAAAATTAATTAGACAGATTTAACATCCCAAGTTCATCAACTAACCTGGAGAAAGTGGATTCATCCAGTTGTTTAGTAAAGATGTCTGCAATTTGTTGATCTGTGGGAACAAAATATAATACCACAGTTCCATTCATGACATGCTCTCGTAAGAAATGACACCTGATATCAATGTGCTTAGTCCTGACATGTTGAACTGGATTGTTGGCAATGACAATGGCACTCGTGTTGTCACATAGAATTAGAATTTTGTCCAACATGAGTCCATAGTCCTGAAGTTGATTCCTCATCCACAGGATCTGAGCACAACAATTACCTGCCGCATTGTATTCTGCTTCGGCTGTCGATGTAGATACTGAGTGTTGCTTCTTGCTGTACCAAGATACCAACCTCCTTCCTAGAAGACCCTTCAGCCCGAAGACCCTTGGCTTCTCCCAGCCTTTTCTTGATTCCATCGAAGATAATTTTGTTGGCCGCTTCGATCGCCCCGTTTCCTTGGGGATGTCCGACTGAACTAAACTTCTGCCTGATTCCGAACTGAGCTAGAAACTTTCTAAACTTACTTCCAATGAACTGAGTTCCATTGTCTGATACACATACCATGGGAATGCCAAAATTTAAGATTACTTTCTCTAGCATGAACTTCTTTGCTGCTCGCTAAAAGTGGTTTGGCTTCTATCCACTTGGTCATGTAGTCAATCGCCACGATGCAATACTTTGCTTGTTTAGTACTCGTAGGTAGGATCCCAATGATATCGACCGCCCACATAACAAATGGAATCGGGCTAAGGACTGAAGACATCTCTTCGGGTGGTTGCTTCGGTATCGTGCTGAATAACTGGCACTGTTTGCACTTCTTGGCATATTCAGATGCATCTTTCTTCATCTTCGGCCAGAAAAACCCTTGCCTGAGAATCTTGAAGGCTAAAGATCTTCCTGCCAAATGCTCTCCACAAATTCCCTCGTGAACCGTCTCGAGGGCTAACTGTTGTTCCTCTTTGTCTAAACATCTAAGAAGTGGTTCACTTGCCGACCTTCTGAACAAACGGCCCCCGACCAAAGTATAATTCACCGACCGATGCCTCACCTTCTGTGCTTCCCTTCGGTCAAGTGGTAAAGTACCCTTCTCCAAGAATGCCCTGATGGGAGTCATCCAATTGACCCCTTGGTGAATTTCCATACACTGCTTTTTGTCTATCGAAGGCATCTTTACTTCGGTCAGATAGATGGACCCATTCAGGTTTTGGGTTTCTGCCAAAGCTAGCCTTGAAAGAGCGTCTGCCCGACTGTTGTTCTCTCTAGCTACTTGAGTTAATTCAAAAGATTCAAACATCAAAGATTGCTCACGTACCTTAAGGGCGTAGGCCTTTGTTCTGGGATTTTTTTCCCATACTCCCCTGAGAACTGTTTCACTACCAACATCGAATCACTGAACGCCCTGAGATGCTTAACTTCCAAGTTCTTCGCCAGGTTCAATCCTGCTAGTAGGGCCTCATATTCGGCTTTATTATTCGTTAAAGGAAAAATGAACCTGATGGCCTGACAGATTTCGAAACCCTCTAGACTTGTTAGAATTAGCCCAGCTCCACACTTTTCTTTGGCGACCGAACCGTCGACAAAAAGCTTCCACTTTCTCGGTGTCCGAATTAACTGCTCTTCGGGGGCTAGATCCTTCGGTCCCGAGAATGAACATTCAACAATAAAATCTGCAAGTGCCTTGGCTTTGATCGAAGTTCTCGGGGTATACTCCAGGTCGTGCTCCCCCAGTTCGATCGCCCAAGCCACCACTCTACCCGATGCTTCTGGTCTTTGCAAGATTTTCTTCAAAGGTTGATCTGTTACTACCTTGATCGTCCTTCCTTGGAAATAATGCCTCAACTTTCTGGCGGCCATTACCAACCCATAGGCAAACTTTTCTGCGTTCGGATACCTAGTTTCTGCATCTTTGAGAATATGAGAAACATAGAACACCGGATGCTGGTTCCCTTCATGCTCCTTGACCAACATGGCTCCAAGTGTTCGGTCGTTCACTGCTAAGTACAGCTGCAAAGTTTCTTTTGGATCAGGCCTCATTAAAAGTTGGGTTTTCACTAAGTATTCCTTAACTTCCTCAAATGCTTTCTGGCAATTCAGTCCCCACTCAAAATTCTTGGACCCCCGAAGTACTTCAAAGAATGGTAACGCCTTTTTGGCCGATCTGGAAATGAACCTCCTCAGGGCTGCTAACCGTCCAGTCAGCTTTTGAATGTCCTTGATCATCTTCGGTGCTTCCATGTCGATTACTGCGTTGATCTTTTCTGGGTTTGCCTCAATCCCTCGGGCACTGACCATGTATCCCAGAAACTTTCCGCTATTTACTCTGAACGTACCACTACGCCATAGATGGGCTATCGTTACATCTTTTTCATGGATGTTGCTAGAATATGTTACCTTAGCATGTTACTTTGGACCTAATATAACATTTTGTTTTTTGTGTTACCTTAGCCACAAACGTGATGTTACCTTAGATTTAAAGTGTTGGATGTTAGCAACATACATGATATGTTACCTTAGATCATTAATAAACTCAATTTTGAATTTTTTAACCAAAAAATTATTTAATTACTTAAAAATCACATTTACCTTTATAATATTTGATTTTTTAAAAAAGTAAGAGTTTACCAATTGAATGAGGGTTTTTTTCTCGAATATCAAGGTATTTAAATGTTTTTATTTTTAGGTTCTATTTATTTATTAAATGTAAAATAGAAAATGTAAAATGTAAAAAAAAATCAAAAAAACAGAAAAATAATTGTAAAAATAGAGAAATAATGCACGGTTCCCTGTGAAATTTTTTAGTGGCCAATTATCCCGCCTCTCTCATTCTACTCTCTTAATTATCTCACTCTCTCTCATACACTTCAACAAAACAAAATAATACTTCTACTCTCTCTCTCATTCTACTCTCTCGTTGTCTCTCTCTCGTGCTCTCTCTCTCGCGCTCTGGTAAACCTCTCTCTTTCTCTCAATCTTCTCTAATTTTTTATCAAATTAGTACGTTAGGCTGCTCAATTGAATATGGGTTTGGTTTGAGGCTTCAAATTGGGGTTCTTCAAATTAGGGCTTTTTCAAATTAGGGGTTCATTGTTTTTAGTTTAATTGATTCAATTTTTGCACTTAAAACTTCACTTAATTGCGGTTTATTTTCAATTTCAGGCCTTCTACAGTTTGGGCTTTCGATTTGGGGGCTTTGTAAGTGGATTAAGGGATAGTTGTAATGGTGTGCTGCCCTTGCAGTGTAAAACCGTCATGTCCTCCATTTTTTTTCCCTGTGCACTTTCCATGTTTAAATCATTGTTTACTACTCCATTAATCTTTCGATTTCGGTTTTTTTGTCCATTGCTTTGTGTTTGCATTGGTTGATATGTGCCAATACAACTCCATTAATCTCATCCTTTGTTGAATCTACCATAAATGTTTTTTAAAATAGGTAGGCATCTATTTTCGGGCAAATTTACTATGGACAGGTTGGTAACAATTTTAATCTCGTTATTGTTAAGTTTACATCTTTAATTCTTCTTGTTTTATATTTCATTCTGTATTTAAAAAGGAACTTTGTTTTGTGTATGAAGGACATTGTACGCTCAGTTGAACCACTGTATAGCAGCATTTGGGAAGAGGTTGCTAAAAACATGGCTTGCACGGTCTTTGTACCAAATCGATCTGATCAAGGAACGCCAGAATGCAGTAGCGGCGTTGAAGGAATAATAGAACTAAAGAGGAAGAAGAGCTCTTGATTCTGGAAAGCTAATGTCCAGGTATAAAGATCGACATATTGAGGTCCTTTATTTAGTTAAGGATTTGATGAAGCTTTGCTCTTTATTTTCTTATTTCTACTATCAGTTCACCATCTGTCCTTTCTGCGAGCAAGGACTCAAAAGCTGAAAGTCTGAGTCCAAGGGAGAGAGCTGTAAGTTCTTATAATCGATCAATTTAACTTTCTAAAAGTTTGCTTATTATATGCATGCAATGTTTTACAAGCTGAACGGGAGCGCATGGTTTTTGACATACAGGTCAAGCTTCAGGTTAGATATTCTTCATTCTTCGAGCTTTCTTACATTGCTTAGAATAGGATCAGTCATTCAATCGAGAATCAAAGTGAAACCTTTATTATTATACTAAAGTATGCTCACTAGTCTTTCTATCATACATATATAGCAAGCCAAAAATTGGAGTTCATGTCACATTCACTTTTTCTTGATTATTTCTCTTTTCTTATTCCCTTATTCCAGAAGTAACTGCATTAATCATTATAAGTAATCATAGTGTACATTAATTGAAGGACTAGTATATAAGAGCGTGTGTGCTTGTGTGTAGATCAGAATACAAACTACTATGCAAGTATGCAAAAGATATAGGCATCATTAAATCGAAAGGATATAATATGTTAAAAGGTAAGAGCTCATGGTACAAAGAATTCTATCATAATATTTGGATGACCCTAATTACATTTTGGAAGAAATGTATGTTTATCACTTTTTAGTGTCATTTTACTTTGTAATTGTCACATTCTTGGTTTACAACTTGACACAGGGTCTATGGCTACGTCTTCTAAAGTTGGGATCAACTGATGATCCACTTTCATCTTTTGAGTATGGAACAATTCTTGGTAAGCTTACAAAGACAATCCACATATTTTCTTGTCCAAGGCAGATGTAGTGTACCTGCATCTGCACAAACCCATCTTGAATGTTAGTTTTAAAAGGCAAATCATGACTATGTATTTGATTGCTTTGCAGCTCTAATTGAGTCTGATGCAGAGGGTATTGGTGGTAGTGGATTTGTTGAATGCATATAATATATTATTGAAAAAATAAAACACCTATTAAAATAATCTAGTGGACTAAGGGCCAAAAACAATTGGTCTATTATAACATGGCCTGTTATATTGCTTTGAACTTCTGGTAAATTTAATCCTTTACCTTGAACTTTCTTTGTTAACATAAAAGAAAGAAGAAATACAGATATGAATACTGGATTATGTGATGGCGGTGTTTGTTTAGCAGGGAAATAACTTAACTAAAACATCAAAAAGTAATTATTAATTAAGTTGGTGATATGTTTTTACTATATGAAGTTGGACATTTCTATAGATGAGACTAAAGTACTACATAATGTTGTATCAATATTGGTGGACTCTGTAGCTTGACTATACCAGATAGATATCTCTTTGTTTCTTGATGATGTTCCAAGATCACTATACAATATATATTTTAATAATTTGGTCAAAATGTTTTTCCTTTTTTACTGTACGTAGTAGGTAGTTGCTTGAATGCAAATAATAATGATAGGATTCCTTCCCACTTCTTTGCCATTTTGGAACTTTATCTTTATTTAATATTACTTTCCTGCATCTTTCGTCAGAACTTGCAGTAATATAGTTATCCCAATCTGTAATTGTTCTGGATATCAAATTATGCATTCTACTGGACATAAAGTACTCAAGGCTTGTCTTTTCCACAGTTCTCTAATGGTTGCCACAATAAAAGGCCAGTCTACCTTCTGCACTATTCCGCAAAGAGTTGTCAAGACTACCAGATATTGAACGATTACTGGGACGCATCTTTGCTAGCAGGTAAATTTATAGGCATTTTCATTTTTTTTGCTTCCGTAAGGTGTTGAGTGTATGTTAAAAGGTTGTCCTTATCTGCAATGAGCAGTGAAGCTAGTGGAAGGAACGCAAATAACGTGGTTTTGTATGAGGATGCTTCAAAAAAACAATGTTGTGTTAACACCTGCCTCTTCTTCATGCAAAGTCTGAAAGAATATGCATGTTCAAAGAATATATCTATGCATCTGATAAGAAATTAAAATATTTTGTGATTAAAAAAATATGTATTTGAGTGCGTAAAATAATAGGAATTACTTAATGGGGTCCGGTCTGTGGCAAACGGTTGCCACAGACCCCTTTTTGGCATACTATTTCAGAGCCGTTGGATCGTTGATCCAACGGCTCTGCTTTAAAAAAAAAATTCGCACCGTACCGCATAAACTTTATGCGGTACGGAGTAATTACCAAAATGTCCCTACTGTTCACGTACCGCAGAAACTTTCTGCGGTACGGTGAACAGTAGATTTTTTATGTGAAAACAGGGGGGCATTTTGGTAATTACTCCGTACCGCATAAAGTTTATGCGGTACGGTATTGTTTTTTTTTAAATCACAGCCGTTGGATCAACCATCCAACGGTCCAGAAACAGTATGTTGAATAAGAGGTCCCTGGCATACGTTTGCCAGGGACCGGGAGCCTTACTTAATTATAAAAAGGAGACTCATCTTTTCGTGCTTTATGAAAACCGTGACTTATATATATATGACCCCATTGCTTTTTTTTTACAGTCCACAATGATCTCACTTATTGTGTTCTCTTGTTCCTGTTTAGAATCTCCTTCAGGTAGAAAACTATTAGACGACGTACTCAGTGCAGCTCCTGCAAGACAGCAATGGGGTAATTATGTGGAGACTGTTTATTTGTAAGTTACAAATATAATTTTTTTTGAAACTTTGGAGAACATTCCGTAATCCGTACTGACTGAAATTTTCCTTATACACACCCCCTCTACTGTGCAGAAGATTTTCTATTTAGACCTTAGGAAGTCCATAGTATTTATTTATGTTTGAAGTTGGATTAATAATAACTGTAAGTTTGTTTTTGAAAATTGAATGAAATTGACTTAAGAAAGAACTAGTCATTTTTCATTTGGTAAGGAATGTAAATTTTGTCATGTGTCAATTTAGTATTACTGCAGTCCCTTTTTATTGCATTTTATCATATAGATTTCGTACAATATTCTCCTGACGTGCCTTCAGATTATCATATAGTCCGTGTATCTTTTCTTAATAAATTAAATTTCTAAACCTTAATGAAATATGAGATTTTCTGTGAACTGGTTTTGCTGCTGTTTTTTCTCCCACTTTTTAAACTAAAATCCTGTTCCAATACTCATATAATTTCATTGTAATGCACCATTTGTAGTTCTACTTTGCAGGCTTCTCTGGATGTACTTGCTACATTTGCAGGCTTTTCTGGATGTACTTGCCAGAATTCCAAGCATAAGGGAATGACTTAAGCAATTGGAAAAGATCAGGAGAGAAAAAATGGCCGCCAATACTCCCTACCTTCTACTATATGACAAAATTATGATATTTTTTGATTAACTTTGGCTAAGTATTAAGTATGGATGTTAACTAGTTGATTTTAATGTGAATTATTAGTATGTTCACTATGTAGTAGTGAATTGGTTTAGAATGTTTGGTGCGTGTTTGAGAATTGGTTTAGTATATTTGGATTATGGATGTAATTTTGGAATGGTTTATCGAAATGAAATGCATAATATGTATGTGCAATTTTTTTCAATTTTTTCTGGAAAAGATGTTGCATTAGCTAATGGAAATGTTGCTATATAAAAGCTAATTAAAACCAATATGGGCCTCACTGTGGGCCCCATTTTTTTAAAAAAAAAATATAGGCCTCTAAGGTAACATATATATTAAGTTGTCATAGACCTCACTTTTGTTGCTATAGCAAGCTACGGTAACATAAAACTGCATGTTACCTTAGGGATCAAAGATGTTACCTTAGACACCTAAGGCAACATGCTGAGAGCTATCACCAGAAAAATGTTACCTTAGCTACTTTATGGACCGAAGGTAACATATAATGTACCTGCTATAACATTTTTTTTGTGTTACAGTAGGTTGTTTATGGTGTAGTGTACACTTGTTCGGGTTGATCCTCATATTTTTCTTCCTAAGTGTTTCGAAACACTCCCTCAAGTCTTCGGCATGGTCCCTGAAAAGGGACTTAATAATCATGTCATCAACATAACATTCCACTACACCACAAATGGTCTATGGCAACACCAAAAAAAATGTTAAAAATGCTGAAAAATGTTACCATAGGATTTAAAGCAACACTTTTGTCAATTTTGCAGGTGTTGGGAATTTGCATGTGGGCTTAGAGGTTAAGCCAACATATTTTGTCAAAACTATGGCAACATCAACATGAAGTTGCCTTAGGCACTTATGCCAACATTTCATGCAAAATAGCAACACTTTTTCCGGTGTTGGCATAAAGTCTATGGCAACACTGTCTACTCAGCACCAACACCTTTGCGATGTTGCCGTATAGCCTATTACAACATCTTTGTCCCTCTACAGCAACATCAGTTGATTTAACAGTTCACATTTTTGCCAACATCCTAACATGTTATAGTAACACTTTTTAGTTAACATTGTTCAAGTTTTAGCAACATTTTTACATGCTATGGCAACATCTTTAGTAATAATTTTGTAACAGCTATAAAACATAATTCATCCGAAGAATCAAGCAACTCAATAACAAATGCAACTTAATATATAAACATAACTTCCAACACAATTTTTCAATAATACTTAAACCAACGATTACATAAATGTCAAATATTGTCAAACATATTTAATAGTACCATGAATCTAAGTTCTACAAAATGTCTCAAAAGATTTTACAACTATTAATAAGACAGAAGCATCAAGAAGTATCATTGTCGGCTTCACTTGCATCACCGTTGTTAGATGGCTCCACACTTAGCTATATAGACCCATACTTTCCATGAATCTGTTAATACAAAATTGAGTGTAAACTTCCCGAAAAGATACGATTATTCAAGTGTATGACAACATATAAATTGAAGAGAAAACCAACCTGTTGGTCCTGAGAGCAAAATAGTTCGACTAGCAGGAGCAAGGTTCCTTATGTGCTTTGAAAAGTTGAAGTTTTTTAAAAAAACAAACGCAACACTCATTAGCAATATTACAACATAGACTAAAACTAGGCCAAAATTAATTCGCAAGATCAGCTGCTGCTGCAGCACCCAAACCAAACGTTGCCTGCCAATGCCATCAATAAAAAAATCAAGAACCCACATTAACCAACACTCCAACAATACACAACAATGATATATTGATCATGTAAGGACATATCATACCAACACCAATATATGTGGCCGAAAAATCTGCATATTGCTAAAGAGGTAAGTTAGCTTAAAATTCCACTACAAAAATAGTATACTTCTTTTTGTAAGCTTGGAGACCAAAGGTCGGAAAGCTATTGAATCCACAACCATCAGCAGCTGTCCAAAACCACTGAAAGAACGCCCAGGCGAAGCTAATGCCAGAGTAACGGAAGAGCGACATAACTTGTTTTCTATATCGCATTACAAGAAAATATTATTAAAAGAAATTAACAGAAAAAATTCATCAATTAACATAAAAATATAATGACGCTGCGGTGTCATTAATTATGAAGCTATATCCAGGAATAACATCTAACTAAGTAACATGTGTCATCCCATCTAAAATATCATCCTTGCCTTTTGGATTAGCCTTGTGATATGATATATTGAACTGCTTGGTATCATCACAGGAATGGCGTACATCTCCACTTGACAAATTTTGATTCTTTTCAGAGCATCCAGAAGGATCTGATTCATCCGAGAGAAATTCACTTTGAGCTGGAGTCCTGATGATAAGAAAAAAGAATGAGATTGACATTCAGTCAGTCTTGCCCTTTTCCAATGAGACCACTGTTATGATTAACTTAATAAGACATAAGCAAGCAAGAAATGTATAATAGCCAACCATCAAAACTTAAATAACGATGTATTTCTTACTAAATTCTGCATATCATAATCATAATTGTTCAGTACAACTTAATATATATTTCTTGTTACATGTTTGGCCTGAAGAATGAGCTGACAACTCATTTGAAATAAAATATTGATTTTCATAACAAAGTACCCACTAACTGCAGAGAAGTAGTTTGTTCATGTACTTTTACTTCAGCAATTTTTATTTCATTAAGTTACAAGGGCTTAAGCAATACGAGTTACAAGTGCATAGCAGAAGGGAGTTCTCAAGCAATTCGAGTTTAAAAGGGCTTGTTACAAAAAAAATTAGATGAACACATGCTGGTAGTTAAGTAGGGGCTGTAGCGATCGTCTAATCTGGCAGTGCGACACCAAATGCTTGACTCTGAAGCAAATTTGAGAATTTAGACCATTTATTGGACTGAAGTTTTTTGTATAGCAAACAATTTCTATACCCCCAAAGTTAATTTATACCTAAATTTCTACTAGTGCCATTGTGATCAGTATTGAAAGACCATTATCACTACATATATTACTATACTACTACACTTACCTCCACTTCTCATTTCACTTGGCATGTCAGAAATGTTTATTAATAGCAATGACATGAATAATCTGAACCTTTGGTATATGCTTTGCATAGGAAAATCATTACTGGAAACTCCTTTGGTATATGCTTGAAAGTTGACACATCAAAGAGCTCCATAAACCTCTGATCAGAAACTCTGGCTTTGACAGCTACAAAGCGCTGATACTCATCGAAATACTTGGTATGATTCTTTGAAGCTAGCTATGCAGTTAAAAGGAAATTCCACCATAAAGTTCGAATGTATATATGTAGTTGCGTACACTGTGTTCTCCGGGGACAAGGGAGGTCCTTTTTCAGGCACCGTGGAGTTCTAAAATTGAATAAACAAGATATTAGTCTACTGATAAGGATGCTTGCTACTACAAAAGTAATACATGTTATCTTAGTCGGAACTTTTACGAATTGCTTGTTGAATATGAATGGCTAGCAACCAAATTCCTGCAAAAAATTATAATGGTCTTTAAGTTATATGATCAGGAACTAAGTCAAATAAACATAACATGAATAGGCTTACACTCTCGATGCCTGGCATCTATACAGAGATGTATGCTATGTAAAATTATTGTATGATACATCACTGCAGCAAATGGCGTGTTATTATTGGTCAAGAATACAGTGCTGCATCCATATTTACAACGAACATATAGAGTAATCACAAAATAATGTTAACAATGACGAGTACTACTAAATTAAAAATAATAAAAACATCATGCAAGTAACATGGATTGTAAAACAACATCAAGCCAACTTAATCTTGGCTACTTTGTATAATTGCCAAATATGGATTAAAATAAGAAGAATATATCTAAGCTAATACTTCACATATAGTAAACAAACCAAGCAGAATGACTCATTCAAGCATTATTCAGAACAAACACGTATAAATTAAAAACAAAGTGCATATAAAAGTTCAAAAAATTAAAGCCATAATTCAGAAAATACATACCTTAATAATTCAAGCCCTAATTCTTGAACCCAAATTGATTGAAACCTTAATTCTTAGCCCTGTAACAAAAAATTAAATCTTTAATTCAAAAAACAAAGATGCATACAAAAGTTCAAAAATTAAAGCCCTAATTTAGAAAAGACATAGCTTAAAAATTCAAACCTTAATTTTGAACCCAAATTATCGAAGCCCCAGTCCTGTAACACAAAGTTAAATCATGTTAGTTGATTGTATGAAACTAAAACTAAACAAATCGAAATAAACAAACGAAAGCCCCAATTGTTGAACCTAATTCGAAGCCCCAATTGAACCCATGGGTTTGCAACTTTAACAAAATAAGAACTTTAACAAAATAAGAATGCCAGAGAGAGGAGAGGGAGAGAAGAGAGTGAGAGAGATGAGAGCTGTGAGAGTGAGAGAGGAGAGTGAGAGAGATGAGATCTGAGCGTGCTTTCTATATTATGTTGTAATTTTGTTTTATTTTCTTTTCTTTTGTGAGAAGCGGGCTTTTTAACTTAGTGCAAAATGTTTTAGCGGGCTTCTATTTTTCGGTATAAGCGGCAAAAATTTTAACATTTTTTCAGATGTCTAAGGCAACACCAATCATGTGTTGGCATTGAGTACTGAAATTAAATCTAAGGCAACATGAATGGCAACATCCGATTATGATGTTGGCTTATATCAAATTTATTCAATTTTTAGCATCTAAGGCAACATTTTATGTGGCAACATCAATTTTCGGTGTTGGCATAGACCAAATGTGGTGTAGTGTTCCATGTTCCGACCGATCTGGGCCTTGAACACCTTGTTGATCATCTTCTGAAATGTTGCCTCGGCGTTCTTCAGACCGAAGGGCATCCTGATATAGGCATAAGTGTCGTTCGGTGTGATGAATGTTGTCTTTGGCACGTCCTCGGCATTCATGGCTATCTGGTGGTATCCCGAGAAGGAATCCAAAAAACTGAGTATTTGATGCCCCGAAGTGGCATCTATCAGCTTGTCAATATTCGGTAGAGGATAGTGATCCTTCGGACAATGCTTGTTTAAGTCTGTATAATCTACACACATCCTCCACTTGTCATTTGACTTTTTAACCACGACCACGTTCGCCAACCAGTCAGGATAGTCGATTTCTTCGATGAACTTCGCCTCTAAAATTTTTTCCACTTCAGCTTGAATTACTTTTTGCCTTTCCATGGCGAAATTTCTCTTCTTCTGTCTCACAGGCTTAGCTTCGGGAGCCACATCCAGGCAGTGTTTGGCTACCGAAGGATCCAGCCCTGGCATATCTTCGGGATTCCACACGAACACATCATGGAACTCCCTAATGACTTTGATAACCTTCTCTTTTAACTCTGGTTCCATGTTTTTTCCGATTTGGATCATCTTTCCTGACTGACCCACATACAATTCGACTTCTTCAGTTTCAGCAGCTGGCTCGGTAATCGGGCTGGACAGGTCGGCCCCAAATTTTTCCAACTCTATATTCAGCAGTTGATGACTGCCTCCAGCGTCATTCTCTTTTCTTTTTCTTTTTCCCGCTTCGGTCATCTTTACATCCTTGTCCTTTTCTAGATCTTCCAACATAATAATTCGGGCAGCCTTCTGGTCGCCTCTCATCTCTCCGACCCCATTCTCGGTCGGGAACTTTAACTTTAGGTGGGAATGGATGACACAGCCTGGAAAAGAGACAAGGCTGGCCTCCCCAAGATACCATTATACGGGCTGTCCACCCGAACGACGTAGAACTTCGCTTCTTTGACAATAGTATACGGAGCCTTTCCCAACAGAATGTTCAGCGTGATCGTGCCTTCGATCGGTACTGGTTGATTGCCGAAGCCATATAGTGATGCTTCATGGCACGGCTCCAGCTGTTCACCATCCAAATTCATCTTGCAGTATGTTCAGTGATACAGTATGTTGACCGAACTTCCTTCATCGACCAGCACTCTCCAAATCTTGTTTTCCCCGATGACGGGGTTTATGACAAGAGGGTCTTCATGCGGCCATATCACGTCTTCAAAGTCGTCTTCCGTGAATGATATCGGAAGTGGTTGTTTGGCTGCACTTGACTGGTAGAGGCTATAGATTTGCCTGGCATACTTCTTTCGGGCTGTTTTGTTGTCCCGATCGAGTATGGTTCCTCCGGATATTGTTCTGACTTCACCCCGATATTTCTCTGAACCTTCGGCATCTTTAATGTCCCTCTTCTTTTTCTTGTCATCCAGCTTGTCTCTTAGATCCCCAACAAACTTGGTTAATTCTCCTTCTTTTATCATTTTCTCGATCAACTTCTTCAGGTGGAAACATTCATCGGTGTTGTGACCTTTATCCCGATGATAGTCACAATACTTATTCTCATTCCTTCTATTTTCAGGGGTCTTCAGCCTGGCCGGTCGAACGAACCCAGGCCTACCCTTTATCTCGTGGAGAATCTTCGAGATAGGTGTGTTAAGTGGTGTGAAAACAGTACTATCTCTATCTCTCCTTCGTTCGGCCCCCTTGTCAGGCCTAGTATCATTCAGTCTACTCTTGATATCACCACGACCCCTTCGGTCGTCCCTTCTATCATCCTTTCTATCATATCTATCATTTTTCTTGCTTTCCTTGTACCCCCCCCAATTGATTCTAACTTTCTTCTAATAGCCTCTCCCCTCAAATATATATCATTCAAAGATTTAGGAGGCATATCATAAAGAGAAGATCGAAGCTTCTTACCTTTAATGGGGTCCAGGCCGGCTGCAAGGAATCCAGCTGCCTTGACTTTATCCAGGTTGGTAACCATCCAGCTTCTTCTTTAAACCTTGCCAAATAGTCACCCAATTCTTCGTTCGGCCCCTGTCTGCAGTGGATCAGGGCCTCGGTGTCCTTCTCTCTTCGGCACAGATGGGAGTAGTGCCTCAAGAATTTCCTTTTTATCTGCTCATATGAGCCAATTGACCTAGGTCTTAATGACCTGTACCACATGGACGCATTCCCCTTGAGGTATGTCTTGAACATCTTGCAAAGCATCATATCACAGTGCCCCATACCAGTCATGAGCGATTCATACTTCTCACAATGGTCTTCGGGGTCACCTTTTCCATTAAACTCATTCATCTTTGGAAACTGCCTTCCCGGAGGAGGTCGAAACTGTTCGATATCCTCAATCACCACTGGCTCATGGCTGACCCTTCTTTCTCCAAACATAGCCTTCTCGATCCTTCGAATACGGTCATCCATATGTGGACCTTCTTCCTCCGAATCAGAGGAATACACTACCTTCGACCGGGTTCTCCTAGAGTTTAATTCAGAGTCCCCTGACTCATCTTCATCATTCCTAGTTCTCGGCCTCTTATCCCTTCGATCTTCCAACTCTGGGTCTTCGGCTTCCAGAGCCTCGCGGAGTGCTTTCTCTTGCAACTCGATCTCCTCCCTTTAGAGCTTTAGGGCCTCTAGCCTCAAGCGATCGGCCTCACTCTTCTTGGCCAGGCGTTCAGCCTCCCTACTGCTCCTTTCTTTCTCCATTTCCTTCCGCTTCCCCTTAGCCTTTTGTTCTTCTCGCCATTTCATGAGCATCTCCTGTTGTTCTTCGGGAGACGGCATATCCCCTTCTTCATTAAAAGTCAACAGCCTTGGGGTGATGGGAGCTGTCCTTGGGATCAGGGGAGGAGTGGTTTGGTTGTTTCCAGCCACTGTGCTATTATCAACTACTGGTATTTCGGTATCGTTCGTCATGATTGATTGTAGATTCTCAACACAAACGTATCTCTACGGTTCCCACAGACGGCGCCAAATGTTACGACTGGATTCTATCGGATAATAGTTCGGTCGGACCTATAGAAGAAGAATGCGAGGGTTTGGCCCCCCGATTCACCTCCGGTGTGAGAATAAGTTAGTCGGTTCTTTGTAAGTAATTCGAACGTAGAGAGTTTTGTGTTTGTTGTGTGTAATTGTGTATGTTCTGAGAGAATGAACCTGACTAGACCATATCCTTTTTGCTCCAGGCGGTTACCCGAAGAGTGGGGATCGTGGAATACGAACTCAGAAATCCGTTCTGAATACTTCTATATAGCGTCGTCTAATAATATTCTCATTTCCACCAAAAACACTATACATTGCTTATTCTCTTTTTTTATTCCTTATATTTATAAAAATGTCCGTGTTCTCTTTCGGGCGTTTCTTAACCCTTTCACGGAACCACTGGACTAATAACAGATATCGATTTGGATGACATGAGAATATTTCCTCTACTTGGAATTTCCATATCTTATCTTTCTAGGAGATAGATTATTCTAATCTAGGTTGTCAACCCTTTGCATTCTTCTTAACATATAAACCTTGGAATCTATATTCATTCAACACTGTTAACTCGAATAACTTGTAGAAGGGGGGGTTGAATACAAGTTATATAATCGTGTCTGATTTTTGCTTGGTTATATGAACAAGAATAAACGAATGAATCAAACTCTGTTTGTATTAATAAGATCAAATACAAACTCTACCAAAGGTGTACAAATACCTTTAGCAGCTGCTGACAATACAAATCTCTCTGTTTGTTTCGAACTTTCGAATACAAACCTTATACAGAGCTACGTACACAAAACTCACGACTTGAACTCTTTTTACAATGACATAGAGAGAGTATTTTTAATGCTACCTATCAACTAATCACAGAAAGATAATCTATACATGACAATGTTCTGCTGTCCAGTTGATAGTTTCCATCAATAGAAAATTCTTTCCTTCATAAAATCTTCTTGCTTGTTCCTCAAACAAAGATTATGTTTTATAGCACTTGCCAGTTTCTGTAGCATCCATAATGACATCATCAGTAACACGACTGATATCAGGATTCCATCTTGGATCAGGATTTGACCATCCCATCAGTACTTGATCAGTACTTGACTTGACGTATCAGGATTCAATCTCAGTTCCTGACATGTAGTACTCGATGCACTGTTCATTCCTGACTAAACTTTACAGATAACTGTCTAACACATATTTCCTATACAAAGTGCAAAATCCTTTATAAATCAGGATATACAAGAAGTATAAGTGTAAGAACCCTGATTTTTGTAATATTTTTAAGAATATAATATCATATGACATTGTGAATTTGGGACCTTTTGAGTCACCCATGTTGTTTAATGGAATTGATTATCGGAGAAATTTATGTGTTACATTCACTGTGTAAGAAAAAGGGAAGGTTGTTGAAGGCAAGAGGCTTATTGCTATTAAGATTTATAAAAACTTGGGATTTGAGAGTTATTAGAGTATTAAAAGATTTTAAGAGACTATGACAAGGAGTTATTGATATTTAAGGAATTTACACAATTAAGTACTTAAAGAATTACAAGGGAAATCTCTACGCGACAAAATATTATTACGAGGAGTTTATTTAAGATACATTATGAAATAAGGATTAAGTGACAAGCATTGGTGGAGAAATAATAGTACAAGGAAGGATATTACATGCAAGTATCATGTAACTAGATTGTTAGAATAGTAAACTAGAAAAGCAAAAAGCAAAAAGCAACCAATGAATAGTAACTAGTTGGTGCATTATTCTAGGAGACAAAGAGGCATGGTGTGTGCCTAGTCTACTAAACCTAGGGTGTCAACATGTGACTCTTTTATACACATATCAATACATCTCATTATTCACCCCACTTTCAAACCAAAACAAAGCAAAACTCTCCCCCCCCCCCTTTGTAGAAGCTCTCGGCCGAACCCAAGAAAGGAGAGGAAGAGAGAATTTCTCTTCAACTTCTCCTCATCTTTAAACTCAAGCAAAAATCCTAGGGCATCCTTGTTATATGTTAAAGGTATGGTATCAATTTCAACTCCTTTTACCCACTAAATCTTGAGTTATAAATTGTTGAAAGTTGGATGAATAATGACCAAGCTTGTTCATCTTTTAGATCTTGAAGGATTAAGGTTTGTAGAGACTTATCCAAGTATTCTTAGAGGTTATAAAGCTCATCCAAGGTTCCTAGATACTCAAGAAGGTATAAAACTCTAACCACTCTTAGTCATGATTTGCTTGTGGTTTATAATGGTAGATCTAAGAGTTTTAGTGCATATCTTGGTAGTATGAGTTGTAGATGATGAAATCTTGAAGTTGTATGCTTGTTTGATGGTTGTAAGACTTGTACTTAGAGTATGTAACCCCATGTATGTTGTAGAGATAAGTCTTGGTGGTTTTGATGGTAGATATGATGTATAAGTTGAGTTCTTGAAGGTTTGAGTAAGGATGAGTGATGTGTAAAAATTCTGGGAGTATGTACTGTCTTGCAGTAGATTTTTGAACCCCTTAAACGTGTCTCCCGAGGGTCTAATACCCATGGTTAGAAAGATATTTTCATGTAGTTTCCAGAAATATAAGGCTCATGTCTAGGTGATGTATAGATTTTGAGTTATGACCAGAAGAGTGAGGAGTGGTTCTGAAATCCGGACTGCACTGTATGGTCTGTTTGTGAACTGTCTTTGGACCCTCAAACTTTCTGCAAACATTGTGAAAAACTGGGAATAGCTAGATCTTACAGTTGTGAAGGCTGTCCAAAACGAATTGGAGTAAAATTTGTATTTTTCAATTTTATAAAAATGTTAGAGTGAAGTGCGCGCGAGTGAAAAATCACGTAGGAGGTTAGTTTAACGTAGTTTTAAGAGTACTCACTTGTGTTTCAAGCTTGAGGAATGGATTCGAGTTGAATGGGTAACGAATGTGATAAAGTGATGACATGGTCATATAGGAAGGTTAGTGGTCACAAATTGGAGTCGTTAAGTTGGTCTTACATCCTTAAAACCTTACGATTAAATAGTGTTGTTAAGGTACTAACGTACGAATATTGATTATGTATAGATCTTCGTTCCACGTCGCGAGCTCGACCACCCCACCCTACCAAGGCAAGTTTTCCAACCCTAAGTATTTAATTTCAAAAGATTATATTCTTGATTTTACCTATGCAGGTTTACTTTTCAAAACTTATATATAAGATTTTTCACTGTTGTGTTTGTCGTTTCCAAACATATTATATGCTTACGCTTTATGAGATTATGTTGAAGTTTGAGATATATGCATATGTGTTTATACACCCTTGAACTTAGGATGAAAATGTTTCTTCGGATAACGACTCTAGCAATAGAGGTCGTAGCGGTCCAAATATACTATTGACCGGGGAGCGGTATATTATTGTATCGTGATTAAATTGCGAAAACCCGAAGAGTCACTCGGGAAGTATCGTATACTTAAGTATTTATTATTTTTTTTACGTTGTTAAAATACTCAAAACTATCTATCTTGGATTAAAAGCTTATTTTAATTAAATAATTATTTTACTAATTGTTATATTAAATCTCAAAATATTATTTATTAATTATCGTTCATTATTTTAAAGACAAAACTAATCCAAGATACCTTTAGCGTTTTCAAACTCGAACTCTTTCGAACCCAGAACATTTTCGAAAACCCCCGGTCAGGTTTTGCTTCTTGTACGTTTTTCAAGAATTATCGATCGACTGAGGTCGAACTTCAACTACTCGAATTTTCTATCAAAATGATTTTTGAAAAGAAAAGAAAAAGGGGACTCTGGCAGGTGTGGGAATCGTTGACGAACGATTCCCGGGATGTGTAAGCAGCCGTGAGCTAGGCGGTCCATCAATTATTATTCCGGCCCAGGTGTTGCCGAAGGATGATTACGGATGTAGTTTTCATCGAGGGTGATTACGGATGTAGTTTTCACCCGAGGGTAGTTACGGATGTAGTTTCTATCCTTCTACTAGTAGAGAAGACCCGCGGATTATTGGACTTGGATGTGGCGACTGATCATCGTCAATCCCTGTCAGGTTTTTATGTTTTCTTCAAGTCCCATCCTCCACTTTCGAAAAATACTCAAACACTGCTTCTTGGGCCTAAGTGCCAAGTTGCCGATAGTGTGGTTTTTGATAATAAAAATATTGACATCGTGCAGTATCTAGAACTGCAAGATTTCCTATAAAGATTGGCACGTGTTAGTGCACTCTTGCAATTATTTCAAAGAATGAAATGTTTTGAATGAGAAACCTTCTAAGCTAATGGAAGAAAAGAGGTTTTGCAATAATGTATTCCCTGTACAGTATGTTAACCATAGAGTGTTTTGCCGAAAATGATATACTTATATGTATATATTTTCAAACTTGAGATATATTGAAACGGGAACCTTATAAAGGATTCATATGTTATTCTTAAAGCTCCTTAGTGAGTATAAATGTTTTATTCAAACTCGGACATATATATTGTCGAATTATGTTTTGAAATCTGAGATATATACCCATACAGTTGGGAACGTTTTCGAAATAAACCACATTATTATTTTTCAAAATGGCGAACTTGCTGAGCATTATGTAGCTCATTCTTGCTTTATAAAAACTTTTCAGAAAGAGAAGAATTTGGTCAGTTAACTCCGTATAAATTTATCCCGAGATGATTTAGTTCCGGATAAATACTACAGAGTAAGTCTGATAGGTTTTCAACTGTAATAGTAAGACTCGTCTTCAAGTGTAGTTGTATAAGTGGAAGTGCGTAAGATTCTGGTTTGTACAGATGAATTGTAATATTTAGTGTTACTTTTGATTATCGTTTCTGAGGCTCTAACTTGTATGTGCGTAAGATTGAGGTCTGGATAGAGGTATTGTTGAGTTGTAAAGTTAATACAGGTATGATATAGTTGGATGGTGATGTGATGACCTAAATCTCTGACCTCGGATTTGGGGGCGTCACAGAAATGGTATCAGAGAGATAAGTTACAGTACTCAGAAACGAGAGTGTTGAGAGTTAAGTCTAAGTAGGAGAATGACATAAGAGATCGTAGTAAACTTATTATTGGACTACCAGAAGAGGTACCGGTGAATAGAATGGACTGGAGTATTTACTGGAGGTATTATACTAGGGTCGATAGAATCCTTAGAGGCCTTCAGAATGATGAATAGAGGTTTGAGAGTCGTACATGACCTATCGTTGGTAATGATATAGAAAGCAGGGCAAAATCTCAAGAGCAGCTGAGGTAGAGGCGATATTGCCAATATGATCGGATGACTAGGTTGGCATAAATTTTGTGGCCCATAATCCTCCATAGTTTAGGAGGCGGCATTTTAATAATCAAGAAGTTTAGACTTCCCTACATAATTAAGGGTACTTCGTACTTGGAATAATGAAAGTCTTTTACTTTGGCTATAAGATCCGATTTTTGATAAGTAACGGGTTTACCTGAAAGGTGGTTACTATGCCGTTGTGGATTTCATTACCCTTGATGGTGAATTTTACATGTGTTATACGAGAATGTTATCATAAGATGAGCGTGCTAGATAATTCCACGCATGATTCGGACGCTAGAGCATGGTAGTTCAACTTAGAGAACAAACATGTAGAATTAACAAAGGGACTCAAGTGAAGTTGAACATGGTTGCAATGAGCGATACAGTGATCTCAGGGTCTACCAAAAGAAAAGACCAGTGGGTCTAGAGTGGGATCCTTTGATAGAGATGTTATCAAGGACTACGTATATATGTGTTGTAGACCTCAATATTTTGGTATATGTTCACATGCACACACCCGCCACTGAACCTATGGACTGCACTGAGATCCCTGAGAGATCTCTTTGATCTGTTCCCAGGGGGAACTGGCCACTTGTGATTCATGTCGGAAGGCACGAAGTAGGACCCTATGGACTTAGCAGGTGTCCCCGAAATGATGTGAAGCTTGGTCTTCAAGATAAAGCACGGAAATGACAGATATATTTGTGAAACCCTAACTGGATAAATGACTCTAAGATGATGATTCAGAGACGCACTAGTTGGTGTCTTGTATTATGAAGACGAAGAGATGGAGTGACCCTCATAATGGTGATAATGAGATGCACGAATGATTATTAACTTATTTTGGTAACTACCGGCTGGTGCACTACTTCATTTTAAACTGTTCACTAACCATGTTACCTCGATTAGTTTATATCAGGTAACCCTTCTAGCTTTCTACTTCAAACTTGTGGAATAACAACCAGTGATATACTTTCCCTAAAGCAGGACTTATCCGAAGTAATTTTATTTGATCCATGAACATTCTATTCAAAAATTTATGATGATCTTGTTCGGCTCAGACCTATTTACACTTTCTTTCAATTATCCAAGGAATGTTCAACAAATATTTTCTTAATTAATCGACGAATATTACTTAACGAATATTGATATTTGATTGCTTCTTTCATACTTGCACTCTTCAGTTGAGCTCATAAATATTTAACAAATTACTGAGGACATGGATGATCTAATGTCCAGACATCCCTCATGAATTCTTTTCTTCTATTCAAGAGGAGATTGTACATCATACATTGAAATCATAGTAAGGATATCATTTTGATACTGGTATTCCTAATTTAATTCTATTGTAGGATCTGATAGAGCATGTGTACGAGACACCCTTGGGTGGACCGTTTCACTGATAAGTAATATTTGATGAGAGGTTATCGATTGTTCCGATACCTAGAACATTCTTTTCAGATTTTATAGTTTTCTTTTTTTCAAACTTAATAACTTCTTATTTCCATTCGTTGTCAGAGTAGCCTAAAGTTTCTTCAGTGGCTACGATGTTGGAATTCCGTCCTAGCCAATTGAAACTGGCTAGTCGATATGTCAGTATGAATGACTAGTTGATTATTCTAACTAGTCAAAATTGTAATGTTGTAAAGAACACCTAGCTAATTGTCCTAGCTAGTGGTGACGTCTCAAACAGGTGAACTAGCAAATTTTGTCTAGCTAGTTGCTAGTGTTTCTTGAAAAGGACTAGTTATTGTTTCACTGGTCCAACTCCCAATTTAATTCATTCAGCAATTCCTCAATGCATTTTGGATGTGGTAAAGTATGAGGATAAAAGTTTTGACGAATAACTTGATTGAGACCTAGTGAGGTCGCCCACTCAACTTGAATTCTACCCATCTTCGTATCAGACTTTATGTCATTTGAATATTCTGTTCTTTCATTCATATAATGAAGATTCATTTGAAACCATAGATTACTTGAATGATAAACTGCTTCATTTTTTATTGTCATATAGTAGAATTTCTTTCGATCGGTTGACCTTTATCAATGGGACTTTTTAGATCCTCTATTTTTCAAGAGGAAAAGTATTCACCAGATGTAAGAATTGTATAAAGACCGTCTTTATGACTTTTGTATCCAACAATCATTGCCCTCGTGCAACATTCTCTATGATATCACATTACAAAATTATCAGGACATGAGGAATAAACCTTGTTGTATTCTTTCTGTCCATCCTTACATCTCCAAAAATCGAGACTCCTAGTATTTGGAACCATCAACATTCTTGGAACATCCAATGTGGAATTCTTATTGAAATTATCTATTGGACCTTGTTATTTTGAAACCATTCCTCTCAAAAGTGATTACCCTAGGGTGAACGGGAGGTACAATTGTGAACCGTTGCACCAATATGAGATCAAAAACCAAATGTTGTAATTGTGCAGCCAGAGCATTATGCCGAGTAATTATTTAAAGTAGGAATAACATGGCGGGGCATACCACAGGACCTTTAATATTAGTGTAAGGAAGGTTATAAGAAAAGATGAGGTGGTTGGGAGTACGCTCCTACCAACCGTTGCCAGGATGTTATATTAATGAATTCTGGAGTTACCAAGCCTTTTCCTGGTCCAAGAAATGCAAATCGATTGCGATGTAAGACATATCCTCAGAGGAAACTAACATGGAAGTGAGATGGACAAGAAGGAAGGAATATCGTGGCAAGAATGTGAAGCTTTACTTAGCTTAAAGGGATTGATGCACATAGAGAGACCTAAAGTTTAAAAGGCCCCTAACAGCAAATGGATGCATGGATATATCCCAATGATCCTTCAAGATTACCACATAATCAAGTTTATTGGGAATCGCAGTAGCATGAAGGCCTCAGGCTGATGGGCGCCAGTTGTGAGAGAGGACGAGCGTATGACATCTTACATATACCATCGAGAATCGATACCCCTAACCGGAGATGTAGGAATTGTTGACCAGTTAAAATGCGTAGTTGTTTTTCAAAGATAAGGTTGAAAAGCGGGTTTCACCAACTCAAGATCGACCTCTGTACTGTGCCAAAGTTGGAATTTCACACTAATATAAACGTTATAAAATTATGGTAGTATTGTTTGAGTGGACTAATGAGTCAGAAGCCTTTATGGATTAATGAACAATGTTTTGGAATGAAATGATATGTTAGCAACAACCTCGTTGTAAGCTATACTTGATGATAAAAAGAGGACTTTGAGAGTCACGATGATGCGTCTTTCAAGAGTTTAAGTGGTGTGCTGATGCAGTAGAAAGGGGATGATAGCCTATACTTCTAAACAACATAAAGGTTACAGGATAGGATATACTAACCGTGAGTCGGGGATTAGTCATGATAGCGTTCACGCATAAAACTGAGACGTTAACCTTATGAGAAAAGTGTGAAAATTTTCCACAAGTGCCATAAGTATATCTTCATATTAGAACTAAACATGAGAAAGAGAAGGTGACGAAAGGGAGCAGGGAGTATAATGGAGAAATTTGTTATTACCCAGGAAAGGCCAGTGTGGTGGCCGATACCTATAGAAGGGATTATTCAAAATTGGAATTCGGTCAGTATTGACCAAGAAAATAGAGTATATACAATAAAGAATAATGTTAGAGGAAAATGAGTAAATTATGGGGAAGGACAAAGATGTATAGAGAATTAAGAGAATGTTCGGCAAACGGATATGGAGAATGGTATTGGCAAACTGTTAAGTACAAATGCGACATGTCAAAAGCAGAATGATAGAGATCTAGTGGATTAATTCCGCCTGTAGAAAATCTTGAACGTGGACAGAATTATAATGAATTTCCTAAGTAGGTCGCCGAAGACCGAGCCAAGAGATGGCCCTAGTTGATTTATAATTGTTGGACCAAGTGATTTACCTACGAGAGACTTTCCATTTAGAAGACTATCGAATTATATACGGAAGAGATGGTGGTACAATATAAAACTTCTGCAGCGATTACATCAGATAAAGACTTAAGGTTAAACTTCGAATATTGAAGGTGCTTTCAAGTATATTTAACAAAGAGATTGAGCGTATGTACTAATTTGATCTGTGGCTGACGGACAGGGAAGAAGAATTATTCAAGCGATCGAATTTATATTTAGTATCGTGCCTTAGATTTCACGGGGCAATCGAGAATAAAAACTTATTCATGAAATGAATGTTGTTATCACGATCGTCACCATGCGAACGTAATGACGTCTCTTGTAAAGCGTACTGCGAAAGAAGAAGTTTCCCTTTTCTTACGTTACGAAGAAGTCAATGAACGAGGGATATAGTAGCTGAACTGGTTCGACGTATACCGAAGACTATACAGTATCCATAGCAAGTGGTAACGGCTGATGGGAGGCAACACATGCGTGCTAACCAAGCCAAGGAATATGAGGAATACCGTGCGTATTGACGTTGTCTCAAATTATAAAACACGACCACAAAGTATTCACGGGCCAATGATACAAGGACTCAACACGGATACTATGAACAAGGTAGAAGAGGAACGTATAAGTAGTGGGATAGAAATTTTCATTCATAGCACAACCGATAAGGAATACAGGTCGAGGAGAGCATGCATTGAGAAACAACATTAAAGCGTTGGTGAGACCAAGGTGAGAGAACAAAAGGGTTGAAGTGTCAACCTGAGAGTTGGGAAGGGTAAAGTTGGAATTGTATCCACAACTATTTTCCTTAGGTTCTTAAGATAGAATCCTTTTAAGGAGAGGAGACTGCAATAACCCTAATTTTCGTGAATATTCGAAACCTGGATGAATAGTAATTTTATGGGTGGATGAACAATTTTTGCAATCACGATATGTACGAATTATTAAATGAAAATTTCGGATTGATATTACGTCTTTATGGTGCAGACGAGTGTATGTAAAAGTCATTAGTTTTTTTTACGAAACCCATTATTTCGAATGGTCAAATTTTATGAGATATCAAAGGAGTATGAGGTGGGAGACTTCGTGATGCTAAAGGTATCCCCCTGGAAAGGATTGATGCAGTTTGGTAAGAAAGGGAAGCTAAGTCTGAGGTTTATTGGACCTTTTGAGATTTTGAGGCGTATTGGGAAGTTAGCCTACGAGTTAGCCTTGCCCCCAAGCTTGCAACAAATTCATAATGTGTTTCATGTGTCTATGTTACGACCCTACCACACCGACTTTCGGCACGTGATAGAGTACGACCAGGTAGACCTACAGCTAGATTTGACTTATGTGGAAAAACCCGTGGAAATCATGGATAGAAAAGAGCAAGTGCTGAGGAACAAGGTTGTCAAGCTAGTGAGAGTTTTGTGGAGGAACCAGAACATCGAAGAATCAACATGGGAACTAGAAGACGCGATGCGTGAAAAGTACCCTCAACTATTTTCAACCTGATTCCGGGACGGAATCCTTTTAAGGAGGGGAGGCTGTAAGAACCCTGATTTTTGTAATATTTTTAAGAATATAATATCATATGACATTGTGAATTTGGGACCTTTTGAGTCACCCATGTTGTTTAGTGGAATTGATTATCTGAGAAATTTATGTGTTACATTCACTGTGTAAGAAAAAGGGAAGGTTGTTGAAGGCAAGAGGCTTATTGCTATTAAGATTTATAAAAACTTGGGATTTGAGAGTTATTAGAGTATTAAAAGATTTTAAGAGACTATGACAAGGAGTTATGGATATTTAAGGAATTTACACAATTAAGTACTTAAAGAATTACAAGGGAAATCTCTACGCAACAAAATATTATTACGAAGAGTTTATTTAAGATACATTATGAAATAAGGATTAAGTGACAAGCATTGGTGGAGAAATAATAGTACAAGGAAGGATATTACATGCAAGTATCATGTAACTAGATTGTTAGAATAGTAAACTAGAAAAGCAAAAAGCAAAAAGCAACCAATGAATAGTAACTAGTTGGTGCATTATTCTAGGAGACAAAGAGGCATGGTGTGTGCCTAGTCTACTAAACCTAGGGTGTCAACATGTGACTCTTTTATACACATATCAATACATCTCATTATTCACCCCACTTTCAAACCAAAACAAAGCAAAACTCTCTCCCCCCCCTTTGTAGAAGCTCTCGGCCGAACCCAAGAAAGGAGAGGAAGAGAGAATTTCTCTTCAACTTCTCCTCATCTTTAAACTCAAGCAAAAATCCTAGGGCATCCTTGTTATATGTTAAAGGTATGGTATCAATTTCAACTCCTTTTACCCACTAAATCTTGAGTTATAAATTGTTGAAAGTTGGATGAATAATGACCAAGCTTGTTCATCTTTTAGATCTTGAAGGATTAAGGTTTGTAGAGACTCATCCAAGTATTCTTAGAGGTTATAAAGCTCATCCAAGGTTCCTAGATACTCAAGAAGGTATAAAACTCTAACCACTCTTAGTCATGATTTGCTTGTGGTTTATAATGGTAGATCTAAGAGTTTTAGTGCATATCTTGGTAGTATGAGTTGTAGATGATGAAATCTTGAAGTTGTATGCTTGTTTGATGGTTGTAAGACTTGTACTTAGAGTATGTAACCCCATGTATGTTGTAGAGATAAGTCTTGGTGGTTTTGATGGTAGATATGATGTATAAGTTGAGTTCTTGAAGGTTTGAGTAAGGATGAGTGATGTGTAAAAATTCTGGGAGTATGTACTGTCTTGCAGTAGATTTTTGAACCCCTTAAACTTGTCTCCCGAGGGTCTAATACCCATGGTTAGAAAGATATTTTCATGTAGTTTCCAGAAATATAAGGCTCATGTCTAGGTGATGTATAGATTTTGAGTTATGACCAGAAGAGTGAGGAGTGGTTCTGAAATCCGGACTGCACTATATGGTCTATTTGTGAACTGTCTTTGGACCCTCAAACTTTCTGCAAACATTGTGAAAAACTGGGAATAGCTAGATCTTACAGTTTTGAAGGCTGTCAAAAAAGAATTGGAGTAAAATTTGTATTTTTCAAGTTTATAAAAATGTTAGAGTGAAGTGCGCGCGAGTGAAAAATCACGTAGGAGGTTAGTTTAACGTAGTTTTAAGAGTACTCACTTGTGTTTCGAGCTTGAGGAATGGATTCGAGTTGAATGGGTAACGAATGTGATAAAGTGATGACATGGTCATATAGGAAGGTTAGTGGTCACAAATTGGAGTCGTTAAGTTGGTCTTACATCCTTAAAACCTTACGATTAAATAGTGTTGTTAAGGTACTAACGTACGAATATTGATTATGTATAGATCTTCGTTCCACGTCGCGAGCTCGACCACCCCACCCTACCAAGGCAAGTTTTCCAACCCTAAGTATTTAATTTCAAAAGATTATATTCTTGATTTTACCTATGCAAGTTTACTTTTCAAAACTTATATATAAGATTTTTCACTGTTGTGTTTGTCGTTTCCAAACATATTATATGCTTACGCTTTATGAGATTATGTTGAAGTTTGAGATATATGCATATGTGTTTGTACACCCTTGAACTTAGGATGAAAATGTTTCTTCGGATAACGACTCTAGCAATAGAGGTCGTAGCGGTCCAAATATACTATTGACCGGGGAGCGGTATATTATTGTATCGTGATTAAATTGCGAAAACCCGAAGAGTCACTCGGGAAGTATCGTATACTTAAGTATTTATTATTTTTTTTACGTTGTTAAAATACTCAAAACTATCTATCTTGGATTAAAAGCTTATTTTAATTAAATAATTATTTTACTAATTGTTATATTAAATCTCAAAATATTATTTATTAATTATCGTTCATTATTTTAAAGACAAAACTAATCCAAGATACCTTTAGCGTTTTCAAACTCGAACTCTTTCGAACCCAGAACATTTTCGAAAACCCCCGGTCAGGTTTTGCTTCTTGTACGTTTTTCAAGAATTATCGATCGACTGAGGTCGAACTTCAACTACTCGAATTTTCTATCAAAATGATTTTTGAAAATAAAAGAAAAAGGGGACTCTGGCAGGTGTGGGAATCGTTGACGAACGATTCCCGGGATGTGTAAGCGGCCGTGAGCCAGGCGGTCCATCAATTATTATTCCGGCCCAGGTGTTACCGAAGGATGATTACGGATGTAGTTTTCATCGAGGGTGATTACGGATGTAGTTTTCACCCGAGGGTAGTTACGGATGTAGTTTCTATCCTTCTACTAGTAGAGAAGACCCGCGGATTATTGGACTTGGATGTGGCGACTGATCATCGTCAATCCCTGTCAGGTTTTTATGTTTTCTTCAAGTCCCATCCTCCACTTTCGAAAAATACTCAAACACTGCTTCTTGGGCCTAAGTGCCAAGTTGCCGATAGTGTGGTTTTTGATAATAAAAATATTGACATCGTGCAATATCTAGAACTGCAAGATTTCCTATAAAGATTGGCACCTGTTAGTGCACTCTTGCAATTATTTCAAAGAATGAAATGTTTTGAATGAGAAACCTTCTAAGCTAATGTAAGAAAAGAGGTTTTGCAATAATGTATTCCCTGTACAGTATGTTAACCATAGAGTGTTTTGCCGAAAATGATATACTTATATGTATATATTTTCAAACTTGAGATATATTGAAACGGGAACCTTATAAAGGATTCATATGTTATTCTTAAAGCTCCTTAGTGAGTATAAATGTTTTATTCAAACTCGGACATATATATTGTCGAATTATGTTTTGAAATCTGAGATATATACCCATACAGTTGGGAACGTTTTCGAAATAAACCACATTATTATTTTTCAAAATGGCGAACTTGCTGAGCATTATGTAGCTCATTCTTGCTTTATAAAAACTTTTCAGAAAGAGAAGAATTTGGTCAGTTAACTTCGTATAAATTTATCCCGAGATGATTTAGTTCCGGATAAATACTACAGAGTAAGTCTGATAGGTTTTCAACTGTAATAGTAAGACTCGTCTTCAAGTGTAGTTGTATAAGTGGAAGTGCGTAAGATTCTGGTTTGTACAGATGAATTGTAATATTTAGTGTTACTTTTGATTATCGTTTCTGAGGCTCTAACTTGTATGTGCGTAAGATTGAGGTCTGGATAGAGGTATTGTTGAGTTGTAAAGTTAATACAGGTATGATATGGTTGGATGGTGACGTGACGACCTGAATCTCTGACCTCGGATTTGGGGGCGTCACAATAAGTAAAATTCTATTCTTAACATCACAACTCATGAATTATTCCTAACAATCTCCCCTATTTATGCTTTAAAATCTGAAGCATAAATCTGAGTTGTTGATGTCAAAACATATAACAATACAATCAGAATAGAATTTATGAATTCAAAAATCATGAAGTTAAGTACCTCATTTTTCAGATATAGACATAGTATCCAATACTTAGAAGAAAGAATTCAACTATTTGATGCTTCTTTTCCTTTACCACTTCCCTGATAAGATTCACCTCTGTCATCCTTAGTTCCTCTTTTACTTCTCCCAGTCTGTTTATCTCATCCCCCAGTATGTTGCCTTTTAACTATTTTTATCTCCCCCTTTTTGACATCAGCAACATTAATTCCAAGAGATTCAGTAACAGAATAAATTAGATTCATCATAACTGCTTGATTTTCCATAATAGTGACTTGGTTATCTTCAAGTGTTTGAAGTCTTGATTACATTTCAAACTTGAGATTTCTGAATGTCTTGTAGAACTTCAGAATTGACTCCAATGTTGGAAGTGTTTGGAATATCTTCAGATTCAAGTCTTGTAGAAGAAGTTGCCTGTGTAGAATGATATTCAAGTAATAAAACTCGAGTAGAGTTACAAACATCTTCATCTTTCTGATCTGAAGCTGCAATATGATCATCTTGTCCTTCACCAGTATTCTGTGTACTAACATCTACAAAACCTGACTCCTCCTTAGATTGATCAGATACTGTTGATGTCTCAATTCTGGCTGATATTGGTAATACAAACAAAGGAATACTAGGATCATTAGGAATATCTTCTGGTACTGGTGTTATAGAAGTTTGTCTTAGCCTTTCACCTCTTCTGTTTATAATTCCTGCATGCCTTTCTTTTTACTTCTTAGCTTTAACTTCTGGCTTTGAGTTGTGCTTTGCTAAGTCATTCTTCTCATACATCTTGATAAAAGAATAAGTACCAGCATCCATACCAAGATTATCAGACCAAGATTCAGGAAAAACCTGTTCCCAGAAATCAAATGATGGTGGTTTCCTAATTTTCTCTCCCTCACTATGGAGTTGATCATCCATACCATCATTCTCACTTTGACTATCTAAAGTCAACACTCTCTCTACCTCTCCTTTTGCCTGGTCAGGGGCCAGCCTCTCTGGTTGTGGATCAATATCCATCTTTTCAAGTGTATCACTCAAATTTGGATAAGTGCTCTCATGACCTATAGAAAAATAGAGTTTAGAAGAAGTTTTTATACCTGAACTCACATGGAGAGAGGGTTCCTCATTTGGCATGGGGCTTGAGGTTTTCTCCAAGGAGTGAGCTGCTATAGTCTCTGAACCCTCACAAACATCTTCTTTCCTTCCAGAGACTACAGGCTCCAGTATACCACTTTCAGGTTCTTTACTAGACTCTGATGTCTTCAGTAATACTTCATTAGATACCATAGTTAGTACATCACCGTCTTTAAGTGTTGTTTGCTAAGACTCACCCTCAAGGTGGATAGACTCTGACTGAATAATATTTGTTTGATCTTCAAGAAAACCAGTCAAAGTTATTCCTCCCATATCATAGGGTTTCTCACTTGCAATTTCAGTCATCACAGAAGACCTTTCAACATCAGCTATCACAGCTCCTGAGTCATCCAACCTCTGACTAGATGGTTCTTGTGTTGCAGTGACTGTGATCTGATCTTTCCTACTATCCACCACTGGTGCAATAGTATCTTCTATTGACTGCATTCCACTATCTACTTCCTCCAGTTGTTCACCTTGAGCTGAAGCATCTTCAATAATGACATCCTTGTCAAATAAATATGCATGTAGTGATTGAAGTGCAACATGCTTCGAGAGTCCAAATTTCTTGACTAATTGTCTTCTGATAGATACATAGAAATACATCTTCATTAAGTCAAGTCTTTGATGTAGAAGTCCATATTCATCAGGAAATAAAAGTTTTGGTACTCTTTCAACCAGAAAATCTAGAACAGGCCTTGACAACTTCACTTTGAGAGAAATTAGTCCCATAGCCAGTTTGTATGATAATGTAGTTTCCCATGAAGAATCAATATCCAGATCTCTATAGTCATTTGCTGACTTGATTGTAGGTTCATTTGTAGAGACCTGCATGATATTAGTTGGACAAGACTCTGTGTGTGTAGGTGACAATTGAATCTTTCTCCTTGTTCTCCTTGTATAGTGAGCAAAAGATTTATCTTGAGAAGACTCAAGAGGTGTAGACACAGAAGTGATCTTGGGATGAGATCCTTTTTCAATAGACACAGTCTTTTGAGAGACAGTATCCAGTAACTGTTTTCCCTTTTTAAGTACTACAGTCTTTTGAGAGACTGCAGCCTGGCTGTGACTAGGTGCTTCATCTCTTTGTCCTAGCTTAGAAAGTCGAACTGCAGCCTTCAATTCTTCTCTCTCAGCAAGAGATATATTATCATCATCTTCACTAGAACTACTACTACTTGACATAACAAATCTTCTCTTCCTTACAACTGATGTCTTTTGAGAAACACCAGAGGTTGGTTTATTTAAAACAATAGGCTGTGGATTCAAATGTTGTTCTTGATTTGTTTCAGAGACTATAATGTTTTGGGCTACTTGGGTAGACACAGGTGGGTTCTCCTCCAAATGAGATTCCTGAGCCATTTCACCACAAAAGAAAGAAGAATTGTAGAGAGTAGGAAGATGAGTTTTAAGAATTACCTGACATGATGTGGATAGTGTATTGCAGGTATTTCATCTAGATTCTTTTCATTGTCCTTCTTTATAATGTCAGAGAAAATTCTCTTTTGCTGTACATAAGAAGAAACACAATGTTCTCTACCAAATCTGATTGACTTTGAGTAGAATCAATTATCTCAGCATTCTCCCAAGCTTGTGTAACAGCTGCTTGATTAATCTGTGGAGATGCTGTCAATGCATAACTTAATGGTCCATACGCCAGAAAGTCCATGATTTGGTGAAAATCAGTTGACACTCCTTCCTTGTTGGTGATAGCTGCTACATGATTGTTCGTCATAAAATCAAAGTCACCAAACTTGAAGGCTACTGATTTAGATAATCTTCTTTGAGCTGCCATTTTTTATCTGAAAAGAACTTGATCGAAAAATTCTTAAAATGGATTAGTGATTTTGAAAACTCGAGAGTGTTTTTGCTTTAGAGAATGTGAAATCAAATGATGGTTTCCAAATTTTCAGACCAAGATTCAGGAAAAACCTGATCCCAGAAATCAAATGATGGTTTCCTAATTTTCTCTCCCTCACTATGGAGTTGATCATCCATACCCTCATTCTCACTTTGACTTACTAAAGTCAACACTCTTTCTACCTCACCTTTTACCTGGTCAGGAGCCAGCCGCTCAAATTGTGGATCTAAGTCCATCTTTTCAAGTGTATCACTCAAATTTAGATAAGTGCTCTCATGACCTACAGAAAAATAGGGTTTAGAAGGAGTTTTTATACCTGAACTCACATGGAGAGAGGGTTCCTCATATGGCATGTGGCTTGAGGTTTTCTCCAAGGAGTGAGCTGCTATAGTCTCTGAACCCTTACAATCATCTTCTTTCCTTTCAGAAACTACAGGCTCCAGTATACCACTTTCAGGTTCTTTACTAGACTCTGATGTCTTCAGTAATACTGCATTAGACACCATAGTTAGTACATCACCGTCTTTAAGTGTTGTTTGCTGAGACTCACCCTCAAGGTGGATAGACTCTGACTGAACAAAATTTGTTTGATCTTCAGAAAAATCAACCAAAGTCATTCCTCTCATATCATAGGGTATCTCACTTGCATTCTCAGTCATCACAGAAGACCTTTCAACATCAGCTATCACAGCTCCTAAGTCATCCTTCCTCTGACTAGATGGTTCTTGTGTTGCAGTGACTGTGATCTGATCTTTCCTACTATTCACCACTGGTGCAATAGTATCTTCTGTTGACTGCTTTCCTCTATCTACTTCCTCCAGTTGTTCACCTTGAGCTAAAGCATCTTCAATAATTACATCCTTGTCAAATAAATATGCATGAAGTGATTGAAGTGCAACATGCTTTGAGAGTCCAAATTTCTTGACTAATTGTCTTCTGACAGATACATAGAAATACATCTTCATTAAGTCAAGTCTTTGATGCAGAAGTCCATATTCATCTGGAAATAAAAGTTTTGGTACTCTTTCAACCAGAAAATCTAGAACAGGCCTTGACAACTTCACTTTGAGAGAAATTAGTCCCATAGCCAGTCTGTATGATAATGTAGTTTCCCATGAAGAATCAATATCCAGATCTCTCTTGTCAAATACTGACATAGATGTAGCTTGATTTGTAGAAACCTGCATGATATTAGTTGGACTAGACTCTGTGTGTGTAGGTGACAATTGAATCTTTCTCCTTGTTCTCCTGATATAGTGAGCAAAAGATTTATCCTGAGAAGACTCAAGAGGTGTAGACATAGAAGTGATCTTGGGATGAGATCCTTTTCCAATAGACACAGTCTTTTGAGAGACAGTATTCAGTAACTGTTTTCCCTTTTTAAGAACTACAGCCTTTTGGAAGACTGCAGCCTGGCTGTGACTAGGTTTTTCATCTCTTTGTGCTAACAAAGAAAGTTGAATTGCAGCCTTCAATTATGCTCTCTCAGCAAGAGTTAAATCATCATCTTCACTAGAATTACTACTACTACTTGACACAACAAATCTTCTCTTCCTTACAACTGATGTCTTTTGAGAAACACCAGAGGTTGGTTTCTTTGAAACAATAGGCTGTGGATCAAAATTTGGTTCTTGAATTGTTTCAGAGACTATAATGTTTTGGGCTACTTGGGTAGACACAGGTGGGTTCTCCTCCAATTGAGATTCCTGAGCCATTTCACCACAAAAGAAAGAAGAATTGTAGAGAGTAGGAAGATGAGTTTTAAAATTACCTGAACATGATGTGGATAATGAATTGCAGGTATTTCATCTAGATTCTTTTCATTGTCCTTCTTTGTAATATCTGAGAAAATTCTCTTTTGCTGTTCATAAGAAGAAACACAATGTTCCCTACCAAATCTAGCTTCAACATCAGGAATGAAATGGTTAACAAACATTTGCATAAATCTATGATAATAAACCATTTTCCTGTTTTGATCTCTTGACCCAAGTTTGATACTCATCTGACTTAAGATAATATGACCAATGTTAATTACTCTGTCATAAAGCAAACTATAACCAATATGTGATGTAACAGAAGTAATTTGCTGAAAAGAACTACATTTGCCAGTAAAACATTTAGCAATTTGATCAAAGTAAAAAGACCATTCCTTTCTAAGAAAAGACCTATTCAACTGGCTCATGTTATCTAGAGGTCCACTATAACCTAATTCAGACAACATAGTTCTTATATTATCATCAGATGGTACATTCTCATAACTATCAGTAACAGGTAAGCAAAGTACTGAATTAACAACAGATTCAGTAATGTCAAATGAATCTTGTCCTAAATGTAGAACAATCTTACCTGATTGACTCTGAGTAGAATTAATTACCTCAGCATTCTCCCAAGCTTGTGAAACAGCTACTTGATTAATTTGTGGAGATGCTGTCAATGCATAACTTAATGGTCCATACGCCAGAAAGTCCATGATTGGATGAAAATCAGATGACACTCCTTCCTTGTTGGTGATAACTGCAACATGATTGTTTGTCATAAAATCAAAGTCACCAAACTTGAAGGCTACTGATTTAGGTAATCTTCTCTGAGCTGCCATTTTTGATCTGAAAAGAACTTGAAAAATTCTTGAAATGGATTAGTGATTTTGAAAACTCAAGAGTGTTTTTGCTTTAGAGAATGTGAAATTAGAGAAAGCAATTACACGATTAGAGTTTCAAAACAAATATATTTCACAAATCTTTCAGACCACTATCCCACGTTGACACGTAGATTGACAGGTGTCAGTCCCTGAAAAATGCGGTTACCCACGATTTTTGGAAAATAAAATCCAAAATTGATTTTCATGAAATAAATCAGGGTATAAATAATCAATACTGATCAACTTCCTTTTCCTGTTGACCTCTCATAAAAATAATCACAAAACATAATGCGATAATAATTCTCAAATCCTGATGGTCACACATGAAATCCTGATCAATATCATCAGAGACTTAATATGGAGTTTCCACGTGGCATTTTTCTTTTATCTGAAAAAGAAATAAACAAATAATCTGAACAAAAATCAATTGGTTAGATATATTCAACATTTCTTGAAAACAAGAAACACAGTCACATGCAATAATTAGCATTTGACTTCATTAAAACTTCCAAGTAACTGTTCAGCTTCTCACGTCTTTCTTTAAAAGAACCAGACGCCTTATGCCATTCTCCATAATCCTTTCAATTTCTTTTCTTCTCAACAATGCTTCTCAAACCAAAATTCCCTTCAAACCCATTTTTCAGATTTTTCTCGATCGATGAACATCCTGTTCTTGATCATCTCTTTGAACAGACAACTCTTCTCATCGAACTAATCATGAATGGATTGGTTTTCGAAAATATCCAGAGGTTTCTCCTAGAACATCCATCTGTTGGATACAATCTTTACCTAACCTCCTCAAAACTTGAGGATGAAGAATTTGGCCGAGAGTCTGAGGTTGATCTTGATGGGGATGCTATACATTTAAGTTAGCTGCTCTCATTCAAGTCGCCCAGACAAGGAATCCAAGAGCAAATGAGGCTGTTCATCCCTTGATGAATTTCTTGAGATACTCCTTGTCCTGTACCTCAGAGTTCATATCAATAGACAAGTATAGAATTATCAGTAGAAATTTAGACAAAAAGAAGTTGTATTTCATTTCCATGTAATGATTTTTATTAATGAAAATACAGTTTCTTGTTATCTGCTTGTCTTTTGATTATTGAATGATGTATAAATTATCAGTATGCAAATATTAAAACTTGCTAGCATAGACTTAACACATCACAAAATCAGATTACTACACAAAGTAAACGTCAGGATCTGAAACAATTTTCATAATCCTGATACTGACACAATACTGATGACGTCAGCATCCTGATGACAAATCTAATCCTGATGATTATTAACAAGTCTATCATACTGAAATTTATCAAGGCAATGTGTTATAGCTCAAGGATTTAACTATCAATTATAGATCCTGACAGGAATATCAAGTCTATAAACTAAGAACAACATACCTTGCTACTTTTGCAGATGTTAAAGATCTAAAAATTTAACATTCCTAACTCACTTACTAATCTACTGAATGTAGTCTCATCAAGTGGTTTAGTTAGAATATCTGCAAGCTGTTTGTCAGTAGGAACAAAATGAAGTTCCACAGTACCATTCTCAATATGTTCTCTAATAAAATGATACCTGACATCAATGTGCTTAGTCCTTGAATGTTGAACTGGATTTTCTGCAATTTTAATAGCACTAGTATTATCACAAAACATAGGAATATTACTAAGTGTCATACCATAATCCATCAACTGATTTCTTATCCAAAAGAGCTGTGCACAGCAACTGCCTGCTGCTATGTACTCAGCTTCTGCAGTTGAGGTTGAAACAGATTGTTGCTTCTTGCTTGCCCAAGAAATCAATCTATTTCCCAAGAATTGACATGTACCTGTAGTGCTTTTCCTGTCTATCTTACACCCTGCATAATCAGAGTCTGAATAGCCAATTAGAAAGAAATCAGATTCTCTAGGATACCACAAACCAAGATTTGGAGTTCCTTTGAGATATCTAAAAATTCTCTTCACAGCAATTAAATGAGATTCCTTAGGATCACTTTGGAATCTAGCACATAAACAGGTAGAAAACATTATATCTGGCCTACTTGCAGTTAGATATAACAATGAGCCTATCATGCCTCTATAACTAGTATTATCCACACTCTTTCCTTTAGGATCAGAGTCTAGTTTAGTGGCTGTTGCCATGAGTGTTTTTGCAACTGCACAGTCTTGAAAGTCAAACCTTTTTAAAAGATCTTTGATATACTTTGACTGATTAATGAAAATACCAGTCTCAGTCTGTCTGACCTGCAAGCCTAAGAAATAATTTAATTCACCCATCATGCTCATCTGATACTTAGACTGCATAAGCTTGCTAAACTTAGCACACAACTTTTCATTAGCAGAACCAAAAATAATATCATCAACATAAACTTGAACTAAAAGCAATTCACCTTTTATCTTTCTAAAAAATAGAGTTTTGTCAATTGTACCTCTTGTGAAGCCATTTTCAAGAAGAAATTTAGACAAAGTCTCATACCATGCTCTTGGTGCCTGCTTTAGTCCATAGAGTGCCTTGTCAAGTTTGTAGACATGATTTGGAAACTTTGGATCAACAAATCCAGGTGGCTGTTCCACATACACTTCCTCATCAAGTTTGCCATTTAGAAAATCACTCTTTACATCCATCTGGTATACCTTGAATTTTGAATGAGCTGCAAATGCAAGAAACATTCTGATTGCTTCCAATCTTGCTACAGGTGTAAAGGTCTCATCATAACCAATGCCTTCTTCCTGAGAATAACCCTTGGCCACCAGTCTTGCTTTGTTTCTTACAATCATACCAGATTCATCTAGCTTGTTTCTGAAAACCCATTTTGCACCAACAATAGATCTATCTTTAGGTCTTGGTACTAGTTTCCAGACTTTGTTTCTCTTAAACTCATTTAACTCCTCCTGCATTGCAATTACCCAATCAGGATCCTGTAAGGCTTCTTCAACCTTCTTAGGTTCATTCTTTGAGAGAAAGCAACTATACAAGCATTCATTTTGAATTGATCTTCTAGTTCGAACACCACTATTTGGATCACCAATTATCAAATCTTCAGTATGATCCTTTGTCCATTTTCTAACAGGTGGTAGATTAACTCTGTTAGTCTCTCCCCCTAAGTTAGTGGTATCTCTTATAGAAGAATTCTCTCTACCTTCAAAAACTCTCCTTTGATCAATAGAATCAGTAGATTCCATATTGCTGCTAGTTACTGATCTTTCCTCAGTAGACTCCGAAAGGTCAGTTCCTGATGGAGTAGACTCTGAAACGTCAATTCCTGATGGAATAGACTCTGAAAGACTAGTCTGCTCCTGATGATCACTGTGTTCTCTTTGATTTATTTGCTCCCCCTCAACAGTAGCATTCCTTTGAGAAGCAATAGAAATTCCTTCTGGAGAACCTTCATCATCACTGGAGAGTATCTCAGAAATCTTCAGATTTTCAAATTCCAATTTGTCATGGCTTTCATTAGTTTGCAAAATTCCAAATTTCTTATCATCAAATGCAACATGAATTGATTCCATAACAATGTGAGTTCTGAGATTATAAACTTTGAAGGCCTTAGATGCTGAATATCCTAGAAAAATTGCTTCATCCGATTTGGCTTCAAATTTTCCAAGATGTTCTGGATGAATTTTTAGGACATAGCATTTGCATCCAAAGATGTGAAAGTATTTCACACTTGGTTTCTTTCCTTTAATCATCTCATAGGGAGTTTTTCCATGACTATTTACCAAGGTACAATTTTGAGTGAAACATGCAGTGTTAATAGCTTCTGCCCAAAAGTAGGTTGGAAGTTTTGCATCTGCAAGCATGGTTCTTGCTGCCTCTATGAGAGTCCTGTTCTTTCTTTCCACTACACCATTCTGCTGAGGTGTACCAGGTGCAGAAAACTGTTGAGTAATTCCATTGTCTGCACAAAACCCCTCCATTGTAGAATTCTTGAATTTTGTACCATTGTCACTTCTAAGTACCTTGACTTTGTACTCAGAGTTATTATGAATATTATTGATAAGTTCAATGATTTGCTGAGGAGCTTCATCCTTCTTGTGTAGAAAGAACACCCATGTGAACCTTGTGAAATCATCCACCATAACTAGAGCATATCTTTTCTTGCTGATAGACATAATGTTTACTGGACCAAACAGATCAAGATGTAGCATGTGAAATGGTTCAGTAATCGAATTTTCAGTCTTGCTCTTGAAAGTGGTTCTTCTTTGCTTTCCAAGCTGACATGCATCACAAAGTCCATCTTGCACAAAATTTGCCTGTGGTAGGCCTCTCACCAAATTGTGCTTAACAAGTTGATTAAGCTTCTTGAAATTAAGATGTGAGAGCTTCTTGTGCCAATTCCAGCTTTCATCACTTGTTGCTTTACTGTAGAGACATCTAACAATTCCTTTAGATGTATCACTTAAGCTAGCTTCATATATGTTACCATATCTTTGACCAGTTAGAACAATGTCTCCATTCTGCATATTCAAGATTTTGCATCCTTCTCTGTCAAGGATTGATTTGTAACCTTTATCACCCAGTTGACTTATGCTTAAAAGAGTATGTTTCAAGCCTTCAACCAGTGCTACATTTTCTATGATGACATTCCCAAAAACAATTGAGCCATATCCCAGAGTTTCTCCTTTGTTGCCATCTCCAAAAGATATTACTGGGCCAGCTTTCCTCTCAAACTTTGTAAGCAGGGACTTCTTTCCAGTCATATGTCCAGAGCATCCACTGTCCAAGATAATTGAATGCTTCTTTCCTGTGCCCTTAACAGAGGATGGAGAAGTTTTCTTTGGAGATCCAGGTTTGTCTGAACTATTGGCCATCAATGCAATGTTGTCATAATCCAATTCATCTTCAGAGTCACTGGAATCAGCCCAATCCTTCTGTGTGACCATAAGTGCATTACCCTTTCCTGAATTCCTAGGCTTCTTACACTCACTAGCAAAGTGTCCAAGCTCGCTGCAGTTAAAGCACTTGATCTTGGCCTTATCAAGCTTGACAATTGTACTTTTGCTTTTGTCACTCTTCTTCTCCTCCTTCTTTTGAAAAGGTCCTTTGCTAAATCTTCTCCTGTTGAATCTTCCTTTCTTGAAAGCTTTAGCAAACATAGCAAAGAGTTCCTGCATCTCAGATTCAGAATCATTGTTGTTAGAGTCTATATCAGTAGTCTCTGACTCAGAACTTTCTTTGCTTTTCTTCTTCCTTGAATTCTTTACAGCAATCTCTTCATGCTGTTCTTCAGGAAGCTTCTTAACTTCAGATTGAGCAGTAAGTGCAATAGTCTTCATCTTTCCTTCACTCCTGCTCTTCTTCTGCTGCTTGTCAAGTTCATAAGCTCTCAATTTTCCATATACTGCCTCTAATGAAATCTCATCTAAATCATTAGCTTCCTCAATCGCAGATATCTTCTCATTGTAGAAATCAGGCAAAGCTTTCATGAAATTTGTATTCATATCCTCCAAGTCATAATATTTATAGTGAACCTTAAGATTGTCCCAAATATCCTTAGCAGTTTTACAAGAGAGAACATAGTCAGTGAGAACAGAATCAAGACTGTTGAATAATATGTTTCTCACTTTAGCATCTTTAAGAACATTCTCCTTGTCCTTATCTGACCATTCAGATTTTGGCTTCTCTGCTGTATGTTCTGGAACAACCACACCATCAACAGTTGCTTGTCCAACGACCTTTGTTGGAACAAAAGGTCCATCTCTGATTCTGTCAAGATAATCAGGATCTGTTGCTTCCAGATGATGCAACATCTTTACTTCCCATAGAGTATATTCGTTTCTCTTGAGCATAGGAATTTTAGTATTCCCATCCTTGTAACCAGACATGATTGCAGATCTTTATGATTATTCGAAATCAACCCGCTCTGATACCAATTGTTAACTCGAATAACTTGTAGAAGGGGGGGTTGAATACAAGTTATATAATCGTGTCTGATTTTTGGCTTGATTATATGAACAAGAATAAACGAATGAATCAAACTCTGTTTGTATTAATAAGATCAAATACAAACTCTACCAAAGGTGTACAATACCTTTAGCAGCTTCTGACAATACAAATCTCTCTCTCTGTTTGTTTCGAACTCTCGAATACAAACCTTATACAGAGCTACCCACACTTACTTAACACACTTGTTCGACTCTTTTTTACAATGATATAGAGAGAGTATTTATAATGCTACCTATCAACTAATAACAGAAAGATATAATCTATACATGACAATGTTCTGCCTTCTAGTCGATAGTTTCCATCAATAGAAAACTCTTTCCTTCATAAGATCTTCTTGCTTGTTCTTCAAACAACGATCCTGTTTTATAGCACTTGCCAGTTTCTGTAGCATCCATAATGACATCATCAGTAACAAAACTGATATCAGGATCTGCACACTGCATCAGTATCTGATCAACCATCAGTATTGGACCATCATCAGGATTTGCTCTCTGTACCTGACATGTAGTCTCCGATACACTGTTCATTCCTGACTAAACTATACAGATAACTGTCTTACACATAAATCCTATATACAGTGCTAAATCCTTTATAAGATCAGGATTACAAGAAATATAACGTGTAAATTCTATTCTTAACATCACAACTTATGAATTATTCCTAACACTCACGACTCGAACTCTTTTTACAATGACATAGAGAGAGTATTTATAATGCTACCTATCAACTAATCACAGAAAGATAATCTATACATGACAATGTTCTGCCGTCCAGTTGATAGTTTCCATCAATAGAAAATTCTTTCCTTCATAAAATCTTCTTGCTTGTTCCTCAAACAAAGATCCTGTTTTATAGCACTTTCCAGTTTCTGTAGCATCCATAATGACATCATCAGTAACACGACTGATATCAGGATTCCATCTTGCATCAGGATTTGACCATCCCATCAGTACTTGATCAGTACTTGACTTGACGTATCAGGATTCAATCTCAGTTCCTGACATGTAGTACTCGATGCACTGTTCATTCCTGACTAAACTTTACATATAACTGTCTAACACATATTTCCTATACAAAGTGCTAAATCCTTTATAAATCAGGATATACAAGAAGTATAAGTAAAATTCTATTCTTAACATCACAACTCATGAATTATTCCTAACAAACACTCATTCATTAGAACTGTTACTACCTTGGAGTCGGAATCATTGTTCCTTCTTTTCTCAACACTTAATAAAAAGTTTTAATTCTACCGAAAATTTGGGTTCTTACAGTCTCCCCTCCTTAAAAGGATTCCGTCACGAAATAAGGTAGAAGACAATTGAGTACTTGTTGGTTATTTCACTTTCCAGTTCTCTAGTCAATCCTCAATCAATCCCAATCCTTTTTCAGCACATCTTACTAGTGCTACAATACATCCTTTACCCTTTTTCATTAATCCCTCCTACTTTTCGTACAACACATTATCCGGGTTATGCTCTTACTCAGTCATATACTATTTTCCTTATTGGTATCGGTAGTGACTTTGGTATCATTATCGCGCTACGAATTTCGGAGATAACCTCACTCGTAATTATGCATTTCCTGATCGCTTTAATCTTCGCAATCTCGATCAATATATAGAATTAGAAGAATTTATTGAGAGATCACTATGATCAGTGAACATTTGTCTTATTGCATAGTTAGTACAGAAGGTGGCCAGCCTTTAGTACTTGACAAGCAATTTAGATAAGTTATGGTATTCCACTTAGACTCCTATCACATAGACAGGTAGTCACGTAGCAGTACCTCCCCTCCTTAAAGGGTTGTTCTTCTCAATTTAGAAGAAGATAAATAAGAGAGAAGAAAAGAAAAGAATTTCAAAGAATTATAGAAATTTATCATGATTGTCAAATATCATACTTAGAATTTACCTCTGAACTATAGAGGTTTATTAGAGAAGAAAATAATCGTAATCGTATCAAATACTACTTTATCGTAATCTCACGTGTCAACATATCCTAGCTGCTCTGTCCAACATTTTATGGACCTATTCTCTTGTTCGATCTTAGCATCACTCACTTTTGGAAGTCCTTCAACCTTTCAGGTCAAATCTGTAGATTTCTCGCTTGATATTATTGTTATTGGCATTCCACGCCACGACACTGGCTCTTTCATATACATAATACTAACACTATCAGGTTGTCATCCCGAGAGCTCGTTAGAAAAACCCATTCATAACATTCCTTGCTTCACATTCCATAATTATTTCCCCATATTTTCTTTATCAATCACATCCTTCTTATTGTCTAATTCTCATTCACTTCTATTATTTAACCCCACCGTCATCCCATTATCGAGACACCCATCACCTTTACTTAATAACGTCACATTTTTGGGGTTAAACTTTCCTTTGTTCAACCGTCTAGATTTTCACTCCCTCGATCCATGAGTCTCCTTATTACTCAACCGATCTATTCTAAATTTCCTCGAGTTTTCCAAACTTAAAAGGAGTTAATCCTTATGTCATTTATGCTTTCAATTTCAGCCTTCCATTGTGACCAATACTTACAATGTCAATCTCATACTTTTCTCGCTTCATTACTGGAGCTTCTCATGAGTCCGCATATCTGACTCCCTTATTGATCCTCAACTCTATATTCATCTCTATCAGTCACTTGTCTTCATTTCTACTATAATCATTCTATGAACCATCATAGCCTGATCATTTATTTCAAATATCCCGTCATTACAAAATTAAACCATCTGAAATAAACCTGGATGATTTCTCTAACTTAAATTCAATTCGACATTTCCACAATCGTTATCACCTGATTTCTCAGAAGGATCACCATCGTTTATCATTTACGCAGTGCTTTAATAACTAAACATACGGGTTTCATAATTGTCAATTCAAGATCCTTTAGGAAAACAAAATAATCACTATTCTCTATCCATAAGGAACGCTTCCTGAACTTGACGTAGATATTACATGAAGCAGATAAAATTGCAGAAGAGCTTCCAGCATCGCAGCTGGAACAGGTTGGTGAGATTATTAATCATATGTCTCCAGTATAAGACTGAAAGCTTAGCAGTTTACTTAATCACTTTCCGAACTCGTTAATTCTTTTCACAAGGATACTTTTCAGCATCACGATTCTCCAACCTCATATTATCTATCTTGCTTGCACAGAAATACACCAACAATAACTTTCTTGTCATTCATCATCATTCCAGATGGCTTATCACTACCAGTACCGTCTATGTTTCTTGTTATCTACTACCAACCCCTTGCTGGTCCGGTCCTTTCTTTTATTCCTTTTTCAGAAAGCCAATCTTCCTCCTTTGTTTAATCATCCCTTATCATCTAACCTCCTCTCTCCCTTTCTAAAAGAAGGCGAGTCTCTTGGGGAATTTGGTCAGGCCTGCCTCAGAGCCTCCTAATGTCGGTAATGTACTTCAGACAATATCAGGAATCGAAGTTGACTTAAACTATCCTTAGAGTTGATTCTCGCACAATCCTCAGAGGGAATGTAAAATCCTCCATCATATTCTAACCTTCAAGGTCCTTCTCAATATCGCTCTATCCTTTGGTATGAGCATTTATACTTACTCCCCTATACTTAACGTGCCGACCACCTCATTGGCCTTTCCTGATTATAATAATTTCTTGAAATCAATGTTTTCCGGATCTATTCCAACTCAGGATGGAAGCATTCTCCCTTAAATTCTGCTGAATGAGAGAAAACATATATCAGTCTTTTTCAAAAGTCATTGCTTCCACCTTTCTAATGTGAACTTTACTACAGGTACTCCCAATAATACCTAGGATATTTCCTTACTTAACTCCCTTCTTGTTTTAGGATAATCTCAACTTTATTGGTTCAATCCATACTTTCTCATGGTTTCACACAAGCTTCATCTAGCCTTATTGTTACTATGTCATACATTCCTTACCAAACTTCCCTTTTGAAGTTCAGAACATTACCTCTTCCCTTATAGGGTTTCTTAGGTCATCCTCATCATTCCTCCTGTATCTTCTGGGTACAGGGTATATCAAACATCATTAATCAATTCTATAACAATTCTATCTATGTACTTTTCGAGACTCCTTTCTACAAATCCTTACAGGTTATTTAACTTATATCGTCTGATTTCACAATGTCTTTATTATGGGTGATGATATCCTTTGTGCATCCCCCAGGGTTCGTTTTAATCTATGGACATTCAATCCTCAATTCTATTTTCAAGGAATACTTACATCCTGTACTTGGCAATTCAATCATATATCCTTAATAAGGGTCTCTTTTCAATCATTCTCATCTTGATAATCTATAGGTAGCCTAATGCTAACCTCTTCTTTCAAATGAATGTCAGTCTATATGACCTTCCAAAAGACAACATATGTCTATCTATCTTTCTTACAGAACTTGGTAATGGTAGCAAGGATGTTCTGGAAGATATTGGTCGTGTTCAACCTGAATCTCTTAGTGCCTAATGCTCCTCTTGAGGACACTAAGTTTCAGATAACATTTATGCATCATACTACACCATCTTTGACAATCTTCGTAACTCTTCATTGGTCACTATCCTCAATCCTAATACGTCCATGGTATATATAAAATTCATCATCATGTATCTCAATTCATTTTATATCAAAAGTTCTCGCGGTTGGCACTTGGTTAGAAGCACCCCGCTTTGTCCTTACATTGTTGGTTTAGTCACTTGATAATCCTTAGTGACTTGGCCCCAACTGGCCATGCTAAAATATGTTAGTTTAGGGGTTGGCTAATAGCAGTACTTTTTTAGCAATTGCTGGCATAGTGCCTTCTACTTTAATACCTTTTGATCTTTTCAAAACTTTACTCCATATAAGTCTCAATCGACTTCTCGGTACCGTCTCCGGTCACCTTCCTTTACTTTTATCTTTTCAACTATTCTTATTAATTCCATGTGCCACAAAAGTTACACTCTTAGCATAACAGCCTTTTCATTTAAGTCAATCCCGGAATTTCTCAGTCCGGCTTGTTTCTTAATTACATTTCCCTTTTTCCGTCCAATCTCAACTTCATAATTTTGTCTCTATAATCAATCGTAATAATTGTGGTCTGTCCACCGGCCCGTATAGCGGCTACCTTACCCAATCCATAGGGTTCGCTCCAGTTTCCACTCTCTTCAGTGACGTATTCCGATAATCAGAAAGACAAGGTTTGCTAAAATTTGTCAAATTCCTTTCCAGGATTAGGGAAATTTTAGTCAATCTATCACCCACTGGTGACACTAAGAAGATCCATTTCGATACTTGAAGAATATTTCTTGGAACATCCAAGCGGGTGGAACCATAAACAATTATAATAACGAAATGATTGACATAAAGTTGGGAGTTTAACCTTTGGAAGGAAACCAAATATATACCTTCCCAATAAGGGGGAAATCAAAATTTCCAAACTGAAACATGCCACATTTTCCCGGTACATATTCGTCCTAATAGTCGATGCTACCGAATACCAGTCTACCTAATAACTAGTCTCAGAAGGAACCCTACCGTCGGAATTAGTCGTTCCACAAAATTGGCACTACCAAGGCCATCCGAATCTGGTGAACCATGTTGTCCAAATATATTCGAAGTTACAATGTCGTGCTGCATAAGCACCGTGCCTACCCTGCGTGAGATGCACCATAAAATATTGCAAAATTCTCCTCCTTCCATTTAGGCGATGCCAGCGCTGGGTCGTCACCAATTTCATCTTTAGCTCCATGAAGGTTTTCTCATATTTATCTTGTCCATTCAAACTCTTTAATCTTACAGATAAGTCGGGTTACTGTTAGTCACAGAGGCATGCCTGTTTACATCTAATAACAAGCCTAATTGTTTGTAATGCTTTGCATTACTTAGGGAACCTCTAGTTGTAGAGTTTCTACTTGTTCTGTACTTGTTGTAGGCATCAAATCCTAGTTGTGTAACTGCACTTATATAGTCAAGAATAATGCTTGAAAGAAGTTCCAAGGTTCATGCCTCAAGCAAGAAGATGAAGATTGTCAAATAAATCACAGTTGGGATTTGAAGAAATGAAGAATTTGCCTAAGTACCAATTCGAGAAGTACCTTTGTCTATTCGAGAAGTCTAGCATTCGAGAAGTCAGAGATTCGATATCTAAGAAGACACTGTTCGATATCTCATAATGAACTGTTCGATATCTCAGAAGATTCGACATGTCTAAATACTCTATTCGAGAACTCAGGAAGTCAACAAGTCAAAGTGGTATTCGAGTTCTCAAAGAGTCAAGAAGTCAAAGTTTCATTCGATATCTCAAGGACTCAGAAAGCTATTCGATATCTCAAGGATTCGACAAGTCAAGTGTTCTATTCGATAACTCAAGGAATCCTGGAGAAAAGTATTATTCGAGAAGTGATTCGATATGTCAATCATATAGTATTCGAGAACTTAGAGTTATCTAATCCTAGTTCTCGAATCAACTACTTAGCCACTTCTCGAATACATTCTTGGAGACAAAATACTGAAGAAATTGTACAAGTCTGAAACCTGCAACAAGCCAATGCATTTTATGGACCACAATCTGTAACGTGCTCTGGAAAGCCTACAAGGAAGCTTGGAGAGATATAGAAGAGACAAAAGGGCTAAAGAAGTGGATCTGAACAGGCTTTGCAAAGACAAATCTGTAACCGTTTGGACACTTACTCAAAAAGGATAGACAAACTAGAAAGTAATTTGTTCAGCTACCTTATTTGTAGTAAGTAGGTTGTATCCATGTTCTATAAGGATACAGCCTCACTTCCTTAGTTGTTAACTTTTGAGAAGTCAAGTTTTCCATACATTGTAAGTCATATCTCTCTGAGAAAAACGAAGATGAGAATACTATCATTTGTATTCACAGATTGTACTAACCTTTATCTAATAATATATTAGATTAAAGTGATATTGTGTCTTGTGTCATTTCTTATCCGCGCCTACACATTTGCACACACAGATAGTACTTATCTGCTACACAGATTCAAGAACCAGAAAAGTTCAAGAATCCATTCACCCCCCCCCCTCTGTATTCTTTTGATGTATTCAATACTCAACAAGTGGTATCAGAGCGGGCTGTTTATTCAAAAACAGAAAAACGATCATGAGTTCGAATACACCAAAGACTACAGGAACGGTGAAAGTCCCTAAGTTTGACAAAGAGAATTACAACCTTTGGAAGATAAAAATGATGTTGTTCATCAAAGCCTCTCATCCTTTGTATCCTGAGATTCTCAAGAATGGTCCCTTTGTTCCACCACAAGAGATACCTGAGAAGACTATTGGAACCATAACTGTTCCAAGATCTTATGTGGCCAAGGAACCATCTAAATGGACAGAATCAGAAAAGGAGATGGTTGCTCTTGACAGTCACCTCATGTTGCTAATCATTGATTCCATGGACATATCAATGTTTGTAAACATTGCATCACGCACATCTACCAAAGAAATGTGGGATCAAATTGAGGTGTTATGTGAAGGAACGGATGAGGTCAAGGAAAACAAGAAAAAGATACTGGTCACACAGTATGAGGCTTTCATGGCACAATCCAAGGAAAGCATCACTGAGATGTTTGAGAGATTTCACAAGCTAGTTACTGAGTCATAGATGAATGGCAAGGTTTATAGCACAAAGGAGTTGAACATGAAGTTTCTGTTATCTTCACCAAATCATCTAGAGCAAAGGGTCATTTCTCTAAGGGAAAGAGATTTGAACAAAGTTACATATGATGTGCTTTATGGGGTTTTAAAAACTCATGAGCTTGAGTTGCTTCGAAAAAGGGCTATCCAAGCCAACCAAGGCAGAATGATAAACACATCATGTGCCTTGATTGTCAACAAATCTATTCAAGACCTAGAAGCATCTACAAGCCAACTGAGGATAGAGGAGATAGTAGATGATGAAGAAACTGAAGCTGAGGTTAGTGAACCTGTTGAGGAGAAGGAGGAAGAAGAGTTTTACACTCCTGAAGAACAAGATAGGATGGAAAACACTTCATATGCTTTCATGGCAAAAAAATTTCCAAACATCAGATTCAAGAGGAATCAACCCTTCAAACCTAAAACCCAAAACCATTCATTCAACAAGAGCAAGGTGCCTGTGAAACCAAACAAGAATAAGTTCAAAACCAGCCATGTGGATAGGTCATCTGTAAGGTGTTATGGATGCAATGACCTAGGGCATTTTGCCAGTGAATGCAAGAAGCCTAAAAAGAAGGATAGAGAGTATCTTGAGCTCGAAGCTAAGTATGAGGCCCTTCTGAAAAAGTAGACACAAGGTAAGGCCTACATAGCTGAAGGGAAGTGTTGGGATGATTATGACAATGATGGAGAAGAGCAGGAATTTTGTAACTATGCCTTGATGGCCAATTCCAAGGATGACACATCTTCATCAGACTCTCAGGTACCATCTCTCACTACTATAGACATGTCTGTTTCTGAGTATAAATGCATGATTGAACAACTATCTGCTGAGATGTTTAATATTCATACTAGTATGACTACTTCTAATGAAGAAATTGCTAAATTGTCTACTAGAAATGAAATATTAACCAAAAAGAATGAAGAACTTGAGCTAACTGCTATGTAAGTAGAAAACCTTAAGAAAGAAGTTGAATATCTGCATAATAAGGTTCTATGTGCTAGTCAAGTTGAAAAGGCCCTTAGGGATGAACTAGCTGAAAATGAATTCAAACTGAAAACTTTTAAGAAATCATCTAGTCTAGTACAATCCTACTATGAGAAGATTCAAGCTAAAGCCAAGGCTGCAATTGGACTTGACTATGACACTCTTAAACAGAGGAGAGGCTATGTTGTCATTGAAGATGACATTGTTGTTCAGATGGAAGTGCCTCAGATTTTGAAAAAGGCTCAGACTCCAATTTTTAAAGAATCAACATTTGAAATTGATGAGGATGCCTTACTCATCAAGCAAATGTTGAATGATGAGGATGAGGCACAATCCAGTGAACAACAAGCATTCTCTAAGAGTGAGAGTGTCAAGTCAAAAGCCAAGGAGCCAGTAGGTGATAGGTCAAGACCTAAGAAGTTTGTTTCAGGTGGGAATAGTAAATCTGAGAAGAAAGTGACTAAGAAGAAACAGAACAGAAATGGCAAGTTAGGGATTAACAAAGATAACAACTATGCTTATATGCCTAATGCCCCTAGGAAAACTTGTCAGAATTGTTTCAGTACCAATCATTTAACTCATGCATGCAAGAAACCTGTTGGTAGTGTACCCAAACCTTTCTATGATTGTTCTGTGCCTCTAAGACATAGAGATGCTCCATTCTGTGATAAATTTGATTGTATGCCATGCAACATGAATGTTATGACTAGTTGTTTTAATTTGAAAAGACAATTCATTGATGGTTGTATCAGTCACAATTCTCACACACACTACACAAGGTCAAAGTCTTCGAGTCCTCCTAAAGCTAGGAAGGTACCTCTGTCACCTAAGTTTGAAACCTCAGGTTCTAAGACTTCTAACAGTGACAAGAAGACTAACACCAAGAAAGTTGATAAGCATGTTGTTTATGATAAAACTGTTTCTAAGTCACATGGACCCAAACTTGTTTGGGTACCAAAGGAGAAGTAATACCTTTGTGTTTGCACGGCAAAGAAAGTGAAAAGAAAGTCATGTGGATTGTGGACAGTGGATGTTCAAATCATATGACTGGTGATATGGCCCTGCTATCACAGTATGAGGGTTGCTTTTGGAGATGACAGCATGGGTAACACATTGGGATATGGCAAGTTGAAAGTTGGAAATGTCATCATTGAAGATGTAGCACTAGTCAAGGGACTCAAGCATAATCTGCTAAGTGTTGGTCAGTTTACTGATAGAGGATTCAAGGTGGATTTTGACAAAGATGAATGTTTGATCACCCACAAGAAGACTGGTGATTTTGCTCTATCTGGAGTAAGGAAAGGAAGCCTGTTTGTAGCCAATATGGACTCTGCAAACAAGGACAAAATTTGTTGCTTCTACTCAAAAGCATCAAATGAAGATTGTTGGCCGTGGCACAAGAAATTATCACACCTGAACTTCAAAGCCATTAATTCTCTAGTCAAAAGAAAGTTAGTGAGAGGCATGCCCACACTTGAATTCTGTCAAGAAGAAGTGTGTGAGGCTTGTCAAAGAGGAAAAATGAAAAGATCAAGCCACAAGTCAAAGACAATGACATCAATAACCAAGCCCCTACAACTCATTCATATGGACTTGTTTGGGCCTGTCAATATTATGTCACTAGGAAGAAAGAAGTATGCCTTAGTGATGGTTGATGACTTTACAAGGTATACATGGGTGGAATTTCTGGCATCAAAAGATGAGGCTCCACAAGTAATCATTGAGCACATAAAGAGAGTTGACAAAGAAGCAAAGGCCAACAATGCAAGTGTGATTGCATTAAGAAGTGATAATGGAACAGAGTTCAGAAATGCCATACTTGAAGCATTCTGCAAAGAGAATGGAATTTCTCAGCAATTCTCTGCTCCAAGGACTCCACAACAAAATGGAGTTGTTGAAAGAAAGAATAGAACTCTAATTGAGGCTGCTAGAACAATGTTGCTTGATGCAAAGATGCCTACATGTTTTTGGGCTGAGGTTGTGAGCACTGCATGCTATATCCAGAACAGAACCCTCATCAACAAAAACACTGGAAAGACACCTTACAATTTGATGACTGGAAAGAAGCCTAGTCTAAAGTATGTTCATACTTTTGGAAGCAAATGCTTTGTATTGAAGGATAATTCAGAATATGTTGGAAAATTCGATGCAAAGGCATTTGAAGGAATTTTTCTTGGCTACTCTATTGAAAGAATTGCATACAAAGTTTATGTCATTAGTCAAAAGAAAATTATGGAAAGCACAGATGTGACATTTGATGATAACAAACTACCTGGATTAGAAGAAGCCAATGATAAAGATAAAGATCCATTAAAGTTTGATAATCTAGATGATTCTGATGAAGAGATTGAAACTGGAGTTGAAACTCAAGTTCAACAAACTCAAGTGAATGATTATACAAGAGAAGAATTTGTGCCAATCAATAGTGGAGAAACAAGCATCCAAGACACACCTGTGAATAATCGCAACATCACAGGGGGAGGAAATGAGAATGATCAGGACTTGGATGATGAAGAAACATCAAGAATGAGAAATCAGACTGAGCATTCAAGGAAATGGGATAGATCACACACTGTAGAGTAAATTATTGGAGATCCTAATGCAGGAGCAAGGACTAGGAGAGCAACTCAGAATGAGTGCCTCTATGGTTGTTTTCTATCTCATGTTGAGCCTAAGATGTGACAGCCCCAAATCCGGGGTCAGGAATCCGGGCCGTCACGGACCAATTTCCATTTATTAATATTCTTCTCTTTGCAGCTGGAATATAAATGCATAATAAAACTCATACAATCGACCCCACACTAAATAAAATTAATACACACCAGTCATATGCTCAGAGAACAACATCCACAATATTAAAAGTTTAGAATTAAACAGTTATTACAAACCCAGAATCTTATTAAGTACATTGTTGAATAATACTTCTGCAGGAAGCATCTCAACAACCAAAAGTTTGTTACACAAGCTTACACACTTAATATACATAATTCTACCAGAACCCATCTGTCAAAAGGCTACCTCAGGAATAGGTGCCAGCGTTCTCTCAATAGGTCGTCTTTCCCTTACCCTCTTGCGGGGTGTACGGCGGAGTATTGGCATGCGACCTAGCTGTTGTATAAATAAATAGCAAGAGTGAGCTATAATAGCTCAGCAAGATAAATTTTATAAACTAGCATCAAAGGAAAAACATAAATATAACTGTAAAGAAACAGAAGACAAATCATAATTATTATGAAAAGAATTTATTTTTATTCATTAAATACTCCTTCCAAATATTTTTATACTAAAAGAAATATATAACATTCTAGTATCAGTACTCTTCTAATATAATATAATATCAATTTCTCTTCTTATTGTAAAACCATTCCATCATTTCATACCATTTTCCTTTTTCAGTACACAATTCTGAAAAACCATTATCAATTCTTTTCTTTTGAGTTTTGGGGATATCTGCTAGCGCCAGATACGTAGGACGATGATCAGTCGCCTGACCGTACCTGCTCTCTGTTTACTACTAGTAGAAGGGATGATCCTACCTGGTTATCAACCCTGGAAGAAGGCTACCTACTACATCCTCCCTTGGCATCTTCGCACCGAAAAATATTGTGCTGGACTGTGCCGCACACAGCCTCTTACGCTTTTTGTTGCAATCCCCCTTTTTGTCAATCAATATTCCATTCACATTTCCATTCACATTTCCATTCACATATATCAATTCCATCTCTATTTATCATCACCTTAAATATATATATATATATATATATATATATATATATATATATATATATATATATATATCATAATACTTTAGATATGACTCAGACATCTCCTCTGTATTCAATGAAATCCAGTACTCTCAGATATATAAAATATTCCATCTACTTTTAAAATAGTAGATAATAATCAAATAATACTTTTTAAATCACAATATTTAAAAGAATAACATTATAAATCATATAACCTTAGATAACAACTGATACCATTCTTTCATATAACTCTAGATAACAACTGATACCATTCTTTCATATAACTCTAGATAACAACTGATACCATTCTTTCATATAACTCTAGATAACAACTGATACCATTCTTTCATATTCTCTTAATCATAAAGCATGTAATAACCCTAATTTTTGTACCATTGTAAAAGACTCAGATGAATAGTAATCCCGTTATGTAAAGAAGGTGATCTCAACCACCACTTGTGTTTGAAGGGAAAATGAAGATTTGAATTTATATTATGCTTCCTTAAGAAAAATAAGTGTATGTAAATGTCGACGGATTTCGCAAAATCCTATTTTATCAATTTCGTACATTTCCGGGATATCGATAAATACGAATACTACGACAAGATCATGGTTTTATTATTTTGAGAACCCAAGGAACCATATATATTTAGAATTAGGAAGTTGGATTTTAGAAAGAATATTGAAGGAAAAATTCCACCAAAAATGTTTAAGGATTTTCTAGAAAATTTTGGAAATTGGAAAATACCCACTAACCATGCAAGGTGGCAAGATTACATGCACCCCATGCAAATCCCATGCAAACTACCTAGTCTAGGTTAGTAACCAAGTAGTTAGTAGGAAGTTAGTAGGTAACCAAGTTTATAGAATCTAGTTAGGTTATTTAGGAAACATACTTCCCTAAATTAGGGATCACCTAGTATTTCTTTGTTGCTTGGCCAATTGCACACCACAAGATCATTACTTGGACAATATTTAGCCAAGGTAAGTGGCTACATATTATTTACAACACTTAAACACAAGCCAACACCAAGCAAACCCCCCCCCCTTGTAAGGAAGCTCACGGTTTTTCAAGAAAGAAGGAGGCTAAGAAAAATTCATCCACCACTTCCACTCATCCTAAATTCAAGATATTTTAGCCCAAGCCCCCTCATGATATAACTAAGGTATGGTAAATTTTTCATGATTTAATTCCAAGCCTAACCTAGTTAGAAAAATTCTTAAAGTTCTAGGTGAATAGTAACCTTTTTATGTTCTTGATTTTAGATCTTGAAGAGTAAGCTCTAAGGTGATCAACCAAGGTGTTTGGAGAGGATTTCAAGCTTCATTAAGTTACTAGGAGCTTCAAGGAAGGTATACATGTTAACCCTTAGTAGCCATGCCAAGAACCATGCTTAGTTTTATGAGATCTAAAAGTTTGAAGCTCAAAAGTGACCATTATAGTTTGATTTATGAGAAACCATGGATGATGATGGATATTGTTATGTTAAAAATTATTTGTATGTTATATAAGGTCCCATAAGTGTATGATAATTTTGTTGGAGGATATATAATGATTTTGGACTTTGTGGAATTTTTGGAAGAGATATGACTTGTAGTGGAGGAGTTGTTGAACAAACTGAAACTGACCCTTTTTGGAACTGTAATTCGGAGCACTAAAACTGATCCCCTGAAAACCTACTTTATATGGTTGGAAAGGTCTTGATCTGTAGTTTTTAGAAATGTAAGGCTCATTGTCAGAAGATTTGTGGATTTTGAGATATGATTTATTTAGTGAAACGTGTTCTGGAAAGTGGACTGCAGAAAAGTGCTATCTTGTAAAATATCTTTGGACCCTTTAAAAATATGGTAAATTCGTGGTAAAAATTGAGGAGCAAGATTTTACAGTGGGTAAAACGACCCAAAAAGATTTGAGTAAAAATTCGAATTTAATATTTTTCTAAAAATGTTAGAGCGTAATGCGCGCGAGGGAAAAATCACGGTTAGAATTAGTTTTTGAGATTTTCGACAAAAACTTAGCAAACTTGAAATTTGGTAATTAATTCGAGTCGGATTATCAACGAACGTAACCTTAAGATATTAATGACCTTTATTAGGGTTAGTGGGCTTAAGAGTGGAGTCGTGAGGGTAATCTCGTAATTATTTGATATTATTATTTAGTCGTCTCGTTAAGTTACTAACGGACGCACCCTTGAATGTTATAGATTACCGCGCCACCCCGAGAGCTTTACCACCCCTACCACACCCAGGCAAGTTTACTTTTCAAAACTTATACATATACAAGGATTTTCACTGTTGTGTTTGTAGTTTTCAAATTATATCAAATGCTATGTTTATCGAAGTATTGATGCAATTGAGATTGAACAAGTACATGTATGCTTTTACCCCTTGAACTTAGATTGAAATGTTTTCTTCGGACAACGACTCTAGCAATAGAGGCCGTAGCGGTCCGTATATACTATTGACCGGGGAGCGGTATATTATTATATCGTATCTATATTGCGAAAACCCGAAGGGTCATTCGGGTGGTATCGTATATTCAAATATCTATTATTATATCTTCGTAAATACTCGAAACCCTATCTTGGATTGAAAGTTTATTTTATTAAATAATCATTTTATTAATTATTGATATTAAATTTTAAAATATCATTTATTAATTATTGTTCATTATTTTAAAAACAAAGCTAATCCAAGATACCTTTGAATACTTTCAAACTCGAACTTTTTCGAACTCCAAACATTTTCGAAAACCCCCGGTCAGGCTCTGTTTCTTGTATGATTTCAAGAATTATCGGTCGACTGATGTCGAACCACAACTACTCTGTTTTCAATCAAAATCTGGTTTTTAAAAGAAAAAGAAAAAGGGACTCTGGCAGGTGTGGGAATCGTTGACGAACGATTCCCGGGATGTGTAAGCGGCCGTGAGCCAGGCGGTCCATCACTTATTATTCCGGCCCAGGTGTTGCCGAAGGATGATTACGGATGTAGTTTTCATCGAGGGTGATTACGGATGTAGTTTTCACTCAGGGATAGTTACGGATGTAGTTTCTATCCTTCTACCGGTAGAGAAGACCCGCGGATTATTGGACTTGGATGTGGCGACTGATCATCGTCAATCCTTGTCAGGTTTTCATGTTTTCTTCCAGTCCCATCCTCCACTTTGGAAAAATACTCAAACACTGCTTCTTGGGCCTAAGTGCCAAGTTGCCGATAGTGTGGTTTTTGATGAGAAAATATTAACATCGTGCAGTATCTAGAACTGCAAGATTTTCTATAAAGATTGGCACGTGTTAGTGCACTCTTGCTATTGTTTCAAAGAATGAAATGTTTTTGTATGAGAAACCTTCTAAGCTAATGGAAGGAAAGAGGTTTGCAATGATGTATTCCCTGTACAGTATGTTAATCGTAGAGTATTTTGCCGAAAATGATATACTCATATGTACATATTTTCAAACTTGAGATATATTGAAATGGGAACCTTATAAGGGGTTCGTATGTTATCCTAAAGCTCCTTAGTGAGTATAGATGTTTTATTCAAACTCGGGCACATAGATTGTCCAATTATGTTTTGAAATCTGAGATATATACCCATATAGTTGGGAATGTTTTCGAAATAAACCACATTATTATTTTACAAAATAGTGAACTTGCTGAGCATTATGTAGCTCATTCTTGCTTTATAAAAACTTTTCAGAAAGGGAAGAATTTGGTCGACTAACTCCGCACCAGCAGAAGAGGAGTAGAAGAATTACCCGGAGATGATTTAGTCCATGATAAATGCTACCGAGTAGTCTGATAGGTTTTCAACTGTAATAGTAAGACTTGTCTTCAAGTGTAGTTGTATAAGTGGAATTGCGTAAGACTCTGGATTGTACAGATGAATTGTAATAGTTAGTGTTACCTTTGGTTATCGTTTCTGAGGCTCTAACTTGATGGTGTGTAAGATTGAGGTATGGATGGATGTATTGTTGAGTTGTAAAGTTAATACAGGTATGATATGGTTGGATGATGATGTGACGACCTGAATAATTGACCTCAGATTTGGGGGCGTCACAGAAATGGTATCAGAGAGATAAGTTACAGTACTCAGAAACGAGAGTGTGGAGAGTTAAGTCTAAGTAGGAGAATGACATAAGAGATTGTAGTAAACTTATTATTGGACTACCGGAAGAGGTACCGGTGAGTAGAATGGACTGGAGTGTTTACTGGAGGTATTATACTAGGGTCGATAGAATCCTTAGAGACCTTCAGAATGATGAATAGAGGTTTGAGAGTCGTACATGACCTATCATAGGTAATGATATAGGAAGCAGAGCGAAATCTCAAGAGCAGCTGAGATAGAGGCGATATTGCCAATATAATCGGATGACTAGGCTGGCATAAATTTTATGGCCCATAGTCCTCCACAGTTTAAGAGGCAGCATTTTAAGAATCAAGAAGTTTAGACTTCCCTACATAATTAAGGGTACTTAGTACTTGGAATAATGACAGTCTTTTACTTGGCTATAAGATTCGATTTTCGATAAATAACGGGTTTACCTGAAAGGTGGTTACCATGTCGTTGTGGATTTCATTACCCTTTATGGCAAGTTTTACATGTGTTATACGAGAATGTTATCATAAGACGAGCGTGCTAGATAATTCCACGCATGATTCGGATGCTAGAGCATGGTAGTTCAACTTAGTGAACAAACAAGTAGAATTAACAAAGGGACTCAAGTGAAGTTGAATATGGTTGCATCGAGCGATACAGTGATCTCAGAGTCTACCAAAAGAAAAGACCAATGGGTCTAGAGTGGGATCCTTTGATAAAGATGTTATCAGGGACTGCGTATATATGTATTGTAGACCTCAATATTTTTGGTATATGTTCACATGCACACACCCGCCACTGAACCTATGGACTGCACTGAGATCCCTGAGAGATCTCTTTGATCTGTTCCCAGGGGGAACTGGCCACTCGTGATTCTTGTCGGAAGGCATGAAGTAGGACCCTATGGACTTAACAGGTGTCCCCGGAATGATGTGAAGCTTGGTCTTCAACATAAAGCACGGAAATGACAAGATATATTGTGAAAGCCTAACTCGATAAATGACTTTAAAATGATGATTGAGAGACGCACTAGTTGGTGTCTTGAATTACGAAGACGAAGAGATGGAGTTACCCTCATAGTGGTGATAGTGAGATGCACGAATGGTTATTAACTTATTTTGGTAACTACCGGCTGGTGCACTACTTCATTTTAAGCTGTTCACTAACCATGTTACCTCGATTAGTTTATATCAGGTAATCCTTCTAGCTCTCTACTTCAAACTTGTGGAATAACCACCAGTGATATACTTTCTCTAAACCGGGACTCATCCAAAGTATCTTAATTGATCCCCGAGTATTCTATTTGAAGTTTATAATTATTTCGTTCTGCTCAGGACTATTTACACTTCCTTTCAATTATCCAAGGAATGTTCAACAATTGTTTCCTTAATTAATCAATGAATATTCCTAAACGAATATTGATATTTGACTACTTCTTTCGTACTTGCACTCTTCAGTCGAGCCCATAAATATTTATCAACTAGTTGAGAACAGGGATGATCTAACATCCAGATATTCCTCATGAATCTCATTTTTCGAAATGAGATTGTGCGTCGTACATTGAAATCATAGTAAGGATATCATTTTGATACTAGTATTCTGAATTTCATTCTACTGTAAGATCTGATAAAGCATGTGTACGGAGGCACCCTTGGGTGGACCGTTTCACTGATAAGTAATATTTGATGAGAGGTTATCGATTGTTCCGATACCTAGAACATTCTCTTCATATATTATAGTTTTCTCTTTTTTTCAAACTTAATTACTTCTTATTCCCATTCGTTGTCCGAGTAGCCTAAAGTTTCTTCAGTGGCTACGATGTTGAAATTCCGTTCTAGCCAATTGAAACTGGCTAGTCGATATGTCAATATGAATGACTAGTTGATTGTTCTAACTAATCAAAATTGTAATGTTGTGAAGAACACCTAGCTAATTGTCCTAGCTAGTGGTGATGTCTCAAACAGGCGAACTAGCAAATTTTGTCTAGCTAGTTGCTAGTGTTTCTTGAAAAGGACTAGCTATTGTTTCACTGGTCCAACTCCCAATTTAATTCATTCAGCAATTCCGCAATGCATTTTGCGTGCGGTAAAGTATGATGATGAAAGTTTTGACGAATGACTTGATTGAGACCTAATGAGGTCGTCCACTCAACTTGAATTCTACCCATCTTTGTATCAGACTTTATGTCACTTGAATATTCTGTTCTTTCATTCATATAATGAAGATTCATTTGAAACCATAGATTACTTGAATGATAAACTGCTTCATTTTTATCGTCACATAGTAGAATTTCTTTCGATCGGTTGACCTTTATCAATGGGAATTTTTAAATCCTCTATTTTTCAAGAAGAAACGTATTCCCCAGATGTAAGAATTGTATAAAGACCGTCTTTATGACTTTTGTATCCAACAATCATTGCCCTTGTGCAACATTCTCTATGATATCACATTACCAAATTTTCAGGACATGAAGGAATAAACCTTGTTGTATTCTTTTTGTCCATCCTTACATCTCCGAAAATCGAGACTCCTAGTATTTTGAACCATCAACATTCTTGGAACATCCAATGTGGAATTCTTATTGAAATTATCTATTGGACCTTGTTATTTTAAAACCATTCCTTTCAAAGGTGATTACTCTAAGGTGAACGGGAGGTACAATTGTGAACCGTTGCACCAATATGAGATCAAAAACCAAATATTGTAATTGTGCAGCCAGAGCGTTATGCCGAGTAATTATTAAAGTAGAAATAACATGTCGGGGCATACCACAAGACCTTTAATATTAGTGTGAGGAAAGTTATAGGAAATGATGAGGTGGTTGGGAGTACGTTCCTACCAACCGTTGTCAGGATGTTATAGTAATGAATTCTGGAGTTACCAAGCCTTTTCCTGATCCAAGAAATTCAAATCGATTGTGATGTAAGACATATCCTTAGAGGAAACTAACATGGAAGTGAGATGGACAAGAAAGGAAGAAATATCGTGGCAAGAATGTGAAGCTTTACTTAGCTAAAAGGGAGTGATGCACATAGCGAGACATAATGTTTAAAAGGCCCTTAATAGCAAATGGATGCATGGATATATCCCAATGATCCTTCGAGACTACCACCTAATCAAGTTTATTGGGAATCGCAGCAGCATACAGGCCTCAGGCTGATTGGCGCCAGTTGTGAAAGAGGACGAGCGCATGACATCTTACCTATACCATCGAGAACTGAAACCCTTATCGGAAATGGAGGAATTGTTGACTAGTTAAAGTGCGTAGTTGTTTTTCAAAGATAAGGTTAAAGAGAAGGTTTCACCAACTCCAGATCGACCTCTGTACTGCACCAAAGTCGGCATTTTACATTAATGTAAACATTATAAATTCTGGTAGTATCATGTGGATTGACTAATGAGTTAGAAGCCTTTATGGATTAATGAACAAAGTTTTGGAATGAAATGAGATATTAGCAACAACCTCGTTGTTAGCTATACTTGATGATAAAAAGAGGACTTTAAGAGTCACGATGATGCGTCTTTCAAGAGTTTAAGAGGTGTGCTGATGCAGTAGAAAGGGGATGATAGCCTATACTTCTAAACAACATAAAGGTTACGGGATAGGATATACTAACCGTGAGTCGGGGATTAGTCATGATAGCGTTCACGCATAAAACTGAGAAGTTAACTTTATGAGAAAAGTGTGAAAGTTTTCCACAAGTGCCATAAGTATATCTTCATATTAGAACTAAACATAAGAAATAGAAGGTGACGAAAGGGAGCAGGGAGTATAATGGAGAAATTTGTTATTTCCGAGGAAAGGCCAGTGTGGTGGCCGATACCTATAGAGGGGATTATTCAAAATTGGAATTCAGTCAGTATTGACCAAGAAAATAGAGTATATACAATAAAGAATAATGTTAGAGGAAAATGACTAAATTATGGGGAAGGACAAAGATGTACAGAGAATTAAGAGAATGTTTGGCAAACGGATATGAAGAATTGTATTGGCAAGCTATTAAGTACAAACGCAACATGTCAAAAAAAAAAAAACAAAATGATAGAGATCTGGTGGATCAATTCCGCCCGTAGAAAATCTTGAACGTGGACAGAACTATAATGAATTTCATGAGTAGGTCGCCGAAGACCGAGCCAAGAGATGTCCCTAGTTGATTTATAATTGCTGGACCAAGTGATTTACCTACGAGAGACTTTCCATTTAGAAGATTATCGATTTATATACGGAAGAGATGGTGGTGCAATATAAAACTTCTGCAGTGATTACGTCAGATAGAGACTTAAGGGAATAAGAATTGTCCAGACGATCGAATTTATAATTAGTGTCGTGCCTTAGATTTCACGGGGCAGACGAGAAAAAAAAAAAAAAAAAAAAAAAAAAAAAAAAAAAAACTTATCCATGAAACGAATGTTGTTATCACGATCGGCACCATGCGGACGTAAGGACGTCTCTTGTAAAGCGTACTACGAAAGAAGAAGTTTCGCTTTTCTTGCGTTACGAAGAAGTCAATGAACGAGGGATATAGTAGCTGAACTGGTTCGACGTATACCGAAGACTATATAGTATCCATAGCAAGTGGTAACGACTGACGGGAGGCAACACATTCGTGCTAATCAAGCCAAGGAAAATGAGGAATACCGTGCGTATTGACGTTGTCTCAGATTTTAAAACACGACCACAAAGTATTCACGGGCCAACGATACAAGGGCTTAACACGGATACTATGAACAAGGTAGAAGAGGAACGTATAAGTAGTGGGTTAGAAATTTTCATTCATAGAACAACCGATAAGGAATACAGGTCGAGGAGAGCATGCGTTGAGAAACAACATTAAAGCGTTGGTGAGACCATCATATAGTCATCATAATAATGGAAATTTTCTCCGTTTTATGAATCCAATTTTCATTTCATCCGGGAAAAGCCATTTTTTTTTTTCTCTCAACAATGTCTTTGTCATTTGATCTAGTAGCGTTCCGTTAGATAGGAAGAGATTTGATAAATACTGATAACTCTTGGATAGAGTAATAGAACGGAGAGATACATTCGATAATGAACTAGTGGTTCTAAACCATCTATGGCGATTAAAGGGTTGAACAAAAAGGTTGAAGTGTCAACCTGAGAGCTGGAAAGGATTGATGCGGGTTGGTAAGAAAGGGAAGCTAAGTCTGAGGTTTATTGGACCTTTTGAGATTTTGAGGCGTTGGAAAGTTAGCCTATGAACTGGCCTTGCCCCCGAGCTTTCAGCAAGTGCATAATGTGTTTCATGTGTCCATGTTACGACCCTACCATGCCGACTTTCGGCATGTGATAGAGTACGACCAGGTAGACTTGCAGCCAGATTTGACTTATGTAGAAAAACCCGTGGAAATCATGGATAGAAAGGAACAAGTGCTGAGGAACAAGGTTGTCAAACTAGTGAGAGTCTTGTGGAGGAACCAGAATGTCGAAGAATCAACATGGGAACTAGAAAGCGCAATGCGCGAAAAGCACCCCCAACTGTTTTCAACCTGATTCCGGGACGGAATCCTTTTAAGGAGGGGAGACTGTAATAACCCTAATTTTTGTACCATTGTAAAAGACTCAGATGAATAGTAATCCCGTTATGTAAAGAAGGTGATCTCAACCACCACTTGTGTTTGAAGGGAAAATGAAGATTTGAATTTATATTATGCTTCCTTAAGAAAAATAAGTGTATGTAAATGTCGACGGATTTCGCAAAATCCTATTTTATCAATTTCGTACATTTCCGGGATATCGATAAATACGAATACTACGACAAGATCATGGTTTTATTATTTTGAGAACCCAAGGAACCATATATATTTAGAATTAGGAAGTTGGATTTTAGAAAGAATATTGAAGGAAAAATTCCACCAAAAATGTTTAAGGATTTTCTAGAAAATTTTGGAAATTGGAAAATACCCACTAACCATGCAAGGTGGCAAGATTACATGCACCCCATGCAAATCCCATGCAAACTACCTAGTCTAGGTTAGTAACCAAGTAGTTAGTAGGAAGTTAGTAGGTAACCAAGTTTATAGAATCTAGTTAGGTTATTTAGGAAACATACTTCCCTAAATTAGGGATCACCTAGTATTTCTTTGTTGCTTGGCCAATTGCACACCACAAGATCATTACTTGGACAATATTTAGCCAAGGTAAGTGGCTACATATTATTTACAACACTTAAACACAAGCCAACACCAAGCAAACCCCCCCCCCCTTGTAAGGAAGCTCACGGTTTTTCAAGAAAGAAGGAGGCTAAGAAAAATTCATCCACCACTTCCACTCATCCTAAATTCAAGATATTTTAGCCCAAGCCCCCTCATGATATAACTAAGGTATGGTAAATTTTTCATGATTTAATTCCAAGCCTAACCTAGTTAGAAAAATTCTTAAAGTTCTAGGTGAATAGTAACCTTTTTATGTTCTTGATTTTAGATCTTGAAGAGTAAGCTCTAAGGTGATCAACCAAGGTGTTTGGAGAGGATTTCAAGCTTCATTAAGTTACTAGGAGCTTCAAGGAAGGTATACATGTTAACCCTTAGTAGCCATGCCAAGAACCATGCTTAGTTTTATGAGATCTAAAAGTTTGAAGCTCAAAAGTGACCATTATAGTTTGATTTATGAGAAACCATGGATGATGATGGATATTGTTATGTTAAAAATTATTTGTATGTTATATAAGGTCCCATAAGTGTATGATAATTTTGTTGGAGGATATATAATGATTTTGGACTTTGTGGAATTTTTGGAAGAGATATGACTTGTAGTGGAGGAGTTGTTGAACAAACTGAAACTGACCCTTTTTGGAACTGTAATTCGGAGCACTAAAACTGATCCCCTGAAAACCTACTTTATATGGTTGGAAAGGTCTTGATCTGTAGTTTTTAGAAATGTAAGGCTCATTGTCAGAAGATTTGTGGATTTTGAGATATGATTTATTTAGTGAAACGTGTTCTGGAAAGTGGACTGCAGAAAAGTGCTATCTTGTAAAATATCTTTGGACCCTTTAAAAATATGGTAAATTCGTGGTAAAAATTGAGGAGCAAGATTTTACAGTGGGTAAAACGACCCAAAAAGATTTGAGTAAAAGTTCGAATTTAATATTTTTCTAAAAATGTTAGAGCGTAATGCGCGCGAGGGAAAAATCACGGTTAGAATTAGTTTTTGAGATTTTCGACAAAAACTTAGCAAACTTGAAATTTGGTAATTAATTCGAGTCGGATTATCAACGAACGTAACCTTAAGATATTAATGACCTTTATTAGGGTTAGTGGGCTTAAGAGTGGAGTCGTGAGGGTAATCTCGTAATTATTTGATATTATTATTTAGTCGTCTCGTTAAGTTACTAACGGACGCACCCTTGAATGTTATAGATTACCGCGCCACCCCGAGAGCTTTACCACCCCTACCACACCCAGGCAAGTTTACTTTTCAAAACTTATACATATACAAGGATTTTCACTGTTGTGTTTGTAGTTTTCAAATTATATCAAATGCTATGTTTATCGAAGTATTGATGCAATTGAGATTGAACAAGTACATGTATGCTTTTACCCCTTGAACTTAGATTGAAATGTTTTCTTCGGACAACGACTCTAGCAATAGAGGCCGTAGCGGTCCGTATATACTATTGACCGGGGAGCGGTATATTATTATATCGTATCTATATTGCGAAAACCCGAAGGGTCATTCGGGTGGTATCGTATATTCAAATATCTATTATTATATCTTCGTAAATACTCGAAACCCTATCTTGGATTGAAAGTTTATTTTATTAAATAATCATTTTATTAATTATTGATATTAAATTTTAAAATATCATTTATTAATTATTGTTCATTATTTTAAAAACAAAGCTAATCCAAGATACCTTTGAATACTTTCAAACTCGAACTTTTTCGAACTCCAAACATTTTCGAAAACCCCCGGTCAGGCTCTGTTTCTTGTATGATTTCAAGAATTATCGGTCGACTGATGTCGAACCACAACTACTCTGTTTTCAATCAAAATCTGGTTTTTAAAAGAAAAAGAAAAAGGGACTCTGGCAGGTGTGGGAATCGTTGACGAACGATTCCCGGGATGTGTAAGCGGCCGTGAGCCAGGCGGTCCATCACTTATTATTCCGGCCCAGGTGTTGCCGAAGGATGATTACGGATGTAGTTTTCATCGAGGGTGATTACGGATGTAGTTTTCACTCAGGGATAGTTACGGATGTAGTTTCTATCCTTCTACCGGTAGAGAAGACCCGCGGATTATTGGACTTGGATGTGGCGACTGATCATCGTCAATCCTTGTCAGGTTTTCATGTTTTCTTCCAGTCCCATCCTCCACTTTGGAAAAATACTCAAACACTGCTTCTTGGGCCTAAGTGCCAAGTTGCCGATAGTGTGGTTTTTGATGAGAAAATATTAACATCGTGCAGTATCTAGAACTGCAAGATTTTCTATAAAGATTGGCACGTGTTAGTGCACTCTTGCTATTGTTTCAAAGAATGAAATGTTTTTGTATGAGAAACCTTCTAAGCTAATGGAAGGAAAGAGGTTTGCAATGATGTATTCCCTGTACAGTATGTTAATCGTAGAGTATTTTGCCGAAAATGATATACTCATATGTACATATTTTCAAACTTGAGATATATTGAAATGGGAACCTTATAAGGGGTTCGTATGTTATCCTAAAGCTCCTTAGTGAGTATAGATGTTTTATTCAAACTCGGGCACATAGATTGTCCAATTATGTTTTGAAATCTGAGATATATACCCATATAGTTGGGAATGTTTTCGAAATAAACCACATTATTATTTTACAAAATAGTGAACTTGCTGAGCATTATGTAGCTCATTCTTGCTTTATAAAAACTTTTCAGAAAGGGAAGAATTTGGTCGACTAACTCCGCACCAGCAGAAGAGGAGTAGAAGAATTACCCGGAGATGATTTAGTCCATGATAAATGCTACCGAGTAGTCTGATAGGTTTTCAACTGTAATAGTAAGACTTGTCTTCAAGTGTAGTTGTATAAGTGGAATTGCGTAAGACTCTGGATTGTACAGATGAATTGTAATAGTTAGTGTTACCTTTGGTTATCGTTTCTGAGGCTCTAACTTGATGGTGTGTAAGATTGAGGTATGGATGGATGTATTGTTGAGTTGTAAAGTTAATACAGGTATGATATGGTTGGATGATGATGTGACGACCTGAATAATTGACCTCAGATTTGGGGGCGTCACAAAGCATGTCCACTTTATGCGTGATCATATCTATATTCATACTCATAATCCATAGTTCATATCCATCTCTCTTTAATTCCAAAAATCAGGGAATAAATTCATTAATAATATAGCAACAATAGAATCACATGTATATATTCCATAATATCATTTTCTTCGAAGGTAAATAATTCTCCAAGTAAAGTTAGAAAAATCTTGCCTGGATCCCTAAAGCGAGTAGGTATGATCCTGTGTTCGTCTCTCGTCTCTATAGAAACGAAAAGAATCACCGTTAGAACATATATCCCACTTAATCACCTAATCTCTATACAATAACACCCTTGACACATATTATATATTTGACATAGATTTTACGCACCAAAAGTTCCAAGAACTTAACCCTTTTTAAACTCGATTAAAGTTTTAGTGTATTCCATCTTTTTCTTAATAACCACACTCGACTGTAATTTTGTTTATAAATCATAGATTTTGAATTTTAATGTAAGGTCAACTGGAACTAGTTCTCTGACCACCCTACTACAATATACCAAAATTTCGTAACTTTTAAAAATGTTTAAGTATGGTAATTATAGCCTCAAAGTTGCTACAATTACGTTTTCTCGATTTTCAAACGTCTTTCACTAAAACTGACTTTTCTCCTAAACCGTTCATCAGATTTTAACGTACTTTATATCAAAACGATCTATGACATAAGCTCTATCCTTTTATGGTCGAATGGTACCCTAGGCAGGGTGCTACCGTACGAGCATTGGTGTCCAAAACAGGGCATCTATTTGGTTTAACGAAAATCGGGCATTATAACGGCTATATTTTCATACTTTCCAAAATTCAACTCCTCCAATTCCATTCACCAATCACATATATCAACCCTACACCATGTGATCATCATACCAACCATGGTTACAAGCCCCAAAACTCTTTCACATTCAATCAAAACAATTATAAACACATAAATCACCATGATCTTATCATATACACCACTTAATCACTAACCAAATCAATATCCATCATAAATATAAAAGCGCAAGAACATTTATACCTTCTTGAAGCTTTAACAACACTTAATAATCCTTGGGATATGCTTAATCAACCTTATACTAGCTTGAATCAACTAAAGAAACCATGAAAACAAAGTTAGTTTCTTAAGTTTACTATTCACTACTATTCACCATCAACTTTCATGAATTTATTACCTTGCTAAATGATGTTGGTTTGCTATGAAACTTTGTAGATGATCCTTTCTAACCTCCAAGCATCTTCACAAATTTTTCCTTGATTTTTTGTTAATGTTTGCTAGGGTTTTTATTTTTCTTTTTCTCTCTTTTTTCTTGAATTGCCGAATTGGAAGAAATGAAGAAGGGGAGAGATTTTTGCTCTTGATTTTGATCTTATCTTGCTTATTACTTGTTAATTCTAGAGTGTAGTGGAAGCTTGGAGATATTTTTTGATTAAAAACCATGCTAAAATACTAATTTGCCCTTTAAATATGTGTTAGTGGATGGTGATGTCATCTTGATGACTTCATAATCTATTTTCTTGATTTTCTAAGTATTGTGCTAATAATCTTGGATAATAATAATGTGGTATGTATCCTTGTTATATTACTAATCTTGGTTGTTTGGTTTCCATACTCGTCTAATTGTGATTCGTTTCGAATATACCTCATTATCTCAGTGGTTCTGAAATCATTTAACAATCCAAATTCCTTTGGTATTTCCTTAACTTAATAATCCTTTAGTTTAGCCTAATTCACTAATTCCTCAATATATAATTCCTTCCATATCTCCTTGCTCCTTAATATCCAATAGAAGCTTATTCGAAATCAAAATCCTCAAAATCCATATTCAGGAATTTCTGAAATCTATCGTCATTTCGAGTCACTTATTTTCATTGTACAATACTAATATGGTTTCTGTTTACTCATTTTCTGTTTCAATTACAGGGTACTTATATACTATTTCCCTAAATCCTCAAAATTTACTATTCATGTGATCACTGTAGCATTTCTAAGGTTAGGGTTATTACATAAGAAACTTGATGATGCACTGTTGGATCCAGATTGGATTATTGCCATGCAAGAGGAACTGAATCAATTTGAAAGAAACAAAGTATGGGAACTTGTGCCTGCACCAAAGAATAGAACCATTGTTGGAACAAAATGGGTTCTGAAGAACAAGATGGATGAAGATGGTGTAATAGTAAGAAATAAAGCAAGGTTGGTTGCAAAAGGATACTCTCAACAGGAAGACATTGATTATGATGAGACATTTGCCCCTGTTGCTAGATTGGAAGCCATCAGAATATTCTTGGCATTTGCTACTCATTCAAACTTTAAAGTTTATCAAATGGATGTCAAGAGTGCATTTCTGAATAGAGAGTTGGAAGAAGAAGTTTATGTGCAACAACCACCTGGCTTTGAGGATCCACACTTCCCAGAATTTGTCTACAGATTGCTTAAGGCATTGTATGGACTTAAGCAGGCTCCAAGGGCATGGTATGATACTCTATCACAATTTCTCCTTGAAAATCAATTCACTAGAGGCACATTGGACAAGACACTGTTTTACAAAAAACATGGTGATGATATTATCCTAGTTCAGATTTATGTGGATGATATCATATTTGGCTCTACAAATGAGAAGCTGTGTGAGAAATTCTCTAAACTCATGCAGAGCAGATATGAGATGAGTATGATAGGAGAGTTGACATTATTTCTTGGATTTGAAGTCAGTCAAAGGAAGGATGGTATCTTTATCAGTCAAACCAAGTACATCAAGGATTTATTGAAGAAGTTTGATTTGGAAGATTGCTCACCTGCGAAGACACCCATGGCCACTACCACTAAATTGGATGAAGATGTTAAAGGCAAGCAAGTAAATATCTCAGTCTACAGAGGCATGGTTGGTTCTCTACTCTATCTCACTGCAAGTAGGCCAGACATCATGTTTGCTACATGTTTGTGTGCAAGGTTTCAATCAAATCCAAAAGAATCACATTTGATTGCTATAAAAAGGATCTTTAGATATCTGAAGGGCATTCCAAACTTGGGTTTATGGTATCCTAAGGACACAGGGTTCAATCTGGTTGGTTATTCTGATGCTGACTATGCTGGATGCAGAGTGGATAGGAAAAGCACCTCAGGTAGCTGCCAGTCTCTTGGACAAAGGTTAGTCTCTTGGTATATCAAGAAACAACAATTTGTGTCAACTTCTACAGCTGAGGCTGAATACATAGCTGCTGGAAGTTGCTGTGCTCAAGTGCTTTGGATTAGAAATCAACTTAGAGATTATGGACTTGTGTTGGAAAGAATTCCAATCATGTGTGATAACACAAGTGCAATCTCTATAGTTGCCAATCCTGTCAATCATTCTAGAACAAAGCACATTGACATCAGATATCATTTCATTAGAGAACATGCAAATAATGGAACCATTGAGTTGCATTATGTCTCTACAGATAAACAACTAGCTGACATATTCACTAAGCCATTAGATGAAGCCACCTTCACAAGGTTGGTTAGTGAGATTGGAATGCTGAATTCTTCAGATTCTGGCTAGGTGAATATATCATCTAGATTGTTGCAGAAGTAAACACTTTATCTAAATTCTCAATATTTTTGAAGTAAGTGTTGGCTGAAATATGATTTATAAATATTTCAAATCTGTTGCATATGTTGAAAAATCATATTTTATTAACTTGAAATTTCTATGAAATTTTGAGAAAATCATTGTTTAATTTTCTAGAATATTCTTCATTGAATATGACTGGTAAATTTTAAAAGATAGTGAAAAATAATTTTTGTGAGTGATGAGCATATTTTGATAAGTCAGACTTCTCGAATGGTTCACTATTCGACATCTCTAACAAGTCTCATTAGAGTACTCTTGAGTTCTCGAATAGAGTCTTTTAGAGATATCGAATAGAGGTATTCTTAACTTCTCGAATATGGTAATTGAGTTCTCTAATGACTGAGTTCTCGAATACTGCATTTGAGTTCTCGAATCATTTAAAAAGGCTGAATTCTCGCTGAATCTCAACCGATTTTGGATTTTTGTCTAAAATTTTAATTCACTCATAAAAACACATTTTATTTAATTTAGAATTATTTCTAAGTTAGATAACTGCCAGCTGTGAGTTACCATCTGCTTGAGTTATCGAATAAGCTTTTCTTGATTTATCGAATAGGTGTTTTCTACTTCTCGAATGCCTGACTTGTCGATACAAAACATATATCTAATCGACAATTCAAGTACTTCATACTTATACACTTCTACATCTATTCCATTCATTTCATTCGATTACTCGCGCATCTAAACTCCCAAAACCTCTGAAACCCTAACTGCCAAAAGCTAAATTTTTTCTTCAACCTTTACTCTTTTCTCTCTTTTCTCTGTATCAATGGCAACCATGAAATTCAACACCAACTTTATCGCCCTAACCAGTGATGTGGAAGCACCCAATGCGAACTTCAAGTGCTTTGTAAAGTGGATGTCTGAGTCATACATCAAGGATGCCCTCTCTGCCAACCCGACTCTATTTCTAGACAACCTGGAACAGTTTTGGGGAACTGCTATTATGGAAGTTGTAGCCCTAGAAAGCGCAATAACATCATATATCATCTACTGCAAGATTCAGGATAAGGAAATCACTATCACCACAGCAGACATGAATCAAGCACTGGGCTTACAACAAGAGTCATATGACACACTGGCCACAAATGCACAGTTGGAAGAATTCTTTGAATTCATCAACTACTCAGATGGGATTAATCTTGGAAAGCTAAACAGGAAGAATCTGAGAAAGGAGTGGAGCTATGTGTTTGCAACTCTCCTTCAAGTCTTCACTACTAGGAAATCAAGTTTTGACCAAATCAGTGCACCGGCGCAGTAAATTGCCTATGCATTGGCTTATGAAAGGAAGATAGATGTTGGTCAAATCATCCTACAAGAGTTGTATGGGAGACTTGGTAAGAACACAACCAAGAGAGGTACTGACATTTTTTCCCCTCGCATTATTCAATCTGTACTTAATTTTAAAAATACTCAATTGGTTGATTTGCCTGGGATAGATAAAAATAGAATAGGTTATCCTAAATCCATGACCAAACTCATTTTTGGTAATTTGGAGACTAGGAATGATGTGGATGTAAGACTTAACATAACTCCCCATATGGAGGGTTTGTTTATTACCCCCACAACATGCCAATATTTGATTCCAAGTCACAGTTAGCACAACCCAAGCAAGTAGAACAAAATGCTAACCCAGGGCCTGCTAACCAACCCTCTCAGCCAAACACTCTATCAAACATTGAGCCAACTGCATCATCCTCTCAAAAGGGTGATGTTAGTAAAAAGAAGAGAAAGGAGATAGCTTCTGCACCATTAATCGTATTATCTGAAGCAACATTAGCTGTAGAATTAGAAAGTGAGGCACCTGGGTCACCCTTGACAAGGCCACAGAAGAAGAAAGCTAAAACCACCTCTTCAGTCACACAAATGGCTGAAGTTGTAAAATCAGGGGCAAATAGTTCACTAGATGTATTCTCTCAACAGGGTGCATCTATAGAATCAAGCATCCTCCCCAATGCACCTATCTGTACAGAGTCAGCACATGGGAGTGATAAGGCTGGCACAACACTGAGTGGAGAGCACATCACATTTGAAACTCCCTCTATTTCTCAGGGGGAGTTGCCAAAATCTATTCTACAAGACACTTCTCTTCCAGAACCTACACCTGAAATTTCTTTACAGCCTGCAACTCAAGCAATTGAGGAGCAAGGACTTGATCATCAAGAATTCTTCTCTCTTGATGAGCCAACAAATTCAAGTGACATGGTGCTTGACACTGTGCTCACCACCCAGAAACCACATTCAGATGGTGAGGGAATGCTCTGATCACAAACACAGAGGATTCACTAATTTTTACTAGAGACTCTATGCATGTGTCAACTACTGTTGTAACTCATCCCACTCTTGTGGAGACAACAGTAGTAGAGTCATTCCATCCGGTTACAGAAGTTACATCTGTAACTGAGGAGTCTAGCTTACCTAGCTCTAGCTCTAACTTCTTGTCTCAATGGCTGAAGCCTGTGCAACATGACAGTGCTTCAGGATCAAGGTCTGTTCTACCTCAATTGATGGTTGAAGCACTTCAAAGCTTAATTGTGGATCAGATCCCTGAGTTCACAAAGATTGCTCAGCACTTTCTCACTGCAAACATGCCAAATCCAGATTATGAAGCTATTCTCTTATGCCACAGAGATGATGTGGAGATGCAAAGGGCTAAGGTAGTTGATGATACTGAAAGAGATGGCAATGTGGATGCCTGGCTACAAGGAAAATTGGACATTCCTCTCTCAGAAGGCCTTCAGTACAACAGAGAAGAGTACATTACTTCACTAGGGTCCAATGCCAAATCTCTCTCCCCTAGTGATGTGTATGAAGCAGTGAATGACAGCTACAAGGGTATTCTCAAGGCTGCACACTACCTTGGCAAGGGTCTAAAAACAGAAGTTCATGAAGTGTGTACAGCCACAATCAAGGAGGTGCATGAGATAAAGAGGGCTTTTGATGCCAAATTCCCTCCATTGGAGACTGTTCTCAAGGACATTCTAGCCTGCAAGTCTACCTGTACCAAGATGGATAATGGCCTAGCTCTACTCAATGACACTGTCACAGGTCTGGGGAATAAATTTCAATCTCTATCTGAACAGACCACAGATGCCAATGCCATGCTAAGGACCATGTTCAAAAATCTATATGGAGACAAGCTGATTACTGAAGTCCCATTGCATGATATGACTAGGTTTGAAGTGCAGAGACTTAAGGAACAATCCCTATCTGGCTTCAAATCTACTGAATTATTCACCAAGGTTGATGCTCTTGAAAAGGAGGTAGCTTCTCTCACAAAGTCTAATGCTCATCTTACAGACAAGGTTGCAATTCTCAATGAACAGTGATAAGTGGATTTTATATCCATTTAGAGCATTCCATATCGGCTAAAATTGATTCACTTGATCTCAAGTTTGTTGCGTTTTTTATGTGTTTTGGGTAGTTGTGCAGGTTAGTAAAATGTCGGCTAGGGTTGTTGATTTTCGTAGATCTTGGAGTTGAAATTGAGCATTGGAATGAAGGATGGTGTATTTCCCTAGGCTATCATAAGAATTCATAAGTCAAGAATTGAAAAACGAGAAGTGGCAAAAGAATCGGAAGAGAAAACGGATGAGGAATGAGCAAATTGTGGAAAATTCGGATTTCCGGGTAGGTTGCAAAGTCTACACTATTTTGGCCATATCTGGAGTTCTAGAAGTCCGTTTTCAATGATCTTACTGTCCACGCGAAGCTTGGGAGATTTTCTACAACCTTGGATAGGTCTTCCACATGCAGGCTGCGCGTGGTGGGCGCAGGCAACGCGACAAACAGACTGATGGGTGCACGTTGCACGCGGGCGGTGCTGAAAAATTACAGTTTTTACTATTTTGGCCATATCTTGAGTTCTACAAGTCCGTTTTGAACGATCTTACAGTCCACGCGAAGATAACGGAATTCTCTTTCATTCTAAAGTGGTTAAGAGGCCCAATTACAACTGGAACAGTCCATAAATACTGAAGAAATGTCAGCCACGAATTTTCCTTAAAAACAGAATCAGTTTATGAAACGTATTTTGTGCTAAACTGCAGAAATTCTATTTTAACTCGATTTTGGGGAATTTCTTGCTGGAAAATACTTCTAGAGCCTATATAAACACATCCTACCATTGTAATTTTGTATCATCATTAGTTAGCATATTATAACATAGAATTCATATCTTGTTTCATTATCATGGTTTCACTTGATCCCATGATGACGAGATGTCCAATTACGAACTAATCGTTGTCATGGGATTCTAACATATTTGTTTATGGAACTTTAGTATCTTGATGCTTTAAAGATCTGTGTGTGATGTATATTTGATATCCTCGTATGGTTGTGCTTTATGAATTTAGATGCGTAGCTAACATCTAATTTGTTAATCTCTTGGGAAACGAGAGTGGATCTTGAGATTTAGAACTTGCCATGCTAGCATAGGATAGGTTGATGTTTTAACATCATGATTTGTAGCGTAAATAGAGATATTATGCTGCCCTATTTGATCTTAATAGACAACTTGTTCTTCAACCGTTATGTTTTCAAATCTTATAGAGATATAGGGTCTAAGCATAATTGGTGTCTATTCATCTTCTATCTCTTTTGTGGATGTATGTTTAGTTTGGTATTCGTATACTGAGAAGTAGCGTATACTTGTTTCGTGTTGTCTAATCAGATATCATAACCATTGCATATAATGATTAAAGGCGTCAGATCTAAGTGAAGTATTTAATGAAGTTAGGATCCCATGGTTTATCTTGCATAAGTAATTCGATTTTAATTATCATTAGTTAGGTAATTCTTAGTTTAATAGTTTGCATCTTAGTTTCATTTGGATAATCAAAACCCAATATTGTTAATTGTCTTAGTAGTGCATAATAATCATACATTGTTGCATAGGTACAAAACTGAATTAAAACCATAATCAGATCTCTGTGGGAACGAACTCGACTTATTCATATATTACTTGTGACCACGTGCGCTTGCGTGATTTTGTGCAAACAAGTTTTTGGCGCCGCTGCCGGGGATCATCGGTGTTTTATTTTTAGTTTATGTGCTTGTCATCAGTGGTCGTTAGAGTTCACTAACTCGGATTGTTTTTCTCATCTATTTTTGTGTAGTTCGTTGGTGTTTCAGGTGATGGAGTTTCTAACTTACTATGGAGTTCAACATGTGGCTAGTGTTGTGAGCTATGTGCGGGTGCACATGAGGCGAATTAGTGTGCTATCTCTTACGAATCGGCCTACTGGAGCAACAATCAAGGTGGCATGCTACAACCACAACAGCTTTATCAGCAGTATCCAGGTCAACAGTATGGAGCACAGCCTTACAATCACCAGAATTTTGAACAGCAGTATGCCCCGTGGCAATCACAACCTCCGGGTTTTCAGCAACAATAATCATATGCTGGTTCTGGGAATTCCAATTATGACGAATCTGAATTGGAAGAATTGAGGTTGATGATTAAAAGCAACGCTGTCTCATTTAAGACCTTGGAAAATCAGATTGGGCAGATTACTAATGCCTTATTGAGTATGCTATAAGGAACTCTACCGAGTGATACGGAGGCTAATCCAAGCAAGATGGAAGTCGAAGAGCAGGTGGAAGCAGTTACCTTGAGATCCGGAAAGGCTACAACTGATCAGGAATCAGTACCTAAGGAAGATGAAGAAGTTCAGAATGATCAGGTTGAAAAATTTGCAACACCAGAAATTGAAAAATCTGATTTGGCAGCTGAGCAGTTGGACGGTGAAGTGGAAAAGGGTAAGAATCATGTTGAAAAAGTTTCTCCGAAGCAATCTACAAATAGCAATCAGATCTACCCGCCTCCTCCATATCCAAAGAGATTCTTGGAATTTCCGGCAGAGGAGGAAGAGTATGAGTCACTAGGCTTGGCTGATCTCTGGGATTCTAAGGTGCTGGTTGATAAGGTGGTTTCATGGTCAAATCTTGAGGATAGTGCAATTGAGTCTTTTCTTGAGGAAGATGCTTTGTTAGAGTATGAGGGTAATAAAGATCTTCATGAGTTGAACAGGAATTTTACTTCTGATGAGATGTTGAAGGAATTGAATACTATTTGTTCTAAGCATGAAATTCAACTTGAGGAGAGTTCTTTTGATCCTAAGTCTGTTGTTAAGACTTCTGTTGGTGAACTACCCACCTCTGTTCCTAGTCCGTCTATCTCCACTCTTGCTCAGTCTTTGGTAGTTAATAGTGAAAATCATCATGTTGAAAGAACTTCCAGACTCGAGTTTAAACCACCAGATCAACTGAGTGAAGAGAACAATGTTACGAACACTTTTGAGGAGCAAAGAATGCTGAAACTTGTTATCAAGGATGTAGCACCGGAAAAGATAATTAAATGGCCATATTCAGTTACGGTATAGATATTTTCAAGAGAAAAAACCATGGCCATGTCTAGCTAAAGACTTTAAACAAAGGCGCTTTGTGGGAGGCAACCCACGCTTTTCGGCATTTTTATTTAGGTATGTTTCCTACTATCCCTTGTATTTACTTCCATTCAATGTGGACATTGAATATTTCAAGTTTGGGGGTGGTTTGGGAGATGAGTAGTGTATAGGTAGTTATTTGTGATTATGTGTCATTGTGTTCATATAGATATCATATTTTAGAAATTAGTAGTAATTCATGCATGTATGTTCGTATTTTTGCATGTTTGTTTCATGTAGGACATTCTATTTTTTTTCTTTTCGTATATCATGTGAGTTCATTTTAGTTGTATTTTCATGGCATGCATATTTCATGATCCCTTAGGACGAGTTGATTCTGATTGGTAGGTAGGTGTTTAATTGAGTGTGGTAATGATGAGTAGAGGGTTGATTTATAGTTCCTATGAAATTAACTTGCATGCTTCAGAAACAAAATTTTTACACAGTCTCATCGTTTGCTTTTGGGCTAGGTTGAGGTCATGCTTGTTTGGATGTTTTGAGATTTAATCACTTAATTATATTTAGAATTTTCGTTATTCCCTTGATGGCGTAGGAGCACTAAAGTCTAAGTTTGGGGGAAACCAGGGATTTCATGCTAGTTGTTGGCTAGGTGTCAAATGGCTAGTAGCCGGCTCATATTTATATGAGTAGTCTAGGGTTGGAAATGAGAATTCTCATTCCAGATTGCGTATATGAAAAAAAATCAGAAAAAAGAAAGAAAGAAAAAAAAAGAGTCAAAAGTTCAATTGTTAAATGCAAAATTAACCATGAGTGAGCTCTTTAATACTCGAGCAAGTAAGTTCGCGGGGACTTTGTGCCTAGTGACCTAAGGCTTTTATAGTATGGAATCCACTAACCTAACACTCGCTACATGGGTATTATTGTATAAGCCTTTTGTGGTCTCATCCATTGCACGGTTAAATAAGCATGCTTGTATATTATTATGTGTCGTAGTGTAGTAATGAAGCATGAATTTCTGGCTAACTCAGATAAGGATGGAGGTGTTCCTAGGTTACGAAGTGTCTACAGTCTATTCTATTTATAAACCTGTGATTGTCTTGGCGAAGGACATGTATGATTCTTGACCTAGTTTTTGGAGTATTTTTTATGAGAATTGCACACACGCACGTTTCTGTTCATGTATTGTTAGTATACGGGGACTTAGTCGAGCTCTGCTTGGATTTATTTGCATTCTTTGAGATGTTTGCTTGTTAGTTGGTTTTGGTAAGTTTGAAGGGGATCGTTGCATTTTTCATATTAGTTGCATTCATGCATTGCATTGCATTAGATTACATGGATTTTGTGGGTACATTCACTATAGGCCCTCACGAGACCTTACTCGTCCACTAGGGCTGCCTAGGGGTTTAAAGGGCTTGTTGCATATGCCAAATGCAACCGTGATCACCTACGGAAGTGGTACTAGTTAGTTAGTTTTTAATTGTTTATGCTTGAGGACAATCATCGATTTAAGTTTGGGGGTGTGATAAGTGGATTTTATATCCATTTAGAGCATTCCATATCGGCTTAAATTGATTCACTTGGTCTCAAGTTTGTTGCGTTTTTGATGTGTTTTGTGTAGTTGTGTAGGTTAGTAAAATGTCGGCTAGGGTTGTTGATTTTCGTCGATCTTGGAGTTGAAATTGAGCATTGGAATGAAGGATGGTATATTTCCCTAGGCTACCATGAGGATTCATAAGTCAATAATTGAAGAACGGGAAGTGGCAAAATAATCGGAAGAGAAAACGGATGAGGAATGAGCAAATTGTGGAAAATTCAGATTTCCGGGTAGGTTGCGCAGTCTACACTGTTTTGGCCATATCTGGAGTTCGAGAAGTCCATTTTCAGTGATCTTACTGTCCACGCGAAGCTTGGGAGATTTTCTACAACCTTGGATAGGTCTTCCACGCGTAGGCTGCGCGTGGTGGGCGCAGACAGCATGACAAACAGACTGATGGGCGCAGGTTGCACGCGCGCGGTGCTGAAAAATAACAGTTTTTACTATTTTTGCCATATCTTGAGTTCTACAAGTCCGTTTTGGACGATCTTACAGTCCACGCAAAGATAACGGAATTCTCTTTCATTCTAAAGTGGTTAAGAGGTCCAATTACAATTGGAACGGCCCAGAAATACTAAAGAAAAGGTAGCTACGAATTTTCCTTAAAAACAAAATTAGTTTAGGAAACGTATTTTGTGCTAAACTGCAGAAATTCTATTTTGGGGAATTTCTTGCTGGGAAAGACTACTAGAGCCTATATAAACAAATCCTACCATTGTAATTTTGTATCATCATTAGTTAACATATTATAACATAAAATTCATATCTTGTTTCATTATCATGGTTTCAGTTGATCCCATGATGACGAGAGGTCCAATTATGAACTAATCGTTGTCATGGGATTCTAACGGTTTTATTTATGAAGGTTTAGTATCTTGATGCTTTAAAGATCTGTGTGTGATGTATATTTGATATCCTCGTATGGTTGTGCTTTATGAATTTAGATGCGTAGCTAACATCTAATTTGTTAATCTCTTGCGAAACGAGAGTGGATCTTGAGATTTAGAACTTGCCATGCTAGCATAGGATAGGTTGATGTTTTAACATCATGATTTGTATCGTAAATAGAGATATTATGCTGCCCTAAGTGATCTTAATAGACAACTTGTTGTTCAACCGTGATGTTTTCAAATCTTATAGAGATATAGGATCTAAGCATAATTGGTGTCTATTTTTTTCTATCTCTTTTGTGGATGTATGTTTAGTTTGCTATTCGTATACTGAGAAGTAGCGTATACTTGTTTCGTGTTGTCTGATCAGATATCATAACCATTGCATATAGTGATTAAAGGCGTCAGATCTAAGCGAAGTATTTAATGAAGTTAGGATCTCATGGTTTATCTTGCATTAGTAATTCGATTTTAATTATCATTAGTTAAGTAATTCTTAGTATAATAGTTTGCATCTTAGTTTTATTTAGATTATCAAAACCCAATATTGTTAATTGTCTTAGCAGTGCATAATAATCATACATTATTGCATAGGTACAAAACTGAATTAAAACCATAATCAGATCTCTGTGGGAACGAACTCGACTTATTCATATATTACTTGTGACCACGTGCGCTTGCGTGATTTTGTGCAAACAAGTTTTTGGCTCCGCAGCCGGGGAACATCGGTGTTTTATTTTTAGTTTATGTGCTTGTCATCAGTGGTCGTTAGAGTTCACTAACTCGGATTGTTTTTCTCATCTATTTTTGTGTAGTTCGTTGGTGTTTCAGGTGATGGAGTTTCTAACCTACTATGGAGTTCAACAGGTGGCTAGTGTTTGTGAGCTATGTGCGGGTGCACATGAGGCGAATTAGTGTGCTATCTCTTATGAATCAGCATACTGGAGCAACAATCAAGGTGGCATGCTACAACCACAACAGCTTTATCAGCAGTATCCAGGTCAACAATATGGAGCACAGCCTTACAACCACCAGAATTTTCAACAGCAGTATGCCCCGTGGCAATCACAACCTCCGGGTTTTCAGCAACAACAATCATATGCTGGTTCTGGGAATTCCAATTATGACGAATCTGAATTGGAAGAATTGAGGTTGATGATTAAAAGCAACGCTGTCTCGTTTAAGACCTTGGAAAATCAGATTGGGCAGATTACTAATGCCTTATTGAGTATGCTACAAGGAACTCTACCGAGTGATACGGAGGCTAATCCAAGCAATATGGAAGTCGAAGAGCAGGTGGAAGCAGTTACCTTGAGATCCGGAAAGGCTACAACTGATCAGGAATCAGTAGCTAAGGAAGATGAAGAAGTTCAGAATGATCAGGTTGAAAAATTTGCAACACCAGAAATAGAAAAATCTGATTTGGCAGCTGAGCAGTTGGACGGTGAAGTGGAAAAGGGTAAGAATCATGTTGAAAAAGTTTCTCCGGAGCAATCTACAAATAGCAATCAGATCTACCCGCCTCCTCCATATCCAAATAGATTCTTGGAATTTCCGGCAGAGGAGGAAGAGTGTGAGTCACTAGGCTTGGCTGATCTCTGGGATTCTAAGGTGCTGGTTGATGAGGTGGTTTCATGGTCAAATCTTTAGGATAGTGCAATTGAGTCTTTTCTTGAGGAAGATGCTTTGTTAGAGTATGAGGGTAATAAAGATCTTTGTGAGTTGAACAGGAATTTTACTTCTGATGAGATGTTAAAGGAATTGAATGCTATTTGTTCTAAGCATGAAATTCAACTTGAGAAGAGTTCTTTTGATCCTAAGTCTGTTGTTAAGACTTCTGTTGGTGAACTACCCACCTCTGTTCCTAGTCCGTCTATCTCCACTCTTGCTCAGCCTTTGGTAGTTAATAGTGAAAATCATCATGTTGAAGGAACTTCCAGACTCGAGTTTAAACCACCAGATCAACTGAGTGAAGAGAACAATGTTACGAACACTTTTGAGGAGCAAAGAAGGCTGAAACTTGTTATCAAGGATGTAGCACCGGAAAAGATAATTAAATGGCCATATTCAGTTACGGTATAGATATTTTCTAGAGAAAAAGCCATGGCCATGTCTAGCTAAAGACTTTAAACAAAGGCGCTTCGTGGGAGGCAACCCACGCTTTTCGGCATTTTTATTTAGGTATGTTTCCTACTATCCCTTGTATTTACTTCCATTCAATGCGGGCATTGAATATTTCAAGTTTGGGGGTGGTTTGGGAGATGAGTAGTGTATAGGTAGTTATTTGTGATTGTGTGTCATTGTGTTCATATAGATATCATATTTTGCATATTAGTAGTAATTCATGCATGTATGTTCGTATTTTTGCATGTTTGTTTCATGTAGGACATTCTGTTTTTTTTCTTTTCGTATATCATGTGAGTTCATTTTAGATTTATTTTCATGGCATGCATATTTCATGATCCCTTAGGACGAGTTGATTCTGATTGGTAGGTAGGTGTTTAATTGAGTGTGGTAATGATGAGTAGAGGGTTGATTTATAGTTCCTATGAAATTAACTTGCATGCTTCAGAAACAAAATTTTTACACAGTCTCATCGTTTGCTTTTGGGCTAGGTTGAGGTCATGCTTGTTTGGATGTTTTGAGATTTAATCACTTGATTATATTTAGAATTTTCGTTATTCCCTTGATGGCGTAGGAGCACTAAAGTCTATGTTTGGGGGAAACCAGGGATTTCATGCTAGTTGTTGGCTAGGTGTCAAATGGCTAGTAGCCGGCTCATATTTATATGAGTAGTCTAGGGTTGGAAATGAGAATTCTCATTCCAGATTGCGTATATGAAAAAAAATCAGAAAAAAAAAGAGAGTCAAAAGTTCAATTGTTAAATGCAAAATTAACCACGAGTGAGCTCTTTAATACTCGAGCAAGTAAGTTCGCGGGGACTTTGTGCCTAGTGACCTAAGGCTTTTATAGTCTGGGATCCACTAACCTAACACTCGCTACATGGGTATTATTGTATAAGCCTTTTGGGGTCTCATCCATTGCACGGTTAAATAAGCATGCTTGTATATTATTATGTGTCATAGTGTAGTAATGAAGCATGAATTTCTGGCTAACTCAGATAAGGATGGAGGTGTTCCTAGGTTACGAAGTGTCTACAGTCTATTCTATTTATAAACCTGTGATTGTCTTGGCGAAGGACATGCATGATTTTTGACCTAGTTTTGGGAGTATTTTTTATGAGAATTGCACACACGCACATTTCTGTTCATGTATTGTTAGTATACGGGGACTTAGTCGAGCTCTGCTTGGATTTATTTGCATTCTTTGAGATGTTTGCTTGTTAGTTGGTTTTGGTAAGTTTGAAGGGGATCGTTGCATTTTTCATATTAGTTGCATTCATGCATTGCATTGCATTATATTACATGGATTTTGTGGGTACATTCACTATAGGCCCTCACGAGACCTTACTCGTCCACCAGGGCTGCCTAGGGGTTTAAAGGGCTTGTTGCATATGCCAAATGCAACCCTGATCACCTACGGAAGTGGTACTAGTTAGTTAGTTTTTAATTGTTTATGCTTGAGGACAATCATCAATTTAAATTTGGGGGTGTGATAAGTGGATTTAATATCCATTTAGAGCATTCCATATTGGCTTAAATTGATTCACTTGGTCTCAAGTTTGTTGCGTTTTTGATGTGTTTTGTGTAGTTGTGCAGGTTAGTAAAATGTCGGCTAGGGTTGTTGATTTTCGTCGATCTTGGAGTTGAAATTGAGCATTGGAATGAAGGATGGTATATTTCCCTAGGCTACCATGAGGATTCATAAGTCAATAATTGAAGAACGGGAAGTGGCAAAAGAATCGGAAGAGAAAACGGATGAGGAATGAGCAAATTGTGGAAAATTCGGATTTCCGGGTAGGTTGCGCAGTCTACACTGTTTTGGCAATATCTGGAGTTCTAGAAGTCCGTTTTTAGTGATCTTACTGTCCACGCGAAGCTTGGGAGATTTTCTACAACCTTGGACAGGTCTTCCACGCGCAGGCTGCGCATGGTGGGCGCAGGTTGCGCGACAAACATACTGATGGGCGCAGGTTGCACGCGCGCGGTGCTGAAAAATTACAGTTTTTACTATTTTGGCCATATCTTGAGTTCTACAAGTCCGTTTTGGAAGATCTTACAGTCCTCGCAAAGATAACGGAATTCTCTTTCATTCTAAAGTGGTTCAGAGGTCCAATTACAACTAGAACGGCCCAGAAATACTGAAGAAAAGTTAGCTACGAATTTTCCTTAAAAACAGAATCAGTTTAGGAAACGTATTTTGTGCTAAACTGCAGAAATTCTATTTTGGGGAATTTCTTGCTGGGAAAGACTTCTAGAGCCTATATAAACACATCCTACCATTGTAATTTTGTATCATCATTAGTTAGCATATTATAACATAAAATTCATATCTTGTTTCATTATCATGGTTTCAGTTGATCCCATGATGACGAGAGGTCCAATTACGAACTAATCGTTGTCATGGGATTCTAACGGATTTATTTATGGAGGTTTAGTATCTTGATGCTTTAAAGATCTGTGTGTGATGTATATTTGATATCCTCGTATGGTTGTGCTTTATGAATTTAGATGCGTAGCTAACATCTAATTTGTTAATCTCTTGCGAAACGAGAGTGGATCTTGAGATTTAGAACTTGCCATGCTAGCATAGGATAGGTTGATGTTTTAACATCATGATTTGTATCGTAAATAGAGATATTATACTGCCCTAAGTGATCTTAATAGACAACTTGTTGTTCAACCATAATGTTTTCAAATCTTATAGAGATATAGGGTCTAAGCATAATTGGTGTCTATTCATCTTCTATCTCTTTTGTGGATGTATGTTTAGTTTGCTATTCGTATACTGAGAAGTAGCGTATACTTGTTTCGTGTTGTCTGATCAGATATCATAACCATTGAATATAGTGATTAAAGGCGTCAGATCTAAGCGAAGTATTTAATGAAGTTAGGATCTCATGGTTTATCTTGCATAGGTAATTCGATTTTAATTATCATTAGTTAAGTAATTCTTAGTTTAATAGTTTGCATCTTAGTTTAATTTAGATAATCAAAACCCAATATTGTTAATTGTCTTAGCAGTGCATAATAATCATACATTGTTGCATAGGTACAAACAAGTTTTTGTTGGTTTGGGAGATGAGTAGTGTATAGGTAGTTATTTGTGATTGTGTGTCATTTTGTTCATATAGATATCATATTTTGCATATTAGTAGTAATTCATGCATGTATGTTCGTATTTTTGCATGTTTGTTTCATGTAGGACATTCTGTTTTTTTCTTTTCGTATATCATGTGAGTTCATTTTAGTTGTATTTTCATGGCATACATATTTCACGATCCCTTAGGACGAGTTGATTCTGATTGGTAGGTAGGTGTTTAATTGAGTGTGGTAATGATGAGTAGAGGGTTGATTTATAGTTCCTATGAAATTAACTTGCATGCTTCAGAAACAAAATTTTTACACAGTCTCATCGTTTGATTTTGGGCTAGGTTGAGGTCATGCTTGTTTGGATGTTTTGAGATTTAATCACTTGATTATATTTAGAATTTTCGTTATTCCCTTGATGGCATAGGAACACTAAAGTCTAAGTTTGGGGGAAACCAGGGATTTCATGCTAGTTGTTGGCTAGGTGTCAAATGGCTAGTAGCCGGCTCATATTTATATGAGTAGTCTAGGGATAGAAATGAGAATTCTCATCCATTGCACGGTTAAATAAGCATGCTTGTATATTATTATGTGTCGTAGTGTAGTAATAAAGCATGAATTTCTGGCTAACTCAGATAAGGATGGAGGTGTTCCTAGGTTATGAAGTGTCTACAGTCTATTCTATTTATAAACCTGTGATTGTCTTGGCGAAGGACATGTATGATTTTTGACCTAGTTTTGGGAGTATTTCTGATGAACATTGCACACACGCACGTTTCTGTTCATGTATTGTTAGTATACGGGGACTTAGTCGAGCTCTGCTTGGATTTATTTGCATTCTTTGAGATGTTTGCTTGTTAGTTGGTTTTGGTAAGTTTGAAGGGGATCGTTGCATTTTTCATATTAGTTGCATTCATGTATTGCATTGCATTAATTTACATGGATTTTGTGGGTACATTCACTATAGGCCCTCACGAGACCTTACTCGTCCACTAGGGCTGTCTAGGGGTTTAAAGGGCTTGTTGCATATGCCAAATGCAACCGTGATCACCTACGGAAGTGGTACTAGTTAGTTAGTTTTAAATTGTTTATGCTTGAGGACAAGCATCGGTTTAAGTTTGGGGGTGTGATAAGTGGATTTTATATCCATTTATAGCATTCCATATCGGCTTAAATTGATTCACTTGGTCTCAAGTTTGTTGCGTTTTTTATGTGTTTTGTGTAGTTGTGCAGGTTAGTAAAATGTCGGCTAGGGTTGTTGATTTTCGTCGATCTTGGAGTTGAAATTGAGCATTGGAATGAAGGATGGTATATTTCCCTAGGCTACCATGAGGATTCATAAGTCAAGAATTGAAGAACGGGAAGTGGCAAAAGAATCGGAAGAGAAAACGGATGAGGAATGAGCAAATTGTGGAAAATTCGGATTTTCGGGTAGGTTGCGCAGTCTACACTGTTTTCGCCATATCTGGAGTTCTAAAAGTCCGTTTTTAGTGATCTTACTGTCCACGCGAAGCTTGGGAGATTTTCTACAACCTTGGACAGGTCTTCCACGCGCAGGCTTCGTGTGGTGGGCGCAGGCAGCGCGACAAACAGACTGATGGGCGCAGGTTGCACGCGCGCGGTGCTGAAAAATTACAGTTTTTACTATTTTTGCCATATCTTGAGTTCTACAAGTCCGTTTTGGACGATCTTACTGTCCACGCGAAGATAACGGAATTCTCTTTCATTCTAAAGTGGTCCAGAGGTCCAATTACAACTGGAACGGTCCAGAAATACTGAAGAAAATTCAGCTACAAATTTTCCTTAAAAACAGAATCAATTTAGGAAACGTATTTTGTGCTAAACTGCAGAAATTCTATTTAAACTCTATTTTGGGGAATTTCTTGCTGGGAAAGACTTCTAGAGCCTATATAAACACATCCTACCATTGTAATTTTGTATCATCATTAGTTAGCATATTATAACATAGAATTCACATCTTGCTTCATTATCATGGTTTCACTTGATCCCATGATGACGAGAGGTCCAATTACGAACTAATCGTTGTCATGGGATTCTAACGGATTTATTTATGGAGCTTTATTATCTTGATACTTTAAAGATCTGTGTGTGATGTATATTTGATATCCTCGTATGGTTGTGATTTATGAATTTAGATGCGTAGCTAACATCTAATTTGTTAATCTCTTGCGAAACGAGAGTGGATCTTGAGATTTAGAACTTGCCATGCTAGCATAGGATAGGTTAATGTTTTAACATCATGATTTGTAGCGTAAATAGAGATATTATGTTGCCCTATGTGATCTTAATAGAAAACTTGTTCTTCAATCGTTATGTTTTCAAATCTTATAGAGATATAAGGTCTAAGCATAATTGGTGTCTATTCATCTTCTATCTCTTTTGTGGATGTATGTTTAGTTTGGTATTCGTATACTGAGAAGTAGCGTATACTTGTTTCGTGTTGTCGGATCAGATATCATAACCATTGCATATAGTGATTAAAGGCGTCAGATCTAAGCGAAGTATTTAATGAAGTTAGGATCCCATGGTTTATCTTGCATAAGTAATTCAATTTTAATTATCATTAGTTAAGTAATTCTTAGTTTAATAGTTTGCATCTTAGTTTAATTTAGATAATAAAAACCCAATATTGTTAATTGTCTTAGCAGTGCATAATAATCATACATTATTGCATAGGTACAAAACTGAATTAAAACCATAATCAGATCTCTGTGGGAACGAACTCGACTTATTCATATATTACTTGTGACCACGTGCGCTTGCATGATTTTGTGCAAACAAACAGTTGAACACCCAAGCCACCACCACAGCTAATGTCATTCTGCATCAACAATCTATGATGTCTGCTATGATGAAGCACATGGGTTTCCCTCTACCTGAAGAATCATCCAACCCAAAGGCCACTCCTAAAGCCTCTGTGCCTGACAACAAGCCTAAGGGGGGAGATGAGGTTAAGGAATTCAAATCCAAAGGGGGAGAAACCTAAGGAGAAAGGCATACAGCTAAATGAGGGTGGTCACCAAAGGGCTCCAAAACCTATAAATGTGCCAGGGAAAGGGAAATCCAAAGTTGATGAGCCCCCAACCACTCTGCTAGTTGTTACTCTACCAACTGTGCATGTCATTACTCCTGGTGGCCAGAAGCAATCCATCACAACCACAGTGGTTGCAGGGAGTATGCCATCTGATAAACCTCCATCCTCCAAATCTGAAAGTGCCAAGCCTGTAGAAGTAAAGGTGGTTACTGAGGCCAAGCTACAAGAAGTTACAAATTCAAATGTCTATCATGATGAAGCATTCTTGGAGTTTCTGAAAGTCTCAAGGGAGCAGGCTAGTGACACTCAATTTTTTCTAAGGAGCCTGAAGGATCAGATTAACTGTCTCACTGTTATACCCAGGAAAATCAATAGCTCATGGTTCAAGGAGATAATGATGGTATCCAATTCAAAGATATGGCATCTAACCTACAAGACTCTTCAAGCCCTAAAACACTCTGAGGTAGATGCCATACTTGAGCTTATTGAGAAGAGAAATGAGAACAACAAGAGTCTGTATGATGACTTAAGGAATGATCAATCTTCAAGGCTGCCAGAAGTAATCAAGAAGCCATGGACAATCATCTACCAGTCTGGCACCAAAATTGAAGACATCAAGCAGTTGGTCATTCTCAATGACCTCACTTCTAGAAATCACAGAGTTATCATTGCTATCACTGATCAACTACAGAAGAAAGGTGGAGTCAGAAATGCTGAAGAAATAGAAGCACTGCACATCCTCAGATCTTTCATAGCAACTGGTGCAATTCCAGAAATGGCTCTACCTAGGAGAAATAAGGATGATGACTGATAAGTGGATTTTATATCCACTTGGAACGTTCCATATCGGCTTAAATTGATTGTTTTGGACTTAAGTTTGTTATAGTTTTGTTGTGTTTTGTGTAGATGTGCAGGCTTGCAAGAATGTCAATTAAGGTGATGCTTCTGTAGTGTTTTGAGGTTAAATTAATTAAAATTCGGATTTTTTGGGACGGTTGCGCAGCTTACACTGTTTTGGCCATATCTGAAGTTCTATAAGTCCGTTTTCAGCGATCTTACTGCCCACGCGAAGCTTGAGAGATTTTCTACAACATGGAACAGGTGTTGCATGAGCAGGCTGCATGTGGTGAGAGCAGACAGCACGACAAACAGACTGTTGGGAGCAGGGAAATTACTGTTTTGCCCTTTTCAAGTTCAAATTGTATTTTGGGCAGTTTTTAGCACCTTAATTAAATTCTAATTGTAATAGAAGATAAATTCTTGCTGGGCAAGAAATCTAGAGCCTATTTGAACACATCTTAGCATTGTAATTTGTATCATAGTTTTTAATATTGTAACATAGCTTAGATCTGCAAGGGAGAAAAGGAGAGAAGGATTCAACGCTCGTGACAAGCAACAGATCTAGATCTACTTCATCTTTTGTGTTATTCTGGATTATAGATTTGTTTTCTTAACTCTTAGTTTTAATAATATTATTGCTTCTTTCTTCCATATCTTGTTATTTATCATGTTTTCATCAAATCCCATGACGATGAACGGTTCAATTATGAGCTAATCGTTGTCATGGGATTCTAACGGATTTATTTATGGAACTTAGTATCTTGATGCTTTAAAGATCTGTGCGTGGTGTATAATTGATATCCTCGTATGGTTATGCCTAATAGATAGATGCGTCGCAAACATCTAATTTGTTAATCTCTTGTGAAGTGAATGTGGATCTTGAGATTTAGAACTTGCCATGCTAGCATAGGTTCATAATTGTTTATCAATATGATTCGTGGTGTGAGATGAAAATACTTATACTGCCCTGTGTGATCTTAATGGATAACTTGTTCTTCAACCGTTATGTTTTCAAATTCTATAGACATATAGGGTCTAAGCATAATTGGTGTCTATTCATCTTCTATCTCTTTTGTGGATGTATGTTTAGTTTGGTATGCGTATGTTGACAGGTAGCGTATACTTGTTTCGTGTTATCCGATCAGATATCAACACATTGCACATAGTGATTAAAGGCGTCAGATCTAAGGGAAGTATTTAATGAAGTTAGAATCCCATGTTTATTCTCATATAAGTAATTCGATTTAATTCTCTTAGTTAATTAATTCTTTATTTTGTTAAATTGCATCTTAGTTAATTTAGTTACTCAAAAATCCCAATTTGTTACTTTTCTTAGCAGTGAATTAAAGCCATACATTGTTGAATATGTGCATCTACTAAATAGAACCATAACCAGATCTCTGTGGAACGAACTTGAATTGTATTACTTGTGACCACGTATACTTGCGTGATTTTGTGTTAACAAGTTTTTGGCGCCGCTACCGGGGATCATCGGTGTTTTATTTTTGGTTTATGTGCTTGTCAATAGTGGTCATTAGAGTTCACTGACTCGGATTAGTTACTTACCTATTTTGTTTAGTTTGGTGTGTTTCAGGTACTTGAGTGTTTAAAGATGGCATGCGAGGAGTTGTCATGGTGGGCATATTCGAGGACATCCATGCCTCAGCAATGTGAGCAGTGTTTGGGTGTTCATGATCCCTCACAATATTGTTACTATGAAGGAGTTGATCCATATGTCACTTATGAGGAACAACCATATTTTCAATACCATCCTCAACAGTACCAGCAAGATGTTCCAAATATGTCATATTTCTTTGATAGTGAAGAGTTTCAACATCAGCAACCTACTCCTACTTTTCAGTCAGATGAGGTTGATGCTATGAAGGAGATTAGGATGCTTGTAAAGAGTACTGAGGAGTCTATCAATTCTATGGGGACACTAGTTACTCAAGTTTTGAGTGCCTTGGAACAAGAGAAACATCAATTCATATTAGAGGCAATTCCAGAAAATAACGGTGACTTGGAGCAAGGTACTTCATGCATAATTGAGGAAGACAAATTCCAAGGTGAGGTGAGTGATCACAAGACATGTGAGGAATTTGATCATGCTAGTATGGTGGATGATTCGGAAAGGGCACTATTTGAGACAGACACTGCTGAGCTGCACAAATTTCAAGAATTGGTATGTGCGTACCAAGAGGCTGATGATCATGGGAAAGATGCAGATCTTCTACTTGTCTCAGAGTTTAAAAATGGAGGTAGCGCATTAGAGCCAATGGAGGAAGTTCTCTTTAAGAAACCAAAGGCTTCAGCAATTTACATTTACCCTCCTCCATTATATTCAAGCGAAGCCCGCGAATGTGTGTTGTTCTACAAATTGACAGATTTTGGGTCAACAGATGAAGGCATTGGAATAGGACATAGTTGTTATACAAATAGGCCAAGCGAGGAGAAGTGGCAGAAAGTGCGCCGCCGTGATGACGATGAAGTTTCACGAAGAGATGACCAGGCCAACTATTATCATCCTTAATGGAGGCCTGGAAGTAACGTCAAGCTATTGACGTTAAAGGAGCGCTTCGTGGGAGGCAACCCACGCATTAGTGTAAAAAAAATAAAAAAAATTAAAAAAAATAAATAAATAAAAAATAAAATTTCAATGTGTAACGCAGGCTACTCCTGTGTTTCTGCTCTCAACGCAGATTGCTCCTCTGTAACGCAGGCTGCGCCTGCGTTACTGCCCTTACCGCAGTTTGCACACCTGACGCGCAGGCTGCGCCTGCGTGTCTGTTCTTGGAGCAGTTTGCCTGCCACGCACGCAGCATGCCTCTCCTACAGGTGTTGTCCGAGTTGTTCAGATGTGTATATGTATAAAAAAAAAATTCTTTCACCCCCAATTCTTTTTATATCTCTTATTCTTTCATCCCAACACCTAAATTCTTTTCCTATATAAATTCCAAAACCCTCCAATTTTTTTTTCAAAATTTCTAAACCTATTTTTATTCTAATTCATATTTATTATTATTATTATTATTATTATTATTATTATTATTATTATTATTATTATTATTATTATTATTTTAATCCCTAAATCCTATTTCTATCTTACATCAAATTTCATACCTTCTCAAATTTTTCCCTTTTCACATTAAAATTTATTTTCATCCTATCCATCATCTTATATATACTCACCTATACATACAAATCCAATTCCTCTGAAGATAAAAGTGATGGGAGGAGAAGACATCACAGGAGAGATTAGGGTGATGAAGATAAGAAGAAGAAGAAGGATGACAAGAACAAGAAGGATGATGATGACCAAGGTAAAGTCTATGAGAGGAAAAATGGAAAACAGCAAGCCTTAGGCATTGCTGACAATAACCTCACCACAACACAAGACTCTAAGTCTAGGGTGAATACTGTTAGTAGTGACCTAGCAAAATCAGCATCTATGGCTTCTGCAACTGTTTTGCCATCTCAAGAAGAGAAGAAGATTCAAGTCAAGAAGCCATCTGTGTGTTTCAAAAAGCAAACTGCTAATGGAATACTACAATGTTCTACAAACAAAGGTCACATGTTACTGCCAGGCAACCATGTAAAAAGGATCAAATTCAAACAAGCTGCAAGGAAACCAAAGCTATCCAAATCAAGAGCTCTGATAATCTATCCAGGACTGAAACTCCAACCACTAGATGAAGATTTTGATGAAGAGCAACTGCAATTTCTAAGAGCTTAAAAGATATGCTATGCTGCAATTGTGAATGACTACCTTGAAATCAAATACACTGATGGAAGAGAAATGAAACTCAAACAAGGGGGTTGTCAAAATTGGGGCAAGTTATATGAGATAGAAAGAATTATTGCACTGTTGGATTCTGAAGACAAGGTGGAGAGAGTATGGAAGCTGGAGTTGATTGATTTTGTGAAAATGAAGAGAGACTATGCTGAGGAGATTAGGAAGGGATGCTTTGAGAAATGGCTAGAAAGGGAGAAGGAGATCGATAGGATGGAAGTTGAAGCAGAAAAGCTAAGGGCAAAAGGATTGTGTAGAGTTCAGTTCAATCCCTATGTGGTGAAGTATAGGAGAAGAAATGGAGATAATGTCAATATAAGAATGAACCTACTCAGTCACTATCCTGCCAACATTCTGAAACAAGTAATTGAAGATTTCAAAAACTCTATTATGCTTGAGGAATTGGATGCTATGGCAGAGATAATAAGGGCCATGGATGAGAATGCAAGAAAGGAGAAATAAAGAAAACAGAAAGCATATGATGATCTACAAGCCAAAGCAATGGAGATGGAATCAAGTGAGAATGGCTAGTATTTTATCATATTGTAAGATTATTCATCTTGTAACTTCATTCATGTGTTCAATCAATCTACATACCTGTATTTTTCGTGGTGTGAGATGAAAATACTTATACTGCCCTGTGTGATCTTAATGGATAACTTGTTCTTCAACCGTTATGTTTTCAAATTCTATAGACATATAGGGTCTAAGCATAATTGGTGTCTATTCATCTTCTATCTCTTTTGTGGATGTATGTTTAGTTTGGTATGCGTATGTTGACAGGTAGCGTATACTTGTTTCGTGTTATCCGATCAGATATCAACACATTGCACATAGTGATTAAAGGCGTCAGATCTAAGGGAAGTATTTAATGAAGTTAGAATCCCATGTTTATTCTCATATAAGTAATTCGATTTAATTCTCTTAGTTAATTAATTCTTTATTTTGTTAAATTGCATCTTAGTTAATTTAGTTACTCAAAAATCCCAATTTGTTACTTTTCTTAGCAGTGAATTAAAGCCATACATTGTTGAATATGTGCATCTACTAAATAGAACCATAACCAGATCTCTGTGGAACGAACTTGAATTGTATTACTTGTGACCACGTATACTTGCGTGATTTTGTGTTAACAAGTTTTTGGCGCCGCTACCGGGGATCATCGGTGTTTTATTTTTGGTTTATGTGCTTGTCAATAGTGGTCATTAGAGTTCACTGACTCGGATTAGTTACTTACCTATTTTGTTTAGTTTGGTGTGTTTCAGGTACTTGAGTGTTTAAAGATGGCATGCGAGGAGTTGTCATGGTGGGCATATTCGAGGACATCCATGCCTCAGCAATGTGAGCAGTGTTTGGGTGTTCATGATCCCTCACAATATTGTTACTATGAAGGAGTTGATCCATATGTCACTTATGAGGAACAACCATATTTTCAATACCATCCTCAACAGTACCAGCAAGATGTTCCAAATATGTCATATTTCTTTGATAGTGAAGAGTTTCAACATCAGCAACCTACTCCTACTTTTCAGTCAGATGAGGTTGATGCTATGAAGGAGATTAGGATGCTTGTAAAGAGTACTGAGGAGTCTATCAATTCTATGGGGACACTAGTTACTCAAGTTTTGAGTGCCTTGGAACAAGAGAAACATCAATTCATATTAGAGGCAATTCCAGAAAATAACGGTGACTTGGAGCAAGGTACTTCATGCATAATTGAGGAAGACAAATTCCAAGGTGAGGTGAGTGATCACAAGACATGTGAGGAATTTGATCATGCTAGTATGGTGGATGATTCGGAAAGGGCACTATTTGAGACAGACACTGCTGAGCTGCACAAATTTCAAGAATTGGTATGTGCGTACCAAGAGGCTGATGATCATGGGAAAGATGCAGATCTTCTACTTGTCTCAGAGTTTAAAAATGGAGGTAGCGCATTAGAGCCAATGGAGGAAGTTCTCTTTAAGAAACCAAAGGCTTCAGCAATTTACATTTACCCTCCTCCATTATATTCAAGCGAAGCCCGCGAATGTGTGTTGTTCTACAAATTGACAGATTTTGGGTCAACAGATGAAGGCATTGGAATAGGACATAGTTGTTATACAAATAGGCCAAGCGAGGAGAAGTGGCAGAAAGTGCGCCGCCGTGATGACGATGAAGTTTCACGAAGAGATGACCAGGCCAACTATTATCATCCTTAATGGAGGCCTGGAAGTAACGTCAAGCTATTGACGTTAAAGGAGCGCTTCGTGGGAGGCAACCCACGCATTAGTGTAAAAAAAATAAAAAAAATTAAAAAAAATAAATAAATAAAAAATAAAATTTCAATGTGTAACGCAGGCTACTCCTGTGTTTCTGCTCTCAACGCAGATTGCTCCTCTGTAACGCAGGCTGCGCCTGCGTTACTGCCCTTACCGCAGTTTGCACACCTGACGCGCAGGCTGCGCCTGCGTGTCTGTTCTTGGAGCAGTTTGCCTGCCACGCACGCAGCATGCCTCTCCTACAGGTGTTGTCCGAGTTGTTCAGATGTGTATATGTATAAAAAAAAAAATTCTTTCACCCCCAATTCTTTTTATATCTCTTATTCTTTCATCCCAACACCTAAATTCTTTTCCTATATAAATTCCAAAACCCTCCAATTTTTTTTTCAAAATTTCTAAACCTATTTTTATTCTAATTCATATTTATTATTATTATTATTATTATTATTATTATTATTATTATTATTATTATTATTATTATTATTTTAATCCCTAAATCCTATTTCTATCTTACATCAAATTTCATACCTTCTCAAATTTTTCCCTTTTCACATTAAAATTTATTTTCATCCTATCCATCATCTTATATATACTCACCTATACATACAAATCCAATTCCTCTGAAGATAAAAGTGATGGGAGGAGAAGACATCACAGGAGAGATTAGGGTGATGAAGATAAGAAGAAGAAGAAGGATGACAAGAACAAGAAGGATGATGATGACCAAGGTAAAGTCTATGAGAGGAAAAATGGAAAACAGCAAGCCTTAGGCATTGCTGACAATAACCTCACCACAACACAAGACTCTAAGTCTAGGGTGAATACTGTTAGTAGTGACCTAGCAAAATCAGCATCTATGGCTTCTGCAACTGTTTTGCCATCTCAAGAAGAGAAGAAGATTCAAGTCAAGAAGCCATCTGTGTGTTTCAAAAAGCAAACTGCTAATGGAATACTACAATGTTCTACAAACAAAGGTCACATGTTACTGCCAGGCAACCATGTAAAAAGGATCAAATTCAAACAAGCTGCAAGGAAACCAAAGCTATCCAAATCAAGAGCTCTGATAATCTATCCAGGACTGAAACTCCAACCACTAGATGAAGATTTTGATGAAGAGCAACTGCAATTTCTAAGAGCTTAAAAGATATGCTATGCTGCAATTGTGAATGACTACCTTGAAATCAAATACACTGATGGAAGAGAAATGAAACTCAAACAAGGGGGTTGTCAAAATTGGGGCAAGTTATATGAGATAGAAAGAATTATTGCACTGTTGGATTCTGAAGACAAGGTGGAGAGAGTATGGAAGCTGGAGTTGATTGATTTTGTGAAAATGAAGAGAGACTATGCTGAGGAGATTAGGAAGGGATGCTTTGAGAAATGGCTAGAAAGGGAGAAGGAGATCGATAGGATGGAAGTTGAAGCAGAAAAGCTAAGGGCAAAAGGATTGTGTAGAGTTCAGTTCAATCCCTATGTGGTGAAGTATAGGAGAAGAAATGGAGATAATGTCAATATAAGAATGAACCTACTCAGTCACTATCCTGCCAACATTCTGAAACAAGTAATTGAAGATTTCAAAAACTCTATTATGCTTGAGGAATTGGATGCTATGGCAGAGATAATAAGGGCCATGGATGAGAATGCAAGAAAGGAGAAATAAAGAAAACAGAAAGCATATGATGATCTACAAGCCAAAGCAATGGAGATGGAATCAAGTGAGAATGGCTAGTATTTTATCATATTGTAAGATTATTCATCTTGTAACTTCATTCATGTGTTCAATCAATCTACATACCTGTATTTTTCGTGGTGTGAGATGAAAATACTTATACTGCCCTGTGTGATCTTAATGGATAACTTGTTCTTCAACCGTTATGTTTTCAAATTCTATAGACATATAGGGTCTAAGCATAATTGGTGTCTATTCATCTTCTATCTCTTTTGTGGATGTATGTTTAGTTTGGTATGCGTATGTTGACAGGTAGCGTATACTTGTTTCGTGTTATCCGATCAGATATCAACACATTGCACATAGTGATTAAAGGCGTCAGATCTAAGGGAAGTATTTAATGAAGTTAGAATCCCATGTTTATTCTCATATAAGTAATTCGATTTAATTCTCTTAGTTAATTAATTCTTTATTTTGTTAAATTGCATCTTAGTTAATTTAGTTACTCAAAAATCCCAATTTGTTACTTTTCTTAGCAGTGAATTAAAGCCATACATTGTTGAATATGTGCATCTACTAAATAGAACCATAACCAGATCTCTGTGGAACGAACTTGAATTGTATTACTTGTGACCACGTATACTTGCGTGATTTTGTGTTAACAAGTTTTTGGCGCCGCTACCGGGGATCATCGGTGTTTTATTTTTGGTTTATGTGCTTGTCAATAGTGGTCATTAGAGTTCACTGACTCGGATTAGTTACTTACCTATTTTGTTTAGTTTGGTGTGTTTCAGGTACTTGAGTGTTTAAAGATGGCATGCGAGGAGTTGTCATGGTGGGCATATTCGAGGACATCCATGCCTCAGCAATGTGAGCAGTGTTTGGGTGTTCATGATCCCTCACAATATTGTTACTATGAAGGAGTTGATCCATATGTCACTTATGAGGAACAACCATATTTTCAATACCATCCTCAACAGTACCAGCAAGATGTTCCAAATATGTCATATTTCTTTGATAGTGAAGAGTTTCAACATCAGCAACCTACTCCTACTTTTCAGTCAGATGAGGTTGATGCTATGAAGGAGATTAGGATGCTTGTAAAGAGTACTGAGGAGTCTATCAATTCTATGGGGACACTAGTTACTCAAGTTTTGAGTGCCTTGGAACAAGAGAAACATCAATTCATATTAGAGGCAATTCCAGAAAATAACGGTGACTTGGAGCAAGGTACTTCATGCATAATTGAGGAAGACAAATTCCAAGGTGAGGTGAGTGATCACAAGACATGTGAGGAATTTGATCATGCTAGTATGGTGGATGATTCGGAAAGGGCACTATTTGAGACAGACACTGCTGAGCTGCACAAATTTCAAGAATTGGTATGTGCGTACCAAGAGGCTGATGATCATGGGAAAGATGCAGATCTTCTACTTGTCTCAGAGTTTAAAAATGGAGGTAGCGCATTAGAGCCAATGGAGGAAGTTCTCTTTAAGAAACCAAAGGCTTCAGCAATTTACATTTACCCTCCTCCATTATATTCAAGCGAAGCCCGCGAATGTGTGTTGTTCTACAAATTGACAGATTTTGGGTCAACAGATGAAGGCATTGGAATAGGACATAGTTGTTATACAAATAGGCCAAGCGAGGAGAAGTGGCAGAAAGTGCGCCGCCGTGATGACGATGAAGTTTCACGAAGAGATGACCAGGCCAACTATTATCATCCTTAATGGAGGCCTGGAAGTAACGTCAAGCTATTGACGTTAAAGGAGCGCTTCGTGGGAGGCAACCCACGCATTAGTGTAAAAAAAATAAAAAAAATTAAAAAAAATAAATAAATAAAAAATAAAATTTCAATGTGTAACGCAGGCTACTCCTGTGTTTCTGCTCTCAACGCAGATTGCTCCTCTGTAACGCAGGCTGCGCCTGCGTTACTGCCCTTACCGCAGTTTGCACACCTGACGCGCAGGCTGCGCCTGCGTGTCTGTTCTTGGAGCAGTTTGCCTGCCACGCACGCAGCATGCCTCTCCTACAGGTGTTGTCCGAGTTGTTCAGATGTGTATATGTATAAAAAAAAAAATTCTTTCACCCCCAATTCTTTTTATATCTCTTATTCTTTCATCCCAACACCTAAATTCTTTTCCTATATAAATTCCAAAACCCTCCAATTTTTTTTTCAAAATTTCTAAACCTATTTTTATTCTAATTCATATTTATTATTATTATTATTATTATTATTATTATTATTATTATTATTATTATTATTATTATTTTAATCCCTAAATCCTATTTCTATCTTACATCAAATTTCATACCTTCTCAAATTTTTCCCTTTTCACATTAAAATTTATTTTCATCCTATCCATCATCTTATATATACTCACCTATACATACAAATCCAATTCCTCTGAAGATAAAAGTGATGGGAGGAGAAGACATCACAGGAGAGATTAGGGTGATGAAGATAAGAAGAAGAAGAAGGATGACAAGAACAAGAAGGATGATGATGACCAAGGTAAAGTCTATGAGAGGAAAAATGGAAAACAGCAAGCCTTAGGCATTGCTGACAATAACCTCACCACAACACAAGACTCTAAGTCTAGGGTGAATACTGTTAGTAGTGACCTAGCAAAATCAGCATCTATGGCTTCTGCAACTGTTTTGCCATCTCAAGAAGAGAAGAAGATTCAAGTCAAGAAGCCATCTGTGTGTTTCAAAAAGCAAACTGCTAATGGAATACTACAATGTTCTACAAACAAAGGTCACATGTTACTGCCAGGCAACCATGTAAAAAGGATCAAATTCAAACAAGCTGCAAGGAAACCAAAGCTATCCAAATCAAGAGCTCTGATAATCTATCCAGGACTGAAACTCCAACCACTAGATGAAGATTTTGATGAAGAGCAACTGCAATTTCTAAGAGCTTAAAAGATATGCTATGCTGCAATTGTGAATGACTACCTTGAAATCAAATACACTGATGGAAGAGAAATGAAACTCAAACAAGGGGGTTGTCAAAATTGGGGCAAGTTATATGAGATAGAAAGAATTATTGCACTGTTGGATTCTGAAGACAAGGTGGAGAGAGTATGGAAGCTGGAGTTGATTGATTTTGTGAAAATGAAGAGAGACTATGCTGAGGAGATTAGGAAGGGATGCTTTGAGAAATGGCTAGAAAGGGAGAAGGAGATCGATAGGATGGAAGTTGAAGCAGAAAAGCTAAGGGCAAAAGGATTGTGTAGAGTTCAGTTCAATCCCTATGTGGTGAAGTATAGGAGAAGAAATGGAGATAATGTCAATATAAGAATGAACCTACTCAGTCACTATCCTGCCAACATTCTGAAACAAGTAATTGAAGATTTCAAAAACTCTATTATGCTTGAGGAATTGGATGCTATGGCAGAGATAATAAGGGCCATGGATGAGAATGCAAGAAAGGAGAAATAAAGAAAACAGAAAGCATATGATGATCTACAAGCCAAAGCAATGGAGATGGAATCAAGTGAGAATGGCTAGTATTTTATCATATTGTAAGATTATTCATCTTGTAACTTCATTCATGTGTTCAATCAATCTACATACCTGTATTTTTCGTGGTGTGAGATGAAAATACTTATACTGCCCTGTGTGATCTTAATGGATAACTTGTTCTTCAACCGTTATGTTTTCAAATTCTATAGACATATAGGGTCTAAGCATAATTGGTGTCTATTCATCTTCTATCTCTTTTGTGGATGTATGTTTAGTTTGGTATGCGTATGTTGACAGGTAGCGTATACTTGTTTCGTGTTATCCGATCAGATATCAACACATTGCACATAGTGATTAAAGGCGTCAGATCTAAGGGAAGTATTTAATGAAGTTAGAATCCCATGTTTATTCTCATATAAGTAATTCGATTTAATTCTCTTAGTTAATTAATTCTTTATTTTGTTAAATTGCATCTTAGTTAATTTAGTTACTCAAAAATCCCAATTTGTTACTTTTCTTAGCAGTGAATTAAAGCCATACATTGTTGAATATGTGCATCTACTAAATAGAACCATAACCAGATCTCTGTGGAACGAACTTGAATTGTATTACTTGTGACCACGTATACTTGCGTGATTTTGTGTTAACAAGTTTTTGGCGCCGCTACCGGGGATCATCGGTGTTTTATTTTTGGTTTATGTGCTTGTCAATAGTGGTCATTAGAGTTCACTGACTCGGATTAGTTACTTACCTATTTTGTTTAGTTTGGTGTGTTTCAGGTACTTGAGTGTTTAAAGATGGCATGCGAGGAGTTGTCATGGTGGGCATATTCGAGGACATCCATGCCTCAGCAATGTGAGCAGTGTTTGGGTGTTCATGATCCCTCACAATATTGTTACTATGAAGGAGTTGATCCATATGTCACTTATGAGGAACAACCATATTTTCAATACCATCCTCAACAGTACCAGCAAGATGTTCCAAATATGTCATATTTCTTTGATAGTGAAGAGTTTCAACATCAGCAACCTACTCCTACTTTTCAGTCAGATGAGGTTGATGCTATGAAGGAGATTAGGATGCTTGTAAAGAGTACTGAGGAGTCTATCAATTCTATGGGGACACTAGTTACTCAAGTTTTGAGTGCCTTGGAACAAGAGAAACATCAATTCATATTAGAGGCAATTCCAGAAAATAACGGTGACTTGGAGCAAGGTACTTCATGCATAATTGAGGAAGACAAATTCCAAGGTGAGGTGAGTGATCACAAGACATGTGAGGAATTTGATCATGCTAGTATGGTGGATGATTCGGAAAGGGCACTATTTGAGACAGACACTGCTGAGCTGCACAAATTTCAAGAATTGGTATGTGCGTACCAAGAGGCTGATGATCATGGGAAAGATGCAGATCTTCTACTTGTCTCAGAGTTTAAAAATGGAGGTAGCGCATTAGAGCCAATGGAGGAAGTTCTCTTTAAGAAACCAAAGGCTTCAGCAATTTACATTTACCCTCCTCCATTATATTCAAGCGAAGCCCGCGAATGTGTGTTGTTCTACAAATTGACAGATTTTGGGTCAACAGATGAAGGCATTGGAATAGGACATAGTTGTTATACAAATAGGCCAAGCGAGGAGAAGTGGCAGAAAGTGCGCCGCCGTGATGACGATGAAGTTTCACGAAGAGATGACCAGGCCAACTATTATCATCCTTAATGGAGGCCTGGAAGTAACGTCAAGCTATTGACGTTAAAGGAGCGCTTCGTGGGAGGCAACCCACGCATTAGTGTAAAAAAAATAAAAAAAATTAAAAAAAATAAATAAATAAAAAATAAAATTTCAATGTGTAACGCAGGCTACTCCTGTGTTTCTGCTCTCAACGCAGATTGCTCCTCTGTAACGCAGGCTGCGCCTGCGTTACTGCCCTTACCGCAGTTTGCACACCTGACGCGCAGGCTGCGCCTGCGTGTCTGTTCTTGGAGCAGTTTGCCTGCCACGCACGCAGCATGCCTCTCCTACAGGTGTTGTCCGAGTTGTTCAGATGTGTATATGTATAAAAAAAAAAATTCTTTCACCCCCAATTCTTTTTATATCTCTTATTCTTTCATCCCAACACCTAAATTCTTTTCCTATATAAATTCCAAAACCCTCCAATTTTTTTTTCAAAATTTCTAAACCTATTTTTATTCTAATTCATATTTATTATTATTATTATTATTATTATTATTATTATTATTATTATTATTATTATTTTAATCCCTAAATCCTATTTCTATCTTACATCAAATTTCATACCTTCTCAAATTTTTCCCTTTTCACATTAAAATTTATTTTCATCCTATCCATCATCTTATATATACTCACCTATACATACAAATCCAATTCCTCTGAAGATAAAAGTGATGGGAGGAGAAGACATCACAGGAGAGATTAGGGTGATGAAGATAAGAAGAAGAAGAAGGATGACAAGAACAAGAAGGATGATGATGACCAAGGTAAAGTCTATGAGAGGAAAAATGGAAAACAGCAAGCCTTAGGCATTGCTGACAATAACCTCACCACAACACAAGACTCTAAGTCTAGGGTGAATACTGTTAGTAGTGACCTAGCAAAATCAGCATCTATGGCTTCTGCAACTGTTTTGCCATCTCAAGAAGAGAAGAAGATTCAAGTCAAGAAGCCATCTGTGTGTTTCAAAAAGCAAACTGCTAATGGAATACTACAATGTTCTACAAACAAAGGTCACATGTTACTGCCAGGCAACCATGTAAAAAGGATCAAATTCAAACAAGCTGCAAGGAAACCAAAGCTATCCAAATCAAGAGCTCTGATAATCTATCCAGGACTGAAACTCCAACCACTAGATGAAGATTTTGATGAAGAGCAACTGCAATTTCTAAGAGCTTAAAAGATATGCTATGCTGCAATTGTGAATGACTACCTTGAAATCAAATACACTGATGGAAGAGAAATGAAACTCAAACAAGGGGGTTGTCAAAATTGGGGCAAGTTATATGAGATAGAAAGAATTATTGCACTGTTGGATTCTGAAGACAAGGTGGAGAGAGTATGGAAGCTGGAGTTGATTGATTTTGTGAAAATGAAGAGAGACTATGCTGAGGAGATTAGGAAGGGATGCTTTGAGAAATGGCTAGAAAGGGAGAAGGAGATCGATAGGATGGAAGTTGAAGCAGAAAAGCTAAGGGCAAAAGGATTGTGTAGAGTTCAGTTCAATCCCTATGTGGTGAAGTATAGGAGAAGAAATGGAGATAATGTCAATATAAGAATGAACCTACTCAGTCACTATCCTGCCAACATTCTGAAACAAGTAATTGAAGATTTCAAAAACTCTATTATGCTTGAGGAATTGGATGCTATGGCAGAGATAATAAGGGCCATGGATGAGAATGCAAGAAAGGAGAAATAAAGAAAACAGAAAGCATATGATGATCTACAAGCCAAAGCAATGGAGATGGAATCAAGTGAGAATGGCTAGTATTTTATCATATTGTAAGATTATTCATCTTGTAACTTCATTCATGTGTTCAATCAATCTACATACCTGTATTTTTCAAGTTTTATCTTTATGTATGTTAGGCTTGTTATCAGACATGAAATTGTGACTAAGGGTCTCACTCAAAATTTGGGGGAGATTGTTAGTCACAGAGGCATGCATGTTTACATCTAATAACAAGCCTAATTGTTTGTAATGCTTTGCATTACTTAAATGACCTCTTAACTGAGGGAACCTCTAGTTGTAGAGTTTCTACTTGTTATGTACTTATAGTAGGCATCAAATCCTAGTTGTGTAACTGTACTTATATAGTCAAGAATAATGCTTGAAAGAAGTTCCAAGGTTCATGCCTCAATCAAGAAGATGAAGACTGTCAAATAAATCACAGTTGGGATTTGAAGAAATGAAGAATTTACCTAAGTACCAATTCGAGAAGTACTTTTGTCTATTCGAGAAGTCTAGCATTCGAGAAGTCAGAGATTCGATATCTAAGAAGACACTGTTCGATATCTCAGAATGAACTGTTCGATATCTCATTCGATATCTCAGAAGATTCGACATGTCTAAATAATCTATTCGAGAACTCAGGAAGTCAACAAGTCAAAGTGGTATTCGAGTTCTCAAAGAGTCAAGAAGTTAAAGTTTCATTCGATATCTCAAGGACTCAGAAAGCTATTCGATATCTCAAGGAATCGACACACTACGCCATAAACGCACATACGCAACCCCCATTTTCAGTTGCGTAAGGCCTGAAAACCGTTGCGTAAGGTCTTACGCAACGCTAAAGGGGCGTTACCAATACTGGCATTGCGTAAGACTCCTAACGCAACGCTTTTCCAAGCTATTGCAACACTTCAAAAAGCATTGCATAAGAGGCCTTATGCAACACCAAAAGCATGCAAACGCAACACTTCATGGGGTTGCATAAGATATTTCAGCCATGTCATCATGCTGACATGGAAGCAAGGTGCCACGTCAGCATGATGACATGTCATTAGTGGGGCCCACAAGTGCCACGTCACATATGGGGGGGCATGCCACGTCATCAGTGAGGCCCACCAAGGTGCCATGTCAGCACAGGCCCACATGCCACGTCATCAATAGGGCCCACATGCCACGTCAGCAATAGGGCCCACATGCCACGTCAGCAGTAGGGTCCATTATCTAACGCAACGCTTTTTGAGTCTAATGCAACACTAAATTTTTTTTTAAGCAACACTATTCTTTTCAAATGCAACACCATTCTTTTTTATTGCAACATTAAAACTATGCTACTGCAACACCAAATAGAGTCAAATGCAATGGTTTTTTATAAAAAAAATTGAAATGGCAGCTTTGTTCATACATAATACCAATCTGTCCAAAATCCAACATAACTAAATTTCCAAAAACCAACCACAAGGCCATGGCAACCAACAAAACTACTTAACAATTCTACAAATTCTTACCAACATGTACTAAACCAAGCATATGCACTAATTCTAAGTTCAAAGTACGTCAATTCAAACTTCAAAATTACGAAACCAAGTTATACTACTACTAAAAGCTACAAAATAAAATCCCTAAATTGTGCCAGCTTGAATCGTCGGAGTACCATTGTTGTCTTGATCACTGGAAATCATGGCTTCCATAATTAGTATACCTGCATATAAGCACTAGTCGGTCACTAAACAAAGATATTGAGTATATAAATAAGCTCTTGAAACATATAGCATATTCCATCATACAGTCTACATAAGATGACTAATCAGACAAAGCCATCCTTATTAAAAATAGACCATTATTGATGCTTTTAAGAGGAACAAAAGTTTCATATGAAAAACATAGAAAAATAAGGTAATGGACTGCTAGTCTGATGTCGAACTTCCTGGAAACTAGTCTTCATTTAAGAAACTCTCAACACAAAGAAATTCAGAAAAAAGAAGTACTTACGGTCTGCCATCTTTCCCAGCAGTGGAGAATGCCATAGCATTTGGTTCTTTTAAGTTTGCAGCTACTTAATCATCAAACCATATCTTGAACTGAGAAATTGAGAGATAAATGTTTTAGTACAAAAGTAACAAATATGCTTTCAATTAATTTGCAGTTGTTTCAGAAAAGAAAATAGAAGCTCTTATTAGATGAGAACTGTTGCTAAGTTACATCAGGAAAAGGGCACCATTTACTGTTAGAGATGGTAAAGATAAATTACAGCTTACATAAATCTACCTGATCAAAAGGGTGGTCAGCCTCCACTTGGTCCTCACGGAACTCAGGAGAAATATAGTTCTCTCTTAAAGGTGATATGTCTACATTGGCTGGGTAATAGTAATAGTTTTCCATCACAGTACAGCAACTGAGGCACACCAGGTTCTTTAATTTGGTCAATAATGATATATTTGATAATTTCAACCAAGAATAGAGTAACGTCTACAAAAAGAGAGTGAGAGTCTCAATTAAAAGACAACATCTAGTCATGGCCTCGTTGCAAAGGCCTACCAGGACCAGAGTGTAGAAACAGTAAACTAAGGCTAGCTTTACATACTAATACTATAGGTGATAGTTTTCCCTTCTGAGTTTTTGTTCTTTTATTTCTCTTTATGTCCTTTTTTAACAGGTTTTTGAAAATTAATATTGAATTCCCTGTCAATATAGTAATTAGATATGGGAAACCAGAAATTATTTTCAGGAAACAAGTTATGGTAATAAATACATACAGACAAGGTAGACAAGTTATCAAGGTAGACAAGCTTGGATCCATTTATTTTCTATAAGGCAGCTCAAAACAGTAGTTTGTTATAGCATCCAATTCAATTATACATATAGAAATTACAGGAATTAAATTAGAGAAGTTGGGGTGTTCCATAGCATTGCAAAACAGACAGGTAGTCGAATTCTAAAACAGAAGCATAAAGATTGAACAAAATAATACAAGTTTATGACGTTACGAAGTCTTTTATTACAAAAAGTACTAACCTGCTTATGCAATGCTTCCATGGCATGTCATTATGTTAGAGTTAAGTCGTATAGCTTCGCATTTGTCGACTACAATAATGTATGTATCACAAGAACTATAACACCTGCATGGCCAAAAATCATGCCCTCATGACTCATTTTCAGATTTGTGGCAATGCAAGTACCTAAACTATGCTTGTTTCATGATAGCATATACAAGTACTATATTATAAACCTGATGGTGCATCCGAACCCACAGCTTATTCATCTCAACAAAGTTCTGTAGGACAAACTCTACAGCATCCATGACAGTGTCTTTGTCTCTGCAGCAAAAGAATGGGATAGCCCATGAGGTACTTGGGTACCATATTTGGTTCTGGTAAAAAGTTTCGGCATATAGAAGATGACCAGAACCCAGAAACTAGTAGAATTAAGCTGAAAAACAAATTTGTTTACCTTTTCCAAAATATGTAAAAATAATGTAATAACCTGCTTTGTTTGCAATAAATCGTAATTATAGAGTTTCCAGTGGCTCGGATCATCATCTCAGCAAGTACGTCTTTCAATACAAAATTCAGTAATTGCAAAAAATATATGTAGTCGAGTTGTCAAACAGCAACATATGTGATCCAATCGATATCCAGGGAAATAGAGTGTGAAAATGCAAGTATGTAACTTAAAAATGCTTGTAAAAGTAATTTTTTTGTTGTATGTCTTAAACATATTTACGCTCAGAACTTCTGCAACCTAATTTTGTCTAGTCCAGATGCATTAAGTAGTGTTACATCATGGCTTCTTATAGATCCATCAAGTAAACATCAGAGGCATATTACCTGGTATCCGGGTCCTAATAATGCTCAGTAGAGCTGCATTTTTAATTGACTTGGAGAATAATGCTGTGTAGGATACAAGTCTCACCTTTGATTTACAGGGACTCTAGCTTAGTATCTTTAAGATATCATGTTTCTGGTTTTGGGTGAAGATATATAGTACACATGCTTCTTTTCTGAAGTCCCGTGTATGCAGAATCAGGATGTGCCAAGTATCTCTATGTGTGCCAACTATGACTAATAAAGACTTACTTCATCTAAAACAATAGCAGACATTAAAGCAATCAAGATATTCTGAAATCAGCCTTGCTACTTAAGAACATTAAATATATGCAAATCACCTATCAACATCTGTATCAAAAATGATCCCCAAATCAGCGTTGCTACTTAAGACTGCTTCTGTAATGGATTTCATTGCTGCCTTGTCCTCGGATTAGGAATATGATCCCCAATTTTTAATTATGAATCTAGGGTTTAAAACTGTACCATTAGGCTCCAAGAATTGACTGCCAGAAGTAATAGCTCCAAGAGGCTCAAGGACCTTTCCCTGATTAATCATTACGAATACACAACCGGTATTAGTCAACCGACGGGTGCATAAATCATTCTCTCTGTTCAGCATGAAAAATGCATAGTATTTGGTTGAGACGGCTACAATTAATCAAACAACGAAAAACTGAAATAAATTTTCCTCGACTTCTGAAACTATGCAACAGTTAGAATTGTTAATCAAACACATAAACTTTTACTTGTTGATCATGAACACATACCAGACAAGTTTGAAGGTCGTCCAGGAACATAAGCACTGGCTGCAATGTACAACCAAAATGGATCACATAAAAAGACACTACTGCTTGACTTGCGGTTGTAACTGCAAAAGACACCCATTCCATGAAATAAAAAGAGATACTTCAGGTAACGCCACACAAAGGAAACAAGAACATAAAAAAAATTATATCCAACTTGTGATAAACGTAAAGTACAGCTAAATACTGATATAGAGTTCATACATATCTGCAGCATGCCTCTGAGATAAATTCAAGTTACATATTATAACAATACACAGAAACTAACACAAGTATTTGTTTTGAAATCATATAGTTTATCAGAATGCACCGAGCTTAAAACACATACCAAAAATCTCTAACTAGAATCTTAGAAGTAAATTCGAAAGCAGATTGGCAGTAAAAAAGAACCAACAGTACATGATTCTTAACAACAATCTACAACAAAAACCCATAAACAACAACTCAAATCTAAGAACCCAAGTAAGGACCAAACACACTGACTTGAAAGTACAAATCTTTAACAATAATGCACAAACATGAAAACCCCACAAACAAATAAAAGAACTCAACAAAAATCCATAAGAAATAGAAGAAAAAAAAAAGGAGACAAACCTTGTGAGTCCGTACAATATCCTATCTGTTATGTATAACGTGTATCACTCAGTAAGTGTTATACCTCAAAACCAAACAAAGATTAAATCTTAGATGTTGAACACAAATTAAGCCCAAGTTTGTTGAACAGTTCGAACCCTAATTGAATCCTTCAACCGCTTGAATTAAATTATAACCCAGCTCGAACACCTTTAATTAAAGTGAGAGAGACAAGAGGGTGAGTGGAGAAACCCAACGAGAGAGGAGAGACATGAGAGAGTGGGAGAGAATGACTGAGTGGGAGAGAATGAAGTCCCAATTTGTTTTGACCCAATTTTTGGTTTGCCGCCGCTGGTTTTGAGAGAAGAGAGAACCCTCAAAGAAAGAGAGGAGAGTACTTGGTTCTAAATTGAAAGTCCTAATTTTGTGAGAATTGGGGTAAAGAAGGATGTTTTGGGGGGCGGGCTGAAATTATTTGGTTAAGGGGGGAAAATAAGTCCGCCCAAAATTTTGGGTTTGGTTAGGGGGAAAAAATCCGCCCAAATTTTTGAGAAATTATAAAAAATGATTTTTTTCAAGAATTTAGATTTAAACAATAAAATTATAATACGAATATCTACTTTGACCCACTTCACAATTATATAATCAAATCAAATAAATTGGAACGTCGAAAAAATAATTTAAGAAAATAGATTCATCATTCGGGACAAGACTAGTTAAAACGAAGGTCCACTTTGACAGGTTTGACCGTTATAAAATCAAACCAAATAAATGAAGGAAAGTTTTTAAAAAATTACCATAACACTAAAATCGTTATATCTTGACACCCGTGCGAATGGAACGTTGAAAAAATAATTTTAAAAAATAGATTCATCATTCGGGGCAAGACTAGTTAAATGAAAGGTCGACTTTGACAGGTTTGACTGTTATAAAACCAAACCAAATAAATGAAGGAATTTTTTTTAAAAATTACCATAACAGTGAAATCGTTATATCTTGACACCCGTGCGATTGGAATGTCGAAAAAATAATTTAAAAAAATAGATCCATCATTCGGGACAAGACTAGTTAAAAGGATGTACACTTTGACCGGTTTGACCGTTTTAAACCAAACCAAGACATGTAGGAAATTTTTTGAAAAATTACCACATCACTAAAATCGTTATATATTGACACCCGTGCGATTGGAACGTCGAAAAAATAATTTAAAAAAATAGATTCATCATTCGGGACAAGACTAGTTAAAAGGAAGGTCAATATATATCTAATATAATGATATTCCCCAAGTTTCAGAAAATAAAAAATTAATTTGATTGGAGATCTTAGTAGATCACTACTATTTTCAATATGACTCGTAACTAGTGCTTTGTTACGGATTATTGTTTCTATTTTTTAAAAAACATTTTTGAACGATCCAACCGTACGGATGTCAATATATATCTAATATAATGATATTCCCCAAGTTTCAGAAAATAAAAAATTAATTTGATTGGAGATCTTAGTAGATCACTACTATTTTCAATATGACTCGTAACTAGTGTTTTGTTACGGATTATTGTTTCTATTTTTTTAAAAATATTTTTGAACGATCCAACCGTACGGATGTCAATATATATCTAATATAATGATATTCCCCAAGTTTCAGAAAATAAAAAATTAATTTGATTGGAGATCTTAGTAGATCACTACTGTTTTCAATATGACTCGTAACTAGTGCTTTGTTACGGATTATTGTTTCTATTTTTTAAAAAACATTTTTGAACGATCCAACCGTACGGATGTCAATATATATCTAATATAATGATATTCCCCAAGTTTCAGAAAATAAAAAATTAATTTGATTGGAGATCTTGGTAGATCACTACTATTTTCAATATGACTCGTAACTAGTGCTTTGTTACGGATTATTGTTTCTATTTTTTTAAAAATATTTTTGAACGATCCAACCGTACGGATGTCAATATATATCTAATATAATGATATTCCCCAAGTTTCAGAAAATAAAAAATTAATTTGATTGGAGATCTAAGTAGATCACTACTATTTTCAATGACTCGTAACTAGTGCTTTGTTACGGATTATTTATTCTATTTTTTAAAAAATAAATAAATATTTAATGCAACACTTCAAACAGCAAATGGAACACTACTGATACCTAATGCAACACTTCTGCCACGTCAGCAAATACCACGTCAGCATTAGTGGGTCCCACTTCTGCCACGTCAGCAATTGTGGGTCCCACAATTGCCACGTCAGCATGATGGGCCTCCTGCCACGTCACCCTTGTGGGTCCCACACTGCCACGTCAGAAGTGGTGGGTCCCACATCTGCCACGTCATATTTTTTTAAAAAAATATAAATTTATCTAATGCAACACTTCAAACAGCAAATGCAACACTACAGGTATCTAATGCAACGCTTTCTGCCACGTCAGAAAATGCCACGTCAGCAGAGGTGGGACCCACTTCTGCCACGTCAGCAATTGTGGGTCCCACAATTGCCACGTCAGCATGATGGGCCTCCTGCCACGTCACCCTTGTGGGTCCCACACTGCCACATCAACAATTGTGGGGCCCACATCTGCCACGTCATATTTTTTTAAAAAAATATGAATATATCTAATGCAACACTTCAAAGAGCAAACGCAACACTACTGGTATCTAATGCAACGTTTTTTGCCACGTCAGCAAATGCCACGTCAGCAAAGGTGGGCCCCACTTCTGCCACGTCAGCAAATGTGGGTCCCACATGTGCCACGTTAGCAAATGCCACGTCAGCACATGTGGGTCCCACTCCTGCCACGTCACCATTTATAAAAATAAAAAATTATCTAACGCAACGCCATCAGTTAGTGTTGCATAATGTGAAACACTGTGGGTAATACGCAACGCTAATCTATATCTGACGCAACACCAATTCAGCTCAGTTGCAAAAGACCCAAAACTTTTATCTAACGAAACGCTTTCTGTGCAACGCTTTATAAAAAGGGTTGCGTATGCTCACTTATGGCGTAGTGTTTACAATTAAACAGTACATACTCTTTGCCATCCATTTGTATATGCCATATAATAAATACATTTGATGCTCAAATGCTAACAACTAGCCTACTAGTAGCTGCATCCTCAGCAATGGTAGTTATGGCCTCATCGGTTAATCCTCTGACGGCTGACACCTGCTTACGCTGAGTGCGCCTTGCGCGGCCATCTGATTTAGCTGTTGTTGTGATATAGATAAATAAAGCAAGGGTGAGCAATAGCCCACCTAAAAGAATATAACTGAACAGTAATAACATATAACAGTTCAAAATATCTTTGATACCATATGCCATGCATTAACGAACGTAGTACCAATATAAGGTATAAGATGAAGTTACAAGGTAACTCAAAATGTAATTGTTCCGTAGAAATATCTGCTATGTTAAAGATAAGCAAGATATTATCAAATTTTCATAATAGAGGAACTTGCAGGAAGAATATTGCAATTCCAGTTCAAACACTTTTCAAACCTGCCAACAATGATATTGTTGCAGAAAATTTCCCCAATTTAGAATATGAACTAATACGGGAGCATTGCCGTGCCAGATGCCCTGACGTTTACGATGATCAGTCATATGTCATGCATCTCATCAGTCATTCTCTACATGTAGAAGGTAGCTCTGACGGATTAACTTGTCTACCACCCTCTGGAACTCCTCAGCCAACGGTTGGGCTATTGCTGGACCGGCGCCACTCGGCCACTTACGTGTCTCCTAGTTCAATTAACATCCATAACTCTGAAACATAAAGTTCGTCCCCCTTTCCCCAAGTATAGTACTTGTTGATAGGACTCCACAAAGTAGTCGTATCTAATTGGAAAGGAAAATTTCACCAATATTTCCCAAGCTGATGCTTGTTAATGGATATAAACTTGTTCCATCAATCTTACCCCTCGAGCGTTGAGGAGGAAACCAAAAAGATTCATATCGATGATTGAAAGAATCAAGATGTGAGTGACAAGATAGTTTAGCAAGAATATGACCGGACAGTCAAATAAATAACAGCTCTCAAGTGAGGTCCCCTTATATGTTTTTGGAGGTTTGAGCGAGTATTTAAATCTTCTTATAAGATAGATTTAAATGAAAATAGAGTTTTGGGAACCTCCCCTTGATAAAATAGTCATAAAGGACTCCGAAATATTTTACATAATATCAGAAGGTGAAGGATAATCTTTGAATAATATAAATCATTATAAAAAGAATTCAAAAGAATTTAATTAAATATTCCAAGAATATTTATTAAGTCAATAATAATTACGGAATATTATTAAATCATAATATTGCTCGTAAGTAATCCTCGAATGAATATATAGAATTATTTACTAAATAAATCTCTTCTTAAATGAATATTCAAAATAATATTCATTAAATAAATAATCTTCAATAAATATTTAAAATAATATTCACTAAATAAATCAAACCGTAAATGAATATTTGAAAATAATATTCATTTAATAAATAATACTCTAAATGAATATTAAAATAATATTCTTGTAGTAACCAAAACTTTAAAGGAATATTCGAAATAATATTTCTTAAGTAAATAGAACTTCCACAGAATATTTTAAAGTAATATTCATCAAGTACTTAAAACATTAAATGAATATTCAAAATAATATTCATTTAATAAATAAATTTCCAAGAATAATAAAGTAATTATTCATTGAATAATCAAACTCTAAATGAATATTCGAAACTATTATTCATTTAATTAATTAAAGCTCAAATGAATATTAAAATAATATTCAGTAAATAAATAAATGCGAATGAATATTCAAAATAATATTCAGCTGGCACTTCTCGATTGAGATAATATTCAAATAACATTTCTCGAATAATTTTCAAGTAATTAATACATTATGGAAATATAAATAATGCTCATAAATAACATTCCTCAAATAAACTGTCACTGGAATCCCTCCGGGTTTCCACGACTATCTCTATGTCTCAAAATACTGACTCCCGGTCTATATTTAAAGAATGAATATCATACGCCCTTCACTAAAGGTCTTGACAAAACAATCCGGCTTATAACTGATAATTCATATCTAGTCTATAGGCCAATATCAGTTCAGGGAACAAGTATTCCAATATACTTTGAAAACAAGCATGCATGCTTTGGCATATGTAAACAGAATCATATATGTTTATCACAACAACAACTTCAAAGTTTTGAAGACTTGCCTGGCAATCCTGTAGGTGTAGTGTGCCTCATGTCAATCCAGTGATCTATAAATAGTCACAATAACCGAGGTCAATCACTTAACACTTTTTAAAAGGCTAAGTATAACTTAACTTAAGTCGAAACACGTTTTCGAGTTATCTCGTTAAACACCGTTTAGTGCAACTCTCTTTATTATCGCTATGACCCGTCATTCGTTCACTACTAAGACACGTCGTCATACTTACACTTGGTATATACTTAAGTCGTATAAATTCTAAGGTCGGTCGTTTACGAATCAAGATTATACCTCGAGTTTCATCGCCCGTTTTCTAAGTTATAACCAAAGTCATACTTTTAAGGGGTTCGTTCGCGTTTAACCTCGATTCGAACATTTTTATAAAATCGGAAAACGATCCTTTTGACATGAGGTTTTCTCCAAAACCTTCCTTTTTATCTCTAATATTTAATTATCAAAATTTGCCACTGATTTCATAATATTAAAGGGGTCTAATTTCAGTTACGAACTTTCATTTACGGTTTCGAACCACTTTTACGAATTTAACCATAACTCCTAAACCGTAAGTCCGTTGGTTTTGATTCTCATGCCAAACCGATCTATGAATCAATATCTACAAGTTCATGGCAGGTCCTCAACCTTGTAAGAAAATTAAAGTTTCGGACATGCTCTGTTTTTAACACCTATGTAAATTTTGACATTACGACGGCTTAAAAACGAATAATCCAATTTTCAAACAACCCAAATAATCATTCAACCAACAACCAATGCTCATGGACACTATTTATCATCTTCCTCACTGTCTCAACAGGTCTTGGAGCCACAAAACATATTTTAACATTTTTATAACACCCACATAACATACACGCTCTAAATCATGCATACAAGCCATAAACACCATGAAATCTCATATAAAACTCAAAGGTGGGTTAAGGGTTTACCTTCTTGGAAGCTCTAGAAACACTATCAAGTGTTTATAAACACTTAACAAGCCTTAGATAGTCTTTTTATAGCTTAAACCTTAAGAACAAAACAAGAAAACTAGTTAATCACTTCGGAGTTACTATTCATCAGTCCAAAGAACTGCAATAACGAGGTCCTTACCTTGCTTTTCTAGATGAGGGTCCTAAAGGAGAGTTGTAGAGAATCACAATACCTTTCCAACAAGATATAGAACGCAAAATGTCATTGAGAAATGAAGGAGTTATGCTCGTTTTACTGAGCTTCTGTGTGTGTTGGCAGATTGTAGAGAAATAGAGAGAATGGAGTTGCTTGACTTGGTTTTGTGTTTTGTTTGCCAATAATGCTAATACTTGTGATATGTATCTATTGTCCTTGGATGCATCTTTCATTTTGTGAGGTGTGAAGCTCCTAATGGCTCTCTTTAGATTTCCTTATCCTCTTAATTTGCAACCAAGTCATCATCCTTGATGTTCTTGCACTTAAGTCCTTGGTTTATTACCTTTTGATGCTAGTTACTTTAATAAAGGTATGATGTCATGATCAACTATCTTGGGTGGTGTATAATGCAAGTTTGGATGCATCCTTTTGTTTACTGACTTGATTTCTGGTCTGGTTATTGCTCAATTTGATTGATCGTTCAGGGAATATCTCAAGGATTTCTAGTTAGGGTTTTACCGGAAACCTTCTTAATAATAATACTAACATTCTCAATCCTCCTTTATAAATCTTGAATAAAAATTCCTTAAATCCTTTTAATAAATCTTTAAATCCTTCAGTGTCTAGGGAAAATCTCGGAGAAAATAAAAGTGCTAATTTTCTGAATCCGATGTCGTTTACATACACTTATTTCGCCCCTGGATCATGAATACGAACTCAGAAATCCGTTCTGAATACTTCTATATAGTGTCGTCTAATAATATTCTCATTTCCACCAAAAACACTATTCATGCTTATTCTCTTTTTATTCCTTATATTTATAAAAATGCCCTTGTTCTCTTTCGGGCGTTCCTTAACCCTTTCACGAAACCACTGGACTAATAACAGATATCGATTTGGATGACATGAGAATATTTCCTCTACTTGGAATTTCCATATCTTATCTTTCTAGGAGATAGATTATTCTAATCTAGGTTGTCAACCCGTTGCATTCTTCCTAACATATAAACCTTGGAATCTATATTCATTCAACACTCATTCATTAGAACTGTTACTACCTTGGAGTCGGAATCATTGTTCCTTCTTTTCTCAACACTTAATAAAAAAGTTTTAATTCTACCGAAAATTTGGTTTCTTACATAGCCGTTGATCTCGGTTGAATTTTTATTGATTCCCCATTTGGGCAGTTGAATTGATTCTTGTTCTTGCTCTGAATTGTTGTAAATGAATTCACGAATTACATCATCGCTGAAGCATTTATTGCGCAGTGACGGTTAAAATCGAGAATGAATTGAGATCTTCTTATTTATTCAACTCATTATTGTCAGGCCGGTTTTGGCAACTAGGTATATTAGTGCTTAGCCAACAAGAGTGAGATTATGAATAATTATGAATTTCCTGAACGCTTGTTTAATCGACTATACTTCCATTGATGATGAGTTTCGTATATCCGATTTACTTGAATTTAATCCTATTCTTTCAGAAATTTCTCTATTCTTAAAGGACACTTGATCCAACTCTATACTTGAAAATGTTGAGACACTTGAACTCTTTTCATTTTCCCTGAATATTTAATCTTCTTCATCCAAACTGGGATGAACAACCTATGTATATAGAGGATTCAGGGACATTTTTTCTATGTGATAAAAGTCTGGTGGGACGCCACTGATTGTGTTTGTCATGAAAGTACTAAAGACTGGCCATCTTTTTGTACTAGGGCGGTTGACCTAATTAGTGACAAATACAACCTGATAATAGTTCAATGATCATATTGATCTCTCGATTAAATCCTTTCACAAAAAGTTTTATCAAACAAAATTCAGTATACATTCATACCTCATACATATTCATTCTACTCTGAAACTGCAATTACGTTGACGTGGAATTGGTTGAACGAGTTTGGGGAAACTGATGTTAAAACAGAGATTGAGTATTAAATTGGATTAATTATTGGATTGAGAACACGTACAAGATTCAAGATTAATGAAAAATTGAGTCAAGAAAGGAGCATGTATCAAGGGTACAAGATTGAGGATTTGTTAAAGATTGATAAGAGAATGATGATGAAGATGTTTGGTATGTGATGTTTATTGTTGATGAAAGATTGTTTTGGGCACCTGTTTAATTTTGAGGGTAGTAAATGGATTATCTTAAGATTTTGAATGTTTTGAAACCCATTGTTGAGGATAAGATTTTAGAACCAAAGAAAGATAAATTGAGTAAAGCAGAGAAGCAGGACAAATGTGTTTGTGAGGACTATTAGAAGGAATTGAAATTTGAATAAGAAAGTAAGACAGAGATATAGGAAAAATTTCAGAAGCATTTTAACGGAAGACATGTGATTCAATTAAGGGAAGAATGTGGAATAGAGAAGATCTGGAGCTGGGAGAGAAGGGCACCATAGTTGCCCACAGAATATGAATTAGCAGAGATTAACAAGACCCCATGGTCAGAAGATTAGATTCGAGAGAAGCGTATTGAGATTGTGATGAGGTAAGTACAGAGAGTTGCATGTATAATTGGAAAGAATGGTATGGTAATAAGTGACAAAGTCTGAAGTCAAAAGTTGTGTGCCATTAGTGTGGGGAGATAAGACTTTTTGCCAGAGATGGTATCATACCAGTCTCAGCGGACCCTATGATGAGGGTAACGAAACCGTTTTCTATAAGTTACTAAGAAGCTAGAAGTTCATTATGACTATGAATGACGTTATCAAGAATTTGAATGTGAAGGTAGTGAAAAGAGTTAAGTGTGATTCAGGATTTGGTTGATTAGCTATCTACAAGTAGTACAAGCGAATTATGTGGACAAGAGAGTAAGATTACGATTTTCATGAGATAAAGAGGTTGAGTTTCGAGGCCGGAAGTAGACAAAGGAGTAGTGGCGATCGCGCAGACCAAGAGATTATTATACCAATATTATAAAGTTGTTTCGCATAGAAGGAGAAGCAGCTCAATCGGAAGAGATTCCAGTGGTTAATGATTTTGAATGTACATTTTGATGAATTACCAGGATGGTCATCAGACAAAGATGTAAAGTTTATTTGTTATTTATTACCAAATATAGAATCAGTTTCAAGGAGTTTAATATTGAATGACATATATGGAAATGTTGGAGTTAGCAAGATTGATTAAAAGGATTTTGCAAGAGAGGGAGTAATAATACTCAGCGAATCTTAAAATGATGCATTAGTACTGGTTATGAAGAGGAAGAAGATAATTTAAAGTATACATGAATCTTTAAAATGAGATAAGTGGACCAGTAGTCATGAGGAACTTTGTTTTTATCTGGGTTGGATGAGTTGTTGACCAATTTGAAAGGTATATGCTTTGCCTAAGGTTGATCTATGATTAGACTAAGATCATTAAAAGTAGAAACCCTAAAATATATTTTTGAAGCAACATTTTGAGTTGATATGGACACGATAAATTGTTGGTGATGGTATTTGATTGAACGAGAGCATTTACCGCTTTATAGGTACAATGAATAAGATTTCAAGTAGTATTAGGATGAAGAATTTAATTATGTTCATAGATGACATTTCAAGATGTTCGAAGACTTGTGAAACATACGCGGATCAATCGAGAGTGACTTAAGAAGTTTCAAGTAAAGGAAGAAGATTTGCACAAGAATTTTAATGTGAATGTTGGATGAGAAGGAACCTAATTTCAAAACATGTGGTTAGAAATGAAAAGGATCAAGGTGAAATTTGTGAAGATGAAGCAGTAATAAAGTGGGAAGAACCTTAATGCCAGCAAAGGTCAGAAGTTTTGTGAGATTAACCAGGGACTACTAAAGGTTGTTGAAGGTTTTACCTAGATAGCTACAGTAGTAATCAATCTTACCAGAGAGAATAAAAAGGTTTGATTGGACAGAGAAGTGAGAAGAGAGTTTCTAAGAGTTGAGGATGGTAATAACCGCTCCAGTGATAGGGAAGCCAGATGAGAAGGAGACTTTGCGAATTACTGTGATGGTTCGTAGAAAGGGATGAGGTTGTGTAGTGACATAGCATAAGGAAGAATTTGCTGATATTCATAAACAGAAGCTGACATATGAGTTAGAATTGACTGTAATGGTTTTTGCCTAAGAGTTGAGAAGTCAAATGTAGAAGTTTGAACGCCTAGTCTACTACAAAGGTGATTCATATTGTGACGTTTCAGCATGGGTTATTAGAAAATTAACAGGTACTGAGATGAGGTGACAACCCAGATGCGAATGAGTCGACAGAAAAAGAGCTGAATAAACAAGAGGATAAGTGGGGAACATGTATTTATTTTGGAATAGTTCTAAATGCAAGCGATGGATGAATGTAATGATTTTATGGTTAATTTGAGTTGTGTTAAACATTAAAGTTGTAATGCACTTAGTCAAATTTGAGGACTTGTTGTGTATGCAGAGATATGTTTCGGAAGTTGATCTGAGAGGATGTGGAATAGTGAAGTTTAAACGATTTTTGAGGATCGCAAATTAATTGTTAAAGACGTATGACTGATGTGACGTATGTCAAGTCAAATATTTCTTGTTAATGAAAGTCAGAGTTTGTTGAAAAGTGTTGAATTGAAAGTTGTTTTGTGGTCGGTATTGAGGGGGCTGTGACCCCGGGATGGTCGGCACTACAACCGAGTATTTCAATATTTTGTTTTTGTGGTAGATTAAGTCGAAGCCAAGGTTATGGAGTTTATTAGTTTTAAAAAAAAAGTTATTATTTTAAATATTTTTAAAATGATTTTGAAAATATTTTTCAAAAGGATTTTCAGTGTATAAAAATGATTTTTGATTTGTTTTAAACCAATAAAATATTTGAGGTTGTATTTCAAATGTTTGAGCAAACCAAGTTGTTTGACAAAGTGAGAATTGAGTTTTAACCGAATTACGATTGACGTGGGTGTATAGAAGTTTCTCAGTTATTTTCTCCTCGATCAACATTGTACGTTGAAAGTGGAGTATGAATGATTGGGGGATTTCTTGATATTCTTTTCTCAAAGTTTTATCTGAGGCCGTATGGTTATGAGTAGGAGCGCGGAAGTTGTATCAATTGTATGTTGTTGAGGCAGATTGCGCATTTGCGTTATTATGAATGACTGGCTTTTTGTTGATCTTGTTTACGCAGGGTATAGATCGTCATACGAAAGGTCATGCCCATTTTCTGGTGAGAAGATATTCGCCTGCATGTGGTAAGCGTCTAGATTGAACGAGATTTGTAAACCAAAGGTTTAAGTTTGTGTTGGAGTTTGAGGGCATGCAGGATAAGCCTATCGATGTATGAGTTGATATAGTGGAGTCCTAAAGTTGAGAATACAACCTAGGAAATTGGAAGCAAATGTTTGAGAAGTACTGTTACCTGAGTTCTTAGGATTGATTCTGAGGACAGAATCCTTTAAGGGGGGAAGGATATAACGACTCAGAAAATCGCGTATTTAAATTTCTTATTTGATATTAAATGTGGATTATATGATGTGAATATTTTTAAGAAGGTCAATATATGTGATATTGGTTGCAATTGTAATTAGCATATTTTGGGTTCTTGAGAAGTGTATTATTTCTTGTTTGATTATTGTTAGTAATGGAATAAGGATGTTAATGAAATGAGGATTATTGTTTAAGAACTAGAATGCAGTTTTTGTCTTGCAATCTGCCCTGTTTTGGTCAGTTCATCCATGGGTGTTATGCTCTGTTATTGACAGTGGGTATGTGATATAATTGTTCCATATGATTTCTAATTTACGTACGCGAAAATGGATTAACGAGTAAGAAGTTATGCGAGTTTTAGTAAAGGTCGCGTAAGCTGAATTTGCTGTGTCCGATTTGAGAGTTAATTCAGTTCGTTTTTGGCCTAAATAAAATTATTTTCAGATACAATTTTTATGATAGCTTTCCTAGATATCCAGGAAGATGTCTACCAAATTTCGTAGTAAAATGATTATTTTTCAATTTATTAAAAATACTTGAGTAAAGTGTGTGCATTAGCGTTTTATGTTTTTGAATTTGTTACCCTGTTTTGGGGAGTAATTTTGAGTAAGTTAAAGACCTTATTTGAAGGGGTTTATAAAATAAAAATTGTTAGTTTTGATCTTGTCTAGTTATGTACCAAGTATGGTATGAATTGAATTGGTGGTTAATAATTTAACTTATAATTTCAATGGATTTAAAGTTGAAAATGATAGTTGGACTGTGGTTGGAGATGGTGTTGGGTATTGATTGATGTTGTGGATTGTTTGTGGATGTCTTGGATTGATTACAGATTGATTTGATATATGGGTTAAATGGTAGAGGTATAAGCTAACAATGCATGCTACGTGTTTATGTGGATTATCTGGTTGTACTAAATTATTTTATGAGTATAACCTATAAGTCATTACTCATTAGTGGAATAATATCGGATTATGTGAATTGTTTGATTGTAACTAGTACAAGGATGAATGTGTGTATGTAGATTTATAATTTGATTTTCTTTTAACTGATACTGATTAATGGATACGATGTATAATTAGCAAATTATTGACATGCTTGTGGACTTTAAGTTGGACTTTGAAAGTGGAAAAATGTTATATAGCAAGGATAAACCGTTAGTTCATTTTCCTAATTGTTTATGTGCTGTAAGTCTGGACAGTTACTTTCTTACTTGTTTATGTGCTGCAAGTCTGGGTAGTTACTTTCTTACGTGTTTAGGTGCTGCATGTCTGGGCAGTTCACTTCTTTACTTGTTTACTTTTATGTTGTTGGAAGTTTAAGCAGCTTTATTTTAGTAGTGTATATACAGTTGAATTATTGAATTGAAAAACAGGTGGATAGTCCTATTTACGAATACTTCATGCTGAAATTATCTAAAAATCCCCTGCATTTAAATCTATTTGACTTATTTGATTTCAATGATCTGAAAGCCTGCTATGATTGTTAATAGTTTATGGGTATAAGTAACTAATGTTTACGTGACTAATATATGATATTGAGTCATAATACGTGCTAAGTGCTTATATGATTTTGTGGTTATGCATTACTATTTTGAGAATATGGTAAGTAGGGGCTATATGTGTTAAGTGTAAAGTGTTATAGGACGCATTTGGGTAGAGCAGAGCTAGACGGTTAAGCTTGTAAGAGTACTAAAGCAGTACTTTACCTTTCTATAGGTACGAATATGAGGCCGACTAAGAGCCAGTGCCGGTGTAAATGGAAATCATGAGAAACTAGATATTCAGCGGAGTAGACAAGTGTGTTCGTGTCAAAGATGACAAGTGATAAAGGAATGATGATTGTATTACCGAGTAAAGGTTAGCGAATAAGAATTAAAGACGGATGTACAATTTGTAAAGAATCGGAATATTGGAAGTGGGAACTTCATGTATTGAGGCAAGTGTCTCCCTTCACTTCTTGTTCAAGTGAAATTATTTTAATGATTCTGATTATGATGTCACCCATTTACTGTCGATCTCGTCGACATTTGCTATTATTCTTGCTTATTCAATTATCACCCCATTTATTGTATCGAACTTGTCGTTACCCCTTTTGAGTTTATGAATTCTTAATTATTACCCAATTATCTTGTCGAACTTGTCGACACCTGTTGATCTTGAATACCTCATTGATTCTTGGATTATAAGTTGTTAATCTGGAACGTGAGTTTTCCAGTTATTTGGTTGGCAAAGGTTGTCGATTGTTACGACAACTAGTGCGTTCGATATAGAATTGGAATATTTTAAAAATGTGGACCATAAGGGGTCGGACCAGATTCGTGGTCGGAAGTTATAAGGCCAATGTGTGTCGTGGATCCATTATAGGACATTGCTGTGTGCGTTGTCCGGGGTTAGTGCGTGACTGATCAGTAGCCTAACCTTGATGTTTTTAAAAATATATTAAAAAAATCCAATTCTAATCTATACGTTGAGTTTGAATGGCTTTAAAGCCTGACTCCTTCGAAACGTATGATGATTACCTTTGATTATCAGAACTCATATCGGTTCTTGTTGTTGATGAATAAATGAGCATTGTTTACTCACCTTTGCGTTAAGATATTTAATTTCTTCAGCTGTTTTCTTTCGCAACATAAGATGATTATTCTGGTTGTTTAGAACTCATATTTGTCCTTGACATTGATTTATAGCTATATACGCTTGCTGAGCATTGTTGGCTCACTCTTGCATTGTTGCTTATTTTTCTCCAGTTTTGAGAGATGATTAGTGGACCTTGTGGTCAGTTGAGTTTTCCTGTTCCAGCAGCGAGAGGTGTTCGGGTTGTTGACTTTGGTCGGGTAATGGTTTGAGCTTGTCAAAGGTTGGTTAACTAGTTTAGCAGATGGACTTAGTTTGTTATCAATTTGTATAACTATTTTATTTTGAGATTGAGATTTGGACTGTAAAGATGTAATATAATAGTTTGTTTCATACCATAACCTGTATGCGATCTTGGATCAGGGGTATTTCTTTATTATTTTAGCTTATGTCCAGGTTTGTATTGTGTTAGTTGTGGTTCGTGGCCCCAAATCTGTACCCCGGATTTTTAGGATGTCACAGTCTTGACCATTGAAATATATTTCACTTTAATTATCTCCGTACTGATATCTCCCACGTATATACAATAACCTTAAAATCTTATTATAATAACCTCTTAGTCTTCATAACCGTTAAAACTCCTTTATCTACCTCCTTACCCGAAACAAAACTTACATATCTCTTGCGGTTCATAATTTCACCTTCTTATCTTCACACTTGGTCTATACTTAGTGGTTAACTAATCGATCCAGTCCTAACTCACAGTTAACTCTTTTAACTATCATCACATCCATATCCTTGATATTATCATTCATCATTATATTAAATGTAACAGCCCCAGATCCGGGGTCGGGGATCTGGTCATCACGGTCTCATTATCCATCCACAAACCAATATAAACCAAATTACAACCTTGTGACCCAAAACAACAAAAACAACACTCCCGTTATAGTCCCAGAGATGAAATCAGAGTAACTACCAAATATTATTAATCACAAGTTTGAGTTCTTACACCCCAAGAGAATTTCAATTAATTATTACAAACTCTTTGCCATCCATTTACATAAGTCATATATCTAAATACCTTTGATACTTAGAAGCTAACAACTAGCTACCAGTAGCTTCTTCCTCAGCCATGGTAGCTATGACCTCAGCGGTTAATCTTTTGACAACTGACACCTGCTTGCGCCGAGTGCGCCTTGTGCGGGTCATCTGATCTAACTGTTGTTGTGATATAATAAATAAATCAAGGGTGAGCAATAGCCCACCAAAAATAATGTATAACTGAACAATAATATATAATAGTTCAAAAGTATCTTTGAAACCATATGCCATGCATTTACGAAAATGATGCTAGTATAACGTAAAAGATGAAGTTACAAGGTAGCTCAAAATATAACTTCCGTAGCAGTATTTGTTGTGCAAAGATATATGCAAGATATCATCATATTCAATAAAAGAGGAAATTGCGGGAAAAGTATTGCAATTCCAATTTTGAACACTTTTCAACCCTGCTAACATTAATAATGTTGCCGAAAATTCTAACTTTGAAAGATGAACAAATACGGGAGCATTGCCGCGCCAGAAGCCATAACATTTATGATGATCAGTCGCATGTTATGCTCCCCATCATTGTTTTCTACATGTAGAAGGAAGTACAGATAAATTTACTTGTCAACCGCCCTCTGGAACCCCCGGCCAACGGTTGGGCCATTGTTGGACCAGCGCCACTCGGCCACTTACGCGTCTCCTAGTTTGAATAATATCCATGACTCTGAAACGTAAAGTTCGTCCCCCTTTTCCCACCAAGTATAATACTTGTTGATAAGACTCCACAAAGTAGCCGTATCTAGTTGGAAAGGAAATTTCACCAATATTTCCCAAGTTGATGCTTGTTAATGGATATAAACTTGTTCCATCAAGCTTACCCCTCGAGTGTTGAGGAGGTAACCAAAAAGACTCATATCGATGTTTGAAAAGAATCAAGATGTGAGTGAAAAGGTAGTGTAACAAGTATATGACCGGGCAGTCAAAGAAATAACAGCTCTCAAGCAAGGTTCCCTTATATTTTGGAAGATAGATTCGAATAAAGAATAGAGTTTTGAGAACCTTCCTCGATAAAAATAATAATAATACGACTCAGAAATAATTTACATAGTATCTGAAGATCAAGGAAATTTTTGAATAAAATATCTTATTTTAGAACTAGTTGAAAGAATTAAATAAATATTCAAAGAATATTTATTAAACCATAAATAATTCCAGAATATTCTTAATATAAAATATTGATCATGAATAACCCTCGAATAAGTATATATAAAATATTCATTAAATAAATAATTCCTCGAATAAATATTCAAAATAATATCCAAGAAAATAATTAAAACCTTAAATGAATATTCAAGATAATATTCACTAAGTAAATAAGCTCAAATGAATATTCGAAAATAATATTCATGAAATAAATAACTCAAGTGAATATTCAATAAATAATTAAACTCAAATGAATATTCGAAATAATATTCATTTAAATAAATAAACTCGAATGAATATTCAAAATAGTATTCATATAGTACTTCTCGATTGAGATAATATTCAAATAACATTGCTCGAGTGATTAATAATCTGTCGCTTGAATCCCTCCGGGTTTCCACGACTATCTCTATAATTCAAAATACCGACTCCCGGTCTTCATTCGAAGAATGAGATTCAAATGCCCCTCGCTAAGGGTCTTAGCAATATCCGGCTTATAACTGATATGTTATCCATCTATCTTATAAGCCAACATTAAATCAGGGAACAAGTATCACAATATAACTTGAAATATTCATATATATTATCACAATATGCATGCTATGGCATATGTATAACAAAATCAAATCATATATATTATCACAACAACAGTTCTAAAGTATTGGAAACTTGCCTCGTACTCTGGTGAGGGTAGTGTGTCCTGGGTCAGTCCGGTGATCTATAAACAACCAAAATATTCGAGATTAATCACTTAACGCTTTTGAAAGACTAAGTATATACTTTACTTAGATTAAAACACGCTTTCGAGTTATTTAGCAAAAAAAACACGCTTTCGAGTTATCTCGTTATACACCCTCTAGTGTACTCTTTTTATCACCGTTATGATCCAACACTTGCTCGTTATTAAGGCATGTCATTACGCTTACACTTGGTATATACTTAAGTCGTATAAGTTCTAAGGTCGGTCGTTTACTAACCAAGATTATACCTCGAGTTTTATTGTCCGTTTTCTAAGTTATAATCAAGTGTCTTTTTAAGGGGTTCATTCGCACTTAACCTCGATTTGAACATTTTTATAAAATTGAAAAACGATCTGTTTGACATGAGGTTTTGTCCCACACCTTTCTTATGATTCCTAATATTTAATTACCAAGATTCTCCACTGAATTAATCATGTTAAGGGGGTTCAATTTCAGTTACAAACTCGCACTTACGGTTTCGAACCACTTTTACGATTTTGACCATAACTCCTAAACCGTAAGTCCGTTTGCTTCGATTCTCACGCCAAAACGATCTATGACTCGAGATCTACAAGGGTATGTCATATACTTATCAAGATCAGTGGATTATGGCTACTTATATGCACTAATTTCAAGGGTTAACGAAATTTTGGCATTATGACGGCTATAAATCGAACGTTTCAAAATTGTTACATCACAACCAAGCCACACCGGGCAACCCATGCTCTAATATCACAACCTAACACTCTCACATGACCTCTAAGGTCAGTGGTAAAGGTAAATGGTCACCACTCCACATAAACATATCAAAACAAGGCTTAACAATCATGTATATCCTTAATAAGCACTCATCTTTACACTACTGGTAAAAACTCCCATAAAACTCATTATAACTCAAACATGGATTCGGTTTGTACCTCTCTTGATGTCTTAAGAACAATAACAGAGCTTTACAATGGGTCCTTTAGCCTTTTATGCACCTTAGAAAGCTTGAACTCTAAGAATAAAACATGAAAAACTAAGTAAAACACTATTCATCATCAATCTTGTAAAATTCATAACAAATCGAAAAATATGAGTTTGGCTCTCAATTTTTACCACATCTTGGCCTCTTCATAAACTTTGTTTTGAGTCCTAGATCATCAGATTTGAATCTTTCTAGCTAGGGTTCTAAGCCCCCTTTTTCCGCTGGACAGAAACTGTCAAGAACAGGGCAATTTGGCTTCTTCAACTTGGGGGAGGTATTTGACTAGGCTACACTGCTTTGTTGGCCATGAAATTTTGAACGACCCTTACCCATGGAGTGGAGAGGCTATGGTTAAAATTTAGTGATTGAAGGATGGATAGAAGTGGAGATATGAATTTTTCTTTGAGTTGTGTTCTTGCTTGGCAGATTGGAGAGCCTTGTGTTTATCTTGCTTTTTCTCTTGCTCTAATCTCATCCAATGTGTATTATTGGTATGTTTGGATAATATCTTGCATAAAGTACCTTTAATAAAGTGGTGTGGTCAGGGATGATGCAATTTAAAGGGACAAGTGTTGGTGTCTTTGTGGTAATGTGATGAGATGAAGCTAAGTACTTGGTTTGTTTGCTAAGTATGCTAGTTGCTCTTGTATCTACTTAGTTACTTGGTCTTATCCACTAGCACATGCTTGCATCTTGGCTCTCTACTTGTTCCTTTGTCCAGTTATTGCTCAATTTTATTGATCGTTCGGAGGACTATCTCAAGTATTTCTTGTTAGGGTTTTACCGGAAACCTCCTTGATATTTATACTACCATTCCTAATCCTCCTTTAAATCCTTGAATTTAAATTCCTCAAATATTTTTATTAAATCCTTAAATCCTTCAGTGTCCAGGGTAAATCTCGGAGAAAATAAAAGTGCTATTTTTCTGAATCTGATATCGTTTACATACACTTATTTTACCCTTGGGTCATTAATACGAACTCAGAAATCCGTTCTGAATACTTTTATATAGCGTCGTCTAATAATATTCCCATTTCTACCAAAAACACTATTCATCCTTTATTCTCTCTTTATTCCTTATATTTAGAAAAATGTCCTCGTTCTCTTTTGAGTGTTCCTTATCTCTTTCACGGAACCACTGGACTTATAACAGATATCGATTTGGATGACATGAGAATAACCTTGCTCTTTGGAATTACCATATCTTACTTTCCTAGGAGATAGATTATTCTAATCTAAGTTGTCAACCAATTGCATTCTTCAAGACATATAAACATTCGAATCCGAATCCATTCCATACTCATTCATTAAAACAACTGTTACACTTATACACCATTACACAATAAAAGTTTTTTAATTCCTACCAAAAATCTGGGTTCTTACATTAAACTTGTCGCTTCTAGTTCTGTCACTACCAACAATATTATTCTTTCCACCTACCCTCATAGCTTTCCATCTTTATCCTAGTACAATTACAATATACTTCCTCTGGAAATCCCGTCTTCTAACAGTGGCGGTCCTGCTAGTCTCAGTAATTTATATTCCTTGGGTGGCTATCATGCCTCGTTATCCTGGTTTTCAAAATTTTCCAGATCCCAAATTCCTTTCTAGTTAAATCTCACATCTTCTATTAACACCATTCTTGAAAATTTCCTAGCTCTCTGTCTTTTTTTCTTGCTTACCATCTCATTCCGTCTTAGTCAAATCTCTTTTATTTCTTGATATCCGTGATCCTTTGAAATACATTCACACAAGCCGTTAACTCCAACACAAATACTTTACTCATTATCCATGGCTCCAATTCCTGTTGATTTTTTTTAAAGACAAACTGTCTAGCTCTACTCTGCTTCGCTCAAGTTATCTCGTTCCTGTTCTAAAACTTTCGTATCTGACAATTAGTGTCGAAACATTTAAAATCTTGCACTATTCCATCTACTACATCCACAATGAAATATGTAATAAACAAGGGTTCATCAAAAGTCTTTGCTCAACATAACTATCACATACCAACTATATCCATTATTATTCGATTTTCGACCTTTACAAAATTAATAATCTCGTGTCCTTGTAATCTGCTCCTTGTCCATACTTGCTTTAACCTCAATTCTCAAACCTGCTCATCCAATTTTTCATTCGACGTAAATGTAGTTTACAACACTCAAAATTTCATCGTCTCCATCTTTACTGCTCTCAATCATTGATAACTTTTAGAAATCACAAGGGTTTATAACAAAAGGGATTAATAGAATAGACAGGTATTAACATGTATGAGTACAAGATGAGTTTTGTTTGATAAGAATTTTATAAAAGAATTTAACTGAGAGATCAATATGATCATTGAACTAATTTCAGGTTGCATTTGTCACTTAGGTCAACCGCCATAGCACAAGAAGGGGGCCAGCCTTCTGTACTTTCATGACAAACACAATCAGTAGCGTCCCACCAGACTTCTATCACATAGATAAGATGTCCCCGAATCCCCTATATACATAGGGTTGTTCATTCCTGTTTGAATAAAGAAGGTTAAGTAGGCAGGGAGAAACAAAAAGAGTTCAAAAGTTTCCAAAGTTTATATATATATAGTTGCACTCCATAACAAACACCTTATATAACAAACAATAAAGAACACCTCATATCTAATCTAATATAAGAGTTCCGTCATGGCACCCAATACAAAAAGTTGTTGTTTTTTTACCCTCTATCCATCCGGTAAAAAAAATTAAAAAAGTTTTTTTACTGTTCATGATGACGTCACTACTGACGTCAGCATGACATCATCATGAACAGTAAAAAAAATTATTTTATTTTTTTTATTTTTTTTATTGGATGGCTAGAGGGTAAAAAAATAACAACTTTTTGTATTGGGTGCCCCTGGCGGGGCCAAAGGATCTAATAGATCTAATGTGTTCTTTATTGTTTGTTATATAAGGGTGTTCTATATGGAGCAAAGGCCTATATATATATATATATATATAATGTTGAATAAGGAATAACAAATATTCGGGGAAACTAGAAAGAATTCAAGGGTCTAAAAAATTATATGCATTATGTTGAATCAAGTGATCCCCTGGAAAATAGAGGTTTCTCTGAAAAATAGGAATGTGTTTAAATGAATTTGAAAAATTCATCATCAATTGAAATATAGTTGATTATCAAAGGTGATGGGGTATTATCAAGATAAGAAGAAACAGAAAGAAAGGTTAAATCTCCTTAATCAATAAATTAAATGAAATCAACTGCTAGTAATGAATAACCCTGTCATTACTCCATCACATGCTTGAAATCACATTTCGCATCTTGTTTACCGTCCTTTCGCACTTTCTATATCGTTCACGGGGTAACTAAAGTCGCAAAAGAAATTCTAGAACATACACGAAGGTCTACACGTAGCATCCTCCAAGCTCGTAACTCCGGTCGTCTATTTAACGTAGGCGGCTCCGAATCAGCTGCCTCGTCCAAAGTCGTACCTTCGGATGAATCGAATTCTGGCTCGCGCGATATGTCGAAATACTAACTAACGTCGCAACCATTGTACTAATAACCTAAGGCGAATCTTATCCTAAATCGTTCTATCTAACGTCCCACTTAAATACGTATACTTAATCATCCTAACTTGTTTCAGTGACCATAACCTGTCGCTCTGATACCAACCTGTAACGCCCTGACTTCACAATACTGAAAATATTCTTTTCATAATAAAATAGACTTTGATACAGGGGAATTTTAGAAAATTTCGGCATGAAGTATTCGTAAATCGGACTATCCACCTGTAACTCAACCCAAACCAAATTCCAATTTAACAAATAAAATTAAAACTTAATAAACCAACGATTCCTCACCGAGGATCGGTTCCAGGTTATGGTATGAAACAAGAATCTAAACTATACAAATTATTACAATTTCTTTCACTACTCTAAATACAATTACTATACCATCTAATCTGTAGCTTAATTCTAATCCGTGCTTACCCGCTCTGACTTCGAGATCTATCCTGTATAGGCTGCCTCATCGCTCTCATATGACTTGTAAGATGTAGGCATCCACCCTTAATCCTAACTGAAAGGTTAGGAAAAATAAAGCAAGACTGAGCCAACAACGCTCAGCAAGTGATCAATATAGTGAAACAACGATATTACGATAATTCATTGATGAACAATATCAATAAATACTTTATCTCAAAATATCATTCAATTTTCATCATGGAGTTAAAATTTTCCATTTACTACAAACCATCACTGCCTCAGATAAAACTTTGAGAAAAAGAATATCAAGAAATCCCCCAATCATTCTTACTCCACTTTCAACGTACAATGTTACTCGCGAAGGGAATAACTGGGAAACTTCTATCCATCCTTAATCTCATTGTTTTACTGAGTTCCCAATTTTGATCAAGATAGAAAAACATCTAACACTAATATCCACAATTTCGAAACTAATGACCATTTACCTTGAAACATATATATCTCATCAAAACATTCCTTTCTTTAAAATCCTTTCATCTTTGAAAAACACTTTTCATAAAACCTTTTTAAAAACATTTAAGTTGATTGGAGTTTTTCCCTTAACATCGGACAGTACGGGTGATCAGCCACGTAAAGTCCCCATACCGGACACGAAGTCCTTCTGGACCTTGAAATTGGGTTCCCAATTAGGCAACACATTGGCCTTTAATGCTAGACTAGGACCACCCTAGCCTCTTACGCTAATTTAAAAAAATACTGGACTAGGACCACCCTAGCCTCTTACGCCTCCAATCTGAAGGAATCTGTGGAAAAAATTTTAACGGATTTCACCCACAATTAAATCTTTAAAATATTTCACTTTTAATCCTTTTTACTCCCTGATAACAGATCAGCCCAGTATAAGGAATATTTAAAACAAAACATCTTTAATTAATTAAGCCATTTTTATGAGCAACAATAAAAGATTAAGGGGTCAGGGAAGCATTCGATAAAAGGAATAATAACAACAAAGCAGTAAGATTAAACTAAGCATGGTATAGTTCAGCAAGACAGAATCATATATCAATAAGGAAACATTAATAATTTAAGGAACAGATCAATTATTCAGGGTCTAGAATTGAACAACAGTTTATAAGGAAAATCATGAAATAAAGGAATCTGAAGTTCAACCGTAAATTAGAGTAACTACACAAGGTATGACCATTCATTTAAAAGGTTACCAATTGATAAAATTTTCATGGCAAACTTCAAACTTATATAAAAGATTTGAATAATTTAAAGCGAAGATTTAAGAAATTCTCAATTACCCAAGGTCTCACTCTTGTCAACTAAGCACTCATAGGCTTCAACTGCCAAACTGGCACGACAATAATGAGTTTGAGTAATTAAGAAGATCTCAATTAATTCTCAGCTTTAACCGTCACTAAGCAACACATGCCTCAACAATAGTATAAACCTCGAATTAGTTTACAATAATTTGAAGAAAAATGCTCTTTGAAAAATATTAATAAAGATGAGGAATATTGAAATAAATTAATTTTAAAAGAATTCAACACCTGAACAATAGGTGAGGAACATAAACAATGACGGAATAATTTGAGAATGAGTGTTTGTAAAATTAATAGAAGAAGATTATCACTAGAATAAAAATGAAAGGTATATACACTAGCAAAATGATTTGAAAGGAACATCATATAATTAACAGAATAGGTTTACATTATTAAGAATAAATATGAAAAGTATAATGGCTAGCAAGAAGGGATTTCGAAAGAACAAATAAATAACACAAAAGGTTTCACATCACTTGAACAATAAGTGAGGTATAGTAAACTTGCCTCAATATATGAAGTTTCCATTTCCATATCTCAATTCTTTACTCATTGTACATCTGTCTCTATTCTTATTCGCTGGCCTTTACTCAGTCATACTTTCGTCTTTCTTTCATTACTTATCAGCTGCTATGCGAGCACACACGTCAACTCCAATAATTGTTCCATTCCTCAGGATTCCCTCTACATTTGCGCTAGCTCTTAGACGGCCTCCTATCCGTACCTATAGAACGGTAAAGTACTACTTCAGTACGCTTCAAACCATAATCATCTAATTCTGCTCTACCCAAACGTAACCTATACGCTTTACAACTTATCACATATAGCTTATACAGATCATATTCTCAAAATAGTAACATACAATCACAAAATCATATAAGCACTTAGCACGTAATAATAATTTACACTTATGCTTGTTATCACATATATCATATCTATTTATAAATACTCGTTATCAATTCACTCTACATATTACAAAATAATTCTAATAAAATTTGGACAACACCTCCTCTAAAATAGGTCCTAACCTGTCGGAATACGATCGACCCAAATCAATAACTCAATTAGTGATTTCTTTCATCTATTATAAATTTCACACTGATTAATCTATCAAGAACAATTTTACACGATTTGAAAGTAAACATATAAAGTTCCCCTGGCAAATTTACACATCCAACCCACAAAACTTCTTATCTCCTATTGCATATAACTGAAATGATTAAACCAGTAACTTAACTTCCAAACATTGTCAAGACTCGACACTACATCCAAAACTCTACAAAATGGGGCTAACCAACAGAATATTCTATCTACAATTTAAGTTATTGTACACAAAAACCGAAACAACAATTAATAAAACAGGAGGTTCCAGTTTATAGCATTTAAACGAACTTGAAACTATTAAAAACAGAGAAAACTGCACTTCGTGTACCTGTAGTTTGGCCATTCCTGCACTTGCAATACTACATTTCTAAAACTAGCACGGGCAGTACTGCACTTCTGACTTTTTTATTTTATGTGTACTTCCGTCAACTCCGTCTAACGGAGTGTCCAAAAACATGAAACGTCAGGGGTATTCTTGTCTTTTCCATGTTCCACCCCCAAATAATACAAGACAGCGCCGCTTATACACACAACTTACACACAGATCAAGTCCTTAACAATCAATTGATCAAGAATGATCGAATGGAGAATTCGTCATGTTCAAGAAAACGATCAATTTGGTCCGAACGAATGTCCAGATTATATCGGTAAGTTACTTATCTCGCAATTAGGGTTTTCATTTACATTTTAGGGTTTATGCATATATAATGTTGTTGTGGTCCCAGATTGTTTGAATTAGGGTTTATAATTGCAAGGTTTTGTATTGTTTATTCTTGTAGTGTATAATGGATGTGGTCCCATAAACTGATTTGTATTGTTTAAAGCTCACTCATGTTTATTCCTGTCCCCCACATGCTTTTCTCTATTTTCTATTTCCAGCCGATGACTTGTTCACAATAAAACTATACTATGGTGGGGTATTTGAAGATAATTATAAGGCTTATATTGGTGGGGACTATAGGTTTGTAGACTGTTGCAATGTTGATGGAATGAGTATGATAGAGATTTATAACATGTTACAACTATGTGGGCAATCTGGTCACCATACACTGCACTACAAGCTAGCCAAAACCTCATTCGACACAGGGTTGTGGAAGTTAGAAACTGATGAGGATGTTTTAGAAATGAGTGACCTTGTGGGAATTGCTATCCCTAGAGTAATGTATGTGTTTGCTACTAGTGAAAAAGCTTTAAAATTTATCCCTCCTCTTGTTAACCCTCATGATGTACAACCTCCTGATGCTCACATGAGTGAAGATTTTTTCCCTTCACAATATGAGTTTGAGTATGTTGAAAATGATGGAGATCAAGTGATGAATGATCAAGATGAAGGGGAAGAAGCAGACGGTGAGGAGTGCACAGATCAAGATCAAGATGAGGATTATGTTGCCACTGATAGTGATGATAGTGATTCCTTCTTTTCAGATGGTTCTAATGTAGATAGTACAGATGATGATGTTTGTTATGAGAAAAGTGAAAGACAATCAAAGGCTCGTAAATCTAAGGAGAAGGGTAAGGGTAAGGCTGATGAGGGTAAGGGTAAGGCTGATGAGGCTAAGGGTAATAATGATAAGGATAAGAGAAAGAGTAAGGTTGCAGAAGAGAGTGAGAAGGAGGTTAATGGTTATACCTCAGATTCTACACAGTATGCAGGCAGTGAAGATGAAAGAATGGCTTGTAATAGCACAGATGAAGAAGAGTTGTCATATCCAGTGTTTGACAAAGCTGAAATGGAGAAGCCAAAATTTGAGCTTGGCATGTTATTTGCATCTGCAAAACAATTCAGAGAAGCAGTTAAAAAACAAGCAATAGTTGAGAGAAGGCCTATAAAGCAATGTAGGAATTATGGTATCAGGGTCAAATTTATTTGTGAAGGAGAGGGATGTCAATGGAGAATTTATTGCTCAAAGATGCAGAATTCTGATACATATCAGATAAAGGCGTACCGCCCAAAACACAGTTGCACTCAGACATTTTATCAGAAACAAATAAACTCTAGATGGATAGCCAACTACTATGAGAATGATTTGAGAATGAACCCCACATGGCCTCTATCCGCATTCCACAAAAAGGTTGTAAATGATTGGAATTGTCATGTTAGCATTCATGCTATTGGTAGAGCCAAGAAGATGGCTTTGGAGGCTATAAATGGCAAGCATATAGAGCAGTATAGCAGACTTTGGGATTATGCAGCTGAGTTGAAGAAAGCAATGCCTGACAGCACTATCTTAGTGATGACTGAAAGTGGAGAAGCTGATGAAAGGAAAAGATTTTTGAGATTTTACACTTGCTTTGGTCCAATAAAGAAAGGGTTTAGGAATGGGTGTAGACCACTAGTGGGATTGGATGGTTGTCATTTGAAGGGACCTTTTGGAGGGCAACTGCTTACAGCTGTGGGTTCAGATGCTAATGATGGGATGTATCCCTTGGCATGGGCAGTGGTGGAAGCAGAAAACAGTGATAGCTGGAATTGGTTCTTGAAGCAAGTTGTTGAGGATTTGAGGATAGAAAATGATGGAAGTTGGACTTTTATTTCTGATAGACAGAAGGTACTTTTTTCAGCATTTTCTATATGATTAATTTGCAAACTTCTTTGTTCTTTATTTGTTTTATTGTTTGTAATATAGGGATTGATCAATGCTTTAGAGACAATTGTACCCAATGCTGAGCACAGGTTCTGTGTGATGCATTTGTATAAAAACATGTGGAAAGAGTTTAAGGGCATTGGTGTGAGGATGTGCATGTGGCTAGCAGCTAGGTCCACAACTGAATACATGTTTAACAAAAACATGGAAGAGCTAAAGAAGGTATTAGCAAAACTTTGTTGTAATTAGGTATTACCAAAATTTTGTTTTAATTAGGTGTTCTAATTACAATAAATTTGTGTAGTTATCCAAGAAATGCTATGATTGGTTATTGGAGAAGCCAAAGTCACAGTGGACAAGGAGTGCCTTTAGAAGCATTTGCAAGTCTGATCAATTTGTCAACAACCAATGTGAAATCTTCAATAGCAGTATAAAAAAACATAGGGACTTGCCAATTATTACAATGCTAAAAGCAATCCACATTGATGTGATGTGTAGAATCCAGAAAAGGAGGGATAAAATGGAAAGTAGTTATGCATTAAATCCTATATGTCCCAATGCAATGAGGAGAGTCAACAAGTAAGAAAAAAGCTTAACATTCACTTTTTCTTGTTTATATTCTAGATGGTGTGTGTGATTTTATTCTACAATTTTAGGGCTGTGGATCAAAGCAAGGGCTGTCATGTTATATGGTCTGGTGGGTCAAAGTATTTGGTGACTGTCACAGAAGGTGGCTTTGAAATGGTGGTTGATTTGGCAGCTAAGACTTGTGCATGCAAAAAATGGGAGCTTTCAGGCATCCCTTGCTACCATGCATGTGCATGCATTGCATGGGCCAAACAAAGGTTTGAGGATTATATCCATCCAAGCTACACAAAAGATGCCTTCTTGGCCACATACAAACAAATTGTTGACCCCATTTCTGGAGAAGCTGAGTGGAGCCAGACTCCTTACCCCAAGCCACTACCACCACAAATTAAGGTCCCTACAGGAAGACCCAAGAAAAAGAGAAACAAGGCATCAGATATCCCACAGGATGCCACTAAATTAAAGAGACAGAACACTTTTGTCAACTGCAGTTATTGTACAGAATCTAACCACAACAGAAGGACTTGCCCTGCAAGAGTAAGTTGTGTATTCTTTTTCATTATTTTTTGCTCTAACTTTGCATAATTATTGACAATATCTATTTCTTAAACCTATACAGGTTGCAGATAAGGCAAATGGATGTGAGAAGGTAATAAAGACCAGGACTAAGCTTGCTCAAGGTGGACAAGAGAAAACTGCCAAAAGAGGTACAACAACCACAACCAAGCAAACTGTGAAGCAAAGTGCAAGGCCAAGTGCCAAGGAAATAGCAGGAACTGTGAAGCAAAGTGCAAGACCAAGTGCCAAGGAAATAGCAGGAACTGTCAAGCAAAGTGCTAGACCAAGTGCCAAGGAAATAGCAGGAACTGTCAAGCAAAGTGCAAGACCAAGTGCCAAGCAAACTCATGCAACAGGAAGTGCAGGACCATCAACAACATCAGTGAAAAAAAAGGCTCAACAAAAAGCTACAATCGAAGAAGGCAGTCAAGGGGGAACTTTCAAAACAAAGAACAAGGCACCTCCTACTCAAAACAACCCCTTAACTAGGATGGAGAACAGAAGGAAAATGGCAGAAAAGGCTGCTTGGAAGTTGTGAATTAACATTTGGAACTTGTGTCTTTTGTGGTATTTTGTTTGGATTATGAACTTGTCTCTTTTGTGCTATTTTGTGTGGTGACTTTTGTAAGCATTTGCCTACCAGTAGTAAACTCTGAATATCGTTGGATGTATGTCAAGTTTCCTTTTGGAATGAATGAATGTTGTTGGTATTCTACTTTCTTGTCCATCAATTTTGTCCATCTCTTTTGTCAATCTTCTTTCTAACAGTTAATATACCATCTTCTACCAATTATCATACTTGCATTGTAGTGCATACAATTGTAAACAGAAACAAAACATCAACATAACTTCATTTCATTGGATTCGAATAGGATACATAGGAGAAGCCAAAGTCATAGTAGGCTAAACATAAAAAACAACATAAACATCTTCATCAACTAACATAAATACTAAGCAGATTAACAAACATATAGACTAAACAGATTCATTCTCAGATTCATCCTCTGACTCAGTAGGAATAGACTCAACCACAGAGCAGTTTTCTTTGACCATCATCTTCAACTTCTTCACCTTTTCACTGTGCTTCTTGTAGATCTTGGACTTATCCATTGAGAACTTCCACTTCAGGTCACTCATATCCTTCAACACATTCTTTATAACAGCTACTGCACGTTGTTCCAGTGGTGGCTCAATCCAACGAGAGTAGTGACAACCATTACCATTACGATCTGGGCATTCGAGCAACTTCCTTCCACAGTTCTCATCGTCGTAGAAGCAGACCCTCTCAACAGCAAGCTTCATACAGTAGCAAAGATCATCCTCTGAAACTGGCCTTTTGGGGGTGCCTAGAGTTTTGCCTTCCATTGATGAGAGAGAGAGAGAGAGATATGAGATGAAATTAGGGTTCTTTAGTGTTTTGGGGAAGAAATGACGATGGAATACCTTTATAATATCACATAAAAACGTTGAAATATGCTTTGACACATATACCCCTCTGTTCACTAACTCCGTTAGACGGAGTTGACGGAAGTACACATAAAATAAAAAAGTAGTATTGCAAGTGCAGGAATGGCCAAACTACAGGTACACGAAGTGCAGTTTTCTCTTAAAAACATTTCGGCCAGATGTTGTAGAGCCCGGTGAATCCATCTGAACTCCTACCAGCTCATGACAACTCGGAAATTTACAAGAAATACATGTATACTCTTCTACTAATCAATTGCTGGTCTCACAAGCACAAATTAAACCCCAATTTACAACATTAGGATTACAAGAACAAAAACAGCAACACTCAACTGGAAACACAATCACGACCATAAAAACCCAGTACTCCGTTGTACACACATATACCTCTCACACACACACAAGCACGCCATAACATACACGCACAGTACATACGCACGAACACAACTCAAAAGACACATACAGAACTCGACACATACTCACCCAACTCGATGCACACACACAACGCGCGCAACACACACACAGTCGACACCAGCTTGGAATCGAAGTTAAACAGAGGAAAAAGGAAGGATTTTGCAGTGGTTTTCAACAGAACAATGAAGAACCTCACATCACCACATCGAGACTTACAGACACACACCACGGCTGAAACACATACACGCACACACTGTATACATATATATAGAGATGTAGAGGAAGGAGTGAGAGATTGAGTCCGAGAGAGATTGAGAGAGAGATTGAGAGAATTGGAGAGAGAGATGTCTCGAGAACAGAACACCCCCGAAATGTCTAGAGGTTGTTGGGTTTTAGATGACAATAACAAGAGTAGAATAGTAATATCACAAAGCTAAAATCTACAATTTTAATAATTTAAATCATTTCTAAAATAAAAATTAAATGAAAAATATATGAAAATTAAATTTTAAAAAAATTATATTTTTTTTTTTGAAATTACAACTATCTCCATATTTTTAAAATATTTTTTAGGATCAAAAATGAATTTAATATGAATTTTACAAGTTTTGATCCTTTAAATATTATAAAATTCTTAAAGTCATTTTTAAAATACCAAAATACCCAAAATAATTCTCCCAATAATTTTAAAAACTAAATAATATTACAAAGAGGATAACATAAAAGATTTCGGGATTTGTAAATACTCTGATGATTTTATAAAATTCTCAGAAGATCAATACTACATGATTTAAATCGTCAATAATTCAAATAAAAATACACGGACCTACACGTCACACATACATCACCATATAAACATGTAAACATGATGTCACATATATTTATCCTAAAAAAAAATTCATACCACATTTTCCACATTTAATATTAATTGATAATATTTATAATTACGAATTTTTCTAAGGCGTTATACTTTATAAGATCAAGATATTACAAGAAGTATATGCAAATTATTCTAAACATCACTGTTGCCCAGTAAATAACAATTGTAGAAGGGGGGTTGAATACAATTGTATAAGATTTTCGACTTAAACAGAAATAACACAAGTATGAATCAATGACAGCTTTATTAATTCTGATATAAAACTGTTACAAACTCTCTTAAGAAAACCTTATGTTCTTAAGAGCTGCTAGGTTACAGAATAACTCGTGTATCCGATTACAATCATGTAAAACCTAAACTGTGTTTATATAGTGTACACAGCTGCTCTATCAATTACAAGATATATCAAATCAATTACATACGACTCTTAATACATATCTTGTATGATAGCTGCATTCCTATAATTTAGGAACCGACAAATCAATCTTCCCGTAATCTCTGGACTAATGTAAATCTGCTTGTATACTGACCTACTCAAATACTGATGTTGTATTACTGATGACGTCAGCATCAGTATCTGATTAGTAATGCCCAGATCCTGATCATCACTTGAATCAATATTTAACAATCTCCCCCAATTTGTTCTTTGTGAAATAAAGCACAAATTCCTTGATTCAAAGATGTCAAAAACTCAAATCAAAATACCTTCTAAAATTCATCAGGAACAGTTTCAGATATTCTTTGATAAAACAGATTCATCTTCAAGAAGTCAGATATCAATTCTTCTTCCTTGCTTTCAAGAATTTGAATCAGTTTCTTTTTCAGATTTTTTAGTCCTTCATCTTCCTCATTAATCTGATAGATAGCTGCCCTGAGATTCTGAATTGAGCTTCTTGGAAGATCTAAATCACCTAGCAACACATAAGCAATCTCCTCCCCATCTGGATTAAGAGACAGTTGTTCCATGCCTAGATACTCTTCTCTAACAGCAATACCTTTCTTCATTTCAACCTCTATGCCTCTTGAATTTAAGTACATAGGAGTATAATTGCCATCATACCTCGTTCCTCCATCCATAAATCTCTGTCTGATTGTCCTGTAAATCATAACAGACCAATTGTAGTAGACTTCTCTTTCCTTAGCATTGATGCTTTTACATCTGAGCAGATACAGAACATATTTCAGCTCTTTTGCGGATTTGCACAACAACTCATGAATAGCAATCTTCTTTACACTTCTGTCTTTCATGAAGTACAACATCTTTTCTACCTTCTTAGCACCAGCATGACAATCAACAATGATAGCAACAGCTACAAGTTTCCAGAGATGATTAACAGTTAACTCATCACCAATCTTGTCAACTAGAGCATATTGATCAGTTTGTACAGTGAAAACAACCTGTGCATTATTATACCCAATGCCTCCTCTTGTTCCAGGTTCCAATCCCTTCAAACCAAATTGCATACTTACCCACTTTGGTGGATTTTCAGCAACAAATGCAGTAGACTTTGATTTAACAATCAATAAAGATTCATTAATCAAAGAAGATTCTATTATCAGTCCTGCAGACTTGAAAACAATTGGTTTCCTTAATTTACACTCACTTTTCTCCTTTTTCTTGCTTTTCTTCTTCTCATCTGTTGGATAATACTGCTGATGTTCAGGAACAGATTTACTTTTATCATACCATAGCTTCCTGTTAGATTTATGAACATTTTTCAAGTAATCTCTGGTTGCTATCCTTTCTGCTTCTCTTGCTTTAGCTCTGATTTCACTTTCTCTTTCAAATCTTCTGAAATTTTCTTGCTCATACTTCAGCGTATCTTCAATAACTTCCATATTGTGAAATTCAACCACAACCTTAAGAATCATAATCTTAAGTTCTTTTAAAATTTCAGCTTCTCCAGAATCAGAGATAACATCAGGAATTGAACCAAAAACTGACTTCTTATTAGATACAGTAGACTGAACATCAACCTTGCTCTTTCTTTTTAAAGGCAATATCTCCTCTTTAATTTCTTCAGGAGCATTGAATCTGTTATTCGGAGTCAGTGCAAGAGATAGTGGATTTTTCTTCTTTTCATTCTCAGAACCATCTTTTAACTTGATTCCACTAGATCTTGTTTGCCTTGTACTCATTTGAGCAGGTATTCTTCCTCTGCCTCTATTTTTACCTCCTCTGCCTCTTCCTCTTTTTGCAGCAGGAGCTTCATTCTGTCTTGCAATCTCTTCGAGAATCCTGTTATGTTCTTCTAAGAACTCATCAGTAGTCATGTTTGGATTCTCTCCAGTAGTTAAGATAAGCTCCTTCTCAGTATGATACTGCTGAACTCTTTTGTCTTTATGAAACAGTTTAAGAACACGACCATCCCCAGTGTCAAGTTCATGAAACAGATTAGCAGCATCTTCATCCTGTTCCACATACACATCATCCTCAGGAATGGTTGACAAAGTTTGACCAGGTGTCATGAACTGTTCTTCTGTCAGGATCTGAGATTGTACCATTGTTGTCACTGTCTTCTTACCAGATCTAGAAACATGAGTTGACTGCTTGGTTTGAGTATTCGATTGACTTTTCTTTGTCACTAAAGCAGCATCAGAGGTTTCAACTTTATGTGACTTAGCACCGCCATCATTTCCAGAAATATCATCATTGGATTAGGTGAGCATTTTGTTTTGACTATCTTCTCCCCATTTTTGACATAAGAATCCTCATCAAGAAAGAAAGATAAGATTAGTTTGAGAGTTTCTTCAATATTATCGACCTTAGAAGACAAGGTATCAACTTTAGTTTCTACAGATTTCATCCTTGCATTAACATCAGGAGTTAAACATTTAAGCTGCGAAGCAGATGCAACTTCAGAATGATCCTTAAGAAAACGAGCATGAAACTGATCATTATTCTTCTTTACAGAAGCAATCTCATCTTTCAGTCCCTTTGTCAAGATAGTAGTAGTCTTCAGATGATCCTTGAGATCAGAATTAGACAACTTGGAAGCTATATGCGTGGAATGAAAGAGAGCATTGGTGAAGTTTATAGAAGCAGTAGGCTTATCCCATTCAGTATCCCATTCATACCTCCTTAGAGCTTGAATATGATCAGGAATAACATTTTTGTATTCACCCTTGTTACTGCAAGATTCCGGATACTTGCTTGAAGAAGCCTGAGCCTGAGCCTGAGTTGCTGAACGTAGACTCGCTCTTACAGCAGCCTGAACATGAAGTGCTTCAACATAATCAGCATCATCAGGATCATCATCTGAACTTGAACCAGATTTGTTAGTCGGAATCCTATCATCAACATTATCATCAGGATGCATAACACCTTTCATTTTCAAGTCACCAGTAGATGTAGCTGGTGAATCCTGATGACCTGCAGGTAGAATAGTAACATTTCCTAAATCTCTCGTTTCTTTTAAAGTGATCTCATCACTTCTCATAATGTTACCTAAGTTACTGTCAATAGTAACTGCTATCTCACTAGAAGTTAACAACTTCTCACTCTATTCTACCTCTCCTTTTGCCAGTTCAGGAGACTGCCTCTCATCACTCTTCTTTTTCTCTAAATGTTCACTCTCATTCTCACAAGAAAGGTTCTGACTCATCAAATGCGAAGAAATAAGAGGTGGCTGAGAAGAGTGGTCTGAAGTCATACAAATAGAGGTATCCCTTATATCAGGTCTATCTGTAATCATACTATCAGTAGTAAAGGAAGTAGAGAGAGAAGTGTTACCTGTTACAGTAGGAATGAAGTCCATTGGCCTTGAAGAAATAGGCTCAACAAGAAGAGGAATACTTGGATCAGTAGTACTCTCATCAGGATTGACAACTGCAAATGTAGTATGACTTGCATTAGTATTGTCTACCAATGGTTCTTGTGTAATCTGAGGTTTTGAAGCTGCTTCAACACTTTGAGTCAAAGGTTCTTGTGTGCTTCCCTCAAATGCAGTGTCAATGATCACTTCATCACATTCAGCAATGTGCAAATCATGAGCAGCTTTATCTGCCAGACTTTTAGCTAAGTCAAATTCAATTTCAGAAGCCCCTTGAGCATTGTCAGGAAACTTCCCTGCTGATGTGACTTTGCCAGCATCTTCACTTTGAGAAGATGGTTCTTGTGGGGCAGGAATATTCTTGTCTTCACCTTCCCTTTGAGAAAGTGGTTCTTGTGGGACTATTCCTTCAGAAATGTCTGCACCCACACTTTGAGTAGGTGGTTCTTGTGTGACTGGATCTGCAATAGCTGCTGAACTCCTTTGAAGTTCAGGTTCTTGTGGACTTGATCCTTTCAGAGGTGACATAGTAGTCCTCTGTTTCTTCTGTCTATGAAAGACATTTGCTTCAGCAGTTTTCTTTTCAAGTGGTGAAGGTTTGAAACCCAACTGAGCAGCAATAGCATTTACTTGATCAACAGACATCTCAATAATTCTTCTCTTTGGAGATACAGGTGCTGGAGAATCAGAGATCTCAACAGTCTTCACAGGCGAGTTATCAGGAGTAGAGATGTCAGGATTGACAGTAGTGTCAGGAACTGATGATCCATCTGGATTAGTAGATACATCAGGATTGCTCTCCATAGCATCAGTAAGATTCTGTAATTCCATAGGAACAACAAATTTACCTTTGTTGATTAATCTTCTTCTTTTCTTTGGCTTCTCAAAGACAGCCACTTCCTTAGTATCAACAGCAGCAATCTCCTTTTTCCTCATCACAACTGATATAGGTAGTGTGTCATCATCAGAATCAGAATCAGAATCAACTCTCTGACTAACTTTCCTCTTTACTGCTGTTTCTTTATTCATATCAGATGCAACCAGGACCCCTTGTTCACCCCCTTGTAACTTCATTTGAGAGTGAGTTGGAGTGGAGAAATCCTTTGATCCTGATTGCCTCTCAAACACATCAGATCTAGCTAATTTCTTTAATTTTACAACTGATGTCTTTTGTGAGACACCAGAGGTGGTTGACTGTTTTTAGAAGAGTGTTTAGGTTGTGTGCTTGTGTCAGGAATATGATGTGTAAGGTCCTGTCCCATAGCACCAGTTGCTGGGCCATATTGAATAGGCATTCTCTTTCTTAAAAGAGACCATACTTCATCAGGAATGTATGGAGTTCCATCAAACCTATTTGCCTTATCAGAATTGATTAGATTTTTTATATTGTTTTCTGAGATTTTACATATAGGCAAAATTGTATCATTCTCAAAAACAGCATGAGGACATAAGTGAGAAAATATTAATTGGAAAAATCTAAGAAAGCAAACATAACCACATTTATCTGCTTTTCTTTCACTTAATGCCTTTAGTATAAAAGACCCATAATCAAATGAGAGATCATGAATTAGAGAATACCCAATTTTGGCTGAACCTGTGGGTAAAGCATCAAAATTTGACACTTTATTCCTCACAATTGTGCCATCTGAATCTGTCTTGTTTCTGAATACCCACTTTGTTCCCACAATAGACCTACCCTTTGGTCTTGGTACTAGTTTCCAGACTTCATTTCTTTCAAACTCATTCAGTTCTTCTTGCATAGCTGTTACCCAATCAGCATCCTTAAGTGCATCTTCAACTTTCTTAGGCTCCTCCTTTGACAGAAAGTTATTATATAAACATTCATTCTGAGTTGCACTTCTTATCTTAACACCTGCTTCAGGATTCCCAATAATTAAATCAGGAGTATGACTTTTAGTCCACTTCCTTGCTGATGGTAAGTCATTTCTTGAACTGGATGCTCCCCCTGGATTGGTGTTATCTTCAAAAGAACTAGAATTGTTAGAAGCTCCCCCTGAGATAGTGCTATCTCTTCCTGATATACTGTCAAGATTGTCACTTGAATCTGTTTCTGATGAATCTCTACTTGATGTTTGAGTTGTATCAGTACTGGTGATGTCTTGCTCTTGCTCCCCCTCAACATTTGCATTATTTGAGTCATTATCAGTATCTGGCGTTCGATCAGGAATTGATTGTTCGTCAGGATCTGACAGAGTATCAGTATCTGACATGACTTCATCAGAATTCTTGGTAGCTTAATTTGCAAAGATCAAACTATCATGAGAGTCTTCTTTTATCCCTGTTATCTTTTTATCATCAAAAGATACATTAATAGACTCCATGACTGTCTTTGTTCTTAGATTGTAGATTTTAAAGGCTCTTGTTGTTGGATAGCCAATAAAGATGGCCTCATCAGCTTTAGTCTCAAATTTTCCTAGCTATTCAGGATGAGGTCTTAGAACAAAGCACTTGCAGCCAAACACATGTAAATGCTTCAAACTTGGCTTCTTTTCTTTAATCATCTGATAAGGAGTCACACCATGTCTGTTGATTAAGGTGATGTTCTGAGTGTAGCATGCTGTGTTGACTGCTTCTGCCCAGAAATATGTAGGTAGTTTAGCTTCTTCCAACATAGTTCTGCCAGCTTCAATAAGAGTCCTGTTCTTTCTTTCAACTACTCCATTTTGCTGAGGTGTGCCAGGAGCAGATAATTATTGAACTATTCCTTTGTATTTGCAGAACTCTTCCATTGCTGAATTCTTGAATTCAGTCCCATTATCACTTCTCAGGATCTTGACTTTGTATTTTGTGCCAGTTTCAATGAGCCTCACATGGTCCAGCAGTATTTCAGCAGTTTCATCTTTTCTGTGCAGAAAATAAACCCAGGTAAATCTAGTATATTCATCAACAATGACTAGAGTATACCTTTTCTTACTGATGGACATAATATTCACTGGTCCAAACAAGTCAAGATGAAGCATGTGATATGGTTCAGCAATTGAGGATTTAGATTTACTCTTGAATGATGTCCTTCTCTATTTAGCCTTCTGACAAGCATCACAGAGTCCATCAGGAGTATACAATGCCTTTGGTAATACTCTTACCAAGTCTTTCTTAACCAACTCATTTATATTGTTGAAGTTGAGATGAGAAAGCTTCTTATGCCAATTCCAACTTTCATCTACAGAAGCTTTGCTGATGAGGCATGCAGCTGGATTATCAGTATTGGTGTGAATGTTGGGTTCATAAATGTTACCATGTCTTTGACCAGTTAATGCAACCTTCCCTGAAGATTTGCTGATAACTTCAAAATGAGTATCATTGAAATTGACACAATAACCTCTGTCTGTGATTTTACTAACACTTAACAGATTGTGTTTGAGTCCTTTCACCAGAGCTACTTTTTCAATGATGACATTTCCAATTACAATACTGCCATATCCCAAAGTTTGCCCAATGTTGCCATCTCCATAAGACACAGTTGGACCAGCCTTCTCCTCAAATTCTGATAGCAAGGTTTTGTCTCCAGTCATGTGCACAGAGCATCCACTATCCATGACTAACACATTTTTCTTTTTACCCTGCAATCAGAATCACAAAGAACTCAGTTAGAATTTTTAAGAACCCACACTTGTTGGGTTCTCTTTTCATGCAACTTAACATTTTTAGCAGCAGAAGATTTTCTTGTAAAAACACCTTCATCAGGATTGAATCCATCAGAATTAGTCTTTTTCTTAACAGATGCATGCTTAGTGTTCAAGTTCTTTGTTTTTCCAAAATTTGCACTTTTATTGAACTTAGGCAAAGGCTCATAATAATTATAGTACAAATTGTGGTATTCTTCACATGTATAAATAGAATGCCATTCACTGCCACAGTGGAAACAAGGATTCTGTGGTTTATAAAGTACTGATTTATTCCTAATGTCAGACTTAGGAACTACAATAGCCTTCTTTTTAATCCTCCTGCAATCAATAGCAAGATGATTAGAGTTACCACAATTAAAGCATACTTTCCTCGGTGCATTTAGGGTATACTTATAATTATTCTCCTTGTTTATTCCAACTTTACCATTCATGTTCCTTTTGACAGTTGGAACTTTCTTCCTATCTGTAACATCACAGATTCTGTCCCTTAATTGTTTCTTAGACAAAAGACCTACATTCTTGTTCTTGACAGTTCTAGTCTCAGAATGATGTGTAGAAGTGGATCCCTTATCTGAAGTAGATTTGGGATTTTCTGGATACACATAATTAACAGGTTTTAATTTGGTTTTAGTACTGTCTGTGACATATCTGTAGGTTTTTGGATTTGTTGAGTCATCAACTATAACTCTTCCTGGATTAGATGAAACAACTTTTTCTTTGTCCTTTTTCTCATTCTCTGGCTTATAACCTAGACACTCTTTCCAGTTTTTATCAGTAGTAATTTCATGAGTTTTTGTTCTAGAATGTGTCCAGGTTCTAAGTTTTTCATTTGCCTCTTTAAGTTGCATTTCAAGTTCATTACATTTAAACTCTATTTCAAGTTTCATGTGTTTAGCATTATCACATTCTGCTTGAACTTCCTGCAAGAAAATTAACTCGGCTTCTAGATGATCATTTCTCTTAACAACCTCTGCCATTTCAGATTTTATTCTAGTATTTTCAAAGTATTGACTCCTAAAACTAATATGCAGAGATTTTAAAAAAGATCTTAGCTCAGAGACATTATTAGTATCAAAATCAAACAAAATTTCAGATACCTTATTTTCACCAGCAGAAGTCTCATCAGTTTTGGCCATCAAAGCATAATTCACTTTCTCTTCTTCAGAGTCAGATGATGAGTCCATCCAATCCTTGCTTGAAGAAATGAGAGCTTTGGTTTTGGTCTTCTTGCACTCAGTTGCAAAGTGACCCATTCCATCACAGTTATAGCATCTGATTTTTGACTTGTCAAATTTGCTGTTTTTATCTTCTTTCTTCTTGTACCTGTCTTTGTCAGCATTGAAGGTTCTCTTCTGAAATTTCCCTTGCTTCCTAGCCTTTCTGAACTTCATTTTCTTGAAGCCCTTGACTATCATAGCAACCATTTCCATTATATCAAAATCAGTAAAGTCATCATCAGTATCGTAATCAGACTCAGTATCAGTATCTGATGATGAGTCATCAGGAATTGACTCTTCCACTCTACTCTTTCTGCTAGAAACCTCCTCAGCTTTTCCCTTTGATTTTGATTCAACATTCAAAGCAACAGATTTTGTATTGACATTCTTCTTATTCTTTCTTTGTTGAATCTCAAGATCATAGGTTCTAAGCATCCATAAACTTCATCAAGAGACAACATCTTCAAATCATATTGATGCCTTATGATTGAAGCTTGAGTATCCCATTCCTCAGTTAGAGCTCTGAGAAACTTGGTGTTTGAGTCCTCTGGATCATACTCTTTGCCAACTAGTGATAGATTGTTCAGTAATGTCAAAAATCTATCATACATCAGTAAGGCTTTCATCAGATTTAGCATCGAACTGCTCATACTCCTGAATCAACAGAGCCCTTCTGTTTCTTTTGATAGATTCAGTACCTTGACATTGATTTTCCAAAGTATCCCAAATTTCCTTTGCAGTCTTGCATGCTATTGCCCTGTTTGACATGACATTATCAAGACTGTTATGCAAAATATTTTTTACCTTTGCATCTTGTTAACTCGAATAACTTGTAGAAGGGGGGGTTGAATACAAGTTATATAATCGTGTCTGATTTTTGCTTGATTATATGAACAAGAATAAACGAATGAATCAAACTCTTGTTTGTATTAATAAGATCAAGTACAAACTCTACCAAAGGTGTACAATACCTTTAGCAGCTGCTGACAATACAAATCTCTCTTTGTTTGTTTCGAACTCTCGAATACAAACCTTATACAGAGCTACGTACATTCACTTGTTCGACTCACACTCTTTACAATGATATTGAGAGAGTATTTATAATGCTACCTATCAACTAATAACAGAAAGATATAATCTATACATGACAATGTTCTGCCTTCTAGTCGATAGTTTCCTTCAATAGAAAAACTCTTTCCTTCATAATATCTTCTTGCTTGTTCTTCAAACAACGATCCTGTTTTATAGCACTTACCAGTTTCTGTAGCATCCATAATGACATCATCAGTAACACGACTGATATCAGGATCTGTACACTGCATCAGTATCTGATCAACCATCAGTATTGGACCGTCATCAGGATTTGCTCTCTGTTCCTGACATGTAGTCTCCGATACACTGTTCATTCCTGACTAAACTATACAGACAACTATCTTACACATAAATCCTATATACAGTGCTAAATCCTTTATAAGATCAGGATTACAAGAAGTATAATGTGTAAATTCTATTCTTAACATCCCAACTTATGAATTATTCCTAACAATCTCCCCCTATTTATGCTTTAAAATCTGAAGCATAAATCTAAGTTGTGGATGTCAAAACATATAACAATACAACCAGAATAGAATTTATGAATGTAGAATTATGAAGTTTAAGTACCTCCTTCTCAGATGTAGACGTTTATCTAGTATTTAGAAGAAAGAATTTTAACTATTAATGCTGCTCTTCCTTTACTCTTCCTTTACCACTTCCTAGCTGAGATTCACCACTGTCACTCCTGGTTCTTCTTTTTACTACCCTTTGTCTGCTCTTTATCTCCCCCAACTTTATCTTTATCTCCTTTAGTCTGGTAGTGTTGTTGTTGTCTTTGAATTGTCTTTATCTCCCCCTTTTTGACATCAGCAACATTAATTCCAAGAGATTCAGAAACAGAACAAATGAGATTCATAAGAACTGCTTGATTTTCCATAATTGTGACTTGGTTATCTTCAAGTGATTGAAGTCTTGTTTGAATATCAATTTGAGAATTCTGAATATCTTTCAAAACATCAGAATGAACTTCAATATTGGAAGTGCTTCTAGTATCTCTAGTATCAGAATCAGAAAGAACTGTATCTTCAAGTCTTGTAGAAGAAGTTGTTTGAGTTGTATGATATTCAAGTAATAAAACCTGATTAGAAGTATCAACATCTTCATCTTTCTGTTCTGGAATTGAAACATGATAATCATCTCGTTCACCAGTATTCTGTGTACTAACATCTTCAAATCCTGACTCCTCCTTAGAGTGATCAAAGACTGTTGATGTCTCAATTCTAGCTGATATTGGAAGTACATACAAAGGAACACTAGGATCATTAGGATCTTCATCTGGTACATATGTATCAAGAGATTGCTTTATCCTGGCACCTCTTCTATTAATGATTTCTACAAGCCTCTCCTTTTGCTTCTGAGCTTTAACTTCTGGCTTTGCATTGTGATGTGCTAGGTCATTCTTCTGATACATTTTGATGAATGAATAAGTACCAGTATCCATACCCAAATTTTCAGACCAAGATTCAGGAAAAACCTGATCCCAGAAATCAAATGATGGTTTCCTAATTTTCTCTCCCTCACTATGGAGTTGATCATCCATACCCTCATTCTCACTTTGACTTACTAAAGTCAACACTCTTTCTACCTCACCTTTTGCCTGGTCAGGAGCCAGCCGCTCAAATTGTGGATCTAAGTCCATCTTTTCAAGTGTATCACTCAAATTTAGATAAGTGCTCTCATGACCTACAGAAAAATAGAGTTTAGAAGAAGTTTTTATACCTGAACTCACATGGAGAGAGGGTTCCTCATTTGGCATGTGGCTTGAGGTTTTCTCCAAGGAGTGAGCTGCTATAGTCTCTGAACCCTTACAATCATCTTCTTTCCTTTCAGAAACTACAGGCTCCAGTATACCACTTTCAGGTTCTTTACTAGACTCTGATGTCTTCAGTAAAACTTCATTAGACACCATAGTTAGTACATCACCGTCTTTAAGTGTTGTTTGCTGAGACACACCCTCAAGGTGGATAGACTCTGACTGAACAAAATTTGTTTGATCTTCAGAAAAATCAACCAAAGTCATTCCTCCCATATCATAGGGTATCTCACTTGCATTTTCAGTCATCACAGAAGTCCTTTCAACATCAGCTATCACAGCTCCTCAGTCATCCTTCCTCTGACTAGATGGTTCTTGTGTTACAGTGACTGTGATCTGATCTTTCCTACTATTCACCACTGGTGCAATAGTATCTTCTGTTGACTGCATTCCTCTATCTACTTCCTCCAGTTGTTCACCTTGAGCTGAAGCATCTTCAATAATGACATTCTTGTCAAATAAATATGCATGAAGTGATTGAAGTGCACCATGCTTCGAGAGTCCAATTTTTTTGACTAATTGTCTTCTGACAGACACATAGAAATACATCTTCATTAAGTCAAGTCTTTGATGTAGAAGTCCATATTCATCTGGAAATAAAAGTTTTGGTACTCTTTCAACCAGAAAGTCTAGAACAGGCCTTGACAACTTCACTTTGAGAGAAATTAGTCCAATAGCCAGTCTGTATGATAATGTAGTTTCCCATGAAGAATCAATATCCAGATCTCTCTTGTCAAATACTGACATAGATGTAGCTTGATTTGTAGAAACCTGCATGATATTAGTTGGACTAGACTCTGTGTGTGTAGGTGACAATTGAATCTTTCTCCTTGTTCTCCTGATATAGTGAGCAAAAGATTTATCCTGAGAAGACTCAAGAGGTGTAGACACAGAAGTGATCTTGGGATGAGATCTTGGTTCAATAGACACAGTCTTTTGAGAGACAGTATCCAGTAACTGTTTTCCCTTTTTAAGAACTACAGCCTTTTGAGAGACTGCAGCCTGGCTGTGACTAGGTTTTTCATCTCTTTGTGCTAACAAAGAAAGTTGAATTGCAGCCTTCAATTCTGCTCTCTCAGCAAGAGTTAAATCATCATCATCTTCACTAGAGTTACTACTACTACTTGACACAACAAATCTTCTCTTCCTTACAACTGATGTCTTTTGAGAAACACCAGAGGTTGGTTTCTTTGAAACAATAGGCTGTGGATCAAAATTTGGTTCTTGAATTGTTTCAGAGACTATAATGTTTTGGGCTACTTGGGTAGACACAGGTGGGTTCTCCTCCAATTGAGATTCCTGAGCCATTTCACCACAAAAGAAAGAAGAATTGTAGAAAGTAGGAAGATGAGTTTTAAGAATTACCTGAACATGTTGTGGATAATGAATTGCAGGTATTTCATCTAGATTCTTTTCATTGTCCTTCTTTGTAATGTCAGAGAAAATTCTCTTTTGCTGTTCATAAGAAGAAACACAATGTTCTTTACCAAATCTAGTTTCAACATCAGAAATAAAATGGTTAATAAACATTTGCATAAATCTATGATAATAAACCATTTTCCTGTTTTGATCTCTTAACCCAAGTTTAATACTCATCTGACTTAAGATAATATGACCAATGTTGATTACTCTGTCATAAAGCAAACTATAAGCAATATTGTTATTCCCAGATTACACACTTGTATAATTGTAGAAGGGGGGGTTGAATACAATTCTTGATAATTATAAATTTCTGATAAAAACCACAGAAATCTATAAGGAAAATAATTGCTGAATAAGAAATGGTTCACAAACACATAAAAAATCAGGTGGTTAAATGTACCACCTGAGACTTTTATTCGAAGAAAACCCTGTGATACAAATGTACACAGCTTCTGTGTTTACAACTCTTTGCTTCTAAAGATATTCAAGAAACCCTAAGCAAATGTGTATGTTTTCTTACTATCTAAAGAGTTGCTACACTTGGTTATATATTCCAAGTTTACAAGTGCTACAGGAATAAGATAATATTAATCTAATTCAAGTTGACTTGCTACTCCACTCCAAATCCACATGTAGCCGAAAGGTTGTCCTTATGAACAGATATGTCCCCTGCACCTTTCTTGTATGTACTGTGTAAATGGAATGCTTCTTTCTTCTGTGTTTCCAAAGTATGGCTGCCATATTGCTTTTTATACCTACTATCAACCCATGTGATCTGTCAGTCAAACCTGTCCTTATCAACTGCTAATTCCTAGCATAGGATAAAGTGACAATGATTATCCGTTGATGTTGTGCCTACTTATCCGTTGATGGTAGTTTGAGCTGTATCCGTTGATCGAGTAGATTTGAGTTGTATCCGTTGATAGAGCCCTGTTCTCATCCATTGATACATTTTCATTTAGACAGAATTACATAGCATAGCTTATTTACAATTGGCTACCCTATTCTGCCTATCTATTGATGGTCAACATGACTCTGAATAAAGACACTATCAACTGATAAATAGAGATATTGCAGTATGCTACAAAACCTCATCCGTTGATGAGCTACCTGTCAATGGATAGAGTTATAAGGTCTTATCCGTTGACAGTTACAAAACTTGACTTATACAATTTTGCTTGAATGTTAAGTTATCATCAACTACAACATATTCCTAACAATCTCCCCCAATTTATACTTGATGGCTATAAAGCATAAATTCAGAACCTTGATGATAACAAAACATTCCTAACGATATATACACACTACAGTATGCAAACATTGTATTAAGCTACAAAAATTAAAAACAGAAAGCTTTAAGAAACTTATCAGAGATGTGCTCCTTTAGATTGAGCAGATTAATGAGGTTTCCTCTCTCTGGTTGGCTGCACCCTTGACTTTCCTTCCTTGGCAGAGTTGGACTCAATTTGCACTTGAAGTTGCCTATAGAAGGTATCTTCTTCAACAACCTTTGGATTTAGCTTTAGTTGTAACCATCTCAGGTAGTCAGAACTAGCCTTTGACAGTTGGTCTTCTAACCTGAAGAATCTCCTAGTGCCCTCATCATCCCTGAACTCCATCATCCAAAAGGGTTGAATGTGGATTTTCTGTCCATTATAAGGGATCTTCATTTTCTTTGGTAGACTTGAGGATGAGTTCCATTCTCTCCTTATTTCTTCTATTCTGCTAATTATCTCCCTTCTGGCTATCTCAGAGAACCCTGTGTGTCTCTTGAATGCTGAGAACACTCTGGTCAGTGTATGATAATTCTCTCCAAGAACCTTCTTTAGTGGCCATGTCCTCTGACTTCCTCCCTTGTAGACAAACACTAATCTCTCAGGCTGATTCTTATACTTGTCAATTCCTCTTACTTGTGACAATTCATCCAAATATAGATTCATGTCAGAGTATTCTTCAATTTCTGCCTGATAGATAAAGTCTTCTTTGTTTTCCAAGATTGGTTGTTTGACAATGGCAGGTACCCTAGCAACTTGAACTGGTCCCTTTGAAAGTTGCTTCTTTGGAGCCCTTTTCTTCTGTTTTGGATTTAGCAAGAATGAAGGAACTTCAATTGAATCAAAATTCACTGGTTCCTCTTTAGGCCTTATGGGGTCACCATGAAAGTTTACAGTTGGGTCGATTACTGTTGCAGACATAGGTACTGGTGAACCAATTGTTTCTTTTTCTGGAGGGGGTTCTGGAGAAAGAACCCTCTTGGTTTTAGCTTTCCTTCTTCTAGGTTTGATTTTGGGAACTTCCTCAGGTTCCTTCATTTCAACCTCTACCTCATCCATTAACTCTTGAGCTAGCCTGGCTTGCTTCTCTTCTGAGTTTTCATGTTGATTTTCTATACTTGGATGGGCTTCCCTTTGGATTCTGGAGACTTCTTCTCTTTTAGCTTCCACAAATCTAGGATGACTGTTGGATATATTTAATACTTTTCCATTCCTCATGATTACAGCCATCCAATCTCTTACACTCTTATTTGTCTGAACTTTGAACTCCATAATTGTTTTTCCCATTAGCTTTACTTCATCATTCTTGGGAAATGGGTAGTCCAATTGAAGCTTGTTCTTCCCATTTTCCTTTGGTGGTGAGTAGGCTCTGGTTTTGATAGCTGGTTCAAATTCTTTGACAAATGATGGCTCAGCATCATAGAATGTAGGAGCCACAACCCTTGGAGTGAGCACCTTCATGATTGTGGTTGATATTGTTGGAGCAGAAGATTGAGCATTAAGGAACAGAGATGATGCAATTGATTCATTGATCATCCTCTCTGTCCTTAGAATTCTGTCATTAGCCTCCTTGTTTATCTTTTCCAAAGCTTCTATCCTGGCTTGCCTTTCACCATCTGAGATGTCTTCTAAGCTTTGAATCTCAGGCAAAGCCACTTGTTTCTTCACAGGGGAAGCCTTTATCTCAAACTCTGTTGGATTGACCACTACAATTGGCTGTTGCTCCCCCTCAATCTGTGCTATCTCACTACTGGTAGCTTGAAATTGGCCAGTAGATGTTGCAGCCTCTTCTGTGCTTGTTCCCATTTTCTCCCCCTTTTTGTTAGCATCAAGGGTTGGGGTTGAAGCTGCAAGTAGCATTTCCAGTAGTTGAGTTTGTTTTGTTTGATTGGCAATGATGGTGTGCAATTGAGATTCCATACTATCCACCCTTGAGGAAAGAAGCTGAACAGACTTAGCCAGGCTATCTTCTTTGAGAAGTTTGCTAGAAAGCACCTTCTGAGTGGTAGTAGGAGCTAGTGCCTCAATCCTGGCATCTAGTGCTATTTTCATATCTCTAATTGCAGACTGGACCTCCTCTTGCTGTGTTCTTTGAATAACAGATTGCATCTTTTGTAATTTCAGGGAGGCCATTACTTGCTCAAGAACAGTCTTTCTCTGTGGTTCTGCAGTTTGGTGCTCAGCCTTAGCAGATTGGTATTGCTTCATGATTTCCACATTGAGATGCCCAAGTTCAGTGGCATTGGAAAACATCCATCCTGGAGTTTCATCTTCATTTATGTCTTCACCATCTGAACTTTGACTGTCATAACTGCCAAACTCTTCACTTCCAGCATTTGGAGACAGGGTTTGTAAAGCTTCTTTTGCTCTTTGAAGAGATTCTGAGGTGTGCACTAGGTGCATTGCCTCCTCTGCCTCCACATTGCCCTGCTGTGCCATGACTTGATAGGCAGAAACAGGATGAGTAAAGGTTTCAGGATCCAAAGAGATGGAGTCAATAACTGACTGATATTCTTGTCTAAATTCCATCTCTTTGGAAGCTTCATTAACCTCCATTAACTCATTTGCAATGGCTGATTCTTCCTGCCTTATTTCTCCTGTAGTCCCTTCTCTCCTCTCATCTCTCTTTTCTTGCATCAGGGGCTCCCCCTGGCTCACACCTCTCACACCCTCACCTTCACCTACTAAGGTGGAACTCTCTAGCTCTCCTTTTGCCTGACCGGAAGAAATGGTCAGCCTCTCATTGATTTTCTCTCCTTTTGCCTGCTCACAAGGCAGCCTCTCACTCCCTTCCCTCATTCCTAAAAGTGTTTCAATTACTACAAACTCCTCCACAGTTGACATAGGAATGTCACATTTTGCAGTGGTAGAGAGAGTTGTCAACGGATAAGGTGTATCCGTTGATGTAGTAGTTATTGCTGTCAACGGATAGTTAGTTGAAGACATATCCGTTGATGGAGAAACACTTGTCAACGGATGAAGGATATCCGTTGATGAAGGTAAACGAGTATCCGTTGAAGTGAAAACCAACACTGAATCTGTGGTGATTGATTTTAAGGAAGAGGCCACAGATAGTGTTGTGAATTCAGGAATGGAAGATTGATGGTCCAACAAATCATCTAAAAGAGGATGACCACCAATTGTTGAGTGGGGCTTCTCCATGAATTTTAAAGATGGAGAATCAGGAATTGATGTAGATATCATATCCACATCCAGAGATGGAGTTGGTGATGGTGGATCAAAATGTGTATCGATTTGAAGGTTAAGATCAAGGGGCTGTGACTCCACATTTGTTGAAGTCACATCAAACTGAATTTGAGAAGGTACAGTTTGCTGTACAGTGTGTGCACCCTGTGATTCCCCAATGGTTTTGGATTTTACCCTTCTACCATAGGTTTTTTGAGGGAGAGCTATCTGTGTCCCTTGCCCTTTTGTGCTGTGTTCCTGAAATGGAACTTAAATTAGTAGTCACACCCTGTTGAGAGGATGTAACTAGAAATTGGCTTGTAGGTTCATTAACAGTCTTTTGAGAGACTGAAATGTTGGTTGCACTTGCCTTACCTTCCTTATCCTTAGGGCTTCTTTGATGTTCACCCTGTCCCTCACCACTCACTACCACCTTCACACTCCCCTCAAGAGTTTTGGTAGTTTTTGCAACAGATGCCTTTTGAGAGACACCTGAGGTTTGTCTTTTAGATTGTGGTTTAGGAACTTTGGATTTGGTCACTTTGGTAGGAGCCTGTTTGGTCACAGTCACAGACTCCATTGTGACACTAGAAGGCAAAGAAATTTGGGGGTTGGAGATACGAATTTCAGGGTTGGAAACAGTTACCTGAACAATTGGTAGATATACCAATTGTACTTCTGCATTTAGGTTCATTCGAATCAAATCACTTAAGACTCTCTTCTCCTGAACAAAACAATTGAACTTGCTATCCAGGTTAGCAATGGATAGCTCATTCTCAGATACATGCAGTGCTAGGAGCATTAAAAATCTAGCAAAATAAACATTCTTGCTCCTAGTTTCCTTTTTACCTAATTTAGCTGCTATCTCATACATGACTAGTGTGCCAAAATTATAAAATTTATCAGTTAAAAGCATACAAAGCATAACTAGCATGGAGTTGGTAACAGCATCAAAGTTACTAATCTTGCCAGAAAAAGTTTTAATGAAGGCATCACAAAGATAACTCCATTCCTTAACCATACCTTTCCTAACAATTTTCCCTAAGTTCTCAGTACTAAGGGTATAATTTATGGAATTAAGCATGGTAACAATTTCAGCATTACTGGGTTCCTTCAGACAGTTATTCTCAGGCAATTTTAAACAAGCAGTTAACACATCAGAATTAACTACATAATTTTTACCCTTTAAAGAAAAAGCAAGTGTACCGTCTGTGCCATTGTACTCAGCAGATGCCCACATCTCTTCGATGACCTCATGGATTAGAGGAGTGGTGGCAGTCATAGCATATGACAGTTTGCATTTCTTCACGAAATTCATCATGGTGTGATATGCTTCTGGAGCGTTCACAGTATCAACAAAGGCCGCGAAATTGTTCTTCTCATAGGTAAACCCGGTGGAAGACATCATCTTAACAATAGGCGCCATTGGAGTGTTTGAGCTTTTGTTGCAGAGAGAGATTTAGTGAAGAAGATGCAGTTAACTAATGAGACTCTTGAAAATGAATAAAGGTGAAATGTGAGAATACAAAACAGCCTTTTATATATTCCAAGAATTAAAAATGAAATAATTAAGAGTAATTACCCCATTGGTCAAAAGTAACTGTCAGACAATAAATAAAAAGAAAAGAAGTACAGCCGTGACTAATTATACACGTTTATCAACGGCTATATAAAAAGAATATGTATATCAACGGATAAAGATTGGACGGTTGAGAAAACAGTTTATCCATCGATGACGTGGACAACCTGTTATCCGTTGACATACGAAAATCTAGTAATGTGTTTACACTACCAACGGATAAAAGGATATCCGTTGATAAGCAAATTTTGCCTTAGACAAAATTTCTACTAAGAGTTATTCTGAGAGTTTTTAATTCTCAAGTAAATCAAAACACATTTCTAGCTGCAATACAGTATTATTAGATACCACTAGGAATTATGAAAAATTAAGCATACCTAGTTCACCTACCAACCTTGTGAATGAAGATTCATCAAGAGGCTTGGTGAAGATATCTGCAAGCTGCATTTCACTTGGCACAAAGTGCATTTCTACTGTACCATTCATCACATGCTCTCTGATGAAATGGTATTTGATGTCAATATGCTTGGTTCTCGAATGTTGCACTGGATTTTCTGTGATGGCAATAGCACTAGTGTTGTCACAGAAAATTGGAATCTTCTCAACTTTTAGACCATAGTCAATAAGTTGATTCCTCATCCAAAGAATCTGTGCACAACAACTTCCAGCTGCAATGTACTCAGCTTCGGCTATAGAAGTGGAGACTGAGTTCTGTTTCTTACTGAACCATGACACAAGCCTATTCCCTAGAAACTGACAGGAGCTTGTAGTACTTTTCCTATCAATTCTGCAACCTGCATAGTCTGCATCTGAATAGCCAATTAGATCAAAGCCAGAATCTCTTGGGTACCAAATGCCAAGGTTTGGTGTTCCCTTGAGATACCTGAAAATTCTCTTAATAGCAATCAAGTGAGACTCTCTAGGGTCAGCTTGAAATCTAGCACAAAGACATGTGGAAAACATTATATCAGGTCTACTAGCTGTTAGATATAGAAGTGAGCCTACCATGCCTCTATAGCTTGAGATGTCCACAGATTTTTCCTTAGTATTCAACTCAAGCTTAGTTGCAGTGGCCATAGGTGTTTTTGCAGAGGCACAATCCATTAAGTCAAATTTCTTTAAGAGATCATAAATATATTTTGTTTGACTTATGAAAATTCCCTCATTAACTTGCTTTACTTGTAAGCCAAGAAAGTAAGTTAATTCACCCATCATGCTCATTTCATACCTACTTTGCATAAGTTTGGCAAACCTTTTACAAAGCTTCTCATCTGTAGACCCAAAAATAATATCATCTACATAGATTTGAACAAGTATTGAAGAACCATTGACATTTCTATGAAATAAAGTTTTATCTACTGTACCTCTAGTGAAGTGATTCTCCAAAAGAAATTGAGATAAAGTGTCATACCAGGCTCTTGGTGCTTGCTTCAAACCATAAAGTGCTTTCAAGAGAAGATATACATAATCTGGAAATTCTGGATCTTCAAAGCCAGGAGGTTGATGGACATATACCTCTTCTTCCAGTTCCCCATTTAGAAAGGCACTTTTAACATCCATCTGATAGACTTTGAAGTTGGCATGTGCTGCATAGGCTAGGAAAATTCTGATGGCCTCAAGTCTTGCCACTGGTGCAAAAGTTTCATCAAAATCTATTCCTTCTTCTTGAGAATAGCCCTTTGCCACTAATCTAGCTTTATTCCTCACAATTATGCCATTTTCATCAGTCTTATTCTTGAGAACCCATTTGGTACCTATGATACCTCTATCATCAGGTTTGGGCACAAGCTTCCATACTTTATTTCTCTCAAATTGGTTTAGCTCTTCTTGCATTGCTAAGACCCAATCTGGATCTAGAAGAGCATCCTCCACTTTCTTAGGTTCCTCTTGAGACAGGAAACTACTGTATAGGCATTCTTCTTGTGTGGCTCTCCTAGTTTGGACTCTTGAGTTTGAGTCACCAATGATTAACTCAAAAGGATGATCTCTGGTCCATTTTCTTGAAGGTGGAAGGTTTGATCTAGATGAGGTTGCTTCATCTACGTGAGTATGATATTGTTGATTGGATATTGAGTTTTGACTTTGAGAAACTCCCCCTGAGTTTGTTGTCCTTGAGGAATTATGAAGTTGACTGTCAACAGAAGCATCATTTTGTCTATCAACGGATGCTCCATTTTGCCTGTCGACGGATACATGAGAATGTCTGTCAACGGATGCATCTGATGATCTAGTATGACTGTCAACGGATGCTTCATTTCCAGTGTTAGGATCACTTCTAGTTGGACCAACAGCTCTAGGTGAATTTCCAAGGTCATGATCTTCATTTTCCTCATCATCATCAATGTACATTCTTCCTTCTACCTCATTTTCAAATCTCAACTTTTCATGGAAGCCTTCATCATTCAGACCTAGAATCTTCTGATCATCAAACACAACATGTACAGATTCCATGACAATGTTGGTTTTTAAATTGTAGACTCTATAGGCTTTCCCTGCTGCATACCCAACAAAGATAGCTTCATCTGCCTTTCCTTCAAATTTGCCCAAGTTATCTCCATGATTCCTTAGCACAAAACACTTACATCCAAAGACATGAAGAAAAGCTAACGTTGGTTTCTTGTTGGTGAATAAGTGGTAAGGAGTCATTCCTCTAGCTTGATTGATCAAGGAAATATTCTGAGTGAAGCAGGCAGTGCTGACAGCTTCAGCCCAGAAATATGTTGGCAATCTTGATTCACTTAACATTGTTCTAGCTGCTTCAATGAGAGTTCTGTTTTTCCTTTCAACAACCCCATTTTGTTGAGGTGTTCTAGCAGCAGAAAACTCATGGACAATTCCATTCTCTTCACAGAAAATATTCATTGTGGAATTTTTGAATTCAGTGCCATTGTCACTCCTGATTCTTTGTACTTTTACTTCAGAACCATTGTTTACTTGTCTGAGATGATTGATGATGATTTCACTTGCACAATCTTTGGAGTGCAGGAAGAAAGTCCATGTAAACTTAGAGAAATCATCCACAATCACCAGACAGTATTTCTTCTTTGAGATGGACATGACATTTACTGGACCAAATAAGTCCATATGCAGCAATTGAAGGGGCTTAACAATAGATGACTCTGTCTTGCTCTTGAAGGATGATTTCTTTTGCTTCCCTAATTGGCAGGCATCACACAGTCCATCTTTGATGAACTCCAATTGAGGGATTCCTCTAGCAAGATCCTTTCTTACCAAATCATTCATTACTTTAAAATTCAAATGAGACAGCTTTTTATGCCATAGCCAACTCTCATCCTTGCTTGCTTTGCTGAAGAGACAAGTAATGGATTCTGAGCATACTGAGTTGAAGTCAGCTATGTAAACATTTCCTTTTCTAAAGCCTGTCAGAACCACATTGTTGTTTTTCTTGTTAGAAACAACACAGGCTTCTTTAGTGAACTTTACTTCATAGTCTTTGTCACAAATCTGACTGACACTCAGCAAATTGTGCTTCAAACCTTCAACTAAAGCCACTTCTTCAATGATGACATTGTCCTTTGTAATCAAGCCATATCCCTTAGTATAACCTTTGCTGTCATCTCCAAAGGTAATCCTAGGGCCAGCTTCCTCCTTGAACTCTGTGAGCAGGGTTGAATCTCCTGTCATATGCCTAGAACATCCACTGTCTAGGTACCATAGATTCCTCTTATTTCCCTGATTGCTAGCTGAACTTGCTTCCTGCTCAGAATCAGCCATTAATGCAAGGTTGACAAACTCAGCATCATCATCAGAATGATTTCCATCAGCAGCCCAGTCATACTCTTGGGTCATGAATGCCTTTCCTTTCTGTCTGAGAAGATCAAAATATTTCTTCTTGTAGTCAATAGTTTCAGTTGACTTTCCCTTGTTCTCAGATCTAGGCTTCCTGCATTCACTTATCATGTGACCAGCAATACCACAATTGTAGCATTTAATTTTGGATTTATCCACATAATTGCTTGTAGAAAAATCCTTGTTAAATGGCTTGGCCACCCCAGAGTTTCTTCTGAATTTTAGCTTAGAGAATCTCCTAGATAGAAAGGCTAAATGCTCATCTATCTCATCCAATTCATCCTGTTGTAGGACACTCATTTCTTCAGACACCTTTTCCTTGCTTTTGCTTGATTCTGTTCTACCTTCACAAACCTCCCTGTTTGGTGTAGATTTAGCAACTTCAGTCCTCTTTTCCTCCTTCTGCTCCAAGTTGGCAACAAGTGCAACTGACCCACTTTTCTTTCGGACCTTCTCAATTTCTTCATCCTGCTCCATTTCTAGTTCATATGTCTTTAAAGTTCCATAGAGTCTTTCAAGAGTAAATGACTTGTACTCTTGAGTGTTTCTTAGAGAAACAGTCATAGGCTTCCACTCTTTGGGTAGTGATCTCAGAAATTTGAGATTAGAATCTTTCACTTGATAGATTCTTCCATACAGTTTCAAGCCATTCATTAGCTTTTGAAATCTACTAAATGTATCATTCAATGTCTCTCCATTCTTGAAATGGAAGTGCTCATACTGTTGGATCAGTAGTTGCATCTTGTTTTCCCTTACCTGTTATGTACCTTCACAAAGGGTTTGAACAATGTCCCATACTTCCTTGGCGGTAGTACAGTTGATAACATTGTCAACCATGTCTGTTTCTAAGCCATTAAACAGAATATTCATGGTCTTTTTGTCCTTGTGAACTTCTGCAATATCCTCAGCGCTCCATTCAGAAACAGGTTTTGGGATGTACGTGTCTGGTGCATCTGCAGCAAGACCAACTCTTGAAGCAGCCTTCATGTGACAGCCCCAAATCCGGGGTCATGAATCTGGGCCATCACGGACCAACTTCCATTCAAAATCAATATCTCTTGGGTTTTTTTTTTTTTTTTTTTGTAATTAATACTTATGCAATTGACCCCACAGTAATACACACACACACACCAGTCATATGCTCAGAGAACAACATTCACCATAATAAAAGTTTAAAGTTAAACAGTTATTACAAACCCAGAATCATACTTAAGTACATTGTTGAGTGACGCTTCTACAAGAAGCATTTCAACAACCAAATTTATTACAACCTTACACACTTACACACTTAATATACATAAAACCACTAAACCCCTTGCGCTTGCCATCTACCTCCGGAATCGATGCTAACGTGCCCTCAGAAGTTCACCTTTCCCTTACCCTTTTACGGGGCGTTCTGCGCAGTATTGGCATACCTAGATGTATATAGATAAGTAGCAAGAGTGAGCTATAATAGCTCAGCAAGATATTATTATAACTAGAGTTTAAAAATGTGACCAAGTATACATGTATATACATATGTAAATGGTAAGCACTTATAGGCTTTAAGGAAGAATCAAAATTCTTATTTAATAATACATCATCCACTTACTATTATAAGAAAGAAATCTAGAATAATACAGTATCAGTTTCTCTTCTTAAATATAACAATCAATATAATCTTTCAGTGTAATATCTCAGGATAATATGAATACTTACTTAAATCTCTTACTATCATCATCTCATTTCCTTCTTATGTAACAATTTTTATAAATTAATATAAAATCAGTTTCTCTTCATCTATAACAATAATTCCATCTTTCATATCATTTTCCCTTTCAAGTATACCAATCTGACTTTATCATTTATTCTTTATTCACATATTGTAGGGGTTTTCACTGTTGCCGAATACGTGAGGCACGATGATCAGTCGCCCTCCGTATCCGTCCCTTTTTACTACCGGTAGACGGAGGTAGGTCTGCCACCATCCCCCAGGAGGAAGGTCTACCACTACATCCTCCTTCGGCAACTCTTGGGCCGAAATGAAATATTAAGTGCTGGACTGTGCAACTTCCACACGGCCTCTTACGCTTACATTAAGTGCTGGACTGTGCAACTTCTACACGGCCTCTTACGCTTACATTAAGTGCTGGACTGTGCAACTTCCACACGGCCTCTTACGCTTACATTAAGTGCTGGACTGTGCAACTTCCACACGGCCTCTTACGCTTACATTAAGTGCTGGACTGTGCAACTTCCACACGGCCTCTTACGCTTACATTAAGTGCTGGACTGTGCAACTTCCACACGGCCTCTTACGCTTACTGTTGTAAATTCCCCTTTTTATAAGATTATTATTCAATTTATCAACACCATTTCACATTTCCATTCCCGTATATCACTTCCATTCTCGCACATTATTTCTATAAAATATATGTATATAACATACACTAAAAAGAATGTTTATAATATAGCATTATAAACCATATAACTCTAGAGCATATTCGCTCCATTTGTAATCATCTCTATATTCATATTTCAGAAAACATATCCATCTCTCTTTAACTTCCCACAATCAAGAGAATATATTCTTTGCAATATAGCAACAAAAGCATCACATATACATAAATATATTCCATGATATCATTATTATTCCGAAGATAAATAATTTTTAAAGTAGGGATAGAAAAATCTTGCCTTGGTTTCTGTATCCTGATAGTATGGCTGGTCCCTCCTCCGGAATTTCTATAAACACAAAAGGACCGTCATTAGAATACCACATCTCTTACTCACTACCCTCTCGTATAACAAAACCCTTTACACTTCAACATATGTTTAACGTATTATTATTACCCCAAAGGTTCAAGGACTTAACCATTTATAAGCTCAAACGAAGTTTCAGTGGTTTTCACCATTTTCCCTAACGACCACACTTAACTGTAAAAATTCTCAGAAAATATGGATTTTGAATTTTAATGTAAGGTCAACTGTCAAGGGTCCTCTGACCACCCTACTATACTATCCCAAAATTTCGTGACTTATAAAAATGTCTAAGTATGGTAACTTTAACCTCAAAGTTGATACAATTACGTTTTCTCGGTTATCGAACGTCTTTCACTAAAACTGACTTTTCTCCTAAACCATTCATCAGATTTTAACGCACCTTATATCAAAACGATCTATGAACTAAGCTCTATCATTTCATGGTCAATTGGTAACCTAGGCAGTGAGGTACCGTATGAATACAGGGGTCACAAAACAGGGCAGTTTTCGTTCTAACGAAAATCGGACATTATAACTGCTGTAATTTCATACTTTCCAAAATCAAACTCCTCCAAATCAATCATCAAACACAATAATCATCACCTACACCATGTGGTCTTCATTACCAGCCATGGTTACACTCCCAAACTCCTTCCAAAATCAACTCAAACCACTTACAAACACTTATAACATCATAAACATAACCTTTATACCACTTAATCACTAAACACAACCATATCCATCATAAATATAAAAGGGCAAGCATGTTTATACCTTCTTGAAGCTTGGACAACACTTAACAATCCTTGATATATCCTTAAACAACTTTATCTTAGCTTGAATCAACTAAAGGAACCATAAAATCAAAGTTAGTTTCTTGAAATTACTATTCACTACTATTCATCATCAACTTTCATGAATTTATTACCTTACCAAATGATGCTTGATTGCTATGAAACTTGGTGGATGTCTCTATATATCCTCAAGTAACCTCCATGATTTTTCCCTTGATTTTTAGTTGATTCTAGCTAGGGTTTTGAAATTGATTTTTTTCTTGATGAATAGTGACCTACGAATTTTGATGAAATGAAGAAGATGAGATTTGTTTTGTGTTGGTTAGATCTTATCTTGGTGTTTACTTGTTAATCTAGAGTGTTATGGAAGCCTTGGAAGATATTTTGTGGTTAAAAGCCATGTGAAAGTACTAATTTACCCTTAAAAACAAGTTAATGGAAAGTGATACCACTTGGATTTTCTAATCTCTTATTTTCTAAGTTTTCTAAGTAAAATGCCCATCACATTGGTAAATAATATGGTATGTATCCTTGTTATATTACTAATCTTGGTTGCTTAGTTTCCATACTCGTCTAATTGTGGTTCGTTTCGAGTAAACCTCATTATCTCAGTGGTTTTCGAAATCATTTACGAATCCAATTTCCTTTGGTATTCTCTTAACTTAATAATCCCTTGGTTTAATCTAAATTCACTAATCCCTCAATTTGTCATTCTTATAATATTTCCATGCTCCTCAATATCCAATAGAAGCTTATTCGAAATCAAAATCCTCAAAATCCATATTCAGGAATTTCTGAAATCTATCGTCATTTCGAGTCACTTAATTTCAGTGTATAATATTAATATGGTTTCTGTTTATTCATTTTCTGTTTCCATTATAGGGTACCTACGTACCATTTCTCTAAATCCTCGAAATTTACTATTCATGTGACCACTGTAGCATTACTGAAGTTAGGGTTATTACATCCTTCCCCCCTTAAAAGGATTCCGTCCCGGAATCACGTCAAAAATGTCCATAGATACCTTTTCATCTACACCTTATAACTTCTATACCACTTTCTCCATCCTTTTTCCTTCATAATATCTCTATCTTGTTTGCACAAAATACACCAACATAAACTTGCTTGTCATTCATCAACATGCCATTTAGCTTATCAATAGCAGTGCTTTCACTATCTTTATCTTGCAATTTCCTCTTGTTTTAGTCATTCTACGTTAGTTAATCTCTCATTCCTCCTTTAGCTAAGGGTATCGGCCACCACATTGGCCTCCCCTGAATGGTAGTGTATCTCACTTATGGTTTATCCCTATTTTGATCTCTATCATGACATAAAATATACACACTTCGATCTTATTATATCTCGTCTCTGTAAAATCTTCCAGAAATCCGACTGGAATAGAATTCCTTGAAACAATTATAAGAAAATACTTCCTATAATATATATTTCCTGTTCGTATCTAAACAAGTCTATGGTTTACCCCCAAAATATCATTACTCTCCTTTTCATAGAATTTCTAACCCCTAACAGATACTGATTTTCCTTATCTAGATTATCAACCTACCTATACCATTCATTGACCACATTGATTCCTAACCAAACATTTACACTAAAAATTTAAATACTAGAAAAATGTTCACCTGTATCTGTATCCGGCTTTCTCAATGCCTCTCCTAAAGTCATATTGTACACCCTGGCAGTAGGTCTATTTGAAGCAGTCATACTTTGTCCTGGTGCGGACGACTCACCGGAACGGCAATCTCTGGCAAAGTGTCCTAATTTCCCACACTGGTAACACTTCATGTCACTCCTATCGACTAATGGACACTTGTCTAGAAAATGCCCCTTTTGTCCACACTTAAAGCAAGTTATTCCTAACACTCTACACACTCCTGAATGCTTCTTACCACACGTGTTACAATCTGGCAATGGTGGTCGCGATTGATTAGACTGAAAGATTCCTGTGGATCTACCACCTTGATTCACCGTCTCACTGTTAGTCTTATTATTCCCTGACTTTCCAAACTGGGGTTTTTGTCCTTTACCAAATTTATTAAAGTAGCTTCCCTCACTTGAACCTCCTTTTGGACCCTCAAATTTTCTTTTCTTGTTCTCTCGACCTAATTGGTTTTGTTCACTCTCGGCCTCAATAATAGATGCCTTCTGAACCACCGCAGCATACTCGGTCAACTCAAATGGTGCCACTTTCGTTCGTAGCCATGGTTTCAACCCTTGTTGGAACCTTTTTGCTCTTTGTTCCTCAGTACGCACAAATTCCGGAACAAACCTAGACAGTTCGGTAAATTTCGTTTCATACTCAGCCACTGTTAGATTTTCCTGCTTTAGCTCCAAAAATTTTATTTCCATCTGGTTCTCCAGATACCTAGGGGAATATTTGTCTAGAAACACCCTAGTGAAACGCTCCCAGGTTATCACTCCCGCTCCCTCGAGATTTTTCTTAGCTTCCCACCAATAATTTGCCTCTCCCTTTAGGAGATAGGCTGCAAAGACTGTCTTCTGATCTTCCTCTACCCTCAGTATCTCAAAAGCCTTCTCCATCTCTTTCAGCCATGCCCTGGCTGCTACTGGGTTAGTGGTTCCCTCAAATTCTGGGGGTTTTAATGACTTAAAAGCACGAAAAGAGTTAGCTGCCTGGTTGGGAAGAACAGGTGGTTGTGGCGGATTCTGTGGATTAGCTAAATTCTGCCTCAATAGTTCCATAAATTGGTTAAAAGGGTTACCACCATGATTTCCCTGTTGACCAGTTGATTCATCTTCTTCTTCCTCATGATCTTGTTCATTATGAGCGTTTTCACCCTGCCTATTATGACTTCCTTCCTCTCTCTCATTTTCCCTTGCATTCATTCTATTATTACGCTTAGGCGGCATGATTCTGTATATAACAATATTCTTCATTAATCACCCAAATTTAGGGTATAATATACATCATTTCTATATACACATTCTCATATACACAATTATATCACTAGTCAACTCATTTATATACCATAATATTCTCAACTCAGCTTTAGCAATTAAGCGTATCACCTTTAGCACAATAACCTTTTCATTTAAGTCAATCACCTTATATACATCAATATTCTTGAATCTCAACATTTAATATCAAAATACGATAAAATTAGGCAAAATACATAAACTTCATTAATTATCCCCACTTCCTTTGTTTATCCTTATTCTAATCCTATCCCCAAAATACACCTTACTCTCAATAGTAAATCTCAATTATGCCTTAAAATTCCTCATATTCTTTTCTCTTACTAATCATTAAATATACTCATTTCTCCTCACGAAATTCCTTCCTCTCTTATATTGAAACGCTTCTAACTCTAATTATTTCTTATTGAAATTTCCCTTTGAATCTCCAGTTCCCTTGTATAATCACGTATATATACTCTAAACATTGCTTCCCTTATCCCATCCATTACTGAAACCTTCTATATTCGAAACAATTGATAGAATTCAAGAGACCTTAAATTTAAACGAACCCAGATATAAGCAAGGGTCCCACAACAATTTATAACATTAAGAGTTTTTAAATAACCTTTATTCAAAACAAAAGAATATTTGAGAAATCAATATGATGGAAGAACCCGTATGTCACACAAGTGAGGGCGTCCCCTCCGACTTTCTATCACACAGATAGATCGTCCTTGTGTATACTTATAGGGCCATTCCTCTTAGTTGGAGTAAGAAATATAGAGGAAAATTTAAATCACAATGATAAATACCATCTTCCGAAAATAATCTTAGAGGAATATTTTGACTAATACAATTTTGAAACACATTTCAAGGATACCAAAAAGTTTTGAAAAGATATCGGCCCCTTTTTGAATAAGAGATGATAGATCACCCTGGGATTACTCATGAGGTTATCTAACGTACGCTTCCCGATACATCAAGTATTCCCTTTCTCATATCGATCTCGTGTGCTACATAAACTTAACACTTTTGGCATAATAACCTTTATTAGCAATAATCTATAAAATTATAATCACGACTTAGAATAAATGCTTCGTTCGATAAACCCCCCTTGAACTTGATGGAAGTTCACAAATTTTATATCATAACTAATACATTTATTATTATCACTCTTGTTCCTGAGCATTATGACTCTTAGCTCTGATACCAAACTGTGACAGCCCCAAATCCGGGGTCATGAATCTGGGCCATCACGGACCAACTTCCATTCAAAATCAATATCTCTTGGGTTTTTTTTTTTTTTTTTTTTGTAATTAATACTTATGCAATTGACCCCACAGTAATACACACACACACACCAGTCATATGCTCAGAGAACAACATTCACCATAATAAAAGTTTAAAGTTAAACAGTTATTACAAACCCAGAATCATACTTAAGTACATTGTTGAGTGACGCTTCTACAAGAAGCATTTCAACAACCAAATTTATTACAACCTTACACACTTACACACTTAATATACATAAAACCACTAAACCCCTTGCGCTTGCCATCTACCTCCGGAATCGATGCTAACGTGCCCTCAGAAGTTCACCTTTCCCTTACCCTTTTACGGGGCGTTCTGCGCAGTATTGGCATACCTAGATGTATATAGATAAGTAGCAAGAGTGAGCTATAATAGCTCAGCAAGATATTATTATAACTAGAGTTTAAAAATGTGACCAAGTATACATGTATATACATATGTAAATGGTAAGCACTTATAGGCTTTAAGGAAGAATCAAAATTCTTATTTAATAATACATCATCCACTTACTATTATAAGAAAGAAATCTAGAATAATACAGTATCAGTTTCTCTTCTTAAATATAACAATCAATATAATCTTTCAGTGTAATATCTCAGGATAATATGAATACTTACTTAAATCTCTTACTATCATCATCTCATTTCCTTCTTATGTAACAATTTTTATAAATTAATATAAAATCAGTTTCTCTTCATCTATAACAATAATTCCATCTTTCATATCATTTTCCCTTTCAAGTATACCAATCTGACTTTATCATTTATTCTTTATTCACATATTGTAGGGGTTTTCACTGTTGCCGAATACGTGAGGCACGATGATCAGTCGCCCTCCGTATCCGTCCCTTTTTACTACCGGTAGACGGAGGTAGGTCTGCCACCATCCCCCAGGAGGAAGGTCTACCACTACATCCTCCTTCGGCAACTCTTGGGCCGAAATGAAATATTAAGTGCTGGACTGTGCAACTTCCACACGGCCTCTTACGCTTACATTAAGTGCTGGACTGTGCAACTTCTACACGGCCTCTTACGCTTACATTAAGTGCTGGACTGTGCAACTTCCACACGGCCTCTTACGCTTACATTAAGTGCTGGACTGTGCAACTTCCACACGGCCTCTTACGCTTACATTAAGTGCTGGACTGTGCAACTTCCACACGGCCTCTTACGCTTACATTAAGTGCTGGACTGTGCAACTTCCACACGGCCTCTTACGCTTACTGTTGTAAATTCCCCTTTTTATAAGATTATTATTCAATTTATCAACACCATTTCACATTTCCATTCCCGTATATCACTTCCATTCTCGCACATTATTTCTATAAAATATATGTATATAACATACACTAAAAAGAATGTTTATAATATAGCATTATAAACCATATAACTCTAGAGCATATTCGCTCCATTTGTAATCATCTCTATATTCATATTTCAGAAAACATATCCATCTCTCTTTAACTTCCCACAATCAAGAGAATATATTCTTTGCAATATAGCAACAAAAGCATCACATATACATAAATATATTCCATGATATCATTATTATTCCGAAGATAAATAATTTTTAAAGTAGGGATAGAAAAATCTTGCCTTGGTTTCTGTATCCTGATAGTATGGCTGGTCCCTCCTCCGGAATTTCTATAAACACAAAAGGACCGTCATTAGAATACCACATCTCTTACTCACTACCCTCTCGTATAACAAAACCCTTTACACTTCAACATATGTTTAACGTATTATTATTACCCCAAAGGTTCAAGGACTTAACCATTTATAAGCTCAAACGAAGTTTCAGTGGTTTTCACCATTTTCCCTAACGACCACACTTAACTGTAAAAATTCTCAGAAAATATGGATTTTGAATTTTAATGTAAGGTCAACTGTCAAGGGTCCTCTGACCACCCTACTATACTATCCCAAAATTTCGTGACTTATAAAAATGTCTAAGTATGGTAACTTTAACCTCAAAGTTGATACAATTACGTTTTCTCGGTTATCGAACGTCTTTCACTAAAACTGACTTTTCTCCTAAACCATTCATCAGATTTTAACGCACCTTATATCAAAACGATCTATGAACTAAGCTCTATCATTTCATGGTCAATTGGTAACCTAGGCAGTGAGGTACCGTATGAATACAGGGGTCACAAAACAGGGCAGTTTTCGTTCTAACGAAAATCGGACATTATAACTGCTGTAATTTCATACTTTCCAAAATCAAACTCCTCCAAATCAATCATCAAACACAATAATCATCACCTACACCATGTGGTCTTCATTACCAGCCATGGTTACACTCCCAAACTCCTTCCAAAATCAACTCAAACCACTTACAAACACTTATAACATCATAAACATAACCTTTATACCACTTAATCACTAAACACAACCATATCCATCATAAATATAAAAGGGCAAGCATGTTTATACCTTCTTGAAGCTTGGACAACACTTAACAATCCTTGATATATCCTTAAACAACTTTATCTTAGCTTGAATCAACTAAAGGAACCATAAAATCAAAGTTAGTTTCTTGAAATTACTATTCACTACTATTCATCATCAACTTTCATGAATTTATTACCTTACCAAATGATGCTTGATTGCTATGAAACTTGGTGGATGTCTCTATATATCCTCAAGTAACCTCCATGATTTTTCCCTTGATTTTTAGTTGATTCTAGCTAGGGTTTTGAAATTGATTTTTTTCTTGATGAATAGTGACCTACGAATTTTGATGAAATGAAGAAGATGAGATTTGTTTTGTGTTGGTTAGATCTTATCTTGGTGTTTACTTGTTAATCTAGAGTGTTATGGAAGCCTTGGAAGATATTTTGTGGTTAAAAGCCATGTGAAAGTACTAATTTACCCTTAAAAACAAGTTAATGGAAAGTGATACCACTTGGATTTTCTAATCTCTTATTTTCTAAGTTTTCTAAGTAAAATGCCCATCACATTGGTAAATAATATGGTATGTATCCTTGTTATATTACTAATCTTGGTTGCTTAGTTTCCATACTCGTCTAATTGTGGTTCGTTTCGAGTAAACCTCATTATCTCAGTGGTTTTCGAAATCATTTACGAATCCAATTTCCTTTGGTATTCTCTTAACTTAATAATCCCTTGGTTTAATCTAAATTCACTAATCCCTCAATTTGTCATTCTTATAATATTTCCATGCTCCTCAATATCCAATAGAAGCTTATTCGAAATCAAAATCCTCAAAATCCATATTCAGGAATTTCTGAAATCTATCGTCATTTCGAGTCACTTAATTTCAGTGTATAATATTAATATGGTTTCTGTTTATTCATTTTCTGTTTCCATTATAGGGTACCTACGTACCATTTCTCTAAATCCTCGAAATTTACTATTCATGTGACCACTGTAGCATTACTGAAGTTAGGGTTATTACACTTCATTGGAACATGAGGACCCTTCTCAATGCAATCTACAAAACCTACATCAATAGACATGAGATGTAGACGCATTTTTACTTTCCAGTGAAAGTAATTTTCCCTATCAAGAACCGGTATCTTCACTCCATAATCCTTCTTAGACATGTTGAAAGTGTGTTGATCTTTAAACTTCAAATATATTAGAAGCTTGCTCTGATACCAATTGTTATTCCCAGATTACACACTTGTATAATTGTAGAAGGGGGGGTTGAATACAATTCTTGATAATTATAAATTTCTGATAAAAACCACAGAAATCTATAAGGAAAATAATTGCTGAATAAGAAATGGTTCACAAACACATAAAAAATCAGGTGGTTAAATGTACCACCTGAGACTTTTATTCGAAGAAAACCCTGTGATACAAATGTACACAGCTTCTGTGTTTACAACTCTTTGCTTCTAAAGATATTCAAGAAACCCTAAGCAAATGTGTATGTTTTCTTACTATCTAAAGAGTTGCTACACTTGGTTATATATTCCAAGTTTACAAGTGCTACAGGAATAAGATAATATTAATCTAATTCAAGTTGACTTGCTACTCCACTCCAAATCCACATGTAGCCGAAAGGTTGTCCTTGTGAACAGATATGTCCCCTGCACCTTTCTTGTATGTACTGTGTAAATGGAATGCTTCTTTCTTCTGTGTTTCCAAAGTATGGCTGCCATATTGCTTTTTATACCTACTATCAACCCATGTGATCTGTCAGTCAAACCTGTCCTTATCAACTGCTAATTCCTAGCATAGGATAAAGTGACAATGATTATCCGTTGATGTTGTGCCTACTTATCCGTTGATGGTAGTTTGAGCTGTATCCGTTGATCGAGTAGATTTGAGTTGTATCCGTTGATAGAGCCCTGTTCTCATCCGTTGATACATTTTCATTTAGACAGAATTACATAGAATAGCTTATTTACAATTGGCTACCCTATTCTGCCTATCCATTGATGGTCAACATGACTCTGAATAAAGACACTATCAACTGATAAATAGAGATATTGCAGTATGCTACAAAACCTCATCCGTTGATGAGCTACCTGTCAACGGATAGAGTTATAAGGTCTTATCCGTTGACAGTTACAAAACTTGACTTATACAATTTTGCTTGAATGTTAAGTTATCATCAACTACAACATATTCCTAACAAAAATGTGATGTAACAGAAGTAATTTGCTGAAAAGAACTACATTTGCCAGTAAAACATTTAGCAATTTGATCAAAGTAAAAAGACCATTCCTTTCTAAGAAAAGACCTATTCAACTGGCTCATGTTATCTAGAGGTCCACTATAACCTAATTCAGACAACATAGTTCTTATATTATCATCAGATGGTACACTTACATAACTATTAGTAACAGGTAAGCAAAGTACTGAATTAACAACAGATTCAGTAATGTCAAATGAATCTTGTCCTAAATGTAGAACAATCTTACCTGATTGACTCTGAGTAGAATCAATTACCTCAGCATTCTCCCAAGCTTGTGAAATAGCTACTTGATTAATCTGTGGAGATGCTGTCAATGCATAACTTAATGATCCATACGCCAGAAAGTCCATGATTGGATGAAAATCAGATGACACTCCTTCCTTGTTGGTGATAGCTGCAACATGATTGTTTGTCATAAAATCAAAGTCACCAAACTTGAAGGCTACTGATTTAGGTAATCTTCTCTGAGCTGCCATTTTTTATCTGAAAAGAACTTGAAAAATTCTTGAAATGAATTAGTGATTTTGAAAACTCAAGAGTGATTTTTGCTTTAGAGAATGTAAAATTAGAGAAAGCAATTACACGATTAGAGTTTCAAAACAAATTTATTTCACAAATCTTTCAGACCACTATCCCACGTTGACACGTAGATTGACAGGTGTCAGTCCCTGAAAAATGCGGTTACCCACGATTTTTGGAAAATAAAATCCAAAATTGATTTTTCATGAAATAAATCAGGGTATAAATAATCAATACTGATCAGCTTCCTTTTCCTGATGACCTCTCATCAAAATAATCATAAAATGCAATGTGATTTAAAAATATAATTTTCAAATCCTGATGGTCACACATGAAATCCTGATCAATATCATCAGAGACTTAATATGGAGTTTTCCACGTGGCATTTTTCTTCTATCTGAAAAAGAAAATAAACAATTAATCTGAACAGAAAATCAATTGGGTAGATATTTTCAATATTTCTTGAAAACAAGAAATACAGTCACATGCAATAATTAGCATTTGACTTCATTAAAACTTCCAAGTGACTGCTCAGCTTCTCACGTCTTTCTTTAAAAGAACCAGACGCCTTATGCCATTCTCCATAATTTCTTTTCTTCTCAACAATGCTTCTCAAACCAAAATTCTCTTCAAACCCATTTTTCAGATTTTTCTCAATCGACGAACATCCTGTTCTTGATCATCTCTTTGAACAAATGACTCTTCTCATCGAACTAATCATAAATGGATTGGTTTTCGACAATATCCAGAGATTTCTCCTAGAACATCCATCTGTTGGATACAATCTTCCCCTAACCTCCTCAAAACTTGAGGATGAAGAATTTGGCCGAGAGTCTGAGGTTGATCTTGATGGGGATGCTATACATTTAAGTTAGCTGCTCTCATTCAAGTCGCCCAGACAAGGAATCCAAGAGCAAATGAGGCTTTCATCCCCTGATGGATTTCTTGAGATGCTCCTTGTCCTGTACCTCAGAGTTCATATCAATAGACAAGTATAGAATTATCAATAGAAATTTAGACAAAAAGATGTTGTATTTCATTTCCATGTAATGATTTCTATTAATGAAAATACAGTTTCTTGTTATCTGCTTGTCTTTTGATTTTTGAATGATGTATAAATTATCAGTATGCAAATATCAAAACTTGCTAGCATAGACTTAACACATCACAGAATTAGATTACTACACAAAGTAAACGTCAGGATTTGAAACAATTTTCATAATCCTGATACTGACACAATACTGATGACGTCAGCATCCTGATAACAAATCTAATCCTGATGATTATTAACAAGTCTATCATACTGAAATTTATCAAGGCAATGTGTTATAACTCAAGCATTTTAACAATCAAATATAGATCCTGACAAGAATATCAAGTCTATAAGCTAAGAACAACATACCTTGCTACTTTTGCAGATGTTACAGATCTAAAAATTTAACATTCCTAACTCACTTACTAGTCTACTGAATGTAGTCTCATCAAGTGGTTTAGTTAAAATATCTGCAAGCTGTTTGTCAGTAGGAACAAAATGAAGTTCCACAGTACCATTCTCAATATGTTCTCTAATAAAATGATACCTGACATCAATGTGCTTAGTCCTTGAATGTTGAACTGGATTTTCTGCAATTTTAATAGCACTAGTATTATCACAAAACATAGGAATATTACTAAGTGTCATACCATAATCCAGCAACTGATTTCTTATCCAAAGGAGCTGTGCACAACAACTGCCTGCTGCTATGTACTCAGCTTCTGCAGTTGAGGTTGAAACAGATTGTTGCTTCTTGCTTGCCCAAGAAATCAATCTATTTCCCAAGAATTGACATGTACCTGTAGTGCTTTTCATGTCTATCTTACACCCTGCATAATCAGAGTCTGAATAGCCAATTAGAAAGAAATCAGATTCTCTAGGATACCACAAACCAAGATTTGGAGTTCCTTTGAGATATCTAAAAATTCTCTTCACAGCAATTAAATGAGATTCCTTAGGATCACTTTGGAATCTAGCACATAAACAGATAGAAAACATTATATCTGGCCTACTTGCAGTTAGATATAACAATGAGCCTATCATGCCTCTATAACTAGTATTATCCACACTCTTTCCTTTAGGATCAGAGTCTAGTTTAGTGGCTGTTGCCATGGGTGTTTTTGCAACTGCACAGTCTTGAAAGTCAAACCTTTTTAAAAGATCTTTGATATACTTTGACTGATTAATGAAAATACCAGTCTCAGTCTGTTTGACCTGCAAGCCTAAGAAATAATTTAATTCACCCATCATGCTCATCTGATACTTAGACTGCATAAGCTTGCTAAACTTAGCACACAACTTTTCATTAGTAGAACCAAAAATAATATCATCAACATAAACTTGAACTAAAAGCAATTCACCTTTTATCTTTCTAAAGAATAGAGTTTTGTCAATTGTACCTCTTGTGAAGCCATTTTCAAGAAGAAATTTAGACAAAGTCTCATACCATGCTCTTGGTGCCTGCTTTAGTCCATAGAGTGCCTTGTCAAGTTTGTAGACATGATTTGGAAACTTTGGATAAACAAATCCAGGTGGCTGTTCTACATACACTTCTTCATCAAGTTTGCCATTTAGAAAAGCACTCTTTACATCCATCTGGTATACCTTGAATTTTGAATGAGCTGCAAATGCAAGAAACATTCTGATTGCTTCCAATCTTACTACAGGTGCAAAGGTCTCATCATAATCAATGCCTTCTTCCTGAGAATAACCCTTGGCCACCAGTCTTGCTTTGTTTCTTACAATCATACCAGATTCATCTAGCTTGTTTCTGAAAACCCATCTTGCACCAACAATAGATCTATCTTTAGGTCTTGGTACCAGTTTCCAGACTTTGTTTCTCTCAAATTCATTTAACTCCTCCTGCATTGCAATTACCCAATCAGGATCCTGTAATGCTTCTTCAACCTTCTTAGGTTCATTCTTTGAGAGAAAACAACTATACAAGCATTCATTTTGAATTGATCTTCTAGTTCGAACACCACTATTTGGATCACCAATTATCAAATCTTCAGTATGATCCTTTGTCCATTTTCTAACAGGTGGTAGATTAACTCTGTTAGTCTCTCCCCCTAAGTTAGTGGTATCCCTTGTAGAAGAATTCTCTCTACCTTCAAAAACTCTCCTTTGATCAATAGAATCAGTAGATTCCATATTGCTGCTAGTTACTGATCTTTCCTCAGTAGACTCTGAAAGGTCAGTTCCTGATGGAGTAGACTCTGAAACGTCAATTCCTGATGGAATAGACTCTGAAAGACTAGTCTGCTCCTGATGATCACTGTGTTCTCTCTGATTTATTTGCTCCCCCTCAACAGTAGCATTCCTTTGAGAAGCAATAGAAATTCCTTCTGGAGAACCTTCATCATCACTTGAGAGTATCTCAGAATTCTTCAGATTTTCAAATTCCAATTTGTCATGGCTTTCATCAGTTTGCAAAATTCCAAATTTCTTATCATCAAATGCAACATGAATTGATTCCATAACAATGTGAGTTCTGAGATTATAAACTTTGAAGGCCTTAGTTGCTGAATATCCTAGAAAAATTGCTTCATCCGATTTGGCTTCAAATTTTCCAAGTTGTTCTGGATGAACTTTTAGGACATAGCATTTGCATCCAAAGATGTGAAAATATTTCACACTTGGTTTCTTTCCTTTGATCATCTCATAGGGAGTTTTTCCATGACTATTTACCAAGGTACAATTTTGAGTGAAACATGCAGTGTTAATAGCTTCTGCCCAAAAGTAGGTTGGAAGTTTTGCATCTGCAAGCATGGTTCTTGCTGCCTCTATGAGAGTCATGTTCTTTCTTTCCACTACACCATTTTGTTGAGGTGTACCAGGTGCAGAAAACTGTTGAGTGATTCCATTGTCTGCACAAAACCCCTCCATTGTAGAATTCTTGAATTCTGTACCATTGTCACTCCTAAGTACTTTGACTTTGTACTCAGAGTTATTACGAATATTCTTGATGAGTTCAATGATTTGCTGAGGAGCTTCATCCTTCTTGTGTAGAAAGAACACCCATGTGAACCTTGTGAAATCATCCACCATAACTAGAGCATATCTTTTCTTGCTGATAGACATAATGTTTACTGGACCAAACAGATCAAGATGTAGCATGTGAAATGGTTCAGTAATTGAATTTTCAGTTTTGCTCTTGAAAGTGATTCTTCTTTGCTTTCCAAGCTGACATGCATCACAAAGTCCATCTTGCACAAAATTTGCCTGTGGTAGGCCTCTCACCAAATTCTGTTTAACAAGTTGATTAAGCTTCTTGAAATTAAGATGTGAGAGCTTCTTGTGCCAATTCCAGCTTTCATCACTTGTTGCTTTGCTGTAGAGACATCTAACAATTCCTTTAGATGTATCACTTAAGCTGGCTTCATATATGTTACCAAGTCTTTGACCAGTTAGAACAATGTCTCCATTCTGCATATTCAAGATTTTGCATCCTTCTCTGTCAAAGATTGATTTGTAACCTTTATCACCCAGTTGACTTAAGCTTAAAAGAATATGTTTCAAGCCTTCAACCAGTGCTACATTTCCTATGATGACATTCCCCAAAACAATTGAGCCATATCCCAGAGTTTCTCCTTTGTTGCCATCTCCAAAAGATATTACTGGGCCAGCTTTCCTTTCAAACTTTGTAAGCAGGGACTTCTTTCCAGTCATATGTCCAGAGCATCCACTGTCCAAGATAATTGAATGCTTCTTTCCTGTACCCTGCAAACAAAAAGTAACTAGTTAGAATTTTTTAGGACCCAACTTTGATTGGATCCTTTCTTACTAGATTTAGAGACAACAGACTTTGAAGATTTTGCTTTTATTTTACCTGTTGCAGAGTCAACTTTAGACTCTGATCTCACAAACTGTTTGTGACTAGGAGTTTCAGATTTCAAAGAATAATAGTCATAATACAGTTCATGATATTCTCTACACATGTAAATGGAATGAAGTAAACTACCACAATGATAACAAGCTTTTTGTGGTTGGTATTGAATTTTCTGAGTCTTGGGGAATCTGGACTCAGTTTTCCAAGAAGGTTTTTGATTGCAGTCTAGGGCCAAATGATTATGATTACCACACTTATAGCATTTTTTCCTAGGTGCATCAGGTACATTCTTGTAATTATTCTCTTTGTTAATACCTTCTTTTCCATTCCTATTTCTCTTGATCTTGCTAGACTCTGAAAGACCATCTAATCTTTGTTTCAACTGAGACTTAGACAGAAACCCTATGTTTACATTCTTAGGTTTCTCTAACACTTTCTCATCTGAATTACTATTGTTAATCCTTTTGTGTACAACAGGGGTACCTTTTGAATCAACAAATTTAACATGATTAGGTTCAGAAACAATTTTCTTACCTTCAGATTTAGATGTGTTAGCTTCTACCTTACTATCATCATTGACAATAGCTACTTTTTCTTCTTGTCTAGCCTTATCAAAACCTAAACCATTAACCTTACCACGAATTCCACTCTCAAAGATTTCTATTGTCTTCTTACTGGAATTGTTAATGGTCTTAATCACATCTCTCTCTTCTTCTAGTTCTTTTCTGACATAGTCATAAGCCTCAAGAATAACACTATAATCATGCTTAGCTTTATCAGAACTTAACTTGTATTCTTCCATTTGAATTAATTCAGATTCAAGAAAATTATTTCTATCAACTAATTTATCATTCTTAACCTTAAGTTCATCTCTTTCACAAGTAAGAATTCTAAAATTAGTCATAAGATTCTTAAACTCAGCATGGATAGATCTAATTTCATCAGAATTTAAGCTATCAAATGAATCAAGAGAGTGAAGTGATACCTTAACAGAGGATGGAGAAGTTTTCTTTGGAGATCCAGGTTTGTCTGAACTATTGGCCATCAATGCAATGTTGTCATAATCCAATTCATCTTCAGAGTCACTGGAATCAGCCCAATCCTTCTGTGTGACCATAAGTGCATTACCCTTTCCTGAATTCCTAGGCTTCTTACACTCACTAGGAAAATGTCCAAGCTCGCTCTAGTTAAAGCACTTGATCTTGGCCTTATCAAGCTTGACAATTGTACTTTTGCTTTTGTCACTCTTCCTCTCCTCCTTCTTTTGAAAAGGTCCTTTGCTAAATCTTCTCCTGTTGAATCTTCCTTTCTTGAAAGCTTTAGCAAACATAGCAAAGAGTTCTTGCATATCAGATTCAGAATCATTGTTGTCGGAGTCCATATCAGTAGTCTCTGACTCAGAACTTTCTTTGCTTTTCTTCTTCCTTGAATTCTTTACAGCAATCTCTTCATGCTGTTCTTCAGGAAGCTTCTTAACTTCAGATTGAGCAGTAAGTGCAATAGTCTTCACCTTTCCTTCACTCCTGCTCTTCTTCTGCTGCTTGTCAAGTTCATAAGCTCTCAATTTTCCATATACTGCCTCTAATGAAATCTCATCCAGATCATTAGCTTCCTCAATCGCAGATATCTTCTCATTGTAGAAATCAGGCAAAGCTTTCATGAACTTTGTATTCATATCCTCCAAGTCATAATATTTACCATGCATGGCCATCTCATTGATGAGTTTTGTAAACCTATCAAAGGTATCAGTAAGTGACTCACCAGATTTGGATTCAAAGTACTCATACTGTTGTATAAGTAATGTCCTCATATTCTTCCTGACAGGCTTAGTTCCTTCACAGTGAACCTTAAGATTGTCCCATATATCCTTAGCAGTTTTACAAGAGAGAACATAGTTAGTGAGAACAGAATCAAGACTGTTGAATAATATGTTTCTCACTTTAGCATCTTTGAGAACATTCTCCTTGTCCTTATCTGACCATTCAGATTTTGGCTTCTCTGCTGTATGTTCTGGAACAACCACACCATCAACTGTTGCTTGTCCAATGACCTTTGTTGGAACAAAAGGTCCATCTCTGATTCTGTCAAGATAATCAGGATCTGTTGCTTCCAGATGATGCAACATCTTTACTTCCCATAGAGTATATTCGTTTCTCTTGAGCATAGGAATTTTAGTATTCCCATCCTTGTAACCAGACATGATTGCAGATCTTTATGATTACTCGAAATCAACCTGCTCTGATACCAATTGTTAACTCGATTAACTTGTAGAAGGGGGGGTTGAATACAAGTTATATAATCGTGTCTGATTTTTGCTTGATTATATGAACAAGAATAAACGAATGAATCAAACTCTTGTTTGTATTAATAAGATCAAGTACAAACTCTACCAAAGGTGTACAATACCTTTAGCAGCTGCTGACAATACAAATCTCTCTCTGTTTGTTTCGAACTCTCGAATACAAACCTTATACAGAGCTACGCACATTCACTTGTTCGACTCACACTCTTTACAATGATATTGAGAGAGTATTTATAATGCTACCTATCAACTAATAACAGAAAGATATAATCTATACATGACAATGTTCTGCCTTCTAGTCGATAGTTTCCTTCAATAGAAAAACTCTTTCCTTCATAATATCTTCTTGCTTATTCTTCAAACAACGATCCTGTTTTATAGCACTTACCAGTTTCTGTAGCATCCATAATGACATCATCAGTAACACGACTGATATCAGGATCTGTACACTGCATCAGTATCTGATCAACCATCAGTATTGGACCGTCATCAGGATTTGCTCTCTGTTCCTGACATGTAGTCTCCGATACACTGTTCATTCCTGACTAAACTATACAGACAACTGTCTTACACATAAATCCTATATACAGTGCTAAATCCTTTATAAGATCAGGATTACAAGAAGTATAATGTGTAAATTCTATTCTTAACATCACAACTTATGAATTATTCCTAACACATCTTTGAGTACTTGAGCCTTTTCCTCTGTCGTCCACTCACTCTTTGCCTTAATGACATAGTGTTCAGCAACAGTCTCTGTTCTTGCAACTAATCTTGTTGAAAGAAATGGTCCATCATTGATCCTATCAAGATAGTCTGGATCAGTTGCTTCCAGATACATCAGCATTTTCACCTTCCATGTTGGATACTCAGTTTTCTTGAGAATTGGAATTTTGATGCTTTCATACTTGCTTGTCGACATCTTAAGATCGTTTCTGATTAATATTAATCAGTTTCGCTCTGATACCAATTGTTGCCCAGTAAATAACAATTGTAGAAGGGGGGTTGAATACAATTGTATAAGATTTTAGACTTAAACAGAAATAACACAAGTATGAATCAATAACAGCTTTATTAATTCTGATATAAAACTGTTACAAACTCTCTTAAGAAAACCTTATGTTCTTAAGAGCTGCTAGGTTACAGAATAACTCCTGTATCCGATTACAATCATGTAAAACCTAAACTGTGTTTATATAGTGTACACAGCTGCTCTATCAATGACAAGATATATCAAATCAATTACATACGACTCTTAATACATATCTTGAATGATAGCTGCATTCCTATAATTTAGGAACCGACAAATCAATCTTCCCGTAATCTCTGGACTAATGTAAATCTGCTTGTAATCCTGACCTACTCAAATACTGACGTTGTATTACTGATGACGTCAGCATCAGTATCTGATCAGTAATGCCCAGATCCTGATCATCACTTGAATCAATATTTAACAATCACTACTCATGAATTATTCCTAACAATCTGCCCCTATTTATGCTTTAAATCTGAAGCATAAATCTGAGTTGTTGATGTCAAAACATTTAACCATACAACTATAATAGAATTTATGTATTTGTGTGCTTGAAGTTAAGTACCTCCTTTCCTCAGATGTAGATTCAATATCTAGTACTTAGAAGAATTCAAACTATTTTGATGCAGACTCTGACTGATTGATTGATTGCTTTCCTTTACATCTATGACTAGATTTATCAGTATCAGCGTCTGTTTCTTTTCCTTTACCACTTCCATATTGAGATTCACCTCTATCATCATCAGTTCTTGCTTTATCTCCCCCAGAAAAAACTCCAGTTTTGTCTATTAATCGTCTTTATCTCCCCCTTTTTGACATCAACAACATTAATGCCAAGAGATTCAGTGATAGAATAAAGAAGATTCATCAGAAATGCTTGATTCTCCAAAATAGTGACTTGGTTATCTTCAAGTATTTAAAGTCTTGATTGAATAACAGTTTGAGAATTCTGAATATCCTCAATAGCTTTCACTACTAGAAATTTGTTAATAGACATCACGCCTTTAACATCGGTCAGTAATGCCACCGATGTCTATGTGTTTTAAGACATCGTTCAAAATAAAACCGATGTCTTTGAGTTTTAAGACATCGCTTTCAAGAAAAACCGATGTCTAAAATAAGCTAAAAAAAATGAAAAATTCCCGCGCCCACCCCCAATAGTTTCCCCCTTAGAATATTTTCCCCAATTTGTTAAAATGTTTCCCCCCCCCCTTAGACGATTTTTTGTTCCCCCCAAATTATCAAACATGTTGTACTACTCAAACACACTCTCTCTCTCAAACAAAACATAAAAACATAAAATCATAAAACAAAAAAACACTCTATCTCTCTCGTCACTCACCCCTCTCCTCTCAAGAACCCTAAATCTCACACACTCACCGCCTCTCTCTCTCTCTCTCTCCCTGTCTCTCTATCTCTCTCTCTCTATGTGTGTGTCTCTCTCTCAAAGCTGATTCGACTGGAGATTTGTTCGAGTAGTAAGCGCGCTCTTGCATTCAACTTGATTTCTACAAAGCTCGATTTGGGTAAGCTTGCACTGAACTCGAATTAGCTTGCATTGAACTCGAACTATCTTGAATTGAACCATTTGTTCGATTTAGTACTAATTTGGGGATTTTTAAACTTGAAACCCTAATTTTTTTATTTGGGGATTTTAATTGGTGATTGGATAAGTGTTTTTCTTTCTTTTAATTTAGGGATTTATAAACTCGAAACCCTAATTTTAATTAGTTTGTTTTTTTATTGAATGTTTATTTATTCTATGAATTGAATGTTCATTTGTTCATTTTAATTGACTATCCTGCATGTGTTTGTAGCATAATTAATTGATTGTCCTGTATGTGTTTGTAGCTTAATAAGTGACTGTCCTGCATGTGTTTGAATTAATATTGAATTTGGTTGCTTAATTGACTCGATCTGTTGTGTTTGTAACTTGACTGTCCTATGTTCATTCTAATTGGTACTTTACAATCAATTAAAATGTTAACAATTAAATAAGATAGTTCATATACACATAAATATCAATGTAATAATATTATCGATTCGATTTATTGATATTTTTAGTGACATATCAGGTAGGTTGAAATGGATAAGTCATGGATTAGAGAAGATAGAGATTCTTTACAGTACGAAATAGGTGTCGAAAACTTCTTGATATTTGTTGAAGAAAATGCTAGAAATCCTAAGAAGATTCCTAGCCCATGTGCACGCTGCGTTAATTTTAAAAAGTTTCCGGTGAAAATAATTAGAGGGCATCTATATGAATCAGGTTTTAGTTTGGGGTATGTTGAGTGGAAGAAAACGAACGAGATGAGGCTCAGCTTCATGTTCTTCTTAACAACCCTGAAGTGGAACCATATGTTACGTAAGTAAAATGTAAAAGTGTCTTGATTCCTGCTCTAGTCATTCCATATGTAATTATTCTTATGTAATGTACTTGCTTTCAGGATGCACAAGGAGTATCTGGAAGGAGTTTATCGAGGGAAAAAAAAGAGTGCTCAATGGCTGTTGGGAGAGCACAATCGACTCTTTGCTGATTGGTTTGAAAAAAAAAGTTAGTTTACATTCTTCTCCTATTTTATTGTTGTTTTGTATATTTTTGAAGTCTTTAATTAGAGTTTACTTTAATTTTGTTACAACTATGCGTGCATGTAAGTATTGAATTGATGGAGAATCGTGGAGCTGTTTCCGAAACGATACGATGGTTGGTAGGCAAACCATCATTTTCAGTTTTGACATTTGAAAGTTATCTAGTTGATGGGGTTCGATACTACACCAATGAGCGAGATAATGCAAGGGTTGTTCAGAATAGTGGGGTGTCATTAGTTGCTAGGACAGTCCAAGTCTCTAGCGCCAAGGATTTAAATCCCGTGGAGAGTGACATGACATTTTATGGGATAATCGAAGAAATATGGGAGCTAGATTACCATGCTTTCAAGGCACCTTTGTTTTTGTGTAAATGGGCAGCAAATGATAAGGTCAAGATTGATGAACTTGGTTTCACACTTGTTGACTTTAGTCGACAAGGCCATAAGAAGGACAAATACGTGTCTGTTGACCAAGTCAAACAAGTTTTTTATGTTGAAGATCCAGTTGATGCAAACTGGTCTGTTGTGTTAACATCGACGATAAGAGAGAATAGTGAGGTGTATTACGATGATGATCTAGGAGACACCATCTCACATCCCCCATTCTGCTCTGACATCCCTATATGTGATTCCACTAATGATGATGAAGCCACTGTTAGCAACATATGACAAAATATTAAGGGGATATGGGTGAAAAATTGATAAATATGTTGTATAGTACTATTATTCTCTAATTATAATAGTTTCTCTATGACATTAATATTATCTTTCCGTGAGCCATGTTTCTGTATGAGAATATTAATGCCATTTTTAATTCAATTTGCAAATTTTATTGTGACTAACTACTAAATTATCTTTATACTTTATGTTTTGCAATTTTTTTTGTTGAACTTTGCAGATTGAGGAAATACGAGAGAAATGGCAGCAAAGAAGCAAAAAAAATCATCACCAAAAAAAGGTACTGTCAGCTCTGGTGCAACCAAACCACTGCAGATAGAGGACAAAGCACATGTATTAGAAGCTCAAGGCTCAGACTCAGTACATGCATCAGAAGCTCCAAAGTCAGACTCAGTTGGGCAACCGACATCTACTACTGACAGTTTACAAACGAAATCTGGAGGTAAGCGAGGTGTATATGCCATGTACAAAGTGATTGTGAGGAAAACACGTGGTAAGAAGTTTAAAGTTTCATGCAATGAGTTGGGAGCTCCTACTGGGAGTGCTAGGCTGAAATTGCAGTCATATGTTGGATACGCGGCTAGGTCAATGATCCCCATCGACATTCCAAGCTGGCCACATGTGGATCCTGAGTTAAAATCAAAACTTTGGCAAGATATTTAGGTAAACTTTGGCTAGTCTATAATTTTTGTAAATTTGTGTTGAGATAGTGTTTAATTATGTTTTTTTTTGTGACTGTTAATCATGAATTTTTGTATGTGCTTGTGTGTTCTTCAGGATACATTCAAAGTTAAAGCACGATCTCGGGACTCTATCCTAAAGTCTGCCGGCGTTAAATGGAGACAATTTAAGACTAGATTAACAAGAAAGTATGTTCTACCATTTGTTGGACAAAAAAAGAAATTGAATAGGCCGCCAAAGGAATATGAGTTTGTTGGTAAGTCAGCCTGGAAAAAATTTGTTGCACAGAGGATTGATCCTAATTGGAAGGTATATAAATGTGATTTTATAATTTATATTTTCTTTTATTATGAATTCTGTACTTTGATTATTTATATTTTAGAATTTAAGACCGATTGTGATGATTACTGAATAGTAATGAATTTGGATGTAGGAAATTCATGAAAAACAAAGCTACAGAGTTGGTAAATGGAAATATCTGCATCGCATGTCAAGAAAGGGCTACATTGGTTTAAAGGAGGAAGAAGTAATAAGAACATATTCAATTTTGTAATCTTAAAATTTTTGTTGTCATTTTCTTAATATGTTGCTTTATTTTTACAGATTAAAAAGGGGAAGTTGCAACCAGGAGAAAATCCTGATAAGGCAATTTTCTGGAAGAAGGCTCGAAAGCGAAAGAACGAGTTAGAGCCAGAGGACCCTGAATTGGATGAAGTGTTCCAAACAATTGTAAGTCTTCTGTCATTTGGTAGTTAATTTTAATTATTCTATTTTCAAGAACATGGTTCTTTTGTTGACTATATTCATGTCATTATGTAGGATACCCTATTGGAGGCACATGAAAAGGGTGAATTTCACCCATCTGGAAGTGAAGATGTACTGAGTACGGTATTGCAAACTCCTGAGCATTCAGGAAGGGTCCGGGGAGTTGGAGGGTTCGTAACTCCAAAACAATTCTTCAATTTATCAAATGAGAAAAAGATACGAATCACAAAGGTAGAGTTAATGGCCCGTGATCGAAAAATGGCGGAGAAGATGCAGACTCTAGAGTCGGAGCTTGCAACATTGAAGGCATTAATGGATAATGGCCAAGCCACTCATGGTTCGCCAATATTTTCTAACAAAGCAAGTGTTGAACAAGCGGCTATACTAGAACAGAAGACAAAACCAACTGCTGCAAAAGGATTGGTGTTGGATGGGGATGATGAAGATAGTGTTGCTATGGAGAATCCTCCGCCTCCTAAAAATCTGGTAAAACTATATATATATATATATATATATATATATATATATATATATATATACAGTCTAATTGAAAACATATTTCTAATATAACTGGATTTTGACTTTTATCTATCTTAATTCTAGGTTGGTAAAAAATGTGAGCTTGCGGTGGACCACATACACAACAAGGTTGCTTTCGGTGTTGCTTTTCCCCATGAAGGCAATTTCTGTGATTTAATACATGGAAAGGCTATGCCGCCTGGATGCTTACGCGTGTCGGTTGACGGTTTTATCAAAGAAGAGGCATTAGTTCCGATGCCAGTAGTTGGTGAAATCGAGACTGTCCTACAAGCTGTTGGGTCTCATGTAGCATGGCCCGAGAAATTGATCAGCTACCCTGGTGTTGTGGTATGATTTACCATAAAAAATAATTACATTTCATTTTCCATGCATGCATGATCTATTGAACTAAAAATGCGCATAAATATATATATATATATATGGTTTTATTATCTGTAGATTAAGAAAAAGGAATCAGTACCCATTAACAACAAGGGTGAGCTGCAGAAGTTGAAGGCCCTCTTTACGGAAGCAAAGCCAACTCCAAAAGTACCGAAGGGATTTAATTTATTGTTTAAACATGCAACCTGCTGGATGAAACCCTATGGGATCTCATTACAATTATCATGTGATAAAGAGGTGTTTGGATGCGATAATAAAATCATTTATCTGTTACATGAGAATATTATAGCATTATTGGAGTTCAAGATGATTGGCCAGGCTGCTATCTCAGCTTATATGCTGTAAGTTACATTTTTTTGTTCTCTGATTATTGAAGGTTCCATATGCATTAATAATGTTAATATTGTTTTTTGTAGGAACTTGCATTTAAATTTAAGTGGTACTTATGAATCAGACACTTTTGCTTTTGTTGATCCGGGATTGACATATAAACTCAATGATGAGTTTGAAAGTAACATTGTAAAACGACTCAAGGAGGGTAATGCTGATCGCATTTTCTTTTTGCCACATAATCACAAGTAAGTGCAATCTTTATTCTAGCAAATTGGAACACTTAAATTCTCGTAATTTGTAACTTTAATATTTTTAAATACCAGCAGTACTTGCATCTAATTTGCTTAATTAATTTAACTTTGGTATATTTTCTTAATTGAAAACAGTGTGCATTGGATTTTAGCTATACTTTGGCATGATGAAATTTACATACTTAATCCATTGCCGCATCCGACACAATTTCCAGCACTAGAAAAAGCTTTACAAAGGTAACATTTAATTTACTATTAGATCATTTTGATAAATGGTGAAGTATTCTTGAGTTTTGACATGGAGTACTTTTTTTTTGTGCAGTGCAGTGAGAAGTTTCAATTGTGAAACTGGTAGGGGCAACAAGATGCCGAAAGTAAAATTTCTCAGTGTAAGTATTTTTGCATCTCATTGCAATACTGCATAATATATATAATAGTGGTTTATTTGCCATGTCCTGCCTCATGTGTATTTTTTTACTCAAATAGGGAAGTCCTAAACAACCAGGTGGTATTGAATGTGGCTACGTTGTTATGCGTTACATGAAATATATTATTGAGGACAAGGATTTGTCTTTTGCCACGAAGGTAAACTTCGATGTACTGTCTCTTTTTGCCATTGAAATGTCAGAATATTGTGTTTGCGTTAAATGATTAGTTTTGCTATTTGTTGCATTTTTTAGTGGCTGAACAAGACTCGAAGGTCTTACACTGAGGCTGAGCTGGATGAGGTGCGTATTGAGGCTCTCGGGTTCATCCAAGAGCGTTTTTGACGTTGCTTTTAACTAGAATTTTATTGTCGGATGATGTTGGTTTAAAAATTTCTAGGAATATATTGGTTGTTTTTGTGGATAATATTGATGTAGTAATCAGCTTTGGCTGTTTCGGATTAAGGTATTGTAGACAATATTGTTTGGTTTCGCTAGCTAGCTTTTGGTATGAATGTTTTGCAACAGTTTGTAGTATGGTTGTTTGAGCCATTGTATGAATGTTTGGTATATGTATGAATGGCTATTTATGTTTTTCTGGGCATCTCTATTGATCAGTTTTTAAATTTCTTCTGTTTGTTACAATAGCAAAAAAACATCAGTTTCAAATGTAGAACATATATAAAAGCGATGTCTAACAGAAACACACATGTCACAAATGTTGCCAGAAATCGATGTCTAATAATAATTAGACAACATATATTTATCGAAAACAATACAGGATAAAATACAATAGACATCGGTAAAAAATGATGTTTATAACAAATATACACAACGGTTATCACAAATAAAACTAATGTCTAATACTAACTTAAATAGCGAATAAGTATAAAAACCGATGTCTAATATATTATTCCACATCGGTTACCACAAAGAAAACTAATGTCTGAGGATATATTTAACATCGTCCAAAACCGATGTCTAATACCACTTTATACATTAGTTGCGATAGAAGAAACCGATGTCTAAAACAGACTTAGACATCATTTTACATCTAAATAATGATGTATATGTCGATTTGTGAGTTGTCCACAACATTTTTATTTGCATCTAGCACCTGTAATAGTACGGTAGAAATGTTTGGTTTAAAATCGATGTGTAATAGCTTCCTGGACATCAGTTAAAAACCGATGTCTATGACATAATACAATAGACATCACCGACAAAGACATCGGTATGATTTTTTAACAGACATCGGCCAGAAACCGATGTCTATGAGCTTTTTTCTAGTAGTGTTTAGATTATGAAACCTCCTTGACTTCAATTTTGGAAGTGCTCGTTGTATCTTCAGACTCAGAAAAAACCTTATCATTAATCTTTGTAGAAGAAGTTGCCTGTGTAGCATGTTCTACTGAAGTAGGATAATATTCAAGTAACAGTACTTGAGTTGAATGACATACAGCTTCATCTTTCTGATTTGGACCATAAATATGATCATTCGGTCCTTCACCAGTATTCTGTGTACTAACACTTAAAATCCTGACTCCTCCTGAGAGTGATCAGGTACTGCATGTGCTTCAATTCTTGCTGATATTGGTAGTACATACAAAGTAATACTAGGATCATTAGGAATTTCATCTGGTACATGTTGAGAAAAAGATTGTCTTAGACGGCCTGTCACCTTGTCTGTTGATAATATTTGCAAGCCTCTCTTTTTGTTGCTGAGCTTTAACTTCTGGCTTTGCATTGTGCTTTGCTAAGTCCTATTTCTCATATATCTTAATAAAAGAATAAGTACCATCTTCCATACCAAGATTTTCAGACCAAGAATCAGGAAAAACCTAATCCCAGAAATCAAACGATGGTGGTTTCCTAATTTTCTCTCCCTCACTATGGAGTTGATCATCCATACCCTCATTCTCACTTTGACTATCTAAAGTCAACACTCTTTCTACCTCTCCTTTTGCCTGGTTAGGAGCCAGCCTCTCTGTTTGTGGATCTATGTCCATCTTTTCAAGTGTATCACTCAAATTTGGAAAAGTGCTTTCATGACCTACAGAAAAATAGGGGTTACGAGAAGTTTTTTTACCTGAACTCATATAGAAAGAGGGTTCCTCATATGGCAAGGGGTTTGAGGTTTTCTCCATGGAGTGAGCAGCTATAGTCTCTGAACCCTCACATACATCTACTGTCTTTTCAGAAACTACAGGCTCCAGTATAAAACTTTCAGGATCTACACTAAACTCTAATGCCTTCAGTAATACTTTATTAGGCACCACAGTTTGTGTGTCACCATATTTAAGTGTTGTTTGCTGAGACACACCCTCAAGATGGATAGATTCTGGTTGAACAGTATTTGTTTGATCTTCAGGAAAATCAATCAAAGTCATTCCTCTTATATAATAGGGTATCTCACTTGCAATTTCAGTCATCAAAGAAGACCTTTCAGTATCAGCCATCACAGTTCCTGAGTCATCCAACCTCTGACTAGATGGTTCTTGTGTTGCAGTGACTGTGATCTGATCTACTCTACTATTCACCACTTGTGCAATAGTATCTCCTGTTGACTGCATTCCACTATCTACTACCTCCTTTTGTTCACCTTGAGCTAGACCATCTTCAATAATGTAATCTTTGTGAAACAAATATGCATGAAGTGATTGAAGTGCACCATGCTTAGTAAGTCCAAATAACTTGTGCAATTCCTTTCTGACAGATACATAGAAAGGCATCTTCATTAAATCAAGTCTTTGATGTAAAAGTCCATATTTTTCAGGAAACGAGAGTTTAGGAACTCTTTCAACCAGAAAATCTGGAAAGTTTAACTTTGATAGAAATAACCTTCATAACCAGTTTGTAAGTCAATGTGGTTTCCCATGAAGAATCAATATCAAGATCTCTCTTGTCAATTGCTGACTTAGATACAGCTTCACTTTTAGAGACCTGCAGAATGTTAGTTAGACTAGACACTCTGTGTGTAGGTGACAAATGAATGTTTCTCCTTGTTGTCCTGGTATAGTGAGTAACAAATTTATCTTGAGAAGACTCAAGAGGTGCAGACTCATGCAGTAGTAATCTTGGGTTGAGATTGTTTTTCAATAGACACAGTCTTTTGAGGGACAATATCTAGTAACTGTTTTCCCTTTTTAAGAAGTACAACCTTTTGTGAGACTGCAGCCAGGCTGTGACTAGGTCCTTCATCTCTTTGTCCTAGCTTAGAAAGTTGAATTGCAACCTTTAATTCTACTCTCTCAACAAGTGATATATCATCATCATCTTCACTAGAATTACTACTAGAAACAACAAATCTTCTCTTCTTTACAACTGGTGCCTTTTGAGAAACACCAGAGGTTAGTTTCTTTGAAACAATAGGTTGTGGATCAAAACTTGGTTCTAGAATTGTTTCATAGACTGTATTGTGTTGGGTTACTTGGGTAGACACAGGGGGGTTCTCCACCAAATGAGATTCCTAAGTCATTTCACCATAAAAGAAAGAAGAATTGTAGAGAGTAGGAAGATGAGTTGTAAGGAGTACCTGAACATGATGTGGATAGTGCATTGCAGGTATCTCATTTAGATTCTTTTCACTGTCCTTGTTTGTAATGTTAGAGAAAATTCTCTTTTGCTTTATATAAGAAGAAACATGGTGTTCTCTACCAAATCTAGCTTCAACATTAGGAATAAAATGGTTAATAAACAATTTCATAAATCTATGATAATAAACCATTTTCCTACCTTGATCTCTTGACCAAAGTTTGATACTCATCTAATTTAAAATAATGTGACCAATGTTAATTACTCTGTTATAAAGCAAACTATATCCATTGTGTGAAGTAACATCAGTAATTTGTTCAAAAGAACTACATTTACCAGTAAAACATTTAGCAAGTTGGTCAAAGAAGAAAGACCATTCTTTTCTGAGAAAAGGTCTCCTTAACTGGCTCGTGTTATCTAAAGCTCCACTATAACCTAATTCAGATAACATAGTTCTAACATAATCATCAGATGGTTCATTCTCAAAATTAACACTAACAGGTAAGTGCAATACTGAATTAACAACTGATTCAGTAATATCAAATGAGTCTTGTCCTAAGTGAAGAACAATCTTACCTGATTGACTCTGAACAGAATCAATTACCTCAGCATTCTCCCAAGCTTATGAAACAGCAGCTTGATTAATTTGTGGAGATGTTGTCAAGGCATAACTCAATGATCCTTTCGCCATAAAGTCCATAACTGGGTGAAAATCAGTTGACACCCCTTTCTTGTTGGTGATAGCTGCAACATGATTGTTTGTCATAAAATAGAAGTCACCAAACTTGAAAGCTACTGATTTGGGTAGTCTTCTTTGAGAAGCCATTGATTTTGATCTTAAAACAACTTAAGAAATCTTGAAATTGATTAGTGATTTTGAAAACTCAAGAGTGTTTTTGCTTTTAGAAAATATGAAACCAAAGAAAGCAATAAACAATTAGAGTTTCAAAACAAATTTATTTCAAAAATTCTTCAGACCCACTAACCACGTTCGCACGTAGGTTGACAGGTGGCAGTCCCTGAAAAATACAATTACCCATGATTTTTGGAAAATAAAATCCAAAATTGATTTTAATTAAACAAATCAGGGTATAATCAGGATATTAAATGCTGAGATACAATACTGATCATCTTCCTTAACCTGTTCTAGTCTTCTCATCATGATAACCACAAATCCTTTTATGGTTTCTAAATAACAATGATCACAAATCCTGATGTGATCACATTTTATTTCCTGATCAATTTTATCCTGATTCCAGAGACTCAATTTGGAGTTGCATACGTGGCATTTTCCTTTTCCTGAAAAAGAAATAAACATTAATCTTGAACAAAATCATTTGGTTAGATACGTTTAACATTTCGTGAAAATACAAGAAATACAGTTATGCGGGGTAATAATGACTGACTGCGTTGCTGATCTTCCAAAACACTGTTCAGCTTCTCACGTCTTTCTATAAAAACAACTAACGTCTTATGCCATTCTCCACTCCAAAACCTTTCAAGTTTTTCTCTGTAAACAAAACCTTTTCTCACCACAATGGCTTTCAACCCAGATATGCTCTTGATGATCAGGAGCAAATGGTCTATCTCGTTGAAGAGATGACTTTTCTCATCGAATTAGATATGGTTGGAATTAACCCAAATAACGTCCAAAACCCTCCTCTTGAACATCTACTAGTTAAACAAAATCTCCCTCTAACTTTTGTAAACCTTGAACATACAGAATTTGGTGAAGAAGCTGAGGCTGATTTTGATGGAGATGCTTTGCCTCCTGCTCAATAAACATTGGGTTGTGCCAGCTGCTCTCATTCAAGTCACCTAGACAAGGAATCCAAGAGCAGATGGGACTGTTTGAATCCCCTAAATGGATTTTGGCATGCTCCTCGTCCTCTAATGGATTGTTAAAGACTCATGGAAGAGACAAGGATCAAGCAACCACAACATTAGACAAGAACAATGTTAGCAGTAGAGATTAGATAAAAAGAAAATATTTGTATTTCATTTCCATGTATGTAAATGCTTTTGATTAATGAAATTACAAATTTTCTTTACTATCTACTTGTCTTCTGTTTGTTTATTAACAAAAATCTGAATAAAGTATAAATTACCAGTACCTAAGTAAATAGATGAGTATACTTTTCGAGCATCTCGCTCTCAAGTTCCCAAGTTGATTCTTCAATCCTAGCATTCCTCCACAAAACCTTCACCAACCTAACTGTCTTATTTCTTAACTTTCTGTCCATTCTATCCTGAATTGCTACAGGATGCTCTATGTGACAGGGTCAGTGCTTTCGCTCTTAGGTTTTGGAATTTGTCAAAATAAAAGTGAAAATTAAATTAGATTTAGGATTCCACTTAGAATCCTACCCAGGAGACGACATTTTCCGGTATCAAGTCAAACTGGTCAAACCTAAACCAAAATCGTTTTCTGACATATTTTCGACATCGACTTGGGATGAGAATATCATGTTAAATGGTGTTTTATATCCTAGGTTATTTATGTCAAAAGATTTAGGCATCGGGTAAAGGATCGTATATCGAGAATTTTTAAACACTGCTTTTACGAACCAAAATTGCCCAAATTATTTAAAAGCGTGTCGTTCTTAAATGTTTTACTCTCAAATATTCTTGATATAGTTGTTTAATATTTATATTTAATTTTCCTTGCCAAAAGCCATGCCAAAAGACCCTAAATAAATTTTATTCCAAAAAACGCGAAAATCCTTATTTATTCGGATAAAATCTTTTTAAATTCAAACTTAAATATTCTTGGAACTCATAGTCATTATTTCATAAGGAATATTATGTTTGAATATTTTTCAAGTCAAAACTTTTGTCTAAGTTGTCGGTAAAGACAAATGAATTTTTCGGTGGCTCCGGAAGGCCATTTTAACATTCGAAATATTCGTAAAAATACTTCCACGTATCTTTTTGACTTGAAACCTTGGATATGTCCTTAGTTTCTATATAGGACATGTTGTGGAATAAAAACTAGGTTATGAATATTGCAGCTAGGGTTTGTGTGTATTTAATACAAAGGGGTTGGTGAGCTTCGAGCTTTAATGGCTGTTTCCGTGTTTGAGACTAATCGGTCCTCACAGAGTGCCTACGTATCTCGTTATTGAGAATCAAGCCAAAAACATAGTTCTGAGAATGAGGGGTCAGGCCCTTATATAGGCTGCAGGAGCCTTAGAATTATGGTAGGATTGAGATACTTGGTGGGCAAGCCACCGCCTTGAGGAAGGTTCTAGACTCCTTCCTTGTAGGAATCAGTTTCCATGTTGAAGTAGGTGCCTTGGGGGCTAAGTTAGGCAGGAGTAATATCCTTATTTGACTCTTATTGCTGAACTGGTTATTATCCTTAATATTAATTACGAAATTAATAACATAAATAGGGTTAGGGCTCATCTGGTGGGCCCCACGTTTGGACCATACTGGGTCTAATTAATGCTACGTTAAATGTGTCTTTATGGCATATTTTTAGCCCATATCATTTGCCCCCCAACTTCTAGGAAAACTGATCAGGTTTTCCTTGAAGTTTTTAACGGCCTTATTCGAGACTTGGGTCAGGGTTTATTGCTCTTTCACGAGTATTTTTAATAATATCATCTTAATGTAAAGCGTGGAGCGACCGACGCATTTACGACGATGTTGAATAACACTAAACGGTGTTAAACGGCACTAAACGGCGCTAATCAGCCTCAAACAACGTTTAAACAGTGTTAAACGATGTTAGACGGCATAAAACGGCACTAACGGCACTAATCGGCACTAATCGGTGCTAATCGGCCTCAAACAACGTTTAAACAGTGTTTAAACGACATTAGACGGCATAAAACGGCACTAACGGCGCTAATCGGCACTAAACTGTGTTTATCGGCACTAAACGGTGCTTAAACGACACTAAACGGTGCTAATCGGCCTAAAAAAACGTTTAAATAGTGTTTAAACGATGTTAGACGGCATAAAATGGCACTAACGGCGCTAAACGGCACTATTCGGTGCTATTCTCAATTTCAACTTCCACTTGATTATTTTGTTCAAAAACAATCTCAATAGTGATCTTGATCATCGAGGTAGAGAAACAAAAACAAAAATGTGAAAACCCGACTCGACCACCACTGTCAGTCGGCCAAACCAAATCTGCATGCTGACCATCGATGTTTGTCGGCCAAATTATTATTATTTTTTTTTGATATCGACAACCGATGCCGGTCGGCCAGAGTGTCTCCGGTGAGCCGGTCGGCCGGGACCTCTGTCGGCTAAATTGTTTTTTATTTATTTATTATTATTTTTTTATCGACAACCGATGTCGGTCGGCCAGAGTGTCTCCGATGAGCCGATCGCCCGGGACCTCGGTCGGCCGTCGTGCCTCGCGCGCCTTGATCGGCAGTAACTCGGTCGGCTGGAGGCTCCCTTGCGGCTCGGTCGGTCAGTTGTCGGTCAGCAAGCTTGTTCTTCAAACGTGGGTATCGACCCTGATCATCAATATCGAGTCTCGACGTCAATATTCGTACATCGGCTTTCATCAAAAGTTAATCAACTTCACTTTCAAACTTGAATATCGACCTTGAACATCGATATCGAACCTCGACATCAATATTCATACATCGACTTTCATTGAAAGTTAATCAACTTGATTTTCAAACTTGAATATCGACATTGATCATCGATATCGAACCTCGACATCAATCAGCTTGGTCATTCATGACTTTTATTTAAGGTTTTACTTAAAACCTTGATTAGCATCAATAATCCCGCATTTAGGACTAATTTCCTGACTAAACTTTCTTAAGCACGATTAGCTTCCAAAACTCAACTGGTTGCTCTGGTATAATGTCTTGCCGGATATTCACTTAAATTCCCCGTTTCTTTTCCAGAATTTCTCGAGTTATAACGACTCTTTCCATCTATAAAAGATAGCTTTTGCTCCTTTCTCATATATTATCGATACTTGACCTGTAAACGTGAACCGGGTTGTACTTCAACCTGCGGAAGCAGGTCATACTTTTCTTATAAAAGGAGTGGAGTATCCTTCATTTTCCTTCAATTCAAATTGGCTTTCGTGACCTTCTGGGCCTTAACTCGCTTGTTGAATCCGTTCATGGTTGTTGGTTATAATTGTTAGTATTGGTGCCCTAGAGGCAATGTATACATTATATTTATGTTTGAGTGATTTTATATATTTGATATATATATATTTATTATTGACTTTATTTACTGTGAAATAAATAAAGTATAATAAATGTCCTTAGAATCTTGATACAAATTGTATAGTTGCAAGTATGTGACTTCAACATGAGATTATATAATGATTGTATCATATTCTTAAATGTCCCTAGCCGAGTATTATTATTAATTAGGACAATAGTAATACACTGATGCTAGTATGATAATTGACTGATGACCACATCTCATTGGTCATAAGTATGAAGATACTAAAGGCAATGCATAGGTAACTGTACGAGTACAGGGTACTGGACAGACCCACAGTGAGATACATCATGGTAAATAATAAATGTGTCATATGTAATCTCACAGTGATAATGGTGTAATGATCCTTAGACCTGAAGTCGTTATAATTCTACATGAGAATTAATATATTTTGAATTCGTCAAAAGTTATCTTTAGCCGGATGATGATAAAGGTGAATATCGGATATATTATGAATCATGTGAGAAATATGAACGATCTAGATGGGATTAAAATCTCCTGATAAAGGAGTGATATTATCGGCCTCTTGTTTGAGTGAGACTATAAAATGCATGGCCATGCTCAAATGTTGATTTGATTAATAGTCTACTCATCGATCAAGAAAATGAAGATTAAATTATGAAGAGGATGACACATTACATGCCTCGAGTTTAATCTATAATATCATGATTTAAAGGGATTATATTACATGGAACAGTAGTCATAAAAGGTTAATTGAATCGTTGATTTAATTATTGTTTTATTGGGTAGCAATAATGTGTTACTAGACGCCGCTTATTGTTTATAATTTTATTAGAGAATAAAATTATTGCCAATGAAATAATAACCTACAGGGTCACACACAAAGAATGTTTAAAAGGGAAATTAATTTATTTCATGAATTTAAATTAATAATAATTTAAATTATGATTTTAAATTAATAATAAATAATAATTCGAATTTTATAAAATTAATTAAGTGAGACTTGATTAGTTAAAAAATAAAATTTGAAGATGTATTTTCTTGACTCATTTGATTAATTAAGTATGACTTAATTAATTTATTTAAATAAATAAGATTTGTTTAAATAAAAAATGGCCTAATTGTTTAAGGCTCCATCTTGCTTTATTTCTCTTTATAAGCCAAGAGTTGGCAAGTCTTTTAAAAAAACAACAAGCTGAAATTTTCAGTTGATAGACAAGGGAGAAGATCAAGCTCAAGTCAAGAACACATCCGGTTTATTTATTTTGGCTAGTACCAATTTCCGTGGCAAAATCGTTCGACGATTCAAGCAAGCATTCAAGTGTGGATACCGGTGGAGGAGTTATATTTTAGCTCTCAAGATCAACACTTTTAGCTCTCAAGATCAACAAGCTTGGACCTCCATTTGTCATCCATTGGAAAGCTTTAACAAGGTACAATCTTGTTCTTGAGAATTTTTTATACCATGATCATCATTTTATACATGGATCCGGGCTTTGGAATTCATTTTTAATTGTTATTTACGTATTATCCGCTGCGTTTTCATGCCCGAATTCCAACAATGGTATCAGAGCTACATGTATAAAAGGATGATTTGGTCTTGTGTTCTTGAAAATGAAACATACATGAATTTATGAAATTTTGCCATGCTTCATTTTAACATACAAAAGGTGATCTATAAATTGTTATAATTGTTTGTATGATGTTATAAATTGTTATAACATGTTTTGGATGATGTACTATATGCTAGATATCTTAAACACATCATTAGAATGTTTATAGAACTGATCAGGACTGTTAAGAAATCGATCTGCATAGCTTCTGGACATTCTGCAGTTTCTGGGAAAAAAAATCTTATGTACAGGTGTTACGCATTACCGTATTGCGTATCAGCAGAAACATACTGGAGTTGGGCATTCGTGTAATGCGCAACGGCAGAATAATACAGGTACTGCGCATTCTTGAAATGCGCATCAGCAGCAGGTAGAAGGTGCTGCGCATTTTTGACATGCGCGTCGGCTTTGTTTCAGACAGGTCACAGATCTCAGTGGACGTGTTTCACTGATTGGTTTTATTTAATAATTCTAACTTTTTCTATTCTAAAATTTCTTTTTGCTTTCACTTTAGAAAAGAATAGTTATTGGTTTTAATCATTAGATTCCTAATGTTTTTAATGATTAAAGTTTTAATAATTGAATATTTAAATTATGAATTTATATATTATTATTAATTCAAAATTTTATTAATTAATTTAATTTCGAATTTTATAATAAATTTAAATTATGAATTTGAATATTATTATTATTAATTCGAATTTAATTTTAATTATGTTTTTAATAATTGAATATTAAATTTCGAATTTAATATTATTATTAAATGCGATTTTGATTAATTTTAATTTTTAAATTCGATTTTTAATAATTAAAATTGATTTTAACTCCTTTTTAAATAATTAGGTATTTAAATTAAGGAGTTAAATATTAATCGATGTGATCATGATTAATGTGATGTCTATAATTGTTATATGAGCATGGTGCATTGGTTATGGCCTAAAGACCCGTAGAATAAATGTTGTAATTTTATTTATGGTCTGTAATAATTAAATACGACTTGCATGTCGTTATTCTTGTAATTATTATATCTCGAATGCAACTCGAGTTCTTTTGTAATGTATTTCAAAAACGAGCTTGGAGGCAATCAATGGAGGCTTAGGAAGCAATGAAGAATTTTGTAATAATTAGTTATTACAACCATAGATTGACCTTGATCTTTTCATTAGCTCGAAAAGATCGCATAGGATCGGGCCATAACCATCGCACGTTTAATTTTGCGTAACTGCACTTTACATATGATGCATGGATATATTAGATATATGTATGGATGCATGGATGTATGGATAATTTAGAATGTATGTATTAGATACGACACATATGCCATGTTTAAACAAGATAAAATTTGTAACGATTTAAGATTTAAACAAACGATCAAGATCGTTAAATTTTTCTAAAAATCCCTTAAGAAATATTAAGTTAAACAGATGCTTTCCAATAAATAACACTCATTAAATCCTAGATCATTGAGGAGTGGATTTGCCAAAGCAAGGGCTTCTCTTTTATCGTGGTGAGATGTGATTAAGTAAACAAGCTTACTTGAAATGTTATTATTGGGTCCAACTTAAATAAGTCGTCATAATAGGATTATGAACTTAGAAGCATAGAGTTTAGTGAAATCTATTAGATAGATCGGAGCAATATGTTGTTCACTAAGCTATCCAAGAGTTATATACGATATAATTGACATAACGGTCTACCTAAATAATCATATTTAAGAGGAAAGCCAAAGCTGACTTAAAATATGACGAAATATGGATGTTGGCTCACTAAGAAAGGTTTTATGGGAACCATTTTCCGAATTGATAGTAAGGGCTATTAATTTGATAAAAATAGTGGGAGGTATATTACGAATATGCTATAAATCAACTTGAACATAATTAGGTTTTACGAAACAGGCAAACTAACTCATTTTATGCGCTTTTACAAAATTGTAGATAATAAATGGCAAACAACACAAATCAGTTTTCGATACGATCAGTCCTAGAAAAGGAAAAGCTGACAGGGACGAACTTCCTGGATTGGTTTAGGAACTTGAGGATTGTCCTCAGGCAAGAGCGAAAGCTCTATGTCATTGAAGTTCCTCATCCAAATCCTCTTCCTGCTGGAGCCACACGTGCCGAGCATAATGCTTATCAGAAGCATTTGGATGACTCAACTGATGTGTCATGCCTTATGCTTGCATGCATGGCTCCTGAGATTCAAAAGCAACATGAGTTGATGAATGCTTATGAAATAATTGAGCACCTCAAAAGCATGTTTGAGGGACAAGCTCGACAGGAAAGATATGATACGAGCAAGGCATTGTATGCTTGTAAACAGGGAGAGCGAGACCCGGTTGGACCACACGTTCTTAAGATGATTGGGTATATTGAACAACTAGATACCTTTGGCTTCCCGATTGGTCCGGAGGCTCAAATAGATCTGATCTTACAATCACTTAACAAGAACTTCTCTCAATTCGTCATGAATTATAACATGAATGAGATAGATAAGACACCCACTGAATTGTTGGGCATGTTAAGAACTGCTGAAACCAACATTCAGAAGGAATCTCCTTCTCCCATGCTGATGGTGAACAAAGGAGGTGCCAAAGGGAAAAGAAAGTGGAAAGGCAATAAGAAGAGGAATGTATCCAAATCTGCTGCCAATCCTAATTCTGCTCCCAAGAAGGCTACCAAGCCTAAAGGTGGTGTCGAAAAGGGTGATTGTCACCACTGTGGTAAACCGGGAGACTGGAGGAGAAACTGTCATGCTTATTTGGAAGAGCTGAAGAAGAAGAAGGCTGCTGGTCAGACTTCTACTTCAGGTATTTATGTTATAGAAGTCAATTTGTCTACTTCTACATCTTGGGTATTGGATACTGGATGTGGTTCTCACATTTGTATAAATGTGTAGGAACTGCAAAGGAGTAGGACACTGGCTAAGGGAGAGGTAGACCTACGAGTTGGCAACGGAGCAAAGGTTGCTGCTTTGGCTGTAGGGACTTACCATTTATCATTGCCCACTGGGCTTATATTAAGACTTGAAAACTGTTTGTATGTGCCTTCTATTTGTACAAACATTATTTCTGTTTCTTGTTTGGACAAGAAAGGTTTTGCATTTACTTTTAAGGACAATGGTTGCTCTTTTGGTTTGAATGACATTACCTATGGTGTTGCACATTTATTTAACGGTTTGTATGTTCTTAATTTAGATACTCCTATCTTGAACGTAAATAACAAACGACTTAAAACAAATGACTCAAATCAAACATACCTTTGGCACTGTCGTCTAGGCCATATAAACGAAAAACGCATTTCCAAGTTACATCAAGATGGTTTCTTGGATCAGTTTGATTTTGAATCATATGATGAATGCGAGGCTTGTTTACTAGGCAAGATGACTAAAGCTCCTTTTACCGGACAGGGTAAGAGGGCCACCGTACGACTAGAACTAATACATAGCGATGTATGTGGTCCTATGAGATCGATGGCAAGGGGTGGCTATTTCTACTTCATTATGTTTACTGATGATTTCAGTAGATACGGATATGTGTATCTTTTGAAGAACAAATCCGAAGCATTTGAAAAGTTCAAAGAGTATAAGGCAGAAGTAGAAAAGCAAACTGGCGAAAGCATAAAAACTCTAAGATCTGATCGATGAGGTGAATACTTAAGCCATGAGTTTAAGAACTATTTGAGGGAGTGTGGTATTGTATCACAACTCACTCCTCCTGGAACACCACAATGGAATGGGGTTTCTGAAAGGAGGAATCGTACCTTGTTGGACATGGTGCGATCAATGATTAGTCAAGCAGATCTTCCAATTAGTTTCTGGGGTTATGCCCTGGAAACGGCTGCATATACACTAAACCGTGTTCCTACTAAAACGGTTCAACAAACTCCATATGAGATATGGACAGAAAAACGTCAAAGCATGTCCTTTATGAAAGTATGGGGATGTGAATCGTTTGTGAAACGCCTAATGTCAGACAAGCTTGGACCGAAATCTGAGAAATGTAATTTTGTGGGATACCCAAATGAAACAAAGGGTTATTCTTTCTATAATCCTTCAGAGAACAAAGTAATTGTTGCTCGAACTGCTGTATTTTTAGAAAGAAAGCTAGTCTCTAGAAAAGACAATGGGAGGAAAATAGATCTCGATGAAGATCGAGAACCACTTGATAACATTGAACCTGAGATGGAGCATGAGCAAGATATACAAGATAACACTGCTCAAGAAACACAGGTTGTTCGTAGATCTAGTAGGACTCGCTATGATTCAAGAAGAAATTATGGATTTCTCCTAATTGAAAATGACGATGTGATGCTCATAGATCAAGATGAGCCTCTTACCTATCAAGATGCTATGAACTCACCAGACTCTAAGAGATGGCAAGAAGCCATGAATTCTGAAATGGATTCCATGTATGAAAACCAAGTATGGACTTTGGTTGATCCACCTGAAGGGGTAAAACCTATCGAGTGCAAATGGATTTTCAAGAAGAAAATCGACATGAAAGGTAATATACAGACCTATAAAGCTCGACTGGTTGCAAAAGGTTTCAAACAAATTCATGGTATTGACTATGATGAAACCTTCTCACCAGTAGCAATGATAAAATCCATCAGAATTATGCTTGCAATAGCGGCTTACTATGATTACGAGATATGGCAGATGGATGTCAAAACAGCCTTCCTTAATGGAAGCCTTGAAGAGGATGTGTACATGACACAACCTGAAGGTTTTAGAAATCCAAAGGATGCTGGAAAAGTATGTAAGCTGCGTAGATCCATTTATGGATTGAAGCAGTCCTCTCGGAGATGGAACATCCGGTTTGATGAAATAGTCAAAGGTTTTGGCTTTATTCAGAACATGGATGAACCATGTGTTTACAAAAAGTTTAGTGGGAGCCATGTGGCATTCCTAGTATTATATGTCGATGATATATTAATAATAGGGAATGACATTCCTTCTCTACAGGCTGTAAAGACTTGGTTAGGACAAAGTTTCTCTATGAAAGACTTGGGCGAGGCTACCTATAAATTAGGGATCAAGATCTATAGAGATAGATCAAGAAGATTAATCGGCTTAAGCCAGAGTACATATATTGACAAAATTTTGCATCGTTATGGAATGCAAGATGCAAAAAGGGGATATGTCCCTGTATCTCATGGGATAACGATCTCAAAAGAGAATGGTCCTAAATCATTAGATAATAAAGACCGCATGAGTAAGATTCCATATGCTTCAGCAATTGGATCTATCATGTATGCAATGATATGTACTCGTCCGGATGTTTCGTATGCTTTGAGCATGACGAGCAGATACCAGTCTAATCCAGGTGAAGGTCACTGGACGGCGGTCAAGAATATTCTTAAGTACTTGAAAAGGACTAAGGATTCATTCTTGGTGTATGGAGGAGAAGAGAAGCTAACGGTAAAGGGTTACACGGATGCTAGTTTTCAGACTGACAGAGATGACTTTGTGTCTCAGTCTGGATTTGTGTTTTGCCTAAATGGAGGTGCTGTAAGCTGGAAAAGTTCGAAGCAAGAGACAGTAGCTGATTCTACAATGGAATCCGAGTATATTGCTGCATGTGAGGCAGCCAAGGAAGCTGTATGGTTACGGAAGTTCATTATAGAGCTTGGTGTCGTTCCATCGATCGTAGATCCCATAGATCTTTACTGCGATAATAATGGAGCTATAGCACAAGCCAAGGAGCCGAGAGCTCATAGCAGAACAAAGCATATACTTCGGAGATATCACCTTATTCGAGAAATAAATGATAGAGGGGATATTCACATATGTAAAGTGCATACTGATGATAATATTGCAGACCCGCTGACTAAGGCTCTGTCGCAGCAGAAGCATGAATGTCACACTAGTAGCATGGGTATTCGATACATGGGTGATTGGCTCTAGTGCAAGTGGGAGATTGTTAGTATTGGTGCCCTAGAGGCAATGTATACATTATATTTATGTTTGAGTGATTTTATATATTTGATATATATATGTTTATTATTGACTTTATTTACTGCGAAATAAATAAAGTATAATAAATGTCCTTAGAATCTTGATACAAATTGTATAGTTGCAAGTATGTGACTTGAACATGAGATTATATAATGATTGTATCATATTCTTAAATGTCCCTAGCCGAGTATTATTATTAATTAGGACAATAGTAATACACTGATGCTAGTATGATAATTGACTGATGACCACATCTCATTGGTCATAAGTATGAAGATACTAAAAGCAATGCATAGGTAACTGTACGAGTACAGGGTACTGGACAGACCCACAGTGAGATACATCATGGTAAATAATAAATGTGTCATATGTAATCTCACAGTGATAATGGTGTAATGATCCTTAGACCTGAAGTCGTTATAATTCTACATGAGAATTAATATATTTTGAATTCGTCAAAAGTTATCTTTAGCCGGATGATGATAAAGGTGAATATCGGATATATTATGAATCATGTGAGAAATATGAACGATCTAGATGGGATTAAAATCTCCTGATAAAGGAGTGATATTATCGGCCTCTTGTTTGAGTGAGACTATAAAATGCATGGCCATGCTCAAATGTTGATTTGATTAATAGTCTACTCATCGATCAAGAAAATGAAGATTAAATTATGAAGAGGATGACACATTACATGCCTCGAGTTTAATCTATAATATCATGATTTAAAGGGATTATATTACATGGAACATTAGTCATAAAAGGTTAATTGAATCGTTGATTTAATTATTGTTTTATTGGGTAGCAATAATGTGTTACTAGACGCCGCTTATTGTTTATAATTTTATTAGAAAATAAAATTATTGCCAATGAAATAATAACCTACAGGGTCACACACAAAGAATGTTTAAAAGGGAAATTAATTTATTTCATGAATTTAAATTAATAATAATTTAAATTATGATTTTAAATTAATAATAAATAATAATTCGAATTTTATAAAATTAATTAAGTGAGACTTGATTAGTTAAAAAATAAAATTTGAAGATGTATTTTCTTGACTCATTTGATTAATTAAGTATGACTTAATTAATTTATTTAAATAAATAAGATTTGTTTAAATAAAAAAATGGCCTAATTGTTTAAGGCTCCATCTTGCTTTATTTCTCTTTATAAGCCAAGAGTTGGCAAGTCTTTTAAAAAAAACAACAAGCTGAAATTTTCAGTTGATAGACAAGGGAGAAGATCAAGCTCAAGTCAAGAACACATCCGGTTTATTTATTTTGGCTAGTACCAATTTCCGTGGCAAAATCGTTCGACGATTCAAGCAAGCATTCAAGTGTGGATACCGGTGGAGGAGTTATATTTTAGCTCTCAAGATCAACACTTTTAGCTCTCAAGATCAACAAGCTTGGACCTCCATTTGTCATCCATTGGAAAGCTTTAACAAGGTACAATCTTGTTCTTGAGAATTTTTTATACCAAGATCATCATTTTATACATGGATCCGGGCTTTGGAATTCGTTTTTAATTGTTATTTACGTATTATCCGCTGCGTTTTCATGCCCGAATTCCAACAATAATCAACCTTTCATTCTCATTCTATGATGTCAAAATGATGAAGTCCCTTAGTTCTTGCCCCCCTTGCTATATATGGTCGAGGTCTTGCTTCTCAGTTGATCATTCAAGAAGTCCCCTTGCCACTCAGCACTTGACTTCAAGTCTGGTGTGCCTTGTGTGACAGCCCCAGATCCGGGGTCAGGAATCCGGGCCATCATACTCCAATTTCCATTTATTAACAATATCTCTTGATCTCTTTTTTTTATACTATTTAATACTCACACAAATGACCCCACACTAATATCATCACACACACCAGTCATATGCTCAGAGAACAACATCCATTAATGATAGTAGTTTAAGATAAACTATTATTACAATCCCAGAATACCATCTATTACACCCATATATAAGTATATACTACCTTGAGAACAGGTGTCGATACTTTCTCATAAGGTAGACTTCCCCTTTACCCTCTTCCGGGTTGTACTGCGACGTTTCATCACCTGATCTAGCTGTTATATAAATAAACAGCAAGAGTGAGCTATTGTAACAGCCCGACTTTTCGGACTATTAATTCTAAATCAAAAACTAAAAAAAAAAAAATTTTATTAATCCAAAAGTCCATTACAAAGGTACTTATTACAAAAGCGCAGCTAACAATGATAATCTAATCCGAATCTAAGATCCTTGAACTCCAATGCTATCCAAATCGATCTTACATCGAACCTGAAAATTGTAAGTAATGAGCTATACAGCCCAGCAAGTAACCAATCGATCCAACTAGTAAGGCCAAGTAACACATATAATACAAGATAGTGTAATATTCAATACGATATAATAACGATATACGAAACAATCACTTATGATGCACTTATTCTTAATCGATACAAGTCGATAGCACATAACAACAATAACTTGAAACCCATAATTCATACCACGACCACTACAACCCGGTGATAACGGTCCTAAATTTTCAGAAAACTGCCACTACAACCCGGTGACTCGGTCCTTATTCTTATTTTCGCAAACCATGGCATAAATCAGAATTCCAAAATTATCGTATAGACACCACACAGATACACAAATACATGTAACTTCAAATATAATCACTTATCCCAAATTTTGATAACAAATACGTACACATAACACATAATTTTGAAAACACTAGAAAGAACGATCAGAAACTTACCTCTACACGGAAACTCAAGAATCAAATCATCCTATCCAATTCTGACCAGACCTGTATTTACCCTTTTTGACCCTCTAAACGATGTTTTCTTGAAAAACTCAAAGAAGGAAAGTTGTAGAGCACGAAAAGACCTTTCCGAAAAGTCCAGAATCAACGAATTCTGACATACGATGAATTTTTTACGAATTTTACAAGACTGCTGATTTGTGTGTAAAAAAAACCCTACGAATTTTGATAATAAAGATGAAGAAGGAGAATATGATGTATTTATAATGTTACAAAACCCTATGTCTAAACCTACAAGTTATCTGTATTCAAATCCGATCCATATTTTAGGCCCAATTAAGCTAAACCAATTTTAAATCCTATTTATTATCTAATTTTAATCCTTTTTATTCTCTTATTCTTTATTAATATTATTCTAAAAATTACGGGATATTACATACTACCCTCCTTAAAAAGAATTTGGTCCCCAAATTCACAACAGTCCTAAACTCCAAAAAGTTCGTGATACATCTTCCTAAAGTCTAGTCCTAAGGATCGCATCCTAGAGAATGTACTAGTCCCATACCTAACACACTCCGAAGGACAGCTTGCTCTTGATACCAACTGTAACAGCCCGACTTTTCGGACTATTAATTCTAAATCAAAAACTAAAATAAAACAAATTTTATTAATCCAAAAGTCCATTACAAAGGTACTTATTACAAAAGCGCAGCTAACAATGATAATCTAATCCGAATCTAAGATCCTTGAACTCCAATGCTATCCCAATCGATCTTACATCGAACCTGAAAATTGTAAGTAATGAGCTATACAGCCCAGCAAGTAACCAATCGATCCAACTAGTAAGGCCAAGTAACACATATAATACAAGATAGTGTAATATTCAATACGATATAATAACGATATACGAAACAATCACTTATGATGCACTTATTCTTAATCGATACAAGTCGATAGCACATAACAACAATAACTTGAAACCCATAATTCATACCACGACCACTACAACCCGGTGATAACGGTCCTATATTTTCAGAAAACGGCCACTACAACCCGGTGACTCGGTCCTTATTCTTATTTTCGCAAACCATGGCATAAATCAGAATTCCAAAATTATCGTATAGACACCACACAGATACACAAATACATGTAACTTCAAATATAATCACTTATCCCAAATTTTGATAACAAATACGTACACATAACACATAATTTTGAAAACACTAGAAAGAATGATCAGAAACTTACCTCTACACGGAAACTCAAGAATCAAATCATCCTATCCAATTCTGACCAGACATGTATTTACCCTTTTTGACCCTCTAAACGATGTTTTCTTGAAAAACTCAAAGAAGGAAAGTTGTAGAGCACGAAAAGACCTTTCCGAAAAGTCCAGAATCAACGAATTCTGACATACGATGAAAATTCTACGAATTTTACAAGACTTCTGATTTGTGTGTAAAAAAAACCCTACGAATTTTGATAATAAAGATGAAGAAGGATAATATGATGTATTTATAATGTTACAAAACCCTATGTCTAAACCTAAAAGTTATCTGTATTCAAATCCGATCTTATTTTAGGCCCAATTAAGCTAAACCAATTTTAAATCCTATTTATTATCTAATTTTAATCCTTTTTATTCTCTTATTCTTTATTAATATTATTCTAAAATTACGTGATATTACAGCTATAATAGCTCAGCAAGATAAATTTTGTAAACTAGCATCAAAGAAAAATATATATATATATATATATATATATAAATAAACTGAAAATTCAATATAATAATTCAAGCGAAAAATTTATCCTTAATTACTCCACATAACCTTTCATTTTCGTTTATAAGAAAAAGACATATAGAATAATATGATATCAGTTTCTCTTCTAAACAAAATAATAATCTATACTTCATCTCAATATAATATCCCAGATAATATAACATTTGAGTAAAATCTTTCAATATAATCTTTTCATTTCCTTTTTATACAACAATCATATATATAAATAATATAAAATCATTTTGTCTATTGTCCATAAAGTAATTCCATACTTTCATACCATTTTCCCTTTTTCAGTATATCAATCTGAAAACCATTATCAATTCTTTCTTTTAAATACTTTGGGGATATCTGCTAGCGCCAGATACGTAGGACGGTGATCAGTCGCCTGACCGTACCTGCTCTCTGTTTTCTACTAGTAGAAGGGATGATCCCACCTGGTAATCAACCCTGGAGGAAGGCCACCTGCTACATCCTCCTTCGGAAACTCTTGGGCGGTAATAAAATATTGGGTGCCGGACTGTGCAACTCCCACACAGCCTCTTACGCAATATTGGGTGTCGGACTGTGCAACTCCCACACAGCCTCTTACGCAAAAATTGGGTGCCGGACTGTGCAACTCCCACATAGCCTCTTACGCATACTGTTGCAATCCCCCTTTTTCAAATCGTTATTCCATGTATAAAACATCATTCCATATTTTCCATTTTTCCGTTTTCATTTCCATTCACATTTCCATTCACATTTCCATTCATATATCATTTCCATTCTCATATATCATTACCTTTCATATATATACATCGTAATACTTTGATTATGACTCAGACATCTCTTCCGTATTTAATAAAATCAAATATTCTATTAAATACATAAGCTATTCCTTTTATCTTTAAAGTATTAAATAATATTCAAATAATATTTATTAAATCACAAATGTTTAAAGATTATAAATAACAGAAGATTATAAACCATATAACCCTAGATAACAACTGATACCATTCATTTTCATATCCTTTTTATACCATAAATCATATTGGCTCCATTCATATTCATATCCATATCCACAATCCATATCCGTAATCCATATTCAAATACATCTCCCTTTAATTTCCAAAATCAGGAAACAATATTATAGTAATAATAGAATCACATATATATTCCATGAAATCATTTTTCTTTGAAGATAAATAATTTTTCAAAGTAAAGATAGAAGAAATCTTGGCTCGATATCTAATCCCAAGAGGAATGATCCGGTGTTCGTCTCGAGTATCTATAGAAACGAAAAGGATCACCATCAGAATATATTCCACTTAACCACCTAACCCTTATATAGCAATACCCTTGACACATAATATATGTTTAGCATATCATTAATAGCCCAAAAGTTCCAAGAACTTAACCATTTTTAGACTCAATAAAAGTTTCAGCGATTTACACCATTTCCTTTAGGATTCCTTATCGACCACACTCGACTGTAAAAATTCTCAAAAAATATAAATTTCGAATTTTCACCCGAGGTCAGTGGGTAATGCTTCTCTGATCACCCTACTATATCCTCCCAAAATTTCATAATTTTTAAGAATGTCTAAGTATGTCAATTATAGCCTCAAAGTTGACACAATTTCATTTTCTCGGTTTCTGAACAACTTTCACTAAAACGTTCATAACTCGTTAACCGTTAACTCAATTGATGCACCGTTTTTGCGTGCACGATCTAGGAAACATTTAGAACAAAACCATGTAAAGTATTTTTCCAACGCCACAGAAAATCTGTTCGAAGTTACTGTTCACAGAAGGTTAGTTGATGAACAGTGATTTCGCGTAACTTTCATTAAAACTTTGATATCTCCTAAACCGTTCATCAGATTTTGACGTACTTTATATCAAAACGATCTATGAACCAAGCTATATCTTACCATGATCAGTTGGTACCTTTTAATGACCTTTAACAGTTTGAAACTCTGTCTTAAAAACAGGGCAGTTTTTGTTCTAACGAAAACCGGGCATTATAACGTCTATATTTTCTCACTTTCCATATTTTCACTCCTCCAATCCATCATCCCACACATATACCATTCCCTACACCATGTGGTAATCATACCAACCATGGTTACAAGCACACACAACACTTCCATATCCAATTAAATCACTTGTAAACACACATAACATCATGATTTCATGCTTAATATACACTTAACCACTAAACTAACTATAAATCATCATAAACTCAAGATAATACTAAGGGTCCATGAACTCCATACCTTCCTTGAAGCTTGAACACTCTTAAAAAAGGCTTGTAGTCCTTGAGAAGCCTTGATATAACCTTATAACACCTTAACTAACAAGAAACATCAAGAACATACTTAGAATTTTTTGGAGCTATAATACCCCAGCTGAAAGAACATGAAAAACGAGCCCCTTACCTTGCTTTTCTGAATGAGGATTCTAAAGATGAGTTGTAGAGCATCTCAATACCTTTCCAACAAGCTATAGAACACAAAAATACATTGAGAAATGAAGGCTCTAGAGCGGTTTTACTGGACTGCTGTCTTTTTACCCGAAAATGGAGAAAATGAAGATTTTTGTGTTGATTTTGATCTTATCTTGGCTAAATTCTTGATAATTCTAGAATTTAATAGAAGCTTGAAGAGTTTTGTGGATAAAAACCATGTGAAAGTACTAATTTGCCCCTAACCAAGATTAGTGGAATGTGATGTAAGCAAGTGATGTCACTTGGATGATTCTAAATTCTCATTTCTTGATTTTCTAACTAAAATGCTAATAATCTTAGTAAATAATAATGTGGTATATATCCTTGTTATATTAATAATATTGGTTATTTTATGTTAGATATTGATTCAAGTGATGATCAGGATCTGGGCATTACTGATCAGATACTGATGCTGACGTCATTAGTAATACAATGTCAGTATTGGACTATCATCAGGATTAGAAGCTGGTCAGTATTTCGTGAAGATTCTCATCAGACCAGAGATCAAGGAAGATTGATATGTCGGTTCCTAGATTGTAGGAATGCAGCTATCATACAAGATATGCATTCAGAGATATATGTAATTGATTTAGAATATCTTGTAATTGATAGTGTAACTGTGTACTCTATATAAACAAAGTTTAGGTTTTACATTAAAGTAATCGCTTACACGATTTATCTTGTAACCTAGCAGCTCTTAAGAACATAAGAATTTCTTAAGAGAGTTTTGTAACAGTTTTATATCAGAATTAATAAAGCTGTTATTGATTCATACTTGTGTTATTTGTTTAAGTCGAAAATCTTATACAATTGTATTCAACCCCCCTTCTACAATTGTTATTTACTGGGCAACAATTGGTATCAGAGCGAAACTGATTAATATTAATCAGAAACGATCTTAAGATGTCGACAAGCAAGTATGAAAGCATCAAAATTCCAATTCTCAAGAAAACTGAGTATCCAACATGGAAAGTGAAAATGATGATGTATCTGGAAGCAACTGATCCTGACTATCTTGATAGGATCAATGATGGACCATTTCTTCCAACAAGACTAGTTGCAAGAACAGAGACTGTTGCTGAACACTATGTCATTAAGGCAAAGAGTGAGTGGACGACAGAGGAAAAGGCTCAAGTACTCAAAGATGCAAAGGTAAAAAAATATTTTGCATAACAGTCTTGATAATGTCATGTCAAACAGGGTAATAGCATGCAGGACTGCAAAGGAAATTTGGGATACTTTGGAAACTCAATGTCAAGGTACTGAATCTATCAAAAGAAACAGAAGGGCTCTATTGATTCAGGAGTATAAGCAGTTCGATGCTAAATCTGATGAAAGCCTTACTGATATGTATGATAGATTCTTGACTTTACTGAACAATCTATCACTAGTTGGCAAAGAGTATGATCCAGAGGACTCAAATACCAAGTTTCTCAGAGCTCTAACTGAGGAGTGGGATACTCAAGCTTCAATCATAAGGCATCAATATGATTTGAAGATGTTGTCTCTTGATGAAGTCTATGGGATGCTAAGAACCCATGATCTTGAGGTTCAACAAAGGAAGAACAAGAAAAATGTCAAAGCAAAATTTGTTGCTTTGAATGTTGAATCAAAATCAAAGGGAAAAGCTGAGGAGGTTTCTATCAGAAAGAGTAGAGTGAAAGAGTCAATTCCTGATGACTCATCATCAGATACTGATACTGAGTCTGATCCTGATACTGATGATGACTCTATTGATTCTGATATGATGGAAATGGTTGCTATGATAGTCAAGGGCTTCAAAAAGATGAAGTTCAGAAAGGCTAGGAAGCAAGGGAAATTTCAGAAGAAAACCTTCAATGCTGACAAAGACAGGTACAAGAAGAAAGAAGATAAAAGTAGCAAATTTGACAAGTCAAAAATCAGATGTTATAACTGTGATGGAATGGGTCATTTTGCAACTGAGTGCAAGAAGACCAAAACCAAAGCTCTCATTTCTTCAAGCAAGGATTGGATGGACTCATCATCTGACTCTGAAGAAGAGAAAGTGAATTATGCTTTGATGGCTAAAATTGATGAGACTTCTGCTGGTGAAAATAAGGTATCTGAAATTTTGTTTGATTTTGATACTAATAATGTCTCTGAGCTAAGATCCTTTTTAAAATCTCTGCATATTAGTTTTAGGAGTCAATCTCTTGAAAATACTAGAATAAAATCTGAAATGGCAGAGGTTGTTAAGAGAAATGATCATCTAGAAGTAGAGTTAATTTTCTTGCAGGAAGTTCAAGCAGAATGTGATAATGCTAAACACATGAAACTTGAAACAGAGTTTAAATGTAATGAACTTGAAATGCAACTTAAAGAGGCAAATGAAAAACTCAGAACCTGGACACATTCTGGTACAAAAATTCATGAAATTATTACTGATAAAAACTGGAAAGAGTGTCTAGGTTATAAGCCAGAGAATGAGAAAAAGGATAAAGAAAAAGTTGTTTCATCTAAGCCAGGAAGAGTTATAGTAGATGACTCAACAAATCCAAAAACCTACAGATATGTTACAGACAGTACTAAAACCAAATTAAAACCTGTTAATTATGTGTATCCAGAAATTCCCAAATCTACTTCAGAAAAGGGATCTACTTCTACACAACATTCTGAGTCTAGAACTGTCAAAAACAAAAATGTAGGTCTTTTGTCCAAGAAACAATTGAGGGATAGAATCTGTGATGTAACAGATAGGAAGAGAGTTCCAACTGTCAAAAGGAACAGGAATGGTAAAGTTGGAATAAACAAGGAGAATAATTATAAGTATATTCCAAATGCACCAAGAAAAGTATGCTTTAACTGTGGTAACTCTAATCATCTTGCTATTGATTGCAGGAGGAGTAAAAAGAAGCCAACTGTAGTTCCTAAGTCTGACATTAGGAATAAATCAGTATTTTATAAACCACAGAATCCTTGTTTTCATTGTGGCAGTAAATGGCATTCTATTTATACATGTGAAGAATACCATAATTTGTACTATAATTATTATGAGCCTTTGCCTAAGTTCAATAAAAGTGCAAATTTTGGAAAAACAAAGAACTTGAATAATGCATCTGTTAAGAAAAAGATTAATTCTGATGGACTTAATCCTGATGAAGGTGTCTTTACAAGAAAATCTTCTGCTGCTAAAAATGTTAAGTTGCATGAAAAGAGAACCCAACAAGTGTGTGTTCTTAAAAATTCTAACTGAGTTCTTTGTGATTCTGATTGCAGGGTAAAAAGAAAAATGTGTTAGTCATGGATAGTGGATGCTCTGTGCACAAGACTGGAGACAAAACCTTGCTATCAAAATTTGAGGAGAAGGCTGGCCCAACTGTGTCTTATGGAGATGGCAATATTGGACAAACTTTGGGATATGGCAGTATTGTAATTGGAAATGTCATCATTGATAAAGTAGCTCTGGTGAAAGGACTCAAGCACAATCTGTTAAGTGTCAGTCAAATCACAGACAGAGGTTATCGTGTCAATTCCAATGATACTCATTTTGAAGTTATCAGCAAATCTTCAGGAAAGGTTGCATTAACTGGTCAAAGACATGGTAACATTTATGAAGCCAACATTCACACCAATACTGAAAATCCAACTACATGCCTCATCAGTAAAGCTTCTGTAGATGAAAGTTGGAATTGGCATAAGAAGCTTTCTCATCTCAACTTCAACAATATAAATGAGTTGGTTAAGAAAGACTTGGTAAGAGGATTACCAAAGGCACTATATACTCCTGATGGACTCTGTGATGCTTGTCAGAAGGCTAAACAGAGAAGGACATCATTCAAGAGTAAATCTGAATCCTCAATTGATGAACCATATCACATGCTTCACCTTGACTTGTTTGGACCAGTGAATATTATGTCCATCAGTAAGAAAAGGTATACTCTAGTCATTGTTGATGAATATACTAGATTTACCTGGGTTTATTTTCTGCACAAAAAAGATGAAACTGCTGAGATACTGCTGGACCATGTGAGACTTATCGAAACTGGCACAAAATACAAAGTCAAGATTCTGAGAAGTGATAATGGGACTGAATTCAAGAATTCAGCAATGGAAGAGTTCTGCAAATACAAAGGAATAGTTCAACAATTCTCTGCTCCTGGCACACCTCAGCAAAATGGAGTAGTTGAAAGAAAGAACAGGACTCTTATTGAAGCTGGCAGAACTATGTTGGAGGAAGCTAAACTACCTACATATTTCTGGGCAGAAGCAGTCAACACAGCTTGCTACACACAGAACATCACTCTAATCAACAAACATGGTGTAACTCCTTATCAGATGATCAAGGAAAAGAAGCCAAGTTTGAAGCATTTACATGTGTTTGGCTGCAAGTGCTTTGTTCTAAGACCTCATCCTGAACAGCTAGGAAAATTTGAGACAAAAGCTGATGAGGCCATCTTTATTGGCTATCCAACAACAAGAGCCTTTAAAGTCTACAATCTAAGAACAAAGACAGTCATGGAGTCTATTAATGTATCTTTTGATGATAGAAAGATAACAGGAATAAAAGAAGACTCTCATGATAGTTTGATTTTTGCAAATGAAGCTACCAAGAATTCTGATGAAGTCATGTCAGATACTGATACTCTGTCAGATCCTGACGATCGATCAATTCCTGATCAAACACCTGTTACTGATGATGACTCAAATAATGCAAATGTTGAGGGGGAGCAAGAGCAAGACATCACCAGTACTGATACAACTCAAACATCAAGTAGAGACTCATCAGAAACAGATTCAAGTGACAATCCTGATAGTATATCAGGAAGAGATAGCACTATCTCAGGGGGAGCTTCTAGCAATTCTAGTTCTTTTGAAGATAACACCAATCCAGGGGGAGCATCCAGTTCAAGAAATGACTTACCATCAGCAAGGAAATGGACTAAAAGTCATACTCCTGATTTAATCATTGGGAATCCTGAAGCAGGTGTTAAGACAAGAAGTGCAACTCAAAATGAATGCTTATATAATAACTTTCTGTCAAAGGAGGAGCCTAAGAAAGTTGAAGATGCACTTAAGGATGCTGATTGGGTGACATCTATGCAAGAAGAACTGAATGAGTTTGAAAGAAATGAAGTCTGGAAACTTGTACCAAGACCCAAGGGAAGGTCTATTGTAGGTACAAAGTGGGTATTCAGAAACAAGACTGATTCAGATGGCACAATTGTGAGGAACAAAGCAAGACTAGTAGCAAAGGGGTATTCTCAACAGGAAGGAATAGATTATGATGAGACTTTTGCTCCTGTTGCAAGACTAGAGGCCATCAGAATTTTTCTGGCATATGCAGCCCACAAGAAGTTCAAAGTATTCCAGATGGATGTAAAAAGTGCATTTCTCAATGGAGAATTGGAAGAGGAAGTATATGTTGAGCAACCTCCTGGCTTCATTGATCTCAAGTATCCAGATCATGTCTATAGACTGGATAAAGCACTTTATGGACTAAAGCAAGCTCCAAGAGCCTGGTATGAAACCCTAGCTCAATTCTTACTGGAAAGTGGATTCAATAGAGGTACAATTGATAAAACCTTGTTTTATTTGAATCATGGTAAGGATTTGCTGTTAGTTCAAATATATGTTGATGATATCATTTTTGGGTCAACTAACACTAAGTTGTGTGAGAAGTTTTCAAAGCTAATGCAGTCTAGATATCAAATGAGCATGATGAGAGAAATGAGCTATTTCTTAGGTCTGCAAGTTAAACAGACTGATGATGGGATTTTTATCAATCAGTCAAAGTACACAAAGAATTTACTAAAAAGGTTTAACATGCAAGACAGCTCTACAGCTTCAACTCCTATAGCTACAGCTACAAAGCTTGATCCTGATCAAGGAACAGAGGTAGATGTAACCAACTACAGAGGGATGATTGGCTCACTCTTATATCTAACTGCTAGCAGACCAGATATCATGTATGCAACCTGTCTATGTGCAAGATTTCAAGCAAATCCCAAGGAACCACATCTCATAGCTGTGAAAAGAATTTTCAGATATCTAAAGGGCACTTCTTCTCTTGGTCTTTGGTACGCTAGAGAATCAGACTTTAGTTTATGTGGTTACTCAGATGCTGATTTTGCAGGATGCAAAATAGACAGGAAAAGTACTTCAGGCAGTTGTCAGTTTCTTGGAGGAAGACTAGTTTCTTGGTTTAGTAAAAAGCAAAAGTCTATCTCCACATCAACTGCAGAAGCTGAGTACATTGCTGCTGGAAGCTGTTGTGCTCAGATCATGTGGATGAGAAATCAGCTAATGGACTATGGTTTGTCATTTTCAAAAATACCTATTTATTATGATAACCAAAGTGCTATTGCTATGACAGGAAATCCAGTTCAACATTCTCTTACAAAGCACATCAGTATCAGGTATCACTTCATAAGAGAACAAGTACTGGAAGGGACAATTGAACTTCATTTTGTTCCTACTGATCAACAGTTAGCTGATATATTCACCAAGCCACTACCTGAGACTACTTTTACAAAGTTGGTGAATGAACTTGGAATGATAAACTATGGCAGTAATTGAGATAAAGAAGTCATCAGATACTGAAAACTTGCAAATACTGATGGAAAGCCAATCCTGACAGTAGTCAACGTCGAATCCTGATGCAACGATTCGATCATCAGTATTATGTTCAGAATCTAACTATCTTCGTTTTATCTCAATTTCCTGATTCAAGCTATGATTAATGTTATTGAACTCCTGATAATGTGATCACTTTAATTAGTCCTCATATTTATTTCTCAGATAACATGATAAATCAGGAAAAACATTGAATAGAATAGAAAAACTGAATTTTTCATTGATAATAAGAAAGAGATTACATTCAAAGATTACATCTTTTTTGTTCTCTATCTACTAATCTATTCAACAGGAAATAAAAGACCAATCCACTCCATTGTTAGTAGCCATCCCAGATCCCATCTTTGCCACTTTGTTTGGGTGGAAGTTGACAGGGATAAGGTTATTTTTGGTGACATATTCATTAACAATGGTTGATGGAATTGGATGAGGATGCCTTAGATGAAAGCCATGCTAATGTTGCTTGGAGGGCAGCATCGATGTCGATCACTTTTGCAGGTTTTTCCTTCTCGATTTCTTCGAGACCTGCATCCATCTGCAACCAGAGAGTTTCAAGTTGTCTTTCCCAGTCGAAAGCATCAAACTCTTCACGAGTATAGCTAAATATATCTCTTTTCTCTAAGAGATGGAGATTTTTCTCTTTGATTGTAAGGTTCGACATTGTTGTAAAATTTTGCTGTGAAAGGTTTTTCTTATTTTTCTTTCAGGAGAGAATGAAGGGTTAAGGAAGTAAGTGGACAAGTTTCTAAGATTAAATAGAGAAGGGTGGTACAAGAATATGAAATGATTCATATTTCTGGTGTAAGTACCAGGTATTATTCGATTGTGATGTTTTAAATTTCTTTATTTAAAACAAAATTACCATGTTTTATTTTAATCACAATCTTATTTCTTGAATAATACAAGCGCGTGTGTTTCACTCGATTATTACATATAGTTACAGATGTAAGTCGTGACGCGTGCAATCATCACCACTATCTCACGTAATTTGGTCCATTACTCGAGTATAAACGAATGGTTTACTGACACCTATTTTTGAGAAATCATAAGTATTGTCCAAATATCAATTCAGTTTTCTAATTGATTTATTATTCTCAAAACCATCAGTAAAACATCGTCTCTCTATCTTTGCACTCTCAAACCCTAATTTCAAAATTAGCACAATTCGTGTGTTTGAAATTCAAATGGAGAATTTATCTTTCATGAACAGCAAGGTGGTAATCAATGGAGTTACTTTTAACACAAATAACTTCACTGCAGTTCTAGATCATCAGGACTTGCCTAATGATTTCCACATTATTCAGGACTTTTTGGCCTCAAGCCCAATCAATTTTGCTCTAACCCAACCTGCCAAGATATCTTTTAAGTCTGTAATGTAGGTTTGGAACACAAGTGTTTTTGGGAAAGGACTTCCATCAGAAAAGCCTCAAATGAGCTTTGAGTATGATAATGTTACATACTATGTGACTCCTGAAATTGTCACTGAAGCTCTACACTTACCATCAATCATTGGTAAGCCAGTATTCAAAGTTCCTGATTCAAGACTTCTTGAGTATGTTGTAAGTTTGGGTTACAATGGAACACCAAAGAAGTTTGGAGAGCTCTACAGGACAAAGCTTAAGAAGGAATGGAATTTCTTCTTCGACACAATCAGCAGATGTTTCTTGAATAAAGTGTCAAATTTTGATGCTTTACCCACAGGTTCAGCTAAAATCGGGTATTCTCTAATTCATGATCTCTCATTTGATTATGGGTCTTTTATACTAAAGGCATTAAGTGAAAGAAAAGTAGATAAATGTGGTTATGTTTGCTTTCTTAGATTTTTCCAATTAATATTCTCTCACTTATGTCCTCATGCTGTTTTTGAGAATGATACAACTTTGCCTATATGTAAAATCTCAGAAAACAATATAAAGAGTTTAATCAATTCTGATAAGGCAAATAAGTTTGATGGAACTCCATACATTCCTGATGAAGTATGGTCTCTTTTAAGAGAGAGGATGCCTATTCAATATGGCCCAGCAACTGGTGCTATGGGACAGGACCTTACACATCCTATTCCTGACACAAGCACACAACCTAAACACTCATCTAAACAGTCAACCACCTCTGGTGTCTCACAAAAGGCATTAGTTGTAAAATCAAAGAAATTAGCTAGATCTGATGTGTCTGAGAGGCAATCAGGATCAAAGGATTTCTCCACTCCAACTCACTCTCAAATGAAGTCACAAGGGGGTGAACAAAGGATTCTTGGAACATCTGGTTTGAATAAAGAAACAGGAGTGAAGAGGAAAGTTGGTCAAAGAGCTGTTTCTGATTCTGATTCTGATGATGACACAATGCCTATATCAGTCTTGATGAAGAAAAAGGAGATTGATGTTGTTGATACTAGAGAAGTGGCTGTCTCTGAAAAGCCGAAGAAAAGAAGAAGATTAATCAGCAAAGGCAAATTTGTTGATCACACAGAATTTCTGAATCTTACTGATGTTATGGAAAGCAATCCTGATGTATCTATTAATCAGGATGGATCATCAATTCCTGATGCTACTGCTAATCCTGACATCTCTACTCCTGATAATTCACCTATGAAGACTGTTGAGATCTCTGATTCTCCAGCATCTGCATCTCCAAAGAGAAGAATTATTGAGATGTCTATTGATCAAGTAAATGCTATTGCTGCTCAGTTAGGTTTCAAACCTTCACCACTTGAAAAGAAAACTGCTGAAGCAAACATTTTTCATAGACAGAAGAAACAGAGGACTACTATGTCATCTCTGAGAGGATCTAGCCCACAAGAACCTGAACTTCAAAGGAGTTCAGAAGCTATTGCAGATCCAGTCACACAAGAACCACCTATTCAAAGTGTAGGTGCAGACATTTCTGAAGGAATAGTCACAAAAGAACCACTTTCTCAAAGGGAAGGTGACGACAAGAATATTCATGCCCCACAAGAACCATCTTCTCAAAATGAAGATGCTGGCAAAATCACATCAGCAGGGGAGTTTCCTGACAATGCTCAAGGGGCTTCTGAAATTGAATTTGAACTAGCTAGAAGTCTGGCAGATAAAGCTGCTCATGATTTACACATTGCTGAATGTGATGAAGTGATCGCTGACACTGCATTTGAGGGAAGCACACAAGAACCTTTGACTCAAAGTGTTGAAGAAGCTTCAAAACCTCAAACTACATAAGAACCATCAGTAGCAAATACTGATGCAAGTCATGCTATAGTTGCAGTGGTCAATCCTGATGTAAGTACTACTGATCCACTTATTCCATTGCTTATTGAGCCAATTTCAGCAAGGCCAATGGATTCTTTAACTACTTCATCAGGTAACATCTCTATCTCTACTTCCTTTACTACTGATAGTATGATTACAGATAGACCTGATAAAAGGGATACCTCTATTTGTATGACTCCAGATCACTCTTCTCAGCCACCTCTTATTTCTTCACATTTAATGAGTCAGAGCCTTTCTTGTGAGATTGAGAGTGAACAATTAGAGAAAAAGAAGAGTGATGAGAGGCAATCTCCTGAACTGGCAAAAGGAGAGGTAGAACAGAGTGAGAAGTTGTTAACTTCTAGTGAGGTAGAAGTTGCTATTGAAAGTAACTTAGGTAACATTGTGAGAAGTGATGAGATCACTTTAAAAGAAATGAGAGATTTAGGAAATGTTACTAATCTGTCTACAGGACATCAGGATTCACCAGCTGCATCTACTGGTGATTTGAAAATGAAAGGAGTTATGCATCCTGATGATAATGTTGATGATAAACTTCCTGAAGCTGGTGGTAGCTCAGATGATGATGATGATGATCATGCTAATGCTGATCCTGAAATAATTCAAATGCAGGCAGCAATAAAAGCAAGTCTCCTATCTACTTATGGGTCTTCGAGTAGGTATATGCAGTCTGTTACTCAAGAAGAATTCAGAGGGGAGTATAGTTCCATTCTTCCTCCTGATACTCGAGCTGCAAGGGGATATGAATGGGATACTGAATGGAATCTGCCGAATGCTGAGATGAATTTTCAAAATGCTCTTTTTCATTCTGGTCATATTGCCACGAGGATGCCAACTCCTGAACTCAAGGCTCTTCTCAAAACTAATGCTCTTCTAGCAAAGGGATTGAAGAGTGAGCTTGACTCTATGAAGGTTGTTACTGATAAATTTCAAGCGGGTATTCAAACATCTGTTTCAATATCTGCTACTGCATCTCAAGCACGTCTTCTTGCTGATGATATCAAAGCACTTGACAAGAAAATGGATTCCAGAATGACTGTCTTGGAATCAAAAGTTGATAATATTGATGAAACCCTCAAGCTTATCTTGTCTTTCTTCATTGAAGAAGATGCCGATGTCAAAAAGGGGGAGAAGATAGTCAAAACAAAATGCTCACCTAATCCAGTTGTACAGAAGGATGATGATAATTCTGGAAATGATGGTGGTGCTAAGTCACATAAAGTTGAAACCTCTGATGCTGCTTTAGTAACAAAGAGATCTAATACTCAAACTAGGTAGTCAACTCATGTTTCTAGATCTGGTAAGAAGACAGTGACAACAATGATGCAATCTCAGAATCCAAAAGAAGAACAGTTCGTGACACCTGGTCAAACTCTGTCAATCATTCCTGAGGATGATGTGTATGTGGAACAGGATGAAGATGCTGCTAATCTGTTTCATGAACTTGACACTGGGGATGGTTGTGTTCTTAAGCTGTTTCATAAAGATAAAAGAGTTCAACAGTATCATGCTGAGAAGGCACTTATCTTATCTACTGGAGAGAATCCAAACATGACTACTGATGAATTCTTAGAAGAACAGAATAGGATTCTTGGAGAGATTGCAAAACAAAATGAAGCTCCTGCTGCAAGAAGAGGAAGAGGCAGAGGAGGAAGATACAGAAGTAGAGGAAGATTATCTGCTCAAACAAGTACAAGGCAAACAAGATCTAGTGGAATCAAATAAAAAGATGTTTCTGAAAATGAAAAGAAGAAAACTTCACTATCTCTTGCACTAACTCCAGACAACAGATTCAATGCTCCTGAAGAAATTAAAGAGGAGATATTGCCTTTAAAAAGAAAGAGTAAGGTTGTTGTTCAATCTACTGCATCTAAGGAGAAGTCAGTCTTTGGTTCAATTCCTGATGTTGTCTCTGATTCTGAAGAAGCTGAAATTTTAAAAGAACTTAAGATTATGATTCTTAAGGTTGTGGTTGAATTTCACAATATGGAAGTTATTGAAGATACACTGAAGTATGAACAAGAGAACTTCAGTAGATTTGAAAGAGAAAGTGAAATCAGAGCTAAAGCCAGAGAAGCAGAAAGGATAACAACCAGAGATTACTTGAGAAATGTTCATAAATCTAACAGGAAGTTATGGTATGATGTAAGTAAATCTGTTCCTGAACATCAGCAGGATTATCCAACAGATGAGAAGAAGAAGAGTAAGAAAAAGGAGAAGAATGAGTGTGATTATAGGAAACCGATTGTTTTCAAATCAGCAGGATTGATAATAGAGTCTTCTTTGATTAATGAATCTTTATTGATTGTTAAATCAAAGTCTACTACATTTATTGCTGAAAATCCACCAAAATGGGTAAGTATGCAATCTGGTTTGAAAGGATTGGAACCTGGCACAAGAGGAGGAATTGGGTATAGTCATGCACAGATTATTTTCATTGTACAAACTGATCAACATGCTCTAGTTGACAAGATTGGTGATGAGTTAACTGTTGATCATCTCTGGAAACTTGAAGCTGTTGCTATCATTGCTGATTGTCATGCTGGTGCAAAGAAAATAGAAAAGATGTTGTACTTCATGAAAGATAGAAGTGTAAAGAAGATTCCTATCCATGAATTGTTGTGCAAATCTGCAAAAGAGCTGAAATATGTTCTGTATCTTCTCAGAAGTAAAAGAATCAATGTTAATGAAAGAGAAGTTTACTACAATTGGTTTGTCATGATTTATAGGACAATTAGACAGAGATTTATGGATGGAGGAACGAGGTATGATGGCAATTATATTCCTATGTACTTAAATTTAAGAGACATAGAGGTTGAAATGAAGAAAGGTACAGCTGTTAGAGAAGTGTATCTAGGCATGGAACAACTGTCTCTAAATCCAGATGGGAAGGAAATTGCTTATGTGTTGCTAGTTGACTTAGATCTTCCAAGAAGCTCAATTCAGAATCTCAGGGCAGCTATCTATCAGATTAATAAGGAAGATGAAGAACTCAAAAATCTGAAGAAGAAACTGATTCAAATTCTTGAAAGCAAGGAAGAAGAATTGATATCTGATTTCTTGAGAATGAATCTATTTTATCAAAAAATTTCTGAAACTGTTCCAGATGATTTTTAGAAGGTATTTTGTTTTGAGTTTTTGACATCTTTGAATCAAGGAATTTGTGCTTTGTTTCATAAAGAACAAATTGGGGGAGATTGTTAGATATTGATTCAAGTGATGATCAGGATCTGGGCATTACTGATCAGATACTGATGCTGACGTCATCAGTAATACAATGTCAGTATTGGACTATCATCAGGATTAGAAGCTGGTCAGTATTTCGTGAAGATTCTCATCAGACCAGAGATCAAGGAAGATTGATATGTCGGTTCCTAGATTGTAGGAATGCAGCTATCATACAAGATATGCATTCAAAGATATATGTAATTGATTTAGAATATCTTGTAATTGATAGTGTAACTGTGTACTCTATATAAACACAGTTTAGGTTTTACATTAAAGTAATCGCTTACACGATTTATCTTGTAACCTAGCAGCTCTTAAGAACATAAGAATTTCTTAAGAGAGTTTTGTAACAGTTTTATATCAGAATTAATAAAGCTGTTATTGATTCATACTTGTGTTATTTGTTTAAGTCGAAAATCTTATACAATTGTATTCAACCCCCCTTCTACAATTGTTATTTACTGGGCAACATTTTATTTCCATACTCGCCTAATTGTGATTCGTTTCGAATATACCTCATTATCCAAGTGGTTTCGAAATCGTTTAAAACTCCAAATTCCCTTTACATTTCTTTGGTTTGCTCATTCCTTGGCTTAACTTAATTTCATATAATTTCCCAATATAAATAATACTTGTTAAATCTCCATACTCCTTAATATCAAATACAATAGTGCTCAATTGAAATCAAACATCTTAAAATCCATAATCAGGAATCTCTGAAATCCGTCATCGTTTCGAGTCACTTATTTTCATAGTACATCACTAATATGGTTTCCGATTATTCATTTTCTGTATCAATTATAGGGTACCTACATACCATTTCCTTAAATCCTCAAAATTTACTATTCATTTAACCACTGTAGCATTTCTAAAGTTAGGGTTATTACAGTCTTCCCTCCTTAAAAGGATTCCGTCCCGGAATCATGTTGAAGATATTGACGAATACCTTTCTCACATTACACCTTTTAATTCTCATATTACTTCCTCCATCCTTTTGCTCTTTCATAAACATCCCTATTTTGTTTGTACAGAAATACACCAACATACACTTGTTTGTCATTCATCAATATGTCATTTAGCTTTTCAATAGCAGTACTTTCACCATTTTTTTCTTGCAAATCTCCTCCTATATTTCAGTCATTCTATCTTATCTCATCTTTCCTTCCTCTTTTGCCTAAAGGTATCGGCCACCACATTGGCCTTCCCTGAATGGTAGTGTATCTCACTATTGTTTAACTATGTTTTGATCTCTATCATGACATAAAATATTAATACTCCAACATTTGTATATATCACCTCTGTAAAATTTTCCAGAAAATAAGTTATAATAGTATTCGTTGAAACAATTGTAAGAAAATATTATTTATAATATATATTTCTTGTTCGTACTTATACAAACATAAACTTTCCTTTCATCCTTGAAAAATATTCTCGCGCATTCCCCAATACTCTTAATATCCTTTTTATAGAGTTCTTTGACTCTTAACAGATATTGATTTGGATGACACGAGAATAACTCACTTTTCTTATATCACCATAGTTTACTTTCTCACAGATAGATTATTCTTATCTATATTATCAGTCCATTTACACCATTCATTGACTTAGTCGATCCCTAACCAAACATTTACACTTAAGAGGTTAAATTAGAGCGTACCTGCAATTTCCTCCGGATACCTTATCCCATATGTCTATTGTTCCCTATACACTCTTTACATCTTGCTGATCCACCTTAGTTCCTTCATGATATACTATCTACTCCACCTCTGAAATTTCCCTTTATTATTCTCATCAAAATCTTTACCTCAAGTTTTACTCATTTACACCTTTTGGATTAATCCTTTGAATACTTAACATCTTTAATCTCTCTCTGCTACTTAGGGTATTAGTCACAATATTGGCCTTCCCCCACTAATAATTATTGCACCTTGAAATCCTTCATTAATTATCCCCACTTCCTATGTTTATCCTTATTCTGACTCTATCCTCAATATACACCTTACTCTCAATAGTAAATCTCAATTATGCCTTAAAATTCCTCATATTCTTTTTTTTTTCTAATCAACAAATATACCTATTTCTTCTCACGAATTTCCTTCCTCTCTTATATTGAAACGCTTCTAGCTCTAATTATCTCTTATTGAAATTTCCCTTAGAATCTTCAGTTCCCTTGTATAATCACGTATACTCTAAACCTTGCTTCCATTATCCCATCCATTAATGAAATTTTCTATATTCGAAACAATTTATAGAATTTAAGAAACTTTGAATTGATACGAACCCAAAAACAAGCAAGGATCCCACAACAATTTATAAAATTGAAAGTTTTAATAACTCTTATTCGAAACAAAAGAATATTTGGGAAATCAATATGATGGAAGAACCCGTACGTCACACAAGTGAGGGCGTCCCCTCCGACTTTCAATCACACAGACAGGTCGTCCTTGTGTATACATATAGGATTGTTCCTCTTAGTTGGAATAAGAAGTATAAAGAAAATTTTTAATCACGATGATAAATACCATCTTCCAAAAATAATCTTAGGGAAATATTTTGACTAAAATAGATAAAATACAATTTTGAAACACATTCCAAAGGTACCAGAAAGTTTTGAAAAGATACCGGCCCTTAATGAATAATTACCCACCAATGGAGGAAAATTTGAAACTCAATAACATAATTTAGCAGGGCTTTAAGAAATTTGAGAATAGGTATCGTTAATAGCTTCTGCCTACGTGTAAATCCCAATAATGGAAGGTTTTACTCAAATACCATTTATAGCTTAGACTGCGTACTTTCCAAAATTTCTCAAATTTGGCACTCACCATTTATCCTTAACCTATCGTCTGATATTCCCAATTATCGTCATTTACCTAGTCGTGACTTGGCTCAATACTTTCTACCTTTATCCATAATAAAACACAACCTTCTGATCGATATACTTACGTAATATTAATCGTCTTGGCCTAACACTGCTCCGGTATCAAGGACCATTCAACTATACTTTATAATTGTATATCCCAACATACCCTGTATACTCACGAGGTTATCTAACGTACACTTCCCGATACATCAAGTATTCCCTTTCTCATATCGATCTCGTGTTCTACATAAACTTAACACTTTTGGCATAATAACCTTTTCATTTAAGTCAATCTCGGAATGTTTCAGTCTGTCTTGGTCCTTAAGGTATATCTTGGCTTTACCGACCAACCTCAGTTTCACCATTTCATCTCCACAAACAATCAGTGTCTATTCACCAATCTACTTACAATATTTCTTCAAACTCCCTTAAACACAAGAAGACTTTAAATACCCTTAACTTTGGCTCACCAATCTCCTATCCCTATACTAAAACATAAACTTTTATTAGTAATAATCTAGAAAATTATAATCACTACTTAAAATAATTACTACATTCGATATACCACCCTTGAACTCGATGTGAGTTCACAATTTATATTATTACTGATATATTTTTTATTATCACTTTTGTTCCTGAGCATTATGACTCTTAGCTCTGATACCAAACTGTGACAGCCCCAGATCCGGGGTCAGGAATCCGGGCCATCATACTCCAATTTCCATTTATTAACAATATCTCTTGATCTCTTTTTTTATACTATTTAATACTCACACAAATGACCCCACACTAATATAATCAGACACACCAGTCATATGCTCAGAGAACAACATCCATTAATGATAGCAGTTTAAGATAAACTATTATTACAATCCCAGAATACCATCTATTACACCCATATATAAGTATATACTACCTTGAGAACAGGTGTCGATACTTTCTCATAAGGTAGACTTCCCCTTTACCCTCTTCCGGGTTGTACTACGACGTTTCAGCACCTGATCTAGCTGTTATATAAATAAATAGCAAGAGTGAGCTATAATAGCTCAGCAAGATAAATTTTGTAAACTAGCATCAAAGAAAAAAAATATATATATATATATAAATAAACTGAAAATTCACTATATATAATAATTCAAGCGAAAAATTTATCCTTAATTACTCCACATAACCTTTCATTTTCGTTTATAAGAAAAAGACATATAGAATAATATGATATCAGTTTCTCTTCTAAACAAAATAATAATCTATACTTCATCTCAGTATAATATCCCAGATAATATAACATTTGAGTAAAATCTTTCAATATAATCTTTTCATTTCCTTTTTATACAACAATCATATATAAAAATAATATAAAATCAGTTTCTCTATTGTCCATAAAGTAATTCCATACTTTCATACCATTTTCCCTTTTTCAGTATATCAATCTAAAAACCATTATCAATTCTTTCTTTTAAATACTTTGGGGATATTTGCTAGCGCCAGATACGTAGGACGATGATTAGTCGCCTGACCATACCTGCTCTCTGTTTTCTACTAGTAGAAGGGATGATCCCACCTGGTAATCAACCCTGGAGGAAGGCCACCTGCTACATCCTCCTTCGGCAACTCTTGGGCCGTAATAAAATATTGGGTGCCGGACTGTGCAACTCCCACACAGCCTCTTACGCAATATTGGGTGCAGGACTGTGCAACTCCCACACAGCCTCTTATGCAAAAATTGGGTACCGGACTGTGCAACTCCCACATAGCCTCTTACGCATATTGTTGCAATCCCCCTTTTTCAAATCGTTATTCCATTTATAAAACATCATTTCATATTTTCCATTTTTCCGTTTCCAATTCCATTCACATTTCCATTCATATATCATTTCCATTCTCATATATCATTACCATTCATATATATACATCGTAATACTTTGATTATGACTCAGACATCTCTTCCGTATTTAATAAAATCAAATATTCTATTAAATACATAAGCTATTCCTTTTATCTATAAAGTATTAAATAATATTCAAATAATATTTATTAAATCACAAATGTTTAAAGATTATAAATAACAGAAGATTATAAACCATATAACCCTAGAAAACAACTGATACCATTCTTTTTCATGTCCTTTTTATACCATAAATCATATTGGCTCCATTCATATATATATCCATATCCACAATCTGTAACAGCCCCAAATCCGGGGTCTGGGATTTAGAGTAGTCACGATCCATTTACTCCTTGTCTTACCTGTATTACTCACACTGTACATATTTCAATGGCTTATGACCCCACAATATATATCTCTCTCTCACACACACACACACAGGTTAAAGTCTCAGAAACGATACTATACAACAACTGCGGAATAAACAACTTTTATTACAATACCCAATTGTCTTACAAAATCTGTTATTGAAACAATATATCGGAAATGGTACAATTCCAACTCTGACTTTTGATGATTACAATCTTCTCCTACCATTCATATCTATACATAATTTAAATGCAGCCAGCTGCAGCCTGATCCGACTGGTTCGTTCTACTCTTCGGGATCACTGGTGCCCATGACATCCTGCTTCACTGCTCTATAATATATATAAAACAATAGCAAGAGTGAGCAAATAGCTCAGCAAGGTAATGAAAACATGGCATAACTATGCCTATGACTTAACCCAGAATAAGGCGGGTATAAGACAATAATTGTACGTCAAAATATCTCTTTACCGAAAGTATTTCCTTATCGGAATATATTCCAAAAACAGTACCATTGCAGTACTTCAAGTATCATTTTCATAATATCTCTGTAAACTTTGGATATTCATACTATGAACAAAGTTCTAGTATAATATATAAGATGAAGCTACAAGGTAATTCAATATAACCTTTCTGTAAAATAACTGCTATATAAAATATAAGCAGAATATCCGCATATAACTTAAAAGATGAAGTTATAAGGTGATTCAATATCAACAACCTCCTTTTCACAACTCATGTTATGTAAGGTATCAACAGAGTCATAAAATGTAAGATAAAAGACGAAGTTACAAGGTAACTCAAAATATAATTGTTCTGTGGAAAAATCTGCTATGTCAAAGATAAGCAAGATATTATCAATTTTCATAATAGAGGAACTTGCAGGAAGAATATTGCAATTCCAGTTCAAACACTTTTCAACCCTGCCAACAATGATAATGTTGCAGATAATTTCCCAATTTGGAAGATGAACTAATACGGGAGCTTGCCGCGCCAGGAGCCACAACATTTACGATGATCAGTCGCATGTCATGCTCCCCATCATTTGTTCTCTACATGTAGAAGGAAGCACCGACGGATCGCCCGCCCTCTGGAACCCCCCGGCCAACGGTTGGGCCATTGCTGGACCGGCGCCACTCGGCCACTTACGCGTCTCCTAGTTCAATAACATCCATGACTCCGAAACATAAAGTTCGTCCCCCTTTCCCCAAGTATAATACTTGTTGATAAGACTCCACAAAGTAGTCGTATCTAGTTGGAAAGAAAGATTCACCAATATTTCCCAAGCTGATGCTTGTTAATGGATAAAAACTTGTTCCATCAATCTTACCCCTCGAGTGTTGAGGAGGTAAGCAAAAAGACTCATATTCATATTTGAAAAGAATCAAGATGTGAGTGACCAGATAGTTTAGCAAGTATATGACCGGGCAGTCAAATAAATAACATCTCTCAAGTGAGGTCCCCTTATATATTTTTGGAAGTTGAGCGAGTATTTAAATCTTCTTATAAGATAGATTTAAATGAAAACAGAGTTTTGGGAATCTCCTCTTGATAAAAATAGTCGTAAAATACTCCGAAATATTTTACATAGTATTTGAAGGTGAAGGATGATCTTTGAATAATATAAATCATTATAAAAAGACTTCAAAATAATTTAATTAAATATTCCAAGAATATTTATTAAGTCAATAATAATTACGGAATATTATTAAATCATAATATTGCTCGTAAGTAATCCTCGAATGATGATGAAGTAACAAAAAGAATCGCTTTGATGAATAGCAACCAAGTTGCGAAGGAAAAGAGTAATATCAACAGATTTATGACCGGGCAGTCAAATAAAATAAATAACAGCTCTCGAGTACAGCTCCCATATATTTGAAAGTTCTGAGCGAGTGTTTAAGTCTTCCTATAAGATAGACCTTAAATGGAAAATAGAGTTTTGAGAACCTTTCCTCGATAAAATAAACATAATAAGACTCATAAATATTTTACATGATATTTCAAGATCAGAATAATATTTGAATAAGATAAATCATTTTTAAAATTAGTTGAAATAATTAAATAAATATTCAAAGAATATTTATTAATTCATAAATAATTAAAGAATATTCTTAGTATAAAATATTGCTCATAAATAACTCTCGAATGAATATATAAAATATTCACCAAATAAACAATTCCTCGAGTAAATATTTAAAATAATATTTGAATCAATCCTCAAATGAATATCTAAAGTAATATTCAAATAAATAAATCCTCGCATGAATATAAAATAAATAAATAAATTCTTAAATGAAAATTCCAAAATAATATTCATTAAATAAATCCTTAAATGAATATTCAAAATAATATTCACTTAATAAATAACTACAAATGAATATTCAAAAATAATATTCATTTAATATATCTAAACTTTAAATGAATATCCAAAAATAATATTCATTTAATATATAACAATTGAATAACATTATTCAATATCTAGATCAGAAAAGAATGCCCAAGATATATAAAAAAATATCTCGACTCCCGGTCTATGGATGGAGAATAAGAATCATACGCCCGACACTAAGGGCATTTGCAAAAACCCGGCTTATAACTAATATCTCATATCTAGTTGATAAGCCAAATATCAATCATATCCAAATAATAACCTTCGAATGAGGTAATATTCAAATAACATTTCTCGAATCATTTCTGAGTAATTAATACTTTCTGAAAATATAAATAATGATTATTAATATTATTCCTCAATTCAGATAATAATCTGTCGTTGGAATCCTTCCGGGTTTCCACGACTATCCTTATATGTCAGAATACCGACTCCCGGTCTAGAGTCAAAACAATAAACATGCTCTTATCTACAGAGCCACAAGGTATACCGGTTTATAAATACTTTACCTCAAAGCTCGTACATAAACCGAAAGTCAAATTTATGCTATAAGCATATATCGTAAAACTATGCAATTCAATATATGCCAAAAGCAGTATTATACAACAATACTTCAAAGTATCGAAATAGGAAACTTGCCTGATGCTCGAGAAGTGGTAGGTCTCGTGACGATGTCGGGCAATCTAGACAAAGCCAAAAAGAAAACGTACGATTATTCCCCTAGATAATCCACTTAATATCTAAAGCATAAACACGTACGCCAATCACAACCTAGGCATTACTAACTCGCTTTAGGCTCATACTAAGTCCATGTCAATCGACAAATACTTAGGTCGAAGGTTCGTTTTAGAAATCGAATCTTGTTCACCCGTTTCACTGAGTGGTTTACAAGGTTATAATCAGGTGTTCCTCTAAGGGGTTCCTTCGCACTTAACCTTGATTCAAACATTTTTATAAAATCCAAAAATAATCTTTTTGACACGAGGTCTTCTCTCATATCTTCATTATGACCTCTAGTATTTAATTACTAAGATTCGTAACCAAATTACACGTTTTAAAGGGGTTCAATTGAAGTTACGAACTCAAGCGTAGACTTACGAACTGTTTTTACGGATTTTACAATAACGCCTAAGCCGTAAGTCAAAATGCTACGATTCTTGCGCCAAAACGATCTATGACTCGAGATCTTCGAATACATGTCATATACTCAATAAGTTCAGAAGGTTACATCTACTGTTATGAACGGTTTTTAAGGGTCAAAGAAATTTTGCCATTACGACAGCTATAACTCGGATATTTCCAAAATTAAAATCCTCCAAATAATCATCCAATCCACCACCAACACTCATGGACACTATTCATTGTCTCCCTCACTGTCTAAACAGGTCTTGGAGTTGTGCAACATATTTTAACATCTAACAAAACTCTTACATAGCTCTAGTGCTCTAAACATGCATATAACTCAAAAACTCATCCAAAGATCCAACAACTCATGATTCAACAAAGGGGTTTCAAAGATTATACCTTGGTTTGAAGTTCAAGGATGATAATAAGGCCTCACAACTCTTGATCATTTCTTAGAACATCATTTGGAAGCCATAGAATCAAGAAAGCAAAACATGAAAATCAAAAGTTACTATTCATCATCAATCTTGTAAAAATCATATAAAATCAAAAACTAAGAGTTTGGTTCTAAATTTTTTACCACACCTTCTACTCTTCAAGGGATTTCTTTTGAGCTATAGAACACAAGAATCCAACCATGGGAACTAGGGTTTTGAGCCCCATCTTGCTACTGTTCAGAACCTGGACAGTTTTGGTCCTCCAACTTTAAGCATGGATTTGACTAGGCTATACTACTTGGATTTCCATGAAATTTGGAACGAATCTCGCCTATGGAGTGGAGAAGCTATGGTTAAAATGTGATGATTTTATCATGGATAGAAATGGAGATATGAATTTTTTCTTAAGCTTGGTTCTGCTGGGCAGTTTTTTGGGGAAATGTGTTCTTGCTTGCTTTTTTCCTTTCTTCACCCTTTTGATCATAATATCTAGATATTATTGGATGTGTGTGGCTGGTGGCTCACCTTGGGGCTTATGCAAAGAGTCTTGGAGAAGCTTGGTAGATATTTGTTTTGTTTCTTGTTTGATTTAAGTGATTTAAATCACTTAACTCCTAAATTGTTTTGATTTAATCCTTGATTAAATAATTTAATCCACTTGATATAATTCTCTTGATGATCATATAGGATATTTAATCTTGTCACAATCTTGATCCTTAATCCCTGATTCGTTCGCTTAATTGCTTAATCTCGTTATAACGTTTTAGTGGTTTCTAGAACGCTTGTTTCACTGTCTCAGTGGTTTTCGTTCTAATTTCTAAAATCAAATATAATAAAATTCCAAAATATTAACTCTTTTATTTCTCAAATTGAATATCTCATTTCTCGAATATAATAATATATCATTCACTGCTCGGTCAAATATTACACCAAAAATTAAAATAGGAATTTCTGAATTCCGATCGTCTCTGCATTCACTTATTTCCTCCGCGTATTACTAATATGACTTCGAAACATCCATATCACGTCCCGTACATAGGGTGGCGTGAAAAGTTTTCCAACTTACAAAATCACTATTCATCCACCGAATTACTATGCACGTACGGGAAACACTATGCACGTACGGGAAACACTATGCACGTATGGAAAATACTATACCATCCTCATTTCCCTTCTCGGGGCTCATTAGCTCATTTCTTGGACGATATATTATTCTTTTCTATATCGTCAACCTTTGAATTACTCTATTCTGACCATACATATACGAATCGGGATCATCATCCATATCAATATCCATTCACTACAATCATTGTTCTTTGGAATCACCATTCATTAATGCTCTTTAACCACAATAAGAAAAGTTTTGATTCTACCCAAAATTTGGGTTATTACAGTCTCCCCTCCTTAAAAGGATTCCGTCCTCGGAATCAGTTTAGGAATAACTGGGGTTACTTCTATCCCATTGCACTTTCTATTTCTCAGGTGGATTCTTCCACTTCTTGATTTTTCTTCAAATCTCTCACTAGATTGACAACCTTATCTCTTAGCGCTTGCTCTTTTCTATTCATAATTTCCACAGGTTGTCCTTCGTAGTTCAGATTCGGTTATGTATATCTGTCTGCTCGTACTCTGTCATATGCTGGGCATCTATAGTATACGGATGAGGCACATACGCAAGAACCATGTTATGACCATTTTACCGGTTTGGGTGAGGCTGGCTCATAGGCCACCTTCCTGACGCGTTTAAACTCTCAGATGGCCCAATGAATCTTGGACTAAACTTCCTTTCATTCTAATCTTGTTAATTCCTTCCACGAGGATACATTTTCTCATTACAAATCTCGAACCTCATATTCTCTATCTTGTTTGCACAGAAATACATCAACAAAAACTTGCTTGTCATAACCCTCTATTAATTCTAGATATTTCCCAATTCCATTGTATAAATATCAATTCTATTGTCGACGGGGTACTCCGTATTGAAACTAGTTCGAGTATTCTAACAATCGATTCGAGTAACTCTTGATGTCTAGTAAAGTTAAACCTCTTTAAAGTAATACTCTTGGGACTGGAAGAAAATATTACTTTACCAAATTTATTACTTTATCGATATAATAATATTTTATTACTTTATCGATAAAGTAATATTTTATTACTTTACCGAATTTTTATGTTTACGTATTATAATACACTAAGTTTAAAAAAAAGAATCACCTACGAATGAAGAAATCATTGAGTCGGTAATGAACACTGATCCTGAACAGGACGATAGCAATGTAATCCCAAGCATGTCATCAAAGAAAGCATTTCAAGTAATCAATACTTTGAACAATTACTTGTTACAATACGAGCAAAACATACTAGGAGTTATTTATGTTTAACATAAAGTCAAGGATGAGATTAATTTTGGCTTTGGTGGAAACAAGCTACTATAGGTTCATATTATTAAAAGAATTGAATTTTTTAACTCATATGCATTATATATATATATACACACACACACACACGTATACATACATACATATATATATATAGGGGTTTATTCAAATGAGAACCACTATATATATATATATATATAGGGGTTGATTCAAATGAGAACCACTATCTAAAAGAGAACCGGAGAACCATTGGATCCTACTATAGAACCTATTTTGTTTTGTAATAAAAAATTAATATCTTGCTATTGAATTTCAAAGTTATGCACATGAAATTAAAATTTCTACAATTGAACTTACTTTTTTTTCAAAGTTTTGCAAATGACATTAAAAGTTCTACAACCGAACTTGCTTTTTCTACAAAGTTCTAAGACTGAACTTACTTTTTCAACAAATATTCTGTTTCTGAACTTAAAGTTCCGCTGCTGAATTTAAAGTTCCGCTGCTGAACTTATTAGAGTTCTCAGGTTCTCTGTTTAGTGTGGTTCTCCATAGAGCGTGACCCTATATATATATATATATATAATTCTGGAATTATTACTTTACATATTACTTGGGTCCTTAATGACTTTCTAATTTTTTATTATCTTATGCTTTTAGCGAGAATATTACTTTACAACATTGGCCCAAGTTGGGACCGACGAAATTTATTACTTAAGCGAGGTTATTACTTTATCGGATATTACTTAATCGAGGTTTAACTGTAATGAGCTCGTCGGCCATCACTGTTTTGGCCTCGCTATCTCATTGTTATCTACTATCACCCCCGGTGTTCCAACCTCTTCTTTAATCATCTCACAGAATGCCAATCTACCTCCTGTGTTCATTCAGTCATTCTCTATTATCTCATCTCTTCTCCTTTCTGAAAGAAAGACGAATCTCTTGGGGAATTTGTTTGCGGGGAATGTTGTATGGTTCGAGGACTCTTAATCCTTTTATCACAAATCATAATCTTCATATACACACAAGCACGCATATTTTCAGATCTGATAGGTCTGAAAGTCGATCATGTTTGATCCTTTTTGATTTCGCACCTTTCCTTCATATATACGATGTTTCGATATATTTAGGGCGAAAGCTATCTCAGATAACTCACAGCCAATTCATTAAATTCCATAAAAGTTGTGGGTGCAATAGTCAACCCAAAATGACATCACTTACAATTTCATAGTGTCTATACCTAGTGCGAATCGCAATCTTGGGTATATCTTCGATTTTTAACTTCCAACCGGTGATGTCCAATTTCCTAATAAGTTTGGAAAATACACAGTGTCCCTGGGCTGCTCAAACAATCTTCTACAACAGTACCTGTACTCAATGTTGACTCATTCAACTCTCGAGGTTCGATGCATAATCTTGTGCTAACATATTTCTTTCTTACAACACACCGGTTCTTCACGGTGGCACACTGAGTCTTATTGCACTCTTATTCAACAATCCTCGCATCTGAGTTGCTAATTATTTTATTCCTACTGGGCTAACGGGAGATGCAGCACTAGGCTCTGAATACTCGATATTCATTATTATGTCATCCAAATCGATATCTAGTAGCTTATTAAAACCTTGTACAACCTCCCAAAATCATTATAATTATACTTGGTGTCTCTTTCCTCGGGGTCAACCATATGAGCTAATCAAGCCTCGTATTTTTGGCATCATAATCTCTTAGTCGGAACTAGATTCCAAAATCTCTGACTCCGTCTTTAACCTTAAATTATTTCCCTCATAATCAATTTGGCTCCATTGGGTATCAACTAATCCATCATTATTATAATATCAATTTCTCCCTAATTCGAAAGGAATCAAATCTCTCGATCGAGTGGTACTCTGGGTAGGTTCTCTGGAATACATTCCCAAACTCTTCAATCACTTGGATTTATCGTTGGCTAGGTGTTTTTCTCTTGGTATCAACCACAGAAGCTAGATAAGCCATACATCCATCCCATAGTAACTTGCTGGCTCGCATTATCGCAAGGACTTCATAATTTGCTTCTATCCTTAAAGGACCACTCCCCTTTCAGGGCAATCATAAATTTCACTCCAACATCGCCATGCGATTCTGGATTCATTGTTTTAGCTTTAGTCGAAACCTACGGGCTCATTTCTCTTTCATATCCCATAACTTGGCCTCATACTCTGTCATAGTCATGGTTTCTTATTTCAACATTAGAACTTTTATTTCCATCTGGATCTTTATATATTTCAGAAAACATTTCTCTAAAAGCAATAATCTGAATCTCTCCCAAGTCACAACACCTTTTACCTCTAGGTTTGTCTTACCATTCTCACCAGTGATTCGCCTCTCCCTTCAGGAGATAGGCGGCGACCATCGTTTTCAACTTTTCTGCAATACTTAGTATCACAATTGATTTCTTCATCTCTTTAAGCCAAGCTCTGACCTCCAATGGGTCAGTGGTTCCATGAAATTATGTGGGTTCTAACCGACTCCACTACCATTGGGGTTTCACAACACATTGCCAATCCTCTCGCATATATCGATTGACCAACTTTCCACTATCATAATATCCTTGAGAGAGAACATAAACTAATTCATCGTCATGTCACCCATATTCTATTTGTCTTAGGGATCCGCTCTTGCCATAGCCTATTTTGTTGCGAATCTAATTCCTATCAGCGAATTTTGACTTATTTTACATGGTTGGCATCCCCTTTGAAATTTAATAAAGATAACAAGAATCATGGAGCTTTAAAAGGATAGCTCTCATATCAAAGAAACATCACACATTGGTGATCATAAGGTTATGAGTTTTAAGGTAACCTTATTTGAAATGAAAAAATTTACTGAGAGATCAATATGATCATAAGAACTCAATGTTGCGTGTCTTAATTAAGACATTACTAAAGGTAATTAGCCTTCTTGTATTTCGCAACTTACAAGTGATGGCGTCCCATCAGACTTCTATCACACAGATAGATGGTCCTTGCAACCCCTATAAGTATAGGGTTGTTCGTCTCAGTGGAAATTGATAAGTACGAAAGAAATTCCAAGTCAAGTTAATAATTATCATCATTTGACAAGTAAATTCTCAAATGGACACCTTGGATCTAAAGTAAATAGGTTCCAAGGTGCGATTTCCAAAGGAAAGATAGCCAGTAAGATACTGGTATTCAACAAGCAAGTGGTGATGTATTACCATAGGATTATTCACCATTAGAAGTGAAAGCTTGAATAACATCGTTTGACAGGGCGTTGAAAACCCGAAAGTAGGTATCGTGACAGCCTCTGGCAAAATTGAAACTAAATGTGAATTAACACAAGTGTTATAAAATAACTTCGAAGAAGGACTATTCCCTTTTATCAAAATTCTCTCTTGGAGAGATGTCACGATAGATCATAGATTAAGAATAATCAACATAATTTGCAATTGGGGAGGGTACTTGCCAAGGTCTCTACGGATGCCTTATATGCTGGCTCCTCGAATAATCATTTGATTCTAAAGCTTTTCTTATCCATACACCCTAAGGTGCTCGATACTTACGTCATTGCCGACTCATAATAGTCGCTAAGGTTCAACCATCGACATTTGCAATCATAGAAAATTCTATTCAGCTCAGCGCGAGCCTATCAGGCAAGCGCTCTACTCTTATAGGATGACTTCGGTACCAGTGTCGCCTATAGTAATGACGAATTCCACATGTCGAGTGAGCGATACTCCAGAACATTGTTAGAAGCAACCTGCTTAAATCCGGCCACTTGTATAGCTGCCCTTAGGCAGAATATTTTTCTTCTCGCATTTAATCATGCGTGCTACATGAGTTTATCCTTCACGGGATCACAACCTTTTTATTTAAGTCAATCCCCGACTCTCTTAGTCCATCTTGTCTTTTAAAATATATCTCGTCTTAGCGCATTCAGTTACAATAACACTTTGCGTAGTACGTACATACACAATCTTTCTCGAGGCAATAAAATGCCTCAACATTGTAGTAAACACCGTCCTTGGTGGAATCGCTGATCGTGGGGAATTAAACGCCATAGATAAAGCAACTTTACGGGTTAGGGTAACTAGGTACCCTTAATCATATACGAAGGTCGATCGTCTCAGTTCTCACGTATGTTGCCTCTTAAGGGCACTGCAATAAACTACGAGTAATAGGTCTCGTTCTGGTCGAATGAATCCACCGATATTGGCTATACTGCCTCTACCTCCTCTGCTTTTGGGGCTCTACCCCATACTCTTCGTCATACCTCTTGATGAATCATAATTGACTCCCAATTCTTATTTCGTCACTTATTTGATCTTTGAGGATTCGTCTGGTCCTATCATAAGACCTCAAGTAACATACTACATCTTTATCAATCGACACGTTCTCTATAAGTTTCTTTCCTTGACCCATCCTAGGGTCTTCTCTAGATCCTCCTATGGATATCCCTTTTATTGGGTCTCCATCCGTCTCAAGGAGCGCATCATCAAATGCCTACTCGAAGGCCTCGGGATCTGGTACCTCAGACTCCCATCCATCTATAAATCATACAAATCAGGGTTTCTAACCATAACGTCCTAAGTATGGTTTCCCAAAAGAAGTCCCCTCTCGGGCTTCATCTCCAACAGTCAGGGTCATGTCCTTCAACCCGACTATGAACTCTACTTGAGCTCTAGGTATTCTCATTATCCCTAAGGGTATTGTAAGACTCGATCTTCTATCGTTTCTGAGGACTGTAACCTAACTCTCTGATACCATTTCTGTAACAGCCCCAAATCTGGGGTCTGGGATTTAGAGTAGTCACGATCCATTTACTCCTTGTCTTACCTGTATTACTCACACTGTACATATTTCAATGGCTTATGACCCCACAATATATATCTCTCTCTCACACACACACACAGGTTAAAGTCTCAGAAACGATACTATACAACAACTGCGAAATAAACAACTTTTATTATAATACCCAATTGTCTTACAAAATCTGTTATTGAAACAATATATCGGAAATGGTACAATTCCAACTCTGACTTCTGATGATTACAATCTTCCCCTACCATTCATATCTATACATAATTTAAATGCAGCCAGCTGCAGCCTGATCCGACTGGTTCGTTCTACTCTTCGGGATCACTGGTGCCCATGACATCCTGCTTCACTGCTCTATAATATATATAAAACAATAGCAAGAGTGAGCAAATAGCTCAGCAAGGTAATGAAAACATGGCATAACTATGCCTATGACTTAACCCAGAATAAGGCGGGTATAAGACAATAATTGTCAAAATATCTCTTTACCGAAAGTATTTCCTTATCGGAATCCAAAAACAGTACCATTGCAGTACTTCAAGTATCATTTTCATATTATCTCTGTAAACTTTGGATATTCATACTATGAACAAAGTTCTAGTATAATATATAGGATGAAGCTACAAGGTAATTCAATATAACCTTTCTGTAAAATAACTGCTATATAAAATATAAGCAGAATATCCGCATATAACTTAAAAAATGAAGTTATAAGGTGATTCAATATCAACAACCTCCTTTTCACAACTCATGTAATGTAAGGTATCAACAGAGTCATAAAATGTAAGATAAAAGACGAAGTTACAAGGTAACTCAAAATATAATTATTCTGTGGAAAAATCTGCTATGTCAAAGATAAGCAAGATATTATCAATTTTCATAATAGAGGAACTTGCAGGAAGAATATTGCAATTCCAGTTCAAACACTTTTCAACCCTGCCAACAATGATAATGTTGCAGATAATTTCCCAATTTGGAAGATGAACAAATACGGGAGCTTGCCGCGCTAGGAGCCACAACATTTACGATGATCAGTCTCATGTCATGCTCCCCATCATTTGTTCTCTACATGTAGAAGGAAGCACCGACGGATCGCCCGCCCTCTGGAACCCCCCGGCCAACGGTTGGGCCATTGCTGGACCGGCGCCACTCGGCCACTTACGCGTCTCCTAGTTCAATAACATCCATGACTCCGAAACATAAAGTTCGTCCCCCTTTCCCCAAGTATAATACTTGTTGATAAGACTCCACAAAGTAGTCGTATCTAGTTGGAAAGAAAGATTCACCAATATTTCCCAAGCTGATGCTTGTTAATGGATATAAACTTGTTCCATCAATATTACCCCTCGAGTGTTGAGGAGGTAACCAAAAAGACTCATATTCATATTTGAAAAGAATCAAGATGTGAGTGACCAGATAGTTTAGCAAGAATATGACCGGGCAGTCAAATAAATAACATCTCTCAAGTGAGGTCCCCTTATATATTTTTGGAAGTTGAGCGAGTATTTAAATCTTCTTATAAGATAGATTTAAATGAAAACAGAGTTTTGGGAATCTCCTCTTGATAAAAATAGTCGTAAAATACTCCGAAATATTTTACATAGTATTTGAAGGTGAAGGATGATCTTTGAATAATATAAATCATTATAAAAAGACTTCAAAATAATTTAATTAAATATTCCAAGAATATTTATTAAGTCAATAATATTTACGGAATATTATTAAATCATAATATTGCTCGTAAGTAATCCTCGAATGATGATGAAGTAACAAAAAGAATCGCTTTGATGAATAGCAACCAAGTTGCGAGGGAAAAGAGTAATATCAACAGATTTATGACCGGACAGTCAAATAAAATAAATAACAGCTCTCGAGTACAGCACCCTTATATTTGAAAGTTCTGAGCGAGTGTTTAAGTCTTCCTATAAGATAGACCTTAAACGGAAAATAGAGTTTTGAGAACCTTTCCTCGATAAAAGAAACATAATAAGACTCAGAAATATTTTACATGATATTTCAAGATCAGAATAATATTTGAATAAGATAAATCATTTTTAAAATTAGTTGAAATAATTAAAAAAATATTCAAAGAATATTTATTAATTCATAAATAATTAAAGAATATTCTTAGTATAAAATATTGCTCATAAATAACTCTCGAATGAATATATAAAATATTCACCAAATAAACAATTCCTCGAGTAAATATTCAAAATAATATTTGAATCAATCCTCAAATGAATATCTAAAGTAATATTCAAATAAATAAATCCTCGCATGAATATAAAATAAATAAATAAATTCTTAAATGAATATTCCAAAATAATATTCATTAAATAAATCCTTAATTGAATATTCAAAATAATATTCACTTAATAAATAACTACAAATGAATATTCAAAAATAATATTCATTTAATATATCTAAACTTTAAATGAATATCCAAAAATAATATTCATTTAATATATAACAATTGAATAACATTATTCAATATCTAGATCAGAAAAGAATGCCCAAGATATATAAAAAAAAAATCTCGACTCCCGGTCTATGGATGGAGAATAAGAATCATACGCCCGACACTAAGGGCATTTGCAAAAACCCGGCTTATAACTAATATCTCATATCTAGTTGATAAGCCAAATATCAATCATATCCAAATAATAACCTTCGAATGAGGTAATATTCAAATAACATTTCTCGAATCATTTCTTAGTAACTAATACTTTCTGAAAATATAAATAATGATTATTAATATTATTCCTCAATTCAGATAATAATCTGTCGTTGGAATCCTTCCGGGTTTCCACGACTATCCTTATATGTCAGAATACCGACTCCTGGTCTAGAGTCAAAACAATAAACATGCTCTTATCTACAGAGCCACAAGGTATACCGGTTTATAAATACTTTACCTCAAAGCTCGTACATAAACCGAAAGTCAAATTTATGCTATAAGAATATATCGTAAAACTATGCAATTCAATATATGCCAAAAGCAGTATTATACAACAATACTTCAAAGTATCGAAATAGGAAACTTGCCTGATGCTCGAGAAGTGGTAGGGCTCGTGACGATGTCGGGCAATCTAGACAAAGCCAAAAAGAAAACGTACGATTATTCCCCTAGATAATCCACTTAATATCTAAAGCATAAACACGTACGCCAATCACAACCAAGGCATTACTAACTCGCTTTAGGCTCATACTAAGTCCATGTCAATCAACAAATACTTAGGTCGAAGGTTCGTTTTAGAAATCGAATCTTGTTCGCCCGTTTCACTAAGTGGTTTACAAGGTTATAATCAGGTGTTCCTCTAAGGGGTTCCTTCGCACTTAACCTTGATTCACACATTTTTATAAAATCCAAAAATAATCTTTTTGACACGAGGTCTTCTCTCATATCTTCATTATGACCTCTAGTATTTAATTACTAAGATTTGTAACCAAATTACTTGTTTTAAAGGGGTTCAATTGAAGTTACGAACTCAAGCGTAGACTTACGAACTGCTTTTACGGATTTTACCATAACGCCTAAGCCGTAAGTCAAAATGCTACGATTCTTGCGCCAAAACGATCTATGACTCGAGATCTTCGAATACATGTCATATACTCAATAAGTTCAGAAGGTTACATCTACTGTTATGAACGGTTTTTAAGGGTCAAAGAAATTTCGCCATTACGACAGCTATAACTCGGATATTTCCAAAATTAAAATCCTCCAAATAATCATCCAATCCACCACCAACACTCATGGACACTATTCATTGTCTCCCTCACTGTCTAAACAGGTCTTGGAGTTGTGCAACATATTTTAACATCTAACAAAACTCTTACATAGCTCTAGTGCTCTAAACATGCATATAACTCAAAAACTCATCCAAAGATCCATTAAAACTCATGATTCAACAAAGGGGTTTCAAAGATTATACCTTGGTTTGAAGTTCAATGATGATAATAAGGCCTCACAACTCTTGATCATTGCTTAGAACATCATTTGGAAGCCATAGAATCAAGAAAGCAAAAACATGAAAATCAAAAGTTACTATTCATCATCAATCTTGTAAAAATCATATAAAATCAAAAACTAAGAGTTTGGTTCTAAAAATTTTTACCACACCTTCTACTCTTCAAGGGCTTTCGTTTGAGCTATAGAACACAAGAATCCAACCATGGGAGCTAGGGTTTTGAGCCCCATCTTGCTACTGTTCAGAACCTGAACAGTTTTGGTCCTCCAACTTTAAGCATGGATTTGACTAGGCTATACTACTTGGATTTCCATGAAATTTAGAACGAATCTTGCCCATGGAGTGGAGAAGCTATGGTTAAAATGTGGTGATTTTATCATGGATAGAAATGGATATATGAATTTGTTTCTTAAGATTGGTTCTGCTGGGCAGTTTTTTGGAGAAATGTGTTTTTGCTTGCTTTTTTCCTTTCTTCACCCTTTTGATCATAATATCTAGATATTATTGGATGTGTGTGGCTGGTGGCTCACCTTGGGGCTTGTACAAAGAGTCTTGGAGAAGCTTGGTAGATATTTGTTTTGTTTCTTGTTTGATTTAAGTGATTCACTTAACTCCTAAATTGTTTTGATTTAATCCTTGATTAAATAATTTAATCCACTTGATATAATTCTCTTGATGATCATATAGGATATTTAATCTTGTCACAATCTTGATCCTTAATCCCTGATTTGTTCGCTTAATTGCTTAATCTCGTTATAACGTTTTAGTGGTTTCTAGAACGCTTGTTTCACTGTCTCAGTGGTTTTCGTTCTAATTTCTAAAATCAAACATAATAAAATTCCAAAATATTAACTCTTCAATTTCTCAAATTGAATATCTCATTTCTCGAATATAATAATATATAATTCACTGCTCGGTCAAATATTACACCAAAAATTAAAATAGGAATTTCTGAATTCCGATCGTCTCTGCATTCACTTATTTCCTTCGTGTATTACTAATATGACTTCGAAACATCCATATCACGTCCCGTACATAGGGTGGCGTGAAAAGTTTTCCAACTTACAAAATCACTATTCATCCACCGAATTACTATGCACGTACGGGAAACACTATGCACGTACGAGAAACACTATGCACGTATGGAAAATACTATACCATCCTCATTTCCCTTCTCGGGGCTCATTAGCTCATTTCTTGGACGATAGATTATTCTTTTCTATATCGTCAACCTTTGAATTACTCTATTCTGACCATACGTATACGAATCGGGATCATCATCCATAGCAATATCCATTCACTACAATCATTGTTCTTTGGAATCACCATTCATTAATGCTCTTTAACCACAATAAGAAAAGTTTTAATTCTACCCAAAATTCGGGTTATTACACAATCCATATCCGTAATCCATATTCATATACATCTCCCTTTAATTTCCAAAATCAGGAAACAATTATATAGTAATAATAGAATCACATATATATTCCATGAAATCATTTTTCTTTGAAGATAAATAATTTTTCAAAGTAAAGATAGAAGAAATCTTGCCTCGATCTCTAATCCCAAGAGGAATGATCTGGTGTTCGTCTCGAGTATCTATAGAAACGAAAAGGATCACCATCAGAATATATCCCACATAACCACCTAACCCTTATATAACAATACCCTTGACACATAATATATGTTTAGCATATCATTAATAGCCCAAAAGTTCCAAGAACTTAACCATTTTTAGACTCAATAAAAGTTTCAGCGATTTACACCATTTCCTTTAGGATTCCTTATCGACCACACTCGATTGTAAAAATTCTCAAAAAATATAAATTTCGAATTTTCACCCAAGGTCAGTGGGTAATGCTTCTTTGATCACCCTACTATATCCTCCCAAAATCTCATAATTTTTAAGAATGTCTAAGTATGTCAATTATAGCCTCAAAGTTGACACAATTGCATTTTCTCGGTTTCTGAACAACTTTCACTAAAACGTTCATAACTCGTTAACCGTTAACTCAATTGATGCACCGTTTTCGCGTGCACTATCTAGCAAACATTTAGAACAAAACCATGTAAAGTATTTTTCCAAAGCCACAGAAAATCTGTCCGAAGTTACTGTTCACAGAAGGTTAGTTGATGAACAGTGATTTCGCGTAACTTTCATTAAAACTTTGATATCTCCTAAACCGTTAATCAGATTTTGACGTACTTTATATCAAAACGATCTATCAACCAAGCTCTATCTTACCATGATCAGTTGGTACCTTTTAATGACCTTTAACAGTTTGAAACTCTGTCTTAAAAACAGGACAGTTTTTGTTCTAACGAAAATCGGGCATTATAACGTCTATATTTTCTCACTTTCCATATTTTCACTCCTCCAATCCATCATCCCACACATATACCATTACCTACACCATGTGGTCATCATACCAACCATGGTTACAAGCACACACAACACTTCCATATCCAATTAAATCACTTGTAAACACACATAACATCATGATTTCATGCTTAATATACACTTAACCACTAAACTAACTATAAATCATCATAAACTCAAGATAATACTAAGGGTCCATGAACTCCATACCTTCCTTGAAGCTTGAACACTCTTGACAAAGGCTTGTAGTCCTTGAGAAGCCTTGATATAACCTTATAACACCTTAACTAACAAGAAACATCAAGAACATACTTAGAATTTTTCGGAGCTATAATACCCCAGCTGAAAGAACATGAAAAACGAGCCCCTTACCTTGCTTTTCTGAACGAGGCTTCTGAAGATGAGTTATAGAGCATCTCAATACCTTTCCAATAAGCTATAGAACACAAAAATCCATTGAGAAATGAAGTCTCTAGAGTGGTTTTACTGGACTGCTGTCTTTTTACCCGAAAATGGAGAAAATGAAGATTTTTGTGTTGATTTTGATCTTATCTTGGCTAAATTCTTGATAATTCTAGAGTTTAGTAGAAGCTTGAAGAGTTTTGTGGATAAAAACCATGTGAAAGTACTAATTTGCCCTTAATCAAGATTAGTGGAATGTGATGTAAGCAAGTGATGTCACTTGGATGATTCTAATAATGTGGTATATATCCTTGTTATATTAATAATCTTGGTTATTTTGTTTCTATACTCGCCTAATTGCGATTCGTTTCGAATATACCTCATTATCCAAGTGGTTTCGAAATCGTTTAAAACTCCAAATTCCCTTGACATTTCTTTGGTTTGCTCATTCCTTGGCTTAACTTAATTTCATATAATTTCCCAATATAAATAATACTTGCTAAATCTCCATACTCCTTAATATCAAACACAATAGTGCTCAATTGAAATCAAACATCTTAAAATCCATACTCAGGAATCTCTGAAATCTGTCATCGTTTCGAGTCACTTATTTTCATAGTACATCACTAATATGGTTTCCGATTATTCATTTTCTGTATCAATTATAGGGTACCTATATACCATTTCCTTAAATCCTCAAAATTTACTATTCATTTAATTACTGTAGCATTTCTAAAGTTAGGGTTATTACACCTTGGCTGGTTGTTAACCCTTTATCTGGATTCTAGGTTTCCAACTTTCTTCTTATGCTCACATGACCTTGCTTTGATTTGAATTCAGTTGATGGCTCTTAATTCAAGTCCTTAAACTCAAACGACAAACTCGATTGAAGGCAGACAGCCTTTTTGGCCATCAAGGCTAAAATTTTGTGTCGGGATTTGAGATTCAACTCTTACTAACAGTTTATGTGCCTTCAAGGCATTATCAGGGAGCCAACCAGTCTCAAGATGAGCTTTGATGGGATCTATCCAATAACTTCCTATATCAATTGGTGCTACCAACTTTGAGTTAATAGATGGGGCCTTCAAGACCTGGAACTCTTGGCGTAGTTCTCTATCTCAGAAGAAGCAAACTTTGAGAGGGCATCGGCCTTAACATTTTCTTCCCTCGGAATGTGCTCCACATAGCACTCGTTAAACTGGGTCATAACGGCCTTCACGACTCTCAAGTATTTGGCCATAGTTTCATCCTTGGCTTCAAATTCACCCTTCACTTGCGAGACTACCAATCTTGAATCTCCATAAACCTTGAGATTTTTTATCTTCATGATTCTAGCCAAGCCCAATCCGGCTATCGGGGCTTCATACTCAGCTTCTTTGTTGGTTGTCGGGAAATCCAACTTCAAGGCATACTTAACTGTGAACCCATCGGGTCTTTGCAAGACTAATCCCGCACCGCTAGATTTTGTTTTTGATGCTCCATCAAAATAGAGCACCCAGTATTCCTTCTGATAGGTACAAGCTCCTCATCTTTTTCTTCACCTCCAGGGGTGGTTACTATCTCCTGACCCCCGACTTCTTGGTTGGCAATGGTACATTCAACCACGAAGTCAGCCAATGCATGAGCCTTAATGGCTGTTCGAGGCTTATACGTGATGTCAAATTCTCCAAGTTCGATTGCCCTTTTGATCAGCCTTCCACTGGCCTTCGGGCTGTGAAAAATATTTCTCAACTGCTGGTCCGTCAGGTGCCTGGAAGTACGGTCGTAGCTTTCTCGAGGCGGTTATCAAGGCCAAAGTAAACTTCTCAATGGTAGAGTAATTCAACTCAGCTCCGTGCAAGACCTTGTTCACATAGTAGATAGGTCTTTGAACCTTATTCTCTTCTCGAATGAGGATAGCTCTCAATGCTTGTTCAGATACCGCCAGGTATAGATAAAGAGTCTCCCCAAGACTAGGTTTGGCCAACAACGGGGCTTCAGTCATGTATTTCTTCAGCTATTCAAAGGCCTCTTGGCTTTCAGGGGTCCACTCAAAATTTTTCACCTTCTTTAATGCATGAAAGAATGGCAAGCATTTATCACCAGACTTGGAGATAAATCTCCCTAGGGCTGCAACTCGGCCTGTTAACTTCTGTACATCCCGTATAGAGCGGGGTGGTTCCATGTCCAAAATCGCTTTGATCTTATCAGGATTGGCCTCTATGCCTCTTTTTGAAACCATCAGACCCAGAAACTTTCCTGATCCAACGCCAAAAGCACACTTGGCAGGATTCAACATCATCTTGTAGTGCCTCAGCACTTCGAATGCCTCTCTGAGGTGCTTAATGTGGTCTGCCATAAATAGGATCTTGACCAACATATCATCAACATAGACCTCCATGGTTTTTCCAATCAGATGGGCGAATATCTTATTCACCAATCGTTGGTAAGTAGCTCCTTCATTCTTTAGACCAAAAGCCATAACAAGATATCAAAAAACACCAAAGTCAGTTATGAAAGATACCTTTGGGATGTCATCCTTATGCATCTTAATCTGATTGTAGCCGCTGAACCCGTCCATGAAGCTCAACATCTCATGTCCAGCTATGGCATCTATCAACATGTCTATCCTCGACAAGGGAAAACAATCCTTCGGACATGCGTCATTCAAATCCGTGAAGTCTATACACATCCTCCACTTCTCATTTGCCTTCTTGACCATCACAGGGTTAGCCAACCATTCGGGAAACTGAATCTCTTCAATAAACCCAGCCTCTAAGAGCTTGTCAACTTCTTACCTAATGGCATCTTGCCTTTCAGGAGCAAAATTCCTCTTCTTCTGTTTTATTGTCTTCCGTTCGGGATCGACATTCAACCTATGGGTTATAAATTAGGGATCAAACTCTGGCATATCAGCCGATGTCCAAACAAATACATCATTGTTCTCTATTGGTCTTCATCCTTGGATCCTTAATCCAGGTACTTAAGACATATTGAAGAGTAGCTAGTCCTTAACATCCTCGGTCTTGCATGGCTTTGATTGTTGCGTGTGGCTTTTATCTGCTTATCTTTTAACCTGGGTCCTTCACGGACTTAAACTCTTATTTGGTCGTGCTGTAACCTAACTCTTGACCCTTCAGGGTCTTTATTTATGCATTTGTTTGTTCTCCATTCGTGTATTCTTTTATTTTCGGTACTTGGTCATCCTTGACTTGCACTCATCAGGTGCTTGGCACATAAATAAAATCACACAATCAATGAATGGAAAACAAACTTGCATTAATAACTTGAAATGAGTTCAACCCTTACATAGAGTACTACCGTCCTACTCGGAGCAACATGCTCTGCAATGGTTTCAATGAACCTTATTTCTACTTCTACTAGATAAATATGAAGCTAAGTCCTACTAGGATAACTTGAGCCCATCGGGGCTTTGCAAGACTAGGCCTGCACCAGATTTTGTTTTTGATGCTCCATCAAAATAGAGCACCCACCACTCCTTCTGGTCTCCTCCTTATTATTCTGAAGTTCACTTCCTGCTTGGGGTATTACCTCCTGCCCCCCAACTTCTTGGTTGCCAATGGTACATTCAACCACGAAGTCAGTTAACACCTTAGCCTCAATGGCTGTCCGAGGCTTCTGTGTGATGTCCTCTGACGGCCTTTCTTGGCGTTCCTTACCACTACGGACATCCATGTCTTCAATCGAAGGACCTGCCCCCCGACTCCATCAGGCCTTAACGAGGCTGCATAACAGCTTCGTTCCACCTTTTGATCACCTTTATGTTCTCCAACACCATTCCTGGTCGGGAACTTGATCTTCATATGATAAGTTGAGGCGACAGCCTTGAATACATGAAGTCCAGTCCTTCCGAGGATAGCGTTGTACGTTGAAACCGCTTTGATTACCAGGAAGTTCAATATCTGAGTGGCCTCCTTGGGCTCCTGTCCAATAGTTAGAGGCAACTGAATAATCCCTTCGACTTTGGATTCTACTCCATTAAATCCATATATAGGCATGTTATTGGGGGTCAACTGAGAATCATTGTATCCCATCTTCACAAATGCATCATGAAATAGAATGTCAACGGAAGCTCCATTGTCTATCAAGACTCGCTTCACCTCTGAGTTTCCAATCACAGAAGTTATGACCAACGGGTCATCATGGGGGAACTTCACCCCTTCCAAGTCTGAGTCATCAAAACCAACCATTACTTCGGGGCCTCTCCCACGATGTGCATCACTTCTCTAGCATAAGCCTTCCGAGAATTCCTTGTTGTGTCGGCCGCAGTCGGGCCCCCTAAGATCATGTTGATTACTGGCCCTCGGGGCTGTGGGTTGCGATCTTGATCGTCATCCCTCCTATCATACTCTCTTCTCTGATTACCACGGTCGTCACCCTTAGTGAAGTGGCTCAGTTTCCCTCTACGAATCAAAAACTCGATCTCATCTTTGAGTTTCTTGCAATCATCAGTGTCATGCCCCACATCTCTGTGGAATCTGCAATACTGATTCTTGTTTCTCTTTGCGGGATCACCTCCAAGTGGCTTTGGCCATCGAAAATCCTTATCCTTCTCAATGTCCAACAAGATTCGACTCCTAGGAGTATTCAACCTTGCATACTCAGTGAACCTTGGTCCTTGGTTCTTGTTAGGGGCATAATCGGAGTCCTCGCTAGTTCGGGGATACTTGTCCCTAGCATCATACTCCTGGTCTTGCTTTCGCTTCTTGGAGTCGTTGTTACCTCCTCCTTCACTTACTGTGGCTTCTTTCTTCATGCTATCTTCAGCTTTAATGTACTTGTCAGCCCTTCGTTGGAGCTCGGCCATGTTTTTTCAGGAGGATGCTTTGCCAATAACCTTTTAAAGAATAGATCAGTGGTTCCGTGTTCCAGGGCTACCATGGCCACCTTATTCTCCAAATCAGTGATATTCAATGTCTCCTTAGTGAACCTCTTGAGGTAATCTCTCAGATTTTCATTCTTTCCTTGCACCACATACATAAGAGATGCAGAGCTTTTCTCATGAACTCTTCTGCTGATAAACTGACTGATAAAAGCAGTGATCAACTCCTTAAAAGAGCCAATTGAGTTCGCAGGCAATCGGCTATACCATCTTTGAGCCATGCCCGACAGGGTTTGAGGGAATGCCTTACACTTTAAGGCATCACTTGCAGGCTGCAACAGCAGTGCGTTCGAAAATGTCCTGACGTGGTTTGTGGGATCACCCGTTCCATCATAAGCCTTGATTGTCAGCATCTTGAACTTCTTTGAGATACGAGCATTCATCACCTCCTCAGTAAACGGAGGTGTGGGATCATCAGGATCCCCAAGTGGCATCAGATCCTTGGGGTTGCTTTTGGGGGTTTCCACCCTTGTTGTTCTTCTAGTTGAGGCGTTAGCCCTTCTTTGCCTCCTTAAAGGCCTTTCCAAATCGACAAAGGGAATCCCTCCTGACGTTGGAGGAGGTCGATTATGGTTCAATCTTGCTTGCTCCCTTGCTATATCGTCCTTCAATTTTAAGATCTCGGCCTCATGAGCCCTAATCTTCTCTTCAGTTGACAAAGGGGGCTCACCATGGATAGTTTGTGTCCTCCTTCGAGGTTCTCCGCTAATACGTCGCCTCCTTGGGGCTTCATCACGATCGTCATCATCAGATGATGATGAATCGTCAGTATAAGGACCAGAGGAGTCATCATACTCTCGTTCTCAGATCTGTAAGGCGTGACTGCTTGGTCCAGGGTCCCTTTGTTGAGGGGGATAGTTAGGCAGCCCATACATCGGGTTGGTACTCAAAGGGAGCACAATGGTGGAGATATGTCCTTCCAAGAGTGGACAATTGGTTAAAGGAGAGATCACCATCTAAAGAGGGTTGGTCTCTTGATTTGGGGGAACATCCACAGGTAACGTTCTCTCAACATGGGGATTCGTCCCTGGAGGTTGAGAAACTTGAGATTTGATGATTGCCCCTGTTGTTGGGGGTACCTGTTTAGTAACAGGCGGAGCAGAGCTGAGGGGTAAAGCCACAGTAGCGGTTGGTGTTCTTCATGTGGTCACCATGGTTGATGTTGTCGCGTCCCACAGACGGTGCCAAATGTTGTGGAATAAAAACTAGGTTATGAATATTGCAGCTAGGATTTTTGTGTACAAAGGGGTTGGTGAGCTTCGAGCTTTAATGGTTGTTTCCGTGTTCGAGACTAATCGGTCCTCATAGAGTGCCTACGTATCTCGTTATTGAGAATCAAGCCAAAGACGTAATTCTAAGAATGAGGGGTCAGGCCCTTATATAGGTTACAGAAGCCTTAGAATTATGGTAGGATTGAGAAACTTGGTGGGCAAGCCACCGCCTTGAGGAAGGTTCTAGACTCCTTCCTTGTAGGAATTAGTTTCCATGTTGAAGTAGGTGCCTTGGGGGCTAAGTCAGGCAGGAGTAATATCCTTATTTGACTCTTATTGCTGAACTGGTTATTACCCTTAATATTAATTACGAAATTAATAACATAATAAGGTTTGGGCTCATCTGGTGGGCCCCATGTTTGGACCATACTGGGTCTAATTAATGCTACATTAAATGTATCTTTAGGGCATATTTTTAGCCCATATCAGGACATTTTAGAATAAGTTTCGGAAATTTTGGATGACTTTTTTCCTGGACCCCTTAAATCGATACGTAATTGATTTAATGGTCGGTTAAAAGTCATAGAAGGTCAACTCATTTCAAGGTGAAATTTTGACCATAATCCTCTGGACATATTTATAGGCGATTCCCAAAATTTCATAATTGTTCAATGATTTCTCAATTTATTGCGATTAAACCCATTTCGGCTTGTTGGTACGCGCATTTTTCGAATTTTGTGCTTTCCATAAATGGTAAAAACGTGTGGGCACACTTTTCCATGCATTTTTTAATTACATGACAGCTCCTAGGACACAAGGAATGTTCCCCCACACCTTCCTTGGTTTATGTGCATTTATCTCATTTATTTTAATTCAAAAACCCTACTAAACCTTCTATATATACCCCCACTTCCACACATTTTTGGGCAAGCCTCCAAGAGCCACCAAGAGCTGAAGAAACACTCCTAGAAACACTCTCTCTACTGCATAAAAAGTTCAAAAACGTTTCTTGAGTGCAAGCCAAAAATATTTCATAGTTTTACTCCATTTTGGCTAGTTTTCTTCATCTTTTCTTGCTCTCTTCAACACACCTTTGTTCACCAATATTTTTGTGGTCTTTGGACCTTGTTTTTACAGTTTCTTTGGTGACCTTTTAAGCCTCTAAAAGTCGGCCCCCAAGCCCCATATTCCGGCCATTTTCCGGCGACTTTTTCGGTGACTATTTTGGCGTGTTTTTGGCTTCGTAGCTAGCTTTTTCTCTTGTTTTCTCTTTAGATCTCAAGGGTTATAAGTTGGTTTCAAATTGTTATATATATTCATATATATAACCGAATATATAGCTTGTATATTGTGCTTGCTTGCTCATTTCTTACATATACTAGCTTATATTCACTTATCCTTGCACTTTGTCACTTATATATACACTTGTTCTTGAAGTTTATTCGCGTAGTGTATATTTGTGCGAGTTGTAAGTTGATAAAAGAAGCATTTAAAAGATTATCCAAAGCTTCTTGGTAAGTCCTTGATATACCCATTTATTTTGGGTGAAGACAAGGCCATTTAACCATCTTTTGGTTTTGGTTTACAAAGTTACAATCTTGTTTACCTTAAGTGGTTTAAACTTGATTTTTATTAAGTAACCAAAAGATAAGGTTTTATTTTGTTCTTGTTTATCCTAGTCCTTGATCTTTAACTTGGTCAAAATATTTTACAAGGGACATAAAGGAACAAGACCAAGTGAACTTGTGTTTCCACAAGTTGTACCATTCGGCCCTTCCTTTTCTTCATTCGGCCGAAGCCTTTTAAGGCTTTTTATTTTTTTTGTTCTTTGCTTGTTTGTGTGGCATCCCATAATCCGGGATACAGATTTGGGGCCACTAACCACAATCAACATAATATATACCTAGATATGTACATAAAATAATAATAAAATACCCCTAATCCAAGACCGCTTACAGGTAATTATGGTATGAAACAACTATCAAATTTAATGATTACAATCCAACCTCAGAATAAAATTGTTATACAATCTTTTAACAAACTAAGTCCACTGTCAAACTAGTTTACCAACCTTGACAAATTCCAAAACCACTACCCGACGAAATCAACAACTCGAACGTCAACTCTCGCTGCTGGAACAATAGTACCAACTGACCTCACTTTTTTAATTATATCCTTTTCAAATTATAATTTAATTTTAAAAATCAATTCTAATACAACCTTTATTAATAAGTGTAAGAGAGATTTTGTCTAAAACTTTAATAATCGGTAGTCTGGTCCTCCGTACGACAAATATCTTAAAATAAATAGATGAAAACCGTTGGATCTAGCATAAAAAAATATTTCATATTTTAATATGTTATAAACTAAAAAGTTTATTTATTTTGAAATATGAAAATATATATGTCAATGATTTAAATCATACATAATTAGGTTTTTTTACATTGAATGCCATTATCAATTTAGGACTTCTACATTGAATAGGAATAATGTAAAAATTCGTAATTATATTTTCTTTTGAGATTCTGAGTATTTTCATTTGAATAATAATTGTTAAATCATCACTAAATTAAAGATAATTTTTTGTGGTTCGCGTGGATTGTAAAATCATCCAAATCTGATTTCTAGATCTCAAGATAAAGCCCAAATATTAAATATGAATGTTTTTTAATACTAATAAAAAATAAATAAAATTCAATTCTAATGCAACCTTTTTTAATTATATTATAACATTCATTTTAAAATTCAATTCTAATACAATCTTTTTTTAATTATATCCTTTTTAGATTATAATTTTCTTTTTAAAATTCACTTATAATGAAACCTTTTCTAATTATATCCTTTTCATATTATAATTTTCATTTTAATGTGATATAATCTTGATCATCTATTTTTAAGTAAACGAATCATATAATTTTGGTAGTACAGTGACCGGATCAGACCAAAAATTTGGATAAGATCCCTCTTATATTTATTACATTTAAGAATTTAAATGAATTTTTTTAAGATATAGTTTTGTAAGTTAAATTTTTAAATGATATGATTTGATAATAATTATATATATATGTGTATATATTGGCCGTAATATCTCTAAGAAAGAAAAAACTTTAGCTATAACATATAGATAAGATGATATGTTTTAGCTAAAAAAATTAATCAGTTAATGATTAATTATTTATTATGGTATTATTTTATTAAATACAATTGCCCGTGATACTATTGGAAAAGAAGAGTTTTTAGTAAGAAAAAATATAAAAGGTAACGTGTTTCAGCTGAAAATGTAATTGGTTACTTCTTAGTAAATATGATATTATTATTTTATTTTATTAAAATATAATTGCCCGTGATATTTTTTAGAATATAAAATATAACATGTTTTTACCCAAAAAGGTAATTAATTGGTTATTAAATAAATAATGGTAACATGTTCTTACCAATAATAAATATTTAAGTAAGGATTATTAAGTAAGAAAGACAAGTTTAAAAGGAGATTTGTTTAGTTAAAAGATATAGAGAAGATATTACGTTTTAGCTGAAAATGGTAATCAATTAATTATAAGTAATTATAATATTATTAGGTTATTTGTAAATAAATCTTAAGGGCAAAACCACTCACAAGATAAGGGAAGGTATTTCATCAATCTTTTCTTGGCCCACAACCATTTAATCCATCATTTTGTATGCCCTTAGTCATAATAAAATTAAATTAGATTTTCACGCTCAATTAGGATGGTACCTAAAAAAAGACGTAATCTTTATTATTCCGACTCTTTGGTGTCTAGGCAAGCGAAAGCTTACCTAGCCAATTAAGATTTGGTGTCTAGGTTGGTGTTTAGCCTCTTGGCAATGCTTGCATTGTAAACTGAATAGTTTTAGTGAAGTATATTCACCAGAGACTTCATCATCTCCGGTATTAAATAGTTTGAGATTTAAGGAAAGAAAAAGTGAACAATGTCAGCAACATCTTCGCACAACACCTTCAATTTCAGATCAGAGAGAGAGGGGTGGGGGAGAGAGAGAATTGATGTATGTGTGCGTGTATGTATAGGTATGTGAGGAGTTGTGATCAAAATCATGATCGGAATTAAGATCATAAAAGAGTGACTGAAAGGTATGATGAGAGGTTTGGTGAACAAAAGTTACAGGGAAGGATTCTATGAATGGATGAGATTAAAAAATTAATATAAAATGAAAAGTTGAGATTAAATCTCAGTTCTCATTCAATTTAAGAGGGATAAGATGTTAAGAAGAAGAGTATATTAAGAAAAGATGGATACTATTTATATGTCAATAGGTGTTGTACATGATCCTTTATATAGGTTATATAGAATGGAGTTACAAGAATATGAAAGATTAAGAATCTTGAAATTGATTAATCAAAAATCAAGATTTACAGCCAAAGATGAAAAGACATCCACTTTATGACACCAATCAAAAGGAAAGATATAACGATGGGGATTCTGAAATAGAGATTTGAATGATAGGGTAAATTTTTGTTAAGAGAAAGAAAATCTTAAATATCCAAGTAACAAATACAAAACTAAATTGCCTATACATCTATCCTTTAACCAATGACAGAGTGCACTGGACAGGTCATTTGATATTTCATTGAGTTTATGACTCAATCAGATGGCGACACGTACTGGCAGCGTCCACAGGAATATACGATTAAGGTCAATACTGATGCAGCTTTGTTTGATGACTCTGTGATAGTGTTAGTGCCCTAGAGACAATGTAGTTGTGCTTCTAGGAAGACTATTTTGTTATTTGATGATTATGTTCTATGGATTATTCTACATTAATTTAATATGTCTTAATTTACTGCGATATAAATGTTAGAGTAATAAATGTGCTTGGAAAATAGAACACGTATTCTATATCTTTAAGTATGTGACTTAAAAATGAGACTATATGAGTAGTGTTTATATTCCTAAATATCCCTAATCGAGCATTATCAATTTGGGACAATTATAATGCATAAAGATTAGTATGTTTATTGACGGATGACCACATCTCATTGGTCATAGGTATAGTGATACTAAAGTCAAGAACATAGGTGCATGTAATATTCTACATGGTACTAGATTAACCCATGGTGAGATTCTACATGTTGATAATGTCATTAGAAAGACTCACAGTGACAATGGTGTTATGATCCTTAGACTTGAGATCATTACATTTCTATACGAGGATTAATATACTTTGACTACATTAAAAGTTACCTTTGACCGGGTGATGATAAAAGTGGACATCGGGTATATTATGAGTCGTATGAGAAATATGAGTGATAGATATAGGATTTAACCCTTTTAATATTAGAAGAGATATTATTGGCCTCTTGATTGAGTGAGACTATGAAAATGCATGGCCATGCTCAAATATTGATTTGTTTTAATAGTCTACTTATTGATCAAGCAAACCCGAATTAAACGTTGAAGAGGATGACTAATTACATGCCTCGAGTTTAATCTATAATATTTGGTTAAAGGGATTATATTACACGGAAACATTATATTACAAAAGGTTTAATTGGACCAATTATTATTATTACTTGGGTAGCAATGATGTATTACTAGATGTCGTTCATTGTTTATAACTTTATTACTGGATATTAAAATTATTGCCAATGTAATAACAACCTAAAGGGTTACACAATAAGAATGTTTAAAAGGAGTTTTAATTTAAATTAAATTATTAAATTTGTAACACTCCCAACTTCCGTACAAGGAATTTGGGTCGCCACGTCTTCATCCACCCTCATATAGCAATACCTTTTCACAATATATTCTACTACAACAATAAAAGTAGTCTCTATGCATCTAACTCCACGGGTTATAGTCTTAGAACAAGTTCTCAATAATTCCAAAAGTTATTACATCTCAAGTTCACTTCCCAGAATCTCTGAAATACTATTACAACTCCAAAGTACTAAATAATACAACATTTTCACTACAAGAAAACAGTCAATAGACATCACCCCTTTAACATCAGTTACGTTTTTGACCGATGTTAAAGGTCTATTTTACATCAGTTTTACTATAACTGATGTTAAAGTATATTTTAGACATCAGTTACACTTTAAACCGATGTCTCCACCACTTTTTAAAAAAATAAAAAAAACACGCGAATCTTTTTTTCCCTCTAATATTAGTAAATTTTCCCCAACCCGCTTTCCCTCTGGTACACTTAGAAACATTCCCCCCCTTCACACATTTCATTTCCCTTCTTCAGACAAACCTCACTCCCGCTCCTCACTCAAACCTCACTCAAAACTCACTCAAACTCACTATCACTAATTTCACTCACAAACCCCCAAATTTGAAGAACCCTAAATTACAAATCCCCAAATTAAAACCCTAGATTTCAAAACCCCCATTTCGAATTCCAATTAGGTCGAACCCTACCTTTCGATTTCTATTAATTGGTTACTCTTGGAGGCTATTAATTAGGTCGAATCTTAATTAATAAGTAAGTATTTTTTATTTCGATTAGTAAGTATTTTTCGATTTCGATTTTTGTTTGTAAATTCAAAGTTTGGTTTTTAATTTAAGTTTTTTTTAGTAGATTGATTGATTCTTAAGCTTGGGTCATCTCCAAAGTAAGTGATTTTTCAGATTTATTGTTATAGATGTATGCATGTCTCTTCTTCTAATTACAATTAAGAACTCACTTCAAGACATTGCTGTTGCTTCACTTCTTCACTGTCTTCTTCTCTTAAACTCCCCCCATTCATGTAAGTCATTTTTATGCCTTATATAAATCAACCCTTGTCTTGATTTCACGAGTTCTTTAATGGGTTGTTATCAAGTTTTGATTTTTATGCGATTTGAGTTTTCTTGATTTTCTTGGTTTAGAATTTGAGAGCTATAAGAATTCAAGCAGAGAATGAAGATTTTGAGTTGAAGCAAGCTAAAGATATGGCTGCTGCAAGAAAAAATGGGAAGCCTTGGTAATTTTTTTTGTTAATGTTTTATTTGACTTGTTTTATGTATCTAATTTTTTATGGTGAGGTAGATTAGTTTAATGCTATTGTGATCATGTGAGGCTGTTATTTTATTGGGAGTATTGAGTTATTTAAACTTAAATTCATTGTCCATTGTTCGAAAATGCTTCTGGTATTTACGTGGTCCAATCATGTGAGTGATCAGGTGTGTTAAAACTTAGAAGTATAAGATACTTTTAATGTCTTCTGGTAGAGTTGTTCGTCTAACATACATATATGTGTTCCGGTTCAATTTATAATAGTCTAAATTATTGGTCAGGGAAGGGAAAGTGAAGCCTCTTACACCTAAAGAAGCTGGTTATGCAGTTCAGCTTTCCAACACAACACTTCTCGATGGAAACTTTATAAGAATAACAAGGCAAGAATGATTAGGTAAGAAAAAGCTTGAATGCCTGCTTATTTAATTTGGCATTATGGGAATTTGGAATCATCCTATGCTTTTTATAATGTATGATAGTGCTTTGTGATTGATTTTTTTTCCCTTCCTAAATGTAGAAGAGTCTTGTTTATTATTCAATTGGTGTACCTTGTAATCCTTTGATACCAAAGCTAACATTGACCTTTACACCAAATATGAATGCACTATATTGCTTCCCATGAACATTCTCTGAAGGAATTACCTATACTTGTTGTGCATCCTTTAGTTTAAGAAATGTATGTTCTCATCATAATATCTCACCAGTTGCATACTCATTTTGTAAAATCTAACCCCTTTTGAATTTATGAAAATACGAGTTAGCTTAGAAACCTGTCTTCGATGGGCTGACATGATAATCTTGCAACTACCTAGATCAGCTATTAAATCGTAGAAAACACTACTTTGCTCAATTTTGTAGTTTCTATATTGGCCATCTGTATAATTTGTAAGCTTTCTTTGGAATTACGGGACTGCCATGAAGAATCTTGCTTTTAAGTAACATGTTACCAGATTTTATGTACTTTGCAATATATTTTTTCTGTTTTAAAAATGTTCTGATTTTGCTGACCTTAATTATCATTTCCTTTTGATGCACGTACTTGTGGCTTATGATATTGTTTAAAATGAATAACAATTTAAACAATCTATATTCCTGACATGCAATGACTTGTGGCTTATGATACTGTTTCAAATCAATAACAATTTAAACAATCTATATTTCACATGCAATGCTGATCAATCACTTTTATTGCAGTGTGGATATAGGTGAAGACAACATTTCCGTATTTGACAATGGTCACATAGCTGTGTTATGCAGTTAATACACAATACTTTGAAATGCAGGTTTCCATCTTCTCCATTTCCATCATTATTTAACTAAACACTAGTGTGAAACTCTTGTATGAGGAAGAAAGTAGACGAAACTGGAGCAAGATTAGTAAATTTTCACACTTATTGCTGCTTCCAAATACTACACAGGAGGAAAAGTAGACGTAATTACATAAATGAATGGAAATTACTTTCACCGTGGCCAGTGCCTACAATGAATACAAGTTCATGCTACCTTAAATGAAACTCTGTAATTCACAATTGGGGAAGACTTAAGAAACTAAATATAACGATCATACATAGGACACGATATAAGCTGTTGTTGTCTAATAAAACATACCTTTTAAGAGCAACTGTTACGTTGGTGTAATATTTACTACTTGGTACATTTTCAATCACACCTCTGATCCACAACAATTATCATTGTATTTTGCTCCCAATGAGTACTGCTGCCTTTCACCCAGTAGCCAGTTACCTTTTCTTCTTTTTTATATTTATATTAATGTATTCTTGTAATGATGATAAGATTACTGTTTATTTTAAGTGCTAAAAAAATTATCCCTGTCCAAGTTGTGTCATCAGGTACAAAACTCATATGTTGTATTTATGATTTTCTACTTTAACACTTTTAACTCCTGTTATTTGACAAGTGCTGTATTATCTGTTAACTTAGATGTTGAGGCTCCTTCTTCTAAGCACGAGGAGTTCTCAGTTAGAAGTGAAATCGAGGATAACAAACTAAAGGTAATAACTTTAATCATTAAATCTTACTTATGCGTATATAGAATAATAATAAATAAATGCTCTGGAATTTTGTGATTTATCTGGTTATCATGATTGCCTTTGAGGTCGTGAAATGGAATTTATTTGCTATTTTTTGAATAGATCAGTGTAGAGGCATTTGGTGCCAGAACCCAAGAAATATTTGATGACGTGTTCTCTAAAATGGTTGCCGCTACTCAGCCAATTCCAGGATTTAGAAGAGTTAAGGGAGGTAATTTATCCCATGACAGGCTTTTTATCTATCTTTCTTGAAGTTATAATTTCTACTAGAGTCTAGAGTCAGTCACATTATGTTACATATTTGATGCAAAATCCTTTTTGGCAGTTGTTTATCAGGATTGGAAATTGTTGTGCCTTGCTGGTTATGGTGCAGGAGTCTGAGGTGAAGGCCAAACCACGAGTGGGAACTGGTGGAAGAAGATGAACCTTTTTGGTGGTCAAAGTGTCTCCTTTCTTTAGCTTTAGCTTTAGCAATGTGAAGTTTATATAGTATTGTTAAGTTTCAAATTATTAGTAGTTGAGGAGTTTGTTTGTTATTGTGAACGTACGAATATATTTGTAGTTGAGGTAGTTGTGGATATGGAGTTTGGTGTAGTAGTAGATTGTCAATGAATTATGCTTTTGGGTGAATGTTTTGTATTGCTAATTTTGGTGGTATATAACTCCATTTGAATGCAATATTGATTTTGGTAAATTTTTGGGCACATAATTTTGGTAAACACACATCAATTTGAGCCTTTAACACATCACCTAAAAACTGATGTCTAATTTGGCAATTTCATGGATCTATTTTACATCGGTTAAAAAATGATGTGGTATACAATTTACAACATCGATTTTCTATTCAAAACCAATGTAGTATATAATTTACAACATCGGTCCTAACCAAAACCGATGTAGTACATGGATTGAGACATCGGTTCTGTTTTGAAAACTGATGTTGTTGATAAGTATTTACATCGGTCTATAACCGATGTAATAAGTCCTTTTTAACATCGGCCCAGAACCGATGTAAAAAACATGGACTTTTAACAACACCCACCTAGACATTGGTTTTGAAACTTTTTTACATCGGTCCAGAACTGATGTCTATTGACTTTTTTCTAGTAGTGTTTACAAACATCTTCTCAACTTGCACTCTCCTCATATACTATAAGGCTAACACGCTGAACCAGTTGTCTTTCCCCTTCCCTTAATCACGGTTCGCCGTACTAGTGCCAGCTTTGATTGCCGCTGTTTAATAATATTTAAATAGCAAGAATGAGCCAAAGAATGCCTAGCAAGTATATAGATATCATATAATACAACAACAACTCGCTCAAAAATATGTTTTCATCATTTTATAAAAACTCATTCACATAAGTAATTATACTCTTTTTGAAAAGAAATTCTCTCATAAGTATTTTTCAATCTCAGAATACTACTCATATGAAGGAATAAATATATTTTAACAACTTCTCAAAGTACTACTCGAATATAATTCAATAACTCCTCAGAATTGCTAAACTGATTTGAATAAATATAATTTAACAACTGATCGGATCAACACCCTAGTTAACAGAACCACAAAGGGATCGGTTAACAGTTAGGGTATCGATGATTGGACTTCTCCTCAAACGCCTCCTCAAGTAATGGATGACCAGTCCATTGTCCCGCCTCGTTTTCTATCGATAGAAGGATGAGCCGACGTCTCGAACACACCCTAAACTCCTCAGGTTGGGCTGATGCGTTACTCAGGTCACTTACGTTAATTATTATGCTGGACCGGCCCTGTCCCGGTCTCTTACGCTATTTTCAGTCCCGAATATTAGGTGTTAGAATCTTCGATCACCTTCAACAAGAAATTTGCTTAGGCATCACGGTAAAAGAACACATGCACCATTATTTACTTCTCAATAAAATACTACTCCAATATCGTTCAGAAACAATGAACGATAAACACCTCCAATAATTTAGTTTTCCTCTTGAATGAGTAGAGGAAATCTTTATGAAAAATTGTTCTGATCATGGATCGGGAATATGGTAACCCATGTCAGTATTCTCAACTTACTATGTATATATAACTCCACTCATAAATATCAGTTAATATATAGTATGAAGATATTACTTACCATATATCTATTATCTCCTCGTCTAGTACGAATAAAGTATCTCGATAAATGTCCCCTCAATATGGACCAACTCATGAAATAATATCCGGTATAAACAAATAGGTAGATTACTTTCATTAAATCATTCTTGTTATCTCTCCAGAACAAAGCGGTTTTAAGAGAACATTTTGAAAATGATATTCATCTAATTAAATAAATTTAATTAGACGAATAAGGTTTATTAGTGATGTTGCCTTTAGGTTAATTATTTCGAAATTCTTTTTAAAAGCTTTGTCCGGGTTTTCGAAAATTCTATTCTCCTCAGCACTTCGTGCTCATCGCCTACTCCTTATGTTACATCATCTACTTGGAACGTAGGTTACTTCTAACCATACTTCCATATCTCCTCATTATGTTTACTCGCATTTAACTACTATTACGAACAACTTTCATTACAAAATATCTCTACTCTGAACGATAGAGTAAGAGTTAGTATACTTGCCTGGTACTCCGGATGTAGCAGGGGCTCGTAGCGGAATCCGACAATCTAACAAAGTCAAGAAAACACGCGATTAATCCCCTATATGATCCACTTATAACTCAACGCTTAGACACTTAAGCAAATCAAAACCAAGGCACTAAGGGGTCATCCTAGACTCGTACAAAGTCCATGTTAGACGACAAACACTTACGACATAAGTTTAGTTCGAAATTGATCCTCGAATTCAAGTTATACTCAACTACTCAACCATTTATAACCTCGTTCTTTACACCAATATGTTGCCTTGATAATCCTTTACAAGTTTCGTGTTTTAGTCGACTCGAAATTCCTCTTTTAACTTAGCCAAAACGAATGGTCAAAGTAGTACCTCTAGAGTTGACTTCCCTGAAAATTACTATTCCTTGACTCGCACTCCAACACTTTTAATAAATCACTGGAAATGTATTTAAATACGAAACCACTTATAAAATCATCTTTGGTATTTGTAATATTTATCATAAAATCTTGGTTCAAAAACACGGGTCTAGATAGGTGAAATGTATTTTCAAAGTTGGGTCAACTGCAGATTTTTACTATTTGCACCACTTTTACTAAAACGTTCATAACTCGATAACCGTTAACTAAAATGACGCACCGTTTTCGCGTGCACGATCTAGAGAATGTCTAGAAGGTAACCTACTCAATATTTGGCTCTGGTCAGAGGACTCATTTTTCGTAATTTACAAAACAGGGCAGGGGTTTAGCAATGAATAGTATCATCTCCTAAAATGGCTTTTTCACTTGCGCACCCTCGGCTGATACATTTTTATAAAATCGGAAAATAATCTTTTTGACTCGAAACCTTCGCACATACTTTACTAACTATCCTTAACATTTATTCTCAAAATTTCACAATTTAATTCGACTATTAAGGGTCTCAAACTTAGCATCAAAGTGGTTACATTTCTGCAATGAAATCTCTCGAACCGCTTTCACTAAAACTAGCATAACTTTTAAACTGTAAACTCTTTTAACTCAATTCTTTCGGCAAAATAAACTAGACAACCATATCTTTGTAATTATAGGCAGTGGTGAGTCTAAAAATAGTTTTATGGTCTCGGGCCTTAACTGTTTTCAAGGGTTAACGAAATTTCGCCATTACGACGGCTATAACTCGGTCATTTCCATTTTGTCACAACATAACCAAGCCACACCGGGTATACCATACATCCACAACCTCAACAAATATTCATCTTACATCTATAAGTCCAGTGGTGAGACTAAAATCCATCAACCATCATTTTTCATAATTTACAAAGTCAAATATTCACTACAACACTTAAACATGATCTTATCTTTATATAACATCAAAACTATATCAAAAAGTCATATGATCTCAAAGGTGGGTTAGGGTTTTTACCTTCTTGGGAGATCTAGCAACACTATCAAGTGTTTATAAACACTTAACAAGCCTTAGATAGCCTTTATAAAGCTTAAACCTTAAGAACAAATCAAGAAAATCAATGTAAGTTACTATTCATCACTATTCATGCTCATCTTGTAAAATTCATATAAAATCGAAACATTGGAGATTGGTTCTCAAATGTTTACCACACCTTGGGCTCTCATAAGCTTTGTTTTAAGCTATAGAATATCAAATTTGAAGCTTCCTAGCTAGGGTTTTGAGCCCCATCTTTCCGCTGGATAGAAACTGGACAGATTTGGTTCTCCAACTTGGGGAGGATATTTGACTAGGCTACACTCCTTTGTTGGCTATGAAATTTTAAAAGTGTGTTCTCCATACTATGAGGAAGCTATGGTTAAAATTTGGGGATTTCTGAAGCTCTAGATCTTGAGATATGAATTTTTCTTTCATGCCTGTTCTTGCTGGGCAGTTTTGAAAAAATGAGATGGAGAGCTTTTTGCTTTCTTTCTTTGACTAATTCAACTAACTTTTGATCAAATAATGTTGATAAGATCAGATGGGGTGGCTGAGTATGATCCTTGGGGCTTGTGCAAGGTGTATCCAAGAAGCTTGATTGATATTTGTTGGGTTTTTGGTTTTTTTACCACCTTATCCTTGCCCTTTCATAATTCTTTCCACCAATGTCCTTGCCCCTTCCTTTTATTCAATTAAATCAATTTGTTACAACTTATATGTTGCACTCCATGGTAATAGTGTGGCCTAATTTCTCAAATAATTGTTGTGTCCAATATCCTTTGCATTTTCTCTTTATCTCAGACAACGTTCTCCCGATTTCTAAAATTTCTGCAATTCCTTTTTCTCTAGCCTTTTTCTCTAGGGTTTTATTCTCAATTCCATTATCCTCTCATAATATATTCTCCATTGGGCTTCTAACATTTAATATCCTCAATTAATAATCCAAATATTATATTCCTAACTTCTCTGTCAAAGTTGGAATAAAAAAAAGTTTGTATTCTCTGAATTCTGTCCTCGTTTACATACACTTATTCTCTCTGTACTTCCCTAGTTCATACTTGGTTTTCCCATTACTCCACTCCTCTATAGTGTACTCTAACTCACTTCACAACTTCTTTACAGGGTATTCTAGCTCTTTTATCAATTGACCGATTCTCTATTTACCTCAATCGTCGCACTCAGGTTTGCACTATTCACAGAAGATCACTATACCTTGAAGTACTTACTCACTGAAACATTACGCATTGAAGTCACTATAGGTCAAAATCACTATTCACTGATGCACTATTCATAACAAGAAAAGTTTTAATTCTACCAGAAATTTGGGCTATTACAAAATTCAAAATTGGTTATTTAATTAATTGAGCTGGTCTTAATTACTTATTTAAAAGGAATTCGAATTTAACATTAAAATCTAAGTCGATTTGGTTTAGAGAAGCCCAAACGATTTAGGGTTTCATGGCCCAACTTTCTCCCTATATATACATGATGATGTATTGTTTAGGGTTGCATCTTTGCAAATTCATTTTTCATAAAATCCTAGCTGCTCTAACACTTGGAGAGGCTAGAGAGAGAGATTGAGGGTTGTTCTTCGGCTAGTACCGGTTCCGGTGATCATTGGACGATCAAGCGTTTATGTGGACTACTACTTTGGAGACGAGATCTTGCATCAAGGGCTGCGAGGTGATTGCTTCTTGGACCTCCATCTTTTTGAATTCGTAAAGCTCTTAAAAGGTATGATTTCGTTTCTTCATAATCAGCCATGTCTTTTACACGGATCCTAGGGTTAGGGTTTCGGATTTTTAGAAGAATTGTTTTTAGCAAAGTACGAGAAATATAATGCATTACATCAACATCATTGAACCAATTGAAGAACCCTAGTTCTCGGGTTATTTTTCCTCATCGTTAAAACTTAGTTTTACCTGCTTATAATTAGTCTATTTTAGTTAGTAACAACACACCCAATTATTCTTCTCACTTCTAGATTTTAAGAAGTAACAACTTGAACTTAAATTAGTATAATTAGTCCTTCCCTGTGAACGAACTTTCACAAATATTACACCAACAAATTGGCGCCGCTGCCGGGGAAGGCGGCAATATTAAGTTTAAGTTAATTATTTCTTATTGTTCAGATTTTATTAAATTTGTTTCCAAGATCTATCTTATTGGAGTCCTCTTTTCAAGTGCTATTAACTCTTGCATGAGACGTTCTCCAAGTGCTAGGAATCTAGATTTTGATCCAGAAATCGAGCGCACTTTTTGAATTCTAAGGCGAGAGGCAAAGGAAAGAGATATCTAAGATGGCTAATAATGAGAATCTTGAAGTTGCTAATGTTAATAAGACTTCTATTTGGGATCATGAGACTCCCAATCCTGCGAACTGCATGTACAAGACTCCTAAGTTAGCGCATCTCAGTACAACATCATGAATCTGAGTTTAATTCAGAGGTGAGCAACTCAGCTTTTGAAGGGGACATTGAGCGAGAGGATCCACATCGTCATCTGGAGCGCTTCGTGCAAATGTGTAGTTCATTAAAGATCACTGAAGTTACGTCAGATCATATTCGTCTTCACATGTTTCCTTACTCAATCAAAGGGAGAGCCATGGAATGGTTCCAACAGCTTCCTGAAACTACAATTGCTACTTGGGAGAGTCTTGCAACGGAGTTCTTGTCCAAATATTATCCTTCTGACAAGACGCAACAAATGAGGATAATCATTCTAAGTTTCAAAACACAACCAGGTGAAGGCTTGTATCAGGCATGAGAGAGATACAAGGCACTATTGAGAAAATGTCCACATCACGGTTGTACGGAGTGGATGATTTTGAGTACATTTTACGAATCTTTGAATGCAGATGTTCGTTTAAGTTTGGATGTGGCAGCTGGTGGAGATTTCAAGAAAACACCAGTTCATAAGGCAAAAGCACTTCTTGAGCAATTGGAAGCAAATAACTACTCTTGGGCACCTAGTGGGATGAGCTCAGCTAAATCAGCACAAGATACCGAGATGATGAACTTGCTGAATCTCAAATTGGATGCTCTTAATAAAGAGGTACGTGGGCAAAGGGCGAATGTCAGTGCTATTTCTTCTCCCATGGAAGGGTACAATGATTATGGTGTTAATCAGTATTCTTATGCACAACAATTCCCAGAGGAAGCATCTTTTACTCAGGGAAGACAGTCATGGCCTGTTCAAAATAACTCTTACTACAATCCAAATCAGAGGCCTAACAACAATCTATCCTACAATAGCAATCATGCGGCTAATCCATCATATGCAGTTCCTAAGCAAAATCAACCTCCTGGTTTTCAGCCGCATCAGTAGTATCAGGCACAACAACAATATCAACCACCACCAAAGGAAAAGAAAGAACCTGCTAATTGGGAGGTTGCGCTCAATAAAATGATACAAGGAACTACTAGGGCGTTTGCCAACATGGAGACCAAATTTGAAAAGGTCGAGTCGAGGCTTGATTAGATGGCTTCATCTCAAAAGATGTTGGAAACACAAATTGGCCAAATTTCTAATAAGGTGGGTGTCCGTGAGCAAGGAGCATTACCTAGTCAACCTGATGTGAACATAAAGGAACATTGCAAAGCTATCACTTTGAGGAGTGGAGGAGAACAACATGAAACTGAATCTTTATAACTTAAAGATGAAATCCTTCCTCCAAAGAAGAGAAGAGCATATTCGCTTGATGTGGAAGTTCTTAAAAAAGTTGAGGATAAGCGAAAAGAAGGAGATGTTAAGTATAAAGCTCCATTAAAACCCTACGTTACCCCAATTCCTTTCCCACAGAGGTTGAAGAATTTAATTAACTTGGAGAAACAATATGAGAAGTTCTTGAAAATGTTTCGGGAGATACACGTTTCCATTCCCTTTGCTGATACTTTGGCTCAAATGCCTCTTTATGTGAAATTTATGAAAGAGGTTTTGTCTAATAGGAAGAAACTAGAGGAGGTGGAAACAATCACTCTTAATGAAGAGTGTAGTGCTGTTATTCAACATAATATTCCTCCTAAACTCACGGATCCTGGGAGTTTTTCTTTGACATGCACTATTGGGAAAGTCAATATAAAAAGAGCTTTGTGTGATCTCGGAGCTAGTGTAAGTTTAATGCCACACTCTTTGTATAGAAGACTTGGACTTGGGAAGTTAAAGAAGTCTAGAATTTCACTTCAACTTGCAGATAGAACAATAAAGTATCCATTGGGTGTGCTTGAAGATTGTTGTGGAATAAAAACTAGGTTACGAATTGTATTTAATGCTAGGGTTAGTGAGCTTCGTGCCTTAATGGATGTTTCCGTGTTCGAGACTAATCGGTCCTCACAGAGTGCCTACGTATCTCGTTATTAAGAATCAAGCCATGACGTAGTTCTGAGAATGAGGGGTCAGACCCTTTATATAGGCTGAGAAGCCTTAGAATCGTAGTAGAATTAGGTGACTTGGTGGGCAAGTCACCGCCTTGAGGAAGGTTCTAGACTCCTTCCTTGTAGGAGTCAGTTCCCATATCGAATTCTGTGCCTTGGAGGCTAAGCTTGGTAGGAGTAATATCCTTATCTGACTCTTATTGCTGAGCTGGTAATTACCCCTAATATTAATTAAGAAATTAATATTGTAAATAGGGTTTGGGCCCATCTGGTGGGCCCCACGTTTTGACCATATTGGGTCCATTTAATGCCACATTAAATGTGTCTTTAGGGCTTACTTTTAGCCCATATCATTTGCCCCCCAACTTCTAGGAAAACTGATCAGGTTTTCCTTGAAGTTTTAACGGTCTTTCCGAGACTTGGGTCAGGGTTTATTGCTCTTACGCGAGTACTTTCAATAATATCATCTTTACGTAAAGCGTGGAGCGACCGACGCATTTACGATGATGTTGAATGACACTAAACGGTGTTAAACGGCACTATACAGCGCTAATTAGCCTTAAACAACGTTTAAACAGTGTTAAACGGCATAAAATGGCACTAACAGCACTAATCGGCGCTAATATGTGCTAATCAGCACTAGTCTGTGCTTAAACGGCACTAATCTGTGCTTAAACGACACTAATCTGTGCTAATCGGCACTAATCTGTGCTAATATTAATCTCGTTTCAGTACTGAAAATCATCCGAAATTCGCTGAAAAAGTCGAGATCTAGGTCTGAAAACTATCCGAGGTTTGCTGAAAAAGTCGGGTTCTAGGACCACAAACTACCCGTGATCGGCCGGATCAACGGGTAGCTTATGGTCGGCTACCTGCTGATCGGCCGAAGGGCCTTAAAACACCATGGTCGGCCGAACCATGGTCGGCTGGAGGGTGGTCGGCCAGTTGGTGGTCGGCCAGCTGGTGGTCGGCTGGCACATCCCCGGGTGTGGTGGTCGTCCGTCTCGTGGTCGGCTACTGCTCCCTCGGGCGTGGCAGTCGGCTGCTTCGTGGTCGGCCACCTCGTGGTCGGCTATGGCCCTCCGGGTGTCGTGGTCGGCTAGCTGGTGGTTGGCTAAAATGCCCGGACCTGAAAATCATCTGTGGTCTTGAGGATCAAGAATCTTGATCTTGATCTCAAGTCACTATTTTGGTCATTCGTGACTTCGTTGTCCTCCAGGATCAAGAACCTTGATCTTGATCTCAAGTTATCAGGGATCTAGGATCTAAAACCATCCATGATCCTAAAGATCAAGAATCTTGATCTTGATCACAAGTCGTCAGTTTGGTCATTCGTGACTTCTAACGATATTTCTCCTTAGTTAACAATTAGCATTGCTAACCTTGTACTTATGGCTGATCTTCTTAATTAACTCTTTAAGCATAATTAGCCTTTCAAAGGTCATTTGTTCTGCAACTTTAGCAATTACATCAGCTGTTTCTCTCCGATTTGTATGAATTATAACGATCCTTTCTGTATAAAACGAGCAATTTCTGTCCTTTTTTCATCTTTAAACGATAGATGACCTGTAAACGCGAATCAAGCTGAACTTCGACCTGACACAGCAGGTCATGCTTCTTCTATAAAAGAAGAGTGGTGGCCTTCATTTCATTCACTTCTTCATTTCAAAGTTTTCAAGTTCTTAAGCTTTGTAGATTTTTAGTCCCAATCGGGGATCAAGTTTCAAGATCAAGTTCAGGTTTCTAGATCAAGATGTCAGAAGACAGCCGCCCAGTTGCTCCCCCAGTCTCTATGATGGAAGCATTCGCCAAGAGAAGCAAGATGAGGATAGCAAAAGGTAAAGAAAAAATAAAACCCCCTTCATATGTTGAGCATAAATTTGAATCTTTACTAGATCTGCTAAACATCATGAGGGATGCGTTTCCAAATAGTGCAAGCTTAGATTCATTTTATAGTCCATGCAAGTTAAAGGAGAAAGATGTCGAAGAGATCAGGAGAACATACTACTTCCCAGATGCTATTATGGTTCGTCTTCCAAGTCTAACTGACAGAACTTGCAACTAGCATCCTGAGAGGATTTGTGTTCCCTGGGGTGCCCTAGAAGCTGGATTCAGATTTCCGGTTGACGATTTTATCATCAGATTGTTGGCGGAGTATCAAATTCACCCTTGTCAATTGTATCCCAATGCCTGGAGGTACATCATTATTTTCATAATAAGGTGCCGTCAGCTGAAAATTCCCTTGTCTACTACAATGTTTCAGAGTATTTTCGGGGCCAAAAACTCCACTGACTGCAAAAAGGGATGGATCAGCCTTCAACACTGAGCCAAACTCCCGCACATGGTGAATCCCTTTTCTTTTCCAGATTCTCAACATTTCTAGGAAAGACAGTTTGTAATCCTTGAGTGGGAAGGTGGTGATTGGGGCAACTACTTTGTGAAGAGATTTAGACACGTGGAAGATAGTTCACATTTCGTGTGTGAACTTACGGTTTCAGAGTTACTAGATCGAGATTAGCTCCTAGCTGATGATGGTTGTACCCATTATAAGACTTTTCTGAATGAAAATAATCTTATTGAGTCTGGCCTTAGCTTTCTTTTCATTGAGGGTAATTGTCTTACTTAGCCATATTATGACCTCTGTTTGTTCTTATTCCGATGTTTTTCTTGTTGCATTTCAGCTGCTGAGGAGATTGACAGTCGTCCTCAAAACCAACCGACTGTGACTCAAAGGATGAAGAAAAAGGCTGCAGAGTTACTGAATCCCACTAAGCCTAGAATCCCTCACTTCTTGGAAGGTTGCTCCCAAGGCGGGAAAAGATCCCGAAATGCTGATGGGGTTACCAGGACCCCTTTTATACCATCATGGGGTATATGTGAACAAGACTCGGTTTGTGGGAGTCCTGACCTAGCTCTAGACTGGTCCAAGCTTTCAATCACTCCTCCCGATAGGGTGACTTTACATGTCGGGGACAAGATGAACGAAAATCAGCTTCTGGGCGCTCAAGCCTTATATCAGGTATGACACCCTTTTTAGTAAGTTCGGTGTGATTTATTTTTTACAAATTTCTCATACCTTATCAATTTCTTCGTTGCAGGCTAATGCCTACTTCCAGGCTGTTTCTACCCAAGGCTTGGCTTTCAGGGATGAGAATATATCCTTGACGACTGATTCAGCAAGGTTCAAGGAAGAGATTTATGACCTACATTCTCAGGTTACCCGCGCCGAAGCGAATGCCTTATCCACCCGAAAGCAACTTGCTTCTTTAGCTCGAAAGAGAATGGATGATGCTAAAAAGGTGATTAAAGGCTATCATAATTCTGAAGAGTTTCTGAGATTCATAGATGAACATGACGATGAGGTGCGCCCCTACAACATGTCTGTTGGTTGGGATAAGGCGATAAATGTTGTGAGCCATAGGCATCCTTCTATTGTCAACCCGGCTGATTTTCCTTGCCCTAACTAGGGTGTCAACCCGGCTAACCTAGCTTCTGGTTCGGGAACTAAAGTTGTTCCTCAGACATCAGGATCTGGCTCCAAGGGCAGTCATCGACGTTCTGGATCCAACTCTAAGGGAGTTGTCCAAGTTGCTAGCCAAGACTCATCCTCTTCTAGCTCTCGCGGGAAGAAACCCCCGCCAGCAAGGAAAGTTGGAGTGGTTCGACAACCAATCCCTGGCAAGAGATTGATCCGAAACGAGGGCAGTTCTTCTTCTGATTCATCCTCTGAAAAAGAAGGGGCCGGAGTTGCTGTGGTTCAACCTATGGTTGTGGACGAGCCTGACAATGACTCCGGTGAAGACTCGGAGGAGGAGAGCGGGGAGGAGGAGAGCGGCGAGGAGGAGTCTGCAGAGGAGTAGCTGGAGTTGGTTTGTGGCCTTGCATGGCCTTATTAGCCGCGTGTGGCTTTATATTTCTAGCTTTCAACCAAGGTCCTTCGGGATCAAACTTTTATTTGCTCAAGTGATGTAACTTAACTGTTGGCCCTTCGGGGTCTTTATTTATGCGCTTGTTTTCCTTTTTTGTCTGTTTACTTGCTTTCGGTACTTGGTCTTTCTAGACTTACACTCAACAGGTGCTTGGTACATAAAGAAAATCACAGAATCATTGAAGGAAAACAAACTTGCATTAATAATTCAAAATGGGCTCAGCCCTTACATAACTTATTATTGTCCTACTCGGGGCGTTAAGCCCTGAAATGGTTTCATCGAACCATATTTCTACTTCTCTTAATAGATAGATAAAAAGTTAAGTCCTTGCTAGGATAGCTTAAACATAATAAACTTTGAGGTTCAAGGCATGCCAAGTACGGGGCACCTCAACCCCGTCCAAGGTCTGCAACTTGTATGATCCTCATCCCAACGTCTTCTTGACTCGATACGGCCCTTCCCAGTTAGGGGCTAGTTTTTCCTTCTGGCCAACTCCAGAAGCCTCGATCTTCCTTAGAACTAAGTCACCTTGCTGGAAGAACCTTTCCTTAACCCTGTGGTTGTAATAGAAGGATGCTTTCTTTTGATGCTCCGCATTTCTAGCATTTGCCTCGTCCCTGACTTCATCAATCAGGTCTAGGGCGAGTCTCGTACCCTCTTCATTAGTCTCTGGTTCAAATGCCTCAAGTCGAGGTGATGCATGCATAATCTCTAGTGGCACAACTGCCTCGGCTCCATAAGCCAGCAGAAACGGGGTTGCTCCGGTGGTCACCTTACAAGTAGTGCGATAAGCCCAGAGTATAGGCAGCAACTCATCCACCCAGGTGTTCCTTGAGCGTTCGACCCTTTTTTTTAGTCCATCAAGGATGATTCGATTGGCTACCTCGGCCTGTCCATTAGCTTGCGGGTGTGCTACTGAAGTAAATCGAAGCTCAATAACGTTTTCCTCACAGTACTTCTTGAACTCCTCATTGTTAAACTGCGTCCCATTATCCGTCACAAGGATTCGCGGGATTCCATACCTACAAATTATGTTCTCCCAAAAGAACTGGGCAACTTGTTTGGTGGTTATCTTGGCTAGAGGCTTAGCCTCGATCCACTTGGTGAAGTAGTCAATGGAGACTATCAGAAACTTCCTTTGTGCTGAAGCCATAGGGAAAGGACCAAGTATGTCCATCCCCCACATTGCAAATGGGATGGGAGAGCTGACTGACGTTAACATCTCAGGCGGCTGCCTTACAATTGGAACGTGCTTTTGGCATCTGTCACACTTCTTAACATAATTCTGCGCATCGGCCAACATCTCTAGCCAATAGAATCCCAGTCGCGTGATCTTGTGAGCTAGGACTCTGCCCCCAAGTGTTGCCCACAGATCCCTTCATGAACTTCTTCCAATGCTTCTTTTGCCTCTTGGGGCCTCAAACACTTCAAGTATGGTATAACAAACGATCTCTTGTATAGGAGGCCTTCGATCAAGGCATATCTCAATGCTCTTACTGAGAGCTTTCGTGCCTCCAGGGAATTGTCAGGGAGCCATCCAGTTTTAAGGTGAGCTTTGATAGGATCAATCCAGCAACCTCCTACATCAATTGGTGCTACCAACTTAGAGTTGACGGTCGGGGCCTTCAAGACCTGGAAGTAAACACTCCCTGCATAGTTCTCGATTTCAGAAGAAGAAAATTTAGACAAGGCATCGGCCTTAACGTTCTCTTCTCTTGGAATGTGCTCAACATAGCATTCCTCAAACTGAGTCATAACAGTTTTCACGACTCTCAGGTATTTTGCCATAATCTCATCCTTGGCCTCAAATTCGCCATTCACTTGTGAGACTACCAGTCTTGAATCTCCACACACTTTGAGGTTCTTGACCCTCATGACTCTAGCCAAACCCAATCCGGCTATCAATGCCTCATACTCAGCTTCATTGTTGGTAGTAGGAAAATCCAACTTCAAAGCATACTCAATTATGAACCCATCGGGGCTTTGCAAAACCAAACCTGCACCACTAGATTTTGTTTTTGATGCTCCATCAAAATAGAGCACCCAATATTCCTTCTGATCAACTACCAGTTCTTCATCTTTATCTCCATTCTCAGGGGTGGTTATCATCGCCTACCCCCCGACTTCTTGATTTTTAATGGTTCATTCAACCACGAAGTCAGCCAATGCCTGAGCCTTGATGGTTGTCCGAGGCTTATACTTGATATCAATCTCTCCAAGCTCTATGGCCCATTTGATTAGCCTTCCACTGGCCTTTGGGCTATGCAATATGTTCCTTAACTGCTGGTCCGCTAGGACTTCAATTTTGTGCGATTGGAAGTATGGTCATAGCTTCCTCGAGGCCGTTACCAAAGCCAATGCAAACTTCTCTATAGTTGAGTAATTCAACTCAGCTCCATGCAAAACCTTGCTCACATAATAAATAGGTTTCTGAACCTTTTTCTCTTCTCTAACAAGAACAGCACTTAATGCTTGCTTAGATACTGCCATGTATAAGTAGAGAGTCTCCCCAGGGATTGGTTTGGCCAACAACGGGCCTCAGCCATGTATTTTTTCAGCTGCTCAAAGGCCTCTTGGCTTTCTGTAGTCCACTAAAAATTTCTCACTTTCTTTAAGGCCTGAAAGAAAGGCAAGCACTTATCACCAGACTTGGAGATGAATCTCCCTAGGGCGGCCACTCTGCCGGTTAACTTCTGTACGTCCCTCACAGAACGGGGTGGTTCCATGTCTAAGATTGCTTTGATCTTGTCGGGATTGGCCTCTATGCCTCTTTTCGAAACCATCAAACCCAAAAACTTTCCAGATCCAACGCCAAAAGCACACTTGGCTGGATTCAACATCATCTTGTGGTGCCTCAGCACTTCAAATGCCTCTCTGAGGTGCTTAATGTGATATGCCTTGAGTAGGCTCTTGACTAACATGTCATCAACATGGACCTCCATGGTTTTTCCAATCAGATGGGCGAATATCTTATTCACCAGTCGTTGGTAAGTAGCTCCTGCATTCTTTAGACCAAAAGCCATAACAAGATAGCAAAAAACACCAAAGTCAGTTATGAAAGATACCTTAGGGATGTCATCCTTGTGCATCTTAATCTGATTGTAGCCGCTGAACCCATCCATGAAGCTCAACATCTCATGTCCAGCTGTGGCATCTATCATCATATCAATCCTTGGTAGGGGAAAACAATCCTTCGGACATGCATCATTCAAATCAATGAAGTCTATACACATCCTCCACTTCCCATTCGCTTTCTTGACCATTACAGGGTTTGCTAACCATTCGAGAAACTGAATTTCTTCAATAAACCCAGCCTCTAAGAGCTTGTCAACTTCTTGTTTAATGGCCTCCTACCTTTCAGGAGCAAAATTTCTCTTCTTCTGCTTTATTGTCTTCCGCCCAAGATCAACATTCAACTTGTGAGTTATGAATTGGGGATCAATCATAGGCATGTCAGCTGCAGTCCAAGCAAACACGTCACTGTTTTCTTGCAAGAAGGTCGTCAATTTGCCCTTCAAGGGTTCCTTTAGTGAAGCTCCTATATAAGTAACTTTCTCAGGGTCGCCCAACTCTAGGGGTATGGGGACCAAATCTTTTGCTGGCTTCCCTCGGTGTTCATCATCACCATGGACATCCATGTCTTCAATTGGGAGTACCTGCCCCCCGACTCCATCAGCTCTCAATGCAGATACATAACAACTTCTTGCCATTTTCTGATCGCCCTTTTGTTCTCCAACACCGTTCCGGGTTGGAAACTTGATTTTCATATGGTAGGTTGAGGCTACAACCTTGAACGCATGAAGTCCAGTCCTTCCAAGGATTGCATTATAAGTCGAGGATGCCTTAATCACCAGAAAATTCAGCATCTGGGTAGCCTCCTTAGGTTCTTGCCCAATAGTCATGGGTAACTGAATAGTTCCTTCAACCTTGGACTCTACCCCATTAAATCCGTAGATTGGCATATTGGTTGGGGTAAGTTGAGAGTCGGTGTATCCCATCTTTACAAACGCATCATGAAACAGAATATCAACAGAAGCTCCATTGTCTATCAAGACTCGCTTCACTTCTGAGTTCCCAATCACAGGGGTTATAATCAACGGGTCATCATGGGGGAACTTCACCCCTTCAAGATCAGAATCATCAAAACCAATTACGATTTCAGTTCTAGCATGCTTCGGGGCCTCTCCCACGATGTGCATCACCTTCCTGGCATATGCCTTTTGAGAGTTTCGAGTTGTTCCGGCCGCTGTCTGGCCTCCCCAAATCATGTTGATAACTGGCCCTCGGGGCTGCGTGTTACGATCACGATCATTATCTCTTCTGTCATTGTCTCTCCTATCGTAGTCCCTTCTTTGGGTTCCACGATCTTCACCCTTAGTGAATTTATTCAACTTTCCCTTGCGGATCAAGAATTCAATTTCATCCTTCAACTGCCTACAATCATTTGTATTATGCCCCACATCTCGGTGGAACCTACAGTATTGCTCCTTATCTCTCTTTGCGGGGTCACCCTTGAGTGGCTTCGACCATCGAAAATCCTTATCTTTCTCAATCTCTAGCAAGATTTGACTCCTAGGAGCATTCAACCTTGCATAGTCAAAAAACCTCGGTCCAAAATTCTTTTTTGGTACTGATTCAGAGTCTTTGCTAGTATGGGGATACTTGTCCCTAGCATCATACTCCTGATCCTGCTTCCTCTTCTTTGTATCACTATTACCTCGACCATTGCTCACTGTGGCCTCCTTCTTTATACTATCCTCAGCCTTGATATACTTGTCAGCCCTTCGCTGGAGCTCAGCCACATTCTCAGGAGGATGCTTCGCCAATGACCTTTTAAAGTATAGGTCGGTGGTGCCATGCTCCAAGGCTACCATTGCCACCTTATTTTCCAGATCAGTGATGTTCAAAGTCTCCTTGGTGAACCTCTTAAGGTAGTCTCTCAGATTCTCATTCTTTCCTTGCACCACATACATAAGAGATGTAGAACTTTTCTCATGCACTCTCCCGCTGATAAACTGGCTAACAAAGGCAGCACTTAACTCTTTAAAAGAGGCGATCGAGTTTGTAGGCAACCGGCTGTACCATCTTTGAGCCATACCCGACAGGGTTTGAGGGAATGCCCTACACTTCAAAGCGTCACTTGCAGGCTGCAACAGCAGTGCGTTTGAGAATGTTATAACGTGGTTTGCGGGATCACCCGTTCTATCATAAGCTTTAATTGTCGGCATCTTGAACTTTTTCGAGATACGAGCATTCATCACCTCCTCAGTAAACGGGGGTGTGGGATCGTCAGGATCCCCAAGTGGCATCAGATCCTTGGGGTTTCTTTTGGGGGTTTCCACCCTCGTTGTTCTTCCAGTTGGGGCATCAGCCATTCTCTGCCTTCTTGAAGGTCTTTCTAAGTCTATGACGGGAATCGGTCCTGAGGTTGGAGGAGGTTGAGTTTGATTCAGCCTAGCTTGTTCCCTTGCAATATCTTCCTTTATCCTTAGAATCTCAGCCTCATAAGCCTTGATTCTCTCAGCAGCTATCAATGGGGGTCCATCATGGATAGTTTGTGTTCTCCTTCTTGGTTCTCTACTAACACGTCGCCTTCTCGGGGCTTCATCACGATCATCATCGTCAGACGATGAATCCTCAGTATAGGGGTCGGAGTAGTGTAACACCCCCTTCCTAAAATATATTACAAGTAGTCATAGTATTCTCGATCTCGGATCTGCAAGGCGTGGCCACTAGGTCCAGCTCCTTGAGTAGGAGAGTAGTTAGGCAATCCATACATTGGGTTGGTGTTCACAGGGAGATCCGTAGTATGGATCTGGACCCCATGTGGGGGGTTGTTAGGATCGACAACCAAGGGAGAAACCACCACTTGAAGAGGATTGGTCCCTTGATTTGTCTGAATGATCGGAGGTAACGTACTCTCAACATGGGACGTTGTCCCTAGAGGTTGAGAAACTTGATGTTGAACAATCGCCCCGGTCGTCGGAGGCGCCGGATCCGTGGTGGGCGGTGCAGAACTGAGTGGCAGAGGCTCGGTAATTGTTGGTGTCCTTCGTGTTTGAACCATGGTTGATGTCTTCTTCCCACAGACGGCGCCAAATGTTGTGGAATAAAAACTAGGTTACGAATTGTATTTAATGCTAGGGTTAGTGAGCTTCGTGCTTTAATGGCTGTTTCCGTGTTCGAGACTAATCGGTCCTCACAGAGTGCCTACGTATCTCGTTATTGAGAATCAAGCCAAGACGTAGTTCTGAGAATGAGGGGTCAGACCCTTTATATAGGCTGAGAAGCCTTAGAATCGTGGTAGAATTAGGTGACTTGGTGGGCAAGTCACCGCCTTGAGGAAGGTTCTAGACTCCTTCCTTGTAGGAGTCAGTTCCCATATCGAATTATGTGCCTTGGAAGCTAAGCTTGGTAGGAGTAATAACCTTATCTAACTCTTATTGCTGAGCTGGTAATTACCCCTAATATTAATTACGAAATTAATATTGTAAATAGGGTTTGGGCCCATCTAGTGGGCCCCACGTTTTGACCATATTGGGTCCATTTAATGCCACATTAAATGTGTCTTTAGGGCTTACTTTTAGCCCATATCAAAGATGTTTTGGTCAAAGTGGATAAATTTGTTATTCCATGCGACTTCGTGGTTTTGGAGATGGATGAAGATGAAAATATTCCCATTATCTTGGGAAGGCCATTTTTAGCTACAGCTGGAATCAAAATAGATGTGAGAGATGGTAAGCTTACATTGAACGTAGATGAAGAAAAGGTTGAGTTTGATCTCAACTAAGCAAAGAAAGAGCCTTATATATATATTGAAGCAAAGTCGTATGTGGTAGATAATACGAAAGAGTTTGTTCAAGAGAGTAAAGGCTATACTCATGATGTGGGTGCTATAATCGAAGAAAAGAAAGAACAAGTTCTAGGAATTAAATTTCACAAAAAAAGTATGATTGAGGTAGATGTTGCACTCGGACCATTCGAGATGGTTTCGAAATTTCCATCATAATAATCAAAAGTATTCAAGGCGTCGAGCTAATGACGTTAAACAAGCGCTTCTTGGAAGGCAACTCATGATCTTGTAAGGTTAGTACATTTTTATTTTTATTTTATTTTTATTTATTTTATTTTATTTTTATTTATTTTATTTTATTTATTTTTTTCCTCCCCATGATGCCTTGATGAATTTGGTGTGAAGTTTTGTAGAAAATTTTTAGGCTCAACAAGAAGTGTTACTCTACCCACAAGATGAATAAAAATTCCTTGGTGCACGATATGACTTTTAGGACATGTAAAATAAAAAAAAATGTTGAAAGAGAAGGCGGGACTGCATTGTGTTGTTTTCTCCCCACGGTGCTTTAATCTCTGGAAGAAAAATAAAATACTAATCCGTGGTGTGATTCCAAGTACCCGCTGATAGGTTTCGGGGCAACAAGCGCAACGAAAAAACGATAATAAACAATAAAAACCGAAACCTAACCCTAGGATCCGTGTATAAGACATGCTGATTATGGAGAATAGAATCTATACCTTTTAAGAGCTTTCCGATTCGGTTGACAGATGGAGGTCCAAGAACGATCACCACACAGCCCTCTTCGTGAGATCTGCTTCGCTAATCAGTCCACACGAACGCACGATTGTCTCCGCAATCTTCGGAGTTGGTACTAGCCGTAATCTGCCCTCTATCTCGATCTCTCTTTCTAGCCTCTCTTGATGTAGAGCTGTTAGGTTTTTTTTTTTGCTAAAAACGATTTTGACAAAGTCTAACCCTAAACCAATACATCTCTATGTATTTATAAGAGAGAATGAGCTGGGCATAACCCTAATCGGTTTGGGCTTCTACTAAAACCGAACTGATTTGGGTTTTAATGATTTAAATTCGAAATCTAATTAACTAAGTCCAACTTAATTAATTAAATAACCAATTTCGAATTTTATCATCAATTAATTTAAATTCGAAATTTAAATTAAAACTCCTTTTAAACGTTCTTATTGTGTAACCCTTTAGGTTATTATTACGTTGGCAATAATTTTAATATCCAATAATAAAATTATAAACAATGAGCGGCATCTACTAATTCATCATTGCTACCCAAGTAATAATAATTGGTGATCCAATTAAACCTTTCGTGATTAATGTTTTCGTGTAATATAATCCCTTTAACCATATATTATAGAATAAACTCGAGGCATGTAATTAGTCATCCTCATCAATGTTTAATCCGGGTTTCCTTGATCAATGAGTAGACTATTAAAAACAAATCAATATTTGAGCATGGCCATGCATTTTCATAGTCTCACTCAATCAAGAGGCCAATATTAATCTCTCCTAATAATAGGAGGGTTAAATCCTTTATCTATCATTCATATTTCTCATACGTCTCATAATATACCCGATGTACATTTTTATCATCACCCGGTCAAATGTAACTTTTAATGTAGTCAAAGTATATTAATCCTCGTACAGAAATATAATGATCTCAAGTCTAAGGATCATTACACCATTATCACTGTGAGTCTTTCTAATGACATTATCAACATGTAGAAACTCACTGTGGGTCAACCCAGTGCCATGTAAAATATTACATGCACCTATGTTCTTGACTTTAGTATCACTATACCTATGACCAATGAGATGTGGTCATCAGTCAACAAACATACTAATCTTTATGCATTATAATTGTCCCATATTAATAATGCTCGATTAGGGATATTTAGGAATATTAACACTATTCTTATAATCTCATTTTTAAGTCACATACTTAAAGATATAGAATACATGTTACATATTCCAAGGACATTTATTGTTCTAATATTTATATCGCAGTAAATAAAGACATAATAAATTATTGTTGAATAATCGATATAACATAATCACTGAATAACAAAATAGTCTATCCTAGAAGCACAATTACATTGTCTCTAGGGCACTATCACTATCACCCGCGGTATTAAATTTCCTGTCCACGCGTGAAGTCACCATCGGAGTCACCAATTTCTTCCTTCCCCGGAAGATCACGCATGCTGTACCAAACAATGAGAGTCTAGAGAGAGAAGCTCCTCCTTCTCACTAGAATCTCTTTTAGCCGCCTCTAATTTCTACACAACTTCCATCAGATCTATACAATCAACCTTCAATAATCCACTTTCCTTCTCTAAATCTCTCACCTATACACAAAATTTCTTTCCTTAGTAGTTTGATTATGAGTCCAAGAAGGGTTTCCTTTTCGGAGCCTTTGGTATCGGAAACGTTTGCCCAGAAGGATGGGCTTTTTGCGTGTTCTAGGAGTGGCCTTTCTTCTGAGAAGGGGAAGAATGAATCGTTGATTCAGACTTCTAAAAGGTCGAAAGGTCCGGGTTCAGAATTGGTTGAGTCAGGGTGTGTCGATTATGGCATCACTGGATCGAAGGATGGTTTGAGGAAGCGGGAGGGTGTCTCCTTGCCCATATCTGGGATTGCTTCTAGAACTCGCAACTCTTGCAATCTGCAGTTGACTGAAGGTAAGTCCTTCTTTTCTAAGAAGAAGGTTACTTTTAGTAATATGGATACTGTGATTAGGTTTCAACCTATTGAGATGACCGATTCTTCGGATCTTAAAGATAATGATAGTGATTTGGATGTTAATTCTTCTTTGGTGAATTTGGTTAATTCTCCTATGGTGAATTCGGTAGAGCCCACCATTAGGGTTTCTAATCTGCAGTTGATTGAAGGTAAGCCCTCCTATTCTAAGAAGAGGGTTACTTTTAGTAATATGGATACGGTGATTAGGGGTCAGCCTATTGAGTTGTCCGATTCTTCGGATCTGAATGATGATATTGATAGAGGTAATCTGGATTTGGGTGTTTATTCTCCTATGGTGAATTTGGTTAATTCTCCTATGGTAAATTCGGATGAGCCCTCCTTTAGGGTTGATTCTATTTCTGAACAAGTGAATGATGTTGGTAAGAAGATTGTTAATGAACACCGGCCTGGTGAGGAGCGGGTTACGGAACTCCGGCCTGGTTCTGATGATTCGAGTACGAGGAGGAAGAGCTTTAGTGCTGATACTAAAGGGAACTTTAGTGCCTGTAAGGCTTGGGTTAATCTGGATGGTCTTATTCAGATGGAGCAAACAGGGTATGTTGCTGTGTGCTTGCAGGAAGGTCTTCTTAAAGAATGTGATATTATGGGGAAGGTATGTGTTCGTGTTACTGAAAATGATTTGTCTGTTATTAGACTTTCGAAGATGGGTGCTAAGCAGGTTTTCTTACTGCTTTTGAGTGATAACCATGTTGTGAAGAGCCATCCATGGCACATTACATGGAAGGGCTTCATCTTTGATGGTGCATGTGATGTTGATGAGATAACAAAGGGGCCTATTCAAGGCTTATTTGCTCTGTTTCTTTATACTTCTGCTGACAAATGCATAGAGTCTGGTCTTGTTATGTCCCGAGTGGGGATGGCTGGGTGCGGTAATGATGTTTGCAACGCTGATTGGATGATCAGGGATTGCTACCCGGAGGCAGGGAAGATTGTCGATTTGATCGAGGATGATGGCACTGTTTTTATTGCTTCTGCTGTTGGGGGCTGGCACAGGATGATTGTGATGTCAATCATGCAACTTCTGATGGTCTCAAGTTGTTTATGCCAGAAGAGCAGGCTCCATTTGTGGATAAGTGCTGGATGGGTGCCTAAGGGTGTTGATGCGAGGCAGGAGGGTCAGAACAAGGAAGCTATAGCTATGGGTGCTTGGGATGATTGTCATAGTGGACCATGTTTGGTCATGAAGAAGCTTACTCTCGGCATAGTTTTTTAACTTATGATTAATCTAGTTTGCTATGTAGACTCTATTATGACTTAATGTTGTGTAGTTTATTCGGATGTTGATTTCGCGGGGTATGCCCCTAGATTTGTATCATGTTGTTCCTTTTGGTATAAAATTTTAATTAGCAAAAAAAAAAAAAAATCTTCCTTCCCCGCGTGCGCGCTTGCGCTTGCACTCCACTCACGGTGTCACCACCTAGCACTAATACAACACTTTGTTTTATTGTAATTCATATTAAATAGTTTATTTGTATTATTATTGTTCTTTAATTATTATTTATATAAATATTTTATAATATATTATATTGTATTATATTTATTATATTATATTTTTGGTATTTGTATTATATTATTTTAAAATTATATTCTATTATGTTATTTATATTATATTTTATATGTTATTATATTTTATTATGTTATTATTGTATAATTATTTATATATATTATTATACTTTATTTTTGTTATATATGTTATTTTATTATTTTTTTATAACTTCTTGTAAATTACTTGTATAATATGTATATTTTTTTCCCCTTTTTTTCTTAATATTGTAAAATCATAATATAAATTTGTAAAGATTTTACTTTGTTATTAACTAATGTAATATATGTGTGTACATGGTCCTAACATGTGTGTTCAGGTTTGCTCTTCTAGCTTATATGTATGGAGCAACGATTAACTAGCATCTCTACTATTCACACCAAGCATCTTTAGGGGAGTTTTCTTTATTTTGTTTTTAGTATAGTTATTATTATTTTTATTATTGTACAATTATTTGTTTAGTGTGTCAATGAGGACATTGACCCATTTAAGTGTGGGGATGTGTTTTCAATAATTTTATGTAGTAATTAAAAAAAATTATAAAAAAAATAAAAATTTGAAAAATCACAAAAATAATTCTGGCCTTGTAAAATGATTATTTGTTGTAACTTGCCTTAATGCATCCATGCATGCTATAGGAATTTTGTGTTCTTGACGCTTTTGATTGAGAAGTGATATGCTTTGTTCTTGTGCACACACTTACACTAGCAAGTTGAAGCTGGTAGCCTTATTGAATGTTGTAAGTAATTAAAATGACATGAATATGTGCAAGATGATTTGATTTGCATGCTTTGAGTACAAGTAGGTGTATTGGAGAGACCTTTTGCTTGGGATTGATTATGTTTTGCCACCAAATGAGCTTTTGAGCCTATATGCATTTTTTTTTGCATTTTATATTCGTTTGCTTGAGTGTCCATATGTTGTTTGCATTGCTAGCACTTGTTTGAGACCTTTCTTGAAATGCATGACATTATTTGATGATAACATGATAAAGGCATTTAGGGATAACCTCATATTTCCTATATTACCACACCATTTATACATGATCAATTAGTTAACCCGTAGAGATTAATCCTATTTTTTCGGTGACACACCACAATACTTGCCTAGACCTTTTGCTTGTAATATTGACATTTCACCTTCTTTGGCTTTACTTGACATACCTTGCCCCTAGCCCCGTTACAACCCGAATAAAGACCATTTGAGTATCATCATTGATGTATGTTGTGTTAAAGTCGGATTGATACCAAGTGTCAAGCATGCTTATGATTTTGTTGGAATTGAGTGATACACTTACCCTTGTTCTTGAGTGAATATTGTTTTATGAGTGAAAGGTGAGTTATTATTTGTTTTGGCATACGAGATCCCAAGTTTTGACTCAAAGATGTACTCTTGTGGGTTTAGCATGGTTACCAACTTATTCTTACACTTGACATGGACCTTTGAGAACTTATACATATTCTTTGAGTAGACTATGTGAATACTTGCATCTTCGACACCAAGATATTGCATAATTATTTTGATGCTTAAGTTGATGTAGCATGGGAGGACTTGTATGTATGGTATTGTACTGGCATTCAATCTTTTACATGAGCTAGATGGATTTTGTGGGTACATTCACTATAGACCCTCACGAGACCTCACTCGTCCACTAGGGCTACCTAGGGGTTTAAAGGGCTTGTTGCATATGCCAAATGCAACCGTGATCACCTACGTGATAGTGTTAGTGCCCTAGAGACAATGTAGTTGTGCTTCTAGGAAAGACTATTTTGTTATTTAATGATTATGTTCTACTGATTTTTCTACATTAATTTATTATGTCTTAATTTACTGCGATATAAATGTTAGAGTAATAAATATCCTGGGAATATAGAACATGTATTCTATATCTTTAATTATGTGACTTAAAAATGAGATTATATGAATAGTGTTTATATTCCTAAATATCCCTAATCGAGCATTATTAATATGGGACAATTATAATGCATAAAGATTAGTATGTTTGTTGACGGATGACCACATCTCATTGGTCATATGTATAGTGATACTAAAGTCAAGAAGATAGGTGCATGTAATTTTATACATGGCACTGGATTAACCCACAGTGAGATTCTACATGTTGATAATGTCATTAGAAAGACTCACAGTGATAATGGTGTAATGATCCTTAGACTTGAGATCATTATATTTCTATACGAGGATTAATATATTTTGACTACATTAAAAGTTATCTTTGACCGGGTGATGATAAAAGTGTACATCGGGTATATTATGAGTCGTATGAGAAATATGAATGATAGATAAAGGATTTAACCCTCCTATTATTAGGAGAGATATTATTGGTCTTTTGATTGAGTGAGACTATGAAAATGCATGACCATGCTCAAATATTGAATTGTTTTAATAGTCTACTCATTGATCAAGGAAACCCGGATTAAACGTTGAAGTGGATGACTAATAACATGCCTCGAGTTTAATCTATAATATTTGGTTAAAGAAATTATATTACACGGAAACATTAATCACGAAAGGTTTAATTGGATCACCAATTATTATTATTACTTGGGTAGCAATGATGTATTACTAGATGCCGCTCATTGTTTATTTTTATTATTGGATATTAAAATTATTGTCAACGTAATAATAACCTAAAGGGTTACATAGTAAGAACGTTTAAAAAGAGTTTTGATTTAAATTACGAATTTAAATTAAATTATTAAATTCAAAATTGGATATTTCATTAATTGAGCTGGTCTTAATTATAATTAAATAGAATTCGAATTTAATATTAAAACCAAATCAGAATGAGTTTGGAGAAGCCCAATTCAATTTAGGATTTAGCCCAATCTCTCTTCTCTATAAATACATTATGATGTATTGTTTTAGGATATACTTTTGTAATTCGTTTTTAGAAAAAAACGTGTGAGAGGCTAGAGAGAGGGGGGGGTAGGTTCTTCGGCTAGTACCGGCTCCGGTGATCGTTGGACGATCAAGCGTTCATGTGGACTACTTTGGCAACGTAGATCTCGAAGAGGGCTGCGTGGTGATTGTTTTGGACCTCCATCTGTCATCAATTTGTAAAGCTTCTTTAAGGTAATCATCTAACTCCGAATTAAATATCATGTTTTTGCATGGATCCTGCGGTAGGGTTTCAATTTTTATTCTTTTTCGCGTTTAATTCCGCTGCGTTTGATGCTCGAAACCTTCACTACAGAAGTGGTACTAGTTAGTAGTTAATAATTATATTATTCTAGTTTGCACGAGGACGTGCAAAGTGTTAAGTGTGGGGATATTTGATAAAGTGTATATTTATATATATTTTAATATGATTTTATTCTCATATTTATAGGATTTTGTAAATAATCGGGTATTTACTAATTATATTTTAGTGTTTAATGGTAGGAAATAAATATTCCTAGAGCTAGAAGGAATTTAGCTTAATTTGGGATTTTTCAGAAGGAAATTCGAATTTTATTGACAACTTGCACAACAAATCTTGTTTGGGCCATAACTTGAGTTCTGGCTATCAGAATTGAGTGATATTACAGCCCACGCGAAGTTAACAGAATTTTCTACAAGTCAGAGGTGGTCCAACACTTATACTCCAACTGGAGCAGCCCGACAACAGGCCTGGACAGCAGAGTATGATTTTTATTGTAGGATGCAATTTGTTTTAGGAAAGCAGTTCTATTTTCTAAGGAAACCAATAAAAACACTTTTATATTAGGTTTTGTATGAATATAGAGATAGGGAGATAGGGTTTTTTTTGCGTATATTGAAGAGAGCGAATAACGAAGAAAGAACGAGAGCAAGGATTGAAGGGATTCCATCCAAACTTTACAAGATTCTTCAAGTTGTATTTTTTTTACTCTAAACTCTTGTAATCATGATTTTACCCATTAATATATGCTTGTTTTCTTTATTTATCATGGGTAACTAATTTTCTAATCCAAGGATTAGGTAGTATTCGTTAGTAATACATGTTTGTTTGATATTATTGCGAATTCTCTACTTTTGCTAATCTATCATTGAGGGCTTAACCCAATTAAAGGAGTAGCTAACCTTTAATTGTATTCATAGGGATTATGATGAATTGGGAGAGAAGTTATAATTCTTGTTCATGATTTGATAGACATAGTTCAGTTATTAAATCGGGAGATTAATAAGAGGACTATGAAACTTATAATTCTTGGGTCTTAATAGTCTATAATTGTATTTCAATTGATCAGGGAAGTGACTTTTGAGATATAATTGTAGACATTATGTTGTATCTTGGGAGAGAACATTATAAAGTTTAGAAAAATTGTTTTTAGCAAAGTACGAGAAATATATCGCATTACATCAACTTCATTGAACCAATTGAAGAACCCCAGTTCTCGGGTTATTTTTCCTCATCGTTAAAACTTAGTTTTACCTGCTTATAATTAGTCTATTTTAATTAGTAACAAACACACCCAATTAATTTTCTCACTTCTAGATTTTAAGAAGTAACAACTTGAACTTAAATTAGTATAATTAGTCCTTGCCTGTGAACGAACTCTCACAAATATTACACCAACAAACGTCCGTCAACAAAAATTAACGAAATGCAATCATTTATTAAAATAATAAGAATTCAGTTCATATAATGTTAATATTTATATAAAAGCAATTTTCATGTAAAATTAAAATAATTGAGGTCATTAAAACATAACTAAATCTTAAAAAGTAGAAAAGAAAACATCACACTTCTTCGCAACTAGAAATAATTTTGGGGAGTATGAAAGTAATAATTTGCGTCAATATGTTTGACTTGAAAGTCCGGAGGCAAACAAGGCCTTAGAGCATCTCCAACCCATCACATCATTTTGGTGTACACTATTTTCAAATTCAATTCCAACCCATTTACTCTAAATTTTATACCATTCTTGTACTCCCTCCGTCCCTATTTAATAGTTCATTTTGAGAAAAAATTTGTCTCTAAATAGTTGTCTCTTTTCATATTTCAATGCATGTTTTTCAAGTTTTTCTAAAATTACCCCTACAATTCTATTTCCAATATATGACTTTATAATTAATTATACATTAAAAAGTTATTATTTAATGCAATAAGTATGGGCGACTATGGAAACAAAATATGACATTGAATATTTCTTAAGATGTGTGTTTTTTTCAAAATGGACTACTAATTAGGGATGGAGAGAGTACTATGTAAGTTATTTTATTGCTAAAGTACAAAAGTAAGGTACAAAAGTAATAAAGTTGGTTGAATACATATGAAACAAATTTGTTTTAGGGAAGGAGGAAAAGGACAAAGTTGAGATTAACAAAAAACAAGGGTGATGGCCCTTTCTATCACAATTTGGAGTAAAATGGCCCAAAATATCACAATTCTGAAAAATGGCCCTTTCTATCACTCAAAAACGCATCATTTACTTGCGTTTTCTGAAAACGCATTTTCAAAACACGTTTTTGCTGATTTATGGATTTAATGTAGAAAAATAATTTTTCCAAAAAAATAAAAAATAAATAAAAAACGCATGTTAAAGATGCGTGTATGCACCAACGCATCATGCACATGCGTTTTCACATCATCAACGTATTATTTACATGCGTTGCAGTGGAATTTTTCAAAGGTCCAATTGCTTGGCCCAACAAGAAGGCAGCAGGCTTCACCTATAAACGCATATTTTGTATGCGTTGTTTGTAAACGTATAATTTAGTTGCGTTTTGGTGTGATAGTAAGGACCATTTTCTGGAGTTGTGATATTTTGAACCATTTTATTCCAAATTGTGAGATAAAGGGCCTTTTCTCCAAAAACTTTAAAAAATTTGGTGTAACACCATATTTGATGTTGGGTTGGAGATAGTCTTAGTTGGGCGATGCGGCAACCCACGACATACCCATAACCCAAACCCAAGATGTGGTTTTTATTTCATTTTGCTCCTCTCTCTCTCTCTCCGTCTCTCTCTCTAATCATATAGTACCTGGGCATCCGGTCACCAGCAACTGTTTGCCAGGAAGAAGTTAGACAACATATGGCTCCAATACCATTGGATGGAGAAATGAACGGTCAAGATTAAAAAAAAAATGGAACGTACCGCTGAAAGTTTCCGCGGTACGGGGAGTGTTCTCTACACGTACCGTGGAAAGTTTCCGCGGTACCTAGGGTTTATGTTTAGCTGTTCACTTTCATTTGTCCACATTTGAATTATAAGTATTGTTATCTTTACTTTATTTTTATATTTACAAATTTTATTTATATATTTCATTTAATTTATTGTTTTCTTTTTTATTTTTCAATTTATATATTATCTTTATATACTTCTCATTTCCTTTATTTTTTTAAAATTTTCTAGTTAAAGTTGATTTTCTTAAATTTTCTAGACATGAACCTTTTACCAACGATTAAAAATATTAAATATAATATTTTGATATTTTGAGATGCTCTTGAATAATGAAATTAAATAAAAAGAATAATAAATAAGAATGAGGTGTATTTGATAGGAGCTACTCCCTCTGTTTTTTTCAATAGTTTACATTTGCGGACCAATTTCCGGCACGGATTTTAAGGTGCATTTTAAGGATAGTTCCATAACTTATTTTTGATATTTTCTTTTTTTGTATAAAAATAGGATTGTTCTATTTTTATACAAAAAAAGAAAATATCAAAAATAAGTTATATAACTATCCTTAAAATGCACCTTAAAATGCGTGTCAGATACGCAGTTTTTTATGTAAAGAAATGGATTGGACGGAGGGAGTAATATATTAAACATCATATTTTCCCATACATTATAAATGACCAATAATAAAATTGATGAATATTTAAAATTAAGTAAGATGATTATTTTATACATATACACACACACACACACACACACACACATACACACACATATATATATATATATATATATATATATATAGTAAAACAGATTTTGAATAATATTGAATATTATATTAATAATAATACCAACTCATTTTACAACTTAAATAAATGAATAAACAAATTATTGATAAGTTTCATACATACAAAGAAATTTTAAAATTAATTTTGAATCATGATATAAAAGAATCAAATACTAGCTACCTTCAAAATTTAACTTTTATACTTGTTGCTAAATTAAGAACGTGAACTTTTATACAAGCTTTTATAAAAAGCAATAAACAAGTTATTTAATAGCATTCTTTCAATAAAAAAATATAATCAAATTTTATGTTTAGTATTTTACTTAGTTTGGATCTAAAAGTTATTGAAAAACGAAAACCAAATTTGAAATTTGAGAAAGACAACTTTAACTGAAAAAATATAATAAAATGAATAAAATAGAAAACTAAAAATTAAATTGAAAAATATATGAGTAGAATACATAAATTGAAAATAAAATAGAAATAAGAAAATAGAAAACTATGAATTAATTGAAAAAATTGTGTATAATAAAAAATAGAATTAAAATAATATTTAGCAAACAAAATAATAAGAATTATAAGTATTGTTATCTTTACTTTATTTTTTTATTTACAAATTTAAAAAAATCAACTTTAACTAGAAAATTTTTATAAAAAATAAAGGAAATGAGAAGTATATAAAGATAATATATAAATTGAAAAATAAAAAAGAAAACAATAAATTAAATGAAATATATAAATAAAATTTGTAAATAAAAAAATAAAGTAAAGATAACAATATTTATAATTCAAATGTGGACAAATGAAAGTAAAAGTCTAAATATAAACCCTAGGTACCGCGGAAACTTTTCACGGTACGTGTAGAGAACACTCCCCGTATCACGGAAACTTTCAACGGTACGTTTCAATTTTTTTTTTAATCTTGACCGTTCATTTCTCCATCCAATGGTATAGGAGCCATATATTGTCTAACTGCTTCCTGGCAAACAGTTGCTGGTGACCGGACATATCATGTATACACATAAAACAGCAAGTAAGAGCGTCCTTTTTTTTTGATAAAAGCAAGTAAGAGCGTCCTTATTTTCTACTTAAAAATTCCATACATTTCCTTTGAAACTCTAATTTACATTTCTCTCCCTCTCATCTCCCTTGAATCAGATTCAACTTGTTTCTTCTCATCCTGTTCAATTTCACATCCAATTTCCATTAATTCTTGTTAGATTCGTTCGTTCCTCAATTCAACTACTGCACTTAACTAATATCACTTCATTCATGCTTTTCTAGCTCATTCATTATTTTTTGTTTGTTAAATTAATTAGCTGTGATTATAAATATATATGTGTTAGGGTTTGATTGTTGATTGTACTGGATAAGAAGAAGAAGAAAAAGAAGACGAATGTTAATTTTGTTATGCTTGAAGCAATTTCCTTTTATTTCTGTATAGTATCATCTATATAATTTTATAAGCTTGAATGCAAGTGTGATCGATTCCCGAGCGAGCCTCGGGATCTGCAAATTTATATACCTGCAACTTCGTTACCTGTAATATTTAATTTTTGTAAACAAAGAAAATGTCACTGGAGGAGAATGAACAACAGTTGATGAGCTCCGAACAAGAGCCAACCTCTCCTGGCGTCGCTGTTTCTACTCAACATGATTGCGTTATGCACAAATTTCGGCTTCATGAAACTCAATCGGTGATCATTTTTGAATCCTCTCTCCTTTTATGTGTTTGTCTTGTTATTTTTGTTTATGTATCAATATTGTGTCTATGATTTTGTTTTTTGTTTGCTTTAGCGTTAGCATATCAAAAATATTCTGCTTACATTATTTTAATTGTGGTTGACTTTTGTCTTTTGTAACTAGCATTCATGGCTCATTACTGTTATAGATGTTTTGCAACCTATGGCGTGCAAGCTCCTACGCTATGATTCTATCCCTTATATGTTATTTCTTTCTTTTGAAACTTTTTTGGACGTAAAAAGTATGTACTTATGTTTGTATTTTTCGCGGGATTCATGAGTTGTTGAGTACTGGTAATTATTATTATTGTCAGCAAAACAACATTTTTTGTTTGCACGTATGTTGCAAATGGAACATTTTTGTTGAAGCATGATTAACACGTCACTTAGTTCCTGTTGGTGGCGAATAGACAAGATGACTAATTGACTAGGCATCCGAATGGACATCCATTAGTCAACATATCCAAATCCAACATTAAAATTATTAGGGTTATGAGCAGTACAGAACATTAGCTTAGTAACCAACTACTGATCATGCGAGCTATCGAGTGCTAAAATTAAGTTCATGTTATGTTGTTAGGTAGTAAGTCAAATTCTAGTAAAACTTAGATATGATATACTAAATTTCAGCAAGGTTCACCATGTTGAATATTCATAGAAATGAGATTAATTTTACCCTAGATTGAGAATGGTGGTCGTTGAGGAATCTTATAGCATTAATGATGTAAAATTGAAGTAAACAAGAACCGCGCTAGCTTGGCATCTGATGACAGGAACTGCAACATCAATGAAGTAAAGATTCAACTTGGTAACTTATGCTGAACCTTTAATGTCATGTATTTGTATAAAATCAGACTACCGTAACTAACACCTAGCTGTAGCTTTATAAATAGTTTACACATACTAAAGTGGGAAATCGAACCAGACATGTCATATTATTTAAAAACGTTAGAAGATATGCATCAATTATCTAAAGTTGTTAATCATAAAGTTTTGAGGTTGACTATTGCCATCGTCATTGCGAATTGTGGCTTCAATCTAGTCTGGATTTTCATACTCATATAGTATAGAGTAAATCCCCCTCTCGCTGATTTCTTATAAATACTTCTTAATAATGCTTGCTATTTATTAATTCTATGGTCTAGATTCTATAGTTTCTTGTTCAATAAGGTTGGGGTTACAGTTCGAAATTATAGTGATTAGTGATAATATTTGCTATGCTAATTTGGATGCTTAAATAAGGTAATATGCTTTAAACCAGTAACGAAGTTGCTTAAGTTTATAAATATGACTTCATAATATTTTCCATATCTTTCAGCCGGGAATATGATACTTTTGTCCATGCATTTACAATTATTTATTCCGGATCTTTAAATACATACTATGATAATTGCTCACTTATTTACCTTCATCATAACATGTCTGTTTAGTTGAGCATATGTTGGATTAGTATCTTATATGCCTGAGCATCTATCACCATTTGTACTTGCTGCTGCTTTTTGTACTAATATTTCTTCATGTACTGTCTGTTTAGTAATTTTTCCTCCTGCACTATATCTTGGTAGGAAAGAATTTGAAAGAGACAACGATAGATTGCTTATCAGTAACATCTTTTATCATGTTTATCATTATATCCAGAAAGCAGGGAGATTGTATCATTTACCGGAGTCCATGTGTCGCACATCCTATTAAATTACTTTCTAATGTTTTACTGCAGAATTTTTATATGGTTGGAAGGAACAAAAGTAGAACATACTGGAGAGTGTTAAAGATTGATAGGATGGAGCCTTTGGAGCTCAATGTTTGTGAAGATCCTACCACATATACAGAAAGGGAATGCTCTGATCTATTGCGAAGAATACATGAGGGTAACATGTCCACAGGAGGGCTTAAATTTGTCACCACCTGTTATGGTGTCATTGGTATGTCTCATTAATTGTGATATGTCATTTCTATCTGAAATTAACTTATGGTATAAGTTGTTGTGGTTTGCTTCTTGTTAGGATTCATCAAGTTTTTTGGACCATACTACATGCTGCTTATCACAAAAAGAAGGGAGATTGGTTCTATATGTGGTCATACTATATATGCTCCATCTAAGAGTGAGATAATTCCTCTTCCAAATCCTGCAGTTTGTTCTGACGTAGTGAATTCAAGGAATGAAAACAGGTTATTATCCAATTATTGTGCAGATTTCTTTATTACCTTTGAAACGCAAAGATGGTCATTTCTGATTGTTGAGACTCTAAACTGTGGTTCGTTGTAAATGCCTGAATTTTGAGTGTTACCAAATAGTGCAAGTCTCTGCATTAAAGGGGAATGGGAAGTATATATTTAAATTTGTGGTTCCCCTGGAACTCTGTATGTGCAGGAACAACACCGGTTATGTAATTTCGATTAATCTAGACTAGGTTTTTGTATTTTATTTCATTTGTTAATCTTTCCCAATCATTTCGAGAATTAGAAAATGTTTATATAGACGAGAATGTTCGACTTCATACTTGAATCCTTTATGTTTATATCCCGTGCTAAACCTTTTTTGTTGAAGTTTTCTTATTTGCAATAGCAATTTCTCTGTTATGAATATATATATATATAAATATATATATATTTAGTTCTATATTTGATTTTGATACTTTCTATGGTTGCTGTAGCATATGCAGCAGTAAAACTTTCCTAATTATGTTTTGCATTAAAGCATATAAATTGGCTTCACTTGTATGTTTAACTGCTTGACATATGGCTAGTATAAATATGAATGGAAAAAGTGCACTTTAGCTTCAATGAAATGCAAAGGGTCTTAAAGGAGGTCTCAAATATAAGTGATGCAGGAATTTTGTAGTGTATAATGTGTTAACCTGTTATACAAAGTAATATTGTTACTGCAAAATGAAAGACGAATTTGTAAAAAATATTGCAACACAAGTACGTGATAGTTGGTGCCACATTTTCTCATATCTTGTAAGACAGATTCTTTTAGTATGACTTCGTACTTCATAATTAGGTGCATGTGCATTTTTTCACCTCCATGCTCTTAGCGAATATTCTGAGTGGCAGATATTAATTTTCTGTTCCCATGTTGTAGATACAAGAAGCTCCTCTGCACCCTGGATCTTACTAAGGACTTCTTCTTCAGCTACTCATACCATGTGATGCACAGTCTGCAGAAGAACATGTGTGATGCGGAACCGGGGCAGATCCTTTACAATTCCATGTTTGTGTGGAATGAGTTCTTAAGTCGTGGCATTCGGAACCTTCTCCACAATACTATTTGGACTGTTGCATTAGTCTATGGATTTTTTAAACAAGTGCGGTTCTTTTTACTTTATCTCTCATAAATTATGAGTAGTTAAAGTGGGTAACCTTAAAGTGTAGTTTACTAGTTTTAAATTGATTTACTGCACCAACTGATAAACTATGTTGCGTACCATCTGTCCTGAATCACTGAATCTGAGTTTTTTTTCCTTGCATTTTTTGTGTTAATGTTATACCTAATTTGGTACCTATTAATTTCAATATGTAAATATGGTAAATTATAAATGCACAAGTTGTCCTTATTAATGGTCTCTTCTCCACTCTTTTCAATAGTATCACTAGGTTTGAGCTTGGATTTGTTGCTAGCTGTCTGAGTGTGGCAATAAAGCCTTAATTTTCATTGTCTAATAATTCAATTGAAATAACTTGTAACTGTTTTATCTGCTGAGCAGTACAATTACTTTGGCACCCATATAAACTAGAAGTTTTATATCCGTATTATTAACATTATTTGCTTGGATATCAGGATACACACTCTTTTTCTGGACGGAACTTTAAGCTTACTCTTATTGCAAGGAGATCAAGACATTATGCCGGGACAAGGTTAACTTTATATTGTTATGAAGAACTAGTTGGTTTTGCTTTGATGGGACCAGAAATCTAGTAACTTTTTTGTCCCCCACTTGTTTGGTTAAATGATGTGCCACCTAAATGCTGTGTATTATGTGCAAAACCATTTGTATGTGATGATCCTGTCAAGGCTACAATTCAAGTAGAAATTTGATGTAAATATATAAGTTGGTTTTCAGCACTTGCGTTCTGACCTAGAGAAAGTCAATGTCATTTCCCGCAATGTACGGGACGCTTTTGTTTTTTGGGCATGATTTACGAAAGAAGCTCATGTGGTTGATAAATATATGTGAGAGTTTCTAATTGTGTTTAAAGTAATAACTAGAAAAAATAGTTCACTGGCAGAAGTTTCTAATTGTGTTTAAAGTATTAACTAGAAAAAATAGTTCACTTGCAGACTCTGGGTAGCAGCAGTTATAGATGATAAGATGTTTGCTTTAAGAACAAAGTTGGAAATAGATAATTGCTGACATAAATGATTAGCGTAATGATAATACTATTCTTTATGTTTACGTTAATAACAGTGCATGCTAAACATTTGCATTATTGCCCATCTACTGGGTCTATATTGACTTTAGAGCGTTTACCAGGGGTTTTATCTACCTTTTTAGCTGAAAATTGGCAGTGGTTTCACAAAGTTTGTTGGAAGCTTGTTCTGGCTCCCTCTTGTTGCATGCCACTTCTAAGCAAGGAGTGCAAGAATTTTAAAAATGGCCCAATAAATAAAAGAGTAGTGCTACAGATCCCAGAGAAGTTCCCAAAAAATCTTCCCAGATGACGTTGCATCATTGAGTTGGTGTCCATGTGTTTTGTTGGCACGTTTCACGGGGTCTCATCTTTTTATTAGGAGAGTTACTATTTCAATATATGACACATAAGCATTTGGGACGAATTTTGGGAGAACTTTAGGGGTTCTCTAGTGTTTTCCTAAATAAAAAAATTAACTAGAAGTACTTTTTTTTTCCCTGTCCAGAATAGTTTTTTTACAGCATTCATTATTTGTCAGTCATATTTTGATTAAAATTCTAAAGGTTTCTGCATAAAGCATTTTCAATCTTCGCAGACATTATCCTTCGTCACTTTTCTCGGTGCTCTGTTACCATCACATTAATCCATTTTTAGAAAATAATTTTGTATTTCCATTTCTGGTCTAGGTACTTAAAACGTGGTGTAAATGAAAAAGGACAAGTTGCTAATGATGTGGAGACAGAACAGATTATATTTGAAGATTCTCCACAAGAGTGTCCTCTGCAAATTAGTTCTGTTGTACAAAATCGTGGGTCAATACCACTTTTTTGGTCTCAAGAAACTTCACGTTTGAATCTCAAACCTGATATTATAGGTGTGTTAGTGAGGTTACATGGTAAGTTTATTATTATTGATTTCAAATCATGGTGACTGACGTGTGGTTTTCAGTATCAAGGAAGGACCAGACTTATCAGGCTACCAGACTTCATTTTGAAAATCTTGCCAAGAGATATGGAAACCCTATAATAATTTTGAATTTGATTAAGGTAAGTACTCAAGGCAATGTGGTAATTAAGATTTAAATTCTTTTAATTCATCTTCCAGACGTTTTGAGTCATTAAAACATCTTTTACTCCTGAAACTTATGTTAATTACGGTTGTGGGTGTGGTGGGTATAGACTTTCTAGAGTTTCCATAAGATTAGGAATGATATATTATTTCTCATTTCTCTCGTTCCTAATGTATGATTTGGAATCAACAGACACATGAAAAAAGGCCTCGAGAGTCCATTCTCCGTGCAGAGTTTGCGAATGCTATTGAGTTTATCAACAGAGACTTGTCAGAAGAAAGCCATCTAAAGTTTCTTCACTGGGATCTGAACAAACATTCTCGGAGGTATATGGTCATCTTGCAATTTATTTCCGATTTTTTAATTTTACCTTATTGCGAGAATATTCAATTTTGACTTATCACTCTCTTCCGTTTTCTTTTCTTTACACTTTCATTGTTTATTTTATTTTCAGTTTTTAAGTTAGTTTACCTAAAAAAAATCCTTTAATTAATTCCAGCAAAGACACAAATATTTTGCTAACTCTAGGAAAACTGGCTGCATATGCATTGACGCTTACTGGTTTCTTCTACTGTGAAGTTGCACCTGACTTGACTTCAGGAAGTTTAAAATGCCCATACTTTGAGTAAGTTATTCTTTCACTATATTAATTCCTGTCCTTAGATCTTATTATATACATATGTACTTTCATCAGTTTCAGATAATTGATTGTAACATCAGCCAGAATTCATGTTCATTATTTAATCTATCCAAGGCAGTTTTTATTGCAAGTACGTATGGCCCTTTAGCCTCTAAGTATAAGATATTTCATTCACTTGATGAGAAAATTCTGTTCTGCAATTTGAACTTCTAATTGCACATGTTTTTGTGCTATTCATTATTTTCATTTTAGTTAGATAAAAAAATATAAAAGATTATGTATTTTACGTGAAAAAAGAAATTGGTTAGTTATTGAAAAATAGAAAAGGTAAACATGTTTTACCAGAAAAATGAAATTTATTAGTTGTTAGTAACTATAAATAATTAATTAAGGATAATTAAGTAAAAATAACATGTACCGTTAAGTAAGGGTAAATAAGTAAAATCAACTGGTACCATACTGACCGACTGACCGACTGACTAACCAAACTTTTAATGTTTCGGCTATTATGTAATAGGATAGATATATTATGTGTGATTTACTTATGACATTGTAATGTTTCATGGACCGAATATGTAATTTATGCCTCTATACAAGGTTATCACGGCGCCAAGTCGAGCCTCGACGCTCGAGTACCTTCGAGAAGACTAGTCCACAAGTCGCCCGACTAGTCGTAAAAAGTCGATAAAGTGCTAATTATACATGCATTTACTAGATAAATATATAATATAACTAAAAACATCAATTCCAATTTAAATCAAAAGTAATAACATTGTAACTATATAAGAGTATAAGTTTTGAATACGTTAAGAAGTCGGGCTTCGAGGTTTGAGGTTCTCAGCGCCCGAGTACAGGAGTACTCGTAGTTTTTGAGTAAAAGTCGTAAAAAGTCAGGCTTCGAGGTTCTCGGCGCCCGAGTACCTTCGTGTCGACTAGTCGTCGACGACTAGTCGTCTTCGTGATAACAGTGCCTCCATATTTCCTTTCCTGCGAAGATAATTGATGTATTGATTACAATGTGGTAATGCATGTGTGACACAGGAATGTTGTTGCTCCGAACGTAAGCTCTGCAATTTGCTCCACAACAAATTGCAATAGTGACAATGGAGGACTATGTGACAGTGACAATGAGGTCTTACATAATCTGGAGTTGAAATTAACTGGTGATGATTACGTTGCCAATGGGAGTCACTATATCAAACCGCCGTTGTTCCAGAAGGGAGTGCTTAGGACCAATTGCATAGACTGCTTAGATCGAACCAACGTTGCGCAGTATGCGTATGGGCTGGTTGCTCTGGGAGAGCAGCTACATGCTTTAGGATTGAAAGAAGATTCTTCTAAGATTGACCTTGATGACCCTCTAGCTGATGAATTAATGAAGTTATATGAAAGAATGGGCGACACACTGGCACACCAATATGGTGGTTCAGCTGCACATAATAAGGTATTCTAATGCCTCAAGATCTGATCAAGTAGTTTGAATATGCAAATTCTATCTAATTGATTGAACTGGCATAGCAAGCTCACACGTTGTCATCATGGTAATATAAAGATATATTGATTTCAATATTGGAATAACTTATTATAGCATTTCAGCATATGGAAGTACTTTGTTACCTCAAAGTCATTTAATGTAGGGGCCGTTTGGAAAATCTTATTTTTCAGAAATAAGTTACTTATTCTGAAAAAAAGTTAGGAAATATGTACTTTTTTCTGAAATAAGTAACTTATTTTTGCAAGATAACGAATATTAAACTCCACATACACATTATTCTTTAAAAAATAAGTATGTAAATACGAATTTTTTTCCGAAATAAGTAACTTATAAGTTTATCTTAAGATTTGTCAAACGGGCTCGTAATATGTTATGTACAGTTGTGGACAAATAAGTTACAGTGATGATCTATATAAATAGTTTGAATGTGAAAATTCTGTCTAATGTCTATTTTCTCTATACGGTAATTTCCATGTTCACTCTTTAAGCGTATACCTGTTAACTTTCTATTTTATTAGTGCTATCTGCAAATTGTATGGTCTACTGAAACTAGAGATAGTTAAACGCTTACGGACTACTGAAGCAAGGCTGACATTTTCCGTATCAGTTTCTATTGGGCAGTTACGAATCTCGATAGCCCATGCAGAAAGCTTTAATGAGTTCTTAATTCTTAATTGATTTTACTATTTGCATTTCATTGGAAAAATTACTCTCCTTCTTTTGCATTTTTAAAGTGAGTAATTTTCCCTTAATTTATTTCACAAATTTTTATCTTCTTACGCATAATTTTTCTTCTTTATAGATTTTCTCCCAGAGAAGAGGGCAATGGAAAGCAGCAACACAATCTCAGGAATTCTTCAGAACTCTTCAACGGTATTATAGTAATGCCTACATGGATGCAGAGAAACAAAGTGCCATTAATGTGTAAGTATTTACAGAATTTAAGGTCTGAATTATTACATGCAATATATTAACTGTAAGCTGATTATATTGTGGTAGGTTCTTGGGGCATTTTAAGCCACTAGATGGAAAACCTGAAGTCTGGGAGTTGGATACCGACCAGCGTTATAATGCATATCGCTATGGTCAGCAATACGCCGATGAGAATGCAAGGTATAGACTCGCTGAAGTAACTATGCAGCTAATGGAGCTTGTAGTCTACTAATGACCTGTAATATGCAGAATTCATTGGAATTGTGTACTCATCTTGTAAATCTGTGGATGCATTTTGCCTTTCTCTAATTACTTGTGGATGCATTTTGATTTTTGCCTTTCTCTAATTACTTGTGGATGCATTTTGCCTTACTCTAATTACTTGTGGATGTATTTTGCCTTACTCTAAGTACTTGTGGATGTATTTTGCCTTGCTCTAATTACTTGTGTTCTGCATTTTTAGGTCATTCATCCACAGATCGTTGTCCGAGAATGTACTTCATGAAAACAGAACCCTGATGTCAAACTCAAACAGCAAGGGTTTATCTAAGTCTGCCTTGTCTGACAGATGCCAAGAAGGAAGCAAGGTGTTTGGTGAATCAACAACAGATGTTTCAGCTTGTGAAACTGACCTAAGTTTCTCAAGGTTTGTTTACTGATCTATATAAATAAAGCATTCTCTTAAGTTGTATTAAGGTCTTGCTTTTTCCCGCAGGCAAATACATTTAATGAAGTTGTACTGAATGTAAGACTAAATGGGTTATAGATTTAATCACATGGTTGGCTGATAATAAGATAAGAGAGGGAGTAGGATAAGAAGAAGAAAACGATAGCAGATGTTTGGGATAGTAACTGCCAAACAAAATGCTGATATATTAATTTCAAATTGGTACTAAGAATAATATACGGGCTTATTGACATCTATATTCTTTAAGTGTTAAGCAGGGTTGTCACGACGTCCTTGTGGTGTCAATATGGCATTGTGGCAGGTAAAAGGCATATAACGTCCTCCTCGGCTCACGTCCATGCATTAAGGAGGTCGCCTCGGACGCCAAGGGGCGCCGCCCAGACGCCACAAAAAATAAAAAATAAAAACAAAATAAAGACTGATTTGTTGGGCTTTACCCAATCCAGTGATCCGACCCATTGAGTTACATATAAAAAGGTAAGAAAACCATAATAATCTACGTAGATGCTTCCAGACTCCAAAGTCCAAACTTAGGTTGCACGATGAGTTCAGAATCGGACGTGGATGTTGAAATAGACGACTAAAGTATTCCATTGCTGATTTGATAGCCTTAAGGGGGTCTAAAATCTAAATATAAATTAAGATATAAATTAAAATATAAAAAATTAATTAAAAAAATAAAAATAAATAAAAATAAAAATAAAAATTTGAATAATTAAAAAAAAATAGTGATTGCTGTCATGATGATGTCATATAGGGGGTGGGTGATGGCATGATGATGTCATATTGGGGGTGGGTGATGTCATATAGGGGTGGAGATAGTAAAATATGGTGTGGAGATAGTAAAATAGGGTGTGGAGATAGTGGTTTTTAGTTTTTATGTTTAGATTGGTTTGTATTTGAGTAAAAGCCCATATATATATATATATATAAAGTGCAATATCTAAACGTGCTTGGTTATGGCCTTGATCCTATGAGATCTTTCCAAGCTAATGGAAAGATCAATGGTCAGAGTCTAAGGTTTAAAAATAAATACATGCATTACAATATTCTCTTTGGGTAAACAATGTCTGAATCCTCTGTAACCAAATGTGTGTATGTGCTAGCACCATTGTTTACCTATACTTCATCACAATATTCTCTTTGGGTAAACAATGTCTGAATCCTTTGTAACCAAATGTTTCTATCTAAGGTATACTCAGCAGATGCCAGCCAGGGAGCTTTTCCCAGACGGGCAAAGTGACAGATGCCTCGAATGTGACAGTGGAGATGCATTTGACTTCTCGAATTTCGTTGATCTAGATTGGCTTTCCTCGTCTGCAAATTCATGTGACGAGTTATTTGACAGGTAATTTTGTTGTGTTCATGAAGACGAAATTTGTTGTATTAAAATTTGAAGCTTCTTGTTTTTACTTTTTATTACGTTCATCACTAAGTTTTCGTTTGTTCTTAGATATTATTTTAAGAAGATATTCAGTGGGCAATCTTTAGTGTTTACATCTGCTACAGCTTCTACTCGTTTCGGGCCCCTACAAATATCCTTGCTAGAAATAGCATTTATGTATTACTGAAAAGTATATCTGTTGCAAAAGGTTTTGTGTTAGGGTGTTATTGAAAGTTTTACATGTGCGTGCAAAATACAACAGTAAGTGCAACCTTCTTTGAGACAATGAATATATATAGTGCTAATTTTAAGACAACATTTATTAATACTACAAATTGCTATGCGTTCAGCACTAAGTTTTCCTCTAAATATGAAACAGTTTTTTTGATCTTGTATGTAATTGCAAGTATAGGTATATATGATTTGTATAAGAATCTATAGAAAAGGAGTATTGTTTGAGAAGATAACAGAACAAGAGAGATGAAGAGATACAGATACAGAGAGAGAAGAGAGAGATAGAGAGAGATGCAGGAGAAGGAAATGTTTTATTCAATAACAAGATAGCCTCTGAAACTGAGTTTCTTCTTGCTTTGTACAAAATTCTACTAACTTGACTTGTAATGACTAACAAACTTTGGCACCAAAAAGTCAAATAATATCATTTTGACTAATTTGACCTTTTGACCATTATTTATCAAAACTCAATATTTGTAGAAGTCCAAATCACAAAATACTCCTATCTCAAAATTTACTTTCTTACTGTTGTTCGCACCCTTTGTCATGCAAAAAGGTTTTTGAGCTATTCCTTCTTACCTGGGAGCAGTCTGGGAATATCTTTTAGTACTACAACATGCTAATAACTTTTGTTTGTTCTTCTAAACTATTATTAGATCATTATGAGAATTTTGCCTTAAATTCCATTAGCCAAGTTAGTTTTTTATGGATGAAAAGAGTAACAGTAAATGGAGAATGATCGTTCAATTTAATACTAGCCATGGAGGCATAGTCGTTTTAGTCGCTGGAGGTTCGCTGGAGGTTATTGACAGAGGAAGGCGGTGGGCGGAAGTTGGTAGCGGAGTCATTATCAGAGGTGTCAGAAGTGCTGGTTGGAGGTGGGGTGGGAGGTGGGGTGGATAGGAATCTGGTGGTGGAGGTGGAGTGAATAAGATTCAAATGTGTGGTTTAGATTTTATGGAAGTATAAAAATATGAGGTTGAGATTGGTTCTTAATTCTCATTTTAGTTAAGATTTAATTTAATTATATATATGTTGAATATAGTTATGATCCAATTAAGGCCGCCTCCTACCAGCCAAAGGTTTTGGGAGAGTTGGTTACTTAACCCAGGTTTAGGGAGGGATCTCAGTTTCGAGTCCACCCACCTCCGTTTGTTTAATTTTAGTTTGTTTGTTGCACTCACGAGTGTGGTGAGTGTAATATGTATGATCCAATTAAGACCTCCAACGACCTTAAGATTTTGAATATAGTTATGATCCAATTAAGGCCGCCTCCTACCAGCCAAAGGTTTTGGGAGAGTTGGTTACTTAACCCAGGTTTAGGGAGGGATCTCAGTTTCGAGTCCACCCACCTCCGTTTGTTTAATTTTAGTTTGTTTGTTGCACTCACGAGTTTGGTGAGTGTAATATGTATGATCCAATTAAGACCTCCAACCACCTTAAGATTTTGGGAGAGTTGGTTATTTAACATTTCTCACCCCCCATTTGCTTAAAATAAATGTTTCTTTTGTCATTATAGTTCGATCTGCTGTATGTTCAATTGTACTATTTGGGGGGTTGGGGGTGTTGAATAACATGCTCTTTCTCTAACATCTTGAGTTGGTTCCGTAACAATATTTTAATTACTTACATTTATGTATATAACACGAGTACATGACGTTCCGACCTACCCAGTTAGGTAAATAAAATCTACGTTTACAGTTCAGTTATCCAGTAAATTATTAACTGATGACTACTTATAAGCCTATAGTATATTTCTAGGTTTCACTTAAGCGGAAACTGGCAAGTTAGACTTTGAGAGGTGTAACATTGGGTCTGGGCTATCTCGTAGCTTCTAGGGCAATCTATAAGTGTTTTGTGAAGAACTCATTAGCCAACTTGACTTAATTCAAATGCAGGTCAGCGCTCACAAGTTCACCAGTAGCTATGGTGTCATCAGAAAATATTGTTAGTGAGCCGGTAGCAGGAACAAGCACATCCACGAGTGAATATGGGTCCAGCATGAAGGTCAGTCTTATCTAAAGTTAGCTAGAAGCTTATCTATGTTTTTTACTAGTGTAGTTTCAAATATGTGGAACTGTAGTACAGAGCCATACTGGCCAAGGCTTCACACCTTATATGAAAAAAGCTTCATAGTTTAGGTAAAGAAAGGAAGAAGAAATGCCTGAACGTTTTGCTATATGGAACCCAAATACATAAAATAAAATAAAAACCTTAGTGTATCTATTCTCGTACTTCATTGTATATTATATATTTAAATTCGTGGCAAGTATGAAATTCTGGACTTACTCCGTGCTATATTGGTAGGTGAAGGAAATGAGTGGGACAAAGCTATTGTACAATGATCATAATAATATTGATGTTACTGAGGACTTTTCAGACAGTTTTGCTAGCTGGGTAAACTCCGGGGAAACACTCTGCCACTAAAATCAGCCTAGTTACTGACAGAAGTGAGCATTGAACTCGAACATGTTCAGAAGTGGCATACTTCCCGGAGAGCGTCATCTAGATGTACACAACAAACGCTTTCATATGTACCAACTTTCAGATATGTGATAGTATATTGCCAGTTAAACACTAGTGATATTCAGCGTTAATTTGATTTGTAATTACCTTGATGCCCAAAGACCTTATAAGAAAGTAAATGACTAAATGAGTTATCATTCTTTTTGTAGCCTTCTCTGTTTCAGTATCCTTGAGGTACTCTGTAGAATACTACTGTTGTAAATATCTTATATTTATATATGAAGTCGGAGCTTTAAAGTTAAGTATATTTGTCCTCGGAGCTTTAAAGTTAAGTATATTTGTCCTTGAATGATCGAACTGTTATCAGGTGTAATGACTAATGAGTATATTTGTCGTTGAACGCTCGCATTGATATCACTGTAATGCAGTTTATTATCTTACCTCAATCATGATAAGAAACATCTCAGACAGCGACTAGGAAACCATCTGAAAACCGTCTTGTTCCTTCTGTTATTCAAAATATATTACATCTTAGTTCGTACTGTTCAAAATTAGGACCCTTGGAGGCCTAGCAGTCTGAGCTATGATGATGCATGAGGGGCAAGTTGTCATATAGTACCTTTTTATTTTTGAATGGGTATGTAATATTATTAGGGGAAAAGAGAATCTAAAGGTTATTATAAGAAGTAAATCCAATCGTACGGATGTTTATATTTAGTAAAAATGAATTAATATGCAAATTTCTAAATAATTTATGTTGTATGTAAATTTTCGAATAATTTATGTTGTGTTCCAGTGAAAGAAAAAAAAGAAGATAAAATGAGTTATTTTCTTCTCTCAAATCTTTACAAAATTAGGAAGAAGATTTTGGAGATAATTATATAAGAATTTTTTTTCTAAATCTTTTTCTTTTCAAAGATTTTTTTGGAACAAGTTAAAGAAATCAAATCTCCCATGACTAACGTTAGTAATTTGGATCAATCATTTTTTAACAAAATTTAGACAATCAATTTCTAATGTTCACATTATATAAGAACATAATATCGTTGTAAAACCAATACTCTATGACTGATATTTGGTTAAAAAAAATTATAATATTATTTTAATATAATTTTCACATTTGTATGGTTGAATTACTGAAAAAAATTAATTAAATATAATCATTTTTCTATATTATTATCACATGTGAAATCTCCTTCTATATATTAAAAGATAACTAGGGGCAAATCCAACGCTCTCGCCTCTTCTCCTCTCTCCCTTCTACCCTAGCCTCCATTAAAGTTTTTTGAGGGGGCTTCCATCGGGTTTTACCGGTGGAAAGCCCCAATTCAATTCATTTTTCGTTTGTCTTGCTTTCTTTCCTTTCAATATAGTTCCCAATTTATTTGGGTTTCAGTTATTCCCAATTTATTTGGGCTGTGTTTGCCTCTCCTTGTGAGAGTTTGGTTTTTGTTTGGATTGAATTTGGAAGTTTTCCATGACCGAGGTTATAGATCGGCAAGTTTTTCATGATTTTGATTCAGAGATGAAGGCTACTATGGAATCGCATCTATGGTCGTCGGTTCAGAACAGTTCGATGATTGAAATAAAAACATGTATATATCAATTATCTTCAAATCGCTTGGTTGCCTTTAGAAAGGATTCAACAGCGATCCCCTTAAGCGTCTGTTCTTGCGTTTGTAGATGCCGTATGGCTTTTGATTAATGGATTGATTTCTTTTGTTCAAAAAAAAAAAAAAACTAGGGGCAACATATACTAATTAAATAACGGTGAATTTACAATCTTACCCCTACTTATTGAAAAATTACAAGAATGTCAATCCTCTATGATTTACGCAAAAAAAGGAAAAATTTGTGTCATTTTCAGGTAACAAACCACTGGCTCCCAGTTACAAAGTAGATGTCATAACCATTGTGCTATATTCATTTTTAAATTTATTTTAAATATCTTAGAGAAAAAATGGGCCTGAGGATATCCTCAGGTAGTTCCCCTGAGGTTATAAGACAAATAACCTATAGAATAAGTGGCCCCGCAGGGGAATTTTTGTAATATCAATTTTTTTATCAGTAGATTTACCTAAATATCCTTAAAATTGTATTGAAAAACTTTTAACCTCAGGATTCTGCCTGAGGTCATCCTCAGGCACATGAATCCCAATATCTTATTAGATGAATCACATGTTCATTTATGTTCATAGTTTCTTTATTTTATTTTATTATAACTTTTGAGTAAACAAATTGTTGGCCTATCTTATACTCCCTCTGTCCCTCTCATTTCTTACATGTTTTCAGCATTGCTTTACACGCATTTTAAGGTGTATATGAAGTATAGTTGCATAACTTATTTTTAAAATTTTCTTTTTTGAATAAAAGTTTAAACATTAAATTTCTATTTAGAAGAAAAAAATTAAAAATAAATTATGAAACTATACTTTTTAGGAGCATTAAAATGCGTGTCACGCCTGAGACAGCCCCGCGAGCAGCCCCCTTACCCTAAAGAAATGGATGGAAATACCCGCCTTGATCAATGCGAAATTGATCGAGATGGGATCATGATTTGATTGGAAATGCGTAAGTAAGAGGAGATGGGAGTAACCGGGCGTCCTATATACTATGATTCGCCCTTTTCATTTCTTTCATTTTATAGAAACTAGTGATGTACTTCTATAGCCTTTAGCTTTTCTATTCTATAGCCTTTAGCTTTTCTAGTGAAGTTCACTCCTTTGGTATTGGAAACCTCCCGTCCCCCAATGTAAACATTTGAGAGGACAGAGGGAGTATATAAAATTTATAATTTACAAGTATATGTAAATACAAATATGTATTTGCTAACATTTTTTTCTATAGATATTAAATTATTGAAATAATAAGTTGGATTACGATTTAAGAAAAATCTATATTTATTTATAAAATAAGCCATAATATATAGTTTTTTTTTTGCTAAATTACGTAATATATAGTTCCACCATTTAATTTTTAGGTTTATCAAAATTTGAATATGTGAGTAAAATTAGAGATTTTTCGTTGACCATCTATTTAGTAAATAGACTGAGTGAATGAGTGATTAGATATATAATTGGTCTGAAAAATAAATATTTAAAAATGTTTAGAAAGAATTGAATTTATGTTAAGAAAATGAGAACTTTAAAAGTAGGATCTTTGTTGTATACAAACATACCGTTATTAATATATCATGCTAGATTAAAATAAGATATTTTATTTTAGATCATAAATATCAAAAAATTACGCTAAATATTATTAATGACTAGTCAAATTATTACTCCTTCCGTCCCATCCATTTGTGTAAAAATTAAAATTTTAAGATAAAATTTTAGATTGTACATAAATGTAATCAAGTCCGGAAAAAAATAGATTAATTTACTTTCGACTCCACGTAGATATTAAGCTATTGAAATAAAAAATATGAATTGATTTTAAAAAATATTCAAATTTTATTTGTCAAATCACACATAATAAAAATTGTATCACATAATTTTTAGGTACAATAAATTTTAAATATGTGAGTGATATACATGATTTTTAGTCGATCAATGTAACGCCCTCAAATCCGGGATCAGGAGATTTGGTCGTTACCTGAAAATCCTCAAAATAAAATCACCTGTTTAATAAAACCTTTTTCCTTGTAATAGTCCAAAATTGAAATATAACATCCATGACCCCAACAATCCAAGATCTTTAGGTTATAGTGCTAGAAACAAGAATCCAAATTCCATTAAATAAAATCTTTCTTCTTTACAACAATCTATTTGATCAAATCTTAAAGCACTAGTATAACTTCGACATGAAATATACCAGGCCGGCTAATCTAATACATAATAATAATTATTAAAATTCAACTACATAAAATATATCTTACTCTAGATCCAGTCATCCTGAATCAAGTCATCTTCGAAATAGCGTCTGTCACTGCTCTTTCCGAACTGTGCGAATAAGTCTCGTCAAACTACCGTACTGAAAAGTTAGAATTTAAACAGCAAGTATGAACGGAAGAAAAGCTCAGCAAGTGTATAATAAAACAGAAATTTTAACAAATTATTGCTAATAGAACAAATATCTTTTATCGAAAGCTTAAATCACAGCAAATCACAGGATAAGTATTTGCATTCTAAAATCTTTCATCACATAATGAAATAAAAGAAAGTATGAGATGAGTATTCAGACATGATAGGGTCAATGTTCTACTAGTGGGATCCCGACTAGCTAAACAATTGGTTCACAACATTATTGTAGAAATAGTCAATTTTCATCAATAAATCAACAACAAACCATCGATATTTCAAGAATAGTTTAATAAAAATCTCAACAGTAAAGCAAGTACGGTATATACATACTTGTTTACACTAAAACACGCAAGCGTACGTGGTCACAAGTAATACAGATATAAGTCGAGTTCGTTCCCACAGAGATCTGGTTATGGTTTTAATTCAGTAAACGCACCTATGCAACAGTGTATGATCTTAATTCACTGCTAAGACAATTAATAAATTAAGGTTTATTAAACTAAATTAACTAAGACACAAATTAACAAAACTAAGAATTAACTAACTAACAAGAATTAAAATCTAATTACGTCTGCAAGAAAAACCATGGAATCCTAACTTCATTAAATACTTTGCTTAGATCTGACGCCTTTAATCACTATATGCAATGGTTATGATATCTGATCGGATAACACGAAACAAGTATACGCTACTTCTCAGTATACGAATACCAAACTAAACATACATCCACAAAAGAGATAGAAGATGAATAGACACCAATTATGCTTAGACCCTATATCTCTATAGAATTTGAAAACATAAAGGTTGAAGCACAAGTTATCCACTTAGATCACATAGGGTAGCATATTATCTCTAATCATGCCACAAATCATGATGTTAAAACATCAACCTATCCTATGCTAGCATGGCAAGTTCTAAATCTCAAGATCCACTCTCGCTTCACAAGAGATTAACAAATTAGATGTTAGCTACGCATCTAAATTCAATAAGCACAACTATACGAGGATATCAGATATACATCACACACAGATCTGTAAAGCATCAAGATACTAAAGCTCCATAAATAAATCCGTTAGAATCCCATGATAACAATTAGTTCATAATCGAACCTCTCGTCATCATGGGATCAAGTGAAACCATGATAAAAACAAAGTATGAAAATATACAAATAAATCTAAGTAATTGATATGTAATAGTTCTACTCCTAATGATGATAATCTTAATTATCTAATTTACAAGGGTTGGATGTGTTTATATAAGCTCTAGACATCTTGCCCAGCAAGAAAATACCAAAACAGAATTATAATAGAATTTCTGCAAGATACGTTTCCTAAACTGATTCTGTTTTTTAAGGGAAATTCGTAGCTGACTTTTCTTCTGTTTTCCAGAGCCGTTCCAGACGTAATTGGGCTTCTGGACCACCTTAGAATGATAGAGAATCTCGTTATCTTCGCGTGGACTGCTTACGGGCTGAAAACAGACTTATAGAACTCAAGATATGGCCCAAACAGTGAATCTCACGCGTGCAGCCCAATAAATCCGAATTTTAATAAATTAAATCTCCAAAAACGACAAAAACATCCACCATAATCAACATCCTTGTAAATCTGCACAACTAAACAAAACACATCAAAACTACAAGAAACTTGAGCCCAAGACAATCAATTTAAGCCGATTTAGAATGTTCCAAGTGGATATACATCCACTTATCACACCCCCAAACTTAAACCGATGCTTGTCCTCAAGCATAAACAATTACAACTAACTAACTAACTAGTACCACTTCCGTAGGTGATCACGGTTGCATTTGACATATGCAACAAGCCCTTTAAACCCCTAGGCAGCCCTAGTGGACGAGTAAGGTCTCGTGAGGGCCTATAGCGAATGTACCCACAAAATCCATTTAACCTAATGCAATGCAATGCATGAATGCAACTAATATGAAAAATGCAAGATCCCCTTCAAACTCACCAAAACCAACTAACAAGCAAATATCTCAATGAATGTAACAAATCCAAGCAGAGCTCGACTAAATCCCCGTATACTAACAAATACATGAACAGAAACGTGCGTGTGTGCGATGCTCATCAGAAATACTCCCAAAACTAGGTCAAAAATCATACATGCTTTCCGTCAAGACAATCACAGGTTTATAATCAGAATAGACTGTAGACACTCCATAACCTAGGAACACCTCCACCCTTATCCAAGGTAGACAGAAACTCATGCTTTATTACTATGACACATAATAGAATATACAATACGCATGCTTATTTAACCGTGCAATGAATGAGACCCCAAAAGGCTTATACAATAATACCCATGTAGCGAGTGTTAGGTCAGCAATCCCAAACCACAATGGCTTTAGGTTACTAGGACTAAGTCCCCTCAGACTTAATTACTCGAGTATTAAAGAGCTCACTCTGGTTAATTTTGCATATGAACAAATAACTTATTGACTCTTTTTTTTTTTTCTTTTTTTTTCTGCAATCTGGAATGAGCCTTTCTCATTTCCAACCCTAGACTACTCATATAAATATGAGCCGGCTACTAGCCATTTGACGCCTAGCCATTATTAACAATTATGAACAACTAGCATGAAAATTCCTGGTTTCCCCCAAACTTAGACTTTAATGTTCCTACGCTATAAAGGGAATAACGAAAATTCTAAATATAAACAAGTGATTAAATCTCAAAACATCCCACAGGCATGACCCTAACCTAGCCCAAAAGCACCCCAATGAGACTGTGTAATAAATTTTGTTCCCGTAACATGCAAGTCAATTTCATAGAAACTATAAATCAGCCCTCTACTCATCATCATCACACCCAAATCAACATCCACCTATCAATCAGAATCAGCTCGTCCTAAGGGATCATGAAATATGCATGCCATGAAAATGCAACTAAATGAAAACTCACATGGTATACGAAAATAAAACAAAATGTCCTATATGAACACACGTAGATAATACGAACATAACAATCATGCATGAATTATCACTACTATGCAAACATGATATCCTATATGAACACAAAATACAACAATATATACAACTACTAATCCCCCAAACCACCCCCAAACTTAAAATATTCAATGTCCGCATTGAATGGAAGTAAATACAAAGGATAGCAGAAAACATACCTGAACACCGAAGCATACCCAACAATTTTTTTTTTCTCGCAAAAATCCCCTTTCCTTAGCAATTGGCCTCAAAACAACCGATTAAATTTAGCCTCCGCCGTCGAAAACGAAAATTTCCCAACATTAGCACTATCTCTCCCATGCTTACGAGCCAAAAGAATCAATACCCTACTCCCTAGAAGCTCCACCAAAAATTACCAAGCAATAACACACCAAAAATAGCCCAATATTCCAAGAATAATACAAAATCCCAATTTTTCAAGAACACAAATTCGTAATCAAAATAAAATTTGAGAGAAGAAATAAACCCACTACGAATTGGAGAGGTGATCTTGCAATTAATTCCTCTTTAGAATTGAATTTTTAGAGAATTAAATAAATAGAAGAGGAATTGGATTTGTATGGATAGGTGTGTATATATATAAGATGATGGATAGATGGGATTTAAAAATTTAGAGTGTAGGAGAGATTTGGAGAGGTTAGGATTTGATGTGGAATAGATATAGGAATTTAGAATTGAAGAAAATTGAGTTAGGATAGAATTTGGGGGAATTTTAGAGGTGAAAAACACTAATTTTCGGGAAAAAAACTGGGCAGAAGGGGGTGTAACGCATCCAGAGGCTGCGTTTCATGGCATCAGGCGCGGAATGGGCAGACACGCAGGAGCAACCTGCGTGTTAGGGGGAATATGGGCTGGTAACGCAGGCGCAACCTGCGTTACACGGGCGCAAACTGCCCCGAAAGCAGTAACGCAGGCGCAAGCTGCGTTACAGGGGTGCAGTCTGCGCGAAAAACTACTGTTCAATTTTTTTTTTTTTTTTTTTCATACAACACTCAAAAATATTTTTTTTTTCTTTTTTTTTTTCCTACACTAAAGCGCGGGTTGCCTCCCACGAAGCGCTTCTTTAACGTCAATAGCTTGACGTTACTTCCAAGCCTCCATTAAGGATGATAATAGTTCGCCTGGTCCTCTCTTCGCAATACTTCATCATCATCTCGGCGGAACACTTTTTGCCCTTTCTCCTCGCTTGACCTATTCAGGTAACAACCATGTCCTCTTCCAATGCCTTCATCTGTTGACCCAAAATCTGACAATTTGTAGAACAACACACATTCGCGGGCTTCGCTTGAATATAATGGAGGAGGGTAAATGTAAATTGCTGAAGCCTTTGGTTCCTCAAAAAGAACTTCCTCCATTGGCTCTAATGCGCTACCTCCATTTTTAAACTTTGAGACAAGTAGAAAATCTGCATCTTTCTCATGATCATCAGCCTCTTGGTACGCACATACCAATTCTTGAAATTTGTGCAGCTCATCAGTGTCTGTCCCAAATAGTTCCCTTTCCAAATCATCCACCATCCTAACATGATCAAATTCCTCACACGGCTTATGAACACTCACCTCACCTTGGAATTTGTCTTCCTCAATTAAGCATGCAGTACCTTGCTCCAAGTCACCATTATCCTCTGGATTTGCCTCTAGCATTAATTGTTGATTCTCTTGTTCCAAGACTCTCAAAACTTGAGCAGCTAATGTCCCCATAGATTTGATAAGCTTCTCATTATTCTCTTCAAGCATCCTAATCTCCTTCCTAATCTCCTTCAAATCATCATCTGACTGAAAAGTAGGAGTAGGTTGCTGATGTTGAAACTCTTCACTATCAAAGAAATATGACGTATCTGGAACATCTTGCTGGTACTGTTGAGGATGATATTGAAAATATGGTTGCTCCTCATAACTCAGAGGTTGAGATTGCCACGGGTCATGTTGCTGCAGAAAATTCTGGTTCTGCTGTTGCAGAATATTCTGAGGATAGTAAGGCTGTGCTCCATATTGTTGACCCTGATACTGTTGATAAGGCTGCTGAGGTTGTTGAATACCACCTTGGTTGCTCCAACACTGATACGTCTCATGTGCGCCCGCACATAGCTCATAAACACTAGCCACCTGCTGAACTCCATAGTAAGATAGAAAATCCATCTTCAACGCTCTCCGACAAGTACCTGAAACACCAACGAACTAAACAAGATAGATAAGTAACTAATCCGAGTCAGTGAACTCTAACGACCACTATTGACAAGCACATAAACCAAAAATAAAACACCAATGATCCCCGGCAGCGGCGCCAAAAACTTGTTTACACTAAAACACGCAAGCGTACGTGGTCACAAGTAATACAGATATAAGTCGAGTTCGTTCCCACAGAGATCTGGTTATGGTTTTAATTCAGTAAACGCACCTATGCAACAGTGTATGATCTTAATTCACTGCTAAGACAATTAATAAATTAAGGTTTATTAAACTAAATTAACTAAGACACAAATTAACAAAACTAAGAATTAACTAACTAACAAGAATTAAAATCTAATTACGTCTGCAAGAAAAACCATGGAATCCTAACTTCATTAAATACTTTGCTTAGATCTGACGCCTTTAATCACTATATGCAATGGTTATGATATCTGATCGGATAACACGAAACAAGTATACGCTACTTCTCAGTATACGAATACCAAACTAAACATACATCCACAAAAGAGATAGAAGATGAATAGACACCAATTATGCTTAGACCCTATATCTCTATAGAATTTGAAAACATAAAGGTTGAAGCACAAGTTATCCACTTAGATCACATAGGGTAGCATATTATCTCTAATCATGCCACAAATCATGATGTTAAAACATCAACCTATCCTATGCTAGCATGGCAAGTTCTAAATCTCAAGATCCACTCTCGCTTCACAAGAGATTAACAAATTAGATGTTAGCTACGCATCTAAATTCAATAAGCACAACTATACGAGGATATCAGATATACATCACACACAGATCTGTAAAGCATCAAGATACTAAAGCTCCATAAATAAATCCGTTAGAATCCCATGACAACAATTAGTTCATAATCGAACCTCTCGTCATCATGGGATCAAGTGAAACCATGATAAAAACAAAGTATGAAAATATACAAATAAATCTAAGTAATTGATATGTAATAGTTCTACTCCTAATGATGATAATCTTAATTATCTAATTTACAAGGGTTGGATGTGTTTATATAAGCTCTAGACATCTTGCCCAGCAAGAAAATACCAAAACAGAATTATAATAGAATTTCTGCAAGATACGTTTCCTAAACTGATTCTGTTTTTTAAGGGAAATTCGTAGCTGACTTTTCTTCTGTTTTCCAGAGCCGTTCCAGACGTAATTGGGCTTCTGGACCACCTTAGAATGATAGAGAATCTCGTTATCTTCGCGTGGACTGCTTACGGGCTGAAAACAGACTTATAGAACTCAAGATATGGCCCAAACAGTGAATCTCACGCGTGCAGCCCAATAAATCCGAATTTTAATAAATTAAATCTCCAAAAACGACAAAAACATCCACCATAATCAACATCCTTGTAAATCTGCACAACTAAACAAAACACATCAAAACTACAAGAAACTTGAGCCCAAGACAATCAATTTAAGCCGATTTAGAATGTTCCAAGTGGATATACATCCACTTATCAATACTCATTAATATTTGTATCACAATTAAAGAAACAACTCACTTGAACAAATAAGTGAGGTATAGTAATACTTGCCTCTGGTCCTTAGCTATTACGTAATGTCGCAGTAATACTATTTATTCCTCTATCTTACGGCACCACAATCTTCTATTTCGATCATCCTTTGGTTTAACGCTTTTGCAGTTGCCACGAGTCTGATCTGTCGATATCGAGCCCGCACGCCAACTTCTATAGTCAAACATACTATGATAATTCAGTCTTCAGAAGATGATACTGACATTCTATAAACTCAAAACGAACGTAGTAACCAAGCTTACCAATTTCGCTGTTGGAAGAAAACAATCGGAAATGTCCCCTCTGAACATTGACGTTTCCCCGTGTTAAATGCCTCACAATGAATTTAACATCCGCAACCAATACTCCACCCATCTCCATCCTTCTTCATTTGATATCTACTTATTTCCACCGACAACCCTAAGTCAATATTCAACACTCATTTCCCCGTAAAAATGAAAATAATTTGACAATCCAAATCAATAACTCAGAGAAAACGACGTCTATCCCTAACGACATCTTATGATATAAACCATAAAACCAATTAGACACACCTTAAATATTTTTTAAACAATTATTTAACTCCGACAACTTCGACGTCCACAAATTTTATAATTTTCACCAACATACTAGAGCTAAATACAACTTACCAATAATAATTTTTAAACCACCTCCACTCCGACCATTTGCCAAAACCTTAAATTTAAACTATTAAAATATAACTATAACTCCACATACTTAAACCAAATATAATTCTCCCTCAAATATAACTTAACATTATCAATTTAACTCAAGAATATATCGACCAATAATAATCGGCCACTTTAGAATCACTTAACCCAAACATTTGTTGAGTTCTTAAATTTTGAGTCCCAAAAATATGCCTCTACTATTCAACAAATCCATAAAATTTATACTCTGAAAATTATAACTGATATTCTCATAATTCACCAAATTAAATCTAACAATAATCACCTACTCAAACTACTTATCAACTCCCCAAAATTTTTTTGCGAAAATCAACTCCCCAAATTTAAATAACTGAAATCATAACTCTACCAACTATCGAATTCCTGAATTAAACTACGAAATTTAAAACAATACTATCATAATTTGCATCTTTTAATCTAAGACAATAACTAAATAATTTAAAGTCCAAAACAAAATCACAACCTCGGCGAATACATGCGCCATAACCAGATTTCGGTCATTAACAAACGATCCCGTACATTATCACCACTGCGACCTTGTTCTCTCTTTTCCACTCTACATACATACCAGCACCTATGTAAACCACTGGTTTCTTCCCCTCTCCCCTGTAGCCTGTTCCTTCACCAACACATACTTCAATACCACACCAGGACCAGCACACAAAATAAATGCTGCCGTTAAACCCAAATCACCAACACAATCACAATAGTATACACACATATCCAGATATCACAACGAAGCTCAACCACAACCTCACGAACCCAAACACTGCTGTCAAATACCATACCAGTACTCACCCATTCATTCGAACACCCAAATACCCACACGAACATGATCACACGCACACCACCATTTTGCTACCCTCACTCTCACGGGCACACACCTGCCCTGCACCATAAACACGCACCCTGCCTATAATCACAGACAACAACACAAACCAGGCCACCCATACACACGCACAACCGCAGGCCCACACACTACTCTCGGTTCCTTCCTTACTCGAAACACAGATACTCGCAACACTGAACCCACACCCACAGCTCCAAAACATACATACAAGTCTTATTAATACAATCCACAGTAATTCATACCCAAATCAGTCCCCAATTAAAACCCTTAATTGAAATCCCCAAAAGTTCAACACCAACGATTACGACACACACACTCAGTTACATACGCACACACGCGCACGGTGTTTATACACACCCACATACTCCGATTATACACACCCACATCATGTATACACGCACACACACCGTGTTCGAGTCGAGAGGAAGAAAGGAGGAGGGAGGGGTTTCTCCAGGAAGAAAATCGGGTGAGAGTCCGAGAGACTGAGAGAGAGAGAGAGAGAGAGAGAGAGGGAGAGAGAGAGAGAGAGAGGGGAGAGCCGAGAAAGGTCGAGAGATTTGAGAAAGGTGTGGAGAGTTGTCGAGAGTTCTCGAGAAAGACACGGCCCAAGAGTATTGGGGGAGGAAAGAGCTGGGCTTTGTGCTTAATAAAAAGGCAGGGCATAACTGTACAATGCTGAAAACCATTTTAAAACTCAATAAATAGTCTTTAATAATTCGATTCGAAATTAAATGGGAAGATTGGGGAAAAATTAAACTTTTCATTTTAAAAATAAAGAGTAGAAAATTACGAACGCCCACATATTTTCAAAATATTTTTAGGATAAAAAATGAATTAAATATGAATTTTACAAATTTTGATCCTTTAAATATAATAAAACTCTTAAAAATCATTTTAAAATACTTAAACACCCAAACTAATTCACCCAAAAATTTTAAAAACTAAATAATACCATAACGATAATAACACAAAAGATTTTGCGATTTTTATCAACTCCAACGATTTTATAAAATTCTCAGAAGATCAGTAATGCATGATTTAAATATATTTTAATCATCAAAATGCAAATAAAATTTACACGGCTCACATAAATCATCATATAAGCATTTAAACACGATATCACATATAAAATTGTCCTTCTCAAAAATATCCACAAACATATTCCTCTTCTTATGTAAAACCAATAAAATATTTAAATAATAATAATAATTCATAAAATTTCGGGTTGTTACAGTCTACCCCCCTTAAAAGGATTCCGTCCTCGGAATCTACCGAGAGAAATTTCTAGGGTTCCTCCGAATTAATCTCATATATATATTGCAAATACTGCGCCATAACATTCCATTAGAACTTAAACCTTGAACTTCTGAGTCACCGTCCCTCAATACTCTAATACTCAATACTCTAATAGCTTTAACTTCTACTAGTATCAAAACTCGATTTAACATATATAAACCCAAGTATACGTTGTCGATAAATAACTTACGACTTATAAAACTCATTTAAATTCCACTATCCTGAGTTCCCGAAAATTAACTCTTGAAACATAACTCTAAATACTCAACTTTAGGTGCTCCACATTATCACTCTAGCATGTAACAATAATCGAATTAATTACAAAATTTACAGCATTTATACGTAACTCCTATTTTCGAAATAAACGAGGTAAAATACGCGTCCACACTTATCTCCTATGACGAAGAATTAAATAAGATCGACGGCTGATAGTAGATACTCACGCTCTTACTCCCAACACATGCCAGTAATCGTAATTCACATCTTTTCTATAGTCCTTTCGTACTCTCTATAACGCTCGGTAGGTAACTAAAGTCGCAAAAAGGAATTCCAGAAGGTACATGAAGTTCTACAGGTAGCATCTTCCAAACTGGTAGCTCTGGTTGCCCAATTAGCTTATGCGACCCTGAATTAACTGTCGCGTCCGAAACTGAATCTTCGGATGAATTGAACTCATGCTCAAGCGATATGTCGGGATACCAAATAACGTCGTAACACTTGTCGTAAAAACCTAAGGCGAACCTTATCCTAAATCGTTCTACATAACGTCTATCTGTTCATTCCAACTTATTGTTCCCCATGAAGCCTTTGATAACCTTCAGTATCGGCTCCTTACCACGTAGGCTTCTTTATTGGCTCCTTCGCTACCTCGTCATCCGATCTAAACTCTTCTTCTCCACGTCCTAAGTTTATCGATATCCTACATCGTCGTCAACTCGTAATAATCACTAAAGATTTCACAAAAGACATCTCCAGTCGCAAGAAGTTCTGTCCCATTCCGCCTAATCATATCAAGTAATCACGTCATTTCGACTCGTAATAGTCTCTTTTAATTCCTAGAAACTTTCTTGGTCATCACGCCTCCGTTCACATAAAGCTTTATTATGCAATCACAGCCAAAACAAATACAACATTCTTCTTGCCTCTATTCAAAAGACTCATTGTTCTCGCCTTTGACTATTAGAACATTATAATAATAACCAAGGATGAGCACATAAAATGTTCGGCAAGTTCACTATCCCAAATCTTATACAAGGAAATTTTATAGCACGACAATGATGAAAGATAATGCTTGAACAAATAGGAAACTCATATAATATTCAATCACGAATGTCGTATAAGCAACTTCTCAAAATTTGTGAGAATATAAAAGTTTATCAAAATCTCTGACAAATCAAGGAATTCAAATTGTCTCAACCACAAGAACAACATAAACGAACTTCTCAACAATTTCAAGAATTTCAAGAAAATCAACAACTTATTTGGCAGCTCAAAATTTAAGAAAAGATTACTGGTCTTCCACCTCTCGGTAACGCCATGGTGCGATCAACTACCATGCCGCAAGTACCGTCCTCCTGTGATACCCCACCTAGCCTGATCAGGGCTATGATGTGGTACCACCGAAATTTTCTCTTTGCTAGCATAAAATGGGTTATCATTTTCAACCCTGGCAACATTAGTGCCAAAATAATTATCCGCATTTTCGGATAATAATACCTCGCCGAAACCATGGGTTATTACCCATGTTGACCAGTTCACACCAGAGTTCCTGAGTAAAAACTTATTGAAACCAATATAGCTGCTAAAATTCCGCAATTAGATGTCAAGAACGACACACAGTCAGTGCTTTCTCAAACTCCATTGCTAATCCGAACAATGGACTAACCTTAAGGACAAGAATAAAATTTATTCGATGATACGAATAATGCATCATCCGCCTTGACAAAGGAGGTAGTTATCTCGAACTAATGAGTATAACTATATTTATCAAGAAATACAATTTAAGGTATTCAAAATGAGCGAAATCGCCAATGATTAACAACCAAATAGTCTTCAACAATATTAGCAAAGTAGACGCTTCAAGAAATATAACTTGATTATGAAGAGTTAAAATAAAATAAATTGTTACCATTTTAGTAAGTGGTTCGAACAATGAACCATTACCCGATGTCAAGAAAAGTCGTTGAATTTGAGAAATTAATCCAACTGGTAGGAATAAATATTTAGCGATCTCGAAGCAATAAAACAAGTTTCAGGCGAACAATATTAAAGAATCGTCCCGATCAATGAGACCGATTAATATTTTTAAATGTCATCTTCCTCGCAAAAGAATTTATAATTAATTTAATTCTTCGATCAATCCAACATTTGAAGCAAATATTTAAGTAACCAACACTTTCACCAAAAGTTTCACCACAACAATAAAATCCTTAAGAACAATAATGTTCACAGAAATCTCATAAATTCTTCAGGAGATAAGGGATAGAATGAACTTGCCTCTGTCTTTGTGCTTGCTCAACCCGCTTAAGACTTACTCTCTGAAATTTTCGTAGTATACATCAACAGTCACAAAGTGTTTTATCCTGGTTAGCGCAACCATCTCACGCGACCACTCAAATCTTAATTTACTAATTGGTACTATATCCAATAGTCCAACACGAACTCTATATGAGTTCTAACGTTCCTTACTTAGCTATACACACTCCTACACACTCTCATTTCTAGTTAACTATATATAACCTTGCTCTGATACCATTCTGTAACGCCCCCAAATCCGGGGTCAGGAGATTTGGTCGTTACCTAAAAATCCTCAAAATAAAATCACCTGTTTAATAAAACCTTTTCCTTGTAATAGTCCAAAATTGAAATATAACATCCATGACCCCAACAATCCAAGATCTTTAGGTTATAGTGCTAGAAACAAGAATCCAAATTCCATTAAATAAAAGCTTTCTTCTTTACAACAATCTATTTGATCAAATCTTAAAGCACTAGTATAACTTCGACATGAAGTATACCAGGCCGGCTAATCTAATACATAATAATAATTATTAAAGTTCAACTATATAAAATATATCTTACTCTAGATCCAGTCATCCTGAGTCAAGTCATCTTCGAAATAGCGTCTGTCACTGCTCTTTCTCGAACTGTGCGAATAAGTCTCGCCAAACTACCTTACTGAAAAGTTAGAATTTAAACAGCAAATATGAGCGGAAGAAAAGCTCAGCAAGTGTATAGTAAAACAGAAATTTTAATAAATTATTGCTAATAGAACAAATATCTTTTATCGAAAGCTTAATGTTTGCACTAAATCACGCAAGCGTACGTGCTCACAAGTAATACAGATATAAGTCAAGTTCGTTCCCACAGAGATCTGGTTATGGTTTTAATTCAGTAAACGCACCTATGCAACAGTGTATGGTTATTATGCACTGCTAAGACAAATAACAAATATGGGTTTTAACTATCTAAAATAACTAAAAAGCAAATTAACAAAACTACAAATTAACTAACTAGCAAGAATTGAAATCTAATTACTTCTGCAATAAAAACCATGGAATCCTAACTTCATTAAATACTTCGCTTAGATCTGACGCCTTTAATCACTATATGCAATGGTTATGATATCTAATCGAATAATACGAAACAAGTATACGCTACTTCTCAGTATACGAATACCAAACTAAACATACATCTACAAAAGAGATAGAAGATGAATAGACACCAATTATGCTTAGACCCTATATCTCTATAGAATTTGAAAACATAACAGTTGAAGAACAAGTTATCCACATTGATCACATAGGGCAGCATAATATCTCTATTTACGCCACAAATCATGATGTTAAAACATCAACCTATCCTATGCTAGCATGGCAAGTTCTAAATCTCAAGATCCACTCTCGCTTCACAAGAGATTAACAAATTAGATGTTCATGACGCATCTATCAAGTAAGCATAACCATACGAGGATATCAAGATATACATCACACACAGATCTTTAAAGCAATCAAGATACTAAAGCTCCATAAATAAATCCGTTAGAATCCCATGACAATGATTAGTTCATAATTGAATCTCTCGTCATCATGGGATCAAGTGAAACCATGATAAAAAACAAAGTATGAAAGATAAAAATAAAACTAAGTAATTGATATGTAATGGTTCTACTCCTAATGATGATAATGATAAAAATTACAAGGGTTGGATGTGTTTATATAGGCTCTAGAAGTCTTGTCCACCAAGCAATTGCCTTTTTAGAGTTGGAATAGAAGATTGGCAATTTCCGTTCTTGAATGAGAATAGAATTGCAAATTCCCTGTGTAGATCTGATTCTGGAATGTTCTAGCCGCCCAGAGCAATTACCATACTTATTAGAAGTAGGAATTATAGCAATTTCCTTGTCAAAGTTGAATTTCTGCAGCTCGGCACATAATACGTTTCCTAAACTGATTCGGTTTTTAAGGAAAATTCGTAGCTGACTTTTCTTCAATATTTCTGGGCCGTTCCAGTTGTATTTGGACCTCTGAACCACTTTAGAATGATAGAGAATCTCGTTAGCTTCGCGTGGACAGTAAGATCGCCCAAAACGGAGTTGTAGAACTCAAGATATGGCCAAAATCGTAAAAAGGGCAAAACTGTAAATTTTTCAGCGACTTCTGGGGCACCCTGCACGAGATTTGAGCAGTCTGCCCGAGCGCAATCTGCAATAAAACATCAGTTCTGGCGCAGTCTGCCCAAAATCTGGGGCAGACTGCCCGGCTGCAATCTGATGGAATTTTTTCTGCATTATTTCTTCGTTTTTCAGCCTTTTCTTCCCGTTCCTTTTGCATGAGCTTCCGTCTTTAATCCTTCTTGACTTGTATACTTCTTGGTAGCTGAAATTAGCCTCCATTCTTCATTCCATATCATAAATCATCTCCAAAACGACGGAAACTTCACCCTTAATCGACATTTCTTCAACCCTGCACAATTAAGCAAAACACATCAAAACTACAACAAACTTGAGTCCAAGTACACCAATTTAAGCCGATATGGAACGCTCCAAGTAGATATAAATCCACTTATCACACCCCCAAACTTAAACCGATGCTTGTCCTCAAGCATAAATAATTAAAAACTAACTAACTAGTACCACTTCCGTAGGTGATCACGGTTGCATTTGGCATATGCAACAAGCCCTTTAAACCCCTAGGTAGTCCTAGTGGACGAGTAAGGTCTCGTGAGGGCCTATAGCGAATGTACCCACAAAATCCATTTAACCTAATGCAATGCAATGCATGAATGCAACTAACATGAAAAATGCAAATAATCTAGTACTAATATCCTACCATACCTTCAAATCCTCTCATGCCATATCAACTTAAGAATCAAAGTAATAATGCGATGTCTTGGTGTCGAAAGTGCAAGTATTCACATAGTCTACTCAATGAATATGCGTAAGTTCTCACAAGTCTATGTCAAATGTAAGAATAAGTTAGTAAACATGCTAAGCCTACAAGAGTACATCTTTGAGACAAAACTCGGGATCTCATACGCAAAAACAAGTAAACACTCACAATCCACTCACAAAAGAATATTCACTCAAAAACAAGGGTAAGTGTATCACTCAATTCCAACAAAATCATAAGCATGCTTGACATTTGGTATCAATCTAACTCTTAGCACAACATACATCAATGACGATAATCAAAAGGTCTTCATTTGGGTTGTAACGGGGCTAGGGACAAGGTATGTCAAATAAGCCAAAACAGGTGAAGTGTCAAAAGCTAGTAGGAACTTAATAAATCATACACAACACCCTATTTTCTCCCCCATAATTTTATTCTTCTTCCAATTAAACACTCGACTAGTCGACTGAAATAGGATCACAACAAACACAAACATGCTCTCATAATATATATATATATATATATTTTTTCTTTTTCTTTTTTTTTTCTTTTTTTTTCTTTTTTTTTTCTTTTTTTTTCGAGAGCTAAATAAAACAATAATATAAACAATAACAATGATCCCACAATTTTATTACACATGCCGACTATCAAGTAAACAAACCCAATTTTCAATATTTCCCCCAAAAGTAAGACCAACAATAAACCCCTCCTTACACACCTTATTACTCCCTTAAGCACTCTACTAGCCTTTGACAATGTGGGTTCAAATTAATGTAAGGCCAATACAAGAAAAAGGTCTAGGCAAGTAATGTGGTATGTCACCGAAAAAATAGGATTAAGCTCAACGGGTTAACTAATTGATCATGTAAAGATGGTATGGTAATATGGGAAAATATGCTGTTATTCCTAATTGCCTTTATCATTTTAATCGTCAAATAATGTCATGCGTTTCAAGAAAGACCTCAAACAACTGCTAGCAATGCAAACAATCTGTGGACACTCAAGCAAACGAATAAATTGCAATTAATATGCAATATGGCTCAAAAGCTCACTTGGTGGAAAAACATACTCAATCCCAAGCAAAAAATCTCTCTAACGTACCGACTTGTATTCAAAGCATGCAAACTAAATCATCTTGCACATATTCATGTCCTTCTAATCACTTACAACATTCAATAAGTCTACTAGCTTCAACTTACTAGTGTATGTGTGTGCACAAGAACAAAGCATATCACTTCTCAATCAAAAGCATCAACAACACAAAATTCCTATCAAGCATGGGTGCAAATGCAATCTATTATGAACTCACATGATATACGAACATAAAAACAGAATGTCCTATATGAAACAAACGTAGATAACACGAACATAAATGCATAATTTACTACTAACATGCAAAATATGATTCCTACATGAACAAATAATACAACAACTACTAATCCCCCAAACCACCCCCACACTTAAAATATTCAATGTCCGCATTGAATGGAAGTAAATACGAGGGATAGCAAACATACCTAATAATCGAAACTTGAAAATTCTTACACCGTATCTCTATATGGCCATTTAATTATCTTTTCCGGAGCTACATCCTCGATGACAAGTTTTAGCCTTCTTTTCTCTTCAAAGGTATCAGCCACAATGTTCACTCCACTACCTGCAAAGTTAGCAATAATAATAATAGGCAAAGTAGATGATTGACCCAAATATGCATACCTCAGCTGATCTGGTGGTTTAAGCTCAAGTTTGGAAGCTTCTTCAACATGATGATTTTCTACCAAAGACTGATCAAGAATGGAGATAGACGGACTAGGAACAGAGGTGGGTAGTTCACCAACAGAAGTCTTAACCACAGACTTAGGATCAAAAGAACAATCCTCAAGTTGACTTTCATGCTTAGAACAAATAGCATTCAATTCCTCCAACATCTCATCAGAAGTAAAATTCATGTACAACTCATGAAGATCCTCATTACCCTCAATCAAAACATCTTCCTCAAGAAAAGACTCAATTGCACTATCCTCAAGATTTGACCATGAAACCTCCTCATCAACCAGCACCTTAGAATCCCAGAGATCAGCCAAGCCTAGCGACTCACACTCTTCCTCCTCATCACTAACCACCACAGGTTCTGACAAAACAGAATGTTCTTCTTTTTCTGTAGGATCATGATTATGAATTCCTTCTTCATCCTCAATTGCTGAATTCTGATCTTTCGTGACTTTTCCAGATCTGAGTGTTATGGCATTAACCTGCTCCATGCCATCTTGTTTTCCTGGATTCACCTCTGTATCACTAGGAAGAACTCCCTGCGGTCCGTTGAGAAAGGCACTTGCAATTTGCCCAATCTGATTCTCCAATGTCTTGAGAGATACCGCCTGACTTTTAACCATCAACCTCAATTCATCCATTTCAGATTTTTCATTCAAAAATTGACCTTCATCCCCATGAAACTGTTGCTGCTGAAAATCTTGATTGTTGCTCCAGTCGAAATTGGGATGATAGGTGGCTGGAGCTGGTTGCGAAGGTTGCTGGAAGTTGCTCACAAACTGTGCCGATTCAGAAGATATGGCACATTGACTCGTCTCATGTGCGCCCTCACATAGCTCACAAACACTAGCAACTTGAGGCACCCCTTGCTTTGACATAAAATCCAATTTCTTATTAAGTGCCTCTAGCTGAGCTGCTAGAGCTGTGACTGTATTAACTTCCAGAATTCACGCTAATTTGCCTTGTGATAATCTCTGAGTTGGATTCTGGTATTCATTCGCAGCCATCATCTCAATTAGCTCATAAGCTTCCGCATAGCTCTTAGTCCATAAAGCTCCACCTGATGCTGCATCTAGCATGGGTCTTGACTGTGCACCCAAGCCATTATAAAAGCAGTTAATCACCATCCAATCAGGCATCCCATGATGTGGACACTTCCTTAGCATCTCCTTATATCGCTCCCAAGCCTCGCACAAAGATTCTTCAGACTGTTGTGAAAATTGAGTAATAGCGTTCCTGATTGCTATAGTTTTCGCCATAGGGAAGAATTTAGTAAGAAACTTCTGAGCAAGATCCTCCCATGTAGAAATGGAACCAGGTGGTAGAGAGTGTAACCAGCCCTTAGCTTTATCCCTCAAAGAGAATGGAAAAGTCTCAATTTCACAGCATCTTCTGACACCCCGTTGATCTTGAAAGTGTCGCAGATCTCAATAAAGTCCCGGATGTGCATGTTAGGATCCTCTGTAGGAGCACCCCCAAACTGAAACGAATTCTGCACCATCTGAATTATGCTAGGCTTGATTTTGAAAGTATTAGCTGCAATAGCTGGCCTGACAATGCTAAATTGGATGTCCTTGATCTTTGGTTGAGAATAATACATCAATTCTTTCGCTGTTGCAGCGGGTTCTCCCATTGCTACCTGCAACACATAAAACTAAACAACTATATATAAGAAACAATCCGAGTCACTGAACTCTAACGACCACTATTGACAAGCACATAAACCAAAAATAAAACATCGATGATCCCCGGCAGTGGCGCCAAAAACTTGTTTGCACTAAATCACGCAAGCGTACGTGGTCACAAGTAATACAGATATAAGTCAAGTTCGTTCCCACAGAGATCTGGTTATGGTTTTAATTCAGTAAACGCACCTATGCAACAGTGTATGGTTATTATGCACTGCTAAGACAAATAACAAATATGGGTTTTAACTATCTAAAATAACTAAAAAGCAAATTAACAAAACTACAAATTAACTAACTAGCAAGAATTGAAATCTAATTACTTCTACAAGAAAAACCATGGAATCCTAACTTCATTAAATACTTCGCTTAGATCTGACGCCTTTAATCACTATATGCAATGGTTATGATATCTAATCGAATAACACGAAACAAGTATACGCTACTTCTCAGTATACGAATACCAAACTAAACATACATCTACAAAAGAGATAGAAGATGAATAGACACCAATTATGCTTAGACCCTATATCTCTATAGAATTTGAAAACATAACAGTTGAAGAACAAGTTATCCACATTGATCACATAGGGCAGCATAATATCTCTATTTACGCCACAAATCATGATGTTAAAACATCAACCTATCCTATGCTAGCATGGCAAGTTCTAAATCTCAAGATCCACTCTCGCTTCACAAGAGATTAACAAATTAGATGTTCATGACGCATCTATCAAGTAAGCATAACCATACGAGGATATCAAGATATACATCACACACAGATCTTTAAAGCAATCAAGATACTAAAGCTCCATAAATAAATCCGTTAGAATCCCATGACAATGATTAGTTCATAATTGAACCTCTCGTCATCATGGGATCAAGTGAAACCATGATAAAAAACAAAGTATGAAAGATACAAATAAAACTAAGTAATTGATATGTAATGGTTCTACTCCTAATGATGATAATGATACAAATTACAAGGGTTGGATGTGTTTATATAGGCTCTAGAAGTCTTGTCCACCAAGCAATTGCCTTTTTAGAGTTGGAATAGAAGATTGGCAATTTCCGTTCTTGAATGAGAATAGAATTGCAAATTCCCTGTGTAGATCTGATTCTGGAATGTTCTAGCCGCCCAGAGCAATTACCATACTTATTAGAAGTAGGAATTATAGCAATTTCCTTGTTAAAGTTGAATTTCTGCAGCTCGGCACATAATACGTTTCCTAAACTGATTCGGTTTTTAAGGAAAATTCGTAGCTGACTTTTCTTCAATATTTCTGGGCCGTTCCAGTTGTATTTGGACCTCTGAACCACTTTAGAATGATAGAGAATCTCGTTAGCTTCGCGTGGACAGTAAGATCGCCCAAAACGGAGTTGTAGAACTCAAGATATGGCCAAAATCGTAAAAAGGGCAAAACTGTAAATTTTTCAGCGACTTCTGGGGCACCCTGCACGAGATTTGAGCAGTCTGCCCGAGCGCAATCTGCAATAAAACATCAGTTCTGGCGCAGTCTGCCCAAAATCTGGGGCAGACTGCCCGGCTGCAATCTGATGGAATTTTTTCTGCATTATTTCTTCGTTTTTCAGCCTTTTCTTCCCGTTCCTTTTGCATGAGCTTCCGTCTTTAATCCTTCTTGACTTGTATACTTCTTGGTAGCTGAAATTAGCCTCCATTCTTCATTCCATATCATAAATCATCTCCAAAACGACGGAAACTTCACCCTTAATCGACATTTCTTCAACCCTGCACAATTAAGCAAAACACATCAAAACTACAACAAACTTGAGTCCAAGTACACCAATTTAAGCCGATATGGAACGCTCCAAGTAGATATAAATCCACTTATCACTTAAATCACAGCAAATCACAGGATAAGTATTTGCAATCTAAAATCTTTCATCACATAATGAAATAAAAGAAAGTATGAGATGAGTATTCAGACATGATAGGGTCAATGTTCTACTAGTGGGATCCCGACTAGCTAAACAATTGGGTCCCAACATTATTGTAGAAATAGTCAATTTTCATCAATAAATCAACAACAAACCATCGATATTTGAAGAATAGTTTAATCAAAATCTCAGCAGTAAAGTAAGTACGGTATATACTTACTCATTAATATTTGTATCACAATTAAAGAAACAACTCACTTGAACAATAAGTGAGGGATAGTAATACTTGCCTCTGGTCCTTAGCTATTACGTAATGTAGCAGTAATACTATTTATTACTCTACTCTATCTTACGGCACCACAATCTTCTATTTCGATCATCCTTTGGTTTAACGCTTTTGCAGTTGCCACGAGTCTGATCCGCCGATATCGAGCCCGCGCGCCAACTTCTATAGTCAAACATACTATGATAATTCAGTCTTCAGAAGATGATACTGACATTCTATAAACGCTTATAAACTCAAAACGAACGTAGTAACCAAGCTTACCAATTTCACCGTTGGAATAAAACAATCGGAAATGTCCCCTCTGAACATAGACGTTTCCCCGTGTTAAACGCCTCACAATGAATTTAACATCCGCAACCAATACTCCACCCATCTCCATCATTCTTCATTTGATATCTACTTATTTCCACCGACAACCCTAAGTCAATATTCACCACTCATTTCCCCGTAAAAATGAAAATAATTTGACAATCCAAATCAATAAGTCAGAGAAAACGACGTCTATCCCTAACGACATCTTATGATATAAACCATAAAACCAATTAGACACACCTTAAATATTTTTTAAACAATTATTTAACTCCGACAACTTCGACTTCCACAAATTTTATAATTTTCACCAACATACTAGAGCTAAATACAACTTACCAATAATAATTTTTAAACCACCTCCACTCCGACCATTTGCCAAAACCTTAAATTTAAACTATTAAAATATAACTGTAACTCCACATACTTAAACCAAATATAATTCACCCTCTAATATAACTTAACATTATCAATTTAACTCAAGAATATATCGACCAATAATAATCGGCCACTTTAGAATCACTTAACCCGAACATTTGTTGAGTTCTTAAATTTTGAGTCCCAAAAATATGCCTCTACTATTCAAAAAATCCACAAAATTTATACTCTGAAAATTATAACTGATATTCTCATAATTCACCAAATTAACTTTAACAATAATCACCTACTCGAACTACTTATCAACTCCCCAAATTTAAATAACTGAAATCATAACTCTACCAACTATCGAATTCCTGAATTAAACTACGAAATTTAAAACAATACTATCATAATTTGCATCTTTTAATCTAAGACAATAACTAAATAATTTAAAGTCCAAAACAAAATCACAACCTCGGCGAATACATGCGCCATAACCAGATTTCGGTCATTAACAAACGATCCCGTACATTATCACCACTGCGACCTTGTTCTCTCTTTTCCACTCTACATACATACCAGCACGGAGTGTTCTAAAAAGCGCTAAGCGGTTCTAGGCGGCGAGATGACCTTCGAGCGCTTAAGCGGCTAGGCGGGGGCTTAAGCGGATTTCAATGCGGACCAATTAAGCGGATTATATAATATATATTTAATTATTTATATACATAAGTATATATATATTTAATAATTAAATAAAATCGGGGAATAAGCGGCTAACATAAAATCGGGACGGTTGGGGGACCTTCGACGCTTAAGCGGACCGCTTAAGCGGTTAGGCGGCCTTGTTTTAGAACAAGGCCAGCACCTATGTAAACCACTGGTTTCTTCCCCTCTCCCTTGTAGCCTGTTCCTTCACCAACACATACTTCAATACCACACCAGGACCAGCACACAGGGTTGGCCCTGAGGGCAAGCAATACAAGCCAAGGCATGGGGCATCCAACATTTTGGGGCAATTTTTTTTAAAAAAAATTAGAGAGTAGTTTTAAAAAAATTACAGAATAACATAGAATTAAAAAGCAAAAATAAAAAATGTCATTTTATTAGCCGAACAATCTTTTAAAGTGAATTACTTCATATGTTTGCTAGATTATGTTGATACATCACTCCAATTCAGGTTTGAACAATTTCAAATATATGAGCAGATATTTGGGTTTCTATGTAATTTGACAAAGTTGAAGTGCTTAAGTGACGATAGTTTAAAAACCTCTTGCATGAATCTTGAAGAATTTTTAAAGCATAATTTTGATTTTGATATTGATAGAAATGTCCTATTTCTTGAGTTAAGAATTATAAAAGAATGCTTACCTAAGTGAAAAAGGTGACTGATATGTTGAATTTTTTGAATAGCATGGAAGGTTACAATCTAATTGCCACAATTGCTTACATAATATTATTAACCATTCCAGTTACAGTAGCTTCTGCAGAACAGAGTTTTTCAAAATTAAAATTGATTAAGTCATATCTCCGTTCTAGGATGTCACAAGAACGATTGAATGGGTTGGCTATGTTATCAATCGAGAAGGATATGCTTGCAAATACTAATTTCGAAGGCTTGATTGATGATTTTGCTAGTAAAAATGCGAGAAGAATAATTTTTAAATCATAAATTATCATTTTTTTGTTGGTAGTTACTAAAACGAGATGGCTTAATTTATTACAAAGGGGCAAAAAAATTTTAAGGTCGCATGAGGCATATTCCAACTCAGGGTTGTCCTGCCAGCACACAAAATAAACGCTGTCGTTAAACCCAAATCACCAACACAATCACAATAGTAAATCACCAACACAATCACAATAGTATACACACATATCCAGAAATCACAACGAAGCTCAACCACAACCTCACGAACCCAAACACTGCTGTCAAATACCATACCAGTACTCACCCATTCATTCGAACACCGAAATACCCACACGAACATGATCACACGCACACCACCATTTTGCTACCCCCACTCTCACGGGCACATACCTGCCCTGCACCATAAACACGCACCCTGCCTATAATCACATACAACAACACAAACCAGGCCACCCATACACACGCACAGCCGCAGGCCCACACACTACTCTCGGTTCCTTCCTTACTCGAAACACACATACTCGCAGCACTGAACCCTCACCCACAGCTCCAAAACATACATACAAGTCTTATTAATACAATCCACAGTAATTCATACCCAAATCAGTCCCCAATTAAAACCCTTAATTGAAATCCCCAAAAGTTCAACACCAGCGATTACGAAACACACACTCAGTTACATACGCACACACGCGCACGGTGTTTATACACACCCACATACTCCGATTATACACACCCACATCATGTATACACGCACACACACCATGTTCGAGTCGAGAGGAAGAAAGGAGGAGGGAGGGGTTTCTCCAAGAAGAAAATCGGGTGAGAGTCCGAGAGACTGAGAGAGAGAGAGAGAGATTTGGGCGAGAGAGGGGAGAGCCGAGAAAGGTCGAGAGATTTGAGAAAGGTGTGGAGAGTTCTCGAGAGTTCTCGAGAAAGACACGGCCCAAGAGTATTGGGGGAGAAAGAGCTGGGCTTTGTGCATAATAAAAAGCGTGTTGCTAAACGCAAATCATATTTACTCTTTGTAAACTAGTATATTACATTTATACCCTTTAATGCATTAAATAGATGAAACCCTAATAAATGTTTCTCACTACCACTGCCCACCCGAGACGGCCACACAGTTCTTGAAACCAGATTTTTGTTATTATAGACAGATTTTTATTAAATTAATCATTTTTATAATTATATATATAAGATAAATATAATTTTTTTATAACATTCTTATATTATTATATATTAGAAATATATAAGTTTAGATTCATAAATATATCAAAATATTTTTATAAATTTATGATTAAAATTTAATTAATTTATAAACCAAATTTAAAATCTAATAATATAAATGGAATTGATTTTTTTCCAATCATTTTTCTAAATGAAACTTTTATTCGAATTCAAATAGTTTATATTTTAATTTTAATGTTACTAATTCATCCTCTTAATTTTTTATTAGATTACATTACATGTTTTGGTATTTTAAAAAAGGAATATAATTGATTTTTTATCAACAACAATAATATTGTAATATTAAAACTGAAATACTAAGAATTTTGATCGTGAACTACGGACCAAACTATACATATATAGAGTTGCACTTCATAAGGAACACTTTATATATATAAAGAACAAAGAAGAACATTATCAGAGCACATTATATTTTGAAGAAAAATGAATTGTTAAAATTATAATTACTAAATTTAAAATAGGTATTGCATATAAATAATCTAATCTAAAATTTGAAAATCAAATATCATTAAATCTATCATAGAATCCTACATATATTTTTATAACAATGAAATTAATTATTTTTAATCTCAAATTGTTGCTAAATTAATATTAGATTCTATTATTCTTTGAGTGTTATTATCAAACTAACTTTCCTAATTAATTTGTTATTACTCGATTTTTGGAAAAATTAAAATAGAAAAGTGAAATATGTACACTTAATTTGACTAATAAATATTTAAAGTAAGCAAAAAAAAGGGGCAAATCAGCGCCGAGAGACGTTAGGCGAGTTTGGAAAAACGTGAATATGTTAAATGATTATACAGAAAACTAGGTTAGATATAACTGTAAGCACAAAAAGTATGAAGGGCAATAATATAATTTCACCAAATTGCATTGAATAATTTGATTTGCATTTAGCAATCATGATAAGGCAGGGCATAACTGTACAATGCTGAAAACCATTTTAAAACTCAATAAATAGTCTTTAATAATTCGAAATTAAATGGGAAGATTGGGGAAAAATTAAACTTTTCATTTTAAAAATAAAGAGTAGAAAATTACGAACGCCCACATATTTTCAAAATATTTTTAGGATCAAAAATAAATTAAATATGAATTTTACAAATTTTGATCCTTTAAATATAATAAAACACTTAAAAATCATTTTAAAATACTTAAACACCCAAACTAATTCACCCAAAAATTTTAAAAACTAAATAATACCATAAAGATAATAACACAAAAGATTTTGCGATTTTTATCAACTCCAACGATTTTATAAAATTCTCAGAATATCAGTAATGCATGATTTAAATATATTTTAATCAACAAAATGCAAATAAAAATTACACGGCTCACATAAATCATCATATAAGCATTTAAATACGATATCACATATAAAATTGTCCTTCTCAAAAATATCCACAAACATATTCCTCCTCTTATGTAAAACCAATAAAATATTTAAATAATAATAATAATTCATAAAATTTCGGGTTGTTACAATCAACCACTTAAAATTTTAGAAATTATAATGTATGATTTGCCTAAAAACATAAATATTACAAACAAAAAATTATTGAATTTATGTTAAAAAGATAAGAATCTAAAACTATGATATGTGTTTTTCATAAAAAAAAATAACATAATCAATATTCAATATAAAATGGGAAAATATATGATTTTTTGAATCACAAATATTACAAAACATCAATAACTATTAATAAAAACCAGTTTGACTTTAAGTCGACTCGATAAAGTATGGTAATATGATTTTTTGTATAATATTATAAATTAATCATTATGATATACAACAGTTCGTTTTTTTTTTTTGAAGAATATAACGGTTGAGTTATAAAATAGAGTAAAGTGCACTTTGTGTACTTGCAGTTAGGTTGTCAGACCACTTGGGATATTAGACTTTAGAAATTACCACGGGCTATACTGCACTTCACTTTTCGTTATGAGTTGCCCCTTTCCGTTAAATGGCTCTAACGCCGTCTGCCAGTCTGGGGTAAAAATGACATTTCAATTATAATATTGTAATGTGATACATTCTTCCCTGTTATCTCGATAACAAACTTTGCTAATTCAAAAGAGTCCATTGAACAAAGCCTCTTAATCAACGAACAAATGCCAGAGCCACAACATGAACCTCCAACTTCAATCAAAGCATCTAATACCCTTCAAGACTGGTAAAAACTCAAACGCCTACTCATCAAGGCACACACGTTTCACCCTAAATCCCTTGAGCATAACAATCATAGTCTCGTAATCTTCCAACCAACCACAATTACAAATCATTAAACTACAAATACGAGAATTGGCACACAACTTCGGGTAGCGAACTTGAAGCCATTCAAAGAAACACAATGCAGGTACCCTATCATAATTCAAAACCCGAAAAATCTCTACAACTAATCTAACAGACACATTTATACTTCTCGAATCCAACAGCAAACCCAAATCACTACCACCACTCCTTATAACAACCTCAACAATTTCGGAAAAAAGACCAGATTTCATCACTACTCACCTTTTTCTCCAAACAACCAAAAATATCATCACCCATTTCATCAAATTCACCAAATCTATCATCACCCATATATAGAGTGACTTACAGAGCAATCTAAGAGTGACCAAGATGATAAATTACAGAATCTTGGCCTTGTATGAAGCTGTTTTGAATTAAAAGTGTTGTATACAGGGTTTATAAAAGAGGGGTTTAGGGTTTTAGGAGAAATAGAAAAAGAAAACAAAATGGAAAAAAAGGTTTGATTTTGGTAGTACCTGGAGATTTTCTTCTTAAAAGGGTTCATCACAATCTGCTATAATTTTCTTCTTGTATGAATTTGTATCTATAGAACCTGAATTGTTTTGGAACGGACTTTCATTTTGACGATACGTATACTGCATAAACGCTACGTATAATTGAAATGTCATTTTTACCCCCAGGTTGGCAGATGGCGTTAGAGCCATTTAACGAAAAGGGGCAACTCGTAACGAAAAGTGAAGTGTAGTATAGCCGGTGGTACTTTATAAAGTCCAGTATCCCAAGTGGTCTGACAGCCTAACTGCAAGTACACAAAGTGCACTTTACTCTATAAAATATACTGAGATCGTTATTTGGTAAAACTAAAACATTTCATCTCTGATATCATATAGATGCATAAGTCATTAAGTTCGTCTAATCATATTTTACATCAATTGAAATATTTTAGACAATTTAAAGTTGCGTTAAAATATAATTCGAAATCATAATTCAAAAAATGATTCATTTTACCTAATATTTAAAAATAAAACTTCGATATTGGGTAATATATATAAGACTAAAACTAGAAGGAGGTCAGGGGTTCGACTCCTGCGTGTGCGTGAGTTTCTTAGTTTGTATTAGGTTTCCTTTCTGTATTTGTATTTCTGTATTTGTAATTCTGTAATAGGCCGAGGGTCCTTGGGAAACAGCCTCCCTATTGTATAGGGGCATGGTCTGCGTACATCTACCCTCCTCAGACACCACTTTGAGTGGTATTATAACTGAGTATGTTTGGTTTGGTTTTTTATATAAGACTAAAACTAAAAATATGAGTTATATATATATATATATATATATATAGGCAAGTGCTCAAAAGAGAACTTATTTTTTGAAGAAAACTAAGGTACTAATCCTAGCCATTAGATGTATTAAGATCAATGGCCCCGCCAGGGGCACCCACACACTAATCAAATACACCCTCACACACAGAATCACACCTAATCCCCTCCATTTTTAATTTGATTTTTCCCGTCAATCGGTGATATTTTTTTAAATCTAATTTCACCACATTTTTCTTCATCTCCCAACGATTAGTTTGCATACCATATATGCTATATTTCGATTTAGTTTTCTAAGTTTTCCATTAAACGAGGTTTTCCCTAGATCCTTTATATATATATATATATATATATATATATGCCATTACTCCATGAAAAACACCCTTATATAAAGAACAATAAAGATCACTAGAGAATCAATCTGAACCATTGAATCAATTATGATCTAACGGCCCCGCCAGTGGCACCGACACAATTACAATGCACCCTCACATACTAGATTTTCAAAAAAAAATATTCGGATGAACAGTGCCTGTTGACGTGGCATGCCACGTCAGCACCTATCACGTGGCATGCCACGTGGCACTGCCACGCCAGCAAATGGGGACCACCTGCTGGCGTGGCAGTGCCACGTCAGCAGACAATCTTCATCCGAATAATTTTTTTTTTTTGAAAAAATTGGGTTGGGTTTGTGTGTGTGAAGGTGCATTTTAATTGTGTGTGGGTGCATTTAAATATGTGGTTTAGAAGTGTTCTTATTGTTCTTTATATAACTAGCTTATAACCCGTACAACGCACGGTTACTTTTTTAATATCTATAATTATGTTATTTTTTTAAAATTTTATATGTTATTAATTTACATATCAAATTATTATTATATAAGATTTTACACTTTTGGTTTAATATTTGTATTCTATCTTGAATTCTTAAAATTTGATTTGGACGATTACAGCCCACGTGAAATGAACAAAATAATATTTAATTTAGTGATGGTTTAATAATTTTTTTCTAATTAAATCAACGCAGTAACAAAGAAGAGAAGGAATTGACGATTTTTTACGCTGAAAAATTTATTTGATTTATGAATTCTACTTATAATTCGTTTTGTTTATCAATTACCTTGTAACTATTTGAAGATAGTTCTACTAACAACCAAATGCAATTTTAATAATAAGTGTTAGAGGAATTTTGTCCAAAACTTTGATAATTGGTAGTCTGGTCAATAAGCGTGAGAGGGATTTTGTTCAAAACTTTGATAACCGGTAGTCTGGTGCTCCGTATACGATAAAGATCTTAAAATAAATATATGAAAACCGTTGGATTAAAAAATATTTTATATTTTAATATGTTATAAACTAAAAGGTGTATTTATATTGTAATACAATATATAAATATGTCAATGATTTCAATCATATATAATTAGGTTTTCTACATTGAATAACATTATCAATGTAGGACTTCTATATTGAATAAGATTAATTTAAAATTCGTAATTTTTTTTTTCTTGAGATTTTGAATATTTCCATTTGAATAATAATTATTAAATCATCATTAAATTAAAGATAATTTTATGAGGTTCGCGTGGATTGTTAGATCATCCAAATCTGATTTCTAGATCTCAAGATAAAGCCCAAATAGTAAATATGATTTTTTTTAAATACTAATAAAAAAATAAAAAAAATTAATTCTAATACAACTTTTTTTAATTATATGCTTTTCAGATTATAATTTTCTTTTTAAAATTCAATTTTAATACAACTTTTTTTAATTATATCCTTTTTAGATTATAATTTTCTTTTTAAAATTCATTTCAAAGGCAACCTTTTCTAATTAATTATATTCTTTTTAGATTTAATTTTCTTTTTAATGTAATCTAATCTTGATCGTTTATTTTTAATCCAACGAATCATATGATTTTGGTAGTACAGTGACCAAACCAAAAATTTAGATAAGATCCCTCTTATGCTTATTATATATAAGGATATAATGTGTTCTTCATGGAGTGCAACTCTCTCTCTCTCTCTCTCTCTCTCTCTCTCTATATATATATATATATATATATATATATATATATAGGCTAGCGTTCAAATATAAACCAACCTTAGAATAGAAACTAGAAACCTACACCAAATAAATTATATATCATTTATTTTAATGGCCCCGCTAGGGGCACCTTCACAAAAAACTTATAAAATTCTTGGCTCTATTCAACAAAAATATAAAAAAAATAAAAAAAAAAAGTTACTGTTCACGTGCCACGTCATCACGTGAACAATAACTTTTTTTTTAATTTTTTAAAATTTTTGTTGAATAGAGCCAATAATTTTAAACGTTTTTTGTATTTGGGTACCCCTAATTTGGTCATTAGATTAGCTTGAAATATTTAATTTAGGTTTAGATTCTAGTTTCTATTCTAAGTTAGTTTCTATTAGAACAAGACCCTATATATATATAGTGAGACAACTACAAAAATGATTTTAGGTAATATTAAGAGATTTTGTAATCTATACTATTATATAAAATCCGAAACATTAAAAGTTTTGGTACCTGTTTTTTGGTACTTCTTGAATTTACTTATTTACCCTTCATTATAAAGAAAAATAAATACACCTAAAATAAGTAATAACATGATATAATTAATGGTAATTAGTCAAGATATTACCTTTTATAAACTCCTAAAAACATCAATCGTATCATATCTTTCCATCATTAATTATTTCCTTTCGAACTAAAACACGTTACCTTTTTAATTTAAAACAAATTATAAAGAAAAATAAATACAGCTAAAATAAGTAATAACATGATACTCCCTCCATCCTAATAGATTGTTAACACTTTCTATTTTGGGATGTCCCAATAGATTGTTAACATTTCCTAAAATAGTAAGTTTTAACACTATTACACCCACTACTTCACTTATTTTAACAATACTTTACACTATTACACTCATTACTTCACTTATTTTAACTATAAAATCACTACTACACCCACTACTTAACTTATTTTAACAATAAAATCAATAAAATCACTATTACACTCACTACTTCATTTATTTTAATAATATTACACCCACTATCTTGGTTTCCGTGCAAAAAACAAATGTTAACATCACATTGAGACGGAGGGAGTATAATTAATGGTAATTAGTCAAGATATTACCTTTTATAAACTCCTAAAAACATCAACCGTATCATATCTTGCCATCATTAATATTTCCTTTCGAACTAAAACACGTTACCTTTTTAATTTAAAACAAATCTTACAATCATTAATATATACCCGAAAATATCACATCATAATTTTCAAGAAAAATTTAACACCTAAAATAAATAATAACATAATATAATTAATGATAATTAGTCTATTAACATAATAAAATTAATGGTAATTAGTCAATTGCCTTTTTCACATTACTATAATAAAATTAACGGTAATCAGTCGATTGTCTTTTACATATTTACTTTTAGTTGAAGATATTACCTCTTATAAACAACTAAAAACATCAATAATATCATATCTTTCGATCATTAATATTTCCTTTCGAACTAAAACACGTTACCCTTTTAATTTAAAACAAATCTTTCAATCATTAATATATACCCGAAAATATCGCACCATAATTTTCAAGTAAAATGTAACACCTAAAATAAATAACAATATAATATTATTAATGGTAATTAGTCTATTATTTTTTTCATATTTACTTCCAGTTGAAGATATTACCTTTTATAAACACCTAAAAAGATCAATCGTATCATATCTTTCAATCATTAATATTTCATTTCTAATTAAAACATCTTACCTTTTTAATTTACAACAAATCTTACAATCATTAATATATACCCGAAAATATCACACCAAAATTTTCAATTATTAATAAAATATAAGGAAACATGAGTATATTAAATTATATCAAATTAAAATTAAAAAAATTATTAAAAAATAATGATTATATAAAAACATAATTATAATATTAAATAAAATTTATAACATAATACAAGAAACCCGTGCATTGCAATACTAATAATTAACTGATTATCTTTTCAGCTAAAACATATCATCTTAATAATTTTTCTAATTAAATTTTCTTTTTTCTAGAAATATCACGGACAACGTTAATTTCTCATTTTCTAAAAAACACTAGGAGCGCAATAGACATTAACAATCCGTTAAAAAGTAAAATGCGCATTAAGAAAAGTGGAGGAGACTGGTTATGGATCCACTTCAAGTATGAACGACTACCGTCATTTTGTTTCTTTTGTGGTATGCTTGGCCATACAGATAAATTTTGTGAAGACTTGTTTGATAACCCACCGAGACAGAATGAAAGAAAGTATGATAGTAGCCTTCGAGCAACATTGCGAAAACTAAACTCAAAAAAGCTGCAAGAAGAGTGAAGCTACCTGTAATAACCCTAACTTTAGCAAAGCTACAGTGATCACATGAATAGTAAATTTCGAGGATTTAGAGAAAGGGTATATAAGTACTCCATAATGGAAACGGAAAATGAATAAACAGAAACCATATTAGTGTTGTACATTGAAAATAAGTGACTCGAAATGACGATAGATTCCAGAAATTCCTGAACATGGATTTTGAGGATTTTGAGTTCAAATAAGCTTCTATTGGATATTAAGGAGCATGGAAATATTAAAGGAATTATATATTGAGAAATTAGAAGATTTAAGTTAAACCAAGGGATTTTTAAGTTAAGAGGATGCTAAGGGAATTTGGATTTTATAAACGATTTCAAAACCACTGGATAACGAGATATATTCGAAACGAACCACAATTAGACGAGTATGGGAACAAAGCAACCAAGATTAGTAATATAACAAGGCAACATACCATATTACCTTTTACCAATATTACTAGCATTATACTTAGAAAAGCAAAGCAAAAGAGATTATGAGATCATCAATGTTACATCATCTTCCACTAATTATGTTGAAGGGGCAAAGTAGTCATTTCACCTCAGGATTAATCTAAACTCTTCCATAAACATCTATAATACTCTAGAATTATCAAGAGGATGAGATAAGAACAAGCAAACACAAAAATCTCTTCCTTTTCCCCTCACCATTCCATTCGGCCAAAACAGGAACAGCCCAGTAAAATGAGCATAACTTCTTCGTTTCTCAGCTAAATTTTGCGTTCTATATCTTTTTAGAAAGCCCATGAGATAACCTACAAGTCGTATTTCACAAGAGTTTTCCAGAAAATCAAGGTAAAGGGGTCGTTTTTCATGTTCTTTCAGATGATGAATAGTAATTCCGAATTGTTAACTTTGTTTTCATGGTTTCTTTTAGTTGATTCAAGCTAGTATAAGGTTGATTAAGCGTATATCAAGGATTTTTAAGGGTTATCAAAGTTTCAAGAAGGTATAATAATGCTTGCTCTTTTATATTATGATGGATATGGTTGTGTTTAGTGATTAAGTGGTATAAATGTTATGATTATGATGTTATAAGTGTTTGTAAGTGATTAAAGTTGAATATGGAAGTGTTTGGGCTTGTAACCAAGGCTGGTAATGAAGAACACATGGTGTAGGTGATGATTATTGTGTTTGATGATTGAGTTGGAGGAGTTGGATTTTTGGAAAGTATGAAAATACAGCGGTTATAATGTCCGATTTTCGTTTAACCAAGTAGATGCCCTGTTTTGGAACAACAGTCACGTACGGTAGGTTACTATCCAGACTCCCAACTGACCATGATGAGATAGAGCTTGGTTCATAGATCGTTTTGATATAAGGTGCATTAAAATCTGATGAACGGTTTAGGAGAAAAGTTAGTTTTAGTGAAAGACGTTCGAAAGTCGAGAAAACGTAGTTATACCAACTTTGAGGCTGTAATTACCCTACTTAGACATTTTTAAAAATTATGAAACTTTGGGATATTGTAGTAAGGTAGTCAAAGAGTTGTTACCAGTTGACCTTGTGGTAAAATTCGAAATTCATATTTTCTGAGAATTTTTACAGTTAAGTGTGATCGTTAGGAGAAATGGTGAAAACCCCTGAAACTTCGATTAAGGTTATAAATAGTTAAGTTCTTGAACCTTTGGGGTAATAGTGATACGTTAAACATATATTAAAGTGTCAAGGGTAATGTTATACAAGAGTGTAGTGAGTAAGAGATGTGGTATTCTAACGACGGTCCTTTTGTGTTTATAGAAACTCCGGAAGAGGGACGAGCCATACTGTCAGGATACTAAAACCGAGGCAAGATCTTTTCTATCCCTACTTGGAAATTATTTATCTTTAAAGAAACTTGATTTCATGGAATATATATATATGTGATGCTATTGTTACTATATTATTAAGAATTTGTTTTCCTTGATTATTGATATTAAAAGGAGAGGTATATGAGTATGATATGAACATGACTATGGGTATGAGTGTAAGATGGATATAAATATACATAGAGATGATTATGCGTGAAGTCAACATGCCTTATGATTAAAGATATATTAAGGAATGATATCAGTTGTTATCTAGAGTTATATGAATAATGGTATCAGTTGTTATCTAGAATTATATGAGGAATGGTATCAGCTGTTATCTAGGGTTATATGATTTATAATATTATTCTTTCTAAATGTTGTGATAGATATTATTGAGTATTATTTAATACTTCTAAAAATAAATGGAATACTTTATGTATACAAGAACATATTTGATTTCGTTGAATATAGAAGAGATGTTTGAGTCATAACCAAAGTATTATGACATAAATATTTTTAAAGGTGATGATAAATGGAAATGGAAATGATATATGTGAAAGGAAATGTGAATGGAAATATGAATGGAAATGGAAAATGTGAAATGGTATTTGATAATGGAAAAATGATTTGAAAAAGGGGGATTGCAACAGAAAGCGTAAGAGGCTGTGTGGTAGTGGCACAGTCCAGCATCCAATATCTTATTCCGGCCCAAGAGTTGCCGAGGGAGGATGGTGGAGAACCTTTCCTCCTGGGGGATGGTGGCGAACCTACCTCCGTCTACCGGTAGTAAAAGGGACGGGTACGGAGGACGACTGATCATCGTGCCTCACGTATTCGGCAACAGTGAAAACCCCCAAAATTTTTGAATAAAGAATCGATGATAAAGTCAGATTGGTATACTGAAAAGGGAAAATGATACGAAACGATGGAATTATTGTTATAGATGAAGAGAAACTGATTTTATATTAATTTATATAATTGTTGCATAAGAAGGAAATGAGAAGATGATAGTGAGAGATTTATTCAAGTATTCATATTATCCTGAAATATTACACTAAAAGGGTATATTGATTGCTATATTATTTAAGAGGAGAAACTGATAATATATTATCCTAGATTTCTTTCTTATAATAGTAAGTGGATGATGTATTATTAAATAAGAGTTTTATTCTTCCTTAAAGTTTATAATTGGTTTCCGTTTACATATGCATATATATGTATACCTGTTCACATTTTAAATTCTAGTTTACAATATTATCTTGCTGAGCTATTATAGCTCACTCTTGCTACTTATCTATATACAGCTAGGTATGCCAATAATTCGCTAAACACCCCGCAAGAGGGTAGGGGGAAGGCGACCTTCTGAGAGCACGCTAGCATCGATTCTTGAGGTAGCGTAGGGGCAGACGGGTTCTAAGAACTTATGTATAATTAAGTATGAAGACATGTAATAAACTTTTGGTTGTTGGAACGCTTCATGTCGAAGTGTTATTCAACAATGTACTTAAGTATGATCCTGGTTTGTAATAACTCTTTTAACTCTCAACTCTAAACTTTTATTATGGTGAATGTTGTTCTTTGAGAATATCACTGGTGTGTGTGTGTGTTTATTATTACGGGGTCAATGGCATAAGTATTAATTGTAAAAAAAAAAACTCTCAAGAGATATTGATATTGAATGGAAATGGGTCCGTGATGGCCCGGATTTATGACCTCGGATTTGGGGCTGTCATAGTTTGGTATCAGAGCTTAGAGTCATATTGCTCAGGAACAAGAGTGATAGTAATATACGCATATAGATATATAGGTAATGATATAAAATATGATCTCACATCGAGTTCAAGGGGGGTTTATCGAACGAAGCGTTTATTCTAAGTAGTGATTATAATTTTATAGATTATTGCTAATAAAGGTTATTATGCCAAAAGTGTTAAGTTTATGTAGCACACGAGATCGATATGAGAAAGGGAATACTTGATGTATCGGGAAGTGTACGTTAGATAACCTCGTGAGTAATTCCAGGGTGATCTATCATCTCTTATTCAAAACGGGCCGGTATCTTTTCAAAACTTTCTGGTACCTTTGGAATGTGTTTCAAAATTTTATTTTATCTATTTTAGTCAAAATATTTCCCTAAGATTATTTTTTGGGAAGATGGTATTTATCATCGTGATTAAAAATTTTCTTTATACTTCTTATTCCAACTAAGAGGAACAATCCTATATGTATACACAAGGACGATCTGTCTGTGTGATTGAAAGTCGGAGGGGACGCCCTCACTTGTGTGACGTACGGGTTCTTCCATCATATTGATTTCCCAAAATATTCTTTTGTTTCGAATAAGAGCTATTTAAAACTCTTAATCTTATAAATTATGGTGGGACACTTGCTTGTTTCTGGGTCCGTTTCAATTCAAAGTTTCTTGAATTCTATCAATTGTTTCGAATATAGAAGATTTCCTTAATGGATGGAAAAATGGAAACAAAGTTTAGAGTATACGTGATTATACGAGGAAACTCGAGATTTCAAGGGAAATTTCAATAAGAGATAATTAGAGTTAGAAGCGTTTCGATATAAAAGAGGAAGGAATTTCGTGAGAAGAAAGGGGTATATTTGATGATTAGTAAGATAAAATAATATGAGAAATTTTAAGGTATAATTGAGATTTACTATTGAGAGTAAGGTGTATTTTGAGGGAAAAGTCAGAATAAGGATAAACAAAGGAAGTTGGGATAATTAATGAAGTTTGTGTATTCTGTCTAAATTCTATCGTATTTTGATATTAAATGTTGAGATTCAAGGATATTGATGTATATAAGGTGATTGACTTAAATGAAAAGGTTATTGTGCTAAAGGTGATACGCTTAATTGCAAAAGTTGAGTTGAGAATATTATGGTATGTAAATGAGTTAACTAGTGATATAATTGTGTATATGAGAATGATGTATATGGGAATGATGTATGTTGTACCCTAAATTTGGGTGATTAATGAAGAATATTGTTATATACAGAATCATGCCGCCTAAGCGTAATAATAGAGCGAATACAAGGGAAAATGAGAGAGAGGAAGGAAGTCATAATAGGCAGGGTGAAAACGTTCATAATGAACAAAATCATGAGGAAGAGGAAGATGAATCAACTGAACAATAAGGAAATCAGGGTGGTAATCCCTTTAACCAATTTATGGAACTATTGAGGTAGAATTTAGCTAATCCACAGGATCCTCAACAACCACCTGTTCTTCCCAATCAGGCAGTTAACTCCTTTCGTGCTTTTAAGTCATTGAAACCCCCAGAGTTTGAGGGAACTGTTAACCCAGTAGTAGCCAGAGCCTGGTTAAAAGAGATGAAAAAAGCTTTTGAGATATTGAGGATAGAGGAGGATCAGAAAACAATCTTTGCAGCCTATCTCTTAAAGGGAGAGGCAAATTATTGGTAGGAAGCTAAGAAGAACCTAGAAGGAGCGGGAGTGATAACCTGGGAGCGTTTTACTAGGGTGTTCTTAGAAAAGTACTCCCCTAGGTATTTGGAAAACCAAATGGAGATGAAATTTCTGGAATTAAAGCAGGATAACCTATCAGTGGCTGAGTATGAAACTAAATTTACTGAACTGTCTAGGTTTGTTCCTGAATTTGTGCGTACTGAGGAACAAAGAGCGAAAAGGTTCCAACAAGGATTGAAACCATGGCTACGGACGAGAGTGGCACCATTTGAGTTGACTGATTATGCTGCAGTGGTTCAGAAGGCATCTATTATCGAGACCGAGAGTGAACAAACCGAAATAGGTCGAGAGAACAAGAAAAGAAAATCTGAAGGTCAGAAAGGAGGTACAAGTGAAGGAAGTTATTTTAGCAGGTTCAGTAAAGGGCAAAAATCTAAGTTTGTGGGAAAGTCAGGGGGTAACAAGGCTGTTGGTGAGACTGTGAATCAAGGTGGTAAATCCTCAGGAACTTTTCAGCCTAATCAATCGCGACCACCATTATCAGAGTGCAGCACGTGTGGTAGGAAGCATATCGGAGAGTGTAGAGTGTTAGGAATAACTTGCTTTAAGTGTGGACAGAAAGGGCATTATTAAGACAGGTGTCCATCAGCTGATAAGGGTGATGTCAAATGTTACCAATGTGGAAAACTAGGACACTTTGCTAGAGATTGTCGTTCTGGTGGGTCGTCTGCGCCAGGACAAAGTATGACTGCTTCAAATAAACCTACTGCCAGAGTGTACAATATGACCTTAGGGGAAGTATTGAAAAAGCCGGATACAGATGCAGGTGAACATTTTCTCTTATTAATTAACCTTCTAAGTGTAAATGTTTGGTTAGGAATCAATGTGGTCAATGAATGGTATAGGTAGGTTGACAATCTAGATAAGGAAAATCAGTATCTTTTAGGGGTTAGAAATTCTATGAAAAGGAGAATAAGAGTATTTTGGGAAAAACACAAACTTGTTTAGTCACGAACAGGATATATATATTATAGGTAGAATTTTCCTACAATTGTTTCAAGGAATAATGTTGTAGTCAAATTTCTGGAGGATTTTACAGAGACAGGATATAACAAGATTGAAGTGTTCATATTTTATGTCATGATAGAGATCAAAATATAGATAAACCATAAGTGAGATACACTACCATTCAGGGGAGGCCAATGTGGTGGCCGATACCCTTAGCTAAAAGAGGAATGAGAGATGAACTAATGTAGAATGACTAAAACAGGAGGAAATCGCAAGATAAAGATAGTGAAAACACTACTAATGATAAGTTAAATGGCATGTTGATGAATGACAAGCAAATTTATGTCGGTGCATTTTTGCGCAAACAAGATAGAGATATTATGAAGGAAAAAGGATAGAGAAAGTGGTGTAGAAGTCAGAAGTGTGGATGAAAGAGGTATCAATGGACATTTTCAACGTGATTCCGGGACGGAATCCTTTTAAGGGGGGAAGGATGTAATAACCCTAACTTTAGCAAAGCTACAGTGATCACATGAATAGTAAATTTCGAGGATTTAGAGAAAGTGTATATAAGTACTCCATAATGGAAACGGAAAATGAATAAACAGAAACCATATTAGTGTTGTACATTGAAAATAAGTGACTCGAAATGATGATAGATTCCAGAAATTCCTGAACATGGATTTTGAGGATTTTGAGTTCGAATAAGCTTCTATTGGATATTAAGGAGCATGGAAATATTAAAGGAATTATATATTGAGGAATTAGAAGATTTAAGTTAAACCAAGGGATTTTTAAGTTAAGAGGATGCTAAGGGAATTTGGATTTTATAAACGATTTCAAAACCACTGGATAACGAGATATATTCGAAACGAACCACAATTAGACGAGTATGGGAACAAAGCAACCAAGATTAGTAATATAACAAGGAAACATACCATATTACTCTTTACCAATATTACTAGCATTATACTTAGAAAAGCAAAGCAAAAGAGATTATGAGATCATCAATGTTACATCATCTTCCACTAATTATGTTTAAGGGGCAAAGTAGTCATTTCACCTAAGGATTAATCTAAACTCTTCCATAAACATCTATAATACTCTAGAATTATCAAGAGGATGAGATAAGAACAAGCAAACACAAAAATCTCTTCCTTTTCCCCTCACCATTCCATTCGGCCAAAACAGGAACAGCCCAGTAAAATGAGCATAATTTCTTCGTTTCTCAGCCAAATTTTGCGTTCTATAGCTTTTTAGAAATCCCATGAGATAACCTACAAGTCGTATTTCACAAGAGTTTTCCAGAAAAGCAAGGTAAAGGGGTCTTTTTTCATGTTCTTTCAGCTGATGAATAGTAATTCCGAATTGTTAACTTTGTTTTCATGGTTTCTTTTAGTTGATTCAAGCTAGTATAAGGTTGATTAAGGGTATATCAAGGATTTTTAAGGGTTATAAAAGCTTCAAGAAGGTATAATCATGCTTGCACTTTTATATTATGATGGATATGGTTGTGTTTAGTGATTAAGTGGTATAAATGTTATGATTATGATGTTATAAGTGTTTGTAAGTGATTAAAGTTGAATATGGAAGTGTTTGGGCTTGTAACCATGGCTGGTAATGAAGACCACATGATGTAGGTGATTATTATTGTGTTTGATGATTGAGTTGGAGGAGTTGGATTTTTGGAAAGTATGAAAATACAGCGGTTATAATGTCCGATTTTCGTTTAACCAAGTAGATGCCCTGTTTTAGAACAACAGTCACGTACGGTAGGTTACTGTCCAGACTCCCAAATGACCATGATGAGATAAAGCTTGGTTCATAGATCGTTTTGATATAAGGTGCGTTAAAATCTGATGAACGGTTTAGGAGAAAAGTTAGTTTTAGTGAAAGACGTTCGAAAGTCGAGAAAACGTAGTTATACCAACTTTGAGGCTGTAATTACCCTACTTAGACATTTTTAAAAATTATGAAACTTTGTGATATTGTAGTAAGGTAGTCAAAGAGTTGTTAACAGTTGACCTTGTGGTAAAATTCGAAATCCATATTTTCTGAGAATTTTTACAGTTAAGTGTGATCGTTAGGAGAAATGGTGAAAACCCCTGAAACTTCGATTAAGGTTATAAATAGTTAAGTTCTTGAACCTTTGGGGTAATAGTGATACGTTAAACATATATTAAAGTGTCAAGGGTAATGTTATACAAGAGTGTAGTGAGTAAGAGATGTGGTATTCTAACGACGGTCCTTTTGTGTTTATAGAAACTCCGGAAGAGGGACGAGCCATACTGTCAGGATACTAAAACCGAGGCAAGATCTTTTCTATCCCTACTTGGAAATTATTTATCTTTAAAGAAACTTGATTTCATGGAATATATATATATATATATATATATATATATATATATATATGTGTGTGTGTGTGATGCTATTGTTACTATATTGTTAAGAATTTGTTTTCCTTGATTATTGATATTAAAAGGAGAGGTATATGAGTATGATATGAACATGACTATGGGTATGAGTGTAAGATGGATATAAATATACATAGAGATGATTATGCATGAAGTCAACATGCCTTATGATTAAAGATATATAAAGGAATGGTATCAGTTGTTAACTAGAGTTATATGAATAATGGTATCAGTTGTTATCTAGAATTATATGAGGAATGGTATCAGCTGTTATCTAGGGTTATATGATTTATAATATTATTCTTTCTAAATGTTGTGATAGATATTATTGAGTATTATTTAATACTTCTAAAAATAAATGGAATACTTTATGTATACAAGAACATATTTGATTTCATTGAATATAGAAGAGATGTCTGAGTCATAACCAAAGTATTATGACATAAATATTTTTAAATGTGATGATAAATGGAAATGGAAATGATATATGTGAAAGGAAATGTGAATGGAAATATGAATGGAAATGGAAAATGTGAAATGGTATTTGATAATGGAAAAATGATTTGAAAAAGGGGGATTGCAACAGAAAGCGTAAGAGGCTGTGTGGTAGTGGCACAGTCCAGCATCCAATATCTTATTCCGGCCCAAGAGTGGCCGAGGGAGGATGGTGGGGAACCTTTCCTCCTGGGGGATGGTGGCGAACCTACCTCCATTTACCGGTAGTAAAAGGGACGGGTACGGAGGACGACTGATCATCGTGCCTCACGTATTCGGCAACAGTGAAAACCCCCAAAATTTTTGAATAAAGAATCGACGATAAAGTCAGATTGGTATATTGAAAAGGGAAAATGATACGAAACGATGGAATTATTGTTATAGATGAAGAGAAACTGATTTTATATTAATTTCTATAATTGTTGCATAAGAAGGAAATGAGAAGATGATAGTGAGAGATTTATTCAAGTATTCATATTATCCTGAAATATTACACTAAAAGGGTATATTGATTGCTATATTATTTAAGAGGAGAAACTGATAATATATTATCCTAGATTTCTTTCTTATAATAGTAAGTGGATGATGTATTATTAAATAAGAGTTTTATTCTTCCTTAAAGTTTGTTAACTCGAATAACTTGTAGAAGGGGGGGTTGAATACAAGTTATATAATCGTGTCTGATTTTTGCTTGATTATAAGAACAAGAATAAACGAATGAATCAAACTCTTGTTTGTATTAATAAGATCAAATACAAACTCTACCAAAGGTGTACAATACCTTTAGCAGCTGCTGACAATACAAATATTTCTCTGTTTGTTTCGAACTCTCGAATACAAACCTTATACAGAACTACGCACACGAACTCACAACTTCGTCGCTCTTTACAATGATATTGAGAAAGTATTTATAATGCTACCTATCAACTAATAACAGAAAGATATAATCTATACATGACAATGTTCTGCCTTCTAGTCGATAGTTTCCATCAATAAAAAAAAACTCTTTCCTTCATAATATCTTCTTGCTTGTTCTTCAAACAACGATCCTGTTTTATAGCACTTGCCAGTTTCTGTAGCATCCATAATGACATCATCAGTAGCATGACTGATATCAGGATCTGCACACTGCATCAGTATCTGATCAACCATCAGTATTGGACCGTCATCAGGATTTGCTCTCTGTTCCTGACATGTAGTCTCCGATACACTGTTCATTCCTGACTAAACTATACAGATAACTGTTTTACACATAAAACCTATATACAGTGCTAAATCCTTTATAAGATCAGGATTACAAGAAGTATAATGTGTAAATTCTATTCTTAACATCACAACTTATGAATTATTCCTAACAATCTCCCCCTATTTATGCTTTACAATCTGAAGCATAAATCTAAGTTGTGGATGTCAAAACATATAACAATACAACCAGAATAGAATTTATGAATGTAGAATTATGAAGTTAAGTACCTCCTTCTCAGATGTAGACATTTATCCAGTACTTAGAAGAAAGAATTTTAACTATTAATGCTGCTCTTCCTTACCACTTCCTAGCTGAGATTCACCACTGTCACTCCTGGTTCTTCTTTTTACTACCATTTGTCTGATCTTTATCTCCTTCAGTCTGGTAGTGTTGTTGTTGTCTTTGAATTGTCTTTATCTCCCCCTTTTTGACATCAGCAACATTAATTCCAAGAGATTCAGAAACAGAACAAATGAGATTCATAAGAACTGCTTGATTTTCCATAATTGTGACTTGGTTATCTTCAAGTGATTGAAGTCTTGTTTGAATAGCAATTTGAGAATTCTGAATATCTTTCAAAACATCAGAATGAACTTCAATATTGGAAGTGCTTCTAGTATCTTCAGTATCAGAATCAGAAAGAACTTTATCTTCAAGTCTTGTAGAAGAAGTTGCTTGAGTTGTATGATATTCAAGTAATAAAACCTGATTAGAAGTATCAACGTCTTCATCTTTCTGTTCTGGAACTGAAACATGATCATCATCTCCTTCACCAGTATTCTGTGTACTAACATCTTCAAATCCTGACTCCTCCTTAGAGTGATCAAAGACTGTTGATGTCTCAATTCTAGCTGATATTGGAAGTACATACAAAGGAACACTAGGATCATTAGGATCTTCATCTGGTACATATGTAACAAGAGATTGCTTTATCCTGTCACCTCTCCTGTTAATGATTTCTGCAAGCCTCTCCTTTTGCTTCTGAGCTTTAACTTCTGGCTTTGCATTGTGATGTGCTAGGTCATTCTTCTGATACATTTTGATGAATGAATAAGTACCAGCATCCATACCCAAATTTTCAGACCAAGATTCAGGAAAAACCTGATCCCAGAAATCAAATGATGGTTTCCTAATTTTCTCTCCCTCACTATGGAGTTGATCATCCATACCCTCATTCTCACTTTGACTTACTAAAGTCAACACTCTTTCTACCTCACCTTTTGCCTGGTCAGGAGCCAGCCGCTCAAATTGTGGATCAATATCCATCTTTTCAAGTGTATCACTCAAATTTGGATAAGTGCTCTCATGACCTACAGAAAAATAGAGTTTAGAAGGAGTTTTTATACCTGAACTCACATGGAGAGAGGGTTCCTCATATGGCATGTGGCTTGAGGTTTTCTCCAAGGAGTGAGCTGCTATAGTCTCTGAACCCATACAATCATCTTCTTTCCTTTCAGAAACTACAGGCTCCAGTATACCACTTTCAGGTTCTTTACTAGACTCTGATGTCTTCAGTAATACTTCATTAGACACCATAGTTAGTACATCACCGTCTTTAAGTGTTGTTTGCTGAGACACACCCTCAAGGTGGATAGACTCTGACTGAACAAAATTTGTTTGATCTTCAGAAAAATCAACCAAAGTCATTCCTCCCATATCATAGGGTATCTCACTTGCATTCTCAGTCATCACAGAAGACCTTTCAACATCAGCTATCACAGCTCCTGAGTCATCCTTCCTCTGACTAGATGGTTCTTGTGTTGCAGTGACCGTGATCTGATCTTTCCTACTACTCACCACTGGTGCAATAGTATCTTCTGTTGACTGCTTCCCTCTATCTACTTCCTCCAGTTGTTCACCTTGAGCTGAAGCATCTTCAATAATTACATCCTTGTCAAATAAATATGCATGAAGTGATTGAAGTGCAACATGCTTCGAGAGTCCAAATTTCTTGACTAATTGTCTTCTGACAGATACATAGAAATACATCTTCATTAAGTCAAGTCTTTGATGTAGAAGTCCATATTCATCTGGAAATAAAAGTTTTGGTACTCTTTCAACCAAAAAATCTAGAACAGGCCTTGACAACTTCACTTTGAGAGAAATTAGTCCCATAGCCAGTCTGTATGATAATGTAGTTTCCCATGAAGAATCAATATCCAGATCTCTCTTGTCAAATACTGACATAGATGTAGCTTGATTTGTAGAAACCTGCATGATATTAGTTGGACTAGACTCTGTGTGTGTAGGTGACAATTGAATCTTTCTCCTTGTTCTCCTGATATAGTGAGCAAAAGATTTATCCTGAGAAGACTCAAGAGGTGTAGACACAGAAGTGATCTTGGGATGAGATCTTTGTTCAATAGACACAGTCTTTTGAGAGACAGTATCCAGTAACTGTTTTCCCTTTTTAAGAACTACAGCCTTTTGTGAGACTGCAGCCTGGCTGTGACTAGGTTTTTCATCTCTTTGTGCTAACACAGAAAGTTGAATTGTAGCCTTCAATTCTGCTCTCTCTGCAAGAGTTAAATCATCATCATCTTCACTAGAATTACTACTACTACTTGACACAACAAATCTTCTCTTCCTTACAACTGATGTCTTTTGAGAAACACCAGAGGTTGGTTTCTTTGAAACAATAGGCTGTGGATCAAAATTTGGTTCTTGAATTGTTTCAGAGACTATGATGTTTTCGGCTACTTGGGTAGACACAGGTGGGTTCTCCTCCAATTGAGATTCCTGAGCCATTTCACCACAAAAGAAAGAAGAATTGTAGAGAGTAGGAAGATGAGTTTTAAGAATTACCTGAAAATGATGTGGATAATGAATTGCAGGTATTTCATCTAGATTCTTTTCATTGTCCTTCTTTGTAATATCAGAGAAAATTCTCTTTTGCTGTTCATAAGAAGAAACACAATGTTCCCTACCAACTCTAGCTTCAAGATCAGGAATGAAATGGTTAATAAACAATTGCATAAATCTATGATAATAAACCATTTTCCTGTTTTGATCTCTTAACCCAAGTTTAATACTCATCTGACTTAAGATAATATGACCAATGTTAATTACTCTGTCATAAAGCAAACTATAAGCAATATGAGATGTAACAGAAGTAATTTGTTGAAAAGAACTACATTTGCCAGTAAAACATTTAGCAATTTGATCAAAGTAAAAAGACCATTCCTTTCTTAGAAAAGACCTATTCAACTGGCTCATGTTATCTAGAGGTCCACTATAACCTAATTCAGACAACATAGTTCTTATATTATCATCAGATGGTACATTCTCATAACTATCAGTAACAGGTAAGCAAAGTACTGAACTAACAACAGATTCAGTAATGTCAAATGAATCTTGTCCTAAATGTAGAACAATCTTACCTGATTGACTCTGAGTAGAATCAATTACCTCAGCATTCTCCCAAGCTTGTGAAACAGCTACTTGATTAATCTGTGGAGATGCGGTCAATGCATAACTTAATGGTCCATACGCCAGAAAGTCCATGATTGGATGAAAATCAGATGACACTCCTTCCTTGTTGGTGATAGCTGCAACATGATTGTTTGTCATAAAATCAAAGTCACCAAACTTGAAGGCTACTGATTTAGGTAATCTTCTCTGAGCTGCCATTCTTGATCTGACATCAATGTGCTTAGTCCTTGAATGTTGAACTGGATTTTCTGCAATTTTAATAGCACTAGTATTATCACAAAACATAGGAATATTACTAAGTGTCATTCTATAATCCAGCAACTGATTTCTTATCCAAAGGAGCTGTGCACAACAACTGCCTGCTGCTATGTACTCAGCTTCTGCAGTTGAGGTTGAAACAGATTGTTGCTTCTTGCTTGCCCAAGAAATCAATCTATTTCCCAAAAATTGACATGTACCTGTAGTGCTTTTCCTGTCTATCTTACACCCTGCATAATCAGAGTCTGAATAGCCAATTAGAAAGAAATCAGATTCTCTAGGATACCACAAACCAAGATTTGGAGTTCCTTTGAGATATCTAAAGATTCTCTTCACAGCAATTAAATGAGATTCCTTAGGATTACTTTGGAATCTAGCACATAAACAGGTAGAAAACATTATATCTGGCCTACTTGCAGTTAGATATAACAATGAGCCTATCATGCCTCTATAACTAGTATTATCCACACTCTTCCCCTTAGGATCAGAGTCTAGTTTAGTGGCTGTTGCCATGGGTGTTTTTGCAACTGCACAGTCTTGAAAGTCAAACCTTCTTAAAAGATCTTTGATATACTTTGACTGATTAATGAAAATACCAGTCTCAGTCTGTTTGACCTGCAAGCCTAAGAAATAATTTAGTTCACCCATCATGCTCATCTGATACTTAGACTGCATAAGCTTGCTAAACTTAGCACACAACTTTTCATTAGTAGAACCAAAAATAATATCATCAACATAAACTTGAACTAAAAGCAATTCACCTTTTATCTTTCTAAAGAATAGAGTTTTGTCAATTGTACCTCTTGTGAAGCCATTTTCAAGAAGAAATTTAGACAAAGTCTCATACCATGCTCTTGGTGCCTGCTTTAGTCCATAGAGTGCCTTGTCAAGTTTGTAGACATGATTTGGAAACTTTTGATCAACAAATCCAGGTGGTTGTTCTACATACACTTCTTCATCAAGTTTGCCATTTAGAAAAGCACTCTTTACATCCATCTGGTATACCTTGAATTTTAAATGAGCTGCAAATGCAAGAAACATTCTGATTGCTTCCAATCTTGCTACAGGTGCAAAGGTCTCATCATAATCAATGCCTTCTTCCTGAGAATAACCTTTGGCCACAAGTCTTGCTTTGTTTCTTACAATCATACCAGATTCATCTAGCTTGTTTCTGAAAACCCATCTTGCACCAACAATAGATCTATCTTTAGGTCTTGGTACCAGTTTCCAAACTTTGTTTCTCTCAAACTCATTTAACTCCTCCTGCATTGCAATTACCCAATCAGGATCCTGTAAGGCTTCTTCAACTTTTTTAGGTTCATTCTTTGAGAGAAAGCAACTATACAAGCATTCATTTTGAATTGATCTTCTAGTTCGAACACCACTATTTGGATCACCAATTATCAAATCTTCAGTATGATCCTTTGTCCATTTTCTAACAGGTGGTAAATCAACTCTGCTAGTCTCTCCCCCTAAGTTAGTGGTATCCCTTGTAGAAGAATTCTCTCTACCTTCAAAAACTCTCCTTTGATCAATAGAATCAGTAGATTCCATATTGCTGCTAGTTACTGATCTTTCCTCAGTAGACTCTGAAAGGTCAGTTCCTGATGGAGTAGACTCTGAAACATCAATTCCTGATGGAATAGATTCTGAAAGACTAGTCTGCTCCTGATGATCACTGTGTTCTCTCTGATTTATTTGCTCCCCCTCAACAGTAGCATTCCTTTGAGAAGCAATAGAAATTTCTTCTGGAGAACCTTCATCATCACTTGAGAGTATCTCAGAATTCTTCAGATTTTCAAATTCCAATTTGTCATGGCTTTCATCAGTTTGCAAAATTCCAAATTTCTTATCATCAAATGCAACATGAATTGATTCCATAACAATGTGAGTTCTGAGATTATAAACTTTGAAGGCCTTAGATGCTGAATATCCTAGAAAAATTGCTTCATCCGATTTGGCTTCAAATTTTCCAAGTTGTTCTGGATGAACTTTTAGGACATAGCATTTGCATCCAAAGATGTGAAAATATTTCACACTTGGTTTCTTTCCTTTGATCATCTCATAGGGAGTTTTTCCATGACTATTTACCAAGGTACAGTTCTGAGTGAAACATGCAGTGTTAATAGCTTCTGCCCAAAAGTAGGTTGGAAGTTTTGCATCTGCAAGCATGGTTCTTGCTGCCTCTATGAGAGTCCTGTTCTTTCTTTCCACTACACCATTTTGTTGAGGTGTACCAGGTGCAGAAAACTGTTGAGTTATTCCATTGTCTGCACAAAACCCCTCCATTGTAGAATTCTTGAATTCTGTACCATTGTCACTCCTAAGTACTTTGACTTTGTACTCAGAGTTATTATGAATATTCTTGATGAGTTCAATGATTTGCTGAGGAGCTTCATCCTTCTTGTGTAGAAAGAACACCCATGTGAACCTTGTGAAATCATCCACCATAACTAGAGCATATCTTTTCTTGCTGATAGACATAATGTTTACTGGACCAAACAGATCAAGATGTAGCATGTGAAATGGTTCAGTAATTGAATTTTCAGTCTTGCTCTTGAAAGTGGTTCTTCTTTGCTTTCCAAACTGACATGCATCACAAAGTCCATCTTGCACAAAATTCGCCTGAGGTAGGCCTCTCACCAAATTGTGTTTAACAAGTTGATTAAGCTTCTTGAAATTAAGATGTGAGAGCTTCTTGTGCCAATTCCAGCTTTCATCACTTGTTGCTTTGCTGTAGAGACATCTAACAATTCCTTTAGATGTATCACTTAAGCTGGCTTCATATATGTTACCATGCCTTTGACCAGTTAGAACAATGTCTCCATTCTGCATATTCAAGACTTTGCATCCTTCTCTGTCAAAGATTGATTTGTAACCTTTATCACCCAGTTGACTTATACTTAAAAGAGTATGTTTCAAGCCTTCAACCAGTGCTACATTTTCTATGATGACATTCCCCAAAATAATTGAGCCATATCCCAGAGTTTCTCCTTTGTTGCCATCTACAAAAGATATTACTGGGCCAGCTTTCCTCTCAAACTTTGTAAGCAGGGACTTCTTTCCAGTCATATGTCCAGAGCATCCACTGTCCAAGATAATTGAATGCTTCTTTCCTATGCCCTGCAAACAAAAAGTAACTAGTTAGAATTTTTTAGGACCCAACTTTGATTGGATCCTTTCTTACTAGATTTAGAGACAACAGACTTTGAAGATTTTGCATTTATTTTACCTGTTGCAGAGTCAACTTTAGACTCTGATCTCACAAGCTGTTTGTGACTAGGAGTTTCAGATTTCAAAGAATAATAGTCATAATACAGTTCATGATATTCTCTACACATGTAAATGGAATGAAGTAAACTACCACAATGATAACAAGCTTTTTGTGGTTGGTATTGAATTTTCTGAGTCTTGGGGAATCTGGACTCAGTTTTCCAAGAAGGTTTTTGATTGCAGTCTAGGGCCAAATGATTATGATTTCCACACTTATAGCATTTTTTCCTAGGTGCATCAGGTACATTCTTGTAATTATTCTCTTTGTTAATACCTTCTTTTCCATTCCTATTTCTCTTGATCTTGCTAGACTCTGAAAGACCATCTAATCTCTGTTTCAACTGAGACTTAGACAGAAACCCTATGTTTATATTCTTAGGTTTCTCTAACACTTTCTCATCTGAATAACTATTGTTAATTCTCTTGTGTACAACAGGGGTACCTTTTGAATCAACAAATTTAACATGATTAGGTTCAGAAACAATTTTCTTACCTTCAGATTTAGATGTGTTAGCTTCTACCTTACTATCATCATTGACAATAGCTACTTTTTCTTCTTGTCTAGCCTTATCAAAACCTAAACCATTAACCTTACCACGAATTCCACTCTCAAAGATTTCTATTGTCTTCTTACTGGAATTGTTAATGGTCTTAATCACATCTCTCTCTTCTTCTAGTTCTTTTCTGACATAGTCATAAGCCTCAAGAATTACACTATAATCATGCTTAGCTTTATCAGAACTCAACTTGTATTCTTCCATTTGAATTAATTCAGATTCAAGAAAATTATTTCTATCAACTAATTTATCATTCTTAACCTTAAGTTCATCTCTTTCACAAGTAAGAATTCTAAAATTAGTCATAAGATTCTTAAACTCAGCATGGATAGATCTAATTTCATCATAATTTAAGCTATCAAATGAATCAAGAGAGTGAAGTGATACCTTAACAGAAGATGGAGAAGTTTTCTTTGGAGATCCAGGTTTGTCTGAACTATTGGCCATCAATGCAATGTTTTCATAATCCAATTCATCTTCAGAGTCACTGGAATCAGCCCAATCTTTCTGTGTGACCATAAGTGCATTACCCTTTCCTGAATTCCTAGGCTTCTTACACTCACTAGCAAAGTGTCCAAGCTCGCTGTAGTTAAAGCACTTGATCTTGGCCTTATCAAGCTTGACAATTGTACTTTTGCTCTTGTCACTCTTCTTCTCATCCTTCTTTTGAAAAGGTCCTTTGCTAAATCTTCTTCTGTTGAATCTTCCTTTCTTGAAAGCTTTAGCAAACATAGCAAAGAGTTCTTGCATCTCAGATTCAGAATCATTGTTGTCAGAGTCCATATCAGTAGTCTCTGACTCAGAACTTTCTTTGCTTTTCTTCTTCCTCGAATTCTTTACAGCAATCTCTTCATGCTGTTCTTCAGGAAGCTTCTTAACTTCAGATTGAGCAGTAAGTGCAATAGTCTTCATCTTTCCTTCACTCCTGCTCTTCTTCTGATGCTTGTCAAGTTCATAAGCTCTCAATTTTCCATATACTGCTTCTAATGAAATCTCATCCAGATTATTAGCTTCCTCAATCGCAGATATCTTCTCATTGTAGAAATCAGGCAAAGCTTTCATGAACTTTGTATTCATATCCTCCAAGTCATAATATTTACCATGCATGGCCATCTCATTGATGAGTTTTGTAAACCTATCAAAGGTATCAGTAAGTGACTCACCAGACTTGGATTCAAAGTACTCATAATGTTGTATAAGTAATGTCCTCATATTCTTCCTGACAGGCTTAGTTCCTTCACAGTGAACCTTAAGATTGTCCCATATATCCTTAGCAGTTTTACAAGAGAGAACATAGTTAGTGAGAACAGAATCAAGACTGTTGAATAATATGTTTCTCACTTTAGCATCTTTGAGAACATTCTCCTTGTCCTTATCTGACCATTCAGATTTTGGCTTCTCTGCTGTATGTTCTGGAACAACCACACCATCAACAGTTGCTTGTCCAACGACCTTTGTTGGAACAAAAGGTCCATCTCTGATTCTGTCAAGATAATCAGGATCTGTTGCTTCCAGATGATGCAACATCTTTACTTCCCATAGAGTATATTCGTTTCTCTTGAGCATAGGAATCTTAGTATTCCCATCCTTGTAACCAGACATGATTGCAGATCTTTATGATTATTCGAAATCAACCTGCTCTGATACCAATTGTTAACTCGAATAACTTGTAGAAGGGGGGGTTGAATACAAGTTATATAATCGTGTCTGATTTTTGCTTGATTATAAGAACAAGAATAAACGAATGAATCAAACTCTTGTTTGTATTAATAAGATCAAATACAAACTCTACCAAAGGTGTACAATACCTTTAGCAGCTGCTGACAATACAAATATTTCTCTGTTTGTTTCGAACTCTCGAATACAAACCTTATACAGAGCTACGCACACGAACTCACAACTTCGTCGCTCTTTACAATGATATTGAGAAAGTATTTATAATGCTACCTATCAACTAATAACAGAAAGATATAATCTATACATGACAATGTTCTGCCTTCTAGTCGATAGTTTCCATCAATAAAAAAAAACTCTTTCCTTCATAATATCTTCTTGCTTGTTCTTCAAACAACGATCCTGTTTTATAGCACTTGCCAGTTTCTGTAGCATCCATAATGACATCATCAGTAGCATGACTGATATCAGGATCTGCACACTGCATCAGTATCTGATCAACCATCAGTATTGGACCGTCATCAGGATTTGCTCTCTGTTCCTGACATGTAGTCTCCGATACACTGTTCATTCCTGACTAAACTATACAGATAACTGTTTTACACATAAAACCTATATACAGTGCTAAATCCTTTATAAGATCAGGATTACAAGAAGTATAATGTGTAAATTCTATTCTTAACATCACAACTTATGAATTATTCCTAACAAAGTTTACAATTGGTTTCCGTTTACATATGCATATATATGTATACCTGTTCACATTTTAAATTCTAGTTTACAATATTATCTTGCTGAGCTATTATAGCTCACTCTTGCTACTTATCTATATACAGCTAGGTATGCCAATAATTCGCAGAACACCCCGCAAGAGGGTAGGGGGAAGGCGACCTTTTGAGAGCACGCTAGCATCGATTCCTGAGGTAGCGTAGGGGCAGACGGGTTCTAAGAACTTATGTATAATTAAGTATGAAGACATGTAATAAACTTTTGGTTGTTGGAACGCTTCATGTCGAAGTGTTATTCAACAATGTACTTAAGTATGATCCTGGTTTGTAATAACTCTTTTAACTCTCAACTCTAAACTTTTATTATGGTGAATGTTGTTCTTTGAGAATATGACTGGTGTGTGTGTGTTTATTATTACGGCGTCAATGGCATAAGTATTAATTGTAAAAAAAAAAACTCTCAAGAGATACTGATATTGAATGGAAATGGGTCCGTGATGGCCCGAATTTATGACCCCGGATTTGGGGCTGTCACACTACCCAAGTCTAGAACCCTAACTATCTATCCAGGACTGAAACTCCAACCACTTGATGAAAACTTTGATGAAGACCAATTGCAATATCTAAGAGCTCAAAGAATCTACTATGCTGCCATTGTGAATGATTGTCTTGAGATCAAATATACTGATGGAAGGGAGAAGAAATTCAAACAAGGACAGTGTCAAAATTGGGGCAAATTATATGAAATAGAAAGAATCATTGCATTATTGGATTCTGAAGACAAAGTGGAGAGAGTATGGAAGCTGGCTGATTGATTTTGTGAAGATGAAGAGAGACTATGCTGAGAAGATAAGGAAGGGGTGCTTTGAGAAATGGCTAGAAAGGGAGAAGGAAATTGATAGACTGGAAGTTGAAGCAGAAAAGCTAAGGGCAAAAGGATTGTGTAGAGTTCAATTCAATCCCTATGTGGTGAAGTATAGGAGAAGAAATGGAGATAATGTCAATATAAGAATGAACCTATGTGGTGAAGTATAGGAGAAGAAATGGAGATATTGTGACTAAGGGTCTTTGTGACACCCCTAGATCCGGGGTCAAGGATCCAGGTCATCACGGTCCAATTTTCATTTATTATCAATATCTCTTTGGTTTTTTTTTTTTTTTTTAAATATATCATTTAATACTTATGCAATTGACCCCACACTAATATACACACACCAGTCATATGCTCAGAGAACAACATCCATTAATGATAACAGTTAAAGATAAACTGTTGTTACAATCCCAGAATACCATCCATTATACCCATATATAAGTATATACTACCTTGAGAACAGGTGTCGATACTTTCTCATAAGGTAGACTTCCTCTTTACCCTCTTACGGGTTGTACTGCGACGTTTCGGCACCTGATCTAGCTGTTATATAAATAAAATAGCAAGAGTGAGCTATAATAGCTCAGCAAGATAAATTTTTTTATAAAGCAGTATCACAATTAACATGTATAAAATCATTTAATAAACCGAAAATTTACTATACTAATTCAAGAAAAGAATTATTCCTTAATTACTCCACATAACCTTCATTTTCGTTTATAAGAAAAAGACATATAGAATATTATAATATCAGTTTCTCTTCTAAAACAATATAATAATCAATACCTCATCTCAGTATAATATCTCAAGATAATGTAACATTTGAGTAAAAACTTCCAATATAATCATTCCATTTCCTTTTTATACCACAATTATATAAAATAATATAAAATCAGTTTCTCTTCTGACCATAGAAATAATTCCATCATTTCATACCATTTCTCTGTTTTCAGTATAAAAATCTGAAAACCATTTTCAATTCTTTCTTTCAAGCTGTTAGGAATAATTCATAAGTTGTGATGTTAAGAATAGAATTTACACATTATACTTCTTGTAATCCTGATCTTATAAAGGATTTAGCACTGTATTTAGGATTTATGTGTAAGACAATTATCTGTATAGTTTAGTCAGGAATGAACAGTGTATCGGAGACTACATGTCAGGAACAGAGAGCAAATCCTGATGACGGTCCAATACTGATGGTTGATCAGATACTGATGCAGTGTACAGATCCTGATATCAGTCGTGTTACTGATGATGTCATTATGGATGCTACAGAAACTGGCAAGTGCTATAAAACAGGATCATTGTTTGAAGAACAAGCAAGAAGATATTATGAAGGAAAGAGTTTTTCTATTGAAGGAAACTATCGACTAGAAGGCAGAACATTGTCATGTATAGATTATATCTTTCTGTTATTAGTTGATAGGTAGCATTATAAATACTCTCTCAATATCATTGTAAAGAGCGACGAAGGTGTGAGTCGAACAAGTGAATGTGCGTAGCTCTGTATAAGGTTTGTATTCGAGAGTTCGAAACAAACAGAGAGAGATTTGTATTGTCAGCAGCTGCTAAAGGTATTGTACACCTTTGGTAGAGTTTGTATTTGATCTTATTAATACAAACAAGAGTTTGATTCATTCGTTTATTCTTGTTCATATAATCAAGCAAAAATCAGACACGATTATATAACTTGTATTCAACCCCCCCCTTCTACAAGTTATTCGAGTTAACAATTGGTATCAGAGCAGGTTGATTTCGAGTAATCATAAAGATCTGCAATCATGTCTGGTTACAAGGATGGGAATACTAAAATTCCTATGCTCAAGAGAAACGAATATACTCTATGGGAAGTGAAGATGTTGCATCATCTGGAAGCAACAGATCCTGATTATCTTGACAGAATCAGAGATGGACCTTTTGTTCCAACAAAGGTCGTTGGACAAGCAACAGTTGATGGTGTGGTTGTTCCAGAACATACAGCAGAGAAGCCAAAATCTGAATGGTCAGATAAGGACAAGGAGAATGTTCTCAAAGATGCTAAAGTGAGAAACATATTATTCAACAGTCTTGATTCTGTTCTCACTAACTATGTTCTCTCTTGTAAAACTGCTAAGGATATATGGGACAATCTTAAGGTTCACTGTGAAGGAACTAAGCCTGTCAGGAAGAATATGAGGACATTACTTATACAACAGTATGAGTACTTTGAATCCAAGTCTGGTGAGTCACTTACTGATACCTTTGATAGGTTTACAAAACTCATCAATGAGATGGCCATGCATGGTAAATATTATGACTTGGAGGATATGAATACAAAGTTCATGAAAGCTTTGCCTGATTTCTACAATGAGAAGATATCTGCGATTGAGGAAGCTAATGATCTGGATGAGATTTCATTAGAGGCAGTATATGGAAAATTGAGAGCTTATGAACTTGACAAGCAGCAGAAGAAGAGCAGGAGTGAAGGAAAGATGAAGACTATTGCACTTACTGCTCAATCTGAAGTTAAGAAGCTTCCTGAAGAACAGCATGAAGAGATTGCTGTAAAGAATTCAAGGAAGAAGAAAAGCAAAGAAAGTTCTGAGTCAGAGACTACTGATATGGACTCTGACAACAATGATTCTGAATCTGATATGCAAGAACTCTTTGCTATGTTTGCTAAAGCTTTCAAGAAAGGAAGATTCAACAGGAGAAGATTTAGCAAAGGACCTTTTCAAAAGAAGGAGGAGAGGAAGAGTGACAAAAGCAAAAGTACAATTGTCAAGCTTGATAAGGCCAAGATCAAGTGCTTTAACTGCAGCGAGCTTGGACATTTTGCTAGTGAGTGTAAGAAGCCTAGGAATTCAGGAAAGGGTAATGCACTTATGGTCACACAGAAGGATTGGGTTGATTCCAGTGACTCTGAAGATGAATTGGATTATGACAACATTGCATTGATGGCCAATAGTTCAGACAAACCTGGATCTCCAAAGAAAACTTCTCCATCCTCTGTTAAGGTATCACTTCACTCTCTTGATTCATTTGATAGCTTAAATTCTGATGAAATTAGATCTATCCATGCTGAGTTTAAGAATCTTATGACTAATTTTAGAATTCTTACTTGTGAAAGAGATGAACTTAAGGTTAAGAATGATAAATTAGTTGATAGAAATAATTTTCTTGAATCTGAATTAATTCAAATGGAAGAATACAAGTTAAGTTCTGATAAAGCTAAGCATGATTATAGTGTTATTCTTGAGGCTTATGACTATGTCAGAAAAGAACTAGAAAAAGAGAGAGATGTGATTAAGACCATTAACAATTCCAGTAAGAAGACAATAGAAATCTTTGAGAGTGGAATTCGTGGTAAGGTTAATGGTTTAGGTTTTGATAAGGCTAGACAAGAAGAAAAAGTAGCTATTGTCAATGATGATAGTAAGGCAGAAGCTAACACATCTAAATCTGAAGGTAAGAAAATTGTTTCTGAACCTAATCATGTTAAGTTTGTTGATTCAAAAGGTACCCCTGTTGTACACAAAAGGATTAACAATAGTAATTCAGATGAGAAAGTGTTAGAGAAACCTAAGAATGTAAACATAGGGTTTCTGTCTAAGTCTCAGTTGAAACAGAGATTAGATGGTCTTTCAGAGTCTAGCAAGATCAAGAGAAATAGGAATGGAAAAGAAGGTATTAACAAAGAGAATAATTACAAGAATGTACCTGATGCACCTAGGAAAAAATGCTATAAGTGTGGTAATCATAATCATTTGGCCCTAGACTGCAATCAAAAACCTTCTTGGAAAACTGAGTCCAGATTCCCCAAGACTCAGAAAATTCAATACCAACCACAAAAAGCTTGTTATCATTGTGGTAGTTTACTTCATTCCATTTACATGTGTAGAGAATATCATGAACTGTATTATGACTATTATTCTTTGAAATCTGAAACTCCTAGTCACAAACAGTTTGTGAGATCAGAGTCTAAAGTTGACTCTGCAACAGGTAAAATAAAAGCAAAATCTTCAAAGTCTGTTGTCTCTAAATCTAGTAAGAAAGGATCCAATCAAAGTTGGGTCCTAAAAAATTCTAACTAGTTACTTTTTGTTTGCAGGGCACAGGAAAGAAGCATTCAATTATCTTGGACAGTGGATGCTCTGGACATATGACTGGAAAGAAGTCCCTGCTTACAAAGTTTGAGAGGAAAGCTGGCCCAGTAATATCTTTTGGAGATGGCAACAAAGGAGAAACTCTGGGATATGGCTCAATTGTTTTGGGGAATGTCATCATAGGAAATGTAGCACTGGTTGAAGGCTTGAAACATACTCTTTTAAGCATAAGTCAACTGGGTGATAAAGGTTACAAATCAATCTTTGACAGAGAAGGATGCAAAATCTTGAATATGCAGAATGGAGACATTGTTCTAACTGGTCAAAGACATGGTAACATATATGAAGCCAGCTTAAGTGATACATCTAAAGGAAATGTTAGATGTCTCTACAGCAAAGCAACAAGTGACGAAAGCTGGAATTGGCACAAGAAGCTCTCACATCTTAATTTCAAGAAGCTTAATCAACTTGTTAAACACAATTTGGTGAGAGGCCTACCACAGGCAAATTTTGTGCAAGATGGACTTTGTGATGCATGTCAGCTTGGAAAGCAAAGAAGAATCACTTTCAAGAGCAAAACTGAAAATTCAATTACTGAACCATTTCACATGCTACATCTTGATCTGTTTGGTCCAGTAAACATTATGTCTATCAGCAAGAAAAGATATGCTCTAGTTATGGTGGATGATTTCACAAGGTTCACATGGGTGTTCTTTCTACACAAGAAGGATGAAGCTCCTCAGCAAATCATTGAACTCATCAAGAATATTCGTAATAACTCTGAGTACAAAGTCAAAGTACTTAGGAGTGACAATGGTACAGAATTCAAGAATTCTACAATGGAGGGGTTTTGTGCAGACAATGGAATCACTCAACAGTTTTCTGCACCTGGTACACCTCAACAAAATGGTGTAGTGGAAAGAAAGAACAGGACTCTCATAGAGGCAGCAAGAACCATGCTTGCAGATGCAAAACTTCAAACCTACTTTTGGGCAGAAGCTATTAACACTGCATGTTTCACTCAAAATTGTACCTTGGTAAATAGTCATGGAAAAACTCCCTATGAGATGATCAAAGGAAAGAAACCAAGTGTGAAATATTTTCACATCTTTGGATGCAAATGCTATGTCCTAAAAGTTCATCCAGAACAACTTGGAAAATTTGAAGCCAAATCGGATGAAGCAATTTTTCTAGGATATTCAGCATCTAAGGCCTTCAAAGTTTATAATCTCAGAACTCACGTTGTTATGGAATCAATTCATGTTGCATTTGATGATAAGAAATTTGGAATTTTGCAAACTGATGAAAGCCATGACGAATTGGAATTTGAAAATCTGAAGAATTCTGAGATACTCTCAAGTGATGATGAAGGTTCTCCAGAAGGAATTTCTATTGCTTCTCAAAGGAATGCTACTGTTGAGGGGGAGCAAATAAATCAAAGAGAACAAAGTGATCATCAGGAGCAGACTAGTCTTTCAGAATCTATTCCATCAGGAATTGACGTTTCAGAGTCTACTCCATCAGGAACTGACCTTTCAGAGTCTACTGAGGAAAGATCAGTAACTAGCAGCAATATGGAATCTACTGATTCTATTGATCAAAGGAGAGTTTTTGAAGGTAGAGAGAATTCTTCTACAAGGGATACCACTAACTTAGGGGGAGAGACTAGCAGAGTTAATCTACCACCTGTTAGAAAATGGACAAAGGATCATACTGAAGATTTGATAATTGGTGATCCAAATAGTGGTGTTCGAACTAGAAGATCAATTCAAAATGAATGCTTGTATAGTTGTTTTCTCTCAAAGAATGAACCTAAGAAGGTTGAAGAAGCCTTACAGGATCCTGATTGGGTAATTGCAATGCAGGAGGAGTTAAATGAGTTTGAGAGAAACAAAGTTTGGAAACTGGTACCAAGACCTAAAGATAGATCTATTGTTGGTGCAAGATGGGTTTTCAGAAACAAGCTAGATGAATCTGGTATGATTGTAAGAAACAAAGCAAGACTGGTGGCCAAGGGTTATTCTCAGGAAGAAGGCATTGATTATGATGAGACCTTTGCACCTGTAGCAAGATTGGAAGCAATCAGAATGTTTCTTGCATTTGCAGCTCATTCAAAATTCAAGGTATACCAGATGGATGTAAAGAGTGCTTTTCTAAATGGCAAACTTGATGAAGAAGTGTATGTAGAACAGCCACCTGGATTTGTTGATCCAAAGTTTCCAAATCATGTCTACAAACTTGACAAGGTACTCTATGGACTAAAGCAGGCACCAAGAGCATGGTATGAGACTTTGTCTAAATTTCTTCTTGAAAATGGCTTCACAAGAGGTACAATTGACAAAACTCTATTCTTTAGAAAGATAAAAGGTGAATTGCTTTTAGTTCAAGTTTATGTTGATGATATTATTTTTTGTTCTGCTAATGAAAAGTTGTGTGCTAAGTTTAGCAAGCTTATGCAGTCTAAGTATCAGATGAGCATGATGGGTGAATTAAATTATTTCTTAGGCTTGCAGGTCAAACAGACTGAGACTGGTATTTTCATTAATCAGTCAAAGTATATCAAAGATCTTTTAAAAAGGTTTGACTTTCAAGACTGTGCAGTTGCAAAAACACCCATGGCAACAGCCACTAAACTAGACTCTGATCCTAAAGGAAAGAGTGTGGATAATACTAGTTATAGAGGCATGATAGGCTCATTGTTATATCTAACTGCAAGTAGGCCAGATATAATGTTTTCTACCTGTTTATGTGCTAGATTCCAAAGTGATCCTAAGGAATCTCATTTAATTGCTGTGAAGAGAATTTTTAGATATCTCAAAGGAACTCCAAATCTTGGTTTGTGGTATCCTAGAGAATCTGATTTCTTTCTAATTGGCTATTCAGACTCTGATTATGCAGGGTGTAAGATAGACAGGAAAAGCACTACAGGTACATGTCAATTCTTGGGAAATAGATTGATTTCTTGGGCAAGCAAGAAGCAACAATCTGTTTCAACCTCAACTGCAGAAGCTGAGTACATAGCAGCAGGCAGTTGTTGTGCACAGCTCCTTTGGATAAGAAATCAGTTGCTGGATTATGGTATGACACTTAGTAATATTCCTATGTTTTGTGATAATACTAGTGCTATTAAAATTGCAGAAAATCCAGTTCAACATTCAAGGACTAAGCACATTGATGTCAGGTATCATTTTATTAGAGAACATATTGAGAATGGTACTGTGGAACTTCATTTTGTTCCTACTGACAAACAGCTTGCAGATATTTTAACTAAACCACTTGATGAGACTACATTCAGTAGACTAGTAAGTGAGTTAGGAATGTTAAATTTTTAGATCTGTAACATCTGCAAAAGTAGCAAGGTATGTTGTTCTTAGCTTATAGACTTGATATTCTTGTCAGGATCTATATTTGATTGTTAAAATGCTTGAGTTATAACACATTGCCTTGATAAATTTCAGTATGATAGACTTGTTAATAATCATCAGGATTAGATTTGTTATCAGGATGCTGACGTCATCAGTATTGTGTCAGTATCAGGATTATGAAAATTGTTTCAAATCCTGACGTTTACTTTGTGTAGTAATCTAATTCTGTGATGTGTTAAGTCTATGCTAGCAAGTTTTGATATTTGCATACTGATAATTTATACATCATTCAAAGATCAAAAATGGCAGCTCAGAGAAGATTACCTAAATCAGTAGCCTTCAAGTTTGGTGACTTTGATTTTATGACAAACAATCATGTTGCAGCTATCATCAACAAGGAAGGAGTGTCATCTAATTTTCATCCAATCATGGACTTTCTGGCGTATGGACCATTAAGTTATGCATTGACAGCATCTCCACAGATTAATCAAGTAGCTATTTCACAAGCTTGGGAGAATGCTGAGGTAATTGATTCTACTCAGAGTCAATCAGGTAAGATTGTTCTACATTTAGGACAAGATTCATTTGACATTACTGAATCTGTTGTTAATTCAGTACTTTGCTTACCTGTTACTGATAGTTATGTAAGTGTACCTGTTAGGTCGAATTCACAATAGTTAATCAAATACTGTATGAGTAACTTAACAAGAACACACTGTTTAATACTTAAAAACTGTTTGGAATTAATAATTCCTCTCTCAATGATGTAAAATATCACAGAGAGCTGCTTAGGTTACAACCAATGAATTTCTCAATGTTCGATTACCCTTCTATGGTTAACCTAACTGTATTTATAAAACATACAGCTTCGTACAATCAGTAATTGATTCTCCTATAATTAAGCTATACAATTGATATCAATCACGATTGCTCCAGTCTTCCAAGTCAACTCAATCTCTTTGACAGCTTTCCAATCTTCAAAGATATTGCTTCCATATTTATCTTGAATCAATCTTCAAACACTGTTGACTCTTCAGACAATACCGCTACAGAGTTTAACAATCTCTGTTGCGCTTCCAGTCAGTGTTTAACTAAACTCTGACTGCTTCCAACTAAACTCTGTTTTGTCACTATAGCTTCCAAACACTGTTCTCATCAATCATTTCTAACAATCTCCCCCAACTTGTCCATTAGCAAGAATGTACAAGTTTACAATAAATGATGATGTCAAAACAAATACAAAGTTTTACAGTGTTTAACATACAAACAGAGTTTAAACTTATACTTAACAAACTTACAACTTTTGTCTACCTAACTTCCTCAAGATCTGGAGCTGTTCTGAGATAATCAATCAACAACCTTCTCTCAACATGTTCAAGTTCAATCTCCATAGCTTCCTTGATCTCTCTTAAATCTGGATCATTTTCATCAGTTTGAAAAATAGCAGCTCTGAGATCATAGATCTTGTTTCTTCTCATTTCATTTCCCAACCTGATGTACTTCACTTCTTCAGACTTTACATTGAAATCCAGAACAGTAATTCCAAGATCAGTCTTCAGCTTCGAAGTCCCCTTCTCCATCTCTATCAGATTGCCATTCCAATCTCTGTACTTAGGAATATATCTTTCAGCAGACTTTGATCCTGTAACAACTTTAGCTTTCTGCATATACCCCCTTATAGAATTAGCAATAAGCTGTGTTTGATGATTTCTGACTCTGAAGATATGCAAGACATACTGAAGTTCCTCAAATAATTTTAGCTTGATTGCTTCTTCATTCACTCTATACACTGACCCATCTGTCATAAAGTATAACAGAAAGTGAATGTCTAAGCTCCTTTGACGAACTAGCTGAACTGACTCCAACTTGTCTAGATTTTCTTGAGTAATACCAGAACCAAGAGATACAATTGCAGAGGGATCTCTTGGACTGTTACTAAATCTCAAATCTCTTTTTGAACCTAATCCAGAAGTATTTCTACCTGGTGGCTTTCCTGAACATGCAACATTATGTTGATATCCACCAGTCACTCCTGCATCTTCTTGCACTGGAATCTTTGGCCTTGAAAAACCAGGTAAGGGTTTACTTTGTGTCTGTACAACTTGCGTGACAACAGAGGTTGTAACAATCATTTTGCCCTTGTTCTCCTCATTCATTAACCCTTTTAACTTCAATTTAGCATCAAGAGAAGACTTTCTGATCAACTTTTCTTTATCTTCTTCTTCTTTTTCTTCTTGAATGCCAGTTAACTTCTCTTTGATTTCAATGCCTTTAAGAACAGGCTTTGCAGTTTTAACCACTTTCTCTCTCTTCTTCAACTTATCAGACTTTAAAATCTTCATATGCTTTTCTTGTAGACTTTTCTCTTCAGCTTTAGCATCTTCTAAAGTAACTCCTTCTGCATTCTCTTCCATAAAAAGCTTAACAGCTAACTCCTCATCAGTCTTTGGATTTGATATTAATTCCAAACTCTTGGTTTTTGAAGTACCTTGAGTTTCAGTGTTTATTCCAACAGACTGTGACTTAAGAGATTTGCCAGATCTCAGAGTTTGCCTTTCAGAGTTTAAAACCTTACTCTTATCACTTGCCCCTCCATCTCCAGCATCATCCTTTTGAGACAGAGTTTGAGAAACTTTGCATTTAGACTTAGCAACTCTCTCCCCCTTTTTGACATCATCAGGAATGAGTATAGATGTGATGAGCTCCAAAGAGTTAGCAATAGAATCAACTTTAGAAAACAGAGCAGTTTGATTTTCTTCAACCTTTCCTAGCCTGGCAAAGAGAGTATCTTGAACTTTAGACAGCTGTGCAGCTTTGATTTTGGACTCTCTTTCCATCTTCATTTCTCTTGACTGAATCTCAGTCTTCAAGGAAGCAATTTCTTGTTTTGTTTCAGCAAAATTTCCATCCAGAGTTTTGACTTGTACCACAGTTGCCTTTAAACAGGATAAAATCTCTGGATTTGAAATTTGCTTTGCAGTCTGCTTAACAAAATCAGCTGCTCTCCCTTTTGGAAAAATACAGTCTTGTTTATACCAATCAGCAGCATATTTAGCAAGATGCTCTTCTTCAATTGCATGAGATGGACAAGGCTGATCAAAAGGTGTATGTTTATTTTCAGTCTGTGCTGGTGCACTCAGAAAAGAATCAGAGTTTGCACTGCTGTCAGATTCATCTTCAGCACTTGCATCTTTAGCTTGAGCATCTTTTAAAGAATCACTGTGCTGAGCTGTGTCAGCCACAGTTTCTGCAACAACTTCTGCAATCTTTTCAACAGTGTCCTCATGTTGCACAGGCTCTGCAACAGAGTTTATATTTGTATCTTCAACAGGCATAGATTCAGAAATTATCTTAGTTGCCTGATCAACTTCATCACCTTTGTCTGGAGAAGCATTAGATATCAGTTCTGTATGTGATGCTGCAGCTTCAGGAACATTAACTGCAGGCTCATCAGCTACATCATGAGTTTCAACATGATCAACAGGTGAGATAGGATCAGAGAATGGTTCAAATGAGTCAAGAATACACTACACCATAAAAGGCCTACCACCACATTTAGAGCCCATGTTGCCTTTGGATATGTTGCCTTTGCCTTGCACGTTTTTGGCTATTACAACATTATCATTTTAATGTTGTCTTAGGTAGCAAAAATATGTTGGCATAGAATAAAAGTGTTTGTATGTTGCCGTAGGTATGAAATTGTGTTGCCATAATTTTACAATGAACAAAATTATATATTTTCTACTAAAAATAAAATTTTTAACCTTTTTTCACATGAAAATTACTCTTTTTGGATAAAATAATAAAATTATTTTGATAAAAATCTAGAATATTCCATTAGAGAGTAAATATTTCATTAAAATTGTTAAAATATTTTAAGATGAATAATTTTATTTTTATTTTCATTTAATATTACTCCCTCCGTCCCATATTGTATGAGCTTATTTGACTTTCACAATGGTAAAAAAAGAGTAAAGTTAGTTGAAAAATGGGTAAAGTGGTGAGAACTATCAATATTTAATAATAGATCCGAGTATTAAACAAAAATTTTAAAATTAATTATTTTTCTAAATATATTTTAATATATTATTAAAATAAAAATATTTTCGTATATGATTATATTATTTCAGATTATATAAAAGGAAATGAATATTTAATGAAAAAATTAATTATTTTTCAAAATAAATAAAATAAAAAAATAAATTATTTTTTACTTGAAAATATGGAGGAAATAAATTCACACACCCTCTTACTCTTACACAAAATCTTACACAAAAACAAATGAAAATAAAGTGAGCGGTAAAAATACCGCTCTTTTTTTCACGAAAACAAACAGCCCGCCCAGCCCTTTTGGTCCCAAATGCCACTCCACAAATCCCAGATATTTTTCCACTCTTTTCACTTTTATTCTCTCTCGATAGGGCTCTGTCTTTCTCCCTCTTCTCTGTCTACATATGCATAATCTATATTTGCATAAAATTTACTTTGATTTTAGCTATCTACAATCGATATGAATGCTTGTTTGATTTAAAGATTTCTCATTATTTATAATTAATTTAGGGTTGATTTGAAGCTCTAATTGGAAATTACGGCTATAGTTGGGGTTAAATTTGGGGCTTTCGTTCGGTTTATACCTATTGGAGGTTCCTGATTCTGAATTGAAGTGGGTAATTAAAGTTCTTATACAGTCGATATTTAAATCTTTTTATTTTCAGGTACTAATTGAAGAGAAGCCATAATATTTTTCACACTTCCTCACCAATCTCTATGCCATTATTGGTGGTGTTTTCATGGTTCTCTCTCTCTCTATCTGTGAGTGAGTATATGTATAGTCTCTCTCTCTCTCTCTCTCTCTCTCTCTCTCTCTCTCTCTTTGTATATATAAATGAATATGTGTGTAATAGTCTCTGTCTGTGTGTGTGTAAATGAATATATGTATAGTGCCGACTTGTTTGTTGTTATAGTTATAGTAATAGCTTTTGGAATTCATTAATTTATTATTTGATTGTATAGTTTGCTGGGATATTGGATTCTATTCTTCACAATACTCTAAGGCTGATTAAAAAAGTTGAGTTAGGAAAATTTATCTAATAGGAAGCAGCTCGGTAGTGCTAAAGAACGTTAATACACAGTTCACCATATAAATCGGGCCTCAAGACAGTCCACCCTCGCTGGAGTGCAACTACAATCAGATCTGTAATCATGACTACTGGTATATAAGCACTGCACTTGTTAATAAAAGATTCAGTGGTGTGAGTTATGTGTATGACCTTTTGAGTAAAACTGAATATTATCCTTGTTTTAGAAACAGAGAGTAATATTGCGCTTATTTCTAAAGTGGCGCAACACTAACACTAGCTAGCACTTAATGCCAGTATCATAACAATTATTTTGATGGTGATTTACAGTAGGCCATAGAGAGTAATGGAGACTGACATACAGAGACCAATATAAAATAAGTATCACCGTTGAATGTTTACTTTCTAATAGTATGAAGAATTTCAACGTTGTTTTGCAGAAGAAAGAGGTTTGCTATCTCTTATAGCTTTTCGTCATTAATCAGTTATTTTACTCAGTCCTATGCATACTAATCATAGTTTTTTGTTCAGGTGAATGACATACTTGATATACTGCATACCTGTACTGGACTTTGCCAATAAAACAGCCCTCGAATGGATTTTGAAGAGTCCGAGTCCCTCTGGTTCCGGTTACTTGATTCGTAAGTTCTTAATTTGTAGGCTAGTGCTTATTTACTTGGTCTGTTGAAATTTGTAAGTTCACTGCTAGTTTTGGTTATGATTATATTCTCCTTCAGGTGATTTTTACTTTGTAAAGAATGCTAATTTATATTGTGCTTCTTTGAAATCATTTGTTGACATTAAATACATGACATGTAGTACATGTCAAATTGTAGTATTTATGAGTGTGATTGTGTGTGTGCGTTCATGTACTTGTGTGTTATGTATATACCTCAGATGCCTATAACTAAATCTGTAAACTATATTAGGTATCATGTCTACATATGTACATATTTATGTTTGTGGTCTGGTGGTTGCATGATTTTGCTTTTCATTGTTGACTGATGTTGAGTGGTGGTGTTTATTTTCTGTTTTTTTATCTTATCCCATGCAAGAAATATTAATGGTTTCAATTCTATGATCTCTTAATATACATTTATATTTCCCCTTGTGTACAAATTAGTTGTAAGTAGTGAATGAGTCAACTGTTGCCAAAAACTTCATACTATGTGAATAGACAGATCACGTGTCGAGTGACTTGATTCTTGATGTAAAGAAGATAAGGTACTTGCACTATCCATACAAGTTTATCAAGTAATATTACTTCAGCTATTTAAACATAGCAACCTAGTGGGTCTAACATAGACAATGGTGTGCTCAATTTTCTAATTAACATGCATGTATGGTAAGATACAAGCAGAATCCCTGTTTTTCATGCCATAGTTGTTTCCACACTCTAAGATTTATTTTCTATTATTAGGTGCAAGTCATGAGATTATAAGCGATTAATATTTCACTGAAATTTTAATTCGGATCCTGCAAGACCTTCAAAAAAATCAAATGGATGTATTTACTTATTGTATGTCTTTATTATTTTATTTCTTATTGGAATATTGGATGTATGGCATTGCATCTATTTTCTGGAGGGAAATCTGGTTGGGCTGCTACATATAAAAAATATGTTGCCTTATCTATTTATTGCTGTTCTTGCATCTGTAAAATTGTTTTGGTGATACAGTAGACTACATATGCTTGATTTAATCTTTTTTTGTTTGATTTATTTTAAGCAACGGTATATTATTCCTGAGGAATTGCGAGGCTACGCGTTGAAGTCGATTCAAGAATCTTGGAGGGGGTGCAAGAGTCTCTTGAAGAATCTTTTGCTTATGGCACCAACTCTTATGCTTTTGCTTTGAATTTGGATTGTAGTTTATGTACTTATGGCACCAGATGTTATGTAATGAATCTAGTATGTACTATGGCACCAACTGTTATGTATTGAATCTGGTATGGATAATTATGGTTGTCAAGTTGGTTGTGGTATTTGGTTATCTAGGGGCATATTTTCATATTTATCATTTTTTGTTGGAAATAGAAAAGTGTTGCCATTGATGCTATAAATTGTTGACAAAAAGGAAAATTAATGTGAAGAAATGTTGCTATAGGAAAAAATTTGTGTTGCCATTAAAGTGGTCCCAAAATTGGGGCCCATTGTGGGTCCCAAAAGTGGGCCTAATAGTGGGTTCCAAAAATGGGGTCCATTGGTGGGACCCACTATTTTTAAAAAAAAATGTTACACAAAGGCAACATAATATTATGTTGCTAAATACTAATAATAATGTTGCTATAACAAGTCTATGCCAACATTAAATCTGGTGTTGCCATAGAGAATAAGAATGTTGCCATTGACACCAAAGGCAACGGCAAAAATAGCAACATCAGCAAAATGTTGCCTTAGAGGTTTTTTGGTCCTACAGCAACATATTTCGGGCCTATGGCAACACTTTTTCGGTGTTGCCGTAGGCCTTTTATGGTGTAGTGATATAATCCATTGGTGAAAAACCATCTCTGTGATCCTCTTCTACAGGCATGTTATCCTCTGTAGGTACTTTAAGATTGGCAGTATCCTCTGCAGGCATATCAACCTCTGCAGGAATTTCAACATTGACAGCCACAATATCCTCTGCAGGCATTTCAACCTCTGCAGGTATAGCAATATTCTCTGCATCCTCAACAGTAGGTGTTTGTTGTGAAACCACCTCTGGAGCTTTAATAATATTCTCATTTTCAGAATCTGAAAGAATTAATTTTCTCTTCTTGACTTGAGGCACTACAATCTCCTCTTCTTCTTCACTTGAACTCTCTCTTGGTGGTGAGAGTGAAGGTCTGTTTGCCTTTTGTTTCTTCCTTCTAGCATAAACAGCTCCAGGTAATGTCTGTTTAGCCTTTGAGTGTTTAGTGTTTTGGGCGGTGTGTTTCTTTCTTTTTGGTTTGGATTTGGGATTTTCAGTAGGTGCTGGCTCAGAGTTTAAGGTTTCAGTATTTAAGGTTTCAGAGTTTACTGGTGGAGAGTTTATTTTTGGAGAGTTTATTGTTGGAGAGTTTATTGTTGGAGAGTTTAAGGTTTCAGAGTTTATGTGTTCTGATTGTGGTTGATGAGATGTAGTAGGTACAGTGGTTGTGGGTGTTGTGGGTGTTGGTTCAGAATTTATGGTGTCTAATGGTTCAGGCATGTGATGTGGTGATTGAGAATCTTGAGGTTGGTTTACATAGTTCTGTAAGACTAGTGGCAGAAACATATCAGGTATGTGCTGTTTAGTAACATCTTTGTTTGTCAAATCAGAAAACATTCTTTTAGCAACTTGAAAAGGCTGAATCACATCAGCTTCATCAATTGGAATGTTAGGCACACAAGCAGTAAATAGCATTTGACAAAAACGAGCAAAATAAACAGAAGTAGGCTCAAACAAACGCTCTCCCAAATTCATTAGCACTAATCTACCAAAATCGAAATTACCTCCATATAGTAGAGCATGACCAATTTGGAGAGTATCAAGAGGAAGTGCATCCCAGTTTGTTGTCTTCTTTCCAAAAGCCCTTGTAATACAGTCGAAAAAGAAACTCCATTCCTTTCTCAAAAGTGGCCGTCTCAAAGACCCTATCTTATTCAAGTTGCCTGCACATCCAATTTGCTCCAACATTGTCCTCAAGCGATCATTATCAACAACACTATAAGAAGTGTGTGTCTCAAAATCCAGAGCATCCCTAACCGTAGTTGGAGTAATAATATACTCTGATTCATCATGAGTGAAAGTGATTGTTGGAGTGCCAGACTCTTCTCCATCATCATACACAGAGTTTGTCCAAAAGGTAGCGATTTGTGAAGCAGAGAGTATTGATGGTGCAGTTAACGCCTTCCCTATTTCAGAGTCTTTCAAGAAATTTTGAAACAGATGAAACGCCTCTGGAGCATTTGCATTTTCCAGTGGTGCTGCATAGTTGCTAGGAAGAAAAACTAACCCTGCTGCATCAAACGCTTTGGTTGCCATTAGAAGATATGATATGAAGATATTTAGAGAAAAGATGTATATGCACTGTAAGTGTTTATCAAAATGTGAAGGAGAGTATATGAGAATTTTGAAAGTGAATGAATATGCAAGTAACTGTGAGTGGGTGAATATGAATAGATATGAAGTGAGAGAACAAAAACGATTAGAGTAAAACTAAAACTCAATCGTTTATTCAATAAAAGCGCGCAACTGACTGTAGAGTAATGTGTGAGTGGGACACCATCATGGGACACGTGTCAAACAACCAATGGATTACTTAATAATTACCGCTGTCATTCCTATAATCACGACACTTTGACATATTTACACTAATTAACAGTTGTCAACTACCCCAATTACTCCAAAATAGTCAAATCATCTCAATGAAACTGTACCTTAGAGTATTTAACACAACTCAACAGTGTTTATCAATTTTCCAACTTTATCACTAACAACCCTTTCAAAAATTGCACAGTTGTGAATATGAGTGTGTGTGAAGCAGAGTTTACTAAAATCAATTTTTAGAGCATCTAATATTTCATAAAATCCATAACAAAAATCAATAAATACTGAATGCACAAACTCTCATATTAAACACTGACTGTTTGATGAATGCTAAACTCTGTAGTTACTGTAATACAGAAATCTGAAAACTTCCATTCCCTTTGATGTTCCATGATCATCCAAGTAAGCACACAGTCTTTGAAGACAAAAAGATCAAGAGATAGAAATCAGAGCATCATTCAGTGAATAACAGTCATGAATTTGATAATCTCACAAACTCTCGAAGCACACAAGTGTTTAGGTGAAGTGTTTACACTCACATTCAATCAGAAATAGCAGAATCTACCATATGCTTGAATGTCCACCAATTCTACACTACTTTGAGTACATGTATGCACAAATCAAAAGGACTTTATTCAGGGTTGTAATGAGATAAGATCAAACAGATGAGTATAGATGTTTTATTCAAGAGTGAATTTCAAGCTGAACATTTTAATAGAACAAAGTGTTCAGTCACACTATTAGTACATATTTGTACAATATCAGTATATATGCCCCTTTTCTTTTCTTTTTTTTTTCTTTTTTTTTATTATATTTTTTTTTATTTAGCATATATACTGAGTAAACTTTTCTTTTCTTGAGAGACCCTCATCTGCTTGATTTTTTTTAAAAAAAAATATAACTGCTCTTCATACTTCAGAGTATAAGAAAAATGAGCAGTTAATTAGGCTCAAAGGGGTTTACTAAGGGTGGTATTTATGAACAGTATTTGTACAGTGTTTGAACAGTGTTCAAAAGAATTTTGAACAGTGTTTTAAGGAATGGTAAATCCTATTGCCTTTATCATTTTCATGCACACACATATCATGTAGTCTCAAAATGGTTTAATACAAGTTCTAGAGAAACATACTTCCTGTTGAATATCACACAACAATAAATACTGATTGATAGAAAATGTATCAATCACTGATTTGGCTCAAACTCTCACAGGGTGAAGACATGAATCTGAACTCACCAAACTACTCAATGACACATCTCAAGTTTTATGGTTTTCACAAGTACAAACAAGGAATTATCAGGAACCATACCTTTGGAAACAGAATGTCACTAATCAGAGTTTAGAGTTCATCAATAACCAAAATTATTTTATGAGAGGCAATGCACACAATATTCATATACTCAGAGTTTAGGACTAAATAAACTAAGAGATGCTATAAATATGAAACAGTATCATGCTGTGTTGATTTACTGCACAAAGTCTGATTAGATTACAGTGACTCAGAAAGAATCATGATTTAATTACTGAGAATCATGCTTCATACATTTTTCTTCATTGGTGTTTTCATTCAGACAAAAATCAATTCTGAATTCACTGAGTGTATCCAACATATTAACAGTGTTTAACAGACAGACATGCTGACAGTGTTTAACAAGTTTTAAACATAAGCATGCAGAACAGAGTTTAATACTAAGGTTCACATAGCACTTAACTATTTGCAGAAACATGAGCAATATATTTTAGAGATAAGTCTTTGAGTCTAACCAACATCTCTAGTCAAAACTAGAGACCATTCCTAGTTCATTGACCAGTCTTGTAAATGTAGCTTCACTCAATGGCTTGGTGAAGATATCTGCAAGTTGTTGTTCTGTAGACACAAAGTGAAGCTCAATGTTGCCTTCCTCTACATGCTCTCTGATGAAGTGATACCTTATGCTGATGTGCTTTGTCATTGAATGTTGTACTGGATTACCTGTCATAGCAATAGCACTTTGATTATCACAGTAAATAGGTATCTTGGTATACCTTAATCCATAATCCAGTAGTTGATTCTTCATCCATAATATCTGTGCACAGCAGCTACCAGCAGCAATATACTCTGCTTCAGCTGTAGATGTAGATATTGACTTCTGTTTCTTGCTGTACCAGGAAACAAGTCTGTCACCCAGAAATTGACAACTTCCACTGGTGCTTTTTCTGTCTATCTTACAGCCTGCAAAGTCTGCATCTGAATAACCAAGTAGTTTAAACTCTGATTCTCTTGGATACCACAGCCCCAAAGTTATAGTGCCCTTGAGGTACTTAAAAATCCTCTTTACTGCTGTTAAATGTGGTTCTCTTGGATCTGCCTGGAACCTTGCACACAAACAAGTTGCATACATGATATCAGGTCTACTAGCTGTTAAATAGAGTAGAGAACCAATCATTCCTCTGTAGCTTGTCATATCTACTGATGACCCTGCATCTTTGTCCAATTTTGTTGCAGTTGCCATGGGAGTTGTTGCAGATGAACAGTCAAGCATACCAAATTTCTTGAGAAGATTTCTGGTATATTTTGCTTGATTTATAAAAATTCCATCTTCTGTTTGCTTCACCTGTAGACCTAGAAAATAACTAAGCTCTCCCATCATACTCATTTGATATCTTGACTGCATGAGTTTGGCAAACTTCTTACAGAGTTTATCATTAGTAGATCCAAAAATGATGTCATCCACATATATCTGAACTAAAAGCAAGTCACTACCAGATTGAAAGTAAAACAGAGTTTTGTCAATAGTACCTCTGTGAAACCCACTTTCTAGTAAAAATTTGGCAAGGGTTTCATACCATGCCCTTGGTGCCTGCTTAAGTCCATAGAGTGCCTTGTCTAACCTGTAGACATGGTTTGGATATTTTGGATCTACAAAACCTGGTGGTTGTTCCACAAACACTTCTTCTTCAAGTTTTCCATTTAAAAATGCACTTTTTACATCCATCTGAAACACTTTGAATTTCTTATGAGAGGCATATGCTAGAAAAATTCTGATTGCCTCCAATCTAGCCACTGGAGCAAATGTTTCATCATAGTCTATTCCTTCTTGTTGTGAATAGCCTTTTGCAACCAGTCTTGCTTTATTTCTTGTGATAACACCCTCACTGTCAGTTTTATTTCTGAAAACCCATTTAGTACCAACAATGGATCTGTTCTTAGGCCTTGGTACAAGTGTCCACACTTCATTTCTATCAAATTCATTTAGCTCTTCTTGCATTGCTGTTATCCAGTCAGCATCTTTAAGAGCTTCTTCCACTTTCTTTGGCTCAGATTGTGACAAGAATGCATGAAACAGACATTCATTTGTTGTTGCACTTCTTGTCCTTACTTTTGCATCAGGATCACCAATAATCAAATCAGGTGTGTGTGACTTAGTCCATTTTCTTGCAGAAGGCAGATTGCTTCTGTCATCATGTGATCCTCCCCCTTGATCCATGTTCTCCTGATTTTCTTGGTGCCTCTCTTCATTTTCTGATGCTCCCCCTGAATGTGACTTCTCAGAATTATCAACAGAGTTTGAATCAACAGAGTTTGATTCAGAATTATCAACTGAGTCACTTTCAGAGTTTGAATTATCACTTTGATGTGATTCTTCATGCTCCCCCTCAACTGGTTCTTCCCTTGTTTCTGATTGAAGAGTTTCTTCAGTATTTACCAGTAGAGGTTCAGAGTTTAGATCAACAGAGTTTGTCAGATCAGTCTGATCAGAGTTTACTTTTTCAGAGAATAAATCTTCATTTTCAAAGTTCAGTTGATCATGTTCATTGACATCTTCAAGTCCAGTTATTTTCTTGTCATCAAATGACACATGAATTGATTCTATGATCACTCTAGTTCTCAGATTATAAACTCTGAATGCCTTTGTTGACAGTGGATAGCCAACAAAAATTCCTTCATCTGCCTTTAGGTCAAACTTGGTCAACTGTTCAGGATGAGTCTTCAACACAAAGCATTTGCATCCAAAAATATGAAAATATTTTAGATTTGGCTTTTTCTTCTTCACCATTTCATATGGTGTTTTACCATGCTTGTTGATCAGTGTTGCATTTTGAGTAAAACAAGCAGTTTGAACTGCTTCTGCCCAGAAATATGTTGGCAATTTTGCTTCATCTAGCATGGTTCTGGCAGCTTCTATCAAGGTTCTATTCTTCCTCTCCACTACACCATTTTGTTGTGGAGTGCCAGGTGCAGAAAACTCTTGTTTGATTCCTTTACTCTTGCAAAATTCTTCCATTGATGAATTCCTGAATTCAGTTCCATTGTCACTTCTGATTATCTTCACTTGATTCTCTGACCCTTTGTCCAGTTGTAATATATGTTCTGTCAGTGTTAATGTAGTTTCATCCTTCTTTGCAAGAAAATATACCCATGTGTACCTGGTATATTCATCAACAATGACTAGAGCATATTTCTTCTTTCCAAGAGACATCACATTCACTGGACCAAAAAGATCAACATATAGGAGATGATAAGGATCAACAATTGAAGACTCAGATTTGCTTTTGAAGGAGGCTTTTCTCTGTTTGGCTTTTTGACAAGAATCACAAAGGCCTTCTACATTCAACAAAGACCTTGGTAGACCTCTTACAAGATCATTCTTGATTAGCTCATTGATGTTGTTCAGGTTCAAATGAGAGAGTTTCTTGTGCCATTTCCAACTCTCTTCACTGGACATTCTTGTAGACAGACACACTGCTTTGCCATCAGTGTTTGTTGACAATTTAATTTCATAGATGTTATTGTGTCTGTTTCCAACTAGAGCAACTTTCCCTGTAGATTTACTGATCACTTGACAATATTCAGGCTGAAAATCCACATGATATCCTCTGTCACAGATTTGACTCACAGATAGCAGATCATGCTTGAGTCCTGGAACCAGAGCTACATTTGTGATGATGACATTTCCAAGATTAATGTTGCCATATCCCAGAGTATGTCCTATGTTGCCATCTCCATAGGAAACTTTTGGGCCAGCCTTCTCCTCATACTCTGATAGCAGGGCTTTATTTCCAGTCATGTGTCCTGAGCATCCACTGTCCACGACTAGGGTACTCACCCTGGTGCCCTGCAATCACAAACAATCACTGATCGTTAGTTTTAAGGATCCAGACTTGCTTGGATCCTTTGGCTTTCTTAATTCTGTTAGCTTTTGCAGCGGAATTCACATTATCAGAGTTTAAGCTAACTTTTTCAGAGTTTACATTTGCAGAGTTTACTTTAACCCATTTCAAATTTGGTTTGGGTTCATAGTAATTATAGTAAATAGCATGATAATCTCTGCAAGTGTAAATAGAATGCCATGTACTTCCACAGTGTTTACATAAAGTCTGTGGTCTAGTCCTCACATAATCATTTTTAACTGCAGTTTTAGAGGGCAAAGAATTTATTTTCTTATTCTTACTGCAGAAACTAGCAAGATGATTAGTGCTACCACAATTAAAGCATGTTTTTCTAGGAGCTAATGAAGCAAGCATTGGCTTAATTCCTGATGTTATGCCTACCTTTCCATTTTTATTTTTCTTAGGCAATCTCTGTTTGTTGACAGATTTTATCTCCTTAAGCTTATGCTTGAGTTGTTTATCTGTCATTAAACCAATGTTTGCCTCTTTAACAAAAGTCTTAGCATATGACTCTTTAACAGCCTTTTTCTGTGCTTCAGTCTTAGGTCCACCTGTTCCCATGACATTACCTTCAGATGAACGATGTGGTCTAACTTTTACCAAATTTTCAAATCTAAGTTCATCTCCCTCAGAGTAACCTAGACCTACTGTATCTGACTGAAACACTTCTTGAGTATCTTTACCAGAGTGTGTCCAGGTTTTAATGATGTGTTTAGTATCCTCCAATTCAGATTCTAGTTGCTTATACTTACCTAGCAACTCCTGTTCAATAAACACTGCATCATCTCTCTCTTTCTGAATTTTATTCATGTTTTCTAGCTGTTCCTCAACTAGTTTGTTTCTATCTTTGAGTTGAGAGCACTCATTCTTTATCCTCTCATTTTCTAAAGTCTGATCCCTATAACTGATATGCAATGCTTTAAGATAAATTCTTAATTCAGTTATATTATCAGTGTTATAAGCATAGGTAGTTGGGGGTACCTTGAGATCATCATCTTCATTTTGAGTAGTAGCCATGAGTGCATAGTTGACTTCCTCATCTGAATCTGAAGTGTCTGCCCAATCTCTGCCTTTGGTGTAGAGTGCCTTCTCAGTTTTACCCTTCTTGCACTCAGGAGCATAGTGACCCATCTCCTTACACTTGTAGCATTGAATTTCAGACTTATCTTTCTTACCAGATTTGAAGTCCTTTCCCTCAGATTTCTTGAAATTCTTCTTGTCAGACTTTGAATAGTCCTTGGAGAATCTCTTTCCCTTCTTGAAATTCTTGTATCCCATCTTCTTGAAGGTCTTTACCATCAATGCAGCCATTTGCATCATCTCTTCATCATCTTCAGAATCAGATGTTTCATCTGTGTTTGAGTCAACATCAGAGTTTGATGACTCAATTTCTGAGTGTATGACTAAAGCTTTTCCTTTTGCCTTTTTCCTTGATGCTTCCTTCTTTGATGGTTTCTCCTCAACCTTAAGTGCAACAGACTTTGATTTTCTACTAGATCTCTTGTTTCTCTGCTCCAATTCCAATTCATGGGTTTTGAGCAGCCCATAGATTTCATCAATCTCTGTTTCACCAAGTTCATAATTATCTCTTATAGTGGTTGTTTTCACATCCCACTTTTCAGGTAGAGAAAGAAGGAACTTGAGATTTGAGTCTTCTAAATCATACTCTTTATTAACCAATGACAAATCATTGAGCAGTTTACAGAATCTGTCAAATGTTTCTGTCATGGTTTCTTCAGACTTTGCCTCAAAGTGCTCATACTCCTGAGTGAGTATGTTTCTTCTATTTTTCTTGATTGCAGGAGTTCCTTGACACCTAACCTCAAGTGCATCCCATATTTCCTTTGCAGTTGTGCAGTTAATCACTTTATTAGACATAACATTGTCTAATGCACTGTGAAGTAAATGTCTCACTTTTGCATCCTTTGCAATAGATGAAAGATCCTCAGCAGTTAGATCTTTCTTTTCTTTTGGAATGACCTTTGATTCCTCACCAGCAGCAGCAGCAGATAATTTTGTAGGTTTGTGAGGACCTTCATTAATTCTATCAAGATATTCTGGATCTGTGGCTTCCAGAAACATGGTCATCTTTACCTTCCAGATTGCATACTCTGATGGCCTAAGTATAGGAACCCTTATAGTTTCATACCTACTAACAGTAGTAGGAGCTTTCTCAGATGGTGGAGGTATCTCTGCCATTGATTACTATTGTGTTTGGATCTTTAACTGTAATAAAGTAACAGATTGGCTCTGATACCACTTGTTAGGTCGAATTCACAATAGTTAATCAAATACTGTATGAGTAACTTAACAAGAACACACTGTTTAATACTTAAAAACTGTTTGGAATTAATAATTCCTCTCTCAATGATGTAAAATATCACAGAGAGCTGCTTAGGTTACAATCAATGAATTTCTCAATGTTCGATTACCCTTCTAGGGTTAACCTAACTGTATTTATAAAACATACAGCTTCGTACAATCAGTAATTGATTCTCCTATAATTAAGCTATACAATTGATATCAATCACGATTGCTCCAGTCTTCCAAGTCAACTCAATCTCTTTGACAGCTTTCCAATCTTCAAAGATATTGCTTCCATATTTATCTTGAATCAATCTTCAAACACTGTTGACTCTTCAGACAATACCGCTACAGAGTTTAACAATCTCTGTTGCGCTTCCAGTCAGTGTTTAACTAAACTCTGACTGCTTCCAACTAAACTCTGTTTTGTCACTATAGCTTCCAAACACTGTTCTCATCAATCATTTCTAACAGTACCATCTGATGATAATATAAGAACTATGTTGTCTGAATTAGGTTATAGTGGACCTCTAGATAACATGAGCCAGTTGAATAGGTCTTTTCTTAGAAAGGAATGGTCTTTTTACTTTGATCAAATTGCTAAATGTTTTACTGGCAAATGTAGTTCTTTTCAGCAAATTACTTCTGTTACATCACATATTGCTTATAGTTTGCTTTATGACAGAGTAATCAACATTGGTCATATTATCTTAAGTCAGATGAGTATTAAACTTGGGTTAAGAGATCAAAACAGGAAAATGGTTTATTATCATAGATTTATGCAAATGTTTATTAACCATTTTATTTCTGATGTTGAAGCTAGATTTGGTAGAGAACATTGTGTTTCTTCTTATGAACAGCAAAAGAGAATTTTCTCTGACATTACAAAGAAGGACAATGAAAAGAATCTAGATGAAATACCTGCAATTCATTATCCACAACATGTTCAGGTAATTCTTAAAACTCATCTTCCTACTTTCTACAATTCTTCTTTCTTTTGTGGTGAAATGGCTCAGGAATCTCAAATGGAGGAGAACCCACCTGTGTCTACCCAAGTAGCCCAAAACATTATAGTCTCTGAAACAATTCAAGAACCAAATTTTGATCCACAGCCTATTGTTTCAAAGAAACCAACCTCTGGTGTTTCTCAAAAGACATCAGTTGTAAGGAAGAGAAGATTTGTTGTGTCAAGTAGTAGTAGTAACTCTAGTGAAGATGATGATGATTTAACTCTTGCTGAGAGAGCAGAATTGAAGGCTGCAATTCAACTTTCTTTGTTAGCACAAAGAGATGAAAAACCTAGTCACAGCCAGGCTGCAGTCTCTCAAAAGGCTGTAGTTCTTAAAAAGGGAAAACAGTTACTGGATACTGTCTCTCAAAAGACTGTGTCTATTGAACCAAGATCTCATCCCAAGATCACTTCTGTGTCTACACCTCTTGAGTCTTCTCAGGATAAATCTTTTGCTCACTATATCAGGAGAACAAGGAGAAAGATTCAATTGTCACCTACACACACAGAGTCTAGTCCAACTAATATCATGCAGGTTTCTACAAATCAAGCTACATCTATGTCAGTATTTGACAAGAGAGATCTGGATATTGATTCTTCATGGGAAACTACATTATCATACAGACTGGCTATGGGACTAATTTCTCTCAAAGTGAAGTTGTCAAGGCCTGTTCTAGATTTTCTGGTTGAAAGAGTACCAAAACTTTTATTTCCAGATGAATATGGACTTCTACATCAAAGACTTGACTTAATGAAGATGTATTTCTATGTGTCTGTCAGAAGACAATTAGTCAAGAAATTTGGACTCTCAAAGCATGGTGCACTTCAATCACTTCATGCATATTTATTTGACAAGAATGTCATTATTGAAGATGCTTCAGCTCAAGGTGAACAACTGGAATAAGTAGATAGAGGAATGCAGTCAACAAAAGATACTATTGCACCAATGGTGAATAGTAGGAAAGATCAGATCACAGTCACTGTAACACAAGAACCATCTAGTCAGAGGAAGGATGACTCAGGAGCTGTGATAGCTGATGTTGAAAGGACTTCTGTGATGACTGAAAATGCAAGTGAGATACCCTATGATATGGGAGGAATGACTTTGGTTGATTTTTCTGAAGATCAAACAAATTTTGTTCAGTCAGAGTCTAACCACCTTGAGGGTGTGTCTCAGTAAACAACACTTAAAGACGGTGATGTACTAACTATGGTGTCTAATGAAGTATTACTGAAGACATCAGAGTCTAGTAAAGAACCTGAAAGTGGTATACTGGAGCCTGTAGTTTCTGAAAGGAAAGAAGATGATTGTAAGGGTTCAGAGACTATAGCAGCTCACTCCTTGGAGAAAACCTCAAGCCACATGCCAAATGAGGAACCCTCTCTCCATGTGAGTTCAGGTATAAAAACTCCTTCTAAACCCTATTTTTCTGTAGGTCATGAGAGCACTTATCTAAATTTGAGTGATACACTTGAAAAGATGGACTTAGATCCACAATTTGAGCGGCTGGCTCCTGACCAGGCAAAAGGTGAGGTAGAAAGAGTGTTGACTTTAGTAAGTCAAAGTGAGAATGAGGGTATGGATGATCAACTCCATAGTGAGGGAGAGAAAATTAGGAAACCATCATTTGATTTCTGGGATCAGGTTTTTCCTGAATCTTGGTCTGAAAATTTGGGTATGGATGCTGGTACTTATTCATTCATCAAAATGTATCAGAAGAATGACCTAGCACATCACAATGCAAAGCCAGAAGTTAAAGCTCAGAAGCAAAAGGAGAGGCTTGCAGAAATCATTAATAGAAGAGGTGCCAGGATAAAGCAATCTCTTGATACATATGTACCAGATGAAGATCCTAATGATCCTAGTGTTCCTTTGTATGTACTTCCAATATCAGCTAGAATTGAGACATCAACAGTCTTTGATCACTCTAAGGAGGAGTCAGGATTTGAAGATGTTAGTACACAGAATACTGGTGAACGAGATGATGATCATGTTTCAGTTTCAGAACAGAAAGATGAAGATGTTGATACTTCTAATCAGGTTTTATTACTTGAATATCATACAACTCAAACAACTTCTTCTACAAGACTTGAAGATACAGTTCTTTCTGATTCTGATACTAGAGATACTAGAAGCACTTCCAACATTGAAGTTCATTCTGATGTTTTGAAAGATATTCAGAATTCTCAAATTGATATTCAAACAAGACTTCAATCACTTGAAGATAACCAAGTCACAATTATGGAAAATCAAGCAGTTCTTATGAATCTCATTTGTTCTGTTTCTGAATCTCTTGGAATCAATGTTGCTGATGTCAAAAAGGGGGAGATAAAGACAGTTCAAAGACAACAACAACACCACCAGACTGGAGGAGATAAAGCTGGGGGAGATAAAGAGCAGACAAAGGGTAGTAAAAAGAAGAACCAGGAGTGACAGTGGTGAATCTCAGCTAGGAAGTGGTAAAGGAAGAGCAGCATTAATAGTTAAAATTCTTTCTTCTAAGTACTAGATAAACGTCTACATCTGAGAAGGAGGTACTTAACTTCATAATTCTACATTCATAAATTCTATTCTGGTTGTATTGTTATATGTTTTGACATCCACAACTTAGATTTATGCTTCAGATTTTAAAGCATAAATAGGGGGAGATTGTTAGGAATAATTCATAAGTTGTGATGTTAAGAATAGAATTTACACATTATACTTCTTGTAATCCTGATCTTATAAAGGATTTAGCACTGTATTTAGGATTTATGTGTAAGACAGTTATCTGTATAGTTTAGTCAGGAATGAACAGTGTATCGGAGACTACATGTCAGGAACAGAGAGCAAATCCTGATGACGGTCCAATACTGATGGTTGATCAGATACTGATGCAGTGTACAGATCCTGATATCAGTCGTGTTACTGATGATGTCATTATGGATGCTACAGAAACTGGCAAGTGCTATAAAAAAGGATCATTGTTTGAAGAATAAGCAAGAAGATATTATGAAGGAAAGAGTTTTTCTATTGAAGGAAACTATCGACTAGAAGGCAAAACATTGTCATGTATAGATTATATCTTTCTGTTATTAGTTGATAGGTAGCATTATAAATACTCTCTCAATATCATTGTAAAGAGCGACGAAGGTGTGAGTCGAACAAGTGAATGTGCGTAGCTCTGTATAAGGTTTGTATTCGAGAGTTCGAAACAAACAGAGAGAGATTTGTATTGTCAGCAGCTGCTAAAGGTATTGTACACCTTTGGTAGAGTTTGTATTTGATCTTATTAATACAAACAAGAGTTTGATTCATTCGTTTATTCTTGTTCATATAATCAAGCAAAAATCAGACACGATTATATAACTTGTATTCACCCCCCCCCCTTCTACAAGTTATTCGAGTTAACACAAGCTTTGGGGGTTTTCGCTGTTGCCGAATACGTGAGGCACGATGATCAGTCGTCCTCCGTACCCGTCCCTTTTTACTACCGGTAGAAGGAATGAAGGCCACCTGCTAACATCATCCCTGGAGGAAGGCCACCTGCTAACATCCTCCCTTGGCATCTTCGTGCCGAATAATATAATGAATGCTGGACTGTGCAACTCCCACACAACCTCTTACGCAAATTTTTAAGTGCTGGACTGTGCAACTCCCACACAGCCTCTTACGCTTACTGTTGAAATCCCCCTTTTTAATAAATCATTTTCCATATATATAACATCATTTCACATACACCTTTCTATTCACATTTCTTTTCACATTTATCAATCACTCATATCATTTCCATTCTCGCACATTATTTCTATAAAATATATGTATATATACCATAATACTTTGATTATGATTCAGACATCTCTTTTATATTCAAGAAATCAAATATACTTTTATATTCATAAAATATTCCATCTATTTAAAAGTATTAAATAATAATCAAATAATATTTATTAAATCACAAATATTCAAAGATTATAATCAACAGAATATTATAAACCATATAACCCTAGATAACAACTGATACCATTCTCTTTCATATCCCTTTTTCCATAAAGCATATTCGCTCCATTCATAATCATTTCCACATTCATATTTCATAATCCATATTCATCTCTCTTTAATTCCCAAAATCAGGGAAAATAAATTCTCAGCAATATAGCAACCATAGAATAACATATATATATTCCATGAAATCATTTTACTTTGAAGTTAAATAGTTTTCCAAAGTAAAGGTAAAAGAAATCTTGCCTCGATCTCTAAGTCCCCAGAGGAATGATCCGGTGTTCGTCTCGAGTATCTATAGAAACGAAAAGGATCACCATCAGACTATATTTCACTTAACCACTTAACCCTTATATAGTAATACCCTTGACACATAATATATGTTTAACATAGCCTTCATACTCCAAAAGTTCCAAGAACTTAATCATTTTTAGACTCGATCAAAGTTTCAGTGTTTTTCACCATTTCCCTTAACAACCACACTTAACTGTAAGAATTCTCATAAAATATAAATTTCGAATTTTGACATAAGGTCAACTGGTAATGGCTCTCTGACCACCCTACTACAATATCCCAAAATTTCATAATTTTTAACAATGTTTAAGTATGGTAGTTATGGCCTCAAAGTTGACACAAATACGTTTTCTCGGTTTTCGAACGTCTTTCACTAAAACTCACTTTTCTCCTAAACCGTTCATCAGATTTTAACGTACTTTATATCAAAACGATCTATGAACTAAGCTCTACCCTACCATGGTCACTTAGCACTCTGGACAGTAAGGTACCGTACGGTTTGGTGTCCCAAAAACAGGGCAGTTTGTGATTCTAACAAAAATCGGACATTATAACGGCTATAATTTCATACTTTCCAAAAACAATTCCATCACAACCAAGCCATATAATCATCCACCACTCCATACACATCAGTATTACATCCTCATAAGCCATATAATCAGTGGTGAGGCCTCAATAACATCACCCATCAATCAATCACAATTTATGCTAGCTAACATCACAATAATCACTTTTAACCACACATCATCCATTAACATCACTAAAGCTCACATAATAAAAAGGGGTTAGGGTTTATACCTTCCTTGTAGCTTCAACATCACTTAATAAACCTTGGGTACTCCTTAAACAACCTCAATATAGCTTGAATCAACTAAAGGAACCATGAAAACAAAGTTAACAATTCGGAGTTACTAAACTGCAGCTGAAAGAACATGAAAAACGAAAGCCTTACCTACGTTTTCTGGATGAGGCTTCTTAATGAAAGTTGTAGGGAATCTTAACAGATTTCTAACCATATAAAGAACACAAAATTTGGCTGAGTAACGAAGTCTCTAGAGCGGTTTTACTGGGCTGCTGGAAATCTGGCCGAAAATGATGATAATGGAGGGGGAGAGATTTTTGCTCTTGTTTCTTGATCTTATCTCATCTAAATCTTGGTTTGTCTAGTGTCTTGTGGAAGCTTTGCAAGATATTTGTGATTAAAACCTAGCAAAAGTACTAATTTGCCCCTTAAAACAATTTAGTGGAAAGTGATGTCATGCTAGTGATTTCATAATTCTCTTTTCTTGATTTTCTTTTCTAAATGTAATGCTAGTACTCTTGGTAATTATAATGTGATACAATCCTTGTTATTCTACTAATCTTGGTTTCCAGACTCGTCTAATTGTGGTTCGTTTCGAATATATCTCACTATCCAGTGGTTTTGAAATCGTTTATAAAATCCAAATTCCTTTAGCATTCTCTTAACTTAAAAATCCCTTAGTTTAACTTAAATTCACTAATTCCTCAATATATAATCCCTTTAATATTTCTATGTTCCTTAATATCCAATAAATAGAAGTTCATTCGAGCTCAAAATCCTCAAAATCTAAATTCAGGAATTTCTGAAATCCATCGTCATTTCGAGTCACTTATTTCCTTAGTATATCACTAATATGATTTCTGTTTATTCATTTTCCATTTCCAGTCTAGGGTACCTACACACCCTTTTCCTAAATTCCCCGAGATCATTATTCATTTGGGCACTGTAGCCTTTCTAAAGTTAGGGTTATTACAGTCTTACTCACAATTTGGGGGAGATTGTTAGTCACAGAGGCATGCTTGTATACATCTAATAACAAGCCTAATTGTTTGTAATTCTTTGCATTACTTACATGACCTCTTAACTGAGGGAACCTCTAGTTGTAGAGTTTCTATTTGTTTTGTACTTGTAATAGGCGTCAAATCCTAGTTGTGTAACTGTACTTATAAAGTCAAGAATAATGCTTGAAAGAAGTTCCAAGGTTCATGCCTCAGGCAAGAAGATAAAGACTGTCAAATAATCACAGTGGGGATTTGAAGAAATGAAGAATTTGCCTAAGTACCAATTCGAGAAGTACATTTGTCTATTCGAGAAGTCTAGCGTTCGAGTAGTCAGAGATTCGATATCTGAGAAGACACTGTTCGATATCTCTGAATGAACTATTCGATATCTCATTTGATATCTCAGAGATTTGACATGTCTGATACTCTATTCGAGAACTCAAGAAGTCAACAAGTCAAAGTGGTATTCGAGTTCTCAAAGAGTCAACAAGTCAAAGTTCCATTCGATATCTCGAGGACTCAGAAAGCTATTCGACATCTCAGGGATTCGATAAGTCAAGTGTTCTATTCAACAACTCAAGGAACCCTAGAGAAAAGTGTTATTCGAGAAGTGATTCGATATGTCAATCATACAGTATTCGAGAACTCAGAGTTATCTAATCCTAGTTCTCGAATCAATCACTTAGCCACTTCTCGAATACATTCGTGGAGACAAAATACTGGAGAAATTGTACAAGTCAGAAACCTGCAACAAGCCAATGCACTTTATGGACCACAATCTGTAACGTGCTCTGGAAAGCCTACAAAGAAGCTTGGAGAGATGTAGAAGAGACAAAGGGCTAAAGAAGTGGATCTGAACAGAGCTTTGTAAAGTCAAATCTCTAGCCGATTGGATGTTTACTCAAAAAGGATAGACATACAAGAAAGTAATGTATCCTGTAACCTTATTTATAGTAAGTGAGTTGTATTCATGTTCTATAAGAATACGATCTCACTTCTTTAGTTGTTTAAGTTTTTCATACACATTGTAAGAGGACATCTCTCTGAGAAAAATGAAGCTGAGAATACTACCATTTGTATTCACAGATTGTAGCAAATCTTTATCTAATAAAATATTAGATTAAAATGATATTGTGTCTTGTGTTGCTCTTTATCCGCACCTACACATTTGCACACACAAACACTTATCTTGCTACACTGATTCAAGAACGAGAAAAAGTTCAAAAATCCATTCACCCCCCTCTGTATTCTTTTGTTGTATTCAATCAACAGGTTAACCAAACTACAAATTATACCTCATTTCTCTTATTATAGTATAGTATAGATATATTAAAGATAGTGTTTTTATATGATAAAAAGACCATTTTATTAGATTATGATATTTTAAATCATTTTACTCCAAATTATACTCCCTCCGTCCCCCTCATTGTTTACATTGGAGGGGGACACAGAGACCAAGACAATGCATAAAAAATAAGTAAAGTTAGATGAAAAATGGGTAAAATGGTGGGACCTATCAATATTTAATAATAAATTTGAGATAGTGGAGTAAAGTAGTGGGTGTAATAATGTTTTTTTTATTATTAAATATGAGATAGTGGGGTAAATTAATGAGTGTAATAGTGGGGTAAAATACTATTTATGGTAATGTAAAGAAATGAGAGTGACATCCCAAAATAGTACTCCCTCCGTCCCACCCATTTCTTTACAGTTACTATTTTGGGCCGTCCCATCCATTTCTTTACATTCCAAAAATAGTAAACTTTTAATAATATAAAACACTATTACACCCACTTTCTCAAATCTACTATTAAATATTGATAGGTTCCACTACTTTACCCACTTTTCATCACTTTTCATTAATTTACCTACTTAAATATATATCCTTTATTATAATACCTGAGTCTACCACACGTCAGTTAACCAATAAGAATCGAGGAATTATTTTAGGACCAATCAGAGCTAATTCCTAAATTTTAGACCTTTCCTTATTTACAATCTCACCCTACCTCTTTAACCATGGTTAGTTAACACTTCTAGTTTAAATACAATAATGATTTTGTTAAACATATCCATAAATACCTATTTTTTAAATCAAAAAATATTTGTTAGAAAATCACAATTTTAATTTGAAATCAATCATGATATACCACTATATATAAATTAAATTTCATAATTAATCATTCATTAATCAACCACTCTTTTAATATAAAGCTAGTTGATATGGGCTGAAAGTAAGCCCTAAAGACACATTTAATGTGGCATTTATTAGACCTAGAATGGTCCAAACGTGGGGCCCACCAGATGGGCCCAAACCCTAACTATAATATTAATTTCGTAATTAATATTAGGGGTAATAAACAGCTCAGCAAGTAAGAGTCAAACAAGGATATTACTCTTGCCTGACTTAGCCTCCAAGATACATATTCCAACATGGAAACTGACTCCTACAAGGAAGGGGTCTAGAACCTTCCTCAAGGCGGTGGCTTGCCCACCAAGTCACCTAACCCTACTACGATTTTAGGGCTTCTCAGCCTATATAAAGGGTCTGACCCCTCATTCTCAGAACTACGTTTTCTTGGCTTGATTCTCTAATACAGAGATACGTAGGCATTCTGTGAGGACCGTTTAGTCTCGAACGCAGAAGCAGCCATTAAAGCTTGAAGCTCACAAACCCTAGCCGTCATAATCATAACCTAGTTTTTATTCCACAACATTTGGCGCCGTCTGTGGGAAGAAGACATCAACCATGGTTCAAACACGAAGAACTGCACCAAGCACTACAGGGCCAATTGCAACTGAGGCTCTACCTCTTAGCTCTGCTCCGCCCCTTACTGAACAAGTACCTCCAGCATCCGGGGCTATCGTTCCTCATCAAGTTTCTCAACCTCTAGGGACGACTACCCATGTTGAGAGTACACTACCTCCGATCGTCCACACAGTTCCGGGGACTGACCCCCCTCAGATGGGGATTTCTTCCCTGATTGTAGACCCCAACGACCTTACACGAGGGGTTCAGATCCATACTACGGATCTCCCCATAAGCACCAGTCCAATGTACGGGATGTCTAACTACGGAGCTGGACCAAGTGGTCATGCCCTGTACATTCGAGATCGAGATTATCGCGATTTTTCTGGTCCTTATACAGATGAATCATCTTCTGATGATGATTACGAGCGTGATGAAGCTCCAAGGAGGCGACGTGCAAGTAAAGAACCTATGGGGAGAACTCGAACCATCCATGATGGACTCCCTTCAACAACTGCTGAAAGGATTAAGGCTTATGAAGCCGAGATCTTAAAGTTAAAGGAAGATATGGCCAGGGAGCAAGCCAGATCAAATCAGACTTTGCCACCTCCCACGTCAGGACCAATTCCTTTCATAGATCTGGAGAGGCCTCCAAGGAGGCAAAGAAGGACTACCGTCCCACCTGAAAGAACTACAAGGGTGGAAACCCCTAAGAGCAACCCCAAGGATCTGATGCCACTTGGGGACCCTGATGATCCCACACCGCCGTTCACTGAGGACGTGATGAATGCTCGTATTTCAAAGAAGTTTAAGATGCCAACAATCAAGGCTTATGATGGAATGGGTGATCCTGCCAACCACGTTAGAACGTTCTCAAACGCACTGCTGTTGCAGCCTGCAAGCGACGCTTTGAAGTGTAGGGCTTTCCCTCAAACTTTGTCAGGCATGGCTCAAAGATGGTATAGTCGGCTTCCTGCAAACTCGATTGGCTCTTTTAAGGAGTTGAGCGCTGCCTTTGTGAGTCAATTCATCAGTGGAAGAACGCATGAGAAAAGCTCTGCATCTCTTATGTATGTGGTAGAAGGGAAGAACGAAAGTCTGAGAGACTATCTTAAGAGGTTCACCAAGGAGACTCTGAATATCACTGATCTGGACAATAAGGTTGCAATGGTAGCCTTGGAGCATGGTACCACCGACCTATACTTTAAGAGATCATTGGCAAAGCATCCCCCGGAGAACATGGCTGATCTCCAACGAAGGGCTGATAAGTACATCAAGGCCGAGGATAGCACGAAGAAGGAAGTCACAGTAGGCAATGGTCAGGGGAACAATGATACAAAAAAGCGCAAGCAAGGGCAGGAGTACGATGCTAGGGACAAGTATCCCCGAACTAGCGAGGACTCCGACTATGCCCCTAAGAAGAACCGAAGAAGAGTTTGGGACCAAGATTCAACGACTATGCAAGATTGAATGCTCCTAGGAGTCAGATCTTGTTAGATATTGAGAAAGACAAAGATTTTCGATGGCCGAAGCCACTTAGGGGTGATCCCGCAAAGAGAAACAAGGGTCAGTACTGTAGATTCCACCGCGATGTGGGGCATGATACAGATGATTGCAAGCAACTCGAAGATGAGATCGAGTTCTTGATCCGTAGAGGGAAATTGAGCAACTTCACTAAGGGTGAAGATCGTGTTAATCGAATTAGAGATTATAACAGAAGGGATGACGATCGTGATCGTAATACACAGCCCCGAGGGCCAGTTATCAATATGATCTGGGGAGGCCCGACAGCGGCCGGTACAACTCGAAACTCTCGAAAGGCGTACGCCAGAGAAGTGATACACATCGTGGGAGAGGCCCCGAAGCGGGCTAGGACTGAAATCACACTTGGTTTTGATGATTCTGATCTTGAAGGGGTGAAGTTCCCCCATGACGACCCGTTGGTCATAACTCCTGTAATTGGAAACTCAGAAGTGAAGCGAGTCTTGATAGATAATGGAGCTTCCGTTGACGTTCTATTTCATGATGCATTTGTGAAGATGGGTTACAATGATTCTCAGTTGACCCCAAATAACATGCCTATATATGGATTTAATGGCGTAGGATCTAAAGTTGAAGGGACTATTCAATTGCCTATGACTATTGGACAGGAGCCCAAGAAGGCCACTCAGATGTTGAACTTCCTGGTAATCAAGGCGGTTTCAACGTACAACGTTATCCTCAGAAGGGCTGGACTTCATGCATTCAAGGCTGTTGCCTCAACTTATCATATGAAGATCAAGTTCCCAACCCAGAATGGTGTTGGAGAACATAAAGGCAATCAAAAGATGGCACGAAGCTGTTATGTGTCCGCCCTAAGAGCTGATGGAGTCGGGGGGCAGGTACTCCCAATTGAAGACATGGATGTCCGTAGTGATGATGAACTGCGAGGAAAGCCAGCAGAGGATTTAATACCTGTCCCTCTAGAGCTGAGCGACCCGGAGAAGGTTACATACATAGGAGCATCTCTGAAGGAACCCCTGAAGGGCGAATTGATAGCGTTCTTGCAAGAGAATAGCGATGTGTTTGCTTGGACAGCAGCAGACATGCCAGGGATTGACCCCCAACTTATAACTCACAGATTGAACGTCGATCCTGAACGGAAGAAAATAAAGCAGAAAAAGAGGAATTTTGCTCCTGAAAGGCAAGAGGCCATTAAGCAAGAAGTTGATAAGCTTTTGGAAGCTGGGTTTATTGAGGAGATTCAGTTCCCTGAATGGTTGGCTAATCCCGTCATGGTCAAGAAAGCAAATGGGAAGTGGAGGATGTGTATAGACTTCACTGACTTGAATGATGCATGTCCTAAGGATTGTTTCCCTCTACCAAGGATAGATACGTTGATAGATGCCACAGTTGGGCACGAGATGCTGAGTTTCATGGATGGTTTCAGTGGATACAACCAGATCAAGATGCATAAGGACGACATCCCTAAGGTATCTTTCATAACCGACTTTGGTGTTTTCTGTTATCTTGCTATGGCATTTGTGCTAAAGAATACAGGAGCTACTTACCAACGATTGGTGAATAAAATATTTGCCCATCTAATTGGAAAAACCATGGAGGTCTATATTGATGATATGTTAGTCAAGAGCCTATTCACGGCAGATCATATTAAACACCTCGGAGATGCATTTGAAGTGCTGAGGCACCACAAGATGATGTTGAATCCAGCCAAGTGTGCCTTTGGCATTGGATCTGGGAAGTTTTTAGGACTGATGGTTTCAAAAAGAGGCATTGAGGCCAACCATGACAAGATCAAGGAGATCTTATACATGAAGCCACCACGCTCTATAAGAGATGTGTAGAAGTTGACAGGCCGATTTGCGGCCTTGGGGAGATTCATCTCCAAATCTGGTGATAAATGTTTGCCGTTCTTTCAAGCATTGAAGAAAGTGAAAAATTTTGAGTGGACACCTTAGAGCCAGGAGGTCTTTGAACAATTGAAGAAGTACATGGCCGAAGCCCCGTTGTTGGCTAAACTAGTCCCGGAGAGACTCTCTACCTATACTTGGCAGTATCTGAGCAAGCACTGAGTACCGTTCTCGTTCGAGAAGAAAGCAAGGTTCAGAAACCCATCTACTACGTAAGCAAGGTGTTGCATGGGGCGGAATTGAATTACTCTTCCATTGAAAAGTTTGCATTGGCATTAATCACTGCTTCAAGGAAATTGAGACCGTACTTCCAGGCTCACAAAATCGAAGTCTTGACAGACCAACAGTTGAGAAGCATATTGCACAGTCCGAAAGCAAGTGGAAGATTGATCAAATGGGCTATAGAACTTGGAGAGTTTGATATCAAGTATAAGCCTCGGACAGCCATCAAGGCTCAGGCATTGGCTGACTTCGTGGTTGAATGCACTATTGACAACCAAGAAGTCGGGGGGCAGGAGATGATAACCACCCCTGAGAACGAGGATAAAGGTGAAGAACTTATAACTGGACAGAAGGAATATTGGGTGCTCTATTTTGATGGAGCATCAAAAACAAAATCAAGCCATGCAGGTTTAGTTCTGCAAAGCGCCGATGGGTTCACAGTTGAGTATGCTTTGAAGTTGGATTTTCCTACTACCAACAATGAAGCTGAGTATGAGGCATTGATAGCTGGATTGGGCTTAGCTAGAGTCATGAGGGTCAAGAACCTCAAAGTGTGTGGAGATTCAAGACTGGTGGTCTCGCAAGTGAATGGCGAGTTTGAAGCCAATGATGAGACTATGGCAAAATACCTGAGAGTCGTGAAAGCTGTTATGACTCAGTTTGAGGAATGCTATGTGGAACACATTCCGAGAGAAGAGAACGCTAAGGCCGATGCCTTGTCTAAATTTGTTTCTTCTGAAATTGAGAACTATGCAGGGAGTGTTTACTTCCAAGTCTTGAAGGCCCCGACCATCAATTCTAAGTTGATAGCACCGATTGATATGGGAGGTTGCTGGATTGACCCTATCAAAGCTCACCTCGAGACAGGCTGGCTCCCTGACAATGCCTTGGAGGCACGAAAGCTGTCAGTGAGGGCATTGAGATACGCCTTGATTGAAGGCATCCTCTACAAAAGATCGTTTGTCGTCCCGTACCTGAAGTGCTTGAGGCCCCAAGGGGCAAGAGAAGCCTTGGAGGAAGTTCATGAAGGGATATGTGGGCAACACTTGGGGGGCAGAGCCCTAGCTCACAAGATCACACGACTGGGATTCTATTGGCCAGAGATGTTGGCCGATGCGCAGAATTATGTCAAGAAGTGTGACAGATGTCAAAAGCACGCTCCAATTGTAAGGCAGCCGCCTGAGATGTTAACTTCGATCAATTCTCCCATCTCGTTTGCAATGTGGGGAATGGACATACTAGGTCCTTTCCCTATGGCTTCGGCACAAAGGAAGTTTATGATAGTGGCCATCGACTACTTCACTAAGTGGATTGAGGCTAAGCCCTTAGCCAAGATAACCACCAAACAAATTTCCCAGTTCTTTTGGGAGAGCATCATCTGCAGATAGGGAATCCCCCGAATCCTTGTGACGGATAATGGGACAAAATTCAACAATGAAGAGTTTAAGAAGTACTGCAAGGAGAATGTTATTGAACTTCGCTTTTCTTCAGTAGCTCACCCTGAGGCTAATGGACAAGCTGAGGTAGCAAATTGAATTATCCTTGATGGACTGAAGAAGAGGGTCGGACGATCAAGAAACACTTAGGTGGATGAGTTGCTGCCTATACTTTGGGTATACCACACCACCTACGAAGTGATAACTGAAGCAACCCCGTTTTTGCTGGCTTATGGAGCCAAGGCAGTTGTGCCCCTAGAGATTACACATGCATCGCCAAGAGTGGAAGCATATGATCACGAGACCAATGAAAAAGGCGTGAGGCTCGCCCTCGATCTGATTGACGAGGTTAGGGATGAAGCGAATGCTAGAAACGCAGAGCGTCAGAAGAAAGCATCTTTCCACTGCGACCAAAGGGTTAAGGAGAAGTTCTTTCGACAAGACAACTTGACTCTGAGGAAGATAGAGGCCTCCAGAGTTGGCCAGAAGGGAAGACTATCCCCCAATTGGGAAGGGTCGTATCGAGTCAGGAAGACACCAGGACGAGGATTCTACAGGTTGGAAATCTGGGATGATGAACACATTCCAAGATTAAGGATTGAATCCTTGAACTTCAAATCTCAACACAACATTAATTAAGCCTCGATGGCCAACAAGGCTGTCTGCCTCCAATCGAGCTTGTCGTTTGAGTTTAAGGACTCGAACCAAGAGTTGTCAATCAAGTTGAGACCTAAGAAAGGTTATATGAGCATAAGAAAATAAGGTTGGAAACCTAGAATCAAGCTAAAGGGTTGAAAACCAACAAAGGCATACCAGGCCTAAAGTCATGTGCTAAGGAGCAAGTGAACTACCTGAATGATCAACCGAGAAGGAAGACCTCCTCCATGAGAAACAAAGATGAGGTAAGAACTAAAGAACTTCATCACAAGGATGAGAGTCAAGGGTTGATGATAACCAACAACCATGAATGAACTCAAGGTTCAAGATCAGCTCCTTTTAAGGGGGTCCAGCCGACCAAGACTGATTTTCAGTCCTACACGGACAGTTTTAGATCCTAGATCCATGATAAAAGTTTAAGATCAAGGTCAAGTTCCTTGATCCTGAAGATAACAAAGTCATGAATGGCCAAAATGATGGTTTGAGATTCAGATCAAAGTCTTTGATCCTCAAGATCATGAATGATTTTCACGTTTGGGTTAACTAGCTAGCCAAGAAGCAATCGACCGCGACGCACTAGGAGGGTCAGCCGACCAGGTCCCGGAAGACCAGGTCCCGGCCGACCAACCTATTTTAAGGAGGGTCAGCCGACCAGGTCCCGGAAGACCAGGTCCCGGCCGACCAACCTATTTTAAGGGGGGTCAGCCGACCAGGTCCCGGAAGACCAGGTCCCGGCCGACCAACTTATTTTGGAGGGGTTCAGCCGGCCAGCTTCTGAACCTGGATCCCCCCGGTCCAGGTTCAGTTCTTGGTCCTGGATCCCAACTTTTTCAGCAAATGATTTCGGACATGGTTCTCGACTTTTTCAGCGAATATCAGATGATTATCAATGTTAAAGAGAGGCCAAGGTTAGCCATGAAGGCCAAGATGAGTCATGAAGGCGAAAGTTAGCCATGAAGTCACAAACGACCAAACTGACGATTCGTAATCAAGATCAAGATTCTGGATCCTTAGGACCATGGATGGTTTCTGATCCTGGATCCACACTCTCTATTAAAATCAAGAAGGAGTCTAAGTTCAAGTTTTTTAGGCCAATTATTGACTAGTTAGCCCTAGAAGAGGAATTTCAGCCAACCAAGTCCCGGAAGACCAGCTTCTGGCCGACCAGCTCCCCTGGAGGAGGGCCAGCCGACCAGCTTCTGGCCGACCAGGTCTCAGCCGACCAGCTTTTGGCCGACCAGCTCATTTTCAGGGGGTCCAGCCGACCAGCTTCTGAACCTGGATCCCCCCGGTCCAGGTTCAGTTCTTGGTCCTGGATCCCTACTTTTTCAGTGAACTTTTAAACCTAAATCTCGACTTTTTCAGCAAATCTTGGATGATTGTTAATGATGAAAAGAGATTGAGATTAGCACAGTTTAGTGCCGATTAGCACCGTTTAGTGCTGTTTAAGCACTGATTAGTGCCGGTTAGCACTGTTTAGCGCCGATTAGTGCCGTTAGTGCCATTTGATGCCACCTAACATTGTTTAACACTGTTTAAACATTGTTTAAGGCTGATTAGCGCTGTGTAGTGCCGTTTAACACTGATTAGTGTCGTTCAACGTCATCGTAAATGCGTCGGTCGCTCCACGCTTTACATCAAGATGATATTGTTGAAAATACTCGCGTAAGAGCAATAAACCCTGACCCAAGTCTCGAATAAGGCCGTTATAACTTCAAGGAAAACCTGATCAGTTTTCCTAGAAGTTGGGGGGCAAATGATATGGGCTGAAAGTAAGCCCTAAAGACACATTTAATGTGGCATTTATTAGACCTAGAATGGTCCAAACGTGGGGCCCACCAGATGGGCCCAAACCCTAACTATAATATTAATTTCGTAATTAATATTAGGGGTAATAAACAGCTCAGCAAGTAAGAGTCAAACAAGGATATTACTCTTGCCTGACTTAGCCTCTAAGATACATATTCCAACATGGAAACTGACTCCTACAAGGAAGGGGTCTAGAACCTTCCTCAAGGCGGTGGCTTGCCCACCAAGTCACCTAACCCTACTACGATTTTAGGGCTTCTCAGCCTATATAAAGGGTCTGACCCCTCATTCTCAGAACTACGTTTTCTTGGCTTGATTCTCTAATACAGAGATACGTAGGCATTCTGTGAGGACCGTTTAGTCTCGAACGCAGAAGCAGCCATTAAAGCTTGAAGCTCACAAACCCTAGCCGTCATAATCATAACCTAGTTTTTATTCCACAACACTAGTCACAATCATATTATCATACATTATAAATTGATTTTTATAATATATATATTGTACAATTATAATCGATATTAAAAAATTATAATCTAACTTATCTAAAAATTTGAAAAAATTGAATTTGAAATAAGATTTTAAATAACTTGGATAAATCCATACCTTCAAAATTTTGATTTTTTTATAAGCTCAAAAATATATTTATTCATAATTTGTTAATAAAATTAATTAATAAATGCATATAAGCCAACACTACAAAATCGGATTTGAACAAATTTTAAATAGCTAGGATAAAATCCATATCTTCAAAAACTCGATTTTTTGAAAGGTTCAAAAATATATTTATTCAGAATTTGTTAATAAAATAATTAATAAATTCGTATAAATGAATTTAAATACAATAGTGATTTTATTAAACATATCCATAAATACATATTTTTTAAATAAAAAAATTTACTAGAAAATCACAATTTTAATTTGAAATCAATCACGATATACTATTATATATTTTAAATTAAATTTCATAATTAATTATTCATGAATTAACCACTCTTTTAATATAAAGTCAATCACAATCATATTATCATATGATTTTTATATTATATATTGTATAATTATAATCGATATTAAATAATTATAATCTAACTTAACTAAAAATCTGAAAAAAATCGGATTTGAAATCAGATTTTAAATAACTTGGATAAAATCCATACCTTCAAAATTTTGATTTTTTTATAATATCAAAAATATATTTATTCATAATTTGTTAATAAAATTAATTAATAAATGCATATAAGCCAACACTACAAAATTGGATTTGAAGAAATTTTAAATAACTTGGATAAAATTCATATCATTCAAAAACTCGATTTTTTAAAAGGTTCAAAAATATATTTATTCACAATTTGTTAATAAAGTAATTAATAAATTCATATAAACGAACAATACATATATTTTAATTATTTTAATTATTAGATATACGCTATAAGGATATTATATTATTATTGGTTGGTGGATAAATTACCAATCAAAAAATTAAAATTATTTTAGAAGCAATCAGAATTTACTTCTAAACTTTAAATCAATCAATCATATACAAAATTTTTATTATTTACCATACTTATTCTAATTTACTAATCGCGGTTAAATTAAATTTAAATATAAAATATATTGATTTAATAACTTCGCATATCACATGGTTTTTAATTTTAAAAAATTTCTACTAACCGTAAATATTATTTTCTATAAATCCACATAATAGTATATTACATATGGTTATATATCTTTTAGTTATGAATTGTTTTTGAACATCTTTTATTATGATAAAGGATACTCGAATCTAACATGTATTAGTTAACCAATCACAATATTGTGAATTATTTTAACATCAATCAGAATCTATTAAATTTAAATCAATTAAATCTAAACCGCTTATTCCCCATAAGACTTAGCAAACTTTGATAAACTAAGTGTATGCATCAATTTTTCTCATGGCTAAATCATATCAATTTCGGTTAAGGTACTACTTTATATCTTTTTATTATATGGCATTCTATACTTGGATAGATTATCTTTTTATTTCAATTGTATATATGTATTATATGTGTCGTGTTTTAATTGTCCAATAAATTCAATAGAAAAACGTTTCTGATAAAAAAAATAGAAAACGATTTAGGTTATCATCATCCCCGATCCGGATTCTATCAGAGAGACTTCCCATTAGAATATTCAGTAGCAAACTTCAATAATTCAACGACTTACTAAATTGTAGGCATCAATACTTATCACATTATACTGATTTGTTTACATTATTAGGTATGCCTATAGATAAATGTTTTTTACAGTGTTGGGTTGTCAATGTTATTCAGTGATTACTTAACAATTTTATTCTAATACAATAATTATTTAATTTAAAATTTTATTCATTAATACATGAATCTATTATATTTATAATAGATATTTTGATATCTCAAACTTTCAATTCAAAATCATAAGGTACAATTAAAGTCATGAATTAAAAATTATTAACAATATAAAACTATTTACCACACTATTCTAAATACACATTCAAAATTTAAGTTATGTAAAGTAATAAATAATTCAGTCATAAAAAAAGCTAATTAACCAATTAAAATGTTCGAATGAATTTTAAACCAATCATCTTTAAACATTTTAATTACGAAATTTTTTAACTATGGAATAATTAACGGGGGAAAAAAAATTAACCTAACAATATATTTGAGTTAGTCAAAATATTAAATATATTCTTAAATAGTACTTTGCATTATTTGTTGTATAAATTATCAATCTAAAAATAAAAAATATTACAGAGTCAATGAAAATATTGTTAGTGAATATTTCCATAATAAATTGGTCAATTTAGCACAAATTTTCTTATAAATCACTATGTATTTATTGATAATTAATTGATCAATAAAAGGACATATGTCATACACAAAAATAATCAAACCTGCAAAAATCATCAATAAAAGGGCATACAACATCTACAAAAACAATTAAAATTGAACAAACACATAGTAAATTATATCACTAATTTTCTTTATCCAATCATTGAACAGATCTTCAATTATGGTACATCTCTATCTTATGTCACTAAATTATACAGTGTTTTCGGCGAGATAATCTAACAATTTGTTATAAACGTGAGGAGTATGTATATCTGATTTATCATAACGTATTCAAACAACCACCAGAACTATGATTCTATACTATCCAAATCAATGAACTAATATAACAAAATCTAATATATAGGTAGACAAAATCCACGAACAGGATATTAGCTTTCAGTAAAGAGAGATATTTAGTGAAAGTCAAAGTAAAATCAAGGAAAAGAAAATAAGGCTTATCATTTACAAGGAGTTATTACAAAATCTAATATTTTGGTAGATAAAATCCACCAACAGGCAACGGGGTAATAGACTCTCAATGATATTTATATTGAAAAATAAAGAAAAATCAATATAAAAATTTTAAAAAAAACTTAAAAAATTGATATCAACTTCTAAACTTTAGTTTAGCATCTTTTGGGAAAGGGGAAGAGAGAGAGAGAGCAGCAACTATGGTTTTTGTTATAAAATTATTAATAATGATAAATAAAAAGGTTGATACACTTAAAATTATATATTGTTTTTGATAAAAGAGTGCCTTTTTGAATTTTGTATTCTTGAATTAAAGTAATAGTATCAATTCCCATATCTTAACCTAAGAGCATATATTGAATTTGCTTGGTTGGTTGACTACATTTTTTTTATATCAAGAAAACATAAAAAATGGCTAATAAAACTAAATAACTTGGTAGAAAGATTCTACACAAATAGAGATATTTGTTAACGAGAAATAAGAAAAACAATAAAAAGTAGGGTTTTATTTTGTTTGGGAGAGTTTACCCCATGCATGTTACTCTTAGTTTTGTTTTGTAACATCTCAATGTTGTTCTAAGACATATAATTATATATTTACATAACTTGGATACATAGTAATATTTCATATAATTGTCTCTGTTCTAAAAATTGGTGATTAGTCACGATTAATCACCGATTAATCCATGTTCCATGGGTTACCGAACTGATTAATAATCCGATTATTCGATTAATCATTTCGATTAATCCCCAAATACCCGATTAATCCCTGATTAATCCCTGGACAGTGCCTCTACCTATTAAGTCTGATTCCCGCTTTTTACAACACTGATTAATTGTTATATTTTTTCTATTCGCGTATTTCCTTTCATTTCGTGTACAAGAAAAAAATTGTGTAATTTAGTTTCATTTTGTGTTCTAATTTTGGGTATACGATTTAATATCATGTCATTTTCGTTCAAGACCCTAAAGTACATGACATGAATTTCTTCTTATATATGTAGGAAAAATATATTCACTGTTAAAGGAAAATGAATTTCATGTTATTTAACCCAAAATCTGAATTACATGGACACATATATAACAATGTGATTATGTGTTTATATATTACACACTTGATTTCAATTTTATGGACAATAACTTATTTTCACAAGTTTGTCAAATTAAAAAAAGATAGGTGATACTCATTTTCTTATGTCTTACTTTAAGAATAAAAGAAAACTAAAATTTATTATTCCATGTTTTACTAGAAAAGAATATAAAACCAAAATACAAACTTCCAAACTGAAAATGTACATTTTAAGTTTTCTTTAAAAATAAGCTAAGGGCAATAACCATAAAATCTAACAATTATATGTTACTCTAAGAGCACGATATATTGAATTTGTTTGGTTAGTTGATAATTTTTTTTATTGTAAATCAATTCATTAATAAAAAGGACATATAATTTGTAAAAATGATATTGAACAATCACATAGCAAACTAGATTAGATGAAAGTTTCTATTATTATAACTACGTTCGTTTCATATATCTTGCACAGTAGATATCCTTTCTCATATCGCTGAAACAGGCAACCTTTTTTTTGATAGATAGTCTAATGATTTATTGGAGTCGTGAGGATTAAGTTTCTACACATTTTTAATATGTAATCGAAAAATTAACCACGATCATACAAATATTTTCAATAAATTAATATAATAAATATTTTAAGGATTCGATATTTAATAAATATACCGAATTCTCAGAATATGAGTGAAAAATTTGTTAACATGATACGTAGAAATATTCTCTAACAAAGGGAGAAATAAAATGAAAGCTAAATTTTAAAAAAAAACAATAAAGAGGAATTTTGAACTTTTCAACGGGGGTTGTATTTGTTTTGATGATTGGTTCATAATATTACTATTAATTCAATTGGTATGAATTCACAGATAAGTAATTTTATACTTACGTTAATTAATATTCCAATAAAATTATATATTTTTCTAAATAAAAATTAAAATAATAGATTTATATTAATTTATTAATACAATTTATCGGTTGGTTCGTAGCACGGGTATATATTGGTCTCCGTGCCCACCAAGAATGTAAACATACTGACATCAACTGTAATTATAGGGAAAGCCTATTTTCAGAGCAGAAACTTAATTTTCAGAGCAAGACCATGTGAAAAGACCAAACTGCCCCTACTTTTGTGAATGCAGGGGGTACTATTGGTTTTAAAGCAGGGGCAGTTTGGTCTTTTCACATGATCCTGCTCTGGAAATTAAATTTCTGCTCTGAAAATAGGATTTCCCCAATTACAGTAGAACCTCGATAAATGAATGTTCGATAAATGAATAACCTCGTCTAATGAATAAATTTCTTCGGTCCCAATTTGGTCCAATGGGCTTAACGAATAACCTCGCTTAATGCATTAACAAATAAATACAAATGAAGTTTTTATAGACCCTATGTAAATATAAATGAATAATTACTATATTTTTAATAATATATTTTTATTTATATAATATATCATGAATACATTTCACCGATGATTAATTTTCAAACACATTAATAAGTCATATTTTTCCGAAAAATGCCTCCAAAGTTGATTGTTTCTTTCCTCCCCAAAATGCATATGATCCTTGATTTTGTGTAAAGCATGCACCACTTTTGGAATTTTTTGATCATGTTGCATCAGGTAATTTTGTATAGTGACAATAGCTTGAAAAACTTATCTTGAGGACACTTGTGGTATGTTGATACTATCATCGGGTTCGGGATCATTTGCCTCACTATTTATAAACTTTGTAAAAGTTTCAAAATTTGCATAAAAGTTATAACTACCGTGAGTTCCAGGTACATTTGAACTTAATATATACAAAATGATATAATTACAAAAAAGATCTAAAAATATCATCTAAATGAATTATTATTCATTTATCAATAAATAAATATTATATTCATTAATCGATAAATAAATAATCGCGGCAAATGAATATTTTTTTTTGTAACAAAGATATTCATTTATCGAAGTCGTTATACTGTATATAGAAATGAATATAGAAATGAGAGGGATGGAGAGCAGTAATAGAAAGGATCGATACGGGCCGGTAGACGAGTAGTACAAATTAGTTAGGGGTTATTGAAAAGGGAAATAATGACATAAATAACACAAGTTTTTAAAAACTTAATCCAAATAACACTTTTTGGTATTCCAGTAACAGGATGTTGATAAAAAAAGTATTATTGGCCATTACCCTTGAAAAGGGGTACAGAAGTTTGGGGTAAGCGTGGAGGAGTCTAAGGATGGATATTACAGCTTCCCAGATAATAGCGAAGCTGAATCTGAAAGCCCATCCAGAAGGTGGGTTTTTCACAGAGACCTTCAGGGACAATTCCATCATCCTCTCCACTTCTCAACTTCCTTCTCAATGTAATCCCCTTCCTATACTCTCTCTCTCTATCTCTCTCTCTCTCTCTCTCTCTCTCTCTCTCTCTATCTCTCTCTCTCTCTCTCTCTCTCTAGTATCACTTTGTTCCTTAGGAGCTATGAATGTGTATTTTTTTTTAATTGGTCATAGGAGTTGGATCAAATTTAACCACATTAAAATGAGGGTCATTAAGGTTGTAACACATTCATAACTAGGGCTTAACAATCCAATTATCTCAATTTTATTCAATTGCATCGATCCATCCGTGATTCACTGTTCCGCCATTAGAGTATACATTTTCGTAGGGGTTAAACATTAAACTTAGTATTTAAAGTATGGTACCTTAGTGGTTCTCATTTTGTTGGGGTTGTACCTGAACCGTAGTGATATTTGCCCACTCTGAAAGGGGATGGAGGGACTTAATTATAGTCTTTGTTAATCTGATAATCATATTTGACTAGAACGGTTTACATTAAACATTAAATTTTCGACTTTTTTTTGTTGAATACTATTTTAATATAGTTAGTTCTCGTGCTAATAAATTAGTTCTCTACTAAATCGTATCTCTTGAAATATATAGTCTATTAACATCTGTTTATTTTTAATTTATTTTTTTGGATTAAAACTTTGTTTTAAAGTTACAGGTTTCTTCCCAAACTACTAGCTAAGGTGAACAACAGCAAAAATTAAATTAACCAACTGCATCCTGTGTCTATCTGGAAGTGTTTGGGAGAACTTATTTTCCAGAATAAGTCAACTTATTTTAAGACATTAAGTCAGAGATTCCTAACTTTTTTCTGAAAAAGTTAACTTTTTTTGCAACTTATAGAATCTCAAACATACATTAAATACTTGTATTAAAAAAAAAATTCAAAATATGAAATTTTTACACTTATTTTAAGTGTTGGCCAAACAGGCCCAAATGTAATCAAATAATTGTAAAACAAGAGCAGGGTTAGCAATAACAGGAAAATAATATATAATGAAAAGTCTGATATGTGCCAAGTTCCCTCTACATTTTTTTTTGGTTCAGTATATTATATTCACTCCTTTTTCTTTTAGTTTGTAATTGTTAATTTGTTGTATTGATGAAATGCAAACTTCAGACAAACAAGTAATTGAGAGTGTTACTGTATGACCAAATGATCATGTTATCAATATGTATGTTTCGGCACTCTTGTTTCTGTTTAAGGGTAGTCATTGATTACACTACAGAAGAAAATGTTTCTGGTACTACTGCTACAGAGCACAAAGACTATTAAGATGGCATTGCGTTGAAGTTCTGAAACTATTATTGTAGTTTAGAATATCCAAAGCTCAGATATTATATCATATGTACCGATATATAGGGAAATAGTTCATGTTTCTATTGGTGCAAATTTTGAATCTCGTACTTTCAAATTGTATTCAATTGTGTACAACCGTACACAAATAAAGTTCTAGACTCTTGGCTCGGGATATACTATATCGAAAACAGACTATGCTGTTGGTAATCTCCCTACTGATGTCACGTCTTTGCAGATAAGGTTGATCGTGCTGTCAGTACAAACATATACTTTTTGATGCCATCTGGGAGTGTGTCTCACCTCCACCGTATTCCATGTTCAGAAACCTGGAATTTTTATTTGGGAGAACCCCTTACGGTATGAATCAGCTTCCATTTTAATAGATTGTTGCAGATTATAAAAATTAACTGCAATGGCAACTAACTTCATATGGCCTTAAGATATTTGTTTATTTGGATTTGAACTGTATGACATCAACAACAATGCCAAGAACTGCATCTTATGAAGTCCAGTGTTAAATTGTCACATTTACTGTAGTGAATTCAACTTTAGCCAGAAAGCTGCTCATTGATTAGGTTGTTTACCAGGATTCGATGTTGTAGAAAAGATAATGCTGACTTCAAATTCAGTAAGTTTTCCATAGGACAGAACAGTAAAGACATTTTCCGTAAAAATAGTACTTCGTGTAGTACATGACCCTTGCACTTATGTTCTGTGTATTGGTAGTGGCTGGCAATAGATGTTCATGGAACAAAGAAACATAAAGTTGTTCTTCTAAATCAATTTCTTTCAGGTAGTGGAGATGAATGAGGCAGATGGCAGTGTTAAGTTAACAAACCTCGGATCTGAAATTATACAAGAGAACCAACTATTCCAGTATACAGTGCCACCAAATGTGTGGTTTGGTGCATTTCCAGCTAAGGACTTCAACATTACAACAGATAGCACTGTTGAGAAAAATCCACCAAGAGATGCCGAGAAGCACTTTTCCCTTGTTGGATGCACATGTGCTCCAGCCTTTGAGTTTGTCGACTTTGAGCTTGCAAAATATTCTGGTCTCATTTCACGATTCCCTGCTCATAAGGCCCTCATTTCATTACTAACCCTCCCCGGGTAATGTGAGATTCTTTAATGTTGTTTCTGGTGTTGCTCTGAGTTTTCAATGAACACAACTTTATCTGTTGTATTGTCACATCTATAAGAAAACTTTTTGTACAATTACAGAATAGCCTTTTAAGCAAACTTGAGTGCTATCTATTCTTGGCTATCCCCTTATATACTTAATCCTGCTTGTGCGTTCTCCTCGCCATACTGGTCATGTAGTGAGGAATTTGGATTCCGAAACGGTAATTGCAATTAGAATGCTGTTTCCAAACTTTTTGTCTGTACTTGACTACCTCAAATTCTGATTATGGAAGCAACAGAAAGGGAACCAAAAATTTTCATGCTCTTTACTTTGTTGCTCAAAGCTCTTTGAAGAATATTGAGTATCATTTGCATGTTTGTAATAGAACATGTTTGTCCTTGAAGCTTATATTTGCACTAGTTACACAATTTATGACTAATGTTATTGCTTCTTATATTATAAATAAAAAAATGAAGTGTAGTGTTAGATATCATTCTTTTCTTTTAGCAGTTTTAAATTTTAACATTTGGAATTGTAGAGCATAAAAATGTTCAGTCAGCAACATTGTTGTAGTGTTATAGTTGTATTCTACCTTGCTCATTGTTATGGTATGTACTAAATAAATTAACTTTACAAAAGGATATGCATTAATTAAATTAATAACTGCAGGATGTCAAAAGCTACTAGGGCTGATTATTCGGTTATATCCGAACCGAATTACCGAAAACCGAAATAACCGAAATACCGAATAAGCTCAAAACCATAACCGATTAGTAAACCGAAATAATTTCGGATATTTTACCGAACCGAAATTTTTTATTCGGTTAAAACCGAATACCGATTTAATTAACCGAATTAGAAAAAAAAATCAGTTTTCTAGAAATTCATAATAAAATCTCAGGCAGCAACTAAAATGTCATCTAAAATGTTCTAGAGATATAGCAGCTTCAACATCTGGATTATCCTGTTTAGTTCCAGGTACCATAATATCGGTTTCAGAGAAAGGTAGATTCAGAGACTGACTGTAATTATGGTGAAAATTGGCAATGTGTTCATGTTTACTGTCTAAATGAGTTTGTGAAGAACTCAAACATATTTTCAATATAGAGGTACTGAAGTCTGGAGGTTTTGATGGTTGAAGTCCCAATAGTCCACCATTCGTCCAAAAGTTTGTTCCAGTAACACGAGAAGGCACTGACGGAGACTCTTGTGACCCATAATCACTGCTTAAGACTGTACTCTTTAAATCCTGTAAAATTGGTTCCCTTGAGCCAAAAGGGTTACTGGGTTATTTACTTATTTCGGTTAAATATCATCTATCTATATATATATATATATATATATATATATATATATATGAAGCCGGACCAGAGCCACGGGTGGATATCCACCAACGGCAATGTAACATTGCGCCTGGGGCAATGTTACATTGCGCCAGGTCTGGTTGAAAAATATGGCTGGAGATTTGTTACATTGCGCCTAGTGCAATGTGACAATGCACCCAGCGCAATGTGACATTTCATCTGGCGCAATGTAACAATGCTTCAGGCGCAATGTTTCAATACCCCGGGCATATTTTTGTTTTTATTTTAATATAATGTTAACTTAATGTTATAATGTTTTTTTATATGATTTCAAAACAAATCTTAGTAACCGCAACTAATTACTATATTACAAATATGTTTAAATTATTTAAAAAATGAAATATATTAATTACAAATATAATGTTAACCATCGTTTGCTTTTCAACGAGGGTTACCTCTAGTTTTTACATTTAAATTTATGTTTATTTAATTTAAGGATACAAAATACAAAATAAAACTCTAACTGAATGATAAGGTCTCAATAAGAGTTATTAACTTCTTCTGTATGAACTATCATCTATATTACTACTATCGTTTGTTTTTCAACGAAGCGGTACCTCTACTGTGTACATATTAACTTACGTTTATTAAACTTAAGGATACAAAATACAAAATAAAACTCTAACTGAATGATAAGGTCTCAATAATATGTTAAGAGTTATTTTAACTTCTTAAGAATGAACTATCATCTAACTATCATCTATATTACTACTATCGTTTGTTTTTCAACGAAGCGGTACCTCTACTGTGTACATATCAATCGCAATGTTTATTAAACTTAAGGATACAAAATACAAAATAAAACTCTAACTGAATAATAAGGTCTCAATATATGTTAAGAGTTATTTTAACTTCTTAAGAATGAACTATCATCATCTATATTACTACTATCGTCTGTTTTTCAACGAAGCGGTACCTCTACTTTGTACATATCAACTTACGATTATTAAGATACAAATTACAAAACAGAACTCTAACTTAATTGATAAGGTCATAGTTGCATAACAGATACATTCAAACAAAATTCACAACTAAATATTCAAATTAAGTTAAGTGAACTAAATTAAGTATTTGTAATGCGATAATAATGATATTTTTAATTTTAAATAATTAAATATACATTAAAAACAATGGAGCAATGTTTCATTGTGCCTAGTGTAATGAAACAATGCGCCAGATGCATTTGGCGCAATGATACATTGTTGTCCGGCGCAATGAAACATTGCGCCTTATTCCATTGGCGCATTGAAACAATGCGCCTGTTTCGTAGATATCTTTTATTTATCTAGGTTGGTGGTGGTGGGTGGCTAGAATGGGGCACTGTTTCATTGATCCAGAAAACAGAAAAACACCTGGACCCCTTAACTCACTTTACTACTTTACACTTTATTACTTTAATCTTTCTAAATCTAAATTCTTCAAACAATGAATTCTCTCATTCTTCAATCCATTCTCTTTCTCTCAACCGTGAACTCTCACTACCATCACTTTCTAAATCAATGTTCTTCCAAATCCTTAAATTCTCCCACTCTTCCAATATTCTCCCATTCTCCCAACATACTTAAAAATTTTCCATTCTCATAACATCGTTAAAAAAAATATCTTTTAAGGTTTCAAAGTGCAATTTTGCTTATCATTTGGAGGTCAAATATTATCAGAAAAAGGTTAGTTTTTATGGCAACATATTTATTTAATGATTTTAGTTCATCTAGTGAGGAGCATAATGATTATGATTATGAAGTTACTACGCCCGCTAGAAAAAATCCGGTTTCTCGAAAATTATTTATTGATGAAATAATAGATGTCGATGACTATGATAATGTGGGTAAAGAAAAGATGAATGTGGATGATGATGATGATGCGGGAAAAAATGATGTTAATAAAGGTAAAAATAAGGTGAATGTAGAAAATGATGGTGAAGATTATAATGAAGATGATGGTGATATTAATATCGGAAACGAAAATTGTGGGTTTACATTTCCGAATATTAATGATGTTGTGCCTAGTGTTGGTATGATTTTTGACACATTAGATGAGGCGACAAAATTTTATAGGGATTATGGTCGAAGTGTCGGATTCGAGATAATAATTAGGAATACGCATAATCATTTAGGAACTAAGGATCCATCATCCCGATTTTTTATTTGTCGGAAGGGTGGAAGAACAAAACCACTGAATTTAATGGGTCGTGATAAAGGAAAACGTATTAGAGATGTAATTCCACGAACAAATTGTCAAGCCCGCATGTGCGTAGTTCATAAAGTGCAAACAAATAAATGGATTATAAGTTCGGTCGTATTGAAACACAATCATGCTATGGTGACACCGGATAAGGTTCAATTTTTTCAAAGGTCACAAAACATAGATCCAATCACTAAATCAATTATTGAGTCGTTTAACAAATCCGGCATCGAGACGGCAAAAGTGATGAAATATCTAAGCGAGACATGTGGCGGTGTTGAAAATCTTGGTTTCTCCCCACAAGACGTGCGTAATGTCATACGTGACATTCGACGCCGGGTATTTGATTTAGGAGATGCGGAGTGTGGTTTGGTCTTACTTCAGGAATTAGAACAAGAAACTAATTTTGGCAAATTTTTCTATCGAGTTGATGTGGACGAGGAGAATCGTGTTAGGGGTTTGGTATGGGTAGATCCTCGATCCATGAATGCATACAAAAATTTTGGTGAAGTGGTTACGTTCGACTCGACTTATCGGACGAATAGGTATTGTATGCCTTTCATACCCATTACGGGGGTAAATCACCACTACCAAAATATTTTGTTTGGATTTGCACTCATAAGGGATGAAAAAGAGCCATCTTATAAGTGGGTTTTAAAAACGTGGTTGGAGGCCGTTGACAACAAACCGCCCGTGACAATTATCACCGATCAAGACCTCGCTTTGAGTAATGCTATTGCTGAGATTATGCCACATACAAAGCATACATATTGTACATGGCATATAAGTAATAAGTTTCCTGAGAAGTTGTCTAATTTGTACACCAACTATCCGGATTTCAAATCGGATTTCAATGCATGTGTGTACAAGTCGTTGTCACCAACGGAATTCGAAGGTAAGTGGGAGGAATTGGTCGAGAAGTACCAACTTGAGGATCATGTTTGGTTAAAACAAATGTATGTTATTAGAGATCAATGGATCAGTGCTTACACGAGAAATTATTTTTCCGCCGGTATGACCACTACCTCAAGGAGCGAGTCTATGAATGCTTTTTTTGATGAATATGTGCAAGCATCTACCGGTTTGAAAGAATTCATCGAAAATTCACAAAAGGCTTTGGAGACACAATATCTTAAGGAGGTTAAATGTGATTTCGACACCGAGGAAACCGAAAGAAGACTAGTATTGCACTCGTCCTTGGAAATTCATGCATCCGAAGTTTACACCAAGGAAATGTTTAAACAATTTCAAAAGGAGCTTTTAAAAAGTCAATCTTATGTCGTGAAGAAAGCTAAAGGGTTGGGATGTTACTTGTTTAAAATGTATTTGGTGGAGAAGTCTACCGTACCGGAGAATCGTAGAAGAAGTTATCAATTGACGGTTCATATCGACCAAAGGATTGAATGTGCTTGTAAAAAGTTTGAACATTCCGGAATGATTTGTAGACACATGATCCGTTACCTCGACAAAATTTGCTCATTTGGAGATATTGTACCTGGGGCAATGAAACATTGCAACTTGTAGCAATGAAACATTGTAATCCAGGGCATTGTTACATTGCACCTGGCGCAATGACACATTGCGACCAAGCGCAATGTAACAATGCACCGGCGCAATGTTACATTGCGCCTGGTGGTTAGCATTCCAGATCCACCCGTGGCTGTGGAAGGGCACCTATATATATATATATATATATATATATATATATATATATAATATTATTTTTTATATATTCCGGTAATTTTGGTTATTTTGGTTATTTGGTAAAAAAACCGAAATAACCGAAATACCGAATAACACAAAAAACCATACCCGAATTAGAACCGAAATATTTCGGTTCGATTAACCGAAATATTTCGGTTCGGTATTCGGTTAACCGAACCGAATGCTCAGCCCTAGTTGCTACTATTAAATTACTTCTATCTCTCCTTTCTGCTCCCGGCTCCTTTTTAGAGCAAGTTCAATGCAAAATAGCTATACCTATTGTTATAATTTGGAATCAAAAAGTGTTTTTACTTTTTAATGTTAGAATAGAATTTCAATTCCAATGCTAGTTGCATTTTGCATCCAAATAGTTCCAAATTTAACTAAATTTTCTCTCTCTCTCTCTCTCTCCCTCCCTCTCTCCTTCTCTCTCTCTCTCTCTCTCATAACTTTCATTTAAAATACACCAACATTCAACTCATAAATAGTTAAATGATGGTGTGGCATGAATGCATTCTTGGTTTCAAATTTAGAACCAAGTATGCATTTATGCATATTTGCATTCAACTATAGCACCCCTTTGAAGTTGAGTGTTTTAGCACTTGGTGCTATAACATAGTAATAGAACCAAGGATAGCATTGCATTGGACTTGTTCTAACACTATTATTTCGCCACCAACTTGCAATAACAATTTCACGCCACAGAATGACTACAAACTTCTTTTGTATGATTGGATCTGATTGCGGAACGTGTTTAACGTGACAACCTAAGAGCGAATACACAATATCCGTCTGACAGTTAATCTCTGAATCTGCAAATGGACGTATGTGTTAAGTGCAAATAACATTCATGGCATTACGAGCTTCAGGCAGTATAGGGATATATACTTTCCAACAAAAAGGCAAATCATGACTTTCTACATTGATGAGAAAGAAGTGAAGGAATCTGTGTTTTCAGATGAATGATGCTACATCTCTAGAACGATGACTGCAACAACAAGAACCGATTAATCAGTTTATCGTAATTCGTAACATAATAGTATAGCATCTGTCATTTTAAATTGAAGGGTAATTAGCAACTATTAGTAAAAACTTACATTCTGAATATGTATTAACCCATCTACTTGCGTCATTGGCCTCCACATACATTTCATCTTTACTATCAGTATCATTGTGAGCCAGCAAAATTATTATTTCCTGAACATTTGTTTGCAGTTGTAACTACCTTTGGGATCAAATTTTTGGATATATCTTTTTGCTCAAGATAGTCCTTAGTATCTATATGTTAGAGGCCCATCTCCTTAATGGGCCGAACCTATGATCTGAAGCCCAAAGTTCGTTCAGCCCATTTCTTTTACAACGGTCCGGTCAGTTCAGATAACCTCAGAACGTGGGACACGTGACTCCACAACCCCCCACTCTTCGGTAACCGCTCGGAATAAGGGAATAAGGTTTGATTAAACTGTTTTTGATATTCATTCACAAGAGGAGACAAAAAACACACACTCTCTGCGTTCAATATTACCTTACAAAAACCAGTAAACTTATTCTTATGCCGGAGGTGAATCGGGGGGTCAATCCCTCGCATTCTTCTCATTTGCAGGTCCGACCGAAGCAAGACTGTACGGATTTCTGGTTGTAACATTTGGTTCCGTCTGTGGGAACGTAGAGATACGTTTTGTGTTGAGTTCTATAGTCAATCATGACGAATGAAACCGAGATACCAATAGCTGATGATAGTACCGTGGCTGGAAACAGCCGCACCACTCCTCCCATTACCCCAAGGTTTCTAACTTTTGATGAGGAGGGGGAGATACCGTCCCCCGAAGAGCAACGAGAAATACTCATGAAATGGCGAGAGGAGCAAAAGGCCAAGGGGAGGCGGAAGGAGATGGAAAAAGAAAAAAGCAGCAGGGAGGCCGAACGTCTGGCCAAGAAGAGGGAGGCCGACCGTTTGAGGCTAGAAGCCCTAAAGCTCCAAAGGGAAGAGATCGAATTACAAGAGAAGGCACTCCGAGAGGCTCTAGAAGCCCAAGACACGGAGCTGGATGACCGAAGGGATAAGAGGCCGAGGGCTAGAAATGATGAAGATGAGTCAGGGAACTCTGAATCAAATTCTAGGAGAACCCGGTCGAAGGTAGTGTATTCCTCTGATTCGGAGGAAGAAGGTCCACATAAGGATGACCGTATCCGTAGGATCGAGAAGTCTATGTTTGAAGAAAGAAGGGTCAGCCACGAGCCAGTGGTGACTGAAGATGATGAGCAGTTTCGACCTCCTCCGGGAAGGCAGTTTCCAAAGATGAACAAGTTCAATGGAAAGGGAGACCCCGAAGACCATTATGAGAAGTATGAATCGCTCATGACTGGTATGGGACATTGTGATGTGATGCTCTGCAAGATGTTCAAGACATACCTCAAGGGGAATGCATCCATGTGGTACAGGTCATTAAGACCCAGGTCGATAGGCTCGTATGAGCAGATAAAAAAGAAATTCTTGAGGCACTACTCCTACTTGTGCCGAAGAGAGAAGGATACCGAAGCCCTGATCCACTGCAGGCAGGGACCGAACGAAGAATTGGGTGACTACTTGGCAAGGTTTAAAGAAGAAGCTGGAATGGTTACCAACTTGGATAAAGTCAAGGCAGCTGGATTCCTCGCAGCCGGCCTCGACCCTGTTAAAGGTAAGAAGCTTCGATCTTCTCTTTACGATATGCCTCCCAAATCTTTGAATAATATATATTTGAGGGGAGAGGCTATTAGAAGAAAGTTAGAATCAATTGGGGGGTACAAGGAGAATAAGAAAAATGACAGATATGATAGAAGGGATGATAGAAGGGACGATAGAAGGGACGACCGAAGGGGTCGTGGCGACATCAAGAGCAGACTGAATGATACAAGGCCTGATAAGGGGGCCGAACGAAGAAGAGATAGAGATAGTACTGTGTTCACACCACTTAACACACCTATCTCGAAGATTCTCCACGAGATAAAGGGTAAACCTGGGTTCGTTAGGCCACCCAAGTTAAAGACCCCTGAAAACAGAAGGAACGACAACAAATATTGTGACTATCATCGGGATAAAGGTCACAATACTGATGAATGTTACCACTTGAAGAAATTGATTGAGAAAATGATAAAAGATGGAGAACTGACCAAGTTCGTTGGAGATCTGAGAGACAGGCTAGATGATAAAGAAAAGAAGAGAAACACTAGAGATGCCGAAAGTTCAGAGAAGTATCGGGGCGAAGTTAGAACAATATCCGGAGGAACCATACTCGATCGGGACAACAAAATAGCCCGAAAGAAGTATGCCAGGCAAATCTATAGTCTCTACCAGTCAAGTGCAGCCAAGCAACCACTTCCGATATCATTCACGGAAGATGATTTTGAAGATGTGATATGGTCGCATGAAGACCCTCTTGTCATAAACCCCGTCATCGGGGAAAACAAGATTTGGAGAGTGTTGGTCGATGAAGGAAGTTCGGTCAACATACTGTATCACCGAACATATTGCAAGATGAATTTGGGTGGAGAGAAGCTGGAGCCGTGCCATGAGGCACCACTTTATGGCTTCGGTAATCAACCTGTACCGATCGAAGGCATAATCACGTTGAACATTCTGTTGGGCAAGGCTCCATACACTATGGTTAAAGAAGCAAAATTCTATGTCGTTCGGGTGGACAGCCCGTATAACGGGATTTTGGGAAGGCCAGCTTCGTCTCTTTTTCAGGATGTGTCATCCATTCCCCACCTAAAGTTGAAGTTCCCGACCGAACATGGAGTCGGAGAGATGAGAGGCGACCAAAAGGCCGCCCGAATTATCATGTTGGAAGATCTAGAGAAAGATAAAGATGTTGAAATGAATGAAGCTGGAAAAAGGAAAAGAAATGAAAATGACACTGGGGGCAGCCATCAACTACTGAACATAGAGTTGGAGAAATTTGGGGCCAACCTGTCGAGCCCGATTGCCGAGCCGGCTGCCGAAACCGAAGAAGTAGAGTTGTATGTGGGTCAGTCTGGAAAGATGATCCAAATCGGAAAAAACATGGAACCAGAGCTAAAGGAGAAGGTCATTAAAGTCATTAGGGAGTTCCACGACGTGTTTGCGTGGAACCCCGAAGACATGCCAAGGTTGGATCCTTCGGTAGCTAAACATTGTCTGGATGTGGCTCCCGAAGCCAAGCCCGTAAAACAAAAGAGGAGAAACTTCGCCATGGAAAGGCAGAAGGTCATTCAAGCTGAGGTTGAAAAGCTACTAGAGGCAAAGTTCATTGAGGAGATAGATTACCCCGACTGGTTGGCGAATGTGGTGGTGGTAAAGAAATCAAATGGCAAGTGGAGAATGTGTGTGGACTACACCGACCTGAATCAACATTGTCCGAAGGACCACTACCCTTTGCCAAATATTGATCAACTGATAGATGCCACTTCGGGGCATCAAATACTCAGTTTTTTGGACGCTTTTTTGGGATACCACCAGATCGCCATGAATGCCGAGGACGTACCAAAGATAGCATTCATCACACCGAACGACACTTATGCCTATATTAAGATGCCTTTCGGCCTGAAGAACGCCGGAGCAACATTTCAGAAGATGATCAACAAAGTGTTCAAGGCTCAGATTGGTCGGAACATGGAATGTTATGTAGATGACATGATTGTTAAATCCCTTTTTAGGGATCATGCTGAGGATTTGAGGGAGTGTTTCGAAACACTTAGGAGAAACAACATGAGGATCAACCCGAACAAGTGTACGTTCGGAGTAAACAGTGGAAAATTTCTGGGATACATGGTCAGTGCCTGAGGAATTAAAGCAAACCCAGAAAAGATCAAAGCAGTCATCGACATAGAAGCACCAAAGACGATCAGGGACATTCAGAAGCTGACCGGACGGTTAGCAGCCCTAAGGAGGTTCATTTCCAGATCGGCCGAAAAGGCCTTACCATTCTTTGAAGTACTTCGGGGGTCCAAGAATTTCGAGTGGGGGCCGAGCTGCCAGAAAGCTTTTGAGGAGGTCAAAGAATATTTAGTGAAAGCTCCACTCTTAATGAGGCCTGATTCGAAAGAAACCTTGCAGCTGTATTTAGCTGTGAACGACCAAACCCTTGGAGCTGTGTTAGTCAAAGAGCATGAAGGGAACCAGCATCCGGTGTTCTATGTTTCCCATATTCTCAAAGATGCCGAAACCAGATATCCGAATGTAGAGAAGTTCGCCTATGGGTTGGTAATGGCCGCAAGAAAGCTAAGGCACTATTTCTAAGGAAGGATGATCAAAGTAGTAACAGATCAGCCGTTAAAGAAAATGTTGCAAAGGCCAGAGGCATCGGGCAGAGTAGTTGCTGGGGCGATCGAACTGGGGGAGCATGATTTGGAGTATACGCCAAGGACTTCGATCAAAGCCCAAGCACTAGCGGATTTTATGGTGGAATGCTCTTTCTTGGGCCCGAATGACTTGGCTCCCGAAGAGCAGCTAATTTAGGCACCAGGAAAATGGAAGTTGTTTGTGGATGGGTCAGTCGCCAAGGAAAAGTGTGGGGCAGGTTTAATTCTGACAAGCCCGGAAGGATTTGAAATCTGTCAAGCTATCAGGTTCACTTTCCCGTTGACGAACAATGAAGCCAAATATGAAGCGCTTTTGGCAGGATTAGACTTGGCAAAAAATCTGGAAGTTAAGCACCTCAGAGCGTTCAGCGATTCGATGTTGGTGGTAAAACAGTTCTCAGGGGAGTACGGGCAAAAAGATCCCAGAACGAAGGCCTACGCCCTTAAGGTACGTGAGAAATCTTTGATGTTTGAATCTTTTGAATTAACTCAAGTAGCTAGAGGGAACAACAGTCGGGCAGACACTCTTTCAAGGCTAGCTTCGGCAGAAACCCAGAACCTGAATGGGTCCATCTATCTGACCGAAGCAAAGACGCCTTCGATAGACAAGAAGCAGTGTATGGAAATTCACCAAGGGGTCAATTGGATGACTCCCATCAGGGCATTCTTAAAGAAGGGTACCCTACCACTTGACCGAAGGGAAGCACAAAAGGTGAAGTATCGGTCGGGGAATTATACTCTGGTCGGGGGCCGTTTGTTCAGACGATCGGCAAGTCAGCCATTGCTTAGGTGTTTAGACAAAGATAAACAACAGCTATCCCTCGAGACGGTTCACGAGGGAATTTGCGGAGAACATTTGGCAGGAAGATCTTTAGCCTTCAAGATTCTCAGGCAAGGGTTTTTCTGGCCGAAGATGAAGGAAGATGCATCTGAATATGCCAAGAAGTGCAGACAGTGCCAGCTATTCAGCACATTACCGAAGCAACCACCCGAAGAGATGTCTTCAGTCCTTAGCCCGATTCCATTTGCTATGTGGGCGGTTGACATCGTTGGGATCCTACCTACCAGTACTAAACAAGCAAAGTATTGCATTGTGGCGATCAACTATATGACCAAGTGGATAGAAGCCAGACCACTTTCAACGATTACCGAAGAAGCAGCAAAAAAGTTCATGTTAGAGCAAGTGATCTTAAGGTTTGGCATTCCCATGGTATGTGTATCAGACAATGGAACTCAGTTCATTGGAAGTAAGTTCAGAAAGTTTCTAGCTCAGTTCAGAATCAGATAGAAGTTCAGTTCAGTCGGACATCCCTGTAACACCCCCAGATCCGGGGTCAGGGATCTGGTCGTTACGGTCTCAGTTTCCTTCTACAAAACCAACATAAATTAAAGTGCAACCTTGTGACCCAAAACAACAACACAAAACACACCCGTTATAGTCCTAGAGATGAAATCAGAGTAATTACCAAATATTATTAATCGCAAGATTGAGTTCTTACAACCCAAAAGAATTACAATTTTTAACCTTTAAATACTGTTTGCCATCCATTTGTATACGCCACATAAATACATTGATACTCGAAAGCTAACATCTAACCTACCAATAGCTTCTTACTCAGCAGTGGCAGCTATGATCTCAGCAGTTAATCTTCTGACGGCTAGCACTTACTTGCACCGACTGCGCCTTACGCGGGCCATCTGATCTAGCTGTTGTTGTGATATAAATAAATAAAGCAAGGGTGAGCAATAGCCCACCAAAAGAATATAACTGAACAATGATAACATATAACAGTTCAAAATATCTTTGAAACCATATGCCATGCATTAATAACTATTGTGCCAAGATAAGGTATGACATGAAGTCACATGGTAACTCGAATTATTCTGTAGAATTATCTGCTATGTCAAAGATAAGCAAGATATTATCAATTTTTCATGGTAGAGGAACTTGCAGGAAGAATATTGCAATTCCCTTTCAAACACTTTTCAACTCTGCCAACAATGATGATGTTGCAGAAAATTTCCAACATTGAGTGATGAACTAATACTGGAGTTTGACGCGCCAGGAGACATAGCATTTACACGATGATTAGTCGCATGTTATGCTCCCCACCTCTTGTTTACTACATGTAGAAGGAAGCACCGATGGATTTACTTGTCTACCGCCCTCTGGAACCCCCTCGGCCAACGGTTGGGCCATTTGCTGGACCGGTGCCACTGGGTCACTTACGCATCTCCTAGTTCATTTCACATCCATAATCTTTGAAACATAAAGTTCTTCTCCCTTTCCCCAAGTATAATACTTGTTGAAAAGACTCCACAAAGTAGTCGTATCTAATTGGAAAGGAAAATTCACCAATATTTCCCAAGCTACCGCTTGTTAATGGATACCAACTTGTTCCAACATTCTTACCCCTCGAATAATGAGTGGGTATACACAATTCCATGAATAATAGCAACCAAGTTGCGAGTGAACGAATAATTTATGACCGGGCAGTCACAAGATAAATAACATTCCTCAAGTAAGGTTCCCTTACAATAGAATCGCAGGAAGAAGGGAATTACTGAGAACCTTCCTTGATAATATAATAATAATAATAAGGCTCTGTAATAATTTATATAGTGTTCGAAGGTCGATAATACTATTTGAATGAAGTAAATCATTTTTGAAACGAGTTAGAAGAATTAAATAAATATTCCAAGAATATTTATTGAGTCACAGATATCGGAAAAGTGTTGCTCGGAATAATCTTTGAATAAATATTCAGAATAATATTCATTGAACAAATAATGAATATTCAAATTAATAATGATATTTAGTGATGAAATAATCATCAAATGGATATTTGAAATAATATTCACTGAATCAATAATGAATATTATACTTAAGAATGATACTCATTGATGACATAATGATCGACTGAATATTTGAGACAATATTTATTGAACAAACAATGGATATTCAACTCAGTAATATTTATAGAAGAAATGATTATCGAAGGAACATTTGAAATTATGTTCAATAATTGAATCGACTTTAAATGAATGTCGAAGATAATATTCATCGTCTCAAGGGAATATTTTGAATAATATTTGTCGAATAACTGGAGTTCGAATCAATGTTCAACTAATATTTATAAAATAAATAGAGATTGAATGAATATTCGAAATAATATTCATTTGAATATATAAGGCTCGAATGAATATTAAAATAATATTCATTAAATAAATAACTCGAATGAATATTTGAAAATAATATCTATTGAGTAAATAAGAATGAAGATTCTTTAAGTCAATAACTTAACTGAGGGTTCGAAATAATATTCGAATAATAAATCGACTTTAGATGAATATTAAAGATAATGTTCGTCGAATAAATATCTGATGAATAATCCAGATAATATTTATCGAATAATCTCAAGGAAATATTCCAAAAATATTCGCTAGATAATAAATGGGAAATATTTACCTAATTATTTTCCTCTGAAAATAATATCAATATATCAAGGAATAACGACTCCCGGTCTATAATCAAGGAATGAGATTCAGATGCCCTTCGCTTAAGGGTCTTAGTGATATCCGGCTTATAACTGATATATTAACTATCTAGCTTATAAGCCAACAATAATTTCAGGAACAAGTATATCAATATGACTTTAAAAGTAGGCATGCATGCTATGGCATATGTATAACAGAAAACATATATATGTATTCACAACAACAGCCTTTTAAAAAGGGTTTGAAACTTGCCTGGTAATCATGTAGGTGTAGTGTGCCTCGGTTCAATCCGGTGATCTATAAATAGTCACAATATCCGAGGTTAATCACTTTAACACTTCGGAAGGCTAAGTATATAATTAACTTAGGCTACAACACGTTTTCAAATTAGCCCGTTAGGCATCCCCTAACATAACTCTTATTAACACCGTTATAATCCGACACTCGTCCGTTAGCAAGGCATGTCATTGCACTTATACTTGGTAGGCACTTAAGTCATATAAGTCCTAGTGTCGGTCGTTTACTTGAAAAGATTACGCCTCGACATTTATTATCCGTTTTCTAAGTGATTTTCCAAAGTTATAACCAAGTGTACCTTTAAAGGGTTCGTTCGCGCTTAACCTCGATTCGAATATTTTTATAAAATCGGAAAACGATCCGTTTGACATGTGGTTTTCTCTCACACCTTCCTTTTTATCTCTAGTATTTAATTACCATGATTTGTCACTGCATAACTCATTTTAAGAAGGTTTAATTTCAGTTTCGAACCGCTTTTACGATATTAACCATAACTCCTAAACCATAAGTCCATTTCACATGAGCCTTATATCGAAACGAATCTTATAACATAATCTAACTTATTATGGCAGAAAATGAAGCTAAATATTGAGTTAAAGCTACTGCCAAATTCGTTTTCTTAAGGTTAACGAAATTTTGGCATTACGACGGCTATAAATCGAACGTTTCCAAAATTACTACAATCAAACCAAGCAACACCGGGCATCCAAACAACTTATACACATGTTACTCATCACAAACAGCCCCAAGAACCTCATACTTCACCATCATAATTATTATGATACTAAGATCACTAAACCACTAGCTAATCATGCTTATAACATTAACATAATCATAACGAAGCTAGATGCATCAAGAACATGCATAAATCTCAAACAAGAGCTAGGGTTCTTAAAGATTATACCTTCCTTGGAGTATTCTACAACCTTACTAAGCTTTGTTTGGTCCTTGTCTAGCCTTAACAAACCTTAGATCATCCAAACAAAGCAAGAAATTAAAGTTAGATTCTAAGGGTTATTATTCATCATCACTTTTGTAAAAATCATAACAAATCGAAAAATAAGAGTTTGGCTCTCAAATTTTACCACATCTTGGCCTCTTTATAAGCTTTGATTTGATGCCTAGCTCATCAGATTTGAAGCTTCGTAGATAGGGTTTTGAGCCCTCTTTTTCCGCTGGAAAGAAACTGTCAAAAACAGGCAGTTTGGTTTCATCAACTTGGGGAGGAGATTTGACTAGGCTATACTCATTAGATTGCCATGAAATTTTGAGCGAATATTGCCCATGGAGTGGAGAGGCTGTGGTGAAAATTTGGTGATTTTATCATGGATAGAAATGGAGATATGAATTTTTCTTCCCTTGTTGTTCCTGCTGGGCAGTTTAGAGAAAGGAGAGAGAGATGGAGTTTGGCTTGCTTTTCTCTTGTTCTAATCTCATCCAATGCATTATTGATGTGTCTTGAGATAATATCTTGCATAAAGTAGCTTTTGATAAAGTGATTAGGTCATGGATGAGGTGTTTTGATGGACAAGTGTTGAAGAGTAGTGGTGAGGAAGCTAAGTACTTGGCTTGTTCTCTAAGTGTGCTAGTTACTCTTGTAACTACTTAGTTACTTGACCTTATCCACTTGCACATGCATGAACCTTGACTCTCTGCTTATTTCTTTGTTCGGTTATTGTTCCATTTGCTTGATCGTTCGAAAAAATATCTCAAGGATTTCTAGTTAGGGTTTCACTGGAAACCTTCGTAATAATAATACTTCCATTCTCATTCCTCCTTTATAATCCTTGAATTTAAATTCCTCAAATCTAATTATTACATCCTTAAATCCTTCAGTGTCCAGGGAAATCTCGGAGAAAATAAAAGTGCTAATTTTCTGAATCCGATATCGTTTACATACACTTATTTCGCCCCTGGATCATGAATACGAACTCAGAAATCCGTTCTGAATACTTCTATATAGCGTCGTCTAATAAAATTCTCATTTCCACCAAAAACACTATTCATCCCTTATTCTCTTTTATTCCTTATATATATTGTAAAAATGTCCTTGTTCTCTTTCGAGCGTTCCTTATCTCTTTTACGGAACCACTGGACTAACAACAAATATCGATTTGGATGACACGAACAAAACTCTCCTTTTTGGAATTACCATATCTTACTTTCTTAGGAGATAGATTATTCTAATCTAAGTTGTCAACCAATTGCATTGCTCATGGCATATAAACATTGGAATCCGAATCCATTCCATATTCGTTCATTAGAACCGCTGTTACATCGTAGTGGTAATCACTATTCATTTCTACATTAATACATAATAAAAATTTTAATTGTACCGAAAATCTGGGTTCTTACAGTCTCCCCTCCTTAAAAGGATTCCGTCCCGGAATCAGTCTGAGAACAAATGGGGGTACTTTTCTAGCATCGCGCTTTCCAATTCCCAAGTTGATTCTTCCACATTGTGTTTCTGCCACAAGACTCTGACTAGCTTGATGACCTTGTTTCGGAGCACTTGCTCTTCTCGATTTATGATTTTCGCAGGCTGCTCCACATAGGTTAGGTCTAGTTGCATGTCTACGTGCTCATATTCTATTATATACTTAACATCCGGGTTATACTTCCTTAACATCGAAACATGGAACACATTGTGCGCTTGTTGCAGATTTGGGGTAATGCTAGTTCGTAAGCTAGTTCCCTGATCCATCCGTAATCATTCCAATCCTTTTACAGCACATCTCACCAGTGCTACAATACTCCTCTTATCCTTTTTCGTCAACTTTGCTACTTTTCGTACAACACACTATCCGGGCTATGCCCTTAGCCAATCATATATTATTAACCTTATCGGTATCTGCAGTGACTTTGGTATCACTATCGCGCTACGAATTCGGAGATAACCTCACTCGTACTATGCATTTCCTGATCGTTTAAATCTTCGCAATTTTGATCAATATATATAAATTGAAGAATTTATTGAGAGATCACTATGATCAATGAACATTTGTCATATTGCATGGTTAGTACAGAAGGGGGCCAGCCTTTAGTACTTGACAAGCAATTAAACAAGTTATGGTATTCCACCTAGACTTCTATCACACAGACAGATAGTCACGTAGAAGTACCTCCCCTCCTTAAAGGGTTGTTCTTCTCAATTCAAAAAGAAGATGAATAAGAGAGAAGAAAAGAAAAGAATTTCAAAGAATTATAGATAGTTTTTTTTATTGCAAAATATCATACATAGGATTTACCTCTGAACTATAGAGGTTCATTAATTATAAAAGAAAAATAATCATATTCGTATCAAATACTACTTTATCATAATCTCACATGTCACATGTCCTTGCTGCTCTGTCCATCATTCTATGGACCTATACCCTTGTTCGATCTTAACATCATTCACTTTTGGAAAGTCCTTCAACCTCTCAGGTTAAATTTTTAATTTCTCGCTTGACATTATTATTACTGAAATTCCACGCCACAATACTAGCTCTTTCAAATTCATAATACTAACACTATCAGGTCGTCATCCCGAGAGCTCGATAGAAAACCCATTCATCAATCCATTCATAACATTCCTTGCCTCACATTCCATAATTATTTTCCCAATCTTTTCTTTATCAATTACATCCTTCTCGTTTTCTGATTCTTATTCATTTCTGTAAGACATCCTTTGTACTTGAGACCTTCTTATTGGTATCCCGTCACCTTTTATTTGATAAGTATCACATCTTTGGGGTCAAAATTTTCCTTTGTTCAACCATCTAAATTCTCACTTTCTCGATCCATGAGTCTCTTGATTACTCAACCGATCTATTCCAAATATCCTCGAATTCTCCCAACTTAAAAGGGAGTTAACCCATATGTCATTATGCTTTCAATTTCAACTTTTCTAGCTTCATTGATGGGGGTTTCTCAAGAGTCCGCATATCCAACTCTCTTATAGGTCCTCAATTCTATTTCTATTTTTATCAGTCACTTGGCTCCCATTTTTACTATAATCACTTTATGAATCATCGTAGCCTTATCATTTATTTCGAGCATCACGTCATTCCAAAACTAAGCCATCTGAAATAAACCTTGACGATTTCTCTAACTTAGACCCAATATAATCTAGTCCTGCCAAACTTGGCTCTTAGCATTATGAATCTCCAACCTCATATTCTCTATCTTGTTTGCGCAGAAATATACCAACATAAACTTGCTTGTCATTCATCAACATGCCATTTAGCTTATCAATAGCAGCACTATCTTTATCTTTGCCTTGTCATCGCATTTCTTAGAAAAATCGCCACTACATTAATGTAGCCCTTTGTTGAATCACCATCGTTTGCTGTTTCCGTGTTTCCGTAGTGATTTAATAGCTAATCATACGGGTTCCCTAATTGTCAGATCCAAATCCTCTAGGAAGACAAAATAATTACTATCCCCTATCCGTAAGGAATACTTCATGAACTTGGCGTAGATAATACATGAAGTAAATAAAATCGCAGCTATGATAGGTCGATCAAATTATTAATCTTATATCTTCAGTAGAAGGCTGAAAGCTTAACGGTTTACTTAATCAAATTTGTATCATGGTCCGGGTTTACCTCAAAATAGGACCTCCTAATGCAGGTAGTATGCTTAAAACGACATCAGGAATCGAATGTTTACTTAAACTATTCTTATGGTTGATTCTTGCACAATCATCAGAAGGAATGTAAATTCTCTACCAAAATATGTCCTTCGAGTCCTTCTCAATATCATTCTATTTCTTTGGTATGAGCATCTATAATTACTCTTTTATACTTAAAGTGTCGGCCACCTCATTGGCCTTTCCTGATAATAATAGTTTCTTGCAATCAATGTTGTTTGGATCTATCCCAACTTAACTCTTATGGCTTTTTTATCTCATCCTCTTCACTGTTGGGTGGAAGCATTCTCTCTTAAACTCTGTTGAAGGAGGGAAAAAATTATAGATCAGTCTTTTTCCATAAGTCATTGCTTCCCCTTTCCGTATGGACTTTGTCACATTTAATCCCAATCATACCTAGGATATTTCTTCTCTTAGTTCTTCCGTATCTTAGGATAATCTCAACCTTTATTGGTTCAATCCAATCTATATCATCTGAATTCACAAAGCCTTTATTAGGGGTAATGCCATCCTTTGTGCATCCCTAGGGTTCGTCCCAATTTATGGGTATTCTAACCTCAATTCTATTTTCAAGAAATACTTACATCCTTTTATTGACAATCAAATCGTATATCCTTGATATGGGTCTCTTTCCAAACATTCTCATCTTGATAATCTATAGGTAGCTTAATGCTAACCTCTTCTTTCAAACGAATGTCAGTCTATATGACCTTCCAAAAGATGACATATGTCTATCTGTCTTTCTAACAAAACTTGGTAATGGTAGCAAGGATGTTCTGGAAGATATTGGTCATGTTCAACGTGAATCTCTTAGCACCTATTGCTTTCATCAAAGATATCAGCTTCAGATAAAATTTCTGTATCATGCCGAACAAGCTTTGACCATTTCTATATACTTAGATCGATCATTTACCTTAGTCATTATGCACCCATGGTGTTTCTAAAATCCTGTCATCATGTGTCTCAATTTACTTCTCTTCTCTTTCTAGTTCATAAACTAGTTAATCATATACACATACATCACTTCACTTTACATCCACAAGCTCTCGCGGTCGGCGCTTGGATAAAATCAACCCCCGCTTTGACTTGACATGGCTGGTTTAGTCACTTAATAATCCTTTGTGACATGGCTCCAACTGGCCATACTAGAATATGTGAGTTTAGGGGTTAGCATATAGCATTACTTTCCTAGCAGTAGATGGCAGGGTGTCCCCCTCGTCCCTAGCGATTATAATATATTTGGGATAGGTTACGCTTATCGATATGCTCTTTCTCACGTACTCTTAAACTCCTTCTGATCTTTTTAACTATTCTTATCAATTCCACGTGCCACGTAAGCTTAACACTTCTGGCATGACAACCTTTTCACTTAAGTCAATCCCGGAATTTCTCAGTCCATTTTGGCCCTAAATTACCTTACCCAATCCACAGGGTTCGCTCCAGTTTCCACTTTCTTTAGTGACATCTTCTGATAATCATAAAGACAAGGTTTTCCAAAGTTCGTTGAAGTTCTTTCCAGTATTAGGAATTTTTTTTTTGTCAATCTATTTCCCCACTGGTAACACCAAGAAGATAAATTTCGGAACCTGAAAAATAGTTCTAGGCACATCCAAGTAGGTAGAATCATAAGTCGTTATAATAACGGAATGATTGACGTAACATTGGGAGTCTCATCGCTGGAAGGGAACCAATATATGAATCCATAGAAGGAAATCAAAAGTTTTAAACTGAAACATGATATCTATTCGCTCTAATAGTCGATACATCCAAATATCAGTCTGCCTACCCACTAGTCTCAAAAGGAACACTACCGTCGGAGTTAGTCGTTCCACAAAAATTGGCACCACCGAGGCCATCCGAATCTGGTGAACTGTGCTATCCGAATGCATTCGCAGTTACTCTGTCGTGCTGTACAAGCACAACACCTAAACCCATACGAGAGGCATCACAATATATCACAAAATTTTCCTTCTTCCATTAGGTAACGCCAATGTCGGGTCGTCACCAATTTCATCTTTAGCTCCAGGAAGATTTTCTCACATTTTCCTGTCCATTCAAACTTCTTAGTCCTTTGTTGGTGTGGTTGGCCTTTCCTAATTGAAACTACATTTAAATCAGCGGGGTCAACCAACACTACTTGCTATTGATCGCATATCCTAATAACTGAACCTCATTTTGCCAGAATTCATACTTCGAGATGTTGGCAAACACTTGCTTCTCCAAGTTTCATCTAAAAACATCCTCAATCACATCTTAACCACTGATCGCCTTACTTGATCCATTTACGCTTCAGTGTCGGAATAAACTTAAGGTAACTACTATAATCCATTCAAGGAAAAGAAGGAATTTAATAATCTTCTGATTCACAGGCATCTAATGCTTCTGGTTCATCATTCCATTGAGTTAAAATAACCCTATACTTAGTCTCTGACAAAAGTCTTGTTACTAGGTTATCATAGACTCACTAGTCTTTTCCTCTTGTAGGTTCTGAGATCATCGTCTCGCTTACTACTTTCTTATATAACTTTATCCAATCATGCCATCACTTTCCAATGTCTTTATTTTCTAAGTTGATCCATTCATAAAATGGACATTTCTCTGAATAAAACCACCTCATCAATCTCAATTTGACTTCATAAATTATAACCTATGGGATCTGCCTTCTTATGGCGAATTACCATTAACAATATTCACACTATTCCATTCATCAAATGGTAGGGCACTTATTGTCTCTATCTCAATTATTCCTGGGACTCTGTTCCCGTCATATACCGATGTCTTTGATAATCATGCATCCTTCTTATTCCTTTCCTATTAATCTGAAAGTCTCTAAGGATTCTTATCTATCTTCATATAAGATCTCAAGTAATTCCTCAAATCCGTCTTACTTGCTGGTACTTCGTCCGGCAGTCCGGCTATGAATCCAATATGCTTTACTTCTTTTAATAATGTCTCAGTTCTTTACACTCACTTCTCTGAGCACAATACCTTTAACTCTCATAGTCTCTCTGGCTGCAGCCGTCATATCCACAAGGGTAAACTCCTTATTCCTAACAGGATTCTCTTCTTTAGCTGAACCCTCCTCCGGGTCCTCAATAGGGTACTCTCTCGAATCCACGACCGATTGTGAGCATATAATAAAGCATCATCGTGCTACTGCTCAAACGCCTCACGGTCTGTCGCCTTACCAGTCGATACGAGAACGTCCTAAGTTACTATCATGATACTTAAGAGTTCCCATAAGGGTTTTATATGTCGGTACTACATCAAGTAGTCTGACTATGAACTTGGCAAGAGTTCTTATTATCTTAACGAATTTGTCATTTTAACGTCGTGTCATCTCTGGGATACATAACGCTCTCTCTGATACCATTTATGTAACACCCCCAGATCCGGGGTCAGGGATCTGGTCGTTACGGTCTCAGTTTCCTTCTACAAAACCAACATAAATTAAAGTGCAACCTTGTGACCCAAAACAACAACACAAAACACACCCGTTATAGTCCCAGAGATGAAATCAGAGTAATTACCAAATATTATTAATCGCAAGATTGAGTTCTTACAACCCAAAAGAATTACAATTTTTAACCTTTAAATACTCTTTGCCATCCATTTGTATACGCCACATAAATACATTGATACTCGAAAGCTAACATCTAGCCTATCAATAGCTTCTTACTCAGCAGTGGCAGCTATGATCTCAACAGTTAATCTTCTGACGGCTAGCACTTACTTGCACCGACTGTGCCTTACGCGGGCCATCTGATCTAGCTGTTGTTGTGATATAAATAAATAAAGCAAGGGTGAGCAATAGCCCACCAAAAGAATATAACTGAACAGTGATAACATATAACAGTTCAAAATATCTTTGAAACCATATGCCATGCATTATTAACTATAGTGCCAAGATAAGGTATGACATGAAGTCACAAGGTAACTCGAATTATTCTGTAGAATTATCTGCTATGTCAAAGATAAGCAAGATATTATCAATTTTTCATGGTAGAGGAACTTGCAGGAAGAATATTGCAATTCCCTTTCAAACACTTTTCAACTCTGCCAACAATGATGATGTTGCAGAAAATTTCCAACATTGAGTGATGAACTAATACTGGAGTTTGACGCGCCAGGAGACATAGCATTTACACGATGATCAGTCGCATGTTATGCTCCCCACCTCTTGTTTACTACATGTAGAAGGAAGCACCGATGGATTTACTTGTCTACCGCCCTCTGGAACCCCCTCGGCCAATGGTTGGGCCATTTGCTGGACCGGCACCACTGGGTCACTTACGCATCTCCTAGTTCATTTCACATCCATAATCTTTGAAACGTAAAGTTCTTCTCCCTTTTCCCAAGTATAATACTTGTTGATAAGACTCCACAAAGTAGTCGTATCTAATTGGAAAGGAAAATTCACCAATATTTCCCAAGCTACCGCTTGTTAATGGATACCAACTTGTTCCAACATTCTTACCCCTCGAATAATGAGTGATGAAATAATCATCAAATGGATATTTGAAATAATATTCACTGAATCAATAATGAATATTATACTTAAGAATGATACTCATTGATGACATAATGATCGACTGAATATTTGAGACAATATTTATTGAACAAACAATGGATATTCAACTCAGTAATATTTATAGAAGAAATGATTATCGAAGGAACATTTGAAATTATGTTCAATAATTGAATCGACTTTAAATGAATGTCGAAGATAATATTCATCGTCTCAAGGGAATATTTTGAATAATATTTGTCGAATAACTGGAGTTCGAATCAATGTTCAACTAATATTTATAAAATAAATAGAGATTGAATGAATATTCGAAATAATATTCATTTGAATATATAAGGCTCGAATGAATATTAAAATAATATTCATTAAATAAATAACTCGAATGAATATTTGAAAATAATATCTATTGAGTAAATAAGAATGAAGATTCTTTAAGTCAATAACTTAACTGAGGGTTCGAAATAATATTCGAATAATAAATCGACTTTAGATGAATATTAAAGATAATGTTCGTCGAATAAATATCTGATGAATAATCCAGATAATATTTATCGAATAATCTCAAGGAAATATTCCAAAAATATTCGCCAGATAATAAATGGGAAATATTTACCTAATTATTTTCCTCTGAAAATAATATCAATATATCAAGGAATAACGACTCCCGGTCTATAATCAAGGAATGAGATTCAGATGCCCTTCGCTTAAGGGTCTTAGTGATATCCGGCTTATAACTGATATATTAACTATCTAGCTTATAAGCCAACAATAATTTCAGGAACAAGTATATCAATATGACTTTAAAAGTAGGCATGCATGCTATGGCATATGTATAAAAGAAAACATATATATGTATTCACAACAACAGCCTTTTAAAAAGGGTTTGAAACTTGCCTGGTAATCATGTAGGTGTAGTGTGCCTCGGTTCAATCCGGTGATCTATAAATAGTCACAATATCCGAGGTTAATCACTTTAACACTTCGGAAGGCTAAGTATATATTAACTTAGGCTACAACACGTTTTCAAATTAGCCCGTTAGGCATCCCCTAACATAACTCTTATTAACACCGTTATAATCCGACACTCGTCCGTTAGCAAGGCATGTCATTGCACTTATACTTGGTAGGCACTTAAGTCATATAAGTCCTAGTGTCGGTCGTTTACTTGAAAAGATTACGCCTCGAGATTTATTATCCGTTTTCTAAGTGATTTTCCAAAGTTATAACCAAGTGTACCTTTAAGGGGTTCGTTCGAGCTTAACCTCGATTCGAATATTTTTATAAAATCGGAAAACGATCCGTTTGACATGTGGTTTTCTCTCACACCTTCCTTTTTATCTCTAGTATTTAATTACCATGATTTGTCACTGCATAACTCATTTTAAGAAGGTTTAATTTCAGTTTCGAACCGCTTTTACGATATTAACCATAACTCCTAAACCATAAGTCCATTTCACATGAGCCTTATATCGAAACGAATCTTATAACATAATCTAACTTATTATGGCAGAAAACGAAGCTAAATATTGAGTTAAAGCTACTGCCAAATTCGTTTTCTTAAGGTTAACGAAATTTTGGCATTACGACGGCTATAAATCGAACGTTTCCAAAATTACTACAATCAAACCAAGCAACACCGGGCATCCAAACAACTTATACACATGTTACTCATCACAAACAGCCCCAAGAACCTCATACTTCACCATCATAATTATTATGATACTAAGATCACTAAACCACTAGCTAATCATGCTTATAACATTAACATAATCATAACGAAGCTAGATCCATCAAGAACATGCATAAATCTCAAACAAGAGCTAGGGTTCTTAAAGATTATACCTTCCTTGGAGTATTCTACAACCTTACTAAGCTTTGTTTGGTCCTTGTCTAGCCTTAACAAACCTTAGATCATCCAAACAAAGCAAGAAATTAAAGTTAGATTCTAAGGGTTACTATTCATCATCACTTTTGTAAAAATCATAACAAATCGAAAAATAAGAGTTTGGCTCTCAAATTTTACCACATCTTGGCCTCTTTATAAGCTTTGATTTGATGCCTAGCTCATCAGATTTGAAGCTTCCTAGATAGGGTTTTGAGCCCTCTTTTTCCGCTGGAAAGAAACTGTCAAAAACAGGCAGTTTGGTTTCATCAACTTGGGGAGGAGATTTGACTAGGCTATACTCATTAGATTGCCATGAAATTTTGAACGAATATTGCCCATGGAGTGGAGAGGCTGTGGTGAAAATTTGGTGATTTTATCATGGATAGAAATGGAGATATGAATTTTTCTTCCCTTGTTGTTCCTGCTGGGCAGTTTAGAGAAAGGAGAGAGAGATGGAGTTTGGCTTGCTTTTCTCTTGTTCTAATCTCATCCAATGCATTATTGATGTGTCTTGAGATAATATCTTGCATAAAGTAGCTTTTGATAAAGTGATTAGGTCATGGATGAGGTGTTTTGATGGACAAGTGTTGAAGAGTAGTGGTGAGGAAGCTAAGTACTTGGCTTGTTCTCTAAGTGTGCTAGTTACTCTTGTAACTACTTAGTTACTTGACCTTATCCACTTGCACATGCATGAACCTTGACTCTCTGCTTATTTCTTTGTTCGGTTATTGTTCCATTTGCTTGATCGTTCGAAAAAATATCTCAAGGATTTCTAGCTAGGGTTTCACTGGAAACCTTCGTAATAATAATACTTCCATTCTCATTCCTCCTTTATAATCCTTGAATTTAAATTCCTCAAATCTAATTATTACATCCTTAAATCCTTCAGTGTCCAGGGAAATCTCGGAGAAAATAAAAGTGCTAATTTTCTGAATCCGATATCGTTTACATACACTTATTTCGCCCCTGGATCATGAATACGAACTCAGAAATCCGTTCTGAATACTTCTATATAGCGTCGTCTAATAAAATTCTCATTTCCACCAAAAACACTATTCATCCCTTATTCTCTTTTATTCCTTATATATATTGTAAAAATGTCCTTGTTCTCTTTCGAGCGTTCCTTATCTCTTTTACGGAACCACTGGACTAACAACAAATATCGATTTGGATGACAGGAACAAAACTCTCCTTTTTGGAATTACCATATCTTACTTTCTTAGGAGATAGATTATTCTAATCTAAGTTGTCAACCAATTGCATTGCTCATGGCATATAAACATTGGAATCCGAATCCATTCCATATTCGTTCATTAGAACCGCTGTTACATCGTAGTGGTAATCACTATTCATTTCTACATTAATACATAATAAAAGTTTTAATTGTACCGAAAATCTGGGTTCTTACAGTCTCCCCTCCTTAAAAGGATTCCGTCCCGGAATCAGTCTGAGAACAAATGGGGGTACTTTTCTAGCATCGCGCTTTCCAATTCCCAAGTTGATTCTTCCACATTGTGTTTCTGCCACAAGACTCTGACTAGCTTGATGACCTTGTTTCGGAGCACTTGCTCTTCTCGATTTATGATTTTCGCAGGCTGCTCCACATAGGTTAGGTCTAGTTGCATGTCTACGTGCTCATATTCTATTATATACTTAACATCCGGGTTATACTTCCTTAACATCGAAACATGGAACACATTGTGCGCTTGTTGCAGATTTGGGGTAATGCTAGTTCGTAAGCTAGTTCCCTGATCCATCCGTAATCATTCCAATCCTTTTACAGCACATCTCACCAGTGCTACAATACTCCTCTTATCCCTTTTCGTCAACTTTGCTACTTTTCGTACAACACACTATCCGGGCTATGCCCTTAGCCAATCATATATTATTAACCTTATCGGTATCTGCAGTGACTTTGGTATCACTATCGCGCTGCGAATTCGGAGATAACCTCACTCGTACTATGCATTTCCTGATCGTTTAAATCTTCGCAATTTTGATCAATATATATAAATTGAAGAATTTATTGAGAGATCACTATGATCAATGAACATTTGTCATATTGCATGGTTAGTACAGAAGGGGGCCAGCCTTTAGTACTTGACAAGCAATTAAACAAGTTATGGTATTCCACCTAGACTTCTATCACACAGACAGATAGTCACGTAGAAGTACCTCCCCTCCTTAAAGGGTTGTTCTTCTCAATTCAAAAAGAAGATGAATAAGAGAGAAGAAAAGAAAAGAATTTCAAAGAATTATAGATAGTTTTTTTTATTGCAAAATATCATACATAGGATTTACCTCTGAACTATAGAGGTTCATTAATTATAAAAGAAAAATAATCATATTCGTATCAAATACTACTTTATCATAATCTCACATGTCACATGTCCTTGCTGCTCTGTCCATCATTCTATGGACCTATACCCTTGTTCGATCTTAACATCATTCACTTTTGGAAAGTCCTTCAACCTCTCAGGTTAAATTTTTAATTTCTCGCTTGACATTATTATTACTGAAATTCCACGCCACAATACTAGCTCTTTCAAATTCATAATACTAACACTATCAGGTCGTCATCCCGAGAGCTCGATAGAAAACCCATTCATCAATCCATTCATAACATTCCTTGCCTCACATTCCATAATTATTTTCCCAATCTTTTCTTTATCAATTACATCCTTCTCGTTTTCTGATTCTTATTCATTTCTGTAAGACATCCTTTGTACTTGAGACCTTCTTATTGGTATCCCGTCACCTTTTATTTGATAAGTATCACATCTTTGGGGTCAAAATTTTCCTTTGTTCAACCATCTAAATTCTCACTTTCTCGATCCATGAGTCTCTTGATTACTCAACCGATCTATTCCAAATATCCTCGAATTCTCCCAACTTAAAAGGGAGTTAACCCATATGTCATTATGCTTTCAATTTCAACTTTTCTAGCTTCATTGCTGGGGGTTTCTCAAGAGTCCGCATATCCAACTCTCTTATAGGTCCTCAATTCTATTTCTATTTTTATCAGTCACTTGGCTCCCATTTTTACTATAATCACTTTATGAATCATCGTAGCCTTATCATTTATTTCGAGCATCACGTCATTCCAAAACTAAGCCATCTGAAATAAACCTTGACGATTTCTCTAACTTAGACCCAATATAATCTATTCCTGCCAAACTTGCCTCTTAGCATTATGAATCTCCAACCTCATATTCTCTATCTTGTTTGCGCAGAAATATACCAACATAAACTTGCTTGTCATTCATCAACATGCCATTTAGCTTATCAATAGCAGCACTATCTTTATCTTTGCCTTGTCATCGCATTTCTTAGAAAAATCGCCACTACATTAATGTAGCCCTTTGTTGAATCACCATCGTTTGCTGTTTCCGTGTTTCCGTAGTGATTTAATAGCTAATCATACGGGTTCCCTAATTGTCAGATCCAAATCCTCTAGGAAGACAAAATAATTACTATCCCCTATCCGTAAGGAATACTTCATGAACTTGGCGTAGATAATACATGAAGTAAATAAAATCGCAGCTATGATAGGTCGATCAAATTATTAATCTTATATCTTCAGTAGAAGGCTGAAAGCTTAACGGTTTACTTAATCAAATTTGTATCATGGTCCGGGTTTACCTCAAAATAGGACCTCCTAATGCAGGTAGTATGCTTAAAACGACATCAGGAATCGAATGTTTACTTAAACTATTCTTATGGTTGATTCTTGCACAATCATCAGAAGGAATGTAAATTCTCTACCACAATATGTCCTTCGAGTCCTTCTCAATATCATTCTATTTCTTTGGTATGAGCATCTATAATTACTCTTTTATACTTAAAGTGTCGGCCACCTCATTGGCCTTTCCTGATAATAATAGTTTCTTGCAATCAATGTTGTTTGGATCTATCCCAACTTAACTCTTATGGCTTTTTTATCTCATCCTCTTCACTGTTGGGTGGAAGCATTCTCTCTTAAACTCTGTTGAAGGAGGGAAAAAATTATAGATCAGTCTTTTTCCATAAGTCATTGCTTCCCCTTTCCGTATGGACTTTGTCACATTTAATCCCAATCATACCTAGGATATTTCTTCTCTTAGTTCTTCCGTATCTTAGGATAATCTCAACCTTTATTGGTTCAATCCAATCTATATCATCTGAATTCACAAAGCCTTTATTAGGGGTAATGCCATCCTTTGTGCATCCCTAGGGTTCGTCCCAATTTATGGGTATTCTAACCTCAATTCTATTTTCAAGAAATACTTACATCCTTTTATTGACAATCAAATCGTATATCCTTGATATGGGTCTCTTTCCAAACATTCTCATCTTGATAATCTATAGGTAGCTTAATGCTAACCTCTTCTTTCAAACGAATGTCAGTCTATATGACCTTCCAAAAGATGACATATGTCTATCTGTCTTTCTAACAAAACTTGGTAATGGTAGCAAGGATGTTCTGGAAGATATTGGTCATGTTCAACGTGAATCTCTTAGCACCTATTGCTTTCATCAAAGATATCAGCTTCAGATAAAATTTCTGTATCATGCCGAACAAGCTTTGACCATTTCTATATACTTAGATCGATCATTTACCTTAGTCATTATGCACCCATGGTGTTTCTAAAATCCTGTCATCATGTGTCTCAATTTACTTCTCTTCTCTTTCTAGTTCATAAACTAGTTAATCATATACACATACATCACTTCACTTTACATCCACAAGCTCTCGCGGTCGGCGCTTGGATAAAATCAACCCCCGCTTTGACTTGACATGGCTGGTTTAGTCACTTAATAATCCTTTGTGACATGGCTCCAACTGGCCATACTAGAATATGTGAGTTTAGGGGTTAGCATATAGCATTACTTTCCTAGCAGTAGATGGCAGGGTGTCCCCCTCGTCCCTAGCGATTATAATATATTTGGGATAGGTTACGCTTATCGATATGCTCTTTCTCACGTACTCTTAAACTCCTTCTGATCTTTTTAACTATTCTTATCAATTCCACGTGCCACGTAAGCTTAACACTTCTGGCATGACAACCTTTTCACTTAAGTCAATCCCGGAATTTCTCAGTCCATTTTGGCCCTAAATTACCTTACCCAATCCACAGGGTTCGCTCCAGTTTCCACTTTCTTTAGTGACATCTTCTGATAATCATAAAGACAAGGTTTTCCAAAGTTCGTTGAAGTTCTTTCCAGTATTAGGAATTTTTTTTTGTCAATCTATTTCCCCACTGGTAACACCAAGAAGATAAATTTCGGAACCTGAAAAATAGTTCTAGGCACATCCAAGTAGGTAGAATCATAAGTCGTTATAATAACGGAATGATTGACGTAACATTGGGAGTCTCATCGCTGGAAGGGAACCAATATATGAATCCATAGAAGGAAATCAAAAGTTTTAAACTGAAACCTGATATCTATTCGCCCTAATAGTCGATACATCCAAATATCAGTCTGCCTACCCACTAGTCTCAAAAGGAACACTACCGTCGGAGTTAGTCGTTCCACAAAAATTGGCACCACCGAGGCCATCCGAATCTGGTGAACTGTGCTATCCGAATGCATTCGCAGTTACTCTGTCGTGCTGTACAAGCACAACACCTAAACCCATACGAGAGGCATCACAATATATCACAAAATTTTCCTTCTTCCATTAGGTAACGCCAATGTCGGGTCGTCACCAATTTCATCTTTAGCTCCAGGAAGATTTTCTCACATTTTCCTGTCCATTCAAACTTCTTAGTCCTTTGTTGGTGTGGTTGGCCTTTCCTAATTAAAACTACATTTAAATCAGCGCGGTCAACCAACACTACTTGCTATTGATCGCATATCCTAATAACTGAACCTCATTTTGCCAGAATTCATACTTCGAGATGTTGGCAAACACTTGCTTCTCCAAGTTTCATCTAAAAACATCCTCAATCACATCTTAACCACTGATCGCCTTACTTGATCCATTTACGCTTCAGTGTCGGAATAAACTTAAGGTAACTACTATAATCCATTCAAGGAAAAGAAGGAATTTAATAATCTTCTGATTCACAGGCATCTAATGCTTCTGGTTCATCATTCCATTGAGTTAAAATAACCCTATACTTAGTCTCTGACAAAAGTCTTGTTACTAGGTTATCATAGACTCACTAGTCTTTTCCTCTTGTAGGTTTTGAGATCATCGTCTCGCTTACTACTTTCTTATATAACTTTATCCAATCATGCCATCACTTTCCAATGTCTTTATTTTCTAAGTTGATCCATTCATAAAATGGACATTTCTCTGAATAAAACCACCTCATCAATCTCAATTTGACTTCATAAATTATAACCTATGGGATCTGCCTTCTTATGGCGAATTACCATTAACAATATTCACACTATTCCATTCATCAAATGGTAGGGCACTTATTGTCTCTATCTCAATTGTTCCTGGGACTCTGTTCCCGTCATATACCGATGTCTTTGATAATCATGCATCCTTCTTATTCCTTTCCTATTAATCTGAAAGTCTCTAAGGATTCTTATCTATCTTCATATAAGATCTCAAGTAATTCCTCAAATCCGTCTTACTTGCTGGTACTTCGTCCGGCAGTCCGGCTATGAATCCAATATGCTTTACTTCTTTTAATAATGTCTCAGTTCTTTACACTCACTTCTCTGAGCACAATACCTTTAACTCTCATAGTCTCTCTGGCTGCAGCCGTCATATCCACAAGGGTAAACTCCTTATTCCTAACAGGATTCTCTTCTTTAGCTGAACCCTCCTCCGGGTCCTCAATAGGGTACTCTCTCGAATCCACGACCGATTGTGAGCATATAATAAAGCATCATCGTGCTACTGCTCAAACGCCTCACGGTCTGTCGCCTTACCAGTCGATACGAGAACGTCCTAAGTTACTATCATGATACTTAAGAGTTCCCATAAGGGTTTTATATGTCGGTACTACATCAAGTAGTCCGACTATGAACTTGGCAAGAGTTCTTATTATCTTAACGAATTTGTCATTTTAACGTCGTGTCATCTCTGGGATACATAACGCTCTCTCTGATACCATTTATGTAACACCCCCAGATCCGGGGTCAGGGATCTGGTCGTTACGGTCTCAGTTTCCTTCTACAAAACCAACATAAATTAAAGTGCAACCTTGTGACCCAAAACAACAACACAAAACACACCCGTTATAGTCCCAGAGATGAAATCAGAGTAATTACCAAATATTATTAATCGCAAGATTGAGTTCTTACAACCCAAAAGAATTACAATTTTTAACCTTTAAATACTCATTGCCATCCATTTGTATACGCCACATAAATACATTGATACTCGAAAGCTAACATCTAGCCTATTAATAGCTTCTTACTCAGCAGTGGCAGCTATGATCTCAACAGTTAATCTTCTGACGGCTAGCACTTACTTGCACCGACTGTGCCTTACGCGGGCCATCTGATCTAGCTGTTGTTGTGATATAAATAAATAAAGCAAGGGTGAGCAATAGCCCACCAAAAGAATATAACTGAACAGTGATAACATATAACAGTTCAAAATATCTTTGAAACCATATGCCATGCATTATTAACTATAGTGCCAAGATAAGGTATGACATGAAGTCACAAGGTAACTCGAATTATTCTGTAGAATTATCTGCTATGTCAAAGATAAGCAAGATATTATCAATTTTTCATGGTAGAGGAACTTGCAGGAAGAATATTGCAATTCCCTTTCAAACACTTTTCAACTCTGCCAACAATGATGATGTTGCAGAAAATTTCCAACATTGAGTGATGAACTAATACTGGAGTTTGACGCGCCAGGAGACATAGCATTTACACGATGATCAGTCGCATGTTATGCTCCCCACCTCTTGTTTACTACATGTAGAAGGAAGCACCGATGGATTTACTTGTCTACCGCCCTCTGGAACCCCCTCGGCCAATGGTTGGGCCATTTGCTGGACCGGCACCACTGGGTCACTTACGCATCTCCTAGTTCATTTCACATCCATAATCTTTGAAACGTAAAGTTCTTCTCCCTTTTCCCAAGTATAATACTTGTTGATAAGACTCCACAAAGTAGTCGTATCTAATTGGAAAGGAAAATTCACCAATATTTCCCAAGCTACCGCTTGTTAATGGATACCAACTTGTTCCAACATTCTTACCCCTCGAATAATGAGTGATGAAATAATCATCAAATGGATATTTGAAATAATATTCACTGAATCAATAATGAATATTATACTTAAGAATGATACTCATTGATGACATAATGATCGACTGAATATTTGAGACAATATTTATTGAACAAACAATGGATATTCAACTCAGTAATATTTATAGAAGAAATCATTATCGAAGGAACATTTGAAATTATGTTCAATAATTGAATCGACTTTAAATGAATGTCGAAGATAATATTCATCGTCTCAAGTGAATATTTTGAATAATATTTGTCGAATAACTGGAGTTCGAATCAATGTTCAACTAATATTTATAAAATAAATAGAGATTGAATGAATATTCGAAATAATATTCATTTGAATATATAAGGCTCGAATGAATATTAAAATAATATTCATTAAATAAATAACTCGAATGAATATTTGAAAATAATATCTATTGAGTAAATAAGAATGAAGATTCTTTAAGTCAATAACTTAACTGAGGGTTCGAAATAATATTCGAATAATAAATCGACTTTAGATGAATATTAAAGATAATGTTCGTCGAATAAATATCTGATGAATAATCCAGATAATATTTATCGAATAATCTCAAGGAAATATTCCAAAAATATTCGCCAGATAATAAATGGGAAATATTTACCTAATTATTTTCCTCTGAAAATAATATCAATATATCAAGGAATAACGACTCCCGGTCTATAATCAAGGAATGAGATTCAGATGCCCTTCGCTTAAGGGTCTTAGTGATATCCGGCTTATAACTGATGTATTAACTATCTAGCTTATAAGCCAACAATAATTTCAGGAACAAGTATATCAATATGACTTTAAAAGTAGGCATGCATGCTATGGCATATGTATAACAGAAAACATATATATGTATTCACAACAACAGCCTTTTAAAAAGGGTTTGAAACTTGCCTGGTAATCATGTAGGTGTAGTGTGCCTCGGTTCAATCCGGTGATCTATAAATAGTCACAATATCCGAGGTTAATCACTTTAACACTTCGGAAGGCTAAGTATATAATTAACTTAGGCTACAACACGTTTTCAAATTAGCCCGTTAGGCATCCCCTAACATAACTCTTATTAACACCGTTATAATCCGACACTCGTCCGTTAGCAAGGCATGTCATTGCACTTATACTTGGTAGGCACTTAAGTCATATAAGTCCTAGTGTCGGTCGTTTACTTGAAAAGATTACGCCTCGAGATTTATTATCCGTTTTCTAAGTGATTTTCCAAAGTTATAACCAAGTGTACCTTTAAGGGGTTCGTTCGCGCTTAACCTCGATTCGAATATTTTTATAAAATCGGAAAACGATCCGTTTGACATGTGGTTTTCTCTCACACCTTCCTTTTTATCTCTAGTATTTAATTACCATGATTTGTCACTTCATAACTCATTTTAAGAAGGTTTAATTTCAGTTACGAACTTGCTTTTATGGTTTCGAACCGCTTTTACGATATTAACCATAACTCCTAAACCATAAGTCCATTTCACATGAGCCTTATATCGAAACGAAGCTTATAACATAATATAACTTATTATTGCAGAAAACGAAGCTAAATATTGAGTTAAAGCTACTGCCAAATTCGTTTTCTTAAGGTTAACGAAATTTTGGCATTACGACGGCTATAAATCGAACGTTTCCAAAATTACTACAATCAAACCAAGCCAAACCGGGCATCCAAACAACTTATACACATGTTACTCATCACAAACAGCCCCAAGAACCTCATACTTCACCATCATAATCATTATGATACTAAGATCACTAAACCACTAGCTAATCATGCTTATAACATTAACATAATCATAACGAAGCTAGATCCATCAAGAACATGCATAAATCTCAAACAAGAGCTAGGGTTCTTAAAGATTATACCTTCCTTGGAGTATTCTACAACCTTACTAAGCTTTTTTTGGTCCTTGTCTAGCCTTAACAAACCTTAGATCATCCAAACAAAGCAAGAAATCAAAGTTAGATTCTAAGGGTTACTATTCATCATCACTTTTGTAAAAATCATAACAAATCGAAAAATAAGAGTTTGGCTCTCAAATTTTACCACATCTTGGCCTCTTTATAAGCTTTGATTTGATGCCTAGCTCATCAGATTTGAAGCTTCCTAGATAGGGTTTTGAGCCCTCTTTTTCCGCTGGAAAGAAACTGTCAAAAACAGGTAGTTTGGTTTCATCAATTTGGGGAGGAGATTTGACTAGGCTATACTCATTAGATTGCCATGAAATTTTGAGCGAATATTGCCCATGGAGTGGAGAGGCTGTGGTGAAAATTTGGTGATTTTATCATGGATAGAAATGGAGATATGAATTTTTCTTCCCTTGTTGTTCCTGCTGGGCAGTTTAGAGAAAGGAGAGAGAGATGGAGTTTGGCTTGCTTTTCTCTTGTTCTAATCTCATCCAATGCATTATTGATGTGTCTTGAGATAATATCTTGCATAAAGTAGCTTTTGATAAAGTGATTAGGTCATGGATGAGGTGTTTTGATGGACAAGTGTTGAAGAGTAGTGGTGAGGAAGCTAAGTACTTGGCTTGTTCTCTAAATGTGCTAGTTACTCTTGTAACTACTTAGTTACTTGACCTTATCCACCTGCACATGCATGAACCTTGACTCTCTGCTTATTTCTTTGTCCGGTTATTGTTCCATTTGCTTGATCGTTCGAAAAAATATCTCAAGGATTTCTAGTTAGGGTTTCACTGGAAACCTTCGTAATAATAATACTTCCATTCTCATTCCTCCTTTATAATCCTTGAATTTAAATTCCTCAAATCTAATTATTACATCCTTAAATCCTTCAGTGTCCAGGGAAATCTCGGAGAAAATAAAAGTGCTAATTTTCTGAATCCGATATCGTTTACATACACTTATTTCGCCCCTGGATCATGAATACGAACTCAGAAATCCGTTCTGAATACTTCTATATAGCGTCGTCTAATAAAATTCTCATTTCTACCAAAAACACTATTCATCCCTTATTCTCTTTTATTCCTTATATATATTGTAAAAATGTCCTTGTTCTCTTTCGAGCGTTCCTTATCTCTTTTACGGAACCACTAGACTAACAACAAATATCGATTTGGATGACAGGAGCAAAACTCTCCTATTTGGAATTACCATATCTTACTTTCTTAGGAGATAGATTATTCTAATCTAAGTTGTCAACCAATTGTATTGCTCATGGCATATAAACATTGGAATCCGAATCCATTCCATATTCGTTCATTAGAACCGCTGTTACATCGTAGTCGTAATCACTATTCATTTCTACATTAATACATAATAAAAGTTTTAATTGTACCGAAAATCTGGGTTCTTACAATCCCCATGGAAACGGGGCGATCGTAGCGGCCAATAAAATAATCTTCGATGGGATTAAGAAGAGGCTAGGAGAAGCCAAAGGTCTTTGGGCCGAAGAGTTACCTTGGGTCCTTTGGGCCTACAGAACCACCGCAAGATCTTTAACCGGGGAAACGCCCTTCAAACTGGCCTTTGGAACAGACGCCCTTCTGCCTGTCGAGGTTGGCTTAGAGTCTTACCAAACACAGGTGTTTAACGTGGAAACGAATGAGTTCGGAATCCAGGCGAATGTGGATTTACTGGATGAAGAAAGGGAGACAGCCCACCAAAGAAACTTAAGGTACCAACTGCAGGTAACACAGTACTATGATTCGGGAGTGAAGAAGAGATCTTTCCAAGTCGGAGACTTAGTGCTTCGGGAGTTAGCCACCTCCATGCCAGCTAAACAAGGCAAACTTATGCCCAACTGGGAAGGTCCATACGTGGTGATTGAAGTGGTTCGGCCGGGCACCTACAAATTGGCTCATTCGGACGACAGCCCAATCAAAAATACCTGGCATGCCGCTCGCCTTCGCCGTTTTTATCAGTAAGCTTACTGGACGAATTTCATTGCTTTTTAATTCAGTATTTTGTTTTATGCAAGTTCATTCTGAATTCCCTAAGCTAGCATCAATCTGTAATCGAAACCATGTAAAAGTTGTGGCATGATTAATAAAAGATTGTTTGCTCCATTTTTATCTACTGTTATTAGCTTAAGTACATCTCTAGTCGAAAGGTTAAGTACACGATATTAAGCTTAAAGGACCCATGTTTGGGGCCGACCGAATAAAACGTAAGTCCGTTAGCTGGTTCTAGTGTTTAAGTACATTACAATTTAGGTTACAAAGGCTTGACGAATCCAAATCTGGGGCCGACCAAGTTAAATTTGGATCCTCACGAAAAGTCTTAGTATTTAAGTGGTTTTGACATTGATTAGGGCCGGGAGGAAAATTTTTCTCCGACCGAAAAGGACCTTAATCTCTCAAAAACCCCTAAAAAACTAGGGGCAGCTAGGTTACGACCGAAGATGCACAACATGCCAGGCCGAAGCCAAAAATGCATGGAATTAAATAAAATTATGCTAAGGCAAATTTAGGCCGAAGACGCATAAAAGGAAAGAAAGAATAATTATGTTAGGTAGAAGCCGAATATACATAAAACATAAATTATGCTAAGGCAAAACAATTTGACCAAAGATGCATAAATGAATGATAAAATTATGCTAAGGCAAAACAATTTGACCAAAGATGCATAAATGAATGATGATAATTATGCTAATGCAGATTATAAATTCCCGAAGGCAGGTCATAAATGCCCGAAGGCAGAGTTAAATAGTACAAGCCCGAAGGCCATCAAAACAATTCAAAAGTCAAAGTACAAAGATTAATCTATTCAGAGGCCAACTCTTCGTCCTCATCCGAAGAGACGATCAGGGGTTCGTCCACATCAACGCGACCAACGGGATCGGACATTCCCTTCTCCAGCAAAGGGACATGATCAATGCCAAGGGAATTTACTTTCCTCAGGACATCATCGTAACCCATCTGGTATACCCGATCCTCGGTGCACAAAAGCTTCTTGTTCAACTTTCGGAGCTCTTTCCTACTGGCCTTCAATTGATCATTCCTTCGGGCAAGCCGAGAGTTCAGAGTCTTCATCTCTTTGACCTAATCGGACAAAAGATCCCGCTCGTTTGACAAGGCCTTGGCTTGACCAGTCACCCTCTCCAACTCGGACTTGGAGTTCCTGATGTCCTCTTCAGCCTTGACCAGCCTGGCCTTCAACTCTCCCACCTTCTAGAACTTTGATTGCATGTCCCCCACCCTATCAGCAATCACTGCAGCCCAGGGAGAAGCCTGAAAGAAGATGGCAGAAGTCAATAAGAGACATAAAAAGAAAATAGATGGACGAAGGTATAGAAAGAAAGTCTTACCATCGAAAGGAGTCCCATCAGCTCGGTACAGGCATCGACCGTTGACACATTATCATAAAGGGCTCGGTCGCCTGGAAGGATGAGACCTCGGCAGAATTCAGGACCTACTTCCCGGGCAGAAGAAGGTACAGAGCTAGCAATAGCATCAGTGGTCAGAACACCCCACTGAGGGACATAGGTTGCAATGACCTCATCGTTCGCCCTACTCCTTTTGTTGGTTGGCGCCGAAGGGGTCTTCTTCGAAGTCTCCATCTCTCGGGGAGGAGAAGCAATCAAAGGTTCCCTCGGAAGTTCGGTCTCCTCACCCTGTTCGGGAACCTCTGTGTCGGCATTATTCGAAGTGCCATCGGCCGCCGACCTGTGCAGCTTTTTGCAATCGGCGCTCAACTATATCTTGGCGTGAAGACACTTCAAAATAATAATTTAAGTCAGAAAAGACAAAATCGAAGGACATGAGAGCAAAGTATGCACATTTAAATACTAAAGGGGTGAGGGAAAGCTACCGCTACCCCAAAGGGCGAAAAGCCAGTCATTGTTTCGGCTGTCAGAAAGAGGAACCCTCATCATTTCCAGGTCACAGAGAATCTTGTGATCATTCTTGTCCGCCCCTGGACTCGAGGGCATTTCCTTCTTTGAATCAACCACTTTCCATACGGCAAAATTAGCAATTTTGGGCCTAGAGATGAAAAACCACTTGTGGTGGGTCTCCTTGTTGCTAGAGTTGGTCTGTGCCCAATCCGGCCGATTAGCCTTACGGACGATGGTATAGAATCCGTTGCTCTTATTGTTCTTCCGGAAATCATAGTGATACTAGAAAAGAGAGGTTCGGGGATGAATCTTCGCGGCCAGACATCGGGCCTGGAAGACGTTAATATGGATGAAGGAATTAGGGTCCAGTTGACCCAGGGCGATTCCCATGTCCTTGAGGAGCCTCTTCAGAATAGGCAATATAGGCAGCCGAAGGCCACATTTGAAGGCCGCCTCAAAAATCCCGGTGGCCATATCTCCCATGCTCTTCGGGACAGGAGGATTATGATAAATCCGGCCTTCTAGCTTGGCCGGGTATAGATGCCAAAGAGTCCTAACGATGCCGTATTTTTCATGAAAAGTGATTATGTCAGGTTCAGATAGCCTTGAGCAGACATTAGCTACGGGGTAAAGCGCAGTGTCGGAGAGGGGGGACCCAGCCGAAGGAATGGTACTCTCCCATGTCGAAGGACCGGCGCCTTCTGTCGACCGATCCATGTCCCTGCATTCGAGAATGAAGTGACATCAGCCATGTACTCGGAAAGTGAATAAAAGGAAAAAGGGAAAGATGGTATAGCCGAGTACGAAGGGCTGGGATCGGTCGGGGACATTCTATGGTTAAAGGAAAAGTGGATTTAAAAAGGAAAAAGGCATGAAGGCAAAGGTAAACACACTTTGACCGACCGAAAGGATGTTCTAGAGGTTTGAAGATCCCGAAGGATGCTCTTACCCAAAAATCCGCAAAATCCTAAAATCTACAAGAATCTTAAGGAGAATCTACACAAGCCTAAAAACTAGCGTATGATGGTAACATCTATTTTGAGTTTGCAGTTTAATTAGGTGAATACACATCCCCAAAATACAGATGAACTCTTGTGCTCGCATATACATACATATGCATACATATACATACATTTTTCCAGATTATAACATTGCTAACGTGCGTTGAAAGGAAAAAGTGTCAAAAAACTTCACAAAGGGAAACAGTGAACTTACTGGAATAGTTTGGAAGAGATTGAAATGGAGGGATATGGACACCACGATGCTTCAAAGATTCTTGCTGTTCTTGAAAAAGCTTGGAACTCGAGAAGGTTTTTTCTGGTTTGGTATAAGAAATAAAGAGAGGCGTCTTGAGGTTTTATACATTAAGTACTGACGCTTGGACAAAGCGTTTCGAATTCAACGGGTAGGATTGAAGACGCAAATCTCAATGTGACAGCTGTCAGCATTAAATAGACACGACTTCCAGTGTATTGTCTTATCACTAAGGGTTGTCATCCTTATCCGAACAGAAAGCCACCAAGGGGTAATTCCGAAGATGGACCACGGGCTTTGGGCTCCGTCCTGAGGATAACTCCGAACGAAGCCCAGGGACATGTTAGGGGCTCATCTCCTTAATGGGCCGAACCTATGATCTGAAGCCCAAAGTTCGTTCAGCCCATTTCTTTTACAACGGTCCGGTTAGTTCAGAAAACCTCAGAACGTGGGACACGTGACTTCACGACCCCCACTCTTCGGTAATCGCTCGGAATAAGGGAATAAGGTTTGATTAGACTATTTTTGATATTCATTCACAAGAGGAGACAAAAAACACACACACTCTGCGTTCAATATTACCTTACAAAAACCAGTAAACTTATTCTTACGCCGGAGGTGAATCGGGGGGTCAATCCCTCGCATTCTTCTCATTTGCAGGTCCGACCGAAGCAAGGCTGTACGGATTTCTGGTTGTAACACTACATATAAAACATAGAGTTAAACATGAAAAATTTCTGGATCAACACTCAACAGACAATAACTTAGCACATAAAACACATAAAACACATAAAAGCACGGGTTTGCAGGAACCTTAGCACTTCCTGTCATGCAAATGCTAGATGTGATGAAATAATGATATCTTAATTACCCAAATTCTTCATTCTTGATTTATCGTGTATCGATCCTGGGAATGGATCTCTTAAACTGGGTGTAAGTCCACTTATAAGCCTACAAAGAAACATCTTTATAAAGAGAAAAGATACTGAATTTTTGTTAATGGCATTGTTGGTACTATGCAAGTGACTGTCCTTCCCTCGAACATCGCTGCTGCTATGCTGGAGTTGATGACCATCACTCAGTCTAATGTTAACTTCAGTTATCATTCAACCCTTTTTCAATTTCTTCAACTTCTTCAGGTGTGATGTCTTGTGGATGATCTTGACAGGAAGCTTCACTCTAATATAATTCCCTATTACTTATATCATCTGTCACATGGATATTTCCAAATGTCCCAATTGCAAGTAATCCATGAGGCCAATCACTAGATTTTTCTTTACGAGATTCTTGCGGATCATGTACTGTATTGAAAACAAACCAGAAACATACGAGAAAAAAAAGGATTCTTACCTTGGTTCAGAAAGCCAGAAAGCAACTTTAAAGACTACTAGATTTCTTAACTTGAGGGCGGTGTGCTTGGAGAGATCTGGTACATAGAGCATAAATCCCACAGGGTAAATGATACTGTTAAGTTATCATATCCTAAACAGTAGTTGTGGGAGAGTAGTACCAAATAAAGCTTGTAGTTTCCTTGCTGGTTCAGGTTGCCATACGCAGTATGACACACCTGACACCTCTCTTCCTTAGTTTTTTTCCCAATTACTTTGACATTCAATAATTCAAAGCACACATTTGCGTATTAAAGGAGTTCACATTTCTAATATCATGTATGTTAACGGAGGAATTTGTGATAACAAAATTCGAGGTTGTTTGTCGGATTCAAGATCTGTGATGGTGGTTCTTCGCCGGAAAAGTCATCGGAGTGTGGTGGTTGTGATGAATTGGGGGCTGCGATTAAGAGGATTTTTTGGTGGTGGCTCGAAGAGCTCTTTGCTTCCCCCTCAATGTGCCTACGTACCTCTATATTTATAGAGGATCAAGCCCACGTAGTTCTTGGAGAGCAAGAAACCTAAGTCCATTAGAAATAGGTCTCTCTGCTTGCTGGCCCAAAAGGGCCACTACGATAGGTTGTCGAACCAACCATTCACGAAGCCCATTTGGAAGAGCCCATGCGATGAAGCCTAGCCCAATGACCCCAAGGCTCAACTAAGACCGAGGTCTTCACGAATACAACATTAACCCTAACTATCGGAGCTAACATCAACCGCTACTAGCTCTTTCCTTGTACATTAGTTGCAGGGACAATCATGACTTACTCCAAATGCACGAACGGATCCTTACCCCCCGATGAGGCTAACCCACCAGACTACAGGGCAAGTTCTACCAAATTGTGTCACGCGGAGCATCTTGTAATCCCCCAACAAGGACAACTTGTTAGAATACAGGATTAGATCTCTAGAGCGTATTGACAAGCTTAATCACCTTTGATCCCCCAATAAGGACAACTTATTGGAATACAGAATCAGGCCTTCAAATGTATAAGAATCTTCATTTTGTCTTCAATGTACGTTTTGTAAGCATTATCGCGGCAAGATAGCCTAGTTGGTGCGGCAAACACTTCATTGTCGCGGCAACGTGACTAGTTACATTTTGTAAACTCACATTTTCCCATTTGTGTACATTTTTGGCATAACACCTTCATTTCGTCATCGATCATTTCGTTCAAGAGCAAACATGACTAGTTGTCGTGGCAACTATAACTAGTTGCCGCAACAACATAGTACAAGCCTATCTAGTTGTAAATTTTATGTGACAATCCTAATGGGAGAACAATTCCTTACAGATTTCCTTTGACCAGGTCAACATTTCCTTGTGTAAATTTTGGGCATAACAACTACCCCCCAAGCCTCTATTGTATTTGAAAAATGCAAAGGGGCTTTTAAGCATAAGCAAAAAATTTATAGAAGCTTCATAGTTGGCGTGACAAACACATTGTAGGCGCGGTAACTACTTTGTTTGACTCGGCAACCACTTTGTTTGGCTCAACAGCACTTGCGGTTCAGCATCAAACTCAACTTTTGCAGAATAATTCCCAAAATTAAGGAATTTAAAATTTGAACTCTTGATCAAAGTATAATTCACATAGGATATTTATGCAATCGCAACAGTAATGAAAGGACAGTTGTAGGCTAGTCATGATCTAGGGTATTTAAACCCGATGTCAGCCTCTAACAATCATTTCTTTCTTCTCTAGAGCGGCAACAATGTTGTTGGCTCGGCAACAATGTTGTTGGCTCGGCAACATGTTGTTGGCTCGGCAATATGTTTGTTGGCTCGGCAACAATGTTGTTGGCTCGGCAACATGTTGTTGGCTCGGCAACATGTTGTTGGCTCGGCAACATGTTGTTGGCTCGGCAACATTTTGTTGGCTCGGCAACATGTGCAACACAGTGACAAATTTGACTTGGACAACAAATGCAACTAATTTCACTTTCTCCCCTATGAGAATAGACTTGCCATCCCAAGAGCAGTTGGTAAAGGATAAGTACACTTTTTTTTGCTTCCTTTGAATAAGATGCCACCAACCACACAATGAAGGTGGAAGACTAGATGGATGGCTAACTGTGACTATAACATCAAATTAGGTAAAAGCATGGTTGGATTCATGGTAGACTTTGTAGAAAAATAAACTGAAGTCATTGCTCAGGAGAGAGTCAATCTTGAGAAGATTGTTTTTTTCCGAGGCAACGGAGTTGGCGCGGCAACAGACTAAGAATGCCCAACATATAGAAAATCCAAGCAAGAAAGATGGCAATGACAATGTTGACGAAGTTGAAGCTTGATTTCCTTTATACAATTTGACTGCTAGTTGGTGCAGCAACAACGGTTGGCACGACGATATTACTGTTGAGTAAAGAAATCCATGTAAGTAATAGTTGGCATTGTAGCTTGACCATATTTTCCAACTGCATTATTGTTGATCTTTCTTCATTAATGCATCATCACCTGCAAATAATAATTGATCCCTCAATGGAATCAGGCAAATAATTAAAGAACCTTGTAGGTTTTATGTCATGACTTCTTGAGTCAGATTATCATGATTGGAACAATAAAACTCATTTTCATGGCTCATGGCACAATGAGTGTTTTTTTTAAATGGAGTATGTTCTCACTAATTTGGTGAGGTGTAAATGTACTACCCCCCGAGACTAGGAATAGAATGCGTAAATACGTAGGAGAGTCACATGGACTTCTATGTACATAATATATTTCATATTAAGTAGGTGGCTTACGCCCCGCACTACTGATTACATTTCTCATTTTCTCTAAGTAGGTGGTCGTAATCCTGCACTACTTATCTCACAATTGATGATTCTTCGAACAATTCGTATATATCAATTTCGATATACCGGTCCCATGGCTTTTAGCTCAATGGGTATATAGCATTTAGGAGGGTGTACGAATACTTCCCCCCGAGTGTAGAAGTAGTTCATATTGTCATCCCGTATAGGGGCATCTCACGAAGAGGAATAAATTCAAATGTGACACTATCACGAAATATCCAGGAAAACCCCTGGAGGCCTTCATCCAAGCAAACCCTTGGAGGCCTTCATATGACTGCAAATATCCTGAAGAATTGGCCGCTCCAAATTGAGTCGGCGCACCAACGTTGTTGGCACGACAACTTTGTCGAGAAACTGTTATGAGATTGCTTCTGGAAATACTCTTAAATATCTCTTCCATTACGATTCCTGTAAAGATCTAAATCACAACAAGAAAATATAAACACATTAAGTTTTACACTTGGGCATACCTCAAAAGGAGTTGGTACGAAAACTCTGGTAGAATACTCTTGAAGATTCTTGGGTCTTTTCAGAAATAAGAGTTATCTTTGCACCCATGAAACATCATCTTGTGAGTTGAGAGTCAAATTTGAGCTAGCTGAACATTACCCCGAGCACCCCCCAACTTAGTTGAAAACTACCTGAGCAAAGCCAACGTAGTTGAAAGTGTCTTGAACAAACACAACTCGGTTGGAAATGTCATCAGGTGCAAACCTAACCTATGTAGCAAACGTTATCGGGTACAAACCCAACCTAGGTTGCAATCGTCATCAGGTACAAACCCAACTTACTTTACAAACGTCATCAGATGCAAACACAACTCCATGTTAAAAACGTCATCCAGTGCAAACGTAACTCTAAGTTGCAAACGTCAATAGGCACAAATGCAACTCTAAGTTTCAAATGTCATCAAGTATAAACCCAATCAGGTTGCAAACGTTCCATATCTCACATAGCATAAATTAAGTAACCCAATGACAAAGATGAATCAGCACGTAGGTGACTTAGCAAGCAAAGATGACTTAGCACGCTCGGTACCCTAGTTAACTTCATCCACAATCAACTCCTGCCTTATAGAAATTCAATGGAAGAAAATTGATGTGAGATTACAAGTTCGAGGTTGTGTTTGTTCTAATCCCGAGTGATTGCCACAGATTCCTTCATGCACTTCTCTCACGATATAGTCACATTCGTCACCATCTATACATTTTAACAAAGGTTGGTTAAAACCCCTCTTGTTTAATAGCATCTCTCACCTCGGCAGGGAAATGTGAAGAAACTTGAATTGCCAACACAATAGCCCCTTCCAAATGAACAAGCAACTTCTTGAGGTTATCACGTTGACATTCCTGACAAATGTAATATTCTGGATGTTGGTCGGCTGACTTGCCACTTGCAACCCACTCACAACAGGAGGGGTTGGTCTTCTAATGCTTGAGTTATGATAGCTAGTTGGAGATCCGGTGCAGTTAAAGCCACTGGGGTGACGTTATGAATGAAAGACTTGATAGTGAAGAAAGAATAATTTCTGAGTTCAAAGTTTAAGCAACCATTCCGTAAGAACCAAATAATAGCTTGAAGTTGAACTCCTTAAAGATCATTAATCTGGTCCTTGACAACTTGCTAGATGAAATATATCCACCATCCTATTAGAGAGCCTTTATTGAGAGAAATGCCTTGAGAAACGACCAAAACGTCAAAAAAAAGACCAAAAACAACAAAACGACCAAAAACAACAAAACGACCAAAATCACTAAAATGACCAAAATGACCAAAACGACCAAAATGACCAAAACGAACCAAACAAACAACAAGAACAACAACAACTGAACAAAACGAACGAAAGAACGAAATGAACAAACGAATGAAACGAACAACAACAACGAACGAAACGAACAACAACAACGAACGACACAAACGAAACGAACGAAACGAACGACAACAACAACAACCGAACAAAACGAACAACAACAACAACAACAACGAACAAAACGAACAACAACAACAACAACAACAACAACAACAACAACGAACAAAACGAATGAAACAAATGATAACAACAACCACCGAACGAAATGAACGACAATAACCACCAAATGAAATGAACGAGATGAACGACAACAACCACCGAACGAAATGAACGAACGAACGAAACGAACGACAACAACAACAACCACCGAACGAAATGAACGAACGAACGAAACGAACGAAATGAACGAACGAACGAAACGAATGAAACGAAAAACAACAAACTGAGTGCAAAATGCACTATAAAATGCACTATAGGTGCAAAAATGCACTCTGGCGCGGCAAGCTCCGTTGGCGCATCAAGTGCTGATGAAAGTGGCTCTGACGACATGTTCTCCTCCCCTGGTGTGCAACATGACTTGATCATGTAGGCGCGCCAACTTGTTGAAGACGAACGCATCTTAAAGGCACGCTTGGAGGGTGTTGGCGCGCTAACTAGTAAGAGGTGGTTGTAAACGCTACGAGTCAAAGGTGGTTGCAGGTGCTACGTCGACCTTGAAGATATAATCCTAAACTTTATGAATTTCCATTTATACAACATTCTTCCTCCGTGTTTTTAGGATCTCGCATATCTCATGTCACCATCAAAAACCCTTACTGCTAATGTAAAACCATGCCCGGAACATCTTGCTGCTGGGCTAGAATTGTACATGAAGTTGCAATCGCTCTTACAACCTTCTCTATAAGAACCCCATCATGATGAAACATCCTTCCTCCTAGATGTAGATCTTGAAACTCCCCTCCTTCAAGTGCCAATTTGTTAACGGAGGAATTTGTGATACCAAAATTCGAGGTTGTTTGTCGGATTCAAGATCTATGATGGTGGTTCTTCGCCGGAAAAGTCATCGGAGTGTGGTGGTTGTGATGAATTGGGGGCTGCGATTGAGAGGATTTTTTTGTGGTGGCTCGAAGAGCTATTTGCTTCCCCCTCAATGTGCCTACGTACCTCTATATTTATAGAGGATCAAGCCCACGTAGTTCTTGGATAGCAAGAAACCTAAGTCCATTAGAAATAGGTCTATCTGCTTGCAGGCCCAAAAGGCCCACTACGATAGGTTGTCGAACCAACCGATCACGAAGCCCATTTGGAAGAGCCCATGCGATGAAGCCTAGCCCAATGACCCCAAGGCTCAACTAAGACCGAGGACTTCACGGATACAACATTAGCCCTAACTATCGGAGCTAACATCAACCGCTACTAGCTCTTTCCTCGTACATTAGTTGCAGGGACAATCATGACTTACTCTAAATGCACGAACGGATCCTTACCCCCCGATGAGGCTAACCCACCAGACTACAGGGCAAGTTCTACCAAATTATGTCACGCGGAGCATCTTGTAATCCCCCAACAAGGACAACTTGTTAGAATACAGGATTAGATCTCTAGAGCGTACTGACAAGCTTAATCACCTTTGATCCCCCAATAAGGACAACTTATTGGAATACAGAATCAGGCCTTCAAATGTATAAGAATCTTCATTTTGTCTTCAATGTACGTTTTGTAAGCATTGCCGCGGCAAGATAGCCTAGTTGGCGCGACAAACACTTCATTGCCGCGGCAACGTGACTAGTTACATTTTGTAAACTCACATTTTCCCTTCTGTGTACATTTTTGGCATAACACCTTCATTTCGTCATCGATCATTTCGTTCAAGAGCAAACATGACTAGTTGCCGCGACAACTATAACTAGTTGCCGCAACAACATAGTACAAGCCTATCTAGTTGTAAATTTTATGTGACAATCCCAATGGGAGAACAATTCCTTACAGATTTCCTTTGACCAGGTCAACATTTCCTTGTGTAAATTTTGGGCATAACAATGTACAAAGAATGATTTACATGTAGTCAATCTTATATTTGATTCTGCTTGAGCTAGGCTATTTTCCCACTAAACTCTAAACCCACAAGATCAAGATCAATCCACCAACTTAATTTTCAAAGGGCAAGCCCACAAGATCAAGATCACTCTACCAACGTAATTTTTCAAAGGGCAAGTCCAGTTGTTAGACTAAACTAATTAACTTGGTAAATTAGATTCTTCTTATGTAGTACTCCCTCCGTCCCTATTTAGTAGTCCATTTTGAGAAAAAAATTTGTCCCTAAATAGTTATCTCTTTTCATATTTCAATGCATGTTTTTCAAGTTTTTCCAAAATTACCCATACACTTCTATTTCCAATGTTTGACTTTATAATTAATTATATATTCAAAAGTTATTATTTAATGCAATAAGTAGGGGCAACTATGGAAACAAAATATGACATTAAATATTTCTTAAGATATGTGTTTTTTTAAAAATGAACTACTAATTAGGGACGGAGGGAGTAGCAAGTTATATTGATTTCAGTGCATTAGCTAGATTTAACATTTATCACATAAAAGAAGGCTACTAGTTAAGGTTAAAAATAGTATATGATATAATTAAGGGCTACTAGAGACCGTTTGGATTATATGATTTCAACCAGGTTGATGGGATACAAAAATGTATAGTCTCATTGTCGTTCTATTAACCAGGTTGGAAACCTATAATCCAAATGGCACCCTACACTACAACAGAAATGACCATTTCCTACCACGCGATTGGTAGGAAATGGCCATAAATTGGTAGGAAATGGGGTCAATTCCTACCAACTGCGTTGGTGAGAATTGCTCCGGTCTGAAATGAGGGTTGGTAGGAAGTGAGTGCTTGTTTCAAAAGAGGTCCCACATGCCATGTGGCTCGCCATGGCGGTGGACCCCGACACGAATTGGTAGGAAATGGGGTCAATTCCTACCAACTGCGTTGGTGAGAATTGCTCCGGTCTGAAATGAGGGTTGGTAGGAAGTGAGTGCTTGTTTCAAAAGAGGTCCCACATGCCATGTGGCTCGCCATGGCGGTGGACCCCGACACGTCATTTGCCACGTCAGGTGCCACGTCACCAAAAATGTGGTCCCGGATGATGACATGGCAGTCCACGTGTCGTGGGGCTCACCTCCACGTCACATTTGGTCCCAGAAAATCCCATATTTCCTACCAAGTTAGTAGGTTTTGATTGGCATATTTCCTACCAAGTACTCCCTCCGTCCCATTTTGTATTATACTCATTCCTTTTTGGGACGTCGATCCCAAAAAGAATGAACCTACTAAACTTGCTATTTTTGAACACTATTTTTCACTATTACACCCACTACTTCTCTATTTTATAACTCCTTTTTATTAAATAAATACTATTACCCCCACTACTTTCCTACTTTATCCATTTTTTATACACCCACTTTCACACTTAACTAACCACATGTTACCACCTAGCAAGTCAAATAGAATTTTCTTCATCTCCGTGAAAGTCAAACAAAGTCTAACAAATTGGGACGGAGGGAGTATTTATTTCCTACCAAGTTTGGTAGGTTTAAAAACAGAAGCATGTAAAACTGTTATTTCCTACCAAGTATTTCCTACCACATTTCTATTTTCGAATGATAAGTGTGGTAGGAAATATGCAGGTTGGTAGGAATTGATGGCTTTTAAAAAAAAATTTAGTTTTTGTCATTTCCAATACAAACAATTGTACACCCACAATTCATTTACAATTTACCAAATTCAATTGCAACCTACGATATATACTATCAAATCATGACTACTAACTAAAATTAAATGCAAAAATATTAAAAAAACCAATCATATACACAAAATAAACCGACTAGTTCTACCATTCATCATCCAACATAAACTATACATCAAGTTCAAAAACAAATTCCGGACACTTACCAAATCCAATACAAACTTCAGTTCCGGACAGTTTCACCTCTGAGTATCAGATGTCTTCTCCTCTGTGACAAGAAGCTTGCCTTCAGCAAAGTCACATGCTTGAATAGGAACAGCCAACTGCTTCTGCATTTTCTTGAATAAATGTATGTGCTGCCGTAAAATAAGTGAAAATACCTCTGCAAATGCACAGGCCCAGACAATGTGTTTGTGCCTAATTAGATTAATTAGCGGTTACTATGTGACCTAATTATATTAGACATTTCTTTGTATATGAACTAAAATTTTACTAGAAATTAAAATCACTCACCCATTAAAGCTGTCCTTACTAACAAAGCAGAGGATAATGCACTGATTGCTCCTGGTCATCAACTTTATTTATACAAACTCCTGCAAAAGAAAATGAAAGACAGAACACATCAATCCTCTTGTAGACTAACATAAAACCCTGCCAATCGATGCTCAAGTTAGGGATGTAAAAAATGTTTTTTTATTGTTAATTTGTTGTTGTGAATAACCTGCCTCATAAGTTAATGTGCATATGTATTTAAAAACATATGCAGTAGAATACACAGATAGTTAATGTGCAATTAATGAACTTAGAATCACATTTCACAAATTAAATCTTTGAGCCTTAAAATTAATTTCATTGATCATCAACATTTATGTAGCAGAATACACAGATCAACCACCAACTTTCTTTACTATAGCAGCCATCTAATTAATTATATTTTCCTATAACATACTAAACTACCTTGATGAAGAGATGACTAGCTTTCCATTCCTGTATTCTGGATCCTTCGTATTCATCAAATGATACGAGATTGCAGAAACACCAATTTCTTCAATATATTTACTAAGGATCGCCGCATCATCTAAGCAGATTGAAGCCAGATCATTACAATCAAGGTCATTAGCTGCAAACATGTAGGATACATTTGTTGCAAAATGTAAGGAATCAGCCAATTAAGAAAGAATGATACCTTGTACAGAACAATATACGATTAGCATGCGACCGAGTAAAAAGAAGAATCAGTTCTCAGGATAAAAGTAATATCTGTACTCTCCGATTTTCTGATGACAGCCAACAAAGACATCAATTGTCACATAATACAGGGATGCCACCATTTAATTAAACAAAGAGAGCAGAAGATGAAACAGTCCCCGTAAAGATTATCTTTATATGTAATAGATCAAAAGGTTTAGGAATGTATTAAAAATAAACAATGTACTGTAGATCGAAATAGCAACACAATGTGTATTAACAAAGTTAAAAAATTATATAATACAATATGTACAACTCTTCAAATGTTTATAAAATGGCAAAGGCAGCAGTTAATTATCAATTGATATGAAATACTATGCTAAAACAAAAGCACCAGGAACAGGAACATGCGATGAGACTGCACACACATTTTCCAGAGTATACTACATGGTCAATGCGTAAAATAATTTTTCAGAAATAATACAAAGTTAAGATTACCAGAAAAATATAGAGACCCAACTAACAAGCCACTATTAATCCTGACATGCATTCACAATATAACATACAAATACTGAACTCTGCTGTGAGAGATATCGAACATGATAAGAGAAGACCAAAAATCACTTATTTTGTTTAGTGGCTTCAGGCCTAATATCACTAGGAAAAGATAAGAAATACTTCAGGACCAAATTTAAAGTGACATTGAGAAGAAACAGAGCTTTGCAATTTTAAACAAGATATCACATTTAACCACTTTCTTGGATGTGACTTTAAACTTATGATAGGCAAATGTCTCTAAGAGAGAGCTGCTGAATGCGAACATAGTTAATAGCACACTTCAAAACATGCAGCAAACATTGGCAACCTAAATCAAATATAGAGCCTTAAATGAAATCCGGGACTATAACTTAAATTCTAAACTATTTATCCCACATGTTTCAGTGTTCAATGGGGTGTTACAGTACATTGTACTTGTCATCAAACTGATTGTTCATTTCTTGATCCTATGAGTGCCTAAACTGATTGGAGTTCTATTTTACAATTAAGAAAACTTGTGAAGTGGTAATAGAATAAAACATAAGCAAAACACAAACCCAGGCCAGCACATGGATGTAAAAAGAAAGAAAATTTTATTTTGATGTCACTTTTAATCCTTCTATATTCCAAGAGAAATGACATGTTTGTTTACATGATCTTTCTACATAGTAAACATTGGCACGCTTCTGACACAACCGCTCCGCCATATCAATATATCTAAAAATTTGTAAACAAAATTCCATTTAGTGTATGCAGCTAGCTAGAAGAAAGTTAATAAAAAAGAGCTGACCAGCCAAAATTGACTGAGTTGGTTCCATTTGCAATATAACAATAACAAAACGTAAAATAATTGAAATAACATACCATCAACATTTAAATCGAAAGGGTGTAATACCTATAAAACGAAGCCCTAAATCTAAACCAAAAATCCCCAAATCCATATAAACAAGCTTCAAATCCAAAGCAGAAATTAAAGAATCCCTGAAATCAAAGAGAGAGAGAGAGAGAGAGAGAGAGAGAGAGAGAGAGAGAGAACAAATTACTTGAAATTTAAGATAATAAATCGAGTCAATTTAATTCAAAATGACTGAGGATCCCCAATTTGAAGAATTCTCAAATCAGAGCCTCAAATCGAAGCCTCGAATCAATTTATAAGCCCTAGTTGAAGAAGAAAACAAAATACAAATTTGGTGAAAGCAAATTTGGGACTTTTTATGAGAAGGAGATGGAGACAGAGAGATGACGAGTTTACGCGAGAGAGAGATGCAGACGGAATGAGCAAGTTCCCCCAATTATTTCTGTTTAAGCGAATTATTTTAAGGGCGGGATATTTTGCCGCTCCCCCGATTCTTCTTTCACGGGTAATAAAATTGAATCGTTATTTAATTTTTCAGAGAATTTAAAATTAACATTATTATTGACAAATAATTCATTTATATGATAAAATTTTACTTTTTATCAAAATTAATTAATTTAATAATTAAATAAAAATTCAATTTTTAAATTCTGTGTAGAAAATTAATTTTTTTAATAACACCTATTTTATTATTTCAAAAATTTATACATTTTAAATTGAATGAATAAATATCTTAATTTATCTACTAATTTATTCGACGATCGAACCGTACAAATGTTAATAAACACTCATTTTAGTGTTGGGAAAAAATAATCAAAAAATAAAAAGGTCGGGTTGTAGGAGATTTTAAAAAAAACGTAGTAAAAGTGATGCTTCAGATAACGGGGCACGATCCAGATTCACTAAATAATTTTTTGAATGATTTCTCGACGATGGAACCGTACAAATGTTAATAAACACTCATTTTAGTGGTGGGAAAAAATAATCAAAAAATAAAAGGTCGGGTTGTACGCGATTTTAACAAAAACGTAGCAAAAGTGTTGCTTCCTATAACGGGGCACGATCCAGATTCACTAAATAATTTTTTTGAATGATTTCTTCGACGATCGAACCATACGAAAGTTAATAAACACTCATTTTTAGTATTGGGAAAAAATAATCAAAAAATAAAAAGGTCGGGTTATACGAGATTTTAACAAAAACGTAGTAAAAGTGCTGCTTCCTCTAACGGGGCACGATCCAGATTCACTAAATAATTTTTTTTGAATGATTTCTTCGACAATCGAACCGTACGAAAGTTAATAAACACTCATTTTAGTGTTGGGAAAAAATAATCAAAAAATAAAAAGGTCGGGTTGTACGCGATTTTAACAAAAACGTAGTAAAAGTGTTGCTTCCTATAACGGGGCACGATCCAGATTCAATAAATAATTTTTTTGAATGATTTCTTCGACGATCGAACCGTACGAAAGTTAATAAACACTCATTTTAGTATTGGGAAAAAATAATCAAAAAATAAAAAGGTCAGGTTGTACGAGATTTTAACAAAAACGTAGTAAAAGTGATGCTTCCTCTAATGGGGCACGATCCAGATTCACTAAATAGTTTTTTTGAATGATTTCTTCGACGATCAAACCGTACGAAAGTTAATAAACACTCATTTTAGTGTTGGGAAAAAATAATCAAAAAATAAAAAGGTCGGGTTGTACGAGATTTTAACAAAAACGTAGTAATTAAAAGTGATGCTTCCTATAACGGGGCACGATCCAGATTCACTGAATAATTTTTTTGAATGTTTTATTCGACGATCGAACCATACGAATGTTAATAAACACTCATTTTAGTGTTGGGAAAAAATAATCAAAAAATAAAAAGGTCGGGTTGTACGAGATTTTAACAAAAACGTATTATTAAATGTGCTGCTTCCTCTAACGAGACACGATCTAGATTCACTGAATAATTTTTTTGAATGATTTATTCGACGATCGAACCATATGAATGTTAATAAACACTCATTTTAGTGTTGGGAAAAAATAATCAAAAAATAAAAAGGTCGGGTTGTACGAGATTTTAACAAAAACGTATTATTAAATGTGCTGCTTCCTCTAACGAGACACGATCTAGATTCACTGAATAATTTTTTTTATTGATTTCTTCGATGATCGAACCATACGAAAGTTAATAAACACTCATTTTAGTGTTAGGAAAAAATAATCAAAAAATAAAAAGGTCGGACTATACGAGATTTTAACAAAAACGTAAAAGTGTTGCTTCTTGTAACAGGGCACGATCCACATTCACTGAATAATTTTTGTGAATGATTTTTTCGACGATCGCACCGTATGAAAGTTAATAAACACTCATTCTAGTGTTGGAAAAATTAATCAAAAAATAAAAAGGTCGGGTTGTACGAGATTTTAACAAAAACGTAATAAAAGTGATGCTTCCTTTAACGGGGCACGATCCAGATTCAATGAATAATATTTTTGAATGATTTCTAAAGGACTTTAAGCTTTTACAAGTTTTTTTTTGTCCAATGTTTTTTCATAGATTCCTCCCACTATAAAATGACATTTTACAATAAAAAATTTAATTTATCGATATATCCTTATATTTATTAATTGTTTTCGTTATAATTAGGTTTTTACCGAATAACACAATAACATAACAATGCAAGTACAAATGAACTAATTTTTATCGTACAATACTTAATTGTATAGATCTTTACGTTCGTAGAGTTTGATCAAATAAAAAACATGATAACCAACCACAAAAAAATTTAAGAAAATTATTAATTTTGGTGATTGGGTTTTATTTATTTTTATTTTATTTTTTTACCATTTTGAGCCCATTTCCTACAAATATTGGTAGGAAATATCCCAAGAAAAGAAAAATAGTAGTTCACTGGGAATCGAACCCTTTACATTTCCCACAACATATTATAATGTTACCATTGAGCCACGATCAACTTTGGTTTTAAGTTTACAAATCAAGTATAAGGATGCAAATTATTATTTTTCGTGATAAGGCTATTTCCCACTAATATTGGTTGGTTTTGACGTGGACAGTAAATTCAATTTTTTCCTGAAATTTTTGGCGGAAATTTTGGTAGGCTATTTCCCACTAATATTGGTGGGAAATAGCCCTAGAGGAAAAAAAATATTTTTAAGAAATTGTTTATTAATTTGAAAAATGTGAAGGATGATGATGTGGAAGGTGGGGTCCTAATTGTTCCAAAATGCTGCCAAAACAGTCAAAACCTACCAATATTGGTAGGTTTTGATGTGGGCGGTAAATTCAAATTTTTCACAAATTTTTGGCGGAAACTTACCGATCAAAACCTACCAATATTGGTAGGTTTTGATGTGGGCGGTAAATTCAAATTTTTCACAAATTTTTGGCGGAAACTTACCGATCAAAACCTACCAATATTGGTAGGTTTTGATGTGGGCGGTAAATTCAATTTTTTCGTGAAAATTTTGGCGAAAACTTACGTGGCTACTTACGTGGATGGTGGGGTACCATCATAGTCAAAACCTACCAATTTTAGTAGGTTTTGATTTCCTACTAAAAATTGGTAGGAAATGGCCCTGGCAAAATTACATTATTATTTATTTTCAGAATTTGTTTATTAATTTAAAATATGTGAGGGATGATGATGTGGAAAGTGGGGTCATTTTTCAGTCAAAATGTGACCAAAACCGACCAAAGTTGGTAGGTTTTGTTTTCCTACCAAAATTTTGTAGGAATTGCTGCTTGCATGTACAAAATTTGGGTCCCACAGGTACCATTTCCTACCAACTGGAACGTTGGTAGGAAAAACTCACTCATTTCCTACCAATTTTTTTGGTATGTTTTATGTGGTAGGTTATGGTCGTGTATCGGAGCTAATGTTATAGCGATCTCGTGGGCTCCCAGTAGGCTTAAGGGAGATCACCCTTGACACGCTCAAGGGCTGTTTAACTTGGTTTGGTTACTACCGAAGTCCAATATGTGAATGGGCGCATGAATAACAGCAGTATTGAACTGGATAATGTAACATTTTAACATAGTTTGGATTGTGTTAGTCTGGACGCTAAATGCCATTGTAAAATTATATCCTATATATATAATTAGAGTTGCACTCCATGAATAACACCTTATATGAATATAATAAAGAACACCATTATAACACTCATATTTAATCTAATCTAAGAATTCCGTCATGACACCCGATACAAAAAGTTCTTATTTTTTTAACCTCTATTCATTCAACAAAAAAAATGTTCACGATGACGTCACTACTAACATCGTTAGTGAACTGTGATTTTTTTTTCTGAATGGAAAGAGGATAAAAAAATAAGAATTTTTTGTATTGGGTGCCCCTGGCGGGACCATTGGATCTATTGGATTAAATAATTCCATAATGTTCTTTATTGTTCTTTATATAAAAATGTTCTTTATGGAGCAATGACGTATATAATTATATAATTGAGGTAATTGAGGTAAGGAGGTGTAGGTGATGTGGTTGTTTGGTCGTCTAAAGATCAGCATTACACATGATAAAACAATAAAACAAGTTAAGAAAATTGTTGTTAACTAAAATCAATACAAAGATATTTTAGACTAAAGTTTAAAATACAATTTAAAAAAAACCTTACCACAAAAAAAAGTTTCAAGAAAATCGATTTTTTAAAAAAAGTCATAAAAAAATTTTACTTTTAGATTTTACAACAAAGATGTTTTTGGAATTTATACTAACGAAAGTCAACACAAATAAATAAATTAACATTTTATTATTTTGTAAAGATTCTAGATTCGGTACTAAAGTTGTAAGTAAGTTAAAAAACAATCCAAAAATCCAGAATAAAATAATTTATATTGAATCTAAATATAATAACCACAAAAAATCTTATAATAATTTAATAATTTAAAAGTTACAAAAATATTAAATTTCATCAAAAATAAAATTTATAGTAAATTAATAAAAAAATAAATTTATAAAATATTCATTCTCAACTTAATTAATTATCATTAATTTATATTTAAGTACAAAATACATGCATATTATTAATTTATTATCATTAAAAATAAAAAACAATTCAAAATGTTATAAAAACTACTTTTGACAAAAAAATCATAATGAAAAATTTATTATAAAGATTAATAAAACAATCCGTGCATATAATGTAATTGGCGTAGGAAGGTTCATGTGATTTGGTCGTCATGGTTAATACAGTAAATTCAAGTTATAAGAAAAACAGTTTTAGTACCACAAAACTTATAAATCACAAATTCATTCTTTATATATAATAAATAAGTAAACAAAACATACCATCAGAATTTCAATTCAAAAAATAAATTTTTAAAAAACAAGAATTTACATTTTATTACAAAACAAATTTTTTTTAAGAAAATATATGGTAAAACAAGATATTAAAAAAATAATAAAAAAACATATCATAATTGGAAATGACACCAAAATTCAACAAAATATAATTTACAAAACAAACGCTAATTCAAAAAAAAAATCTGAATTTGGAAAACTAAAATCAACAATAAAGTTTAAGATAATGTATTTAAAATAAATAAAAAACAACACAAAAATATAAAAGATAGTACAAACATTCTTTAAAAAAAATACAAATGTATGTGTGTTCACATATATGTTAAATTATAGTAAGTTCCCACATGTTTAAAGTATATTATATATATTCTAATAAATAGAAGAAAACACGTCAAAAAATATGAAATATTAAAATATATGTTAGGCTAAACCTTAAAATTTAATTTTTAAAAAAATCCTTTACCAAATAAAAGTGTTTTAAGAAAAACATTATTTTAATAAAAATTATTAAAGATTCTATTTTTAGGTTTGACAATAAATATGTTTCTAAAATTAACAAACAAGGACAAAATAGCAAAAAAATCATAATTAAAAATAAGTTGCAAATTCATTATTTATATATAATAAAAAAGTAAATAAAACATATCATCAGATTTTCAATTCAAAAAATAATCTTTTAAAAAATGTTGAGTATGGAATACACACAAGGAAAATACAGAGGCGGTGAATGTATTTTCAAACTTTTATTCGAATCAAGTTTAAGAACGGTTTCTTTGAACATTTGAATCTGTGTGTTTGTATGTGTAGTTGAGTGTGTGTTTGCGTTTAACAGAAAATTCGTGCGGAAATAAAACACAAGACACGAGTACTCACTTTAATCTAACGTTGTATTAGATAAAGATTCTTGCTACAATCTGTGAATACAAATGTTAGTATTCCCAGCTTCTTTTTTCTCTGAGAGATGTTATCTATTAAAATCTCTGTTCTAAAAAGCGGGCTAAGCGGCCGCCTAGGCGGAAAAAGCGGGCTAACCGACTCGATTTTCTACTAATCGGACTTTTAATCGTTTTTTGTAATTAAGCGGGGATTAAGCGGAATTAAGCGGGTTTGACCGGAATTAGGCGGGTTGACCAAATTTTGAACCTTAAAAATAAATATTTTTTAAATATTTTTATTTATTTATTTATTTTTTCTTTAATTATTTTTCAAATTTCATATTTGATATGGGCTAAAAGTAAGCCCTAAAGACACATTTAATGTGGCATTGATTAGACCTAGAATGGTCCAAACGTGGGGCCCACCAGATGGGCCCAAACCCCAGTTATAATATTAATTTCGTAATTAATATTTAGGGATAATTAACAGCTGGGAGATACAAGTCAATAAGGACATTATCTCTACAAAGAGTAGCCTCCAAGCCACACAGTCATACAAGGAAACAGACTCCTACAAGGAATGGATCCGGAACCTTCCTAGAGGCGGTGACTTGCCCACCAAGTCACCTAACCCTACTACGATTTTAGGGCTTCTCAGCCTATATAAAGGGTCTGACCCCTCATCTCAGAACTACGTTTTATTGGCTTGATTCTCTTAATACAGAGATACGTAGGCATTCTGTGAGGACCGATTAAGTCTCGAACGCAGAAGCAGCCATTAAAGCTCGAAGCTCAACCACCCTTTGCATTAAATACATCAAACCCTAGCCGCAATCTAATAACCTAGTTTTTATTCCACAACATTTGGCGCCGTCTGTGGGAAGAAGACATCAACCATGGTTCAAACACGAAGAACTGCACCAAGCACTACAGAGCCAATCGCTACCGAGGCTCTACCTCTTAGCTCTGCTCCGCCCCTTACTGAACAAGTACTTCCGACATCTGAGCAAGTACCTCTGACATCCGGGACTATCGTTCCGTATCAAGTTTCTCAACCCCTAGGGACGACTACCCATGTTGAGAGTACGCTACCTCCGATCGTCCACACAACTCCAGGGACTAACCCCCTCCAGGTGGGGATTTCTTCCCTGATTGTAGACCCCAGCAACCCTACACGAGGGGTTCAGATCCACACTACGGATCTCCCCATAAGCACAAATCCAATGTATGGGATGCCTAACTACGGAGCTGGACCAAGTGGTCATGCCCTGTATATTCGAGATCGAGATTATCGCGATTTTTCTGGTCCTTATACGGATGAATCATCTTCTGGCGATGATTACGAGCGTGATGAAGCTCCAAGGAGGCGGCGTGCAAGTAAAGAACCTATGGGGAGAACTCGAATTACTCATGATGGACTCCCTTCAACAACTACTGAGAGGATTAAGGCTTATGAAGCCGAGATCTTGAGATTAAAGGAAGATATGGCCAGGGAGCAAGCCAGATCAAATCAGACTTTGCCACCTCCCACGTCAGGACCGATTCCCTTTATAGATCTGGAGAGGCCTTCAAGAAGGCAAAGAAGGGCTACCGCCCCAACTGGAAGAGCTACAAGGGTGGAAACCCCTAAGAGCAACCCCAAGGATCTGATGCCACTTGGGGATCCTGATGATCCCACGCCCCCATTCACCGAGGAGGTGATGAATGCCCACATATCAAGGAAGTTCAAGATGCCGACAATTAAGGCTTACGATGGAACGGGTGATCCCGCAAATCATGTTAGGACGTTCTCGAACGCACTATTACTACAGCCTGCAAGTGACGCCTTGAAGTGTAGGGCGTTCCCTCAAACCTTGTCGGGCATGGCTCAAAGATGGTATAGCCGACTCCCTGCAAATTCAATTGGCTCCTTTAAGGAGTTAAGTGCTGCTTTTGTTAGTCAATTTATCAGCGGGAGAGTTCATGAAAAAAGTTCTGCATCTCTCATGTATGTGGTACAAGGGAAGAATGAGAATCTGAGAGATTATCTTAAGAGGTTCACCAAGGAGACATTAAATATTAATGATTTAGAGAACAAGGTGGCCATGGTAGCCCTGGAGCACGGCACCACTGATCTTTACTTTAAAAGGTCATTGGCAAAGCACCCACCCGAGAATATGGCTGAGCTCCAACGAAGGGCTGATAAGTATATCAAGGCCGAGGACAGCACCATGAAGGATGTCGTGATACCCAATGGAGGCAACGGGAACTCCAAGAAGCGAAGGCAAGACCAGGAGTATGATGACCAGGAATATGATGCTAGGGACAAGTATCCCCGAACTAGTGAGGACTCCGACTCTGCCCCTAAGAAGAGCCAAGGACCAAGGTTCACTGAGTATGCAAGGTTGAACACTCCCAGGAGTCGAATCCTATTGGACATTGAGAAGGATAAGGATTTCCGATGGCCGAAGCCACTCAGGGGTGATCCCACAAAGAGGAACAAAAATCAGTATTGCAGATTCCACAAAGACGTGGGGCATGACACTGATGACTGCAAACAACTCAAAGATGAGATCGAGTTTTTAATCCGTAGAGGAAAACTGAGCCACTTCACTAAGGGTGAAGATCGTGGTGGTCAAAGAAGAAATCATGATAGGAGCGATGATGATCGAGATCGAAACCCACAGCCCCGAGGGCCAGTAATCAACATGATCTCGGGAGGCCCGACAGCGGCTGGGACAACCAAGAACTCTCGGAAGGCTTATGCAAGAGAGGTGGTGCACATTGTCGAAGAAGCACCGAAACGTGCAAGAACCGAGTTAACGATCGGATTTGAGGATTCAGATCTTGAAGGGGTGAAGTTCCCCCACGATGACCCGCTGGTCATAACACCCATGATTGGGAATTCAGAGGTGAAGCGAGTCTTGATAGACAATGGAGCTTCAGTGGACATTTTGTTCTATGATGCATTCGTGAAAATGGGATACAACGACTCTCAGTTGACCCTATCTAACATGCCTATATATGGATTCAGCGGAGTAGAGTCTAAAGTTGAGGGAACTATTCTGTTGCCCATCACCATCGGACAGAAGCCAACAGAGGCCACTCAGATGCTGAACTTTTTGGTTATCAAAGCGTCTTCCACCTACAATGCCATCCTCGGGAGGACTGGACTCCATGCTTTTAAGGCTGTGGCCTCAACCTATCACATGAAGATCAAGTTTCCAACCAGGAATGGTGTAGGAGAACAAAAAGGTGACCAGAAAATGGCTAGGAGCTGTTATGTAGCCGCGTTAAGGCCTGATGGAGTCGGGGGGCAGGTTCTTCCGATTGAAGACATGGACGTTTGTAGTGATAAGGAACATCAAGAAAGGCCAGCAGAGGACATCACACATAAACCTCGGACAGCCATTAAGGCTAAGGCGTCAACTGACTTCGTGGTTGAATGCATCATTGGCAACCAAGAAATCGAGGGGCAGGAGATTGTACCCCAAGCTGTAAGTGAACTTCAGAATAAGAATGAGGTAACCAGAAGGAGTAGTGAGTGCTCTATTTTATTGGAGCATCAAAAATAAAATCAAGTGGTGCAAGCCTAGTCTTGCAAAGCCCCGATGGGTTCAAATTATCCTAGTAGTTTTTAGCTTCATATTTTATCTAGTAGAAGTAGAAATAAGGTTCGATGAAACCATCGCAGAGCATGTTGCTCCGAGTAGGACAGTAGTATTCTATGTAAGGGTTGAACCCATCTCAAGTTATTAATGCAAGTTTGTTTTCCATTCATTGATTATGTGATTTTATTTATGTACCTAACACCTGATGTGTGTAAGTCAAAGATGACCAAGTACCGAAAATAAAAAAAATACACGAATGGAAACAAACAAATAAAAACCCTGAAAGGTCGAGAGTTACTAAGAGTTTAAGTCCTTGAAGGACCCCGGATAAAAAACAAGAAGCAAAGATAGGTTTGAAAACCCTGAAATCAGAACTAAGATTCGAGACAAGCCGTAAAAGACATGAAGTCAAGTAAGGGATCCAAAAGACCTTTAGTTTGACATCAATCCAAAAGAAAGGTCGTGAATACTTGGTAGTCGACATATGAACACCAACGATGAACATGTAAACGTCAACCTCGAATCCTAGGATAAGGAACACGAGTTATTAGCCATGAAGGCCATGGGATAGCTATGAAGGCCAAACTTGAAGGGGTCGTGAACCTCCAGATAGGATCCAATGATTGAAACTTCAAGTCAAAGCTTGAAAACCAATATGAAATTTTGGACCCTCAATCCAGAATGCCAACATTGAAATATCTGAACAAGCATTGAGTGTCATCCTCATTCGAAAGGATAACAAGGTTCAGAAGCCTATCTACTATGTGAGCAAGATGTTGCATGCAGCTGAGTTAAATTATTCTCCCATTAAGAAGTGTGCTTTGGCATTGGTAACAGCCTCGAGGAAGCTACGATCGTACTTCCAGGCACATAAGATTGAAATCCTGACGGACCAGCAACTGAGAAACATATTGCATAACCCGAAGGCTAGCTAAGTGGGCGATAGAACTCAGATAATTTGATATCGCGTACAATCCTCGAATTGCAATTAAAGCACAGGTACTCGTTGACTTCTTAGTTGAATATACCATTGACAACCAAGAAGTCGGGGGCAGGAAGGCACAACACCCCAGTAAGGGCAAGATGAGACACCCCAAGAGGGAGAGAACTTATAGTAAGGGCAAGATGAGACACCCCAAGAGGGAGAGAACTTATAAAGTTTAGAAGAAACATTGGGTGCTCTATTTTGATAGGGCATCAAAAACAAAATCAAGTGGTGCTTGTATAGTCCTACAGAGCCCTGATGGCTTCGCGATTGAATGTGCCTTGAAGTTGAATATTTTTCGACAAACAATAACGAGGCAGAGTATAAAGCCTTGAAGGCCGGACTAGGCTCGTCTTTAGCCATGAGGGCCAAAAATCTTAAAGTCTATGGAGACTCAAGGCTGGTGATAGCCCAAGTGAGTAGAGCTCTAAAAGCCAAAGATGAAACGATGTTGAAATATCTGAAAATTGTAAAATCACAGTTGGTATGGTATGATTCGAGGAATACCAACTTGTATAACCACCGATGCCTTGTCCAAATTCGCCTCGTCTGAAATCGAGAATTACACTAGAAGTGTTTACTATCAGGTCTTGGAGACCCCACTATAGAGCGCAAATTGTTGGCGCCCATCGACGTTGGAAGTTGCTAGACAGACCCCCATCAAAGCTCATCTTGAGACTGGTTGGCTCCATGATAATGCCTTGGAGGCACGAAACTGTCAATGAGAGCATTGAGATACGCATTCGCCTTGATGGCCAACAAGGCCGTTTGCCTCAAATTAAGCTGGTTGTTTGAATTCAAGGCCTAAAAATCAGGAACTAGTGGCTAAATTAAAACCAAGGCAAGGTCCTACAAACCAAGGAAAGACCCGAAAGAAGAGGGAGAAGGTCAACCGGCTGTAGCCTATTGGAAATCTTTGTTGGCCATCAACACAAAGTGGACTTTAAAAAGGCCCAACAACACTAGGCTTGTTAAGGCCCAAGTATAGTTAAAGTGATTAAAGGCCTGTCATGGCCCAACCCATATTGATAAACCTAATTAAGGTTTTAATTTAAGGTCATGTTGACCAAAAGTTAAGGCCCAAGTCAAAGTCAATTAGGGCTTCAATAAAGAAGAGCCCAAACATGTGATTAGGGCCCACGAGGAGAGGCCCAGAATTCTGATGAGTCTAAGGCCCAAAACCAAACAAGAGTCCCCAACAATGTTGACTGAGGTCGAAACCAACGACCTCACTTTGTAGTACATTTCCGAGCTCAATCAAACGACCAGGAAAGTCTTAAATTCGAGGTCGAAAATATGCTATGGCTAAGTCGTAAATTTGAGGTCGAAAAAGAACAGAAAGTCACGAAAAATCCATACGACTTGAAATCCATTTGAGGTCGATATTCCTTAGAATTAAGATCGTGAATCGAGCTCGAAAATGAATTAGAAAATATGGAAATTCCTAACGACCTAGGATTAATTTTGAGGTCGTTTTAACGTTATTTGAGCTCGATAATTTCAGGTCGAAAAAACACTGGATTTCTACGAAAAAAGCCACGATCTGGCCCCTATTTGAGCTCGTTTTTTGAGCTCGAAATTGAACAAATTGAGCCTAAAACTTCCAGGTCGAAAATGACTTGAAAAATAGGTCAAAAGGATACGACCTGGGACTGTTTGAGCTCGTCCATTGAGCTCGAAATTGTACTAGATGAGCTCGAAAAGCTCAGGTCGAAAATAAACTAAACGAGCTCGAAAAAAGCCACGACCTGGGACAGTTTGAGCTCGAAAATTGAGCTCGAAACTGAGCTCGAAATTGAGCTAAAAAAAAAAAAAAAAAAAAAAACATGCAATTTTGGAAGCAAAATTAGTGATAAAATTTTAGAAAAATAAGTCGAAACGATAATTTCTGAATAGTACTAGTCTTCAGAAATAAAAAATTTCCAGCTCGACCCCAGCCAGGGGCTCTGCCCCTTGGACCCCGCCAGGGGCTCTGCCCCTTGGACCCCGCCAGGGGCTGCCGCCCCTTGGACCCCGCCCGGGGGCTGCCGCCCCCGGACCCCCGCTAGCACCGTTTAGTGCCGATTAAGCACCATTTAATGCCGATTAGCACATATTAGTGCCTGTTAGCACCGATTAGTGCCGATTAGCACCGTTTAGTGCCGGTATAGCACCGTTTAGCGCCGATTAGTGCCGTTAGTGCCGTTTTATGCCATTTAACAATGTTTAACACTGTTTAAACATTGTTAAAGGCTGATTAGCGCTGTCTAGTGCCATTTAACACCGCTTAGTGTCGTTCAACATCGTCGTAAATTGCGTCGGTCGCTCCACGCTTTACATTAAGATGATAAGTTGAAAATACTCATGTAAGAGCAATAAACCCTGACCCAAGTCTCATGTAAGGCCGTTATAACTTCAAGGAAAACCTGATCAGTTTTCCTAGAAGTTGGGGGGCAAATGATATGGGCTAAAAGTAAGCCCTAAAGACACATTTAATGTGGCATTGATTAGACCTAGAATGGTCCAAACGTGGGGCCCACCAGATGGGCCCAAACCCCAGTTATAATATTAATTTCGTAATTAATATTTAGGGATAATTAACAGCTGGGAGATACAAGTCAATAAGGACATTATCTCTACAAAGAGTAGCCTCCAAGCCACACAGTCATACAAGGAAACAGACTCCTACAAGGAATGGATCCGGAACCTTCCTAGAGGCGGTGACTTGCCCACCAAGTCACCTAACCCTACTACGATTTTAGGGCTTCTCAGCCTATATAAAGGGTCTGACCCCTCATCTCAGAACTACGTTTTATTGGCTTGATTCTCTTAATACAGAGATACGTAGGCATTCTGTGAGGACCGATTAAGTCTCGAACGCAGAAGCAGCCATTAAAGCTCGAAGCTCAACCACCCTTTGCATTAAATACATCAAACCCTAGCCGCAATCTAATAACCTAGTTTTTATTCCACAACAATATTATAAATGAATATATGTATTAAAATTTAAACTTGTATAATTCATAACCTCTAAATATATAATTAAATAATTAAAAAATATATATGTATATATTCACAATCTGCTTAACGTCCCGCTTAGAAATCCGCCTAGGTGCCCGCCTAACCCGCCTAGGCGCTAGAAGGTCCTCCCCCGCTTAGAACCGCTTTCCGCTTTTTACAACACTGATCAAAACTACAATGAAAAACTTTTTACTACTAGAGAAGTGGGGTTGCACACTTCAATTTATAGAACATTTGTACAACCTCCATATTACAAATGTAGAAATAACTTTCGAAGTTGTCTATCCCTTTCTAAGTAAATGTCTAAGCAACATGTAATTTGACTTTCCTTTAACCTGCTGAAATCCATTTCTTTAGCAGTTTGCCTTCTTTAACATCTCTCTAAGCTTCTTGTAGACTTTTCATGAACACTTTACAGTACAGTGGTCCTGAAAGTGTCTTGTTGCAGGTTTCTAACTTGTACAACTTCAGTATTTTGTCTCCAAGAACCCATTTGAGAAATGACTAAGTGATTGATTCGAGAACTAGAATTGATTAATTCGATAACTCTGAGTTCTCGGATATTGGATTCTTGACTTATCGAATCACTTCTCGAATGAGTCTTTTCTTCAGGAATCCTTGACTTATCGAATAGAGCTTTTAATTTTGGAATTCTTGAGATGTCGAATAGCTTCCTAATTCCTTGAGATATCGAATGCAATTTTGACTTGTTGACTTTTTGAGAACTCGAATGATGCTTTGACTTGTTGACTTCTTGAGTTCTCGAATATAGTATTAGACATGTCGAATCCCTGAGTTCTCGAATGAGGCTTTGACTGGTTGACTCCTTGAGATATCGAACAGTGTCTTTTGACATATCAAATCCTTGACTTCTCGAATAGAGCAAACTTACTTCTCGAATTTGTACTTAGGCAAATATTCAATCTTCAAATCCAACTGTGATTATTTCTTCAGCCTTATTCTTCAAGCTTGAGGCATGATCACTGGATATTCTTTCAAGCATTATTTCATGACTTAATTTACAATTACACAGATAGAATTTGATACATATTACAAGTACAGAATACAAGTAGAAACTTTACAACTAGAGGGTCCCCCATTTAAGGGGTAATGTAAGTACTACAGAGCATTACAAACAATTAAGCTTGTTATTAGATGTATTCAGGCTTGCCTTTGTGACCAACAATCTTCCCCAAATTGTGAGTAAGACACTTAGTCACAATTTCATGTCTGATAACAAGCCTAACATACATAAAGATAGAATATTGAAAGATATAGATATGAATTTGATAGAAACTTGAATATGGATACAAGTAAAGGAAGAAGCACTCTTACAATAGATGATTATCCAATGTCTTTAGCATCCATTCCTTGAGCCCTAGCTAGACAATCATCATACTCCTTATCCATCTTTGCCTTTGTCTCCTTCTTACTCTCCTCCATTGCATTCATGATATCCATCATGGCAGTGAGTTCTTCAATGAGAATTGAGTTCTTCAAATCTTCAATTACAGGCTCCAACTTGTTTGTAGGGTAGTGTTTGATCATGTTCATTCTGATATTAACACTGTCTCCATTTCTCCTCCTATATCTTACAACATAGGGATCAAGTTGAACTATGCATAGCCCTTTTTCTCTTAACTCTTATGCTTTAATTTCCATTTCCTCTAATTCCTCCTTCTTCTTCTTCAACAGATCCTCACTCTTCTTTTTCTGCATAGCCTGATGATCTCTCTTTATCTTGAAATATCCTGCTTGTTCTATTTTCCAGATTCTCTCCTCCTTATTATCAAGATTCAGAAGTGCAATAATTCTTTCTATCTCATCCAGCTTGCCATAGTGTTCACACATTCCTTGTTTGAATCTCTTTTCTCTGCCATCAGTGTATTTGAAATCCAAGCAGCCATTCACAATTGCCACATGATAGATTTTCTAAGCTTGAAGAAATACTAGTGCCTCTCTGTCATAATCCTCATCAAGAGGTAACAAATTTAACCCTGGTACTATTGTGAGAGCCTTAGATGTAGGTATCACCTTCTTCTTCAATGTAACGCCCCGACTTCCCAATACTGAAAATATACTTTTTATAATAAAATAGACTTTGATACAGGGGAATTTTAGAAAATTTTGGCATGAAATATTCGTAAAACGGACTATCCACCTGTAATTCAACCCAAACCAAATTCCAATTTAACAAATGCAAATAAAACTTACTACATCAATGATTCCTCACCGAGAATCTAATCAATACAAATTATTACAACTTCTATCTCTGCTCTAATACAAATTACTATACCATCTAATTCGTAGCTCAATCTGTGCTTACCCGCTCTAGCTCCGAAATCTATCCTGTATAGAATGCCTCATCGCTCTCATTCGCAGGGATAAATGTAGTAGATCATCCTTAAACCTAACTGCAAAGGGTTAGGTAAAACAAAGCAAGAGTGAGCCAATGAATGTTCAGCAAGTTAATAATATAGTGAAACAACGATATTACGATAATTCATTGATGAACAATATCAATGAATACTTTATCTCAAAAGATCAATCAATTTCCATCATAGAGTAAAAATTTTCCATTTACTACAAACCATCATTGCCTCAGATAAAACTTTGAGAAAAAGAATATCAAGAAATCCCCCAATCATTCTTACTCCACTTTCAACGTACAATGTTACTCGCGAAGGGAATAACTGGGAAACTTCTATCCATCCTTAATCTTATTGTTTTACTGAGTTTCCAAATTTTTAATCAAGATAGAAAACAACTAACTCTAATATCCACAATTTCGAAACTAATGATCATTTACCTTGAAACATATATATCTTATCAAAACATTCCTTTCTTTAAAACCCTTTCATCTTTGAAACATACTTTTCATAAAACCTTTTAAAACCTTTTTATTGATTGGAGTTTTTTTTCCATGATTCCGGACAATACGGGTGATCAGCCACGTAAAGTACCCATACCGGACACGAAGTCCCTCTGGACCTTGAAATTGGGTTCCCAATTAGGCAACACATTGGCCTTTAATGCTGGACTAGGACCACCCTAGCCTCTTACGCTAAATAAAAAAATGCTGGACTAGGACCACCCTAGCCTCTTACGCCTACAATCTGAAGGAATCCATAAAAAACATTTTGACGGTGTTGTGGAATAAAAACTAGGTTATCGAATTGCGGCTAGGGTTTGTGTGTATTTAATGCTGAAGGGTTGGTGAGCTTCTAGCTTTAATGGCTGCTCTCGTGTTCGCGGTTGAATCTACCTTCACAAGATGCCTGCGTACCTTGATGAATATCAAGAATCAAGCCAAAAACGTAGTTCTAGGTGATGGTGCCCTCGAGGCTATGGTGGCGAGGGCTCACCTAAGACGCAGTGGCTTGTATGTCCTTATTCGAGGATTAAGCCTAAAACGTAGAGGGATGCATTAAGCTGTGCCCCAAAAATGTTGTGGATGAGAATGAGGGGTCAGGCCCTTATATAGGCTGAGGAGCTTTAGAATCGTAGTAGGGTTAAGTGACTTGGTGGGCAAGTCAGCCTTGAGGAAGGTTCTAGACTCCTACCTTGTAGGAGTCTGTTTCCTTGTATGACTGTGTGCCTTGGAGGCTACTCTTGGTAGAGATAATATCCTTGTTTGGCTCTTATTGCTGAGCTGTTATTTTTCCCTTCATATTAATTACGAAATTAATATAAGATTAGGGTTTTGGGCCTCATTAATGGGCTTCGTACCTGAACCAAGCTAGGTATAATTAATGCAACATTAATTGTGTCTTTAGGGCTTACTTTTAGCCCATATCATTTGCCCCCCAACTTCTAGGAAAACTGATCAGGTTTTTGTAGAAGTTATATTTGCCTTAATCGAGACTCGGGGTCGTTTTTATCCCTTACCTGGGACTTCTTAATTTTCCTACCCTTACACGGGGATTTTGGTTTACACTAGTGTTTCACATATATCGCCTTATTGTAAAGTGTGGAGCGACCTACACATTTATGACGATTGGCCTTATTCGAGGCTTTAACTTGTGCTTGCTTTTAGCAATTTCGGCACTTTCATAGAGCTTTTATGCATTATTAGCATAAATTATCTCTCAATTTGTCAAGAAAATATTTCTATAATTTTCCTCATATTTTTCTATACTTTTCCTAATATTTGAGGAATTTCCATGTACCCACAGGTATTTATTCCTAATATTTTAGGAATTTTTTTTGTACTCACAGGTATTTTTCCTTAATTTTTCCTAATAATTTAGGAATTTTTATGTATCCACAGGTATTTTCCTTTATTTCGTCAAAACATGAAGTGTAGGGACTTTTCTGTAAAATTATAAAGTACAGGGGCCATTTTGTCAATTTATAAATTGTAGTACCCTTTCTGTTGAATGTGTAGAACTTAGATGGCCAAATAGCACTTTTGCCATGTCAATTGTCACCTGGTCGACTTCGACCAGGCCTGATTGAAATAAGCGTCTGTTTTCTTTCGGGTCGAAGCCCTTTTCGAGGAGGAATCCTGCTCGTTTCGAGCAGAAATGAGATCGAATAATAATTATTATTATTAATTTTTTTTGCTCTCCAACCCTTTTTTTTTCACACCCTTCGATCAAGGTTGGTCGAAATAAGGCCTCTTTTGGCTATTGGTCAAAACTTTTTTCGATCAGGATCCTGGTCTTTTTCGACCAGGATTTTGGTCGAATGATTAATATTTTTTTTAATATTATTATAATAATATTTCTTTTGTCTGAATCCCGGATAATTTCGATCCCCAAATCGGAGGTGTCCCGCTTGGATAAAATTTCATTCGAATAAAGTCCGACCTGGATTTTATCATTATTATTTTTAATAATAATAATTTTTATATATTATTGTAAATAATAATATATTTGTAATTTTAGAGGGGTCCTCAACCATAATATTTTCGTAATTTTGGATCGTATTTTTGGACTACAGCTCCTTTCCCAGCTTCTAGTCGAATGTGATTTAGACCAGGATCCTGGTCTTTTTCGACCAGGATTTTGATCAGGATTTAGACAAGGATTCTGGTCGAAAGAAGGTGCAAGGCAGCACTCTAGTCAAAAGGATTTTCGATCAGGATTTCTGACCCCTTAGACCAGGATTTTCGATCAGGACCCTAACCCCTTAGTCAGGATTCTGATCGAAATAAGGGCCTTCCCAGCTTCTTGGTTGAAAGGATTTTCGATCAGGAGTCCTGACCCTTAGATCTGGATTTTCGATCAGGAATCCTGACCCCTTAGTCAAGATTCTGATCGAAATAAGGCCTTCCCATCTTCTTGGTCGAAAAGAATTTTGATCAGGAATCCTGACCCCTTAGATCAGGATTCTGATCGAAATAAGGGCCTTCCCGGCTTCTTGTTCGAAAGGATTCTTGATCAGGAATCCTAACCCCTTAGCTCATGTTTTAATCGAAATAAGGGCCTTCCCGGCTTCTTCGAGCCTTTCAATGGATGGAACGTGGCATATTCGAGGCTTCAGTTGAATGGAATGTGGCCTCTTCGAGCCTTAAGTTCCTTACAGCTAGCTTCCGTGCCTGCATGGCATCGTTTGGCAAAAAGCCATTCTAAAGGTGTGCTTTGATTGGATCAATTGTAGGGGTTCTCAGAACTTGGAAGTAGACGCTTCCAGAATGGGTCTCGACCTTTGAAGAAGCATACTGAGAGAAGGCATCGACCTTTGTACTTTCCTCCCTTGGGATATACTCAACGTGGCACTCGTCAAACTGGGCTATCGCAGCTTTCACAATCCTCAAGTACTTGGCCATATTATTTTCTCTAGCCTCAAACTCTCCATTGACTTGTGAGACTACCAGCTTTGAGTCTCCAAAGACTTTCAGATTCTTGACCCTCAGGGCTCTTATCAATCCAAGGTCGGCTATCAGAGCTTCATACTCTGCCTCGGCTTAGGTTGTTTGAAAGTCCAACTTCAAGGCATACTCAAGTGCGAACCCATCGGGGTTTTACAGAACTAAACCTGCGCCACTAGATTTTGTTTTTGATGCTCCATCAAAATAGAGCACCCAATATTCCTTTTGATCAGGTATGAGTTCTTCATCCTTATTCTCTACTCCAGGGGTGGTTACTATCTCCTGCCCCCCGAGTTCTTGGTTGACAATGGTACATTCAACCATGAAGTCAGCCAATGCCTGAGCCTTGATGGCTATCCGAGGCTTGTATGTGATGTCAAACTCTCCAAGTTCAATCGCCCACTTGATTAGTCTTTCACTAGCCTTCGGGCTGTGTAATATGTTTCTCAACTACTGGTCCGTCAGGACTTCAATCTTATATGCCTGGAAGTATGGCCGTAGCTTCCTCGAGGCTGTTATTAATACCAATTGGGCCATCTTATAGGCAAGGGTCCTGCCCCCCGAGTGCTGCCCACATATTTTTGCACGAGATTCTTTCAAGGCTAAATTCGCGTTTTATGCTTTAGTGTTCTTACTGACAACTTCCATGCCTCTAAGGCATTGTCGGGTAACCAACCGGTTTTTTAGTGAGCCTTTGTAGGACCTACCCAATGACTTTTCATACTTACAGGTGTTATCATCTTTTATATCAACACTTCGGGTCTCCAAGACTTCGGGTCTCCAAGACTTGGAAGTAAGAACTTTCCACATAATTCTCTATCTCTGAGGAGGCAATCATAGACAGGACATCAGCCTTTACATTTTCCTCCCTCGTAACACTCATTGAATTGAGTCAGGTTTCAAATATTTTGTTATGGCTCCAGCCTTGGCCTCGAACTCACCATTCACTTTTGGTACTACCAATCTTGAGTCTCCACAGATTTTAAGGTTTTGACCCTCAGGGCTCAAACCAAGTATGGCTATCACAGCTTTGAGTTCAGCCTCGTTGTTTATTGTTGGGAGATCATGAACCCATCGGGGTATGCTTTGTTTTTTATTCTCCATCAAAATTGATCCAATGCTCCTTAAGTATCGCTTCTGGATTCTCCTTCTCTAATCCTTTGCCCTCCCGGGGTACTACCTCTTGCCCCCTGACTTCTTGGTTGTCAATGGTGTATTCAACCACGAAGTCAGCGAGTGCATGGGGATTCATATCAACGAAGTCTATACACATCCTTTATTCTCCATTGGCTTTCCTTCCTCTGGGAAGCAAAGTTTCTTTTCTTCTGTTTCTTCATCTCCCTATTCGGGTGGACATCTAGTTTACGTAATCAATTGGGGATCGACCCTTGGCATATCAGCTACTATCTAAGCAAACACAACACCGTTCTCATGTAGGAACACACACAATTTGCCCTTCAAGGGTTCATTTAGCAATGCCCTACGTGGGTAACTTTTCAGGTTCTTCAAAAACTAGGGGAGTGGGGACCAAGTCCTCAGCGGGCTTTCCTCTGCGTTTATCATCTTCTTGGACATCCATGTCTTCAATCGGGAGGTCCTGCCCCCCCAACTCCATCTGGCCTCAAAGTGGCTGGGTAACAACTCTTGGTTATTGTTTGATCTCCCTTCTCTTCATTGACTTATGTAGGAAATTTAATCATCATGTCTTATCTTGAGGCAACCGCCTTAAAGGCAAGCAAGCCTGTCCTCCCAAGGATAACATTGTAAGCAGAAGTTGCTTTAACCAACAAAAGGTTCGACATATGAGTGGCCTCCCTAGGCTCTCATCCTATCATCATGGATAGCTGAATAGTTTTTAACTCTTGATTCAACTCTATCGAACCCATAGACGGGCATGTTGGTGGGGTCAATTTAGAATCGTTGTATCCCATCTTTGAGAATGCATCATGAAACGAGATATCCACCGATGTTCCATTGTCTATCAAGACTCTTTCACTTACGAGTTGCCTATCACAGGTGTTACGACCAACGGGCCATCATGGAGGCACTTCACCCCTTCCAAGTCAGAATCATCAACGGCAAATGCTATTTCGGTTTTTGCTCGTTATAGAGCTTCTCCTATAATGTACATAGCTTCTCGAGTGTAAGATTTATGAGAGCTCCTTGTATTCCCGACCATCGTCGGGTCTTCAGAAATCAAGTTTATCATCGCCCCCCCCCCCCCCCCCCCGAGGCTATGGATTGCGATCTTGACCGCCATCCTTCCTTTTATAATCTTCTACTTCATAATCCTATCTTAGGTTACCCTATCTGCCATCCTTTGCGAACTTATACAACCTTTTTCTTCAGATCAGAAACTTGATCTTGTGTTTCAGCTGTCTACAATCGTGAAATTTATTTCCCACATCCTTATGGAACTACCAACATTGGTTCTTATTTATCTTCCCGGGATTAACCCTTAGTGGCTTCGACCATTAGAGATTCTTGTGTTTCCCAATGTCCATCAGGATTTGGTTGTTGGGAGTATTCAAACGTGCATAGCTGGTGAACCTCGGTCCTTGATTGCTCTTCTTCCAGGTAGAGTTAGAGTCTTTACTTATTCGTGGATACCTATCCTTAACATTCTACTCGTGATCACCTTCGCTTCTTGTTATTACCTCCATTGCCTCTAGCAGGGGTTGAGGCTTCCCTTACACTTTCCTCTACCTTGATGGCTACTCTATCATCCAGGTTCGGGACCTTCAAGGCTTCCTTGGCAATTCGCTTCATGTAATCCCTCAAGGATTCATTCTTTCCTTGTTCCACATCCATGGGGATGTAAAACGTTTCTCATGAACTTTCCATCAATGAATGGGGCGTAAATGCCCTTCTTAGTCCTTTAAAGGAGCCGATTGAGTTCGGGGGCAACCAACTTTGCCATCGTTGTGTCATGCCCCCCAGGGTTTGAGGGCCTTATACTTGATTGCGTCAATCACGGGTGAAATTTAGTAGTGAATTGGAGGATGTCATCACAGGATTAGTGGGATCTCCAGCCCTATCACATACCTCGGTAGTGGGTGTCTTGAATTTCCTTGAGATATGAGCATTCATTGTCTTGTTAGTGAAGGACAAGATGGGATCGTCACGATCTCCTAGAGGCATCAAGCCATCGGGATCAGCCCTTTGTGAATCAACCCTTCTCCTCCTAGGGGTATCGCTCAAATTAATAACATGGGGATCCTAGCCCTTGGGGGTTGCCTAGCCTGTTGTATCTCCAAGTTATTCTTCAATTTTCGGATATGCGCTTCATGAGCGAGTATCATCCCTCCTGGAGTCTTGGGAGCCAATCCTTTGTATCCACGGGGCTGAGAAGGCCCTGACCCTCCTTCGATCTCCTTGCCTGGTTCTCCATCTGAGATTGTTATCTTCATTAGTGGATGATGAATCATCAACAATATAGGTTCTGAAAAAATCATGACTCCTTCATTGGTGTTCTAGGCCTTGCGTACTCAGTGAACCTGGGTCCTTGGTTATTCGTAGGGGGAGAGTCAGAGTCTCTGCTAGTTCGGGGATACTTGTCCCTAGCATCGTACTCTTGCTTCGCCCTTCTCTTCTTAGAGTTATCATTGTTCCAATTGCTAGTAACAGAAGTATCTTTCCTCATGATGTCTTCAGCCATAATATACTAGCTTGCTCTCGGTTGGAGCTCAGTCATGTCCTCTGGGGTTGCTTGGCTAACGACATCTTAAAATCGACGTTGTTCGTTCTATGCTGTAAGGCCACCATGGCTATCTTGTCCTCTAGATCAGAGGTACCCAATGTCTCCTTGGTGAATCTCTTGATGTAATCCCTCAAGTTTTCATTCTTCCCTTGTACTTCGTTCATAAGAGAAGCAGAACTTTTCTCGTGGATTCCCCCACTAATGATCTGGTTGATGAAAGAGTCGCTTAGCTCCTCAAAAGAGTAGAAATAGTTTAGGGGAAGATAGCTGTACCAACGTTGAGCCATCCCGGCTAAGGTTTGGGGAAACGCCCTATGCTTAAGAGTGTCACTTACTGGTTGCAGAAGAAGTGCATTTCAAGAAGTTCTCACGTGATTAGCGGGATCACCCGTTCCATCATAAGCCTTAATGGTAGGCATCTTAAACTTTCTTGAGATGTAAGTTCTCATCACATCCTCAGTAAACGGGGGTATAGGATTGTTAGATTTTCCGGGTTACACCAAGTCTGCATCCCTTGGCCTAGGGGCAGCCATCCTTGGTGCCTCAGTTAGAGGGACATCTATCCTTCTATCCCTCCTCGGGGTTTCATCCAAATTCACCACAGGGATACTCTCCCTTGTTTGTGGGCATCCTTGCCTATGCTGCTCTCTTGCGATGTCTTCTTTCAGCCTTTGAATCTCAGCCTCAAAGGTTTGGATTCTTTCCAGGGCAGTGGTTGAGGGTCCATCGTGGATCCTTTGAGAACGCCTATGGGGTTCTCGGCTTGCTCGATGCCTCCTCGGGCTTCATCTCGATTTCTTTCTTCAGAGGAAGAATCAGAGTAAGGTCCAGAGTAATCTCTAAACCTTTGGTTGTGCCGAGAGCCTCCCACATAAGGGGGGTCATATGGCTCGTGAGCATGAAGTGGGGGTAGTTAGGTAGTCCAAACATTGGATTAGTATTCAAGGGGAGCGCAGTAGTTGAGATCTGGGTTCCATGGGATAGCGGGGCTATGGCGGCGAGGGCTCACCTAGGATCTGGGTTCCATTGAATCAAATCATTGGACTTAGCCATAAGGATCTCTGTCCTTGGGACCCTAGTCCTTCTATGCATCTTTGAAGGCCTCTCCAAATTGACAAAGGGAATCTCTCATATTCTTAACGTGAAGGTCTGTGCTTCATGGGGGTAGGTCGTATCCCAGAAGGGAAATAACCATTGAAAGGGATTCATCTCCTGGCCTTGGGGATTCATCCCTAAGGGCTGCGATCCCTTGACATGTGTTTCAGTATTTTTGGAGATTCGTCCTTGGGGTTAAGAACCCGAAATTTGGGTATTTGTTTAAGGGGTACAAACCCTTGTTCCGTAGTCACGTGTATAGAATTAACAGAAGTGCTAGTGGTGGCGCATATAGTCACCGGTGTTCTCCGTGTATTCATCATGGTTGATGTTGTCGTTCCCACAGACGGTGCCAAATGTTGTGGAATAAAAACTAGGTTATCGAATTGCGGCTAGGGTTTGTGTGTATTTAATGCTGAGGGGTTGGTGAGCTTCGAGCTTTAATGGCTGCTCTCGTGTTCGCGGCTGAATCTGCCTTCACAAGATGCCTACGTACCTTGATGAATATCAAGAATCAAGCCAAAAACGTAGTTCTAGGTGATGGTGCCCTCGGGGCTATGGCGGCGAGGGCTCACCTAGGACGCAGTGGCTTGTATGTCCTTATTCGAGGATTAAGTCTAAAATGTAGAGGGACGTATTGAGCTGTGCCCCAAAAACGTTGTGGATGAGAATGAGGGGTCAGGCCCTTATATAGGTTGAGGAGCCTTAGAATCGTAGTAGGGTTAGGTGACTTGGTGGGCAAGTCAGCCTTGAGGAAGGTTCTAGACTCCTACCTTGTAGGAGTCTGTTTTCTTGTACGACTGTGTGCCTTGGAGGCTACTCTTGGTAGAGATAATATCCTTGTTTGGCTCTTATTGCTGAGATGTTATTTTCCCCTTCATATTAATTACGAAATTAATATAAAATTAGGGTTTTGGGCCTCATTAATGGGCTTCGTACCTGGACCAAGCTAGGTCTAATTAATGCAACATTAATTGTGTCTTTAGGGCTTAATTTTAGCCCATATCAGACGGAATCCCCCACAATAAAATATTTGAAACCTTTAAAACATTTCACTTTTAAGTCCTTTATACTCACTGATAACAGATCAGCCCAGTATAAGGAGTTTTAAAAACATCTTTAATTTATTTAAGCCATTTTCATTTTCCATTATAAAAGACTGAGGTTCAGGGAAGCAATTGATATGAAGAATCATAAACAACACAACAATAAAATTAAGATTCAGGGAAGCAGGTGATATAAGAGTTCATAAATGACAAAGCAATAAGATTAAACTAAGCATGTTATGATACAGCAAAGTAGAATCATATTTCAAAAGGGAAAACATTAATCCTATTATAAGTCAGCAAATAAACATAGAGATCTGGATATTGATTCTTCATGGGAAACTACATTATCATACAGACTGGCTATGGGACTAATTTCTCTCAAAGTGAAGTTGTCAAGGCCTGTTCTAGATTTTCTGGTTGAAAGAGTACCAAAACTTTTATTTCAAGATGAATATGGACTTCTACATCAAAGACTTGACTTAATGAAGATGTATTTCTATGTATCTATCAGAAGACAATTAGTCAAGAAATTTGGACTCTCGAAGCATGTTGCATTTCAATCACTACATACATATTTATTTGACAAAGATGTCATTATTGAAGATGCTTCAGCTCAAGGTGAACAACAGGAGGAAGTAGATAGAGGAATGCAGTCAACAGAAGATACTATTGCACCAGTGGTGGATAGTAGGAAAGATCATATCACAGTCACTGCAACAAAAGAACCATCTAGTCAGAGGTTGGATGACTCAGGAGCTGTGATAGCTGATGTTGAAAGGTCTTCTGTGATGACTGAAATTACAAGTGAGAAACCCTATGATATGGGAGGAATAACTTTGACTGGTTTTCTTGAAGATCAAACAAACATTGTTCAGTCAGAGTCTATCCACTTTGAGGGTGAGTCTCAGCAAACAACACTTAAAGACGGTGACATACTAACTATGGTGTCTAATGAAGTATTACTGAAGACATCAGAGTCTAGTAGAAAACCTGAAAGTGGTATACTGGAGCCTGTAGTCTCTGGAAGGAAAGAAGATGATTGTAAGGGTTCAGAGATTATAGCAGCTCACTCCTTGGAGAAAACCTCAAGCCCCATGCCAAATGAGGAACCCTCTCTCCATGTGAGTTCAGGTATAAAAACTTCTTCTAAACTCTATTTTTCCGTAGGTCATGAGAGCACTTATCCAAATTTGAGTGATACACTTGAGAAGATGGATATTGATCCACAATCAGAGCGGCTGGCTCCTGACCAGGCAAAAGGAGAGGTAGAAAGAGTGTTGACTTTAGATAGTCAAAGTGAGAATGAGGGTATGGATGATCAACTCCATAGTGAGGGAGAGAAAATTAGGAAACCACCATTGTTTGATTTCTGGGATCAGGTTTTTCCTGAATCTTGGTCTGATAATCTTGGTATGGATGCTGGTACTTATTCTTTTATCAAGATGTATGAGAAGAATGACTTAGCAAAGCACAACTCAAAGCCTGAAGTTAAAGCTCAGAAGAAAAAAGAAAGGCTTGCAGGAATTATAAACAGAAGAGGTGAAAGGCTAAGACAAACTTCTACATTATCAGTACCAGAAGATATTTCTAATGATCCAAGTATTCCTTTGTTTGTACTACTAATATCAGCAAGAATTGAGACATTAACAGTATCTGATCAATCTAAGGAGGAGTCAGGTTTTGAAGATGTTAGTACACAGAATACTGGTGAAGGACAAGATGATCATATTGCAGCTTCAGATCAGAAAGATGAAGATGTTTGTAAATCTAATCGAGTTTTATTACTTGAATATCATTCTACACAGGCAACTTCTTCTACAAGACTTGAATCTGAAGATATTCCAAACACTTCCAACATTGAAGTCAATTCCGAAGGTCTACAAGATATTCAGAAATCTCAAGTTGAAATTCAATCAAGACTTTAAACACTTGAAGATAACCAAGTCACTATTATGGAAAATCAAGCAGTTCTGATGAATCTCATTTGTTCTGTTACTGAATCTCTTGGAATTAATGTTGCTGATGTCAAAAAGGGGGAGATAAAGACAATTCAAAGACAACAACAACAACAGACTGGGGATAAAAGAAGAACCGGGGGAGATAAAAATTGTGATAGAGGTGAATCTCATCATGGAAGTGGTAAAGGAAAAGAAGCATCAAATAGTTGAATTCTTTCTTCTAAGTACTAGATACTATGTCTATATCTGAAGGAGGAGATACTTAACTTCATGATTTTTGAATTCATAAATTCTATTCTGATTGTACTGTTATATGTTTTAACATCAACAACTCAGATTTATGCTTCAGATTTTAAAGCATAAATAGGGGGAGATTGTTAGGAATAATTCATGAGTTTTGATGTTAAGAATAGAATTTTACTTATACTTCTTGTATATCCCGATTTATAAAGGATTTAGCACTTTGTATTGGAAATATGTGTTAGATAGTTATCTGTAAAGTTTAGTCAGGAATGAACAGTGCATCGAGTACTACATGTCAGGAACTGAGATTGAATCCTGATATGTCAAGTCAACTACTGATCAAGTACTGATGAGATGGTCAGATCCTGATGCAAGATGGAATCCTGATATCAGTCTTGTTACTGATGATGTCATTATGGATGCTACAAAAACTGGCAAGTGCTATAAAACAGGATCTTTGTTTGAGGAACAAGCAAGAAGATTTTATGAAGGAAAGAATTTTCTATTGATGGAAACTATCAACTGGACGGCAGAACATTATCATGTATAGATTATCTTTCTGTGATTAGTTGATAGGTAGCATTATAAATACTCTCTCTATGTCATTGTAAAAATAGTTCATTCGTGAGGTTTGTAATCGTAAGTATACGAGAGTGCAAACAGAGAGAAATTTATATTACCAGCAGCTGCTAAAGGTATTTGTACACCTTTGGTAGAGTTTGTATTTGATTTATTTAATACAAACAGAGTTTGATTCATTCGTTTATTCTTGTTCATATAACCAAGCAAAAATCATACACGATTATATAACTTGTATTCAACCCCCCCCTTCTACAAGTTATTCGAGTTAACAATTGGTATCAGAGAAGGTTGATTTCGAATAATCATAAAGATCTGCAACTATGTCTGGTTACAAGGATGGGAATACTAAGATTCCTATGCTCAAGAGAAACGAATATACTCTATGGGAAGTAAAGATGTTGCATCATCTGGAAGCAACAGATCCTGATTATCTTGACAGAATCAGAGATGGACCTTTTGTTCCAACAAAGGTCGTTGGACAAGCAACTGTTGATGGTGTGGTTGTTCCAGAACATACAGCAGAGAAGCCAAAATCTGAGTGGTCAGATAAGAACAAGGAGAATGTTCTTAAAGATGCTAAAGTGAGAAACATATTATTAAACAGTCTTGATTCTGTTCTCACTAACTATGTTCTCTCTTGTAAAACTGCTAAGGATATATGGGACAATCTTAAGGTTCACTGTAAAGGAACTAAGCCTGTCAGGAAGAATATGAGGACACTACTTATACAACAGTATGAGTACTTTGAATCCAAGTCTGGTGAGTCACTTATTGATACTTATGATAGGTTTACAAAACTCATCAATGAGATGGCTATGCATGGTAAATATTATGACTTGGAGGATATGAATACAAAGTTCATGAAAGCTTTGCCTGATTTCTACAATGAGAAGATATCTGCGATTGAGGAAGCTAATGATCTGGATGAGATATCATTAGAGGCAGTATATGGAAAACTAAGAGCTTATGAACTTGACAAGTAGCAGAAGAAGAGAAGGAGTGAAGGAAAGATGAAGACTGTTGCACTTACTACTCAATCTGAATTAAAGAAGCTTCCGGAAGAACAGCATGAAGAGATTGCTGTAAAGAACTCAAGGAAGAAGAAAAGCAAAGAAAGTTCTGAGTCAGAGACTACTGATATAGACTCTGACAACAATGATTCTGAATCTGAGATGCAGGAACTCTTTGCTATGTTTGCTAAAGCTTTCAAGAAAGGAAGATTCAACAGGAGAAGATTTAGCAAAGGACCTTTTCAAAAGAAGGAGGAGAAGAAGAGTGACAAAGGCAAAGGTACAATTGTCAAGCTTGATAAGGCCAAGATCAAGTGCTTTAATTACAGCGAGCTTAGACACTTTGCTAGTGAGTGTAAGAAGCCTAGGAATTCAGGAAAGGGTAATGCACTTATGGTCACACAGAAGGATTGGGCTGATTCCAGTGATTCTGAAGATGAATTGGATTATGACAATATTGTACTGATGGCAAATGTTTCAGACAAACCTGGATCTCCAAAGAAAACTTCTTCATCCTCTGTTAAGGTATCACTTCACTCTCTTGATTCATTTGATAGCTTAAATTCTGATGAAATTAGATCTATCCATGCTGAGTTTAAGAATCTTATGACTAATTTTAGAATTCTTACTTGTGAAAAAGATGAACTTAAGATTAAGAATGATAAATTAGTTGATAGAAATAATTTTCTTGAATCTGAGTTAATTCAAATGGAAGAATACAAGTTAAGTTTTGATAAAGCTAAGCATGATTACAGTGTTATTCTTGAGGCTTATGACTATGTCAGAAAAGAACTAGAGGAAGAAAGGGATGTGATTAAGACCATTAACATTTCTGGTAAAAAGACACAAGAAATCATCAAAAATGGAATTCGTGGTAAGGTTAATGGTTTAGGTTTGATAAGGCTAGACAAGAGGAAAAAGTAGCTATTGTCAATGATGATAGTAAAGTAGAAGCTAGCACATCTAAATCTGAAGGTAAGAAAATTGTTTCTGAACCTAATCATGTTAAATTTGTTGATTCAAAAGGTACCCCTGTTGTACACAAAAGGATTAACAATAGTAATTCAGATGAGAAAGTGTTAGAGAAACCTAAGAATGTAAACATAGGATTTCTATCTAAGTCTCAGTTGAAACAGAGATTAGATGGTCTTTCAGAGTCTAGCAAGACCAAAAGAAATAGGAATGGAAAAGAAGGTATTAACAAAGAGAATAATTACAAGAATGTACCTGATGCACCTAGGAAAAAATGCTATAAATGTGGAAATCATAATCATTTGGCCCTAGACTGCAATCAAAAACCTTCTTGGAAAACTGAGTCTAGATTCCCCAAGACTCAGAAAATTCAATACCAACCACAAAAATCTTGTTATCATTGTGGTAGTTTACTTCATTCCATTTACATGTGTAGAGAATATCATGAACTGTATTATGATTATTATTCTCTGAAATCTGAAACTCCTAGTCACAAACAGTTTGTGAAATCAGAGTCTAAGGTTGACTCTACAACAGGTAAAGTAAAAGCAAAATCTTCAAAGCCTGTTGTTTCTAAATCTAGTAAGAAAGGATCTAATCAAAGTTGGGTCCTAAAAAATTCTAACTAGTTACTTTTTGTTTGCAGGGCACAGGAAAGAAGCATTCAATTATCTTGGATAGTGGATGCTCTGGACATATGACTGGAAAGAAGTCCCTGCTTACAAAGTTTGAGAGGAAAGCTGGCCCAGTAATATCTTTTGGAGATGGCAACAAAGGAGAAACTCTGGGATATGGCTCAATTGTTTTGGGGAATGTCATCATAGAAAATGTAGCACTGGTTGAAAGCTTGAAACATACTCTTTTAAGCATAAGTCAACTGGGTGATAAAGGTTACAAATCAATCTTGGACAGAGAAGGATGCAAAATCTTGAATATGCAGAATGGAGACATTGTTCTAACTAGTCAAAGACATGGTAACATATATGAAGCCAGCTTAAGTGATACATCTAAAGGAATTGTTAGATGTCTCTACAGCAAAGCAACAAGTAATGAAAGCTGGAATTGGCACAAGAAACTCTCACATCTTAACTTCAAGAAGCTTAATCTACTTGTTAAGCACAATCTGGTGAGAGGCCTACCTCAGGCAAATTATGTGCAAGATGGACTTTGTGATGCATGTCAGCTTGGAAAGCAAAGAAGAACCACTTTCAAGAGCAAGACTGAAAATTCAATTACTGAACCATTTCACATGCTACATCTTGATCTGTTTGGTCCAGTAAACATTATGTCTATCAGCAAGAAAAGATTTGCTCTAATGATAGTGGATGATTTCACAAGGTTCACATGGGTGTTCTTTCTACACAAGAAGGATGAAGCTCCTCAGCAAATCATTGAACTTGTCAAGAATATTCAGAATAGCTCTAAGTACAAAGTCAAAGTACTTAGGAGTGACAATGGTACAGAATTCAAGAATTCTACAATGGAGGAGTATTGTGAAGACAATGGAATCACTCAACACCTCAGCAGAATGGTGTAGTAGAAAGAAAGAACAGGACTCTCATAGAGGCAGCAAGAACCATGCTTGTAGATGCAAAACTTCCAACCTTTTTTTGGGCAGAAGCTATTAACACTGCATGTTTCACTTAAAACTGTACCTTGGTAAATAGTCATGGAAAAACTCCCTATGAGATGATCAAAGGAAAGAAACCAAGTGTGAAATGACTATAGAGATCTGGATATTGATTCTTCATGGGAAACTACATTATCATACAGACTGGCTATGGGACTAATTTCTCTCAAAGTGAAGTTGTCAAGGCCTGTTCTAGATTTTCTGGTTGAAAGAGTACCAAAACTTTTATTTCAAGATGAATATGGACTTCTACATCAAAGACTTGACTTAATGAAGATGTATTTCTATGTATCTGTCAGAAGACAATTAGTCAAGAAATTTGGACTCTCGAAGCATGTTGCATTTCAATCACTACATACATATTTATTTGACAAAGATGTCATTATTGAAGATGCTTCAGCTCAAGGTGAACAACAGGAGGAAGTAGATAGAGGAATGCAGTCAACAGAAGATACTATTGCACCAGTGGTGGATAGTAGGAAAGATCAAATCACAGTCACTGCAACAAAAGAACCATCTAGTCAGAGGTTGGATGACTCAGGAGCTGTGATAGCTGATGTTGAAAGGTCTTCTGTGATGACTGAAATTACAAGTGAGAAACCCTATGATATGGGAGGAATAACTTTGACTGGTTTTCTTGAAGATCAAACAAACATTGTTCAGTCAGAGTCTATCCACTTTGAGGGTGAGTCTCAGCAAACAACACTTAAAGACGGTGACATACTAACTATGGTGTCTAATGAAGTATTACTGAAGACATCAGAGTCTAGTAGAAAACCTGAAAGTGGTATACTGGAGCCTGTAGTCTCTGGAAGGAAAAAAGATGATTGTAAGGGTTCAGAGATTATAGCAGCTCACTCCTTGGAGAAAACCTCAAGCCCCATGCCAAATGAGGAACCCTCTCTCCATGTGAGTTCAGGTATAAAAACTTCTTCTAAACTCTATTTTTCTGTAGGTCATGAGAGCACTTATCCAAATTTGAGTGATACACTTGAAAAGATGGATATTGATCCACAATCAGAGCGGCTGGCTCCTGACCAGGCAAAAGGAGAGGTAGAAAGAGTGTTGACTTTAGATAGTCAAAGTGAGAATGATGGTATGGATGATCAACTCCATAGTGAGGGAGAGAAAATTAGGAAACCACCATTGTTTGATTTCTGGGATTAGGTTTTTCCTGAATCTTGGTCTGATAATCTTGGTATGGATGCTGGTACTTATTCTTTTATCAAGATGTATGAGAAGAATGACTTAGCAAAGCACAACTCAAAGCCTGAAGTTAAAGCTCAGAAGCAAAAAGAAAGGCTTGCAGGAATTATAAACAGAAGAGGTGAAAGGCTAAGACAAACTTCTACATTATCAATACCAGAAGATATTTCTAATGATCCAAGTATTCCTTTGTTTGTACTACTAATATCAGCAAGAATTGAGACATCAACAGTATCTGATCAATCTAAGGATGAGTCAGGTTTTGAAGATGTTAGTACACAGAATACTGGTGAAGGACAAGATGATCATATTGCAGCTTCAGATCAGAAAGATGAAGATGTTTGTAAATCTAATCGAGTTTTATTACTTGAATATCATTCTACACAGGCAACTTCTTCTACAAGACTTGAATCTGAAGATATTCCAAACACTTCCAACATTGAAGTCAATTCCGAAGTTCTACAAGATATTCAGAAATCTCAAGTTGAAATTCAATCAAGACTTCAAACACTTGAAGATAACCAAGTCACTATTATGGAAAATCAAGTAGTTCTGATGAATCTCATTTGTTCTGTTACTGAATCTCTTGGAATTAATGTTGCTGATGTCAAAAAGGGGGAGATAAAGACAATTCAAAGACAACAACAACAACAGACTGGGGATAAAAGAAGAACCGGGGGAGATAAAAATTGTGATAGAGGTGAATCTCATCATGGAAGTGGTAAAGGAAAAGAAGCATCAAATAGTTGAATTCTTTCTTCTAAGTACAGGATACTATGTCTATATCTGAAGGAGGAGGTACTTAACTTCATGATTTTTGAATTCATAAATTCTATTCTGATTGTATTGTTATATGTTTTGACATCAACAACTCAGATTTATGCTTCGGATTTTAAAGCATAAATAGGGGGAGATTGTTAGGAATAATTCATGAGTTTTGATGTTAAGAATAGAATTTTACTTATAGTTCTTGTATATCCTGATTTATAAAGGATTTAGCACTTTGTATTGGAAATATGTGTTAGACAGTTATCTATAAAGTTTAGTCAGGAATGAACAGTGCATCGAGTACTACATGTCAGGAACTGAGATTGAATCCTGATATGTCAAGTCAACTACTGATCAAGTACTGATGAGATGGTCAGATCCTGATGCAAGATGGAATCCTGATATCAGTCGTGTTACTGATGATGTCATTATGGATGCTACAGAAACTGGCAAGTGCTATAAAACAGGATCTTTGTTTGAGGAACAAGCAAGAAGATTTTATGAAGGAAAGAATTTTCTATTGATGGAAACTATCAACTGGACGGCAGAACATTGTCATGTATAGATTATCTTTCTATGATTAGTTGATAGGTAGCATTATAAATACTCTCTCTATGTCATTGTAAAAATAGTTCGTTCGTGAGGTTTGTAATCGTAAGTATACGAGAGTGCAAACAGAGAGAAATTCATATTGGCAGCAGCTGCTAAAGGTATTTGTACACCTTTGGTAGAGTTTGTATTTGATTTATTTAATACAAACAGAGTTTGATTCATTCGTTTATTCTTGTTCATATAACCAAGAAAAAATCAGACACGATTATATAACTTGTATTCAACCCCCCCTTCTACAAGTTATTCGAGTTAACAGTTTGTACTCTCGTATACTTACGATTACAAACCTCACGAACACACACTTTTTACAATGATATAGAGAGAGTATTTATAATGCTACCCATAAACTAATAACAGAAAGATATAATATATATATGACAATGTTCTGCCATCCAGTTAATAGTTTCCATCAATAGCAAACTCTTTCCTTCATAATATCTTCTTGCTTGTTCTCCAAAACAACTATCCTCTTTTATAGCACTTGCCAATTTCTGTAGCATCCATAATGACATCATCAGTAACACGACTGATATCAGGATTCCACCTTGCATCAGGATCTGACCATCCATCAGTATTTGACTTGTCTTATCAGGATCTGCTCTCAGTTCCTGAAATGTAGTCCTTGACACTCTGTTCCTGACTTAACTCTACAGATCACTGTCTAACACATATATCCTATACAAAGTGCTAAATCCTATATAAGATCTGGATATACAAGAAGTATAAGCAAATTCTATTCTTAACATCACAACTCATGAATTATTCCTAACAATCTCCCCCTATTTATGCTTTAGAATCTGAAGCATAAATCTAAGTTGTAGATGTCAAAACATATAACAATACAACCAGAATAGAATTTATGAATTTAAGATCATGAAGTTAAGTACCTCCCTCTTCAGATGTAGACATAGTATCTAGTACTTAGAAGAAAGAATTCAACAATTTGATGCTTCTTTTCCTTTACCACTTCCCTGATGAGATTCACCTCTGTCACCCTTAGTTCTTCTTTTATCTCTCCCAGTCTGCTTATCTCCCCCAGTCTGTTGCCTTTGAATTGTTTTTATCTCCCCCTTTTTGACATCAGCAACATTAATACCAAGAGATTCAGTAACTGAACAAATGAGATTCATCAGAGCTGCTTGATTTTCCATAATAGTGACTTGGTTATCTTCAAGTGTTTGAAGTCTTGATTTAATAGCAATTTGAGAATTCTGAATATCCTTTAGAATTTCAGAATTGACTTCAATGTTGGAAGTGCTTGGTATATCTTCAGATTCAGATTCAGAAAGAATCTTATATTCAAGTCTTGTAGAAGTTGCCTGTGTAGCATGATATTCAAGCCATAATACTTGAGCAGAAGTACAAACATCTTCATCATTCTGATCTGGAGCTGAAGTATAATCATCATGTCCTTCACTAGTATTCTGTGTACTAACATCTACAAATGCTGATTCCTCCTTAGAGTGATCAGATACAGTTGATGTCTCAATTCTAGCTGATATTGGAAGTACATACAAAGGAATACTAGGATCATTAGGAATTTCTTCTGGTACAAGTGGAGTAGAAGTTTGTCTTAGTCTTTCACCTCTTCTTTTGATGATTCCTGCAAGCCTTTCTTTTTTGCTTCTGAGCTTTAACTTCTGGCTTTGCATTGTGCTTTGCTAAGTCATTATTCTCTTACATCTTGATAAAAGAATAAATACCAGCATCCATACCAAGATTGTCAGACCAAGATTCAGGAAAAACCTGATCCCAGAAATCTAACGATGGTGGTTTCCTAATTTTCTCTCCCTCACTATGGAGTTGATCATCCATACCCTCATTCTCACTTTGACTATCTAAAGGCAACACTCTTTCTACCTCTCCTTTTGCCTGGTCAGGAGCCAGCCTCTCTATTTGTGGATCTATGTCCATCTTTTCAAGTGTATCACTCAAATTTGGATAAGTGCTGTCATGACCTACAGAAAAATAGGGGTTAGAAGAAGTTTTTATACCTAAACTCACATGGAGAGAGGGTTCCTCATCTGGCAAGGGGCTTGAGGTTTTCTCCATGGAGTGAGCTACTATGGTCTCTGAACCCTCACAAGCATCTTCTTTCCTTCCAGAGACTACAGGCTCCAGTATACCACTTTCAGGTTTTATACTAGACTCTCATGTCTTCAGTAATACTTCATTAGACACCATAGTTAGCATGTCACCATCTTTAAGTGTTGTTTGCTGAGACTCACCCTCAAGGTGGATAGACTCTGACTGAGCAATATTTGTTTGATCTTCAAAAAAATCAATCAAAGCCATTCCTCCCATATCATAGGGTATCTCATTTGCAATTCCAGTCATCACAGAAGACCTTTCAGCATCAGCCATCACAGTTCCTGAGTCATCCAACCTCTGACTAGATGGTTCTTGTATTGCAGTGACTGTGATCTGATGTATCCTACTATCCACCACTGGTGCAATAGTATCTCCTGTTGACTGCATTCCTCTATCTACTACCTCCTTTTGTTCACCTTGAGCTTGAGCATCTTCAACAATAAAATCCTTGTGAAACAAGTATGTGTGAAGTGATTGAAGTGCTCCATGCTTTGGAAGTCCAAATGACTTGTGTAATTCCTTTCTGACAGATACATATAAATGCATTTTCATTAAGTCAAGTCTTTGATGTAGAAGTCCATATTCTTCAGGAAATGAAAGTCTTGGAACTCTTTCAACTAGAAAATCTAGAATAGCTCTAGAAAGTTTCACTTTGATAGAAATAACTCCCATAGCCAGTATGTATGACAATGTTGTTTCCCATGAAGAATCGATATCAAGATCTCTATTGTCAATAGCTGACCTGATTGTAGCTTCATTTTTAGAGACTTGCATGATACTAGTTGGACTAGACTCTGTGTGTGTAGGTGACAAATGAATCTTTCTCTTTGTTCTCCTGGTATAGTGAGCAACAGATTTATCTTGAGAAGACTCAAGAGGTGTAGACACAGAAGTGATCTTGGGATGAGATCGTTTTTCAATAGACACAGTCTTTTGAGAGACATTATCCAGTAACTGTTTTCCCTTTTTAAGTACTACAGCCTTTTGGGAGACTGCAGCCTGGCTGTGACCAGGTTTTTCATCTCTTTGTCCTAGCTTAGAAAGTTGAATTGCAGCCTTTAATTCTGCTCTCTCAGCAAGAGATATATTATCATCATCTTCACTAAAACGGAGTCCAGAATCACCTTCAACCGATGGATTAATTCTCAAGAACACCTTAGAATTTGATTTCTTTTGGAAATTGAAATTTTTGAAAAAAAATAATTTTTCTGCTGGATTTTGATTGGGGAAAGATGGCTGAGTTCCGATTGGCTGAAAAGAAGCATCTGGATTGGTCCAGATAATGCTACAGGAAAAATTATTTTGTTCTCGAAATGCTCGGAACCCTAAAAAAACGTCACTTTCTGCAGGACTATCCCGAGTGTTTCACCAGTAAAAAAACGTTGTCCACTAAACAAAAAACATCATATAGAGGATACAACAGAAGATCATGTTGTTAAAAAAAGTTGTGCAATACAATCTCCAGTCCCAATTGATTCAAAGATGGAGGGTGTAAAAAGTAGTTTTGAAGTTGGTGAGAGTTCTGGAATTAAGAATTTGATCAATGATTTCAACATTGTTGAGGACAATTTTAGTAGTGAAAGTGATACATCTGATCAAGGTATTCATTTGAGTGTAATAGTTTATATCTTTATTTAATTTATTTTAGTTTTAAAAAAGTAATAATTAAGCAATTGTCATTCAAACAGGTGATCTTGAAGAGGTTGATTATGAAAATTATTATAGCCAGCAAGATTTTTGGAATGGTTACATGGATATTGGTGGTCCAAACAAAAAATGTTCAAAATGTGAGGCTGTGATGTGGAATGAATTAAGAGAGGAACAATAAAGCGTCAACTAATAAAGCACCAACATTCTTACTGTGTTGTAAAAATGGACAGGTTCATCTTGAAAAGGAAAAGCAACCTCCTGAACCTCTAGCTACACTCCTCTCTGGTGGTATGAAAACTAAACATTTCAAGCAAAATATTAGAATGTACAATTGTATGTTTGCAACGACTTCTACTGATGGCAAGATTGATCATAGGATCAACAGAGGTGGTGCTCCTTACTGTTTCAAACTTTGTGGCCAAAATTATCACTTAATAGGAAGCTTCCTACCACCTGATGGAGAGGTTCCGAAGTTCTGTCAGTTATACATTTATGACACAGAAGATGAAATCAACAATAGAATTAATGCGTTTAATGGTAGCAGTGAAGTTATTGATCAGGAAATTGTTGAGTCTTTGTTGCAAATGTTGGATGAACATAACAAGTTGGTAAAAGGTTTTCGTATGGCCCGGGATAGAGTGCAACATAATGCAGTAGATGAATTCAAATTGGTGCTTATATCCTCGAGTTCAGAAAGTGGTCGATCAAACCACATTGGCCCATCAAATGAGGTTGCAGGATTGATTGTGATAGATGATTTACTAAGGGATATAGAGATACGGTAATTGATTCAAAGGTAGACGGATTACAGAGGATTTTTGAAACAGATGCACGCTTTATGCAACTACAATATCCAATCCTCTTTCCACATGGAGATTTAGGATTTCACCTTGAAATTCCTTTAAATAAGCCTGATAAGCAACCTCGCAAAGATCCAGAAGCTGAGCAAACACTTGAATCAGATGAAAGAGGACCTCGAGAAAACGTAACCATGAAAGAGTACTACAATTATAAACTAATGATACGTCCAACCACTACACCATAAAAGGCCTACGACCACATTTAGAGTCTATGTTGCCTTTGGATATGTTGCCTTTGTCATTCATGTTTTTGGCTATTACAACATTATCATTTTCATGTTGCCTTAGGTAGCAGAAATATGTTGGCATAGAATAAAAGTGTTTACATGTTGCCGTAGGTATTAAATTGTGTTGCCATAATTTTGCAATGAACAAAATTTTATATTTTCTACTAAAAATATATTTTTTTACTTTTTTCACATAAAAATTACTTTATTTGGATAAAAATTAAACCAAGAATTTTTTTATAAAAATCTAGAATATGTCCGTAGAAGTGAATATTTCATTAAAAAGGTTAAAATATTTGAAGATGAACAATTTTATTTTTATATTCATTAAATATTATTAAGCAAAATTTTTTAAATGAATTTTTTTCTAAATATACTCTAATCATTATTAAAATAAAAATATTTCATATATAATTAAAAAATTTGAATATATTACTTCAAAGTATGTAAAAGGAACCATTTAGCAAAAAGAAAATAGGAATTGAATATTTTATGAAAAAATAAATTGTTTTCCTAAATAAATAAAAAATAAAAAATAAAAAAGTAACAACATGGAATTTAACAAAAAAACAAAGAAAAAATCTGGGTTAAATTGGTGAGCGGCAAAAATACCGCCCAACCAAAATTTCAGACACACCTTCATTACACAATACACACAACTCACACACAGTTCTCTCTGGTCTCTCTGGTCTCTCCGCTCATTGGTCTCTTCACTCTCCGCTCACACACACTTTCCATACTCTCCTTTCTTTCTCTTCTCTCTCTCCTCTCTCTCTTCTCTCTCCTATCTCACATCCTTTGTTAATATTTACGCATGCATCTCTCAATTGGTTCTATTTGGGGTTTTAATTCACTAATTTGGGGCTTTTTTTCGTTCTCAGGATTAATTAATTAATTTCGAGTTAGGGCTTGAAACGGGTATGGCCATTTTGGGGCTTCAATCGGGTTCGATTTGGGGCTTTGAAATTAGGGTTTCATTTGTGTTTGATTTGGGAGTTCGACTTTAAGGTATTTATCTTATGTTTTCTTAGTATTTGGAGTTATGTTTTGTGGGTACTTGTTTATATTTTGTGAGTACTTGTTTATAAACTGTGTAATTGTATTTCTATATCTTATAAACTGCATTTATATAACTGCACCTTCATGTAAATTAACTGCACTATCTTGTTCAACTTGTTTATCTTATAACTGCACTATATAATTATATTCGTTGTCTGTATTTTTTTGTCATATGGAGAATGTTTTGTAATAGAATGTTATGTCTGGATTGTCCTTGTTCGAAATTTTTTATACTGATGAATTTTGACATACAGACCGGAGTTTAGCTGATCATCTAAGTTCTGAAGTTGCTCATCGCCTTCTTCAGATCCTCAAAGTTATTGACAGGAAAATTGTAGAGGTTTACTATATTATTAATCTTTTCTCCAATCATTTCTTGCATACTTGTAGGGTTGATTATGTATGATTAAAAGCCAATTATTGATTCATAGCATAAAACCTGTGTATAAAGGTCTTTTGGGTTCATATGTATAAAGTGAGTATGATTGTACATGTGTAGTACGGATTGGTGGTTTGTCTCCCAAATTAATATATCGTTCTTTATGTGTAATAAAACAGATTAAATCTGGAATTTAACATCGAACTGTCTTCTCTTAATACGTCATGGAGGTGGATGCTTAGGAGTTAATAAATGTCTCTTAATCGTTGCGGAACCTGTCAACAAGTGGCAAGATGTTGGACCTGATCACTTCAATATATTGGATGCTTTCTATGCCGAGCCTGAAAGGTAAGCATATACCTTCCAAAATTACGTCTTTGTTACATGACTAATGCACGAGAAGGAGTCCTCTGGCGGAATTAAACCCCTCAGGTTGATGGAGAGAAGTGTTTTTAGTGATAGAATGGTATGCATTGTAACCTCTAAAACCTTATTGTCTTTGTATACAAATTTATAAGTTTGACCTTGTCTGCAAGTTTTTGATATGGAGTGGAATTAGAAAATGCTTAACAACTTTAATTTCTTTCACATGTAGAAGCACCTAATATTAGAATTTCATGGCTAATTATGTTTCCTTAAGGTGTTTGTGCAAGCTATTTATGAAGCAAAGTGACCTAATATAAAAGGTCATGGATGATTGAAACAGAAACGGTTGTGCATGTCACATTATCGCCTAATGTTCTGTTCAGGTAGCATGCACTAAATCCATTTACTACTTGAATATGGGTGATGGTTGGTACTAGGTCCTTTAAATGACAAACATAATAGTGCATAGTTAAATATTTTGCTAATATGTTTAGAAAGAATGATTGAAGCTGAGGTAAACACTAATTTTTGAGTGTTTTGTCAAGGTCCTGTAACATGAGAAGTGTATGTTGTGGTTTTGTTCTTGCAAGTATAGGTAGCTGAGTGGATACTTTTTATAATATTAAAAGAATGAGCAACTCAGATTTTATTTATAAATTTGAACTTACGCCTTGTTAGTGAAATAGAAGATTACAAGAAGCATATGCTATCCATGACCAGGCTTCTTTCTGACTATTTGGTTTTTGATTTTAGTTTCTTAAAAATTTTCACTTGATAAATGTAGAAAGAAAAATGATATGTATAAACCACTATAATATCCATAAGAGCTTTGGCAAAATGTTACAGAATCACACATGTTCTATGTCCTAAAAATATCATGCAGAATGCTGTGGATCTACACATGTCTGATGATTATCAACTTTTTTATATTCTGAACAGGCAAATCTGCTTCAATCCATTACGGAACTGGATCTATTTCTGGTTTCTTTAGCCAAGATAATGTCAAAGTTGGTGATCTTGTTGTTAAGGAACATGTAAGACATTTCTTGTCCAAGATGGTTCTTATTTTCTTATTTAATTCCGATATTCATTTTTTGGCATCACTGGTCACTAGGATTTTATCGAGGCCACCAAAGAGCCATGCGTCACATTCTTGGCAGCTAAGTTTGATGGCATTCTCGGACTTGGATTTCAAGAAATATCTATTGGCAATGCAGTTCCTGTTTGGTAGGTCTATGTACCTACTACCATTTGTTTTTAACTTGCTATCTATTCCCAACCTAGTTCACTTCATCTATTGAATTATATTAGGTCCCATCCATGACCTTTTATTAAGTGGTAGCATTACATGAAAAACATGAAAGCTGCCTTTTTCCATCCGAAACTGGGAATCATGGTGTATTTTCTGTAAATAAGCTACCATTCCATGCCGATCACACTTTGCCTCCAGACATCAGAGATCGCGTATTTTATTTAGGAGGTGAACATATGCATTCAAGCATTCAACAGGTAGTTTCTTGTTTGTGGTGTTGCCTTCTATACATCCATAGCCCTTCCCCGCTACTGAAATTTGTTTTTGCTACTTGCTTGGTTTTTTACGATCTTCATCTGGAGCAGGTTCCTGCATTGGTTCTGGACTGCGAGCCTAATATTGATTTCAACAAGGATATTGAAGCAAAATGATAGTATGATTGCTTCCCCTTTTAAGTTTAGTTGATGTATTCTTTGCTTTACTTTACAGAGTTAGCTTCCTTTTGTGTTACTTAGATATCCAAGTCTCCTACAGAAGTAGTATGATTTCAATATGTTTTTAACTTCCCCATAACATGTGTCTGCTAACAAGGCGTGATTTCATGGTGTTCAAAATGATAGATCTTCTCCTGGTTGCTCAACTAATTTTAAATTATTATATCCTTTATGGTATTGGATGTGTTGATATACATATCGATTTTACTTCGCGTGACAATGCAGTAGAACTTTAATATCGTCACCTATTTAGCTGCCTAATTATTTTTTATATCATATGTTTTACTAGCTGCTATGTATATAACAGGTAGGTCCATTTGATTGAGGCCAGTGAAAAAGAATTTCAAAGAATCGTGGAAGAAAACAGAAATAAACACAATCTGAGATCTAAGGACCATCTCGAGTGACCATAAAGATGGTACTATGGTGATTGGTGGTAGAAGTTCTTAATTTAGTCATGGAATACCTTTATTTTTAGACCGTCTTTTACTATTATGTTAGTCTTATGTACTTGGTAAGATATATTGTAGTTTATCAACTTCTGGCACTAGACCAGCTTATGTCTTTTGCTCTGAATTTGAGTTGTTCATTGTGACTTGTGATTGGATTGGATTATTATGGATCTGGTATGGATTGGATTATTATGATTGTAAAGTTGATTGTGTTGATTTGGTATTTAAGGAATGCGTATTTTCATATTTATGATTTTGTGTTGGAAATAGAAAAGTGTTGCCATTGATGCTATAAATTGTTGGCAAAAGGAAAATTATTGTTAAGAAATGTTACTAGAAAATGTTCTTGTTGATCAAAATTTGTGTTGGCATAAAAGTGGGCCCCACCTGTGGGCTCCCCAATGGGCCCCAGTTGTGGGTTCCAAAAAAGTGGGCCTCACTGGTGTGGCCCACTTTTTTTAGTGAGGTCCACTTTTTTTTGCAAAATGTTTAACCCAAAGGCAACATAATATCATGTTGCTAAAAACTGGTAATATTGTTGCCATAACTAGTCTATGCCAACAGAAAAGTTGATGTTGCCATAGATAATTAGAATGTTGCCTTTGACCCCAAAGGCAACGGCAAAAATAGCAACACCAGCAAAAAGTTGCCTTTGAGGTTTTTTGAGCTTAAGGCAACATATTTCGGGTCTACGGCAACACTTTTTCGGTGTTGCCGTAGGCCTTTTATGGTGTAGTGAACAGAAGGTGTTTTCATTAGTTGTAAATTTCATTTTTTGTAATTCTACTTCCTTATGTCTAGATAGCATTCTCATTAATTTTAACCTCATATGTTACAGGATTGACTCCACATTTAGGTGGACGTTTTTGGCTGCAATACGTTGTAGATGCATTTACCGCAATTGAGAAATACAGATTGGATTGGATTAGTGGACATCAAACTACTATACGTTCTGATCTATATCATAATATTAGGGATGCAGTACAAAAGGGTGACCACAATCCATCTAATGTTGGTAGACCAATCATTCTTCTTGCCTCTTTCACAGGTGGTAGACGCTATATGAACCAGTATTTTAAGGATTCTTTGGCTATTTGTCAAACCTTAGGCCATCCTTCTTTATTCTTGACCATGACATGTAACACCAAATGGCCAGAAATTCAATGAATGCTCAAATACTTACCTGGTGTTGATGTTGCTGATGCCCCTAACGTCGTTTCAAGAGTTTTTAAATTAAAAGTTGACCAGCTTATCGATCTGGTGAAAAAGAAAAACTATTTCGGCCGTTGCATAGGAGGTACGATTTCTTTAAGTTTTATTGAAAACCAATTCAATTTTATACCCACTATTTTGTTTTTGAAATACATTCTAACCATATATTATTATTTTTGTTGACTTTGTGTAGTAATGCATGTTATTGAGTTTAAAAAACGTGGTCTGCCTCATGCACATATGCTTGTATGGTTACACCCAGATGATAGGCCTAAAACTTTTGAACAAATTGATGCTTTAGTCTCTGTAGAAATTCCAAATCCAGACACTGATCAAGTTGGATATCATGCTGTTAACAAATACATGATTCATGGACCATGCGGGACTGATTGTGTCAATTCTCCATGTATGGTTAAAGGGAAATGTATTAAACATTTTCCTAAAAGGTTAGTTTTTAAATAATTTCCGTTTTTTATGTATTATACCGCATGTTTGTCTTTATTTTTAATACATTTCCAAATTTTTCTTTTCCATTTTTAAAAGGTATAATTCCCATACATTCTTCGATGACTGTGGCTTTCCTATCTACAAGAGGAGGAGGATTGGTGTGTATGTAAAAAAAAGGGAGTTGACCTGGATAATCGTTTTGTTGTCCCATACAACCGCGATCTTTTAGTTCGTTTTCAATGCCATACAAATGTGGAGATATGTAATAGTTCAAGATCGCTAAAATACCTGTTCAAATATTGTTTAAAAGGACACGATACTGCGACAATGTGTCTCAAAAAGAAAACAAATGGTACAGGTAATTTTGCTACAGTTTCAAACAATCCTGAAAGTGTCCTATAAATGAGGTCAAACATTATTTAGATGGTAGATATGTTTGTGCATCTGAAGCGGCTTGGAGGATATTTGGTTTTGACATTCATTCGCGGTGGCCTTCAGTTGATCGTTTGCCTATACATTTACCTGGTGATAAATACGTTTCCTTTAAAAGTGGAGATAAATTGCATGAAGTTGTGGAGAAAGCAAATTCTAAAAAAAGCAAGCTAGAAGCTTGGTTTGATGCAAATAAAAGTTTGCCTGATGCAAAGAATTGGACTTACTCCGATTTTCCAAGCAAATTCACTTGGCATGTAAGACCTGGTATATGGAAACAAAGAAAAAGAGGTGATGTTATTGGTCGACTTTCAGAAGTTCATTCAACGAGTGGTGAATTGTTATATTTACACATGCTTCTGTGTAGGAAAAAAGGTGCTACATCATTTGAGGATCTCAGAACTGTTAATGGTCATGTACATCAAACTTTTAAGGATACATGTTCCGCACTTGGTCTCCTCCAAAATGATAACCAATGGCATGAGGCGATTGTTGAAAATTCACATACATTCATGCCTCCTCAGATCCGTTTAATGTTTGTGAACATATTGGCTTACAGTCCAATTTCAGATCCCCTGAGACTTTGGGAAGCTAATTGGCGATGCATGTCTGATGACATTATTCTTTTGAGACGACATTTGCTTAATGATCCATATTTGTGTCTTTCAGAGCACGATGTACAGAATTATGCTCTAGCAGGTTAGCTTCATTACACACAATTCATGTATCATTGTTTAATTATCTACTATACCACTATTTTGTAGTAATTTAACAAACTGTTTATAATTTTGTTTTTTGTTTCAGAGATAGAAAAATTGTTAAATGATATTGGAAAGAGTTTGAGAGACTATTCTACCATGCCATTTCCTGGAGAATCTTATTTCAGAAACAATGTTAACCGTCTCATTCTTGAAGAAACTGGATATGATAGAGAAGAGCAGAAAACTCAACATGAGAAAAACCATCGACTCCTCAATGTTGAACAAAAAAATGTGTATGATTGTATTATACATAATATAAATGAGGAGAAAGGTGGTGTATTTTTTGTTTACTGTAGTGGATGCTGTGGCAAGACTTTTGTGTGGTAAACATTATGTTGTCGTCTACGATCAGAGGGTAAAATTGTACTTCCTGTTGCCTCATGTGATATAGCAGTTGTTTTGTTGCCTGGTGGAAGAACTGCTCATTCACGCTTTCATATTCCTCTGAAACTTGACCAATATTGTACTGCAGAGATTAGACATGGAACTGATATTGCAGAACTAATTCAGCAAACTAATCTTATTTTATGGGATGAAGCTCCTATGCAACACCGTCATGCTTTTCAATGTGTAGATCGATCTTTGAGGGATATAATGTCTGCTGTTGACAAAAAAAGATCAAAGAAGCCATTTGGTGGTATAACAGTTGTTTTTGGTGGAGATTTTAGACAAATTTTGCCTGTCATTCCAAAGGCAACAAGGGCTGAAATCGTATATGCTACTCTGAATAGGTCTAAGCTATGGGACTTTTGTCAAGTATTTTTACTGAAACAGAATATGCGGCTACATTCAGGTAATACAGAAGCACAGAATAAGATCATTGTTGATTTTAGTAAATGGCAGCTTTCTGTTGGAGATGGCAAGGTAGAGTACATTCGTACTTCTTCAGACATTGGTGACATGTTGATAAAGATACCAGATCAGTATATTGTACATTCCTCTGAAGATCCTATCAGGACTCTTTTTGAGATCACTTATCCGGATTTTCTTTCCAAATAAAAAATATTGTGGTGGATGACATTAACAACCAAATACTTGACAAGATCCCTGGAACGATGCACACATTTCTTAGTCAGGATTCTATTGATGATGATGGTGATGAAGATAATGATTTTAGTACTGCATTTCCATTAGAATATCTCAACTCAATAAATATGCCATGCATTCCCAAGCATGAGTTAAAGGTCAAAGTTGGACTCGTCGTTATGCTTATGAGGAACTTGAACCAAATAATGGGATTATGCAATGGGACGAGGATGATTGTTACTGCATGTAAGAAAAATAGTATTGAATGTGAAATTCTTTGCGGCTCACATGTCGGAACTAAACATCTAATTCCAAGAATCGAGATGGTGCCAACTGATACTATCTGGCCATTTGAATTAAAAAGAATTCAATTTCCAATTCAAATTTGTTATGCAATGACGATTAACGAGAGCCAAGGTCAGAGTCTTGATACGGTAGGTTTATATCTACCTAGAGCTGCATTTTCTCATGGTCACATATATGTTGCCATCTCGCGAGTTACAAGGCCCGAAGGTCTTCACATTCTGATTGACAGTGATACTGGTACTACCACAAATATTACGTCAAATGTTGTATTTGAGGAAGTTTTTTACAATCTTCCAAGTGTAGATGATTGATGCATTGTTTTAGTTGTATGACTCAAAGATCAATTATCTTTATTGTATGACTCAAAGATCTATTATCTTTATTGTATGACTCAAAGATCAATTATCTTTATTAGTAATCATAGTAGAAATTATCAAAGATCTATTATCTTTATTAGTAATTTACAAATATATGATTGTTTTTTCTTCCTACAAATCAGCTTTAAATTGGTACCCTTCATTTATGTTTTAGCCGTATGTTAGATTAGTTTTTTTAATAAAAAATTAAAAAAAATTTAATTTATATTTGAATTATAACTACACATATTTTGACGTTAAAATTAATTTTTTTGCTGACTTACTGAAATAAATTTGGAATTCAAATTTGTTAACCAAGATTACATAGATAACTAACAATAACTACATATGGTTATGATTTACAGAATCAAAGAAAATAAGTCCATCATTATCAAAACTCTCATAAGATTACCATCATAATAAGTCCATCATTATCAAAATTCTCATAAAATCAATACAAATCAGTTAGTAGTTACAATCAATATCAAGATCAAATCAACATTATCATCATTATTATATGTCGGTCTATACATGTTGCACTCTAAATAATTATAAAAATATAGCTTATCACAGTTGTTTACAATACAAAGTCCACTTCATTTCACTGTCTTCAACATTACATCGAGAGTAAGAAAGCCTCAACTTCTCATTCTATAAATTTACCATGTTCAGTATACTTTTTTTTGTCATAATATAAATGTTTTAACAATAGTGCTGGTGTTCTTGCATCGTTTTTATAGGCTTATTTTCAATGGAGTTTGCTGTGTTTGATCGTCTTGAGAACCTAGACCAGTCTACTACAAACTGGAAAATTAAAGTTAGAGTTACTAGGACGTGGGCGAGCGTTACTGCAGAAACTGGATCATTGAAAGGATTCAATCTTATTCTCTTGGATGATGATGTAAACTTATGACTAATCCCTCTCTGTTTTTAAATTTAAAACTTTAATTTTCTTGTATTTGATTGGTTTTTTAACATTTCGTAACAATCTTTTTGTAGAATAATCATGTTCATGCATTTGCCTATCACAACATTTGGAATGCATTGACAACTACCATAGTGGAAGGATGTGTATATGTTATTGAACGATTTTCAGTGAAAGATGCTGTTGAGACTTTAAAGCCGGTTCAAACAAAGATTTGCATTAGGTTTACTAAAGATACTACTTTGAAGGAGGTTGCAGATGATGGCATGATTCCTCTATATAATTTTGAATTCTTGGATTTGGGAGATTTACAAGCCGAGGCCAATAAATATCAGCCACGTGAAAATCCAGAATTTGCTATTGGTACATTATTTCTCCAACTTAATATATTGTACACATTTTTAAGCCATTCTGTTTATTTATCATTCAAACAAACAATGTTATGTTTTTAATGTAAAAACCAGATGTCATTGGAGTTCTTGAGGATTATGAATCTTCCAGAAAGATTGACAAAAAATTTGGGGAAAAAGACATTGTGAGGTTTAGAATCTGTGATTCAAGGTTTGTAATCTGCTACAAAAGGTTATATTTTGTAGTATCTGGATCATGTAGTACAACATATATCCCTGTAAACAACACTCATGTTTAACTGATTTTAGTATTTTTTTAAAACTGATTTTAGTAATCAGCACAAAGTTACTGTATGGGGAGATCTTGCCGTAAGTGTAGAGGAAATGTATAGGAGACAACTTGAGAAACCAATTATAGCAAATTGTACAAGACTTCTTTAATAAGATATTATTGTCATTCTTAAATTTTTAACATTTCCTATGTATAGATTCTGTGTAGATTGGTACATTGCCTTCCTAAAAAATTTATCTAAATCTGGATGATGAAACTGTTACAGACATGAGGATGAGGTAGTATAGTGTAATAAAAAATTTTCATTACTTTATCTCTTGGTTCATGTATTCTTAGGCAGTTACAATCTATCTAAAGGCTTAAAGAAGAGAAATATGTATTAAAGGCTGAGAAATCCATTCAATCCTCAAATTATGAGTTGTCCTCAACCTTCTTTGAGAAATTTTCACTGAAGGAGTTGAATGAGAAATTGACATATGATCATCTCAAGGTTGGATTTTTTCAATTTTCTCTTTTTATTGGGATTGTGCTATTATTTTTAGTTATTAATTTTGTTTAGTATATTTGTGATGTAGAAAAAGATATACTGCACTTTTACTATTCTTAAAGTGGAGGAAGATTCTAGCTGGTGGTTTTTCAGTTGTAACAAATGTCATTATGAAGTTGAAGGTATTGACACAAGATTTAAATGTTCTAACTGTCCTCGAATCATTCCAGTTGCTCCTAAAAGGTACCATTTTTTTAATTGTGTTTTTAAGATCAAATCAGGTTTCAGTTTTGGCAATTATACATGTTTGACAACATTTGTTTTGTGAATTAGATTCCGTATCATGGTGCTTGCTCAGGATTCTACATATGCATGTAATGTTGTTCTAATGGATCGAGCTGCTAGAAGAATTCTTGGTACAAGCGCTGCAAAAATGGTTGAAGATTTGAAGAATGTATGTATACAATTTTTCATTTTTACTACAGGTTAGTACAAGTATGTTACATGATGATTATCATGATTTGACAGGTTCCGGAGGATGGTCTTCCTAACCTTATTAAAACTCTGGTTGGGAAATAAATTTCAGTTCAGATCAGTTTGAACAAAGAAAATGTTACTGAGGATAGTACTCTGTTTGAGGTTGATGATCTTTATGATTTTGCAATGACTAAGCCATCTTTGACTGAATCTGCAAGTGTTTCTGACATTCCCACTATTAATTTAACCGTTGATGTAAGTTTATTAGTATGTTACATATGCATTACCGAGTTTAGGACTTAAAAATCATGTATCAGTTGCTTAACTTAGCATCATTGTTGCAGAATTTTGAAGGTGATGAGTTTCAAAAGACTCCAGGCTCCGCCAAATCAGTCACCAAAAAAATTAAAATGGTACAGCTACATGAATACTGCTTATTTCATTTTAGACTAACACATTACATAATCAGATGAAAAAATTAATAAATATTGATTTACCATTCTCTTTTTAGGAACCTTGATTATGGATACATGTCTGTGAAGATTGGTCGTAAAGCAGTCTTCCAGCTTCGCCTTTTTAAAGTTTGCTATTATATTACTTTTCGGGAATAAGTTTTGGTGGACTATTTTCTTTCTAATGTTTTTGGATATGTTATGGATTTGAGACTTTGTTTGTTCTCCAAATTATGATTTTAAATATGTCATGGTTTTGCGAATATGTGCTTCAATTTTTAAATTTGCTTCGTAAAACATTTATCACAAAAAAATATATAGTTTATAATCTAGCATCTAATTTCCTTAAGTTAATTTCATATTGTATGCCAATAAACTCTAATTTAGAGTTTCACCCAAAATTCATTTAATTATATTAATTGAACCAAGTATAATGATAAAATGTTTGAGAACGTGATAAATTAAATTTTTGTCAAAGGTTTGGTATACAACATGATCCATGATAATGTCGAATTGTTTTGAATGTGCTTTCAAGAAATTGTAAATTAAAATTATATTTGCAACATATCAGTATGAGTTACTATCTCAAAATACATGTAAAATCTGTAAACTACAAATTTTTTACTATCTCAAAATATATGTGATCTCAAAAAGTAAATTTTTTACATATGAATATGAAAAAAAAAATTAATATAAAAATATATGTAACTGCAAATATTAAAAAACTTTGTATGTACCTCTAACTTATTTTTTATTTTTTAATTTTTTTTACGTATTATATAATTGATATGGGCTGAGAGTAAGCCCTAAAAACGTATTTAATATTACATTAAATAAACCTAGATTGGTCTGAGGTTGAAGCCCATTAATGAGGCCCAAAAACCTAATTAAAATAATAAATTCATAGCTGATAAGTCAGCTAAATAAAGGACTTCGTTATGGAGTCTGAAAAAGAAACTAAATCATATTAGGAGTGGCCTCCAAGATGTATATCTTCAATGTTTATCTCCTTATCTTCTGGAAGGATCTAAAAGTGGGCCAAAGCTGTAACTTGCCCACCAAGTATCCTAATTCTACCCTAATTCTAAGGTTTTCATCACCTATATAAGGACCTGCTCCTTCACAAACAGAACTACGTTTTTTGGCTTGATTCTTGATATTTGCAAGATACGTAGGCATCGTGTGAGGGCAGATTAAGTCACGAAACACTCGATCAGCCATTAAAGCTCGAAGCTCTTTTTAACCCTAGCATTCAATACACAATAAATACACCCTACTTTTCGTTCCACAATATTTGGCACCGTTTGTGGGAAAAGACATCAACCATGGTGACCACACGAAGGACAGCACCAATCTCTACTGAGGCCTTGCCTCTAAGCTCTGCTCCGCCTACCACTGAGCAGGTACCCCCAACCTCAAGGGCGATCACTCAAACTCAGGCTTCTCAACCCCCAGGGACGAATTCCCATCCTGAGAGAACGTTACCTATAGTCATCCATCCAGGTCAAGGAACCAGCTCTCTTCAGATCCTGGTTTCTCCTTTAGTTGATCCCAATCGCCCGTTACCACCAGGGGTACAGATCCATACTACAAATCTCCCCATGAATACCAACCCGATGTATGGTCTGCCTAATTACCCTCCAATTACTCAAGGTCCTGGACCCAGTGGCCATGCCTTGCAGATCCGAGATCGAGAGTATTATGACTACTCCGGCCCCTATACTGATGATTCATCGTCTGATGATGATGATCGTGATGAAGCCCCGAGAAGGCGACGTGTTAGCAGAGAACCAAGAAGGAGAACACAAACTATCAATGATGGACCCCCTTTGACAGCTGCTGAGATAATCAAGGCTCATGAGGCCGAGATTTTAAGGATAAAGGAAGATATTGCGAGAGAACAAGCTAGGTTGAATCAAACTCAACCTCCTCCAACCTCAGGACCGATTCCCATTATAGACTTAGAGAGGTCTTCAAGAAGGCAGAGAAGGGCTGACGCCTCAACTGGAATAACAACAAGGGTGGAAACCCCCAGGAGCAACCCCAAGGATCTGATGCCCCTTGGGGATCCTGATGATCCCACACCCCCGTTTACTGAGGAGGTGATGAATGCTCACATCTCTAGGAAGTTCAAGATGCCTACAATTAAGGCTTATGACGGAACAGGTGATCCCGTGAACCACGTGAGGACATTCTCAAACGCACTACTGTTGCAACCTGCAATTGACGCCTTGAAGTGTAGGGCGTTCCCTCAAACTCTATCGGGCATGGCTCAAAGATGGTACAGCCGCCTACCTGCGAATTCAATTGGCTCTTTTAAGGAGCTGAGCGCCGCTTTTGTTAGCCAGTTCATCAGCGGGAGAGTTCATGAAAAAAGTTCCGCATCTCTCATGTACGTGGTGCAAGGGAAGAATGAAAATTTGAGAGACTACCTCAAACGGTTCACTAAAGAAACACTGAATATCACAGATTTGGAGAATAAGATGGCCATGGTGGCCTTTGAACATGGAACCACTGATCTCTTCTTTAAGAGGTCATTGGCAAAACATCCTCCTGAGACCATGGCTGAGTTTCAACGAAGGGCTGATAAGTATATCAAAGCCGAGGATAGTATGAAGAAAGAGGCCACAACAGGTAATGGAGGGAACAACAATGATTCTAGGAAGAGGAAGTCGGATCAGGAATATGATACCAAGGACAAGTACCCACGTACGGGAAAGGATTCAGACTCGGCTCCTAGAAAGGGGAATCCAGGACAAAGATTTACTGAATACTCAAGATTAAATGCCCCAAGGAGCCAAATCCTGATGGATATAGAAAAGGATAGAGATGTGAGATGGCCAAAGCCACTAAGGACTGATCCTGAGAAAAGAAATAAGAATCAATACTGCCGATTCCATAAAGACGTGGGGCACGACACTGATGATTGTAGGCAATTGAAGGATGAGATCGAGTTTCTAATCCTGAGTAAGTTTTGCAAAGATGGGAATCAAGGAAACCCAAGGCAAGATTATGATAGGAAGGATGATGATCGCAATCGCAACCTGCAGCCCCGAGGGCCGGTAATAAATATGATTTTTGGTAGCCCAACAGCAGCCGGGACAAGTAGGAATTCCAGAAAGGCATATGGACGAGAAGTGATGCACATTGTTGGGGAAGCACCGAAGCGTGCAAAGACAGATGTCTCAATTAGATTCGATGATTCGGACCTTGAAGGGGTGAAATTCCCCCATGCTGATCCATTGGTAATCTCTCCAGTGATTGGCAACTCCCAAGTGAAGAGATTCTTGATAGACAATGGAGCTTCAGTGGACATTCTATTCCATGATGCCTTTTTGAAGATGGGGTATACTGAGTCTCAATTGACGCCATCAAATATGCCCATATATGGGTTTAACGGAGTTGAATCCAAAGTTGAAGGGACGATTCAACTACCCATGACCATAGGGCAAGAGCCACGGGAGGCCACTCAGATGTTAAATTTCTTGGTTATTAAAGCTACGTCCACCTACAATGCTATCCTAGGAAGAACAGGACTTCATGCTTTTAAGGCGATTGCCTCCACATATCATCTAAAGATTAAGTTCCCAACCAGAAATGGTGTAGGAGAAGAGAAAGGAGATCAAAAAATGGCAAGGAGTTGTTATGTGGCCGCACTAAGGCCGGATGGAATTGGAGGGCAAGTCCTCCCAATTGAGGATATGGACGTTCGAGAGGATGAAGAACGGAGAGGAAAACCAGCAGAAGACTTGGTTCCCATACCTTTGGAGTTAGGAGATCCTGAAAAGGTTACTCACATCGGGGCATCTCTGAAAGACCCCTTAAAAAGCGAGTTGATCACCTTCTTGCAAAACAATAGTGATGTCTTTGCGTGGACAGCAGCTGATATGCCAGGGATAGATCCCCAATTGATAACACACAACCTGAACGTAGATCCGGACAGGAAGGCGGTGAAACAAAAGAAGAGAAATTTTGCACCTGAGAGACAAGAAGCCATAAAACAGGAAGTTGACAAACTCCTAGAGGCAGGGTTCATTGAGGAAATCTAGTTCCCGGAATGGTTGGCCAATCCCGTAATGGTCAAAAAAGCCAATGGAAAGTGGAGGATGTGTATAGACTTCACTGATCTGAACGACGCATGCCCAAAGGACTGTTTTCCCTTGCCAAGGATCGATATGTTGATAGATGCCACGGCTGGGCACGAAATGCTAAGCTTCATGGATGGTTTTAGCGGCTACAACCAAATCAAGATGCATAAGGACGATATTCCTAAGGTATCATTCATCACTGACTTTGGTGTGTATTGTTACCTGGTCATGGCCTTTGGATTGAAAAACGCATGAGCTACCTATCAGAGGTTGGTAAACAAGATTTTTGCTCATCTCATTGGAAAAACTATGGAAGTTTATGTAGATGATATGTTGGTGAAAAGCCTACGCAAGGCCGATCACATTGAGCACCTCCGTGAGGCATTTAAAGTGTTGAGACACCACAAGATGATGTTGAACCCAGCCAAATGTGCTTTTGGTGTTGGGTCAGGGAAGTTCTTGGGTCTTATGGTCTCAAAACGAGGAATTGAGGCTAACCCCGACAAGATCAAAGCTATTCTGGATATGGAACCACCTCGTTCCATAAGGGACGTACAGAAACTGACTGGAAGGATTGCTGCATTGGGGAGGTTCATCTCCAAATCCAGAGACAAGTGTTTGCCGTTCTTTAAAACAATAAAGAAAATGAAAAACTTCGAGTGGACAGAAGAAAGCCAAGAGGCCTTTGATCAAGTGAAGAAGTATATGGCTGAAGCCCCGCTGTTGGCCAAGCCAAGTATGGGAGAAATCCTTTATCTCTATTTGGCTATTTCGGATCAAGCTGTGAGCGCGGTACTGGTAAAGGAGGAAGACAAGGTTCAGAAACCGGTATATTATGTGAGGAAGTTACGGCCCTATTTTTAGGCACACAAGATCGAAGTCCTTACAGGACAGCCATTGAGGAACATTTTACATAGCCCTGAAGCCAGTGGTAGGCTTATCAAGTGGGCAATTGAGTTGGGAGAATTCGATATCAAGTAAAAGCCGAGGATGGCCATAAAAGCTCAGGCACTTGCTGACTTCGTGGTTGAATGTACCATTGACAACCAAGAAGTCGGGGGGCAGAAGATACCTCTGGAAGGCAATAAGGAAGACAAGGAACCCGTAATTGAAGAGAAGGAATTCTGGATGCTCTATTTTGATGGAGCATCAAAAACAAAAACAAGTGGTGCAGGTCTTGTCCTACAAAGTCCCGATGGATTCACGATTGAAATCGCCCTGAAATTAGACTTTTCAATAACCAATAATGAGGCAGAATATGAAGCTCTGGTAGCTGGACTTGGTTTGGCAGGAGCGCTAAGGGTCAAAAATCTAAAAGTTTGTGGAGATTCAAGGCTAGTTGTGGCCCAAGTCAATGGAGAGTTTGAGGCAAAGGATGAAACCATGGCCAAGTATTTGAGGTTAGTGAAGGCAGTGATGACTCAATTTGATGAATGTTATCTGGAGCATATTCCGAGGGAGGAAAACATCAAGGCTGATGCCTTATCTAAGTTTGCCTCCTCCGAGATAGAGAATTATTCTGGTAGTATCTACTTCCAAGTTATGAGAGCCCCTACTATCGATTCGAAGCTGGTTGCACCTATAGGGGTAAGAGAATGTTGGATAGATCCTATAAAGGCACATCTTGAGACCGGTTGGCTCCCGACTAATGTCATGGAGGCACGAAAGTTATCTGTGAGGGCGTTGAGATATGCTCTGATATACAAAAAGTCCTTTGTTATTCCGTACCTAAAGTGTTTGAGGCCGGAAGAGGCAAAATCAGCTATTGAGGAGGTTCATGAGGGAATTTATGGACAGCACTTGGGGGGCAGAGCCCTGGCTCACAAGATAGCCAGACTAGGATTCTATTGGCCTGAGATGATGGTTGATGCCAAGGAGTATGTGAAAAAGTGTGATCGGTGTCAAAAGCACGCACCGGTGGTTAGGCAACCACCAGAGATGTTGACATCCGTTAGTTCCCCCATTCCTTTTGCTATGTGGGGGATGTATATACTTGGGCCTTTTTCTATGGCCACTGCTCAAAGGAAGTTCCTGATTGTAGCTATCGATTACTTCACGAAGTGGATCGAAGCCAAACCTTTGGCTAAGATCACAACCAAGCAAGTTATGCAGTTCTTCTCAGAGAACGTCATGTGTAGGTATGGAATACCACGGATCCTAGTTACGGACAATGGGTTACAATTCAACAACAAAGAGTTTAAGGATTATTGTGATGAGAACGGAATCGAGCTTTGGTTCACCTCAGTTGCTCACCCTCAAGCTAATGGGCAAGCTGAGGTTGCCAATCGGATCATCCTTGATGGACTTAAGAAAAGGGTGGAACGCTCTCGAAACACTTGGGTGGATGAATTATTACCCATACTTTGGGCATTACGAACCACCTGCAAGGTGACCACTGGGGCAACCCCATTCATGTTAGCTTATGGAGCTGAGGCTGTTGTACCAGTAGAAATCATGCATGCATCTCCACGAGTGGAGGCCTTTGAGCCTGACACTAATGAGGAAGGAATGAGGCTAGCCCTTGACTTGATTGATGAGGTAAGGGATGAAGCCCATGCTAGGAATGTTGAACATCAGAAGAAGGCCTCTTTCTATTACAACCTGAGGGTGAAAGAAAGGTTCTTCCGTCAGGGGGACTTAGTTCTCAGAAAAATTAAAGCATCCGGAGTTGGATAGAAGGGAAAGCTAGCGCCAAATTGGGAAGGTCCGTATCGTGTCAAAGGAACATTAGGTCGTGGATCATGCAAGCTGGGAGACTTTGGAAGGAAATGAGGTGCCCCGCACTTGGCATCCATCGAATCTCAAAATTTATTATGTTTGATTGTCCTGATTGGGATGTAGCTTATACTTATTAAGAAAGTAACAATAAGGTCGACGAAACCATTTCAGAGTTTTTAACTCCGAGTAGAAAGTAGAATATCTATGTAAGGGTTGAACCCATTTCAGAATTCCTTTATACTATTATGCAGCTTGATTTCCAATATTTCTCTTGCTTATATTCTATGTCTGATATGTATCAATGCATAAATAAATTGCAAGCCTGTTAAGGCCGAATACAAATGGCAAAATGATTAAGTAAGAAAGGAAAGATCGAAAATGCACGAATAAATAAAAGCCCGAAGGCTATAAGTTATAAGTTACAAAACAAAGATGATGAAGTCATAAAAACATATGCCACGCAGGGCCTAGAATAAATAAACTCAACGAGCCTTAGAAGTGGCCTTAGCAGCCTTGGCATTACTCCTAAATGGAGAGTCTCTATCAGTGCTGGTGGCAGTAGTCGACTCCTCGGCATCAGCTTGAAGCGGGGAGTGATCAGGATCCAAGATCCTATCAGTAGCATCATCCCCCTCCTCTTCTTCCTCATCTTCCTCCTCATCCTCTTCCATAGGAGAAATCCTCTGAGACTCTAACAGCTTGGCCAACTCTAAAGGAGCCTCGGGGCAAGGAAAATCCCCAATCTGGAACAACCCAGGGTGCCTTTCAGAAACAGCATCTAAAGCCCCTTTCCAGCCACTAAAATAGTTGGCTGGATAGGCAAGGTCATCATGCTTAGCCATAAGCTTTTGGAAGTCCTCGGAGTCCATGTATTCATCAATGATGTCCTCCTTGCCCTACCTAAGCTTAGCAATGTTACCATAAGCTTTCTCCAGCTCCTCCTCTTTTGCCTTCAATTTCTCGTTCAAGTCTGCTATCGTGGCCTTCGACTGGTCAAGATCCTTCTTGTGAGTCCCAGCCTGAGTCCGCCAAGATTTGGCATGGTGAAGGGCGGACTGAAAGTATGTGTTACTCTGAAAAGCAACAAGTCAAAGGATTAACAAGCAAGGAGTGAAAGTTTAAAACAAGGGATTAAGAAAAATGTTTACAGTAGCTAGAGCTTGGGTTCCTAGCGACTCAACTGCCTCCAAGTCATGGGAAACAACGAGGCCGCGATAGTCAACAGGAGTGATCGAGTGGTAAGACCAATCCCTCGAATGCTTAGTATCCCCAACCACTGAATCCTGTTTTCTGATGCCCCAAGCAGGTCGAAAAATGGATGATTTGACAAAGGAGACAGCCCCACCTTCCACATCAACAGCATCATGAGGCCTTAAAAAGGCAGGTTCTGTGGGCTATCCCCTGGGATCTTTTGCAGCTCGTTTCCTCTTCATACGGGAGGTTTCACCAGATAGATGCTCTTGAAGATCATTTATGGCTTTAGCAGCTGAAAAATCAAGATAAAATTGGTAAGTGTATAAACATAGCTGGCAAGTAAATAAAAGTTCGCTAAAGGACATGTGAAGTTTACCATTATCCGTGACAGAAGAAAGACCCACGGACTTGAGTGATTCCTCAATGAGGGTAAAGAAATGAGTTTCCCCTTTGTCTGCAGTAAGGGAGTTGAAAGCAGCTTGTTCTGCATCGTTCAGCTCTATATCATCTGGATTCCCGTCGACAATTTACCCCCCCTCCAATACAAGATACATGAACTCCTCTTTCCACTTAGGATTGTTATCAGGGATTGAGGAGGGATCATAGATGTTTGGGATGGTGGCTTGAAGGCTAATGTATACCCAGCCAGGATAAGTAATTGCACTATTTTTAAATTGAAAAATTTTCCTAAAAAGAGAAACAGATAGCGGGAAATTGTTTTTTAAACAAAGAACCATGAAGCACAGAATGGCTCTCCAAGCATTTGGAACTAGCTGGCAGGGATTTATTTGAACATCCGCCAACAAGGTGGGAATAAAATTATGGAAAGGGAAACGAAGCCCAGCCATGATAGCATCCTTGTAAATGCAAAGGGCATGGGGTTTCCAATGACAGGAACGATCCCCAGGCTCAGCTGGGACTAATTTTAAAGGAGAACGAACATTAAAGAGTTTGTTAAATTTTTTGATTTTCTCAGCATCAAAGAATTTCGAGTGATGATTATAGGAATCTAATGCAGAAATAGAGGGATATTCATCTCCTCTTTGGTTAATCATGTCAATCAAGGAAGTATATTTTGAACGGATAGGAGGGAAAGAGGTACCTCGCGATGATGCACTCATTTTACTGAGTCTCCTCGCTTCTCTATCGTCTGCCATTGATGCTCTTGGTATGAATGCTCCAAAAATGATCTTCAAAGAAAAACCCAGAAACCACCCAGATAGGAGAGCTTTGGCCGGAAACCGCCTTAGAACATAGAGAACTCGAGAGAGAAAGTTTAGTGAAGTGTTTGAGTAGAAGTGAGAAATGAGTTTTCACTTCACTCTTTTATACTTGAAACAACCTGTTAAAAAGATATGGCAACCGGTTATAGCCAATTATGGCCCACATGCCCAAACTAAGGCCCATAATCTGGAAGCTCCTAGAAGGTTCTAGAAGGGTCTAGAATTTCTATAAAAAAAAAAAATTTGTGAGATCATGGATTTCACGACAATGTTAATTGTTGGTCTTTATACGACTTCGGTTCTTTTCGAAAATTGAGTTCGTAGACCTCACGAGCTACCCCATTATTGGCATTTAGGCGACCTCAAACCACCTCGAAAGGTGAGGTCGTCAGTCAAATGACGAGGCCATTTAACGGACCTTACACGACCTCGATCCACCTCGTGGAGTGAGGTCGCAGGGTTCACGATGTGCCCCATTTGATGACCTTACACGACCTCGATCCACCTCGTAGGATGAGGTCGCAGGCTCTACGACCTGGCTCTTATAATGCCCTTGCACGAACTCATTCCACCTCGTGGAATGAGGTCGTAATATCCACGACCTGCTTTGCAGGGAGCCCTTACACGATCTTTATCCACCTCGTGGATAGCGGTCGAACAGCTCACGATCAGGCAGCTTTCGGGACCTTACACGAACTCGATTCTGGTCGGGAAAGGAGGTCGTAGGGTTAACGACCTGGCCACCTCGTCACAATCTCAGGTGAGGTCGAAAAAAAAAAAACTGGACCCCTACCATATCTTCAATCGAAAATTAAAAAAAACGATTGAGAATTTTCGATCAGAAGGCAAAAAGGCCCGGGCCCCTGTAAGTTTTCATTCGAAAAACTAAAAGCATTTAACGAATGGTAGTTTTCAAGTGAACCATCCATTCACTGGAGGTCTTTTCGAGTGAACCATCCGTTCACTGGAAGGCTAGCCTACGGGTCCCACATGTTCACATTTTCTAGAAAATCTGAAATTTGCTAATAAAAGCCAAAGAATTGTTTAAAAATTCCGAAAAATTCCATATATTTAGAAAATAAATTCTAAATTATTTTCTTAGACTTAGAAAAATATTTATGCTGGTTAGCACTTCTTAAATATTTTTGGATTAATTCGAAAATATCTTTGAAAATACTCGTGGGTACATAAAAAATTCCTAAAAATTAGGAAAAATACCTATGAGTACACGAAAATTCCTCAAATATTAGGAAAAGTACAGAAAAATACGAGGAAAATTATAAAAATATTTTCTTAATAAATTAAGCAATAATTTATGTTAATAATGCATAAAAGCTCTATAAAAGTGCCGAAAAATTGCTAAAAGCAAGCACAAATTAAAGACTTGAATAAGGCAAATCGTCGTAAACGTGTTGGTCGCTCCACACTTTACAATAAGGCGATAAATGTGAAACACTAGTGTAAACCAAAATCCCCATAAAAGGATAGGAAAATTAAGGAGTCTCAGTTAAGAGATAAAAATGACCCCAAGTCTCGAAAAAAGGGCAATTATAACTTCTACGAGAACCTGATCAGTTTTCCTAGAAGTTGGGGGGGCAAATGATATGGGCTGAGAGTAAGCCCTAAAAACGTATTTAATATTACATTAAATAAACCTAGATTGGTCCGAGGTTGAAGCCCATTAATGAGGCCCAAAACCCTAATTAAAATAATAAATTCGTAGCTGATAAGTCAGCTAAATAAAGGACTTCGTTATGGAGTCTGGAAAATAAACTAAATCATATTAGGAGTGGCCTCCAAGATGTATATCTTCAATGTTTATTTTCTTATCTTCTGGAAGGATCTAGAAGTGGGCCAAAGCTGTAACTTGCCCACCAAGTATCCTAATTCTACCCTAATTCTAAGGTTTTCATCACCTATATAAGGACCTGCTCCTTCACAAACAGAACTACGTTTTTTGGCTTGATTCTTGATATTTGTAAGATACGTAAGCATCTTGTGAGGGTAGATTAAGTCACGAAACACTCGATCAGCCATTAAAGCTCGAAGCTCTTTTCAACCCTAGCATTCAATACGTAATAAATACACCCTACTTTCGTTCCACAACAATAATATAAAGTTTTTTCTGTTTATAGCACAAAAACTCAGTAATAATAGGACAATGGCTAATTAAATCATGTATATTTGTAACTAATAATTCGAGAACTACCAAAATATTAAAATAGAGTAGTAAAAGATTTAGATACATATAGAAGGAGATAGTAATAAAATCTAATCATTGTAAATAAGTAAAAAATTCAATACGTCAATATAGTAAATATAAAATTAGTAAAGACGTCAACATGTTATAAAAGAATAATTCAATACGTTATTATAATAAATTATAGAAAATTACTTCAGATAATTATTCAAGATATGTCAAAATTTGTTTTAGTGCACACGTGAGTATCTTTTAGTATATTATTGATCATTGATATTATGTTCGATATAAATTTTTTTAACGACCTTTTTTTTTCTTTTTTTTTTGTCAAATTTTTTTAACGACCTTTAAGTTAAATATCTTCATATCTTTTTTTTTTGATAAGTGTATCACAATTATAATCATGATTTGTTCTGTTTCATATATTCCTATATTTTGTCCATATCATTAGCTAAATTAGTGATCACATATATATCTCAAAGGACTCCTATATAAATTTCATTAAGCCTAGAGATCTACAATGTTATAGTACCGAGAAAAACATTGTAAACTCAACGCTCCTATCTCTTACACTACAAATTCTTTTCAAAAATCACATGACTTACAAAGTTTTTGTTACTTATAGATTTATTAAAGCTGAATAATTTTTATCATGTTTCAGATGGCTGTTAATCTTCAAGTATTGGATGGTAGTATAATAGACTGGATCATAAGAGTCCGTGTTACCAGGATGTGGGCTTCTTTTGGTGATAATGGACAATTTTTGGGTTTTAATTTTATTTTACTTGATGACCAGGTAGTACCTTTTACATTATAAGATATTTACACATAATGCATTTTCATAGTATATGCTATAATCCTCTATATGCTTAAAGTTATAATGCTTCATTATGTAGGATTATCACATACATGCCTTTGTGCATCCTCCAAACTCGAATGCTTTTAACAATGTTATATTTGAGGAGAATCTATATCAAATCAGTAATTTTAATGTCACACAAGCAAATGGAGTATTGAGGCCAGTTTCTTCTCCAACATTTTTGACATTCACACATTTGACTACAACTCAACCAATTCTTGACGACGTCATTCCACCAATACCTATGCATAAATTTGAAGTGGTTGAACTTAGCGCGCTGTTTGACATTGCAAGATGTTATCCTCCAAATCAGTTGCCGACTCATGCTTTAGGTGATTTCTAATTTTCATCATACTTTAGAACCATTCAATTTTGCGTATATTACTTTTTATTTTTATGTAGATATTGCTGGAGTTGTTCAAAATATGAGTCCTGTTATACGCATAAACACACATTATGGCGAAAGAGAGTTTGTTCGTTTCCAAATCTATGATGGACGGTTTGTATAATATATTTGAGGAACATATGATGCTCACATTATCATTATTTAAATTGTTGTTTTTTTTCTGAGTATTGTACAAAACTTCGGTCAATGTTGCATTCTGGGATGAAGATATTGAAATCGTGAATATGCTAACTCTTGGACACTTTGATATGCCGCCAATTGTTATATTGTCAACTATGCGTGCTAAACTATTTAGAGGTTAAATTCTTAATCTATGTTAATACGTCACAGACAATTTTATGTTGTTGGAAACTTTTATATTCATACATTTATAACATGTAATCTTTGTATTTGTATAGGTTCACTTCAAGTCAGTGGGTTATCTTGATCAAGATTATTTATTAATATTGAGTATGAAGCTGTTGCAAGGATTAGGCAGAGGCTGGTAGATCAAGAATATCAAAACTTTCACATTCATGGCATGTGAAAGATAATCCACGTTATAATATTTTATGGTTTACTTCAATAATTTGTTTTGTGGGATTCATGTAATTTTTTATTTTTTGCATTGAACATTCTGAATAAATCCAAATTTGTAATTTGGATAAATAAATTATTCCAACATGAACGTCTTGGCATGTAACAATTTCTATATACTATTATGTATGTAATTATGTCATACAATTTACGCTTTCAAGTTTTGTTTGTTGATTCTAAAATGTAGTTGTAACTTTTATTTGTTAAAGATGGATCTTGGAGCAAAGATGTTGGCATAATGTTGATTTGTTCATTTTAATTATATAGAAATTAAAGTATTCAAGCATTACTAAAATAAAATAATAAAATCAAATAATAATATTGAATTTAAGAAAATATGTTGATTTTTTTGTCATTTACGAATCCTATGCTACTGTAATGAAAATTTTAATCCAAGTATGGCATTTGTTGTTCCAAGTTTAAAAGGAATATATAAGTATTATCGCAAAGTATAGTTCTGTTCTTACTGTTTTAAAACAAAACCATGATGCAATAATTATTGACCAAAAAATAGTATTATTTCATTTTATAATGCACAGTGATGATGATGAATTTGTAAATGTATTAGACCTTATACAATATATTAAATTACTTACAATTATCTAAATTTATATACCCTATTTACATGATTATATCATTTACATAAATGATAAAATCATAATCATGATTAGATATATATTTTTTCCTATAAATTTGCATTATATCAAGTTGTTTGTTATACTATTATTATGTTGCTGATCCATGTGATATGTATATATGATATAGAATATATTACTTTATAATAAAACACTAAGCATAAAAGATAGACATTATCATTGAAACATATAAGGTCATCAGTTGCTTGATATTTTTCTATAAAGGGTTAAACTTTATACAATAAAATTCCTCAAATCTGTTTTTAATTGTTTTTAGTTGGTTTTACAGGAATGGCTATGTATGACAGAATTGCCTTGCTTGATCGAACAAAGACAACATGGAGAATTAAAGTTCGTGTGAGCAGGCAGTGGCTATCATTTGCCAGTAATGGGGATTTTTTTCAAGGATCCAACCTTATTCTTTTAGATGAAGAAGTAAGCATAATTTTATATCATGATTTATTATTTATCATCCCCATTCTACTTATGATTTTCCATTCACAGAACCATCAAATTCATGCTTTCGTTAAAGCCGATATATGGAATATTCTTGGAAATAATATCTTTGAAGTAAATGTGTATGTTGTTTCTCACTTTATCGTCAAAGTTGCTACCTGAAGGTTAAGGCCAGTTCATTCAGACCTGTCTATCATGTTTACTAATTGTACCATTGTGCAACCTGTCATCACGGACAACTTTATAATTCCCATGTACAAGTTTAATTTTTCTGAATTGGGAGATTTGCGTGATATTTTTAGCACGTATGAAGAATATCGAAGTCCTCTGTACTCTATAGGTATATCTTTCTAATTAGATGCATTCATGAAAAAGTGGGAAATTTTCTTGATACACATTATATATCTTTATAATTTACTATTTAATGTAGATGTTATTGGGGTTGTACAAGATCTTCAGCATCCAAATATGGTCCAAACTATATATGGTGCCAAGTTATTAGTACGTTTTACAATTACGGATGGAAGGTGATAAAAGAGTCAATAATTTTTGTCATAATTTTAATTAACAAACTTAAACAGAAAATAAAAAAATTAATCTCTACTGTTTACATGTCTTCAGCAAAAGTTAATGTTTGGGATGAACATATCGCATTTATTGATAAATTGTTTCAACATGGCCTGCAGTCTCCTGTTATTGTCATTCTTGCCAGTACTAGACTTTGTAAGTTTGAAGGTAAGTTGATATTTTAATACTTTTAACATCACATAATATTTTATTCCTTTTTGCACGCGATTGAATATTATAGCATGACATATATATTTTTAATGATAATTAAGGTACGATTGAGGTCGCTACTATTCCTTCCACAAAGATCTACATTAATGAGCATACTGAGCATTTCCTTTTCTTTACGCAAAGGTAACATTTATATTACTAAGATCTTCCTTTATCTTATTTTTCAGATATATATATTCTTTTATGTTAAAGTATAGAACAACAATAATTATTTGTATCATTTTTTAGGATTCAACGCGAAGGATTTCAACCTCAAGGACATCTTGCTTGAGATGAAGTGCAAAGAGCAACATACGCAAATTGTGACTTTCGTTTTGCACCCATTTACTATTACTGAAATAAAGCATTTGTAGCATTTGTGTCATTCCGACTATATTGACTATTTTTGTAAGAAGTTTTGCGATTATGACAATGTATTTAAGAATTCTCAAACGTTTAAGCATGGTACTTAAGTGTACATTTCCAAGAATTGATTCACACAAATAAAAAATTTTAACTTATAAATCTGCAAACAGATTTAATGGATATATAATCACAAATATTTAAGATATTCTAACTGGTTCTTGCGGAGTACTCAGAAAATAAACAAGAGAACATAGAACATGTAATATCCGTAATTTTAGATAATAATAATAATAATAATAATAATAATAATAATTGATTTAAATAAATTTTGATTGTAATAGAATTTTAAATTAGATTAAAAAAAATCATTATATCCTATATATACACGGGTCTCAAAACAAGTCACGCACAAATCTTAAAATCCCTAAACTGAGAGGCTGCGCACTAGGTCTACACATAGAGAGGCTGCTTCGAGTTTTAACCAACTTTAATGTGACGTTTTACTTTGAAGAAGAGAAGGTAATTTTTATATACTTGTGTGTTCATATTGACTACTCAAATCAAGGATTTAATTGTGTGCATTGATTGCATAAAGAGTTCAAGTCCATTATTTTGTCTTATACACATGAGCATACACCCCTATAATATTACTGTATGAATTAGGTTATATTTAATACGTATACATAGAATTAGTTCGTATTGGTGATAGAAACATGCCATTTTATTTGTTTTGTACGTGAGTTTATATTATTATTTTAATGCCCATATCACTCCTTCGTGCCATGTTCATTACAGTAGTAGATAATAAATAAGTCACTGTGTAATAGTACTAGTAATACAGCATAGGCATAGTGCACGTAAATAGGCTGTTATGGATATAAAATAACAATACTAATAAAGTGGTACAAATGTGGTTATAAAAACTTAAAAGATTTTTAAGGTTGTTATCGTATGAATAGTCATGGTTTAGGTACTTGATATGTAATCTAGGTTAATTCAGGTTAATTAGATAATAATATTAATGTCTAAAGCAATGACCATAATTTGTAGTATTTTATGTAAATACTTTTGTAGGATTAATAAATATATAAAAAAAACTTATGATAATAAATTATGTTCTTTGTAATTAGATCAAGAGTCGGGAGTTTATTGGGTCTAGCAAGCATTTGGTTAGTAATTGGGATTACCTATTACGAGGTACGGATTCTCTCTCCTTTTTATTCGGCGCTACTCCTCCCAGGATTAGTAATATTAAATCTGTTTTGTCCTCACATCTATTCACTTGGTTTTGATTGTTCTTATTTAAAAAATATATATGTTTTGACTCGTTGATTTTGGAAAGTGATATTTATATCTGATTCGTTTTACCCTCAAATCTGTTTACTCTGTTTATATCTGATTTGACTGTTTTGATTCTGAAAAATATTTTAAAAGAAATCTGTTTTGAAAAATATTTGATTACCTGTTCTGCGATTTTTTTAAAAAAATTCTGTATTTGTTCGGAAATGTTTAAAATATCTGTTTGGAAATGTTTGAAATATCTATTTTACGTGATTTAAAAGATTTTGTGAAATATTTATTTTGAATCCTTAGTGATATAGGGTATACCGAGTTAACCAGCTGTAGGGGTACTACAGCCATGTCATTGCGGCACTAGTGACATGACACTTCCGTGGCAGTGTGATTGGTCACGGCGTATCCTTCTGATAGCTCAGGTGGCGAGCTTTTGCGCATTTTGATATTTGTTTCAGGATACGTGGGTGCACCCAGAGTTTGATTTGATTCGTGATTTGATTTGGCGGTGACGTGTATATGCCGTACACGTTATCCGATTTGTTGCACGCATTAGGTACCCTATGATGTGTGTATTTGTATCTGTTCTGATCTCGGTATGAAATATCCTAACCACTCGTTGCTTCAGCCATGCTTGTTTTTGAAACAAATGTTTTATTATAATTGTCAAATATACATAACTGTTTTTCTATTTTATAAACTGTACTCCAAATCCGTACTGGGCAATTGGCTCATGCCGTATTCTTTTTCTGGCAGGTGCTTAGGGGGATCCGGGATTGTGTGATGGAGAGCTACCCTTATTCAACTGATTAGGACTTATGAATTTCTAGCATTATTTAGACTTGATGACTTATTTAGAGATTTTAGTTTTTCATATTTATTGGCTTGAACTGTAATTTGGAGCTTTAATGTTATTTGGAGGTTATTAGACTATTTAGTCATTATTTAGAGATTATTTTAGTGCTCTGTTGCAGGTGATGGATTTTAAGTAATATCTCCTCCCATTTTAGGAAGGGGGTGTTACAAAGATGGTATCAGAGCTTAGGTTCTTTCTTGTAGAAAACCTATTAGGTTGACCTGTGAGTTTGGGTAGCCGTTAGGATGGGTTCAATGTTTTTAAAATTCATTCTGTTTTGGTCATTTCAGAACTATTTTACTTTTATGATATTTTTCAACTAATTCGGCCCTTTTCTTTATTGTGAACTTTATTCAAATATGTTTATACCTGGATTTTTTTTAGGACTGAATTTTATTTATTTATTTATTGTTATTATTATTTTTTTTTGTTATTCGATTATGGTTCCACTTTGTCTATCATTTATTGTCATCAATTCAGTACCTTTGAGTTTGGTCCTTGTTAGTGAGTCGTCTTACATTTTTAGAGGTCCTTAAATGATTGTTACTATTTTTTTTTAGTATCAAGAGTGTTAGATAATTGTAAGAGTGTGTTGCTTTTGAGGATAATGGATTATTTATTAATCGTTTGAGTATAGTTTGGTTGAATATAATTTATGCAACAATTGGTTTGTGAGGAAAACAAATGATCGTTGAAGACACATACATATTAGAATATATTTAATAATAACTTTAAGTTATTGGAGTCTTGAAAATTTTGTTAGTTTTACTAGAGATAAAAGTTTTAGATAAGAATTGAGTAAGATTTAAATTTTACTCGAGGATTAGATGATATTAGTTTAGATTGTAATTCTATAAACCATTTGAAGGGGGTTGACTGTCATATAGTTTATTAGTATGTGTGAAATTAATATCTCTTAAGCACTATCTTTATCTTCTTATTAATTTTTTTAAAATTATTTTAAATTTTGAATGATATTTCTATTTGTTTTGTGTTTGTGAGTCATTCTTACATATTGAATTATCGATAGAAAAAGGCCTATTGAGCACTTTTGTTTGCTTATTCCAATTAAGTAAACTTTAAGTCTTCTAGAATACAAATCTTTGATATATATTTCTTTTATCTATTTGTATATTTCGAATTTACTTATTTTTATTGTTTCCCATACTCATATATGTTTTAGTAGTTAACTTGTAAGATTATCGTATATTCACATTGTTTTGATACTGGTAGCCTCCATTTATTTTCTTACTAATAGAAACTATTTTCTCAATTTTATTCAAATTATGCCTAAAACACTCATTCTAAAATTTCGTAATTTAATTATTTTATTTTGGGGACGCTCAAAATAAATAATTAAATGAAATGATATTATTAATTTTAGGGACGCCTGAAATTAATAATTCAGTAAAAGAATGTAAGTGTTATGTATTCTAATAATTTTTATATATAAAAAAAACAAGTATCAAGGTATTTGGAAGTATTTGTATTGTATGTTATATAGCTGTCGTCATTTGGCATCCCAAATAGGTTTTAAAAACATATAAATTGTTTTAAGTTTCAATTTTAATTTTAATTTTTTTTTCTTTCTTAGTATAAAGAATTATTCAAAGACCAATAACTTTAGTTTTATATGTTTTAAAATCGAATTATTTTCTTACTATGCAAATGAACATTGATATTTTTAATGTTCTAATTGAATGTATCTAATAAAATGTTGAAGTGTAATAATTTAACAAGTTCGGTAGGACTTGGATGGGATTAAGTTATTTATAATAATATATGTTGTATGCAAGTTATTTAATACTCAGTGTTGTGCTTTTGAATATAATTATGTTTGGAATCCTGTATATTTGTTTCATATTAGGTGCTTGTGCATCTAATCCATATAGTTTACACGTGTTGACTTTTTTAAGTTGAGTTAAATATTATTTATATTTTATTTACAATCTATGATAATTTAATATATTTTAGTCTGGTTATATTTTATTATGACTGGGTCTCATAATCTGGACACATGGATAGTGAACATATAGAGACACATATGTTGCTAATTTTGATAATTAAAATAAATTAATATCATTAATGAGCCTTAAATTAGGAGTTGTATTGTGTATTTATTCGCACTAGCCACCAGGAGATGTGAAAAAAAAAAAAACAGATATTCTATAATTTTTGTCAAGTACAAAAAAAAAGTTACATATTTCATAATTTTGTGCTATGCTTAATTGACGCACTTAATTAATTATTTTCTAACCTATTGTCTTTTAGTGTTTATACATGCTTATTAAGTTGATGGCTTTGTGTTTTTTTTTACAATAAATCAAGTTATTTGATATTCATAGTGTCATACAAAATTTTTTATCATTGATGTGTGCAACGTGGATTGATTAATTTAAATCGTGTGAGACTAGATTGTTACTAATTTAATTAAGCTATTATATTTGTTGCGTGAGGTTGTTTTATAAAATTATTTGATCATAACTATATGTCAAATTTCTAATACTAAGGATGTGAATTTAAGTAATTTGTTAATTGTTTATAGTTAATATTAAGGCATGCTTAGATTTATGTATAAGAGTACTCAATTGAAGTTTACTTTTACTAGTCAAAACATGAGTATTATTTGTTCTACCACTAAGTGCTTTTATAAATTATTTGAACACAACATTCATTATTTGTGGTATCTAGACACTAAGTTATAACCCAATTTATTAATTAATTACAAAGAATTTAAGAGACTTTATTATTTAAACTCTATTCCTTATTTTGATATTTGTTTACATGTATGTGTGGATGGTTGGGGGCTATTTGAAGTATATATTTATTTATATATATTGTTATTAGGTTGTATATTATGTGAGTTGACTTTATTATGCTAATCTTATTAGTGTCATTAATTGTACTTAAAAAATATGTTAATTAACTATTTAATATAATATAAGCAGTGATTAACGATGTGTTGTACACAATGGGTTCAAGATAGTTATAAAAAAATGTGACAATTTTAATAAGTAAATTGATATGTATGGATTTTTTTTATTTTTTTTTATGTTATGTGTGTATTAATTGTCGTGTTCAATTTGGATGTGCATTTATCAACATGTATTTAATGATTACCAGTAGCAAAGGATTAGGAGATTTATTAATTTATCTTGAAGACATGACTCATATAAATTGTTTATATTAACTGCAATTATCTGCAATAGCAGTCTTGCATGCAAGAAATAGGGAGCGAGTGAAATTGTTTATAGATTAAAATCACGACTAAAGTTATCATAAATGCATAAATATCTTGTATCGGTTATATGGGATTGTAATTGTCATTCTTGTAAATTAAAAAATTTTCAACGCTCGTTAGACATTTTATAAATTAACTTATGAGGAGGAAGTCGAAATTATCTTAGTTTTGAAAAGAGCGAGTTATTGAAAAAGAAATCATTCTTTTGTCAAAGTTCTATGGAAGAATCATTAAGCAAGAAGAATCTATTCGTGAGAGATATCCGCATTTATTAGAATCAGGTACGAGTTTTAGTTTCATTTGATTCCGGGGACGGAATCCTTTTTAAGAGGGTATATATGTAATATCCGTAATTTTAGATAATAATAATAATAATAATAATAATAATTGATTTAAATAAATTTTGATTGTAATAGAATTTTAAATTAGATTAAAAAAAATCATTATATCCTATATATACACGGGTCTCAAAACAAGTCACGCACAAATCTTAAAATCCCTAAACTGAGAGGCTGCGCACTAGGTCTACACATAGAGAGGCTGCTTCGAGTTTTAACCAACTTTAATGTGACGTTTTACTTTGAAGAAGAGAAGGTAATTTTTATATACTTGTGTGTTCATATTGACTACTCAAATCAAGGATTTAATTGTGTGCATTGATTGCATAAAGAGTTCAAGTCCATTATTTTGTCTTATACACATGAGCATACACCCCTATAATATTACTGTATGAATTAGGTTATATTTAATACGTATACATAGAATTAGTTCGTATTGGTGATAGAAACATGCCATTTTATTTGTTTTGTACGTGAGTTTATATTATTATTTTAATGCCCATATCACTCCTTCGTGCCATGTTCATTACAGTAGTAGATAATAAATAAGTCACTGTGTAATAGTACTAGTAATACAGCATAGGCATAGTGCACGTAAATAGGCTGTTATGGATATAAAATAACAATACTAATAAAGTGGTACAAATGTGGTTATAAAAACTTAAAAGATTTTTAAGGTTGTTATCGTATGAATAGTCATGGTTTAGGTACTTGATATGTAATCTAGGTTAATTCAGGTTAATTAGATAATAATATTAATGTCTAAAGCAATGACCATAATTTGTAGTATTTTATGTAAATACTTTTGTAGGATTAATAAATATATAAAAAAAACTTATGATAATAAATTATGTTCTTTGTAATTAGATCAAGAGTCGGGAGTTTATTGGGTCTAGCAAGCATTTGGTTAGTAATTGGGATTACCTATTACGAGGTACGGATTCTCTCTCCTTTTTATTCGGCGCTACTCCTCCCAGGATTAGTAATATTAAATCTGTTTTGTCCTCACATCTATTCACTTGGTTTTGATTGTTCTTATTTAAAAAATATATATGTTTTGACTCGTTGATTTTGGAAAGTGATATTTATATCTGATTCGTTTTACCCTCAAATCTGTTTACTCTGTTTATATCTGATTTGACTGTTTTGATTCTGAAAAATATTTTAAAAGAAATCTGTTTTGAAAAATATTTGATTACCTGTTCTGCGATTTTTTTAAAAAAATTCTGTATTTGTTCGGAAATGTTTAAAATATCTGTTTGGAAATGTTTGAAATATCTATTTTACGTGATTTAAAAGATTTTGTGAAATATTTATTTTGAATCCTTAGTGATATAGGGTATACCGAGTTAACCAGCTGTAGGGGTACTACAGCCATGTCATTGCGGCACTAGTGACATGACACTTCCGTGGCAGTGTGATTGGTCACGGCGTATCCTTCTGATAGCTCAGGTGGCGAGCTTTTGCGCATTTTGATATTTGTTTCAGGATACGTGGGTGCACCCAGAGTTTGATTTGATTCGTGATTTGATTTGGCGGTGACGTGTATATGCCGTACACGTTATCCGATTTGTTGCACGCATTAGGTACCCTATGATGTGTGTATTTGTATCTGTTCTGATCTCGGTATGAAATATCCTAACCACTCGTTGCTTCAGCCATGCTTGTTTTTGAAACAAATGTTTTATTATAATTGTCAAATATACATAACTGTTTTTCTTTTTTATAAACTGTACTCCAAATCCGTACTGGGCAATTGGCTCATGCCGTATTCTTTTTCTGGCAGGTGCTTAGGGGGATCCGGGATTGTGTGATGGAGAGCTACCCTTATTCAACTGATTAGGACTTATGAATTTCTAGCATTATTTAGACTTGATGACTTATTTAGAGATTTTAGTTTTTCATATTTATTGGCTTGAACTGTAATTTGGAGCTTTAATGTTATTTGGAGGTTATTAGACTATTTAGTCATTATTTAGAGATTATTTTAGTGCTCTGTTGCAGGTGATGGATTTTAAGTAATATCTCCTCCCATTTTAGGAAGGGGGTGTTACAGAACAGAAAACTTCCTCAAGACATAACCTTTTCCAGAAATTGTACTCTTAAGTTAAGATCATAAAAGTTTAGGATCCAAAATAATACTACATTGTTCTGTGTCCAAAATGATAGAAGATCATAGAAGGAAATGATCAAAAGAAAATGATAGTAAATCTTAAAATAATTTACACCTGCTCCAAAATGAGTCTTTACCAAATTCGCTCACTACGATACATTTAACCTTCATTTATAAGAAGGACCATGCCAATTAAAGTTAAGATTACAAGTTCTCCATTTTCAACCAAACTCAATCTATCGGATTTACTTCAACATCAAATATAGCAGTGCCTACTTCCTCGTGCAAAGTGAAGCATAGGTTATCATTCAACTTCAATTCTTTATCTCTTATAAATCTGCTCCAACCTCCAGAAAATCTAGCATTCCCATTATTTAAAACAATATTGATATTCCAACGTCTTTCAACAGTCCTGAAGATGACAACATCTCCTTTTTTCCAATCTTGATTACCGATCTTAATGTTTGGAGGTATATGCTGCACAGCATATAAAGATAATTGAGAAATCCGACATAATGTACAAAGACTTAATATGTATATTATACTATTGCAACTTGATATAATTGAAGCCTCCATATTGACCATAGACTTAATAATACATGTTTGATAATATTTAAATCTGAAAAATAGGCAACATACCATTCCATGACATCTCCCATTCATGTTACAGGCAATCAACCTCTTTGAGAACTGGTATTCAACAGCATCTTCCGCATTCTCCATCAAATCAACATCCACAATCTCCATTGCATCAGGTATTGCATGGTCGATATCATCAGGTTCCACATTCTCGATCAAAGTATGTCGACTAACATTGTCTGTGGCAAATTCCTCATGAGTAACTACATCCATAAGTCTTGCATAATCTACAACAGTCATATACAATTAATTATGATGCTATTTTGCAAGTTTTTTTAGTTACAAAAGACAACGAAGAAAGTATATTACAACACATACCCAAATCCAAATTTGGATCTCTATGACTTTCCTCAAAAAGAAAACAGTATTCACTTTTCTCAAGTCCACAATTCTTTCCTGTTGTAGAATAAATGATTTCCATCCCATCATTCTTAAAAATTCTTGCACAGAGCATCCCATCCATTTCAAAACTAAAGTGTAGAGTGTCAACTGCAGCTAGACTAAAATGTTTAATCACTTTTTCCAAACCATAAATAATCCTGACTTTATCATTATATCCTACTTGCCACTCCATCCCATATATTAAAATCTTTTGAACACCAGAAAGAGATTTTTCTGTTTCAATTCCAATCAATTCCGGCAATACCTATTTGACGTAAAATTCATATATAGTCAATTATCCATACATCTAATAATTAAATGCAATCCCTACGATTATAAATTCATGTTAAATAAAAGAGTTCATAAAAAAAATGTAATGCAGATACAACATATCCATGCCTAAGTGTTGGTTCAAGCAGAATTTTGTAGAATGATCTTCTTCCATCTCTCACCCCTGTTTCACATTGTTAATGTTGTTAACTTTTATAACTAAAATGGGCAGGAGATTGATGATTCTTTATGTACGCACGTATAAATATTGATAATTTACCTTCTTCTTTCTCCAAATTTAGCTCTTTTTTTTAAAATGCAGATAAGAACAACATCAGGAGATTCTGCTACATTCAAAGTTATAACATCATCGGTTGAAATGTTTAACTCTTTCAGAAAATTAAACCAACCATTTCCGAATTTGCATGATCCACCATCCCAACGAAGCTCTATCTTCCAAATCATCATACCAAGAGTGAGAAAAATTGTATCCATTCCTTTCCAATTTTTGTAAAGGTCCTTTAAATCTTTCTGCAATTCGTGTATAAATATGTGTTAGGATAATACAATGAAAAACGTAAATTTAGAATGTTTCAGACTTAACAAATAACTCTGATGAAATAATTAAGTACTCACCAGATATTGCCTTTCCTGTCTCTTTTCTACTTCATTCACCTGTATCTTGAATACGTCTGTATCATTCTTGGCCGCATTATAGGATACCATTGCAATATACTTTTCAATTTCTAACTTATTACGACCATAAACAAATTGATCCATCCTCAAATGTCTTGATTTATCATTTTTGAAAAACCGATCAGGCTGAATATTGGGATTAACCATTGAGGTAGCAGTATGTTTGTAACCTTTTATAGAAAAGTTACCACGTCCGAAATAGTCAAAGATTACTACTGAGTACATTTTTAGATCATATTAGGTTAAAAAGTCATATAGACCACAAATTTTTTTCCTGTCTTTATCAAAGATGGCAGTCCATATTATGTTGTTACATTTAATAAATAAATGATAATAAAGCTTTCCACCAAATTGTTCAAGGAAAGCAAAAGGAATCCTCTGCATATAAAGAAACATAAACGGTTATACTACTATTTAACATAAGGAAGATATATTATTTGTAATCCAAATTTGTCTTACAAATGATCCGTCTTCATCTCTTTCCACATTCGCATAAATAAAGCTTCCCAATGGTTTGCGATTTTCAACTAAACATTAATTTATATAATTAGACAGGATAAGACAAATAAGGTTTTTTACTTGCAGAGTACAACTTAAATCACACATTTATTACCTATGGTTCCAACATCTCTCAATTTCAGAAAATTTGGAATTGTCCTGATCTGCATTTATATTAGATATAATAAAAAAGCTGTATAATATTCATTATTCTCCACTATGTTTAAAGCACTCCTTCACATAAATGAGAGAAAAAATCCATAAGTCAATCTAAGTGTATTCCATGTAGTAAAATAGAATCCACTAAAATAATACCCAATTCACCGGTCTCATGCAATCTAAAAGACAAAGCTTTAGATTATGCATGTTAAACAATCAGTTAAGTAGATTGTTATATATGTCGAAGCATTACAACTTAGAATTCAATGTCCAGTTTTTTGCAAGAATCATAAAAATCAAATAACGTCCATCTATTCTATAGAATGTAATACATGCAAAAGAAATAGCAATCCAATTACTTATTTCTCAATACCTATTTCGAACATCTTTCATTAAACTAAACAAGTTAAACAACTTCATACATGCAATAAAGATAAACTAAAACAAATTTACCCATTATACTTCAATCTCCTAAATGCAGTGTTGAACAACTTTAAGTAACAGATTGAAAGTTTATTGTACATATTCATCAAGAGGAACAAAAACCTAATATCATCATTGATCAGGACAACTTTCTACAATTACAAATCAATACATACAACATAAAAGACACAGGTGAAGCAAATCTACTAACCTTCATTAGGTTCGTCGTTGTATTGTCTTGATCGTAGCTGCAATCGTTGTAGTTGTTTTGATCAATCCCCAAATTGTATAGGAAAGTCTTACACCCTCTGCAAATACTAATTTTATACGAGACAGAGACTTTAGTGGGACTTAATTGAGATAGACTTTAGTGGGACTTAATTGATTTTTGATATACAGACAAGTTTAAGTACGACTTAATTGTGATAAATACATACATTTCCAATTTTACTAATTTTCACTTTAAAAATTTATGAAAATTAAATATTAATTTAAATAACTTTTTTACTTAATTATTTATAGTTATAAATGTGATTGTTATTATATGGTAATTTTAGTTAATATTAGTGAACAAATGATTGTTTTGCTTCACAGTATTAAAGTGAGACTTATTTCATATATACATACCCGTATCCAGATTTAATAATTTTTAAGTTTAAAAATTTTGGAAATTATTTATATTTATAATGTTATTGTAATTGGGTGATGGCCCAAAATATTCATATGGGAGCATGGATGGCCCAAAATACTGACGGAACACGGTACATCGTGTAACGTGATATCTAGCCTATCGCGGTAGTTCGTGTTCCGTAACACTACATGATACGGTATTCAGATCACCGTGTTCTGTGTTGTTAGTGTAGGTGCCCTAGAGGCAATACATTATTTATTTTGATAAACCTTTATGTCATTTGATTATTCAGTAAATGTATTTATTATGACTTTAATGACTGCGATATATTTGTTAGCATAATAAATGTACTTAGAATCATGATACACATTATATAGTTTAAAGTATACAGCTTGAACTTGAGATTATAATGTATATCATATTATTAAAGGTCCCTAGTCGATTATTATTATATAGGACAATAATAATACATAAATAGACTAGTATGTTGTTTGACAGATAACCACATCTCATTGGTTATATGTATGGAGATACTAAAGTCAATACATAGGTACATGTAGAAGTACATGGTACTGGACAGACCCACAGTGCGATTCTTCATGTTTAATAAAGTCATAAGAATGAATCACAGTGGTAATGGTGTAATGATCCTTTGACTTGAGATCATTATATTTCTATACGAGGATTAATATACTTCGACGACATTAAAAGTTACCTTTGACCGGGTGATGATAAAAGTGGACATCGGGTATATCATGAATCGTATGAGAAATATGAATGATAAATAAAGGATTTAACCCTCCTATAATTAGGAGAGATATTATTGGCCTCTTGATTGAGTGAGACTATAAAATGCATGGCCGTGCTCAAATAATGATTTGTTTTTAATAGTCTACTCATGGATCAAGTAAACCTGGATTAAATGTTGAAGAGGATGACTAAAGACATGCCTCGAGTTTAATCTATAATATTTGGTTAAAGGGATTATATTACACGGAGACATTAATCACGAAAGGTTTTATCGAATCACGATTTAATTATTATTTAATTGGGTAGCAATGATGTATTACTAGATGCCGCTCATTGTTTATAATTTTATTGGAGAATAAAATTATTTCCAATTAAATAATAACCTAAAGGGTCACACACATATAACATTTAAAGGAAGAATTAATTTAAATTAAGAATTGAAATTAATTAATGATAAGTTAAATTTTATTATATTAATTAAGTGGGACTTAATTAAGATATAATAAAATGCAAATATATATGAGATATGATTTCTGATTTTTAATAATTGAGTATGACTTAATTATTATTTATTTGAATAATAGGATTTTATTCTATTATTTAATAAATCAAATTTGGGCTAGGTTTTTGACTTGGGCTTTTTAGTTTAACACTATCATATATATATATAATGATAGCAGTGGAGGTAGAGAGTTTTTACGGGAAAAATCACACTACATTAGCCGCAGGACCAAAAACCCTAAACCTAATCTCATCTTTTCATTGGAGGCTAGTACCTCACTTCCGGACAAGATCGTGAGACGTTCTTGAAGGTGTTCGTGTGGATACCGTAGAGGAGGTTTCGAAGAGGAATACTCAGTGATCGTGGGAAGCTTGCATCTCCGTTATTCTACAATCATAAAGCTATAATAAGGTAAACATTCTTACTACCATGATTATCCGAATTATTATACATGGATCCGGCTTGGTTTCGATTTTATTTTTACTATTTCCGCTGCGTGATTACGATCGAAACCTACAATGGTATCAGAGCTGCTTGTATAATAGGATAATCTTGTCATGATTGCAGTATACGATATGCTATTGATTTACCAGGACTGTTTTGTTTTCCTCCTGAGAACCATTCTGCATATAACATGCGATTTGATTTGCTTCTGTGTTCATGCTTTTGCTACGTTCTATGATCTGTTGTAACTTGCTATGTTTTTAATAAGATTAAATCGTGACCTGAACTTCTGAGAAACCAGTTTAGTATCATGATAAGGAGGTAGATTATTTCAGTTCATGCATATATATATATACATACGTGTTCATATAAACATGCTACTAGGTTTAGTTTTTAATCGTTCCAGCTGTGATATATGATTGTGTTATTACTGCTAAGGTAATCGTAGGTCTGTATTAAGAGTTTGGAAACCTAATCTCGTTTAATATGAAGAACACGATCCGACTGGGATTTTCTGAAAACTGCTGCAATATGAATATGTACTGTAGATACGCATACGAAGGATGCGTATCTGCTAGGGTTACAGTTATATGCGCATACGTAGGATGCGTGGCTGCTAGATTTACAGTTTATGTCATGTGCGCATACAGATGATGCGTATCTGCTTGGTTACAGTTTTTTTTTATTTTTTCCCTGCTAGGTTTTGCATGCTAGGTTAAATTACAAATGTTAATGCTTAACTTGGAGTATGCAAATTTTTATTAATTAGTAATTTTGATTACTAGGTTAATATTTAATTAAAGTGTGTTAATTTTGTTATTTATGATTTGTTCATATTTAATTTATGTTGTATAAAATTGTGATTATACAATATGTGATGCTTTTAATTGTTATGTGAGCATGATGCATGGTTATGGCCCCAACACCTAGTTTTTAATTTATTTTATTAATTTTGATTTATGGTTTGTTATAATTAAATACGACTTGCATGTCATTTTTCCTTTTGTAATTATTTTATCTCGAATGCAACTCGAGTTCTTTTGTAAAATGTTTCAAAAGGAGCTTGGAGGCAATCAAGGCAGCTTTGGAAGCGAAGCAGGAGATTTTGTAATAATTTGTTATTACCACCATAGATTGACCTTGATTTTTCCATTAGCTTGGAAAAATCGCATAGGATTGGGCCATAACCATAGCATATTAATTTATGTGATGCACTTTACATATGGCATGTATGTGTAGAGTAGAAGATGCATGCTGTAATTAGATTAATGAAGTATGCATGTATTAGATACGCCACCTATGCCATGCTTGCCATGCTAAACAAGATAAAATCTGTAACGATTCAAGATTTTAAAATGAACAAACGATCATGAGATTTCTGTGTTTATGAAACATGGAATTAAATATGAATTTTCAAATTATTTAGATATGGGGAGATTTTGTCAAAAACGGGTTTTACCTGTAAGGAAGGTGGGTATTAAGTGAGGCCACTTGTGACTCCTCCAACAACCTGGAAATCAAACTATTGATGAATATTGATTTGAAGTATTTAATTCAAGGAAAAATTGGGAATCTCTTTATGATGTGATCATGGTCGTTTTAATTCTAAACCCCTTAACAAAATATTAAGTTTTAATCGGATGCTTTCCAATGAACGAACACTCATTGAATCCTAGATCGATAAGGGGAATGACTGCCAGTGGCAGGGGACTCCTGTCTATCGTGGTGAGATGCGACGAATATAAGCGGTTATATTCGACCGTTGTATCATTGGGTCTAACTTAACTGAGTCGTCATAATAAGGTGAAAATAAACGGTTATATTCAACTATTATGAACTTAGAAGCATAGAGTTTGGTCCAAAATCTATTAGATAGATAAGAACAATTGTTGTTCACCAAACTATCCAAGAATTATATATGATATAATTGACAACTGTTGTCTACCTAAATAATCATGTTTTAAGGACTACCAGTGGTTGACTTAGGATATGACGAAATATGGATCTTGGCTCACTAGAAAGATTTATGGGATATTCTTTCCGATTTAATAGTAAGGGCTACTAATTTGATAAAAATAGTGGGAGATATATTATGAATATGTCATAATCACTTGAACATAATTATTGTAACAATCTAACTTATCTTATGCATTTTATCATTGTAGAAAACAAATGGCACAAAACACAAACAACACTTTCTCTGTACGATCAGTCCTTGAGAAGGACAAGCTGACAGGATCAAACTTCCTTGACTGGTCTAGGAATTTGAGAATTGTTCTCATGCAGGAAAAGAAATCTTATGTGATTGATATTCCTCCACCGGCAGCCCCTGTTGCCAATACCACTCTTTCTCAACAAAATGCTTACCAGAAGCATATTGATGATGCGACTGATGTGGCTTGTCTTATGCTTGCTACTATGGAGGCTGAGCTTCAGAAGCAGCATTTTGATATGAATGCTTATACTATGTTTGAACATCTTTCAACGATGTTTCAATCACAGGCTCGTGTAGAAAAGTTCAACACGAGAAAAGCACTCTTCTCATGCAAGCAGGGCAACGGACCAGTCGGACCACATGTTCTAAAGATGATTGGGTATTGTGATTACCTTGCTCGTTTGGGTTTCCCGCTTCAGCGAGAGGCTCAAGTCGATATAATCTTTCAATCTTTGAACAGCGACTATACTTAGTTCATAATGACTTTTAATAGGACTGAGCAAGATAAGACTCCTATGGAATTGTTGGCCAAGCTGAGGACCACTGAAGCAAATATGGTCAAGGCACCTGAGAAAGCTCCCATAATGATGGTGGGCAAGAAAGGTGCTAAGGAAAAGGGGAAATGGAAGGGCAAGAAAAAGGTTGCACCAAAAGATCTTGGTCCTTCTAAGCCCTCTTTCAAAAAGGCTAAAAAGTCGAAGGGAGATGTCGCAAAGGCTGACAAAGGTGATTGTCACTATTGCCACAAGCCTGGTCACTGGAAGAGTAACTGTCATGCTTACTTGGAGGATCTGAAGAAAATGAAGGGTGTTCAGATTTCTGGATCAGGTATTTATGTTATAGAAGTCAATCTGTCTATTTCTACATCTTGGGTATTGGATACTGGATGTGCTTCTCACATTTGTATAAATGTGCAGGAACTGCAGAGAAGTAGGACTTTGGCTAAGGGAGAAGTGGACCTACGAGTAGGCAATGGAGCAAGAGTTGCTGCTTTAGCCGTAGGAACTTATTATTTATCTTTGCCCTCTGGGCTTATTTTAGAACTTGAAGACTGTTTTTACGTGCCTGCGATTCGCAGAAACATTATTTCTGTTTCTTGTTTGGACAAGAAAGGTTTTTCGTTTATAATAAAGAACAATAGTTGCTCTTTTGCTTTGAATGATTTAACCTATGGTGTTACGCGTTTATTTAATGGTTCATATGTTCTTGATTTAGATAATCCTTTCTATAACATAGAAAATAAACGACTTAAAGTTAATGACTCAAATCAAGCATACCTCTGGCATTGTCGTCTAGGCCATATAAATGAGAAACGCATATCCAAATTACATAAGGATGGATACTTGGATAAGTTTGATTTTGAATCATACGAAAAATGCGAATCTTGTTTGCTTGGTAAGATGACTAAAGCCCCTTTTACTGGTAAGGGTCAAAGGGCCACTGAACGTCTGGAGCTAATACATAGTGATGTATGTGGCCCAATGCGTGTGATGGCAAGAGGAGGCTACTACTACTTCATAACATTTACTGATGACTTCAGTAGATATGGATATGTATATCTTATGAAGAATAAATCCGATTCTTTTGAAAATTTCAAAGAATACAAGGCTGAAGTAGAGAAACAAATAGGCAGAGGTGCAAGTATTAAGATCTTACGATCCGATCGTGGGGGTGAATACTTAAGCACCGAATTTAAAGAGTATTTAAAAGAGTGTGGTATTGTATCATAACTCACTCCGCCAGGTACACCTCAATGGAATGGAGTTTCAGAGAGGAGAAATCGCACCCTGTTGGACATGGTGCGATCAATGAAGAGTCATGCAGATCTTCCAATTAGTTTCTGGGGTTATGCTCTAGAAACAGCGGCTTTCACACTTAACCGTGTTCCAACTAAGAAGGTTCAAAAGACTCCATATGAGATATGGGAGGAGAAACGGTCAGGCTTGAACTTTATGAAAGTTTGGGGATGCAAGGCGTTTGTGAAACGTCAAGTATCTGACAAGCTTGGACCTAAATCCGAAGAGTGCAATTTTGTGGGATACCCTAAAGAAACAAAGGCGTATTATTTTTATAGTCCTTCTGAGCAGAAAGTGTTCATTGATCGAGATGCTGTCTTCATGGAAAAGGATTTTGTTTCCAAAAGAAACAGTGGGAGAACTATAGATCTTGATGAAGATCGAGAACCACAAAATAGCATTGAACCTGAGATGGAACAAGAGCAGGATAACGATAATGCTCAACAGACACAGGTTGTTCATAGATCTGGTAGAATTAGCCATGAGCCAGAGAGATATGGATTTCTTTTGACTCAATGTGGGGATTTGATGCTCATAGATGAAGATGAGTGTTAACTCGAATAACTTGTAGAAGGGGGGGTTGAATACAAGTTATATAATCGTGTCTGATTTTTGCTTGATTATAAGAACAAGAATAAACGAATGAATCAAACTCTTGTTTGTATTAATAAGATCAAATACAAACTCTACCAAAGGTGTACAATACCTTTAGCAGCTGCTGACAATACAAATATTTCTCTGTTTGTTTCGAACTCTCGAATACAAACCTTATACAGAGCTACGCACACGAACTCACAACTTCGTCGCTCTTTACAATGATATTGAGAGAGTATTTATAATGCTACCTATCAACTAATAACAGAAAGATATAATCTATACATGACAATGTTCTGCCTTCTAGACGATAGTTTCCATCAATAAAAAAACTCTTTCCTTCATAATATCTTCTTGCTTGTTCTTCAAACAACGATCCTATTTTATAGCACTTGCCAGTTTCTGTAGCATCCATAATGACATCATCAGTAACACGACTGATATCAGGATCTGTATACACTGCATCAGTATCTGATCAACCATCAGTATTGGACCATCATCAGGATTTGCTCTCTGTTCCTGACATGTAGTCTCCGATACACTGTTCATTCCTGACTAAACTATATAGATAACTGTTTTACACATAAAACCTATATACAGTGCTAAATCCTTTATAAGATCAGGATTACAAGAAGTATAATGTGTAAATTCTATTCTTAACATCACAACTTATGAATTATTCCTAACAATCTCCCCCTATTTATGCTTTACAATCTGAAGCATAAATCTAAGTTGTGGATGTCAAAACATATAACAATACAACCAGAATAGAATTTATGAATGTAAGATTATGAAGTTAAGTACCTCCTTCTCAGATGTAGACATTTATCCAGTACTTAGAAGAAAGAATTTTAACTATTAATGCTGCTCTTCCTTACCACTTCCTAGCTGAGATTCACCACTGTCACTCCTGGTTCTTCTTTTTACTACCATTTGTCTGATCTTTATCTCCTTCAGTCTGGTAGTGTTGTTGTTGTCTTTGAATTGTATTTATCTCCCCCTTTTTGACATCAGCAACATTAATTCCAAGAGATTCAGAAACAGAACAAATGAGATTCATAAGAACTGCTTGATTTTCCATAATTGTGACTTGGTTATCTTCAAGTGATTGAAGTCTTGTTTGAATAGCAATTTGAGAATTCTGAATATCTTTCAAAACATCAGAATGAACTTCAATATTGGAAGTGCTTCTAGTATCTTCAGTATCAGAATCAGAAAGAACTTTATCTTCAAGTCTTGTAGAAGAAGTTGCTTGAGTTGTATGATATTCAAGTAATAAAACCTGATTAGAAGTATCAACGTCTTCATCTTTCTGTTCTGGAACTGAAACATGATCATCATCTCCTTCACCAGTATTCTGTGTACTAACATCTTCAAATCCTGACTCCTCCTTAGAGTGATCAGAGACTGTTGATGTCTCAATTCTAGCTGATATTGGAAGTACATACAAAGGAACACTAGGATCTGTTCGCTATTTTCTCTACGCAAGTGTACGCAGTCAAAAAGCAATATAGGGAAATAAGGATCGTTCCCACGAAGACTCGGTTATTTAGTAAATATGCCTATTCAACAATATTGGTTAATTATAGAAGCATGAACGAACTAAAAATGGTGTAATTGCAGATAACAATTAACTAATGACTTAACGGCTAATTTGTTTAAAATAATATGAGAGAGGCACGGGGTCCTAATTTCATGAATGTTTTAACTCTTATTAATTATCAAGAATTAATGTGTTACAATTGTTAAGAATGCTAGCGGGAACACGAAACTAATATGAGCCATCTTTCAATTAACTCACACCATTCCAAATAAACATCCACAAAAGAGATAGAAGTTATAAGGGCATTAATTATATCCAATACACTATATGTCTATGTGAATGGGTGATACAATCAATTTAATCACAAGTTCCGCAATTAACTACATAGGGGAATAACGTTCTTTCGAAACTATAATCCGAAATGCGGAGAAGCCGACATACCTATGCTAGCATGGCAAGCCCTAAATCTCTAAATCCACTTTCGCAATCATTAGAGATTTGGCACAATAGATGTTAGCTATTCACCTATATTCAATTAAAACAACCATGCAAGGCAATCTTATATAAAAATTGTAAACACAAATTATCTATCAAATTTACATGAGCATTAACAATTCATTACATTAGAACCCCATGAAAGTGTTTAGTTCATAATTAAACTAGGTAACTTTATGGAATTAAATAAAATCATGGCAGAAAATTTCATAAATTAAATATAAACTTACAAGATTAAAAATAAAAATAATTAGAATTAAAATAGCTTTAGAAAATTCAGTTTTTACAATTAATTAAAAGCAAGAGAAACCGGTTAAAACAAAACTACGGACAAAATGTAATTTAAACTAACAGTATTATATAAACTATAAAACAAAACAACGGACAAAAGTAAAAGTAAACACACTAACCTGTCAAGTGTCAAATGTCTGAACTGTCGGCAACAAAAATTTCAAAATCATCACCTGGCTAGCGCGTGTGGTACACGCGCCTACTCTCTCCCGTCCGCGCGTGTGCTGCACGCGCCAGTATTGAGCCCAGTTTTTCCCGCGTGAATTGCACTGGTTCTGTTTGCGTGTTGTTGAATGGCTGTTTGCGTGTTGATTGAATTGAGCAGAATGATTAATACAACAAAATTGTTTTAGTCCAAAAGCAATTGTAATGTGCTTTGCGAATAAAACAATCACTCACTAAATTAGAGAAGCCCTCCTGATAGTCCCCTTAAAATCTTAAATTAATTCTTATAATAATTTTTTCAGAAATTTTTAAGTGTATAAAATAAAATAAAATTACAACAGAAAGCTAAGAATTTTTGGAGAGAGTACAGAACTGCAATTTCAGTTCTCCAGGGTGTTCTTAAAACTAAGCACAATAGCACATATTTATAGTACAAGCTCACCTAACACAGTTTTACAAAGTCAGATGATTTACAAAGTCGCTGCCTAATTTCTAACCACTCTCCTGACAAACTTCACACGCTTCCAGCAAATTCAACTCTTCTCCACGCGGTGGTTGAAGCTCAGCTCCGTAGAAATGCTTTTTAACCCGCACAGCTTATAATCTTTGATTAATAAATAATTATTTTAATCCAGAAATTATAAAAATAAATATCTAATATTATTAGATATTTATAAATATAATTTTATAAATTAATAAAATTATTTAATAATATAAATAAATTCTTATTGTCTAAGCTGCTGTCTCTGGTCGTCTGGAACCGGACTCCTTTTGCTTAGAAAAAAATATAACAATTCCAACCGGGATTCCTGCTTTAAGAATATATCACTCAGAACATCTTTATGATAATTCCTTTTCCTCGTAGCCAATCCATCTGAGCAAGAAATCCACCGTCTTTTAATCTTTTATCGCCAGGATACCTGAAGCTGTGAGTTCTGCACTACAAAGACTTGAAACAACATAAAACTAATTAAAAGACACAAAATACTTAAGGATAAACCACCAATTTAGGTCTATTTAGCGCATAATAAGTGGATATAAAATCCACTTATCACACCCCCAAACTTAAACTGATGCTTGTCCTCAAGCATAAACAATATAATTATATACACTACCTAGTACCACTTCCGTAGGTGATCACGATTGCATTTGGCATATGCAACAAGCCCTTTAAACCCCTAGGTAGCCCCAGTGGACGAGTTAGGTCTCGTGAGGGCCTATAGCGAATGTACCCACAAAATCCATCTAGCTCATGTAAAAGATTTAAAACCAATACAACACCATACATTCAAATCCTCTCATGCCATATCAACTTAGAATCAAAGTAAATAATGCAATGTCTTGGTGTCGTAGGTGCAAGTATTCACTTAGTCTACTCAATGAACATGCATAAGTTCTCAAAAGTCCATGTCAAGTGTAAGAATAAGTTGGTAATCATGCTAAGCCCACAAGAGTACATGTTTGAGTCAAAACTTGGGATCTCATATGCAAAAACAAGTAATAACTCACCTTTCAATAACAAAAGAATATTCACTCAAGAACCAGGGTAAGTGTATCACTCAATTCCAACAACATCATAAGCATGCTTGACATTTGGTATCACTCTAACTTTCAACACAACATACATCAATGACGATAATCAAAAGGTCTTTATTTGGGTTGTAACGGGGCTAGGGACAAGGTATGTCAAGTAAAGCCAAAGAAGGTTAAAGATAATTGCCAAAAGCTAGTACCTAACACAATATTCATTCAACTCCCTATTTATCACCCCCAAACTTGAAATTTACTTTATTCTTTTACAATAAATAACTTGATTAGTCGAACAAAGAAGGATCACACAAACATATGTATGCTCTCATATAAATAATATTTCTCTTTTTTTTTTTTTTTTTTCGAGAGCTTAATAGACACAAATACAATGATCCATTTTATTAGTACAAAATTTCGACTAACAAGTGAACAACCCAACCTAATATTCCCCCAAAACAATGACCATCAATAAACCCCCCTTTGCACACCTTATTACTCTCTCAAGCACTCTACTAGCCTTTGACAATTTAGGTTCAAATTAATGTAAGGCCAATACAAGAAAAAGGTTTAGGCAAATAATGTGGTGTCACCGAAAAAATAGGATTAAGCTCAACGGGTTATCTAATTGATCATGTATACATGGTGTGGTAATATGGGAAATATGTGGTTATCCTAAATGCCTTTATCATGTTATCATCAAATAATGTCATGCGTTTCAAGAAAGACCTCAAACAACTGCTAGCAATGCTAACAACATGTGGACACTCAAGCAAACGAATAAAATGCAAAAGATATGCATATAGGCTCAAAAGCTTACTTGGTGGAAAAAGCATAATCAATCCCAAGCACAAAGATCTCTCTAACGCACTTACTTGTATTCAAAGCATGAAAACCAAATCATCTTGCACATATTCATGTCCTTTTAATTACTTACAACATTCAATAAGTCTACTAGCTTCAGCTTACTAGTGTATGTGTGTGCACAAGAACAAAGCATACCACTTCTCAATCAAAAGCGTCAACAACACAAAATTCTTGTCATGCATGGGTGCATCAATAGAATAATCTTCACAAGGCTAGAATTATTTTTGTGATTTTTAAAATTTTTAATTTTTTTTTTATATAAATGCATATGCAACTACTACTTATCCCCCAAACCACCCCCAAACTTATAATATTCAATGTCCGCATTGAATGGAAGTAAATACAAGGGATAGTAGAGAACATACCTGAAAAACACCGAAACACATGGGTTGCCTCCCACGAAGCGCCTTTCTTTAACGTCTTTAGCTAGACTTGGCCACGATTTTCCTCTTGAAAAATTTCTGCACCGTATTTCTATAAGGCCATTTAATGATCTTCTTCGGGGCAATGTCATTGACGACAAGCTTCAACCTCCTTCGCTCTTCCAAAGTGCCCGTGACATTGTTCCCACACCATATTTGAATAACCAACGAATAGATGATAATCTGATTATCTGAAATCATCCATCCACTACCTGTATGCTTTTGTAAATCCGCCAAACGTACTTCTTCCTTATCAGGCGGTAAATCTGCTGAGATAATAGTGGATAAGGTTGGAGATGTCAACCTTCTCTGCTTCTCAACAAAACCAATCGCATTGTCCACTAACAAATTTTTCACATCTGCCGAGCGCATACTGTCACAAAAATTTGAAATAACCCTTTCAAAATTCTTGTCCGGAGGTAATTCTGCTGAGATGATGATAGAAGATGATACAAATGAGCTCGAATCAAACTCCTGAGATTGAGAGGATATCAACTGCAGTTCCAAGTCAGGTGGTTCCTTGATAGAGGCTTTTGGAGGTTTGCCTTCTGCAGATAGCACTTCTAGTGACTCGAAACAATGCATCATTCCAACACTTTGTGAATTATCCTCTAACAACGTTAGATGCTCGTCTTCATTCTTCTCAGGTCCCAATTCTAGAAACATAGGATGCTCCAGTGGATCTTCATACAAATTATCCTCTAATTTATCATAAACCAGAACATCCTTCATTGATATTGTTACAGATTCTTCCACATATCCTTCATGTTCAGAATTTAATTGAGACACCTCAACAAGTTCATGGCTCTCAACTAACACAATTTCAAAATTCTTCTTCTCAACATCTTCAATATTTTCAGATTGCAAAGGATGTGGTTGCGGCTGAATATTCATAACTGCAATTTCTGACCTTTCTTCTTTATCAGCTTCCTGTTCTGCTTCTTCCTCATCTTCGCCCTCAGACTCTCCTTTCTGAACTTCGATCATGGTCTCACCCGTGGCTAAGAAAGGCCAGTCAAGACTGATAGGAAGGTTCTTGTCCTCCTCCTCTACAGCTAGGCCTTCTGTGTCACTTGCAATTTGATTCCATGTTTTCCATGCATTTGCAATTTGACCAATCTGATCTCCTATTATCTGGAGAGACGATGCATTGCTTTCCATCATCAACCTAATTTCTTTTAATTCAGCTTCTTCGGTCGACTGTTGGTTAGACCAAGTCTGAAATTGCTGCTGCTGAAATTCAGGAGTTTGAAAGTGTTGATGCACTGGGGCATACTGATGCTGAAATTCTTGCCCCTGTTGCTGATGTATTCCCCATGGACTGTATGGTTCATCTCTAAACTGCTGATTTTGGAGCAGGTAGGATGGATATTGGGATTGCTCCAGACCACTCTGATTATAGTCCCAGCTGAAATTTGGCCTGTTTCTGTTATACTCACATTGATGAGTGTAATGTCCACCTGCACACAGCTCACATACAATTACGTAGTCCTGCTCCCAATAATCCATCAATTAAAAAAAAAAAAAAAACAGTTCAAGTCAAACAAATTAACTTCTATTGTAGTAAAACACATAAACAAAAATAACACCGAGTCCCTGGCAGCGGCGCCAAAAACTTGTTCGCTATTTTCTCTACGCAAGTGTACGCAGTCAAAAAGCAATATAGGGAAATAAGGATCGTTCCCACGAAGACTCGGTTATTTAGTAAATATGCCTATTCAACAATATTGGTTAATTATAGAAGCATGAACGAACTAAAAATGGTGTAATTGCAGATAACAATTAACTAATGACTTAACGGCTAATTTGTTTAAAATAATATGAGAGAGGCACGGGGTCCTAATTTCATGAATGTTTTAACTCTTATTAATTATCAAGAATTAATGTGTTACAATTGTTAAGAATGCTAGCGGGAACACGAAACTAATATGAGCCATCTTTCAATTAACTCACACCATTCCAAATAAACATCCACAAAAGAGATAGAAGTTATAAGGGCATTAATTATATCCAATACACTATATGTCTATGTGAATGGGTGATACAATCAATTTAATCACAAGTTCCGCAATTAACTACATAGGGGAATAACGTTCTTTCGAAACTATAATCCGAAATGCGGAGAAGCCGACATACCTATGCTAGCATGGCAAGCCCTAAATCTCTAAATCCACTTTCGCAATCATTAGAGATTTGGCACAATAGATGTTAGCTATTCACCTATATTCAATTAAAACAACCATGCAAGGCAATCTTATATAAAAATTGTAAACACAAATTATCTATCAAATTTACATGAGCATTAACAATTCATTACATTAGAACCCCATGAAAGTGTTTAGTTCATAATTAAACTAGGTAACTTTATGGAATTAAATAAAATCATGGCAGAAAATTTCATAAATTAAATATAAACTTACAAGATTAAAAATAAAAATAATTAGAATTAAAATAGCTTTAGAAAATTCAGTTTTTACAATTAATTAAAAGCAAGAGAAACCGGTTAAAACAAAACTACGGACAAAATGTAATTTAAACTAACAGTATTATATAAACTATAAAACAAAACAACGGACAAAAGTAAAAGTAAACACACTAACCTGTCAAGTGTCAAATGTCTGAACTGTCGGCAACAAAAATTTCAAAATCATCACCTGGCTAGCGCGTGTGGTACACGCGCCTACTCTCTCCCGTCCGCGCGTGTGCTGCACGCGCCAGTATTGAGCCCAGTTTTTCCCGCGTGAATTGCACTGGTTCTGTTTGCGTGTTGTTGAATGGCTGTTTGCGTGTTGATTGAATTGAGCAGAATGATTAATACAAAAAAATTGTTTTATTCCAAAAGCAATTGTAATGTGCTTTGCGAATAAAACAATCACTCACTAAATTAGAGAAGCCCTCCTGATAGTCCCCTTAAAATCTTAAATTAATTCTTATAATAATTTTTTCAGAAATTTTTAAGTGTATAAAATAAAATAAAATTACAACAGAAAGCTAAGAATTTTTGGAGAGAGTACAGAACTGCAATTTCAGTTCTCCAGGGTGTTCTTAAAACTAAGCACAATAGCACATATTTATAGTACAAGCTCACCTAACACAGTTTTACAAAGTCAGATGATTTACAAAGTCGCTGCCTAATTTCTAACCACTCTCCTGACAAACTTCACACGCTTCCAGCAAATTCAACTCTTCTCCACGCGGTGGTTGAAGCTCAGCTCCGTAGAAATGCTTTTTAACCCGCACAGCTTATAATCTTTGATTAATAAATAATTATTTTAATCCAGAAATTATAAAAATAAATATCTAATATTATTAGATATTTATAAATATAATTTTATAAATTAATAAAATTATTTAATAATATAAATAAATTCTTATTGTCTAAGCTGCTGTCTCTGGTCGTCTGGAACCGGACTCCTTTTGCTTAGAAAAAAATATAACAATTCCAACCGGGATTCCTGCTTTAAGAATATATCACTCAGAACATCTTTATGATAATTCCTTTTCCTCGTAGCCAATCCATCTGAGCAAGAAATCCACCGTCTTTTAATCTTTTATCGCCAGGATACCTGAAGCTGTGAGTTCTGCACTACAAAGACTTGAAACAACATAAAACTAATTAAAAGACACAAAATACTTAAGGATAAACCACCAATTTAGGTCTATTTAGCGCATAATAAGTGGATATAAAATCCACTTATCAGGATCATTAGGATCTTCATCTGGTACATATGTATCAAGAGATTGCTTTATCCTGTCACCTCTCCTGTTAATGATTTCTGCAAGCCTCTCCTTTTGCTTCTGAGCTTTAACTTCTGGCTTTGCATTGTGATGTGCTAGGTCATTCTTCTGATACATTTTGATGAATGAATAAGTACCAGCATCCATATCCAAATTTTCAGACCAAGATTCAGGAAAAACCTGATCCCAGAAATCAAATGATGGTTTCCTAATTTTCTCTCCCTCACTATGGAGTTGATCATCCATACCCTCATTCTCACTTTGACTTACTAAAGTCAACACTCTTTGTACCTCACCTTTTGCCTGGTCAGGAGCCAGCCGCTCAAATTGTGGATCAATATCCATCTTTTCAAGTGTATCACTCAAATTTGAATAAGTGCTCTCATGACCTATAGAAAAATAGAGTTTAGAAGGAGTTTTTATACCTGAACTCACATGGAGAGAGGGTTCCTCATATGGCATGTGGCTTGAGGTTTTCTCCAAGGAGTGAGCTGCTATAGTCTCTGAACCCATACAATCATCTACTTTCCTTTCAGAAACTACAGGCTCCAGTATACCACTTTCAGGTTCTTTACTAGACTCTGATGTCTTCAGTAATACTTCATTAGACATCATAGTTAGTACATCACCGTCTTTAAGTGTTGTTTGCTGAGACACACCCTCAAGGTGGATAGACTCTGACTGAACAAAATTTGTTTGATCTTCAGAAAAATCAACCAAAGTCATTCCTCCCATATCATAGGGTATCTCACTTGCATTCTCAGTCATCACAGAAGACCTTTCAACATCAGCTATCACAGCTCCTGAGTCATCCTTCCTCTGACTAGATGGTTCTTGTGTTGCAGTGACCGTGATCTGATCTTTCCTACTACTCACCACTGGTGCAATAGTATCTTCTGTTGACTGCTTCCCTCTATCTACTTCCTCCAGTTGTTCACCTTGAGCTGAAGCATCTTCAATAATTACATCCTTGTCAAATAAATATGCATGAAGTGATTGAAGTGCAACATGCTTCGAGAGTCCAAATTTCTTGACTAATTGTCTTCTGACAGATACATAGAAATACATCTTCATTAAGTCAAGTCTTTGATGTAGAAGTCCATATTCATCTGGAAATAAAAGTTTTGGTACTCTTTCAACCAAAAAATCTAGAACAGGCCTTGACAACTTCACTTTGAGAGAAATTAGTCCCATAGCCAGTCTGTATGATAATGTAGTTTCCCATGAAGAATCAATATCCAGATCTCTCTTGTCAAATACTGACATAGATGTAGCTTGATTTGTAGAAACCTGCATGATATTAGTTGGACTAGACTCTGTGTGTGTAGGTGACAATTGAATCTTTCTCCTTGTTCTCCTGATATAGTGAGCAAAAGATTTATCCTGAGAAGACTCAAGAGGTGTAGACACAGAAGTGATCTTGGGATGAGATCTTTGTTCAATAGACACAGTCTTTTGAGAGACAGTATCCAGTAACTGTTTTCCCTTTTTAAGAACTACAGCCTTTTGTGAGACTGCAGCCTGGCTGTGACTAGGTTTTTCATCTCTTTGTACTAACACAGAAAGTTGAATTGCAGCCTTCAATTCTGCTCTCTCTGCAAAAGTTAAATCATCATCATCTTCACTAGAATTACTACTACTACTTGACACAACAAATCTTCTCTTCCTTACAACTGATGTCTTTTGAGAAACACCAGAGGTTGGTTTCTTTGAAACAATAGGCTGTGGATCAAAATTTGGTTCTTGAATTGTTTCAGAGACTATGATGTTTTCGGCTACTTGGGTAGACACAGGTGGGTTCTCCTCCAATTGAGATTCCTGAGCCATTTCACCACAAAAGAAAGAAGAATTGTAGAGAGTAGGAAGATGAGTTTTAAGAATTACCTGAAAATAATGTGGATAATGAATTGCAGGTATTTCATCTAGATTCTTTTCATTGTCCTTCTTTGTAATATCAGAGAAAATTCTCTTTTGCTGCTCATAAGAAGAAACACAATGTTCCCTACCAACTCTAGCTTCAAGATCAGGAATGAAATGGTTAATAAACAATTGCATAAATCTATGATAATAAACCATTTTCCTGTTTTGATCTCTTAACCCAAGTTTAATACTCATCTGACTTAAGATAATATGACCAATGTTAATTACTCTGTCATAAAGCAAACTATAAGCAATATGAGATGTAACAGAAGTAATTTGTTGAAAAGAACTACATTTGCCAGTAAAACATTTAGCAATTTGATCAAAGTAAAAAGACCATTCCTTTCTTAGAAAAGACCTATTCAACTGGCTCATGTTATCTAGAGGTCCACTATAACCTAATTCAGACAACATAGTTCTTATATTATCATCAGATGGTACATTCTCATAACTATCAGTAACAGGTAAGCAAAGTACTGAACTAACAACAGATTCAGTAATGTCAAATGAATCTTGTCCTAAATGTAGAACAATCTTACCTGATTGACTCTGAGTAGAATCAATTACCTCAGCATTCTCCCAAGCTTGTGAAACAGCTACTTGATTAATCTGTGGAGATGCGGTCAATGCATAACTTAATGGTCCATACGCCAGAAAGTCCATGATTGGATGAAAATCAGATGACACTCCTTCCTTGTTGGTGATAGCTGCAACATGATTGTTTGTCATAAAATCAAAGTCACCAAACTTGAAGGCTACTGATTTAGGTAATCTTCTCTGAGCTGCCATTCTTGATCTGAAAAGAAACTTGAAAAATTCTTGAAATGGATTAGTGATTTTGAAAACTCAAGAGTGATTTTTGCTTTAGAGAATGTAAGATTAGAGAAAGCAATTACACGATTAGAGTTTCAAAACAAATATATTTCACAAATCTTTCAGACCACTATCCCACGTTGACACGTAAATTGACAGGTGTCAGTCCCGAAAAAAAAAAATGCGGTTACCCACGATTTTTGGAAAATAAAATCCAAAATTGATTTTTCATGAAATAAATCAGGGTATAAATAAGTAATACTGATCAGCTTCCTTTTCCTGATGACCTCTCATCAAAATAATCACAAAATGCAATTTGATTTAAAAATATAATTTTCAAATCCTGATGATCACTCATGAAATCCTGATCAATATCATCAGAGACTTAATATGGAGTTTTCCACGTGGCATCTTTCTTTTATCTGAAAAAGAAAATAAACAATTAATCTGAACAGAAATTCAATTGGTTAGATATTTTCAATATTTCTTGAAACAAGAAATACAGTCTCATGCAATAATTAGCATTTGACTTCATTAAGACTTCCAAGTGACTGCTCAGCTTCTCACGTCTTCCTTTAAAAGAACCAAACGCCTTGTGCCATTCTCCATAACCTTTCAATTTCTTTTCTTCTCAACAATGCTTCTCAAACCAAAAATCCCTTCAAACCCATTTTTCAGATTTTTCTTGGTCGATGAACATCTTGTTCTTGATCATCTCTTTGAACAAACGACTCTTCTCATCGAACTAATCATGAATGGATTGGTTTTCGATAATATCCAGAGGTTTCTCCTAGAACATCCATCTGTTGGATACAATCTTCCCCTAACCTCCTCAAAACTTGAGGATGAAGAATTTGGCCGAGAGTCTGAGGTTGATCTTGATGGAGATGCTATTCATTTAAGTTAGCTGCTCTCATTCAAGTCGCCCAGACAAGGAATCCAAGAGCAAACGAGGCTTTCATCCCCTGATGGATTTCTTGAGATGCTCCTTGTCCTGTTTCTCAGAGTTCATATCAATAGACAAGTATAGAATAGAAATTTAGACAAAAGATGTTGTATTTCATTTCCATGTAATGATTTTTATTAATGAAAATACAATTTCTTGTTATCTGCTTGTCTTTTGATTTCTGAATGATGTATAAATTATCAGTATGCAAATATCAAAACTTGCTAGCATAGACTTAACACATCACAGAATCAGATTACTACACAAAGTAAACGTCAGGATCTGAAACAATTTTCATAATCCTGATACTGACACAATACTGATGACGTCAGCATCCTGATAACAAATCTAATCCTGATGATTATTAACAAGTCTATCATACTGAAATTTATCAAGGCAATGTGTTATAGCTAAAGCATTTAACAATCAAATATAGATCCTGATAGGAATATCAAGTCTATAAGCTAAGAACAGCATACCTTGCTACTTTTGCAGATGTTAAAGATCTAAAAATTTAACATTCCTAACTCACTTACTAGTCTACTGAATGTAGTCTCATCAAGTGGTTTAGTTAGAATATCTGCAAGCTGTTTGTCAGTAGGAACAAAATGAAGTTCCACAGTACCATTCTCAATATGTTCTCTAATAAAATGATACCTGACATCAATGTGCTTAGTCCTTGAATGTTGAACTGGATTTTCTGCAATTTTAATAGCACTAGTATTATCACAAAACATAGGAATATTACTAAGTGTCATTCCATAATCCAGCAACTGATTTCTTATCCAAAGGAGCTGTGCACAACAACTGCCTGCTGCTATGTACTCAGCTTCTGCAGTTGAGGTTGAAACAGATTGTTGCTTCTTGCTTGCCCAAGAAATTAATCTATTTCCCAAAAATTGACATGTACCTGTAGTGCTTTTCCTGTCTATCTTACACCCTGCATAATCAGAGTCTGAATAGCCAATTAGAAAGAAATCAGATTCTCTAGGATACCACAAACAAAGATTTGGAGTTCCTTTGAGATATCTAAAGATTCTCTTCACAACAATTAAATGAGATTCCTTAGGATTACTTTGGAATCTAGCACATTAACAGGTAGAAAACATTATATCTGGCCTACTTGCAGTTAGATATAACAATGAGCCTATCATGCCTCTATAACTAGTATTATCCACACTCTTCCCCTTAGGATCAGAGTCTAGTTTAGTGGCTGTTGCCATGGGTGTTTTTGCAACTGCACAGTCTTGAAAGTCAAACCTTCTTAAAAGATCTTTGATATACTTTGACTGATTAATGAAAATACCAGTCTCAGTCTGTTTGACCTGCAAGCCTAAGAAATAATTTAGTTCACCCATCATGCTCATCTGATACTTAGACTGCATAAGCTTGCTAAACTTAGCACACAACTTTTCATTAGTAGAACCAAAAATAATATCATCAACATAAACTTGAACTAAAAGCAATTCACCTTTTATCTTTCTAAAGAATAGAGTTTTGTCAATTGTACCTCTTGTGAAGCCATTTTCAAGAAGAAATTTAGACAAAGTCTCATACCATGCTCTTGGTGCCTGCTTTAGTCCATAGAGTGCCTTGTCAAGTTTGTAGACATGATTTGGAAACTTTGGATCAACAAATCCAGGTGGCTGTTCTACATACACTTCTTCATCAAGTTTGCCATTTAAAAAAGCACTCTTTACATCCATCTGGTATACCTTGAATTTTGAATGAGCTGCAAATGCAAGAAACATTCTGATTGCTTCCAATCTTGCTACAGGTGCAAAGGTCTCATCATAATCAATGCCTTCTTCCTGAGAATAACCTTTGGCCACCAGTCTTGCTTTGTTTCTTACAATCATACCAGATTCATCTAGCTTGTTTCTGAAAACCCATCTTGCACCAACAATAGATCTATCTTTAGGTCTTGGTACCAGTTTCCAAACTTTGTTTCTCTCAAACTCATTTAACTCCTCCTGAATTGCAATTACCCAATCAGGATCCTGTAAGGCTTCTTCAACCTTCTTAGGTTCATTCTTTGAGAGAAAGCAACTATACAAGCATTCATTTTGAATTGATCTTCTAGTTCGAACACCACTATTTGGATCACCAATTATCAAATCTTCAGTATGATCCTTTGTCCATTTTCTAACAGGTGGTAAATCAACTCTGCTAGTCTCTCCCCCTAAGTTAGTGGTATCTCTTGTAGAAGAATTCTCTCTATCTTCAAAAACTCTCCTTTGATCAATAGAATCAGTAGATTCCATATTGCTGCTAGTTACTGATCTTTCCTCAGTAGACTCTGAAAGGTCAGTTCCTGATGGAGTAGACTCTGAAACATCAATTCCTGATGGAATAGATTCTGAAAGACTAGTCTGCTCCTGATGATCACTGTGTTCTCTCTGATTTATTTGCTCCCCCTCAACAGTAGCATTCCTTTGAGAAGCAATAGAAATTTCTTCTGGAGAACCTTCATCATCACTTGAGAGTATCTCAGAATTCTTCAGATTTTCAAATTCCAATTTGTCATGGCTTTCATCAGTTTGCAAAATTCCAAATTTCTTATCATCAAATGCAACATGAATTGATTCCATAACAATGTGAGTTCTGAGATTATAAACTTTGAAGGCCTTAGATGCTGAATATCCTAGAAAAATTGCTTCATCCGATTTGGCTTCAAATTTTCCAAGTTGTTCTGGATGAACTTTTAGGACATAGCATTTGCATCCAAAGATGTGAAAATATTTCACACTTGGTTTCTTTCCTTTGATCATCTCATAGGGAGTTTTTCCATGACTATTTACCAAGGTACAGTTCTGAGTGAAACATGCAGTGTTAATAGCTTCTGCCCAAAAGTAGGTTGGAAGTTTTGCATCTGCAAGCATGGTTCTTGCTGCCTCTATGAGAGTCCTGTTCTTTCTTTCCACTCCACCATTTTGTTGAGGTGTACCAGGTGCAGAAAACTGTTGAGTGATTCCATTGTCTGCACAAAACCCCTCCATTGTAGAATTCTTGAATTCTGTACCATTGTCACTCCTAAGTACTTTGACTTTGTACTCAGAGTTATTATGAATATTCTTGATGAGTTCAATGATTTGCTGAGGAGCTTCATCCTTCTTGTGTAGAAAGAACACCCATGTGAACCTTGTGAAATCATCCACCATAACTAGAGCATATCTTTTCTTGCTGATAGACATAATGTTTACTGGACCAAACAGATCAAGATGTAGCATGTGAAATGGTTCAGTAATTGAATTTTCAGTCTTGCTCTTGAAAGTGGTTCTTCTTTGCTTTCCAAACTGACATGCATCACAAAGTCCATCTTGCACAAAATTCGCCTGAGGTAGGCCTCTCACCAAATTGTGTTTAACAAGTTGATTAAGCTTCTTGAAATTAAGATGTGAGAGCTTCTTGTGCCAATTCCAGCTTTCATCATTTGTTGCTTTGCTGTAGAGACATCTAACAATTCCTTTAGATGTATCACTTAAGCTGGCTTCATATATGTTACCATGCCTTTGACCAGTTAGAACAATGTCTCCATTCTGCATATTCAAGACTTTGCATCCTTCTCTGTCAAAGATTGATTTGTAACCTTTATCACCCAGTTGACTTATACTTAAAAGAGTATGTTTCAAGCCTTCAACCAGTGCTACATTTTCTATGATGACATTCCCCAAAATAATTGAGCCATATCCCAGAGTTTCTCCTTTGTTGCCATCTCCAAAAGATATTACTGGGCCAGCTTTCCTCTCAAACTTTGTAAGCAGGGACTTCTTTCCAGTCATATGTCCAGAGCATCCACTGTCCAAGATAATTGAATGCTTCTTTCCTATGCCCTGCAAACAAAAAGTAACTAGTTAGAATTTTTTAGGACCCAACTTTGATTGGATCCTTTCTTACTAGATTTAGAGACAACAGACTTTGAAGATTTTGCATTTATTTTACCTGTTGAAGAGTCAACTTTAGACTCTGATCTCACAAGCTGTTTGTGACTTAACAGAAGATGGAGAAGTTTTCTTTGGAGATCCAGGTTTGTCTGAACTATTGGCCATCAATGCAATGTTTTCATAATCCAATTCATCTTCAGAGTCACTGGAATCAGCCCAATCCTTCTGTGTGACCATAAGTGCATTACCCTTTCCTGAATTCCTAGGCTTCTTACACTCACTAGCAAAGTGTCCAAGCTCGCTGCAGTTAAAGCACTTGATCTTGGCCTTATCAAGCTTGACAATTGTACTTTTGCTCTTGTCACTCTTCTTCTCATCCTTCTTTTGAAAAGGTCCTTTGCTAAATCTTCTTCTGTTGAATCTTCCTTTCTTGAAAGCTTTAGCAAACATAGCAAAGAGTTCTTGCATCTCAGATTCACAATCATTGTTGTCAGAGTCCATATCAGTAGTCTCTGACTCAGAACTTTCTTTGCTTTTCTTCTTCCTCGAATTCTTTACAGCAATCTCTTCATGCTGTTCTTCAGGAAGCTTCTTTACTTCAGATTGAGCAGTAAGTGCAATAGTCTTCATCTTTCCTTCACTCCTGCTTTTCTTTTGCTGCTTGTCAAGTTCATAAGCTCTCAATTTTCCATATACTGCCTCTAATGAAATCTCATCCAGATCATTAGCTTCCTCAATCGCAGATATCTTCTCATTGTAGAAATCAGGCAAAGCTTTCATGAACTTTGTATTCATATCCTCGAAGTCATAATATTTACCATGCATGGCCATCTCATTGATGAGTTTTGTAAACCTATCAAAGGTATCAGTAAGTGACTCACCAGACTTGGATTCAAAGTACTCATACTGTTGTATAAGTAATGTCCTCATATTCTTCCTGACAGGCTTAGTTCCTTCACAGTGAACCTTAAGATTGTCCCATATATCCTTGGCAGTTTTACAAGAGAGAACATAGTTAGTGAGAACAGAATCAAGACTGTTGAATAATATGTTTCTCACTTTAGCATCTTTGAGAACATTCTCCTTGTCCTTATCTGACCATTCAGATTTTGGCTTCTCTGCTGTATGTTCTGGAACAACCACACCATCAACTGTTGCTTGTCCAACGACCTTTGTTGGAACAAAAGGTCCATCTCTGATTCTGTCAAGATAATCAGGATCTGTTGCTTCCAGATGATGCAACATCTTTACTTCCCATAGAGTATATTCGTTTCTCTTGAGCATAGGGATTTTAGTATTCCCATCCTTGTAACCAGACATGATTGCAGATCTTTATGATTACTCGAAATCAACCTGCTCTGATACCAATTGTTAACTCGAATAACTTGTAGAAGGGGGGGTTGAATACAAGTTATATAATCGTGTCTGATTTTTGCTTGATTATAAGAACAAGAATAAACGAATGAATCAAACTCTTGTTTGTATTAATAAGATCAAATACAAACTCTACCAAAGGTGTACAATACCTTTAGCAGCTGCTGACAATACAAATATTTCTCTGTTTGTTTCGAACTCTCGAATACAAACCTTATACAGAGCTACGCACACGAACTCACAACTTCGTCGCTCTTTATAATGATATTGAGAGAGTATTTATAATGCTACCTATCAACTAATAACAGAAAGATATAATCTATACATGACAATGTTCTGCCTTCTAGTCGATAGTTTCCATCAATAAAAAAACTCTTTCCTTCATAATATCTTCTTGCTTGTTCTTCAAACAACGATCCTATTTTATAGCACTTGCCAGTTTCTGTAGCATCCATAATGACATCATCAGTAGCATGACTGATATCAGGATCTGTACACTGCATCAGTATCTGATCAACCATCAGTATCGGACCGTCATCAGGATTTGCTCTCTGTTCCTAACATGTAGTCTCCGATACACTGTTCATTCCTGACTAAACTATACAGATAACTATTTTACACATAAAACCTATATACAGTGCTAAATCCTTTATAAGATCAGGATTACAAGAAGTATAATGTGTAAATTCTATTCTTAACATCACAACTTATGAATTATTCCTAACAATGAGCCTCTCACATACCAAGATGCTATGAACAGTCCAGACTCTAAGAGATGGCTTGAAGCCATGAAATCCGAGATGGATTCCATGTACGAAAACCAAGTTTGGAATTTGGTTGATCCACCTGAAGGGGTAAAACCCGTAGGGTGCAAGTGGGTTTTCAAGAAGAAAACTGACATGGATGGAAATGTTCAGACCTATAAAGCAAGACTGGTTGCGAAAGGATTCAAACAAATTCATGGTATTGACTATGATGAAACTTTCTCACCAGTTGCCATGGTCAAGTCCATACGGATTTTGCTTGCAATTGTAGCATTCCATGATTACGAAATCTGGCAAATGGATGTCAAAACAGCTTTCCTTAATGGGAGCCTTGAAGAGGATGTGTACATGACACAACCTGAAGGTTTTGTCGATCCAAGGAATGTTGGCAAGGTATGTAAATTACGTCGATCCATTTATGGATTGAAGCAAGCCTTTAGGAGATGGAATATCCGTTTTAATGAAACAGTCAAGGAGTATGGCTTTATTCAAAACGAGGATGAACCTTGTGTTTACAAGAAGGTTAGTGGGAGCCATGTGGCATTCATAGTACTGTATGTTGATGACATACTACTAATGGGGAATGACATACCTTCTTTAAAGGCTGTTAAGACTTGGTTAGGGAGCAACTTCTCTATGAAAGACTTAGGAGAGGCAACCTACATTCTAGGAATGAGGATCTATAGAGATAGATCTAGAAGGATGATCGGTCTAAGTCAGAGTACATACATTGATAAGGTTTTGCATCGTTTTGGTATGCAAAATGCTAAAAGGGGATTTGTCCCCGTGTCTCAAGGGATAACGATCTCTAAAGACCAGTGTCCAAAATCATTGGATGAAAAGGACCACATGAGTAAGGTTCCATATGCATCAGCAATTGGATCTATCATGTATACAATAGTATGTACTCGCCCAGATGTTTCGTATGCCTTGAGCATGACGAGCAGATACCAGTCTAATCTAGGTGAAGGTCACTGGACGGTAGTCAAGAATATTCTAAAGTACCTGAAAAGGACTAAAGATTCATTCTTGGTGTATGGAGGAGAGGAGAAACTGGTTGTAAAAGGTTACACCGATGCAAGTTTCCAAACAAACAGGGATGATACTGTATCATAGTCTGGTTTTGTGTTTTGTCTAAACGGAAGTGCTGTAAGCTGGAATAGTTCAAAGCAAGAAATAGTAGCTGATTCTACAATGGAGGCTGAGTACATTGCAGCTTGTGAAGCGGCTAAGGAGGCTGTTTGGATTCGAAAATTCATTACTGATTTGGAAGTGGTTCCATCGATTGCAGATCCCATTGATTTATACTACGATAATAATGGAGCTATTGCACAGGCTAAAGAGCCTAGATCGCACTCCCGATCCAAACATATACTCAGGAGATATCACCTCATTCGAGAAATTAATGAAAGGGGTGACATACACACATGTAAAGTGCACACAAATGATAACATTGCAGATCCACTGACCAAAGGCTTGTCGCAGCAAAAGCACGATGGTCACACTAGTTCCATGGGTATTAGATACATGGGTGATTGGCTCTAGTGCAAGTGGGAGATTGTTAGTGTAGGTGCCCTAGAGGCAATACATTATTTATTTTGATAAACCTTTATGTCATTTAATTATTCAGTAAATGTATTTATTATGACTTTAATGACTGCGATATATTTGTTAGCATAATAAATGTCCTTAGAATCATGATACACATTATATAGTTTAAAGTATACAACTTGAACTTGAGATTATAATGTATATCATATTCTTAAAGGTCCCTAGTCAATTATTATTATACAGGACAATAATAATACATAAATAGACTAGTATGTTGTTTGACAGATAACCACATCTCATTGGTTATAAGTATGGAGATACTAAAGTCAATACATAGGTACATGTAGAAGTACATGGTACTGGACGGACCCACAGTGAGATTCTTCATGTTTAATAAAGTCATAAGAATGAATCACAGTGGTAATGGTGTAATGATCCTTTGACTTGAGATCATTATATTTCTATACGAGGATTAATATACTTTGACAACACTAAAAGTTACCTTTGACCGGGTGATGATAAAAGTGGACATCGAGTATATCATGAATCGTATGAGAAATATGAATGATAGATAAAGGATTTAACCCTCCTATAATTAGGAGAGATATTATTGGCCTCTTGATTGAGTGAGACTATAAAATGCATGGCCGTGCTCAAATAATGATTTGTTTTTAATAGTCTACTCATGGATCAAGTAAACCCGGATTAAATGTTGAAGAGGATGACTAAAGACATGCCTCGAGTTTAATCTATAATATTTGGTTAAAGGGATTATATTACACGGAGACATTAATCACGAAAGGTTTTATCGAATCACGATTTAATTATTATTTAATTGGGTAGCAATGATGTATTACTAGATGCCGCTCATTGTTTATAATTTTATTGGAGAATAAAATTATTGTCAATTAAATAATAACCTATAGGGTCACACACATAGAACATTTAAAGGAAGAATTAATTTAAATTAAGAATTTAAATTAATTAATGATAAGTTAAATTTTATTATGTTAATTAAGTGAGACTTAATTAAGCTATAATAAAATGCAAATATATATGAGATATGATTTCTGATTTTTAATAATTGAGTATGACTTAATTATTATTTATTTGAATAATATGATTTTATTCTATTATTTAATAAATCAAATTTGGGCTAGGTTTTTGACTTGGGCTTTTTAGCTTCACACTATCATATATATATATAATGATAGCAGTGGAGGCAGAGAGTTTTTACGGGAAAAATCACACTGCATTAGCCGCAGGACCAAAAACCCTAAACCTAATCTCATCTTTTCATTGGAGGCTAGTACCTCACTTCCGGACAAGATCGTGAAACGTTCTTGAAGGTGTTCGTGTGGATACCGTAGAGGAGGTTTCGAAGAGGAATACTTAGTGATCGTGGGAAGCTTGCATCTCCATTATTCTACAATCATAAAGCTATAATAAGGTAAACATTCTTACTACCATGATTATCCGAATTATTATACATGGATCCGGCTTGGTTTCGATTTTATTTTTACTGTTTCCGCTGCGTGATTAGGATCGAAACCTACATGTGTAATACGGTGTACCGTGCTCCGTGACTGTGCTGCGCACCCACCTAACACGAGACACGGTCCACCGTATCATGCATAACACGGAAGACTCAGTTCCGTATCTACTTAATACGGAGGATGATTCTCCACATCATGCTAACACGGAGGACGATTCTCCGTATCTCGTCGGTATTTCGGACCATTTTTTTCAAAATCAGTATTTTGGGCAAAAACTTAGCAAAAATCGGCATTTTGGTAATTCTCTCATTGTAATTTTTTTTATAGTTTGTCTTTTGAAGAATTTTAATATCAATAATATTTATAAAATAATGTTACTACATTGAATTTTTAATTAATATTAATGAGCAAAACAAATGTTTGCTTTGTTATAAAACGGGATTCAGGGTTAAAATTATGATTACATTAGTTTAATTCCTTTTCCTATAATATTAATATAACTAATGACAATTTTTACAGAATTATTTAATTTAAATATCATGACCTGTATACTCAAAAATCAAAGAATAGTTAGATAAGTTTGAGTTGACATTCCATTACTTTTAAGTATGAGCTGTGTATATAAGTTTTTCTGTTTTTTTGCAATGGAGGTGATGATATTTAAATTAAATAATTTTGTGATAATTTTCAACATAGTTATATTTATATTAATAGATAATTTTTTATCTATTAATTGGAAAAAGAAAATTTTTGAAATTAAAAAAGATATATTTTTATTTTGACTATGAATCTCATTTTCTAACTGTAGAGGCAAAAATTTGATTTGGTAAAGAGAAAAGAAATTAATATTAATCAAAATTTCCATGTGGTAACTTAACTTCATAAATATTATTTCAATTTTAATTTCAATTCCCCAAGAGACAATCTACAATAAATTTATTTACAATCACATTCTACGTATAATTATTTTAAAGAATTTAATTTTTTAAAGTTTGAAGTTTACAAAATTTAAAGTACAATTATTTTATAATTTATAGATTCATTACAAATTAATTTTTGTAAAGAGAATGCCCAAAGTTATTTAACATTACAAGGCATTTCATTTGACACAATACACTCAATCTAATTGATTTAAAATTTAGAGAATCCAAGTCATGATTAATTTTAAATTTGCAAGTAAAACATCTACATACGTTATCTAATAATATAGACACCATAATTACATGAAATTAAAGGTATAAAAAAGCTTTTAGAAGATCAATAGTCTCTTTGCGTGCAAGCTGTAGAAGGAAACACATTTACTCCATTTGATGCTCCATCTTCTCGCATTCTCCAAGACAGAATATACACTGCTTTGCTCTTTCATTTTTAACTTTTGTATCTGAAATTTTAGACTATCAATATCTAATTCTCTAATCAAAATGCTTCAGAATCTTCGTTCAGATATTGTTGCCTTGATCTTTTCATTCCTCGTAGTAGATGTAGGAGATTTCAACAATTTTGTTAAGTGTCTTATGGGATGGGTTACTAAGCAAACTACTCCAAGAATCAAAGAAGTTCTTGAAAGGTTTAACTGGGATTATTTGTATCAGTTCCATAATCATCATATAGAGGTTACACGGGATCAGTTTGATGGTTTTATCACTTTTGCTGTTAGACATAATGTGGAGCAAGCTTTGTATTACAATTCCATTCGGTCCTTATTCTTGAATCAGAATGTTCCACATCATCTTTATGTTCTATCCTCTCTATCAGGTAACCATTTTCCTTCTTCTTTTTGCTTTGTCTTTTTTAAAGCAATAAACAGAACTTTTCATAGAGATGAGATTGTTCAAGAGATGCATGATATCCTTAATCAGACACATTTGAGATCTAGGATAATTGAACTTATTAAGTTTCTCGAAGAAATGTACTGTGTTTTGTTTGATAAGGATTATCTTTTGCCGATTTACAAGTTTTGCCCAAATGCAAAAAACAAACAACCAATCTATCAACTCGAAGGTCATCCTCTTGAAGATGAATTGTGGAACTCACTTTGCGATCAAACAGTTGAAAGTAGTATTTGCCATAAAAGTCAAGAAAATGGTAGACGTTTGGTAATGGCACATATGTGGAATAGCAATTGTGCTTATTGCAAAGTGCAGATCCTGTTGTTCAAAATTCTCCTTTCTGCTGTTGGTGATTGAACATTTTAATGTAACTCTGTATGCTAACTAATTGCTGTTTTGATGAATTTCTTAACATTTTGTTTTATGGATGCATGTTCTATTGACTCTAATACATTTACTCAATATCTCTTATTGTAGACATTGATGCATGTTTGGCTTAACTCTGTCAATATATGTTAAGTTTCTGTTAAATTATGTTGGATGTTGTTTTAATGTACAGAATGTTAAGTGATATATGCATAATACAGTAATGCGTATAGAAAGATTGCCTTAATTTATCAAATTCACCGCCACAATGTGTGTTGGGTTCCGAGGCATAAAACGCAGCGGAATAACGTAAATAAAACAATAAATTTCGAAACCCAAACCAGGATCCATGTATAATTCTAGACAGATTATGGAGAAAAACGAATCATACCTTTAAAACGTTGTTTCACGAACTCAACGGAGATGGATGTCCTAATTGCAATCACCACGCAGCCCTTAATACAAGATCCACGTCTCTAATTAGTCCACACGAGCGCCCGATTGTCTCTACAATCACCGGAGTCGGTACTAGCCGATTACTGCCCTTGATCACTCTCTCTCTCTCTCTAGCCTCTCTTGATGTAGAGCTGCTAGGGTTTTTTGCTAAAACGATTTATCCAAATTCTAACCCTAAAACAATACATCCTTATGTATTTATAGAGGAGAGATTGGGCTGAAAATCCTATTTCATTTTGGGCTTCTCATAAAACCAAAACTGATTGGGTTATTATAAAATTCAATATATGATCTAATTAATTAAGTCCAACTTAAATAATTAAATAACCAACTTCGAATTTATAATTATTTAATTTAAATTATGAATTTAAATTAAAATCCGTTTAGACGTTCTAAGTGTGTAACCCTTTAGGTTATTATTACGTTGGCAATAATTTTAATATCTAATTATAAAATTATAAACAATGAGCGGCATCTAGTAATACATCATAGCTACCCAAGTAATAATAATAATTGGTGATCCAATTAAACCTTTCGTGATATATGTTTCCGTGTAATATAATCCCTTTAACCAAATATTATAGATTAAACTCGAGGCATGTATTTAGTCATCCTCTTCAACATTTAATCCAGGTTTACTTGATCCATGAGTAGACTATTAAAACAAATCAATATTTGAGCATGGCCATGCATTTTCATAGTCTCACTCAATCAAGAGGCCAATAATATCTCTCCTAATTATAGGAGGGTTAAATCCTTTATCTATCATTCATATTTCTCATACTCTCATAACATACCCGATGTACACTTTTATCATCACCCGGTCAAAGGTAACTTTTAATGTAGTCAAAGTATATTAATCCTCGTATAGAAATATAATGATCTCAAGTCTAAGGATCATTACACCATTATCACTGTGAGTCTTTCTAATGACATTATCAACATGTAGAATCTCACCATGGGTTTGTCCAGTACCATGTACTCCTACATGTACCTATGTATTGACTTTAGTATCTCCATACTCATAACCAATGAGATGTGGTTATCTGTCAAACAACATGCTAGTCTATTTATGTATTACTATTGTCCTATATAATAATAACCGACTAGGGACCTTTTAAGAATATGATATATTATATAATCTCAAGTTCAAGTCATGTACTTAAACTATACAATGTGTATCATGATTCTAAGGACATTTATTATGCTAACAAATATATCACAGTAATTAAAGTCATAATAAATACGTTTATTTAATAATCAAATGACATAAAGGTTTATTCAAGAAACAATGTATTGCCTCTAGGGCACCTACTCTAACAATGTGGCCTGTTCCTGCTCCTGGTAACTGTGCTCTCTCTATTGACTAATTATCCTGGTGCATTTTAACATAAGAATGCAAACTGTAGTTTAGTCTTTTCCAAATTAAGCTATACAATACAACATTCAACAAGAGAGTACAATGGTACACAAATTAGGAATAGTACACAAACTTCTTTCTAAAACTTAAGAGAATATCTAAACATTAAGGTTCAGACAATATAGAATTCTTAAGTACTACCAATACATAATTGATAGATTAAGACTCATAACAGAAGACACTGATGAATGTTTGCCTTAAGTCCATCAATATATGTTAAGTTCCTGTTTAATGCTGTTTCATGTTGTTTTATGGTACTGAATGTTAAGTGATATATGCACAATACACTAATTATATTTATATCCATTTATCATATAGCCCAAAGTAACTATGGATTGATAGCTATCATTAAGAAAGGAAAAAACCTAACTCAATATATGGATTCTTCAGACTTTTAAAACATAGTTCCAGGTGGTGTATTTTTTGGGCTGTACACTTGAAGGTGTATACTTCTTCCTGTTTTTATGATGAATTTCATGGAATCTGAGAGTGTTTATTATAGTGCAAATGGCCAAATACGTATGGATAGAATGATCTTAATTTATCAAATTCCCCGCCACAATGTCAGCTGCACCTTCTCCTGGTACCTTTGTTTTATCCATTGATTAATGCTCCTGGTTCATTTTGGAATAAGGTTTCAGAGTGTAGTTTAATTTTTACCAAATTAAGCTATAGAACACAACATTCAACAACAGAGAACAATGGTAAATTATAGGAACATACGATAAAACAGATAAAGTTTGTACTTCAACAAGAGTACACAAATTAGGAATATTACACCAACCTCTTCCTAGACTTACGAAAATAACTACAAATTAAGGTTAATACAATGGTGGTGTTTGATAATTTATTTTTATGGTTGTATTTAATGTATGTTTGAGATTTCATAAGTTGCAAAAATAAGTTGGAAAATAAGTTGGAATGTTAGGAATTTCTAACATTGGCTTAAAATAAGTTGACTTATTCTGGAAATAAGTTCCCCCAAACACCCCCAATATAGAATTCTTAATTAGTACCAATGCATATTGTTAGATTAAAATGCATAGCAGAACTATATATTGCGTGTGAAATCCACAAGTCCAGCGCTCATTTTTGCCCGTTGTTCCTCCACTTCACCAACCTTTGTCAATCAGTTATTTAGCTTTTGTGTCCAATGTGATTCAAATTTCTTGAATCCTGTTAACATCTCTTCCACAAGCAGTTGAGACTGTTTCACATGCCCAACAAGAGATGCTTGGGTATCTTCTTCAAATCTGCGCTCTCTTCCTAAATAAGAATTGTCAACCTGAACTTCTTGCTATGAAGATTGGCCAGTCGATACATTCTGGTTTCCTGTCACCACCTCTGTTATGTTCCTACATTTTAAAACCATACCAACATTGTTATAATTTAGAAAATAAAAGCATGAGGATAATCTTTTGACATAGATATGTACATGTATTTTTCCTCGATTCCAATGCTTCGAGCAAATAGTTCTGTTTGCCTATCCTCCATGCTCTTGAAAAACAAACCGAAATCTTCATTTTCTAAACGAATATCTTCGTTTAAATCTGCAGAAGTCAGATTAATGTTATTCAAGTCATTCACCAACAATGACTTGATGTTTGAGTACCTTCTCCTTTTTGCTGATCTTGATGAACTCATTTTTTTGATACTAAGTAACAAGCAAACCTTATACATCAATTTAAGAGTGTTCCAGTTTGAATTTATAGACATTTGATTAACTAGCAAAGTTAATGGTTGGTTTTTTAACTTCCACGTTCTATGACATGTTCTACACTAAACCATTATGAATTCCTTTGATCTTGGCGTATATATATGTTTTATGGTTAGTTTTTTAAACCAACAGAGATATTGGTTGGTTTTATTACTTCCACGTTTAAATTTAACTGCTTATCAATTTTTTTTAATTAGGCATCTTTATTATTTTTGTGAGTGTTCTTCTAAACTTAAAACACTTATACATCTTACTTGATATTATTTCTGAAATATATACTTTTATTTTGAAAGTTTTAATGTAATTTATTTAATATTTTTTAAAAAAATTAACAAGCGACCTGTTAACTAAAGTAAAAAATTTTAATGTGAAATTTGAAATATGAATTTTGTCTTATAATGAAATTACAGCTTAAATTGATACTTATTTTGAGATAGATACACCCGTCTCCAAATTTACTAAGTTAACAGTTTAAAAATTGTGAAAAAATATTATATTTAGATTGTGATTGTAAATAAAGTTATTGTATTTTTTATGAAAATAATAATAATATTTATGAAATTATATTACTATATTGAAATTTTAATTAATATTTCATGAAAATTTCACATTTTACCTTTGTATAGTTAGTAAATGAGATTCACAGTTAAAATCATGATTTTACTGGTATAAATCATTTTCCTATAAAATAAGGGAATTGATAAATAAGCTGCACAATTTACTATTTAAGCTCCAATTGATTTTTTCATACATGCAAATTACATTGTTATCCATAACATGGATGAAGAACTAAATTAAGGTTATGGGTAAATATGGAAGAAAAATTTGAATTGGAGATTAAATAGTAAAGTTTGTGTGACGCCCCCAAATCCGCCCTATCCGGGGACCCGGGTCGTCACATCAGGTCTCAGCATCCTGCAACACACGTTAGTTCGCTAATAATAAAATCTTTATTACAACGGAGCGGAACAGTCCTACTCCACAGATCCAAGATCGGTCTCACACTTTATTACAATACGATTATTACAATTCTGAATAATAGATTACACAAGTTCACAAGGTAGAAAGGATAGCAGGTTCCAACTTGATGGTTTAATCCCGATCTCCATAGCCCGGAGCTTTCTTCTTCCCTTTGTTTCTCTGACTGGACGTCTCGCCTTTCTCCATCTTGACAGCTGAACAAATGTTGTAAAGCAAGAGTGAGCAACTATGGTGCTCAGCAAATTCTCTCTTTGCTCGGTACATAAATATAGTATTATATATACCGAAAGAAATACTCGAATTTAAGAAACAATTAAGAAAATCAAAACTCTGAAAAATTGACTCAAGGCTCGTCTCGAAAGTAGAATACTCGAAATGACTCTTTTTATGAAACTCTGATGACTCATGATAAAAGAATAACTGGTCTTCCATCCTTTCGGTATCTCGGCGGGGCGATCAACTATCCGACCGGGAATACCGTCCTCCAATGACACCGCACTTCGCCCGATCACGGCTACAATACGATATCAATGAATATAATATATAGTATGAATGTTAGCATCATAGTGGGTGATTGTATCAACCCTGGCATCATAGTGCCTAAAATATTCTTGTGTCCATATAAAGGTACACAAGTCTCTCTTTCTCTAAAATGGGCCTCTTTCCCAAAATTGACCAGTAGAATACAGAATTCCCGAATATTTAATGAACTGACATTTGAGATAAACTTCACAAGAAAATATTTAATTGATCTGGAGGACCGCTAGTTTTACTCAATGTACCACCAATCCGAACAATGGACTGATGTAAATTCTCAATAAACATATTTTAATTGGTTGACACGAACAAAGTACCAACCCTTGACAAGAAAGGCAACTATCTCGAAATAATGAGAATAGTCTTAAAATGAAATATAATGAGTCGTACTAAACAAATAGTACCACTCGAATGATTATAATACTCAAAATTGATGAACGCTAAATAGAATATTTTTCACTTGATCAATGAGTAAAACTCTAACGATTTAAATAGTATACTCCTATCGGTTGATTCGGACAATGAACCAACTAAAAGATAATCAATAAATATTGTTGAATTTGTACAAAAAATTCAAACAGAAAGAATGAATTTAACTATCTCGAACGAATGAGATTAGTTCCACTGAATCAAAATAATAGTCGTCTTGAATTAATGAGATCGACCTGATATCAACGAATTGGACTCTACGCTTATAGGGAGTATACTTCGCAAGTAAACTAAATTAACAGTATCATAACATTTAACGAGAAATAATGCTCAAAATAAAATTATTGCATCATAAAGAGCAGCAAATAAATCTCATAATTAATAGCTCGAAAATAATCAATAAAGGAAATAATACGAACAGAAATACAAAGTTTCCGAGAGTTAGGGTAGGAATGAACTTGCCTCTGTCTCGACGCTACAAGTACCGAATAATTAAAAGTGTTACCCGCGAGCGAAAATCTCAATTCACAGAACGAATCTCTATAATAATTTATCAAAATGATTTTAGTACTCGGGTAAAGATTTAGTCACATAATGTCAAAATAACTTGGTAATCATGCTCTTGATAATCAAATAATTCTCGAACAAATAATTGGGAATATTCTCGTAAGTTTAAAATCTCATTAATGCCTTATTCGCAAAGTATAATAAATTAAATGGAGGCTCTAATTGATTTTCCTATTAATTTTAATAAATCGGGTTTAGGGTATCGCGATGTCCGAAATAAGATTAAATGTGCAAGCCTCGCTTTAATTAATCGTAGGGAAAATTTCTCAATTTAAAGGTCTCTAATTATTCTTAATAAATAATACTAATTGATTTATTTAACACACATCTCGAATAATAAAAAGTTTATACAAGACCGCCAATAATTATCTATCTCTCTCATTTTATAACCAAATTCTCAATTTAAATAATTTATTTAATTCGTGACTTTAATCTAAAATTGCTCGTATTCAAGTCTCTATGGTTTACACAAAAGATCACTAATTAGTCCTTGTTTGCACTAAATCACGCAAGCGTACATGGTCACAAGTAATATATGAATAAGTCAAGTTCGTTCCCACAGAGATCTGGTAATGGTTTTAATTCAGTAGATGTACCTATGCAACAATGTATGATTATTATTCACTGCTAAGACAATTAACAAATTTGGGTTTAATAAACTAAATTAACTAAGAATTAAATTAACAAGCTAAGAATTAACTAACTAATGAGAATTGGAATCGAATTACTTCTGCAAGAGGAAACATGGAATCCTAACTTCCTTAAATACTTTGCTTAGATCTGACTCCTTTAATCACTATATGCAATGGTTATGATATCTGATTAGACAACACGAAACAAGTACACGCTACCTCTCAGTATACGTATACCAAACTATCCATACATCCACAAAAGAGATAGAAGATGAATAGACACCACTTATGCTTAGACCCTATATGTCTATAGAATTTGAAAACATAACGGTTGAAGAGCAAGTTATCCATAATGATCACATAGGGCAATATAAGTATTCTCATCTCATACTACAAATCATGTTGATAAACAATCATGAACCTATGCTAGCATGACAAGTTCTAAATCTCAAGATCCACTTTCACTTCACAAGAGATTAACAAATTAGATGTTAGCTACGCATCTAACAATTAAGCGTAACCATACGAGGATATCAAATATACATCACACACAGATCTTTAAAGCATCAAGATACTAAACTCCATAAATAAATCCGTTAGAATCCCATGACAACGATTAGCTCATAATTGAACCTCTCGTCATCATGGGATCTGATGAAACCATGATAAAAACAAAGTATGAAAAGATACAAATAAACCTAAGTAATTGATATATAATCGTGATACAAATTACAATGGTAGGATGTGTTTAAATAGGCTCTAGAAGTCTTGCCCAGCAAGGAAACTACCAAATCAGAATTAAAATAGAATACGTTTCCTAAACTGATTTTGTTTTAAAGGAAAATTCGTAACTGACTTTTCTTCATTATTTCTGGGTCGTTCCAGTTGTGTTTGTGTTATAGGCTAATAGTAAGAATAAGTTGTTGACTAAAGTCAACAAAAGTTAAATGTTAGTTGTTGAATGGTTTTAGCGGGAAAATCTGTTATGCAGAGAATTGTATAAAAACATGAGCTGTATCATTGTGACATTCAGTTAGAAAATGAATCAAAATTCTGTTTCTTCTCATCTCCATTTCTATCTCTGTTTTCTCATCTCCTTCTTTAATCTCTCTTGATCTCTCTTATCTCTCTCGATCTCTCTAGTTATACATACATTTCTATAAAGGTTACTTAACCTTTATCATTGTTATCAGAGCAGTTGTTTCCTGTGAATACTTGTACGCTGGCTAGAACACGAAAAACAACAGTCATGGATGAACTATCAAAGCTATGGATAAGAAGCTTGAAGCTTACAACCAGAAACAAGAAGCTCAGAATAAGAAGGTGGATGATGTTCTGGTCCGTTTGATGCAGTCGATTGACGAGATTAAGTCTCAATTGAAGGGGGCAAGCATGTCTACGATGAACAATGACGACGATATCAACCGGAATCGTACTTATCAGATTCTTGTGACTGAGACAGGTATATGTTAGGAATAATTCATAAGTTGTGATGTTAAGAATAGAATTTACACATTATACTTCTTGTGATCCTGATCTTATAAAGGATTTAGCACTGTATTTAGTTTTTATGTGTAAGACAGTTATCTGTATAGTTTAGTTAGGAATGAACAGTGTATCGGAGACTACATGTCAGGAATAGAGAGCAAATCCTGATGATGGTCCAATACTGATGGTTGATCAGATATTGATGCAGTGTATACAGATCCTGATATCAGTCGTGTTACTGATGATGTCATTATGGATGCTACAGAAACTGGCAAGTGCTATAAAATAGGATCGTTGTTTGAAGAACAAGCAAGAAGATATTATGAAGGAAAGAGTTTTCTATTGAAGGAAACTATCGACTAGAAGGCAGAACATTGTCATGTATAGATTATATCTTTCTGTTATTAGTTGATAGGTAGCATTATAAATACTCTCTCAATATCATTGTAAAGAGCGACGAAGTTGTGAGTTCGTGTGCGTAGCTCTGTATAAGGTTTGTATTCGAGAGTACGAAACAAACAGAGAGATATTTGTATTGTCAGCAGCTGCTAAAGGTATTGTACACCTTTGGTAGAGTGTGTATTTGATCTTATTAATACAAACAAGAGTTTGATTCATTCGTTTATTCTTGTTCTTATAATCAAGCAAAAATCAGACACGATTATATAACTTGTATTTAACCCCCCCCCCTTCTACAAGTTATTCGAGTTAACAATTGGTATCAGAGCAGGTTGATTTCGAATAATCATAAAGATCTGCAATCATGTCTGGTTACAAGGATGGGAATACTAAGATTCCTATGCTCAAGAAAAACGAATATACTCTATGGGAAGTAAAGATGTTGCATCATCTGGAAGCAACAGATCCTGATTATCTTGACAGAATCAAAGATGGACCTTTTGTTCCAACAAAGGTCGTTGGACAAGCAACTGTTGATGGTGAGGTTGTTCCAGAACATATAGCAGAGAAGCCAAAATCTGAATGGTCAGATAAGGACAAGGAGAATGTTCTCAAATATGCTAAAGTGAGAAACATATTATTCAACAGTCTTGATTCTGTTCTCACTAGAAACATATTATTCAACAGTCTTGATTCTGTTCTCACTAACTATGTTCTCTCTTGTAAAACTGCTAAGGATATATGGGACAATCTTAAGGTTCACTGTGAAGGAACTAAGCCTGTCAGGAAGAATATGAGGACATTACTTATACAACAGTATGAGTACTTTGAATCCAAGTCTGGTGAGTCACTTACTGATACCTTTGATAGGTTTACAAAACTCATCAATGAGATGGCCATGCATGGTAAATATTATGACTTGGAGGATATGAATACAAAGTTCATGAAAGCTTTGCCTGATTTCTACAATGAGAAGATATCTGCAATTGAGGAAGCTAATGATCTGGATGAGATTTCATTAGAGGCAGTATATGGAAAATTGAAAGCTTATGAACTTGACAAGCAGCAGAAAAAGAGCAGGAGTGAAGGAAAGATGAAGACTATTGCACTTACTGCTCAATCTGAAGTAAAGAAGCTTCCTGAAGAACAGCATGAAGAGATTGCTGTAAAGAATTCAAGGAAGAAGAAAAGCAAAGAAAGTTCTGAGTCAGAGACTACTGATATGGACTCTGACAACAATGATTCTGAATCTGAGATGCAAGAACTCTTTGCTATGTTTGCTAAAGCTTTCAAGAAAGGAAGATTCAACAGGAGAAGATTTAGCAAAGGACCTTTTCAAAAGAAGGAGGAGAAGAAGAGTGACAAGAGCAAAAGTACAATTGTCAAGCTTGATAAGGCCAAGATCAAGTGCTTTAACTGCAGCGAGCTTGGACACTTTGCTAGTGAGTGTAAGAAGCCTAGGAATTCAGGAAAGGGTAATGCACTTATGGTCACACAGAAAGATTGGGCTGATTCCAGTGACTCTGAAGATGAATTGGATTATGAAAACATTGCATTGATGGCCAATAGTTCAGACAAACCTGGATCTCCAAAGAAAACTTCTCCATCCTCTGTTAAGGTATCACTTCACTCTCTTGATTCATTTGATAGCTTAAATTCTGATGAAATTAGATCTATCCATGCTGAGTTTAAGAATCTTATGACTAATTTTAGAATTCTTACTTGTGAAAGAGATGAACTTAAGGTTAAGAATGATAAATTAGTTGATAGAAACAATTTTCTTGAATCTGAATTAATTCAAATGGAAGAATACAAGTTGAGTTCTGATAAAGCTAAGCATGATTATAGTGTAATTCTTGAGGCTTATGACTATGTCAGAAAAGAACTAGAAGAAGAGAGAGATGTGATTAAGACCATTAACAATTCCAGTAAGAAGACAATAGAAATCTTTGAGAGTGGAATTCGTGGTAAGGTTAATGGTTTAGGTTTTGATAAGGTTAGACAAGAAGAAAAAGTAGCTATTGTCAATGATGATAGTAAGGTAGAAGCTAACACATCTAAATCTGAAGGTAAGAAAATTGTTTCTGAACCTAATCATGTTAAATTTGTTGATTCAAAAGGTACCCCTGTTGTACACAAGAGAATTAACAATAGTTATTCAGATGAGAAAGTGTTAGAGAAACCTAAGAATGTAAACATAGAGTTTCTGTCTAAGTCTCAGTTGAAACAGAGATTAGATGGTCTTTCAGAGTCTAGCAAGATCAAGAGAAATAGGAATGGAAAAGAAGGTATTAACAAAGAGAATAATTACAAGAATGTACCTGATGCACCTAGGAAAAAATGCTATAAGTGTGGAAATCATAATCATTTGGCCCTAGACTGCAATCAAAAACCTTCTTGGAAAACTGAGTCCAGATTCCCCAAGACTCAGAAAATTCAATACCAACCACAAAAAGCTTGTTATCATTGTGGTAGTTTACTTCATTCCATTTACATGTGTAGAGAATATCATGAACTGTATTATGACTATTATTCTTTGAAATCTGAAACTCCTAGTCACAAACAGTTTGTGAGATCAGAGTCTAAAGTTGACTCTGCAACAGGTAAAATAAATGCAAAATCTTCAAAATCTGTTGTCTCTAAATCTAGTAAGAAAGGATCCAATCAAAGTTGGGTCCTAAAAAATTCTAACTAGTTACTTTTTGTTTGCAGGGCACAGGAAAGAAGCATTCAATTATCTTGGACAGTGGATGCTCTGGACATATGACTGGAAAGAAGTCCCTGCTTACAAAGTTTGAGAGGAAAGCTGGCCCAGTAATATCTTTTGGAGATGGCAACAAAGGAGAAACTCTGGGATATGGCTCAATTATTTTGGGGAATGTCATCATAGAAAATGTAGCACTGGTTGAAGGCTTGAAACATACTCTTTTAAGCATAAGTCAACTGGGTGATAAAGGTTACAAATCAATCTTTGACAGAGAAGGATGCAAAGTCTTGAATATGCAGAATGGAGACATTGTTCTAACTGGTCAAAGACATGGTAACATATATGAAGCCAGCTTAAGTGATACATCTAAAGGAATTGTTAGATGTCTCTACAGCAAAGCAACAAATGATGAAAGCTGGAATTGGCACAAGAAGCTCTCACATCTTAATTTCAAGAAGCTTAATCAACTTGTTAAACACAATTTGGTGAGAGGCCTACCTCAGGCGAATTTTGTGCAAGATGGACTTTGTGATGCATGTCAGCTTGGAAAGCAAAGAAGAACCACTTTCAAGAGCAAGACTGAAAATTCAATTACTGAACCATTTCACATGCTACATCTTGATCTGTTTGGTCCAGTAAACATTATGTCTATCAGCAAGAAAAGATATGCTCTAGTTATGGTAGATGATTTCACAAGGTTCACATGGGTGTTCTTTCTACACAAGAAGGATGAAGCTCCTCAGCAAATCATTGAACTCATCAAGAATATTCATAATAACTCTGAGTACAAAGTCAAAGTACTTAGGAGTGACAATGGTACAGAATTCAAGAATTCTACAATGGAGGGGTTTTGTGCAGACAATGGAATCACTCAACAGTTTTCTGCACTTGGTACACCTCAACAAAATGGTGTAGTGGAAAGAAAGAACAGGACTCTCATAGAGGCAGCAAGAACCATGCTTGCAGATGCAAAACTTCCAACCTACTTTTGGGCAGAAGCTATTAACACTGCATGTTTCACTCAGAACTGTACCTTGGTAAATAGTCATGGAAAAACTCCCTATGAGATGATCAAAGGAAAGAAACCAAGTGTGAAATATTTTCACATCTTTGGATGCAAATGCTATGTCCTAAAAGTTCATCCAGAACAACTTGGAAAATTTGAAGCCAAATCGGATGAAGCAATTTTTCTAGGATATTCAGCATCTAAGGCCTTCAAAGTTTATAATCTCAGAACTCACATTGTTATGGAATCAATTCATGTTGCATTTGATGATAAGAAGTTTGGAATTTTGCAAACTGATGAAAGCCATGACAAATTGGAATTTGAAAATCTGAAGAATTCTGAGATACTCTCAAGTGATGATGAAGGTTCTCCAGAAGAAATTTCTATTGCTTCTCAAAGGAATGCTACTGTTGAGGGGGAGCAAATAAATCAGAGAGAACACAGTGATCATCAGGAGCAGACTAGTCTTTCAGAATCTATTTCATCAGGAATTGATGTTTCAGAGTCTACTCCATCAGGAACTGACCTTTCAGAGTCTACTGAGGAAAGATCAGTAACTAGCAGCAATATGGAATCTACTGATTCTATTGATCAAAGGAGAGTTTTTGAAGGTAGAGAGAATTCTTCTATAAGAGATACCACTAACTTAGGGGGAGAGACTAGCAGAGTTGATTTACCACCTGTTAGAAAATGGACAAAGGATCATACTGAAGATTTGATAATTGGTGATCCAAATAGTGGTGTTCGAACTAGAAGATCAATTCAAAATGAATGCTTGTATAGTTGCTTTCTCTCAAAGAATGAACCTAAGAAGGTTGAAGAAGCCTTACAGGATCCTGATTGGGTAATTGCAATGCAGGAGGAGTTAAATAAGTTTGAGAGAAACAAAGTTTGGAAACTGGTACCAAGACCTAAAGATAGATCTATTGTTGGTGCAAGATGGGTTTTCAGAAACAAGCTAGATGAATCTGGTATGATTGTAAGAAACAAAGCAAGACTGGTGGCCAAAGGTTATTCTCAGGAAGAAGGCATTGATTATGATGAGACCTTTGCACCTGTAGCAAGATTGGAAGCAATCAGAATGTTTCTTGCATTTGCAGCTCATTCAAAATTCAAGGTATACCAGATGGATGTAAAGAGTGCTTTTTTAAATGGCAAACTTGATGAAGAAGTGTATGTAGAACAGCCACCTGGATTTGTTGATCAAAAGTTTCCAAATCATGTCTACAATCTTGACAAGGCACTCTATGGACTAAAGCAGGCACCAAGAGCATGGTATGAGACTTTGTCTAAATTTCTTCTTGAAAATGGCTTCACAAGAGGTACAATTGACAAAACTCTATTCTTTAGAAAGATAAAAGGTGAATTGCTTTTAGTTCAAGTTTATGTTGATGATATTATTTTTGGTTCTACTAATGAAAAGTTGTGTGCTAAGTTTAGCAAACTTATGCAGTCTAAGTATCAGATGAGCATGATGGGTGAACTAAATTATTTCTTAGGCTTGCAGGTCAAACAGACTGAGACTGGTATTTTCATTAATCAGTCAAAGTATATCAAAGATCTTTTAAGAAGGTTTGACTTTCAAGACTGTGCAGTTGCAAAAACACCCATGGCAACAGCCACTAAACTAGACTCTGATCCTAAGGGGAAGAGTGTGGATAATACTAGTTATAGAGGCATGATAGGCTCATTGTTATATCTAACTGCAAGTAGGCCAGATATAATGTTTTCTACCTATTTATGTGCTAGATTCCAAAGTGATCCTAAGGAATCTCATTTAATTGCTGTGAAGAGAATTTTTAGATATCTCAAAGGAACTCCAAATCTTGGTTTGTGGTATCCTAGAGAATCTGATTTCTTTCTAATTGGCTATTCAGACTCTGATTTTGCAGGGTGTAAGATAGACAGGAAAAGCACTACAGGTACATGTCAATTTTTGGGAAATAGATTGATTTCTTGGGCAAGCAAGAAGCAACAATCTGTTTCAACCTCAACTGGAGAAGCTGAGTACATAGCAGCAGGCAGTTGTTGTGCACAGCTCCTTTGGATAAGAAATCAGTTGCTGGATTATGGTATGACACTTAGTAATATTCCTATGTTTTGTGATAATACTAGTGCTATTAAAATTGCAGAAAATCCAGTTCAACATTCAAGGACTAAGCACATTGATGTCAGGTATCATTTTATTAGAGAACATATTGAGAATGGTACTGTGGAACTTCATTTTGTTCCTACTGACAAACAGCTTGCAGATATTCTAACTAAACCACTTGATGAGACTACATTCAGTAGACTAGTAAGTGAGTTAGGAATGTTAAATTTTTAGATCTTTAACATCTGCAAAAGTAGCAAGGTATGTTGTTCTTAGCTTATAGACTTGATATTCCTATCAGGATCTATATTTGATTGTTAAATGCTTGAGCTATAACACATTGCCTTGATAAATTTTAGTATGATAGACTTGTTAATAATCATCAGGATTAGATTTGTCATCAGGATGCTGACGTCATCAGTATTGTGACAGTATCAGGATTATGAAAATTGCTTCAGATCCTGACGTTTACTTATTGTAGTAATCTGATTCTGTGATGTGTTAAGTCTATGCTAGCAAGTTTTGATATTTGCATACTGATAATTTATACATCATTCAGAAATCAAAAGACAAGCAGATAACAAGAAATTGTATTTTCATTAATAAAAATCATTACATGGAAATGAAATACAACATCTTTTTGTCTAAATTTCTACTCTATACTTGTCTTTGATATGAACTCTGAGAAACAGGACAAGGAGCATCTCAAGAAATCCATCAGGGGATGAAAGCCTCGTTTGCTCTTGGATTCCTTGTCTGGGCGACTTGAATGAGAGCAACTAACTTAAATGAATAGCATCTCCATCAAGATCAACCTCAGACTCTCGGCCAAATTCTTCATCCTCAAGTTTTGAGGAGGTTAGGGGAAGATTGTATCCAACAGATGGATGTTCTAAGAGAAACCTTTGGATATTATCGAAAACCAATCCATTCATGATTAGTTCGATGAGAAGAGTCGTTTGTTCAAAGAGATGATCAAGAACAGGATGTTCATCGACCAAGAAAAATCTTAAAAATGGGTTTGAAGGGATTTTTGGTTTGAGAAGCATTGTTGAGAAGAAAAGAAATTGAAAGGTTATGGAGAATGGCACAAGGCGTTTGGTTCTTTTAAAGGAAGACGTGAGAAGCTGAGCAGTCACTTGGAAGTCTTAATGAAGTCAAATGCTAATTATTGCATGAGACTGTATTTCTTGTTCAAGAAATATTGAAAATATCTAACCAATTGATTTTCTGTTCAGATTAATTGTTTATTTTCTTTTTCAGATAAAAGAAAGATGCCACGTGGAAAACTCCATATTAAGTCTCTGATGATATTGATCAGGATTTCATGAGTGATCATCAGGATTTGAAAATTATATTTTTAAATCAAATTGCATTTTGTGATTATTTTGATGAGAGGTCATCAGGAAAAGGAAGCTGATCAGTATTACTTATTTATACCCTGATTTATTTCATGAAAATCAATTTTGGATTTTATTTTCCAAAAATCATGGGTAACCGCATTTTTCAGGGACTGACACCTGTCAATTTACGTGTCAACGTGGGATAGTGGTCTGAAAGATTTGTGAAATATATTTGTTTTGAAACTCTAATTATGTAATTGCTTTCTCTAATCTTACATTCTCTAAAGCAAAAATCACTCTTGAGTTTTCAAAATCACTAATCCATTTCAAGAATTTTTTTTCAAGTTTCTTTTCAGATCAAGAATGGCAGCTCAGAGAAGATTACCTAAATCAGTAGCCTTCAAGTTTGGTGACTTTGATTTTATGACAAACAATCATGTTGCAGCTATCACCAACAAGGAAGGAGTGTCATCTGATTTTCATCCAATCATGGACTTTCTGGCGTATGGACCATTAAGTTATGCATTGACAGCATCTCCACAGATTAATCAAGTAGCTGTTTCACAAGCTTGGGAGAATGCTGAAGTAATTGATTCTACTCAGAGTCAATCAGGTAAGATTGTTCTACATTTAGGACAAGATTCATTTGACATTACTGAATCTGTTGTTAGTTCAGTACTTTGCTTACCTGTTACTGATAGTTATGAGAATGTACCATCTGATGATAATATAAGAACTATGTTGTCTGAATTAGGTTATAGTGGACCTCTAGATAACATGAGCCAGTTGAATAGGTCTTTTCTAAGAAAGGAATGGTCTTTTTACTTTGATCAAATCGCTAAATGTTTTACTGGCAAATGTAGTTCTTTTCAACAAATTACTTCTGTTACATCTCATATTGCTTATAGTTTGCTTTATGACAGAGTAATTAACATTGGTCATATTATCTTAAGTCAGATGAGTATTAAACTTGGGTTAAGAGATCAAAACAGGAAAATGGTTTATTATCATAGATTTATGCAATTGTTTATTAACCATTTCATTCCTGATGTTGAAGCTAGATTTGGTAGGGAACATTGTGTTTCTTCTTATGAACAGCAAAAGAGAATTTTCTCTGATATTACAAAGAAGGACAATGAAAAGAATCTAGATGAAATACCTGCAATTCATTATCCACATCATTTTCAGGTAATTCTTAAAACTCATCTTCCTACTCTCTACAATTCTTCTTTCTTTTGTGGTGAAATGGCTCAGGAATCTCAATTGGAGGAGAACCCACCTGTGTCTACCCAAGTAGCCTAAAACATCATAGTCTCTGAAACAATTCAAGAACCAAATTTTGATCCACAGCCTATTGTTTCAAAGAAACCAACCTCTGGTGTTTCTCAAAAGACATCAGTTGTAAGGAAGAGAAGATTTGTTGTGTCAAGTAGTAGTAGTAATTCTAGTGAAGATGATGATGATTTAACTCTTGCAGAAAGAGCAGAATTGAAGGCTGCAATTCAACTTTCTGTGTTAGTACAAAGAGATGAAAAACCTAGTCACAGCCAGGCTGCAGTCTCACAAAAGGCTGTAGTTCTTAAAAAGGGAAAACAGTTACTGGATACTGTCTCTCAAAAGACTGTGTCTATTGAACAAAGATCTCATCCCAAGATCACTTCTGTGTCTACACCTCTTGAGTCTTCTCAGGATAAATCTTTTGCTCACTATATCAGGAGAACAAGGAGAAAGATTCAATTGTCACCTACACACACAGAGTCTAGTCCAACTAATATCATGCAGGTTTCTACAAATCAAGCTACATCTATGTCAGTATTTGACAAGAGAGATCTGGATATTGATTCTTCATGGGAAACTACATTATCATACAGACTGGCTATGGGACTAATTTCTCTCAAAGTGAAGTTGTCAAGGCCTGTTCTAGAATTTTTGGTTGAAAGAGTACCAAAACTTTTATTTCCAGATGAATATGGACTTCTACATCAAAGACTTGACTTAATGAAGATGTATTTCTATGTATCTGTCAGAAGACAATTAGTCAAGAAATTTGGACTCTCGAAGCATGTTGCACTTCAATCACTTCATGCATATTTATTTGACAAGGATGTAATTATTGAAGATGCTTCAGCTCAAGGTGAACAACTAGAGGAAGTAGATAGAGGGAAGCAGTCAACAGAAGATACTATTGCACCAGTGGTGAGTAGTAGGAAAGATCAGATCACGGTCACTGCAACACAAGAACCATCTAGTCAGAGGAAGGATGACTCAGGAGCTGTGATAGCTGATGTTGAAAGGTCTTCTGTGATGACTGAGAATGCAAGTGAGATACCCTATGATATGGGAGGAATGACTTTGGTTGATTTTTCTGAAGATCAAACAAATTTTGTTCAGTCAGAGTCTATCCACCTTGAGGGTGTGTCTCAGCAAACAACACTTAAAGACGGTGATGTACTAACTATGATGTCTAATGAAGTATTACTGAAGACATCAGAGTCTAGTAAAGAACCTGAAAGTGGTATACTGGAGCCTGTAGTTTCTGAAAGGAAAGAAGATGATTGTATGGGTTCAGAGACTATAGCAGCTCACTACTTGGAGAAAACCTCAAGCCACATGCCATATGAGGAACCCTCTCTCCATGTGAGTTCAGGTATAAAAACTCCTTCTAAACTCTATTTTTCTGTAGGTCATGAGAGCACTTATCCAAATTTGAGTGATACACTTGAAAAGATGGATATTGATCCACAATTTGAGCGGCTGGCTCCTGACCAGGCAAAAGGTGAGGTAGAAAGAGTGTTGTTGACTTTAGTAAGTCAAAGTGAGAATGAGAGTATGGATGATCAACTCCATAGTGAGGGAGAGAAAATTAGGAAACCATCATTTGATTTCTGGGATCAGGTTTTTCCTGAATCTTGGTCTGAAAATTTGGGTATGGATGCTGGTACTTATTCATTCATCAAAATGTATCAGAAGAATGACCTAGCACATCACAATGCAAAGCCAGAAGTTAAAGCTCAGAAGCAAAAGGAGAGGCTTGCAGAAATCATTAACAGGAGAGGTGCCAGGATAAAGCAATCTCTTGATACATATGTACCAGATGAAGATCCTAATGATCCTAGTGTTCCTTTGTATGTACTTCCAATATCAGCTAGAATTGAGACATCAACAGTCTCTGATCACTCTAAGGAGGAGTCAGGATTTGAAGATGTTAGTACACAGAATACTGGTGAAGGAGATGATGATCACGTTTCAGTTCCAGAACAGAAAGATGAAGACGTTGATACTTCTAATCAGGTTTTATTACTTGAATATCATACAACTCAAGCAACTTCTTCTACAAGACTTGAAGATAAAGTTCTTTCTGATTCTGATACTGAAGATACTAGAAGCACTTCCAATATTGAAGTTCATTCTGATGTTTTGAAAGATATTCAGAATTCTCAAATTGCTATTCAAACAAGACTTCAATCACTTGAAGATAACCAAGTCACAATTATGGAAAATCAAGCAGTTCTTATGAATCTCATTTGTTCTGTTTCTGAATCTCTTGGAATTAATGTTGCTGATGTCAAAAAGGGGGAGATAAAGATAAAGACAATTCAAAGAAGACAACAACAACACTACCAGACTGAAGAAGATAAAGATAAAGCTGGGGGAGATAAAGATCAGACAAATGGTAGTAAAAAGAAGAACCAGGAGTGACAGTGGTGAATCTCAGCTAGGAAGTGGTAAGGAAGAGCAGCATTAATAGTTAAAATTCTTTCTTCTAAGTACTGGATAAATGTCTACATCTGAGAAGGAGGTACTTAACTTCATAATTCTACATTCATAAATTCTATTCTGGTTGTATTGTTATATGTTTTGACATCCACAACTTAGATTTATGCTTCAGTTTGTAAAGCATAAATAGGGGGAGATTGTTAGGAATAATTCATAAGTTGTGATGTTAAGAATAGAATTTACACATTATACTTCTTGTGATCCTGATCTTATAAAGGATTTAGCACTGTATTTAGTTTTTATGTGTAAGACAGTTATCTGTATAGTTTAGTCAGGAATGAACAGTGTATCGGAGACTACATGTCAGGAACAGAGAGCAAATCCTGATGATGGTCCAATACTGATGGTTGATCAGATACTGATGCAGTGTATACAGATCCTGATATCAGTCGTGTTACTGATGATGTCATTATGGATGCTACAGAAACTGGCAAGTGCTATAAAATAGGATCGTTGTTTGAAGAACAAGCAAGAAGATATTATGAAGGAAAGAGTTTTCTATTGAAGGAAACTATCGACTAGAAGGCAGAACATTGTCATGTATAGATTATATCTTTCTGTTATTAGTTGATAGGTAGCATTATAAATACTCTCTCAATATCATTGTAAAGAGCGACGAAGTTGTGAGTTCGTGTGCGTAGCTCTGTATAAGGTTTGTATTCGAGAGTACGAAACAAACAGAGAGATATTTGTATTGTCAGCAGCTGCTAAAGGTATTGTACACCTTTGGTAGAGTTTGTATTTGATCTTATTAATACAAACAAGAGTTTGATTCATTCATTTATTCTTGTTCTTATAATCAAGCAAAAATCAGACACGATTATATAACTTGTATTCAACCCCCCCCCTTCTACAAGTTATTCGAGTTAACAGTATAAATCGATCTTTTAAGTTTACACCTAAGCTTGATTTCCCTAAATTTGATGGTGTAAACCCTAGAATGTGGATCAAGAAATGCAATAGATATTTTGTTAACTCGAATAACTTGTAGAAGGGGGGGGGGTTGAATACAAGTTATATAATCGTGTCTGATTTTTGCTTGGTTATCTGAACAAGAATAAACGAATGAATCAAACTCTGTTTGCATTAATAAGATCAAATACAAACTCTACCAAAGGTGTACAAATACCTTTAGCAGCTGCTGATAATACAAATCTCTCTGTTTGTTTCGAACTTTCGAATACAAACCTTACAGAGCTACACACACAAAACTCACGACTCGAACTCTTTTTACAATGACATAGAGAGAGTATTTATAATGCTACCTATCAACTAATCACAGAAAGATAATCTATACATGACAATGTTCTGCCGTCTAGTTGATAGTTTCCATCAATAGAAAATTCTTTCCTTCATAAAATCTTCTTGCTTGTTCCTCAAACAAAGATCCTGTTTTATAGCACTTGTCAGTTTCTGTAGCATCCATAATGACATCATCAGTAACACGACTGATATTAGGATTCCATCTTGCATCAGGATTTGACCATCCCATCAGTACTTGATCAGTACTTGACTTGACGTATCAGGATTCAATCTCAGTTCCTGACATCTTACAAAGTGCTAAATCCTTTATAAATCAGGATATACAAGAAGTATAAGTAAAATTCTATTCTTAACATCACAACTCATGAATTATTCCTAACAATCTCCCCCTATTTATGCTTTAAAATCTGAAGCATAAATCTGAAGCATAAATCTGAAGCATACAATCAGAATAGAATTTATGAATTCAAAAATCATGAAGTTAAGTACCTCCTTTTTCAGATATAGACATAGTATCCAGTACTTAGAAGAAAGAATTCAACTATTTGATGCTTCTTTTCCTTTACCACTTCCCTGATAAGATTCACCTCTGTCATCCTTAGTTCCTCTTTTATTTCTCCCAGTCTGTTTATCTCCTCCCCTAGTATGTTGCCTTTTAACTGTTTTTATCTCCCCCTTTTTGACATCAGCAACATTAATTCCAAGAGATTCAGTAATAGAACAAATGAGATTCATCAGAACTGCTTGATTTTCCATAATAGTGACTTGGTTATCTTCAAGTGTTTGAAGTCTTGATTGAATTTCAACTTGAGATTTCTGAATGTCTTGTAGAACTTCAGAATTGACTCCAATGTTGGAAGTGTTTGGAATATCTTCATATTTAAGTTTTATAGAAGAAGTTGCCTGTGTAGAATGATATTCAAGTAATAAAACTCGAGTAGAGTTACAAACATCTTCATCTTTCTGATCTGAAGCTGCAATATGATTATCTTGTCCTTCACCAGTATTCTGTGTACTAACATCTACAAAACCTGACTCCTCCTTAGATTGATCAGATACTGTTGATGTCTCAATTCTGGCTGATATTGGTAGTACAAACAAAGGAATACTAGGATCATTAGAAATATCTTCTGGTACTGATGTTGTAGAAGTTTGTCTTAGCCTTTCACATCTTCTGTTTATAATTCCTGCAAGCCTTTCTTTTTGCTTCTGAGCTTTGACTTCTGGCTTTGAGTTGTGCTTTGCTAAGTCATTCTTCTCATACATCTTGATAAAAGAATAAGTACCAGCATCCATACCAAGATTATCAGACCAAGATTCAGGAAAAACCTGATCCCAGAAATCAAACGATGGTGGTTTCCTAATTTTCTCTCTCTCACTATGGAGTTGATTATCCATACCCTCATTCTCACTTTGACTATCTAAAGTCAACACTCTTTCTACCTCTCCTTTTGCCTGGTCAGGAGTCAGCCGCTCTGATTGTGGATCAATATCCATCTTTTCAAGTGTATAATTCAAATTTGGATAAGTGCTCTCATGACCTACAGAAAAATAGAGTTTAGAAGAAGTTTTTATACCTGAACTCACATGGAGAGAAGGTTCCTCATTTGGCACGGGGCTTGAGGTTTTCTCCAAGGAGTGAGCTGCTATAGTCTCTGAACCCTCACAAACATCTTCTTTCCTTCCAGAGACTACAGGCTCCAGTATACCACTTTCAGGTTCTTTACTAGACTCTGATGTCTTCAGTAATACTTCATTAGACACCATAGTTAGTACATCACCGTCTTTAAGTGTTGTTTGCTGAGACTCACCCTCAAGGTGGATAGACTCTGACTGAATAATATTTGTTTGATCTTCAAGAAAACCAGTCAAAGTTATTCCTCCCATATCATAGGGTTTCTCACTTGCAATTTCAGTCATCACAGAAGACCTTTCAACATCAGCTATCACAACTCCTGAGTCATCCAACCTCTGACTAGATGGTTCTTGTGTTGCAGTGACTATGATCTGATCTTTCCTACTATCCACCACTGGTGCAATAGTATCTTCTGTTGACTGCATTCCACTATCTACTTCCTCCAGTTGTTCACCTTGAGCTGAAGCATCTTCAATAATGACATCCTTGTCAAATAAATATGCATGTAGTGATTGAAGTGCAACATGCTTCGAGAGTCCAAATTTCTTGACTAATTGTCTTCTGACAGATACATAGAAATACATCTTCATTAAGTCAAGTCTTTGATGTAGAAGTCCATATTCTTCTGGAAATAAAAGTTTTGGTACTCTTTCAACCAGAAAATCTAGAACAGGCCTTGACAACTTCACTTTGAGAGAAATTAGTCCCATAGCCAGTCTGTATGATAATGTAGTTTCCCATGAAGAATCAATATCCAGATCTCTATAGTCATTTGCTGACTTGATTGTAGATTCATTTGTAGAGACCTGCATGATATTAGTTGGACTAGACTATGTGTGTGTAGGTGAAAATTGAATCTTTCTCCTTGTTCTCCTGGTATAGTGAGCAAAAGATTTATCCTGAGAAGACTCAAAAAGTGTAGATACAGAAGTGATCTTGGGATGAGATCCTTTTTCAATAGACATAGTCTTTTGAGAGACAGTATCCAGTAACTGTTTTCCCTTCTTAAGTACTACAGTCTTTTGAGAAACTGCAGCCTGGCTGTGACTAGGTGCTTCATCTCTTTGTCCTAGCTTAGAAAGTCGAACTGCAGCCTTCAATTCTTCTCTCTCAGCAAGAGATATATTATCATCATCTTCACTAGAACTGCTACTACTTGACACAACAAATCTTCTCTTCCTTACAACTGATGTCTTTTGAGAAACACCAGAGGTTGGTTTCTTTGAAACAATAGGCTGTGGATTCAAATGTTGTTCTTGATTTGTTTCAGAGACTATAATGTTTTGGGCTACTTGGGTAGACACAGGTGGGTTCTCCTCCAAATGAGATTCCTGAGCCATTTCACCACAAAAGAAAGAAGAATTGTAGAGAGTAGGAAGATGAGTTTTAAGAATTACCTGAACATGATGTGGATAGTGTATTGCAGGTATTTCATATAGATTCTTTTCATTGTCCTTCTTTATAATGTCAGAGAAAATTCTCTTTTGCTGTACATAAGAAGAAACACAATGTTCTCTACCAAATCTGATTGACTTTGAGTAGAATCAATTATCTCAGCATTCTCCCAAGCTTGTGTAACAACTGCTTGATTAATCTGTGGAGATGCTGTCAATGCATAACTTAACGGTCCATACGCCAGAAAGTCCATGATTGGGTGAAAATCAGTTGACACTCCTTCCTTATTGGTGATAGCTGCTACATGATTGTTCGTCATAAAATCAAAGTCACCAAACTTGAAGGCTACTGATTTAGATAACCTTATTTGAGCTGCCATTTTTTATCTGAAAAGAACTTGAAAAATTCTTAAAATGGATTAGTGATTTTGAAAACTCGAGAGTGTTTTTGCTTTAGAGAATGTGAAATTAGAGAAAGCAATTACACGATTAGAGTTTCAAAACAAATATATTTCACAAATCTTTCAGACCACTATCCTACGTCGACACGTAGATTAACAGGTGTCAGTCCCTGAAAAGTGCGGTTACCCACGATTTTTGGAAAATAAAATCCAAAATTGATTTTCATGAAATAAATCAGGTTATTATCAAGATAAAAATCAATACTGATTAGCTTCCTTTTCCTGTTGTGACCTCCCATCAAAATAATCACAAAATGCAATGTGATTTAAAAATAATAATTCTCAAATCCTGATGGTCACACTTGAAATCCTGATTAATATCATCTTGATTCCAGAGACTTAAATGGAGTTTCCACGTGGCATTTTTTTTTTCTTTTATCTGAAAAAGAAATAAATAATTAATCTGAACAAAATCAATTGGTTAGATATATTCGACATTTCTTGAAAATACAAGAAATATAGTCACACGCGATAATTAGCGTCTGACTTCATTGATAGTTCCAAGTGACTGTTCAGCTTCTCACGCCTTTCTATAAAAGAAACAGACGCCTTATGCCATTCTCCATAAACCTTTCAATTTCTTTTCTTCGCAACAATGATTCTCAAACCAAAATTCCATTCAAACCCATTCTCTAGGTTTTTCACAGTCGATGAACATCCTGTTCTTGATCATCTCTTTGAAGAGACGACTTTTCTCATCGAACTAGTCATGGATGGAGTAGTTTTAGATAATATTCAGAGGTTTCTTCTAAAACATCCATCTGTTGGATACAATCTTCCCCTAACCTCCTCAAAACTCGAGGATGAAGAATTTGGCCGAGAGTCTGAGGTTGATCTTGATGGGGATGCTATACATTTAAGTTAGCTACTCTCATTCAAGTCGCCCAGACAAGGAATCCAAGAGTAGACGAGGCTGTTCAAATCCCCTGATGGATTTCTTGAGATGCTCCTTGTCCTGTATCTCAGAATCCATATCATTAGACAAGTACAGGATTATCAGTAGAAGTTAGACAAAAAGATGTTGTATTTCATTTCCATGTATGTAATGCTTTCAATTAATGAAAATACAATTTCTTATTATCTAATTGTCTTTTGATTTTATTGACTGAATTGAATGATAATATAAACTATCAGTATGAATGAATTAAAACTTGCTGGCATAGACTTAACACATCTCAGAATTAGATTACTACACAAAGCAAACGTCAGGATCTGAAACAATTTTCACAATCCTGATACTGACACAATATTGATGACGTCAGCATCCTGATAACAATTCTAATCCTGATGATTATTAAAAAGTCTATCATACTGAAATTTATCAAGGCAAAGTGTTATAGCTAAAGTATTTAACAATCAAATATAGATCCTGACAAGAATATCAAGTCTATAAGCTAAAAACAACATACCTTGCTACTTTTGCAGATGTTAAAGATCTAGAAATTTAACATTCCTAACTCACTTACTAATCTACTGAATGTAGTCTCATCAAGTGGTTTAGTTAGAATATCTGCAAGCTGTTTGTCAGTAGGAACAAAATGAAGTTCCACAGTACCATTCTCAATATGTTCTCTAATAAAATGATACCTGACATCAATATGCTTAGTCCTTGAATGTTGAACTGGATTTTCTGCAATTTTGATAGCACTAGTATTATCACAAAACATAGGAATATTACTAAGTGTCATACCATAATCCATCAACTGATTTCTTATCCAAAGGAGCTATGCATAACAACTGCCTGCTGCTATGTACTCAGCTTCTACAGTTGAGGTTGAGACAGATTGTTGCTTCTTGCTTGCCCAAGAAATCAATATGTTTCCCAAGAATTGACATGTACCTGTAGTGTTTTTCCTATCTATCTTACACCCTGCATAATCAGAGTCTGAATAGCCAATTAGGAAGAAATCAAATTCTCTAGGATACCACAAACCAAGATTTGGAGTTCCTTTGAGATATCTAAAAATTCTCTTCACAGCAATTAAATGAGATTCCTTAGGATCACTTTGGAATCTAGCACATAAACAGGTAGAAAACATTATATCTGGCGTACTTGCAGTTAGATATAACAATGAGCCTATCATGCCTCTATAAGTAGTATTATCCACACTCTTTCCCTTAGGATTAGAGTCTAGTTTTGTGGCTGTTGCCATGGGTGTTTTTGCAACTGCACAGTCTTGAAAGTCAAACCTTCTTAAAAGATCTTTGATATACTTTGACTGATTAATGAAAATACCAGTCTCAGTCTGTTTGACCTGCAAGCCTAAGAAATAATTTAATTCACCCATCATGCTCATCTGATACTTAGACTGCATAAGCTTGCTATACTTAGCACACAACTTTTCATTAGTAGAGCCAAATATGATATTATCAATGTAACACCCCCAGATCCGGGGTCAGGGATCTGGTCGTTACGGTCTCAATATCCATCTACAAAACCAACATAATCTAAATTACAACCTTGTGACCCAAAACAACAACATAAATCACACCTGTTACAGTCCCAGAGATGAAATCAGAGTAACCATCAATATTATTAATCACAAGTTTGAGTTCTTACAACCCAAAGAATTACAATTAACCCTTACATACTCTTTGCCATCCATTTGCATATGCCATATAATAAATACATTTGATACTCAAATGCTAACAACTAGCCTACCAGTAGCTGCCTCTTCAGCAATGGTAGCTATGACCTCAGTGATTATTCCTCTGACGGCTGTCACCTGCTTACGCGGAGTGCGCCTTGCGCGGCCATCTGATCTAGCTGTTGTTGTGATATAGATAAATAAAGCAAGGGTGAGCAATAGCCCACCTAAAAGAATACAACTGAACAGTAATAATATATAACAGTTCAAAATATCTTTGATACCATATGCCATGCATTAACGAACGTAGTACCAATATAAGGCATGAGATGAAGTTACAAGGTAACTCAAAATATAATTGTTCCGAAGAAATATCTGCTAGGTCAAAGATAAGCAAGATATTATCAAATTTTCATAATAGAGGAACTTGCAGGGAGAATATTGCAATTCCAGTTCGAACACTTTTCAAACCTGCCAACAATGATAATGTTGCAGAAAATTTCCCAATTTGGAAGATGAACTAATACGGGAGCTTGCCGCGCCAGGAGCCACAACATTTACGATGATCAGTCGCATGTCATGCTCCCCATCATTTGTTCTCTACATGTAGAAGGAAGCACCGACGGATCGCCCGCCCTCTGGAACCCCCCGGCCAATGGTTGGGCCATTAATTGCTGGACCGGCGCCACTCGGCCACTTACGCGTCTCCTTGTTCGAATAACATCCATAACTCTGAAACATAAAGTTCGTCTACCTTTCCCCAAGTATAGTACTTGTTGATAGGACTCCACAAAGTAGTCGTATCTAATTGGAAAGGAAAATTTCACCAATATTTCCCAAGATGATGCTTGTTAATGGATAGACACTTGTTCCATCAATCTTACCCCTCGAGCGTTGAGGAGGTTGATAAGTGGATTTATATCCACTTGGAACATTCTAAATCGGCTTAAATTGATTGTCTTGGGCTCAAGTTTCTTGTAGTTTTGATGTATTTTGTTTAGTTGTGCAGATTTACAAGGATGTTGATTATGGTGGATGTTTTTGTCGTTTTTGGAGATTTAATTTATTAAAATTCGGATTTATTGGGCTGCACGCGTGAGATTCACTGTTTGGGCCATATCTTGAGTTCTATAAGTCTGTTTTCAGCCCGTAAGCAGTCCACGCGAAGATAACGAGATTCTCTATCATTCTAAGGTGGTCCAGAGGCCCAACTACGTCTGGAACAGCTCTGGAAAATAGAAGAAAAGTCAGCCACGAATTTCCTTAAGAAAACAGAATCAGTTTAGGAAACGCATCTTGCAGAAATTCTATTATAATTCTGTTTTGGTATTTTCTTGCTGGGCAAGACTTTTAGAGCCTATTTAAACACATCCTACCATTGTAATAGAGATATACACATTATCATAGTTTTATTATTGTAACCAGCTTAGATCTGCAAGGGAGAAAAGGAGAGAAGGGTTCAACGCTCGTGACAAGCAACGGATCTAGATCTACTTCATCCTTTGTGTTACTTTGGATTATAGATTTGTTTTCTCAAACTCTTGTTTATTAATATAATTACTTCTTTTATTCATATCTTGTTATTTACCATGTTTTCATCAAATCCCATGACGATGAACGGTTCAATTATGGGTTAATCGTTGTCATGGGATTCTAACGAAGTTACTTATGGAACTTAGTATCTTGATGCTTTAAAGATCTGTGTGTGGTGTAAATCTGATATCCTCGTATGGTTAATCTTAATGCTTTTAGATGCGTAGCTAACATCTAAATTGAATTGTTAATCTCTTGTGAAGTGAAAGTGGATCTTGAGATTTAGAACTTGCCATGCTAGCATAGGTTCATAATTGTTTATCAATATGATTCGTGGGTGAGATGAAAATACTCATACTGCCCTGTGTGATCTTTATGGATAACTTGTTCTTCAACCGTTATGTTTTCAAATTCTACAGACATATAAGGTCTAAGCATAATTGGTGTCTATTCATCTTCTATCTCTTTTGTGGATGTATGATTAGTTTGGTATGCGTATGCTGACAGGTAGCGTATACTTGTTTCGTGTTATCCGATCAGATATCAAAACCATTGCACATAGTGATTAAAGGCGTCAGATCTAAGGAAAGTATTTAATGAAGTTAGAGTCCCATGTTTTTATTCTCATAAGTAACTCGATTTCTATTCTTATTAGTTAATTTAATTCTTAGTTTTATAATTTGCATCTTAGTTTAATTTAGTAGTTAATAAAAATCCAATTTGTTATTTGTCTTAGCAGTGGATAAAAACCATACATCGGTGCATAGGTACATTAATTGAATTGAACACCATTCTAGATCTCTGTGGGAACGAACTTGATTTAATCATATATTACTTGTGACAACGTGCGCTTGCGTGATTTTGTGCATAACAAGTTTTTGGCGCCGCTGCCGGGGATCATCGGTGTTTTTATTTTAGTTTATGTGCTTGTCATCAGTGGTCGTTAGCGTTCACTGACTCGGATTTCTTACTTAGTTAGTTTGTTTCGTGGTGTTTCAGGTACTTAAGTTTGTAGATAACACGTTTGCAAGCTCGTTTGGAAGAACTGGCGGAAGACGATCTTATAGTGGAGAATAAGACAGAAGAAACTAAGACTACTGTAGCAATGGCAGATGCAGCAGCAGCAGTTAAGGCTTTGAAGGACTATTCTCAGCCGAAACTCAATGACATCCAGTCTAGCATTGTTAGGCCAGCTATTGCAGCGAACAACTTTGAGATCAAGTCTGGCACAATTCAGATGGTGCAGAATTCAGTTCAGTTTGGGGGTGCTTCTACGGAGGATCCTAACATGCATGTTCGGGACTTTATCGAAATCTGCGACACTTTCAAATGTAATGGTGTGACGGATGATGCTATCAGGTTGAGGCTTTTCCCATTTTCTCTGAGGGATAAGGCTAAGAGTTGGCTACACTCTTTGCCACCTGGTTCCATTACTACATGGGAAGATCTTGCTCAGAAGTTCCTTACTAAATTCTTCCCTATGGCGAAAACTGCAGCATTAAGGAACCAGTTGACTCAATTCCAACAGCAATCTGGAGAGACCTTGTGTGAGGCTTGGGAACGATACAAGGAGATGCTACGCAAGTGTCCTCATCATGGCATGCCTGATTTGATGGTTATTAATGGGTTCTACAATGGGTTGGGAGCACAGTCTAGGCCTTTGCTAGATGCAGCATCAGGTGGAGCTCTATGGGCAAAGAGTTATGATGAAGCTTATGATCTTATAGAGATTATGGCTGCTAATGAATATCAAAATCCAACCCAAAGACTATCTCAAGGCAAGGTAGCAGGAATTTTGGATATAGATACAGCTTCAATGATTACGGCTCAGTTGAAGGCTCTTGCTATGAAGGTGGATTCTCTTGCTAATTATGGAGTTCAGCAGGTGGCTAGTGTTTGTGAGTTATGTGCGGGCGCACATGAGATGAATCAGTGTGCTATCTCTCCTGAATCAGTACAGTTCGTGAGTAATTTCCAGAGACCTGCTGCACCAGTTCCAACCACCTATCATCCTAATAATCGGAACCATCCCAATTTCAGCTGGAGCAATAATCAAAATACTCAACAATCTTATCAGCAAGCAAGGCCATTCAATCAAGGCTACCAACAGCCTTATGCTCCAAGGACATCATATCAACCTCCTGGATTTCAGCAGCAACAACCTCAGACTCTTGCGGGGCAATCTTCTAATGATAAATCAGATGAGGAGTGGATAGTGGTAAAGAACCTACAAGCTGGCCAGAAAGTTTTGGAAACCCAGTTGGGGCAGATTACAAGTGCCTTGGTAAAAATGCAACAAGGAACTCTTCCTAGTGATACGGAGGTTAATCCAGGCAGGAGGGACAATAAAGAACAGGTGAATGCAGTTACTTTGAGATCTGGAAAAGTCACGAGTGATCCTAAATCAGCAACTGAAGAAGATGAAGATGTTCAGAATCAGCAGGTTGAAAAATCTGCAGTGCCAGAAATTGAGAAATCTGACTTAGTGGCTGATCAGCTAGATGGTGAGAAGAGCAAGAAACCTGTTGAAAAGTTTACTCCGGAGCAATCTTCAATGAATAATCAGATTTATCCACCTCCGCCATTTCCTGGACGTTTGCGGAAAAGTCAAGAGAAACAGTTTCAGAAATTTATGGATGTCTTCAAGAAACTGTCCATTAACATTCCTTTTGTTGAAGCATTGGAGCAGATGCCAAGATATGCTAAGTTCATGAAGGATATTTTGTCAAGGAAGAGAAGGTTGGAAGAATTTGAAACAGTGGCATTGACGGAGGAGTGTAGTGCTGTTCTGCAACAGAAATTGCCTCCTAAATTGAAAGATCCAGGAAGTTTCACTATTCCATGCACTATTGGCAACCTTTCTTTCAACAAGTGTTTATGTGATTTGGGAGCTAGTATTAATCTCATGCCCTTGTCTGTTTTCAAGCAACTTGGTCTACCGGAGCCAAAGCCAACTAACATCTCTTTGCAGTTGGCTGATCGATCGATCACTTATCCAAGGGGCATAGTGGAGGACGTTTTGGTGAAGGTTGATAAGCTCATATTTCCTGCTGATTTTGTTATCTTGGATTTTGAAGAAGATAAGAAGATTCCCATAATTTTGGAAAGACCGTTCTTGGCTACAGGAAAGACTTTGATTGATGTGCAAAAAGGAGAGCTTACAATGAGGGTGCAAGATCAGAGTGTCACCTTTAATGTGTTCAAGGCAATGAAATTTCCGACAGAGGATGAAGAATGTTGCAGTGTGGAAATAGTTGATACGGGTCAGAGAAAGAAGTTTGATCAGTTATTGAGCGAAAAATCTGACATGCATGTGCTAAAGCATCCCATCACTGAATCCATTGATAGTTCTTCAGTTCGTGATCTTTCGAGTGTAAAGCTTGGAAAACTTCCACCACATTTGAGGTATGTCCTTTTGAATAATGAGCTAGTGATTTTTGAAGAGGGGCATGATAACGTGTTGCGAAGGTGGAAAGCAGATGATAAAGAAGAAATTTTTGTTAAGCCGTTTGAGTTGGAGAAGCACAGTAGATGTGTGAAGAAGAAAAAGAAGAAGATTTGGTCGTTGGGTAGTAAATTTAAGTTGAAGTCTGATGGAAGAGATTTGTGGAAAGCAAGCAATCAAGATGTCAACATTCGTATGAGTGGTTTGTCTGTTGAAGATGGTTCAGTTATTCTTTTGAAACCACCATGAGTTGAGGAAGTAACGTCAAGCTATTGACGTTAAAGAAGCGCTTCGTGGGAGGCAACCCATGCATTAGTATAGAAAAAAAAAAAGTAGTAGTGTTGTGAAGAAAAAAAAAAAAAAAATAGTCGAACAGTACTCGCCAGCGCATGAAGCGCCAGCACACACGCACCTGCGCCAGTTGAGCAGAAACTCCCCGCGCGTGAAGCGCCCACCCGCGCAAGAGGCGCCAGACCCTTCTGCTCCAGGTAAGTTTTTGGTCACGTTGTTGTCTTAAAACGTGGATGTTACGTGTATATATATTAGTTAACTTATATTAAATTCAATTCATCTCCTAAATCAATTCCTACCCCTTTTCTAATTATTTTCTCCACCTAAAATCCTAATTCTTTTCCAGTATCAATTCCAAAACCCCCCATCTTTTCTTCAAAATTCTAAACCTATTTTTATTCTAATACTTACTTATTATTATTATTTTTTATTTTTATTTATTATTATTCTTATTATTATTATTATTCATATTTATTTTTATATATTATTATTATTATTATTATTATTTATTATGTATTATTATTATTATTATTATTATTTTTATTATTTATTATGTATTATTATTATTATTATTATTATTATTATTATTATTATTATTATTATTATTATTATTATTATTATATACCCACCTATACATACAAATCCAATTCCTGTTCTACTTCTTTAAATCTCTAAAAATTCAATTCTAAAGAGGAATTAATTGCAAGTTCACCTCTTCGATTCGTATTGGGTAAATCTTTTTCTCTAATTTTATTTTTATTACGAATTTGTGTTCTTGTAAATTGGGATTTTGTATTATTCTTGGAATTTGGGCTATTTTTGGTGTGATTTTGCTTGGTGGTTTTTGGTGGGATATTTTGTGGTGGTTATTGGTGGAGCTTCTTGTAAGTTGGGTATTGATTCTTATGGCTCCTAAGCGTGGGAGAGGTGGTGCTAGTGTTGTGAAATTTTCGTCTCCCACATGATTCATTCGAGGATGAGGACGAGTAGGTATGTATTCTGCTATCCCTTGTATTACTTTCCATTCAATGCGGACATTGAATATTTTAAGTTTGGGGGTGGTTTGAGGGAGTAGTAGTTGTTGTTGTATTATTTGTTCATGTAGGATTTCATGCTTTGCATATTAATAGTAGTAAATTATGCATTTATGTTCGTGTTATCTACGTTGTTTCATATAGGGCATTCTGTTTTTATGTTCGTATATCATGTGAGTTCATAATAGTTGCATTTGCACCCATGCTTGATAGGAATTTTGTGTTGTTGACGCTTTTGATTGAGAAGTGATATGCTTTGTTCTTGTGCACACACATACACTAGTAAGTTGAAGCTAGTAGACTTATTGAATGTTGTAAGTGATTAGAAGGACATGAATATGTGCAAGATGATTTAGTTTGCATGCTTTGAATACAAGTAGGTGCGTTAGAGAGATTTTTGCTTGGGATTGAGTATGTTTTTCCATCAAGTGAGATTTTGAGCCTTAATGCATATTTGCAATTTATTCGTTTGCTTGACTGTCCACGGATTGTTTGCATTGCTAGCAGTTGTTTGAGGTCTTTCTTAAAACGCATGACATTATTTGACGATTAAAATGATAAAGGCATTTAGGAATAACCGCAAATTTTCCCATATTACCATACCATGTTTACATGATCAATTAGTTAACCCGTTGAGCTTAATCCTATTTTTTCGGTGACATACCACATTACTTGCCTAAACCATTTTCTTGTATTGGCCTTACATTAATTTGAACCCACATTGTCAAAGGCTAGTAGAGTGCTTAAGGGAGTAATAAGGTGTGCAAGGAGGGGTTTATTGTTGGTCTTACTTTTGGGGGAAATATTGAAAATTGGGTTTGGTTGTTTACTTGATAGTCGACATATGTAATAAATTCATGGGATCATTGTTATTGTGTATATTATTGTTTGTGATATATTTAGCTCTCGAAAAAAAAAGAAAAAAAAAGAAAAAAAAGAAAAAAAAAGAGAAAAAAAAGTGAAAAAAAAAAGTGAAAAATATTATGAGAGCATGTTTGTGTTTGTTGTGATCCTACTTTAGTCGACTAGTCGAGCGTTTATTGGAAGAAGAATAGTAAAATTATGTGGGGGGAAAATAGGGTGTTGTGTATGATTTATTATGGTACTTACTAGCTTTTGACACTTCACCTGATTTGGCTTATTTGACATACCTTGTCCCTAGCCCCGTTACAACCCAAATAAAGACCTTTTGATTATCGTCATTGATGTATGTTGTTTTAAGAGTTAGATTGATACCAAATGTCAAGCGTGTTTATGATTTTGTTGGAATTGAGTGATACACTTACCCTTGTTTTTGAGTGAATATTCTTTTGTGAGTGGATTGTGAGTGTTTGCTTGTTCTTGCGTATGAGATCCCGAGTGTTGTCTCAAAGATGTGCTCTTGTAGGCTTAGCATGTTTACTAACTTATTCTTACACTTGACATGGACTTGTGAGAACTTATGCATGTTCATTGAGTAGACTATGTGAATACTTGCACTTTCGACACCAAGACATTGCGTATTTACTTTGATTCTTAAGTTGATATGGCATGAGAGGATTTGAGGGTATGGTAGATTAGATTAATTGCATTTGCATATTAGATGCATTCATGCATTGCATTGCATTAGGTTAAATGGATTTTGTGGGTACATTCGCTATAGGCCCTCACGAGACCTTACTCGTCCACTAGGGCTGCCTAGGGGTTTAAAGGGCTTGTTGCATATGCCAAATGCAACCGTGATCACCTACGGAAGTGGTACTAGTTAGTTAGTTAGTTGTAATTGTTTATGCTTGAGGACAAGCATCGGTTTAAGTTTGGGGGTGTGATAAGTGGATTTATATCCACTTGGAACATTCTAAATCTGCTTAAATTGATTGTCTTGGGCTCAAGTTTCTTGTAGTTTTGATGTATTTTGTTTAGTTGTGCAGATTTACAAGGATGTTGATTATGGTGGATGTTTTTGTCGTTTTTGGAGATTTAATTTATTAAAATTCGGATTTATTGGGCTGCACGCGTGAGATTCACTGTTTGGGCCATATCTTGAGTTCTATAAGTCTGTTTTCAGCCCGTAAGCAGTCCACGCGAAGATAACGAGATTCTCTATCATTCTAAGGTGGTCCAGAGGCCCAATTACGTCTGGAACGGCTCTGGAAAATAGAAGAAAAGTCAGCCACGAATTTCCTTAAGAAAACAGAATCAGTTTAGGAAACGCATCTTGCAGAAATTCTATTATAATTCTGTTTTGGTATTTTCTTGCTGGGCAAGACTTTTAGAGCCTATTTAAACACATCCTACCATTGTAATAGAGATATACACATTATCATAGTTTTATTATTGTAACCAGCTTAGATCTGCAAGGGAGAAAAGGAGAGAAGGGTTCAACGCTCGTGACAAGCAACGGATCTAGATCTACTTCATCCTTTGTGTTACTTTGGATTATAGATTTGTTTTCTCAAACTCTTGTTTATTAATATAATTACTTCTTTTATTCATATCTTGTTATTTACCATGTTTTCATCAAATCCCATGACGATGAACGGTTCAATTATGGGCTAATCGTTGTCATGGGATTCTAACGGAGTTACTTATGGAACTTAGTATCTTGATGCTTTAAAGATCTGTGTGTGGTGTAAATCTGATATCCTCGTATGGTTAATCTTAATGCTTTTAGATGCGTAGCTAACATCTAATTTGAATTGTTAATCTCTTGTGAAGTGAAAGTGGATCTTGAGATTTAGAACTTGCCATGCTAGCATAGGTTCATAATTGTTTATCAATATGATTCGTGGGTGAGATGAAAATACTCATACTGCCCTGTGTGATCTTTATGGATAACTTGTTCTTCAACCGTTATGTTTTCAAATTCTACAGACATATAAGGTCTAAGCATAATTGGTGTCTATTCATCTTCTATCTCTTTTGTGGATGTATGATTAGTTTGGTATGCGTATGCTGACAGGTAGCGTATACTTGTTTCGTGTTATCCGATCAGATATCAAAACCATTGCACATAGTGATTAAAGGCGTCAGATCTAAGGAAAGTATTTAATGAAGTTAGAGTCCCATGTTTTTATTCTCATAAGTAACTCGATTTCTATTCTTATTAGTTAATTTAATTCTTAGTTTTATAATTTGCATCTTAGTTTAATTTAGTAGTTAATAAAAATCCAATTTGTTATTTGTCTTAGCAGTGGATAAAAACCATACATCGGTGCATAGGTACATTAATTGAATTGAACACCATTCTAGATCTCTGTGGGAACGAACTTGATTTAATCATATATTACTTGTGACAACGTGCGCTTGCGTGATTTTGTGCATAACAGAGGTAACCAAAAAGATTCATATCGATGTTTGAAAGAATCAAGATGTGAGTGACAAGATAGTTTCGAAAGTATAGGACCGGGCAGTCCAATAAATAACATCTCTCAAGTGAGGTCCTCTTATATATTTTTGGAAGTTGAGCGAGTATTTAAATCTTCTTATAAGATAGATTTAAATGGAAATAAAGTTTTGGGAACCTCCCCTTGATAAAAATAGTCATAAAATACTCCAAAATATTTTACACCATATCTGAAGATGAAAGATAATCTTTGAATAATATGAATTATTATAAAAAGAACTTAAAAGAATTTAAATAAATATTCCAAGAATATTTATTAAATCAATAATAATTAAGGAATATGATTAAATCATAATATTGCTCGTAAGTAATCCTCAAATAAATATATAGAATTATTTACTAAATAACTCTCTTCTTTAAATGAATATTCAATATAATATTCATTAATTAAATAAACTCAAATAAATATTTAAAATAATATTCACTAAATAAATCAAACCTTAAATGAAAATTTGAAAATAATATTCATTTAATAAATAATATACTAAATGAATAGCCAAATAATATTCTTTTCGTAATCAAAACTTTAAAGGAATATTCGAAGCAATATTCCTTAAGTAAATAAAACCCCAAATGAATATTTTAAAATAATATTCATCAAGTACATAAAAAAATATTCAAAATAATATTCATTTAATAAATAAATCCCAAATGAATATTCAATTGATATTCATTAAACAAATAATGTTCTAAATGAATATCCAAATAATATTCATTTAACAAATAATATTCTAAATAAATATCCAAATGATATTCATTTAGTAATCAAAACCTTAATATTCGAAATAATATTCCTTGAGTAATTAGAACTTCCAAAGAATACTTTTAAAAATAATATTTATCAAATACATAAAACTTAAATGAATATCCGAAAGTGATATTCATTTAGTGAATAAAATCCCAATGAATATCAAAGTAATTATTCATTAATAATCAAACTCTAATGAATATTCAAAAATAATATTCATTTAATATTTCTCGACTGAAATAATACTCAAATAACATTTCTCGAAAGATTTCCAAGTATTTGATACTTTTATGGAAATATAAATAATGTTTAATAATAACATTCCTCAAAATGAATACTACTCTGTCGCTGGAATCCCTTCGGGTTTCCACGACTATCTATATAACACAAAATACCGACTCCCGGTCTCATATTTAAAGAGTAAATATCATACGCCCTTCACTAAGGGTCCTAGCAACACAATCCTGCTTATAACTGATAATCCATATCTAGTCTATAAGCCAATATTAATTCAGGGAACAAGTATTCCAATATACTTTGAAAACAAGCATGCATGCTTTGGCATATGTATAACAACAATTATATATATTATCACAACAACAGTTCCAAGGTATTGGAAACTTGCCTGGTAATCCTATAGGGGTAGTGTGCCTCGTGTCAATCCAGTGATCTATAAATAGTCACAATAACCGAGATCAATCACTTAACATTTCGAAGGTTAAGTATAACTTAACTTAAGTCATGTAAGTTTAGTCCAAAACACACCTCGAACCCATCCTTAATGTTGGATCTTTCGTATATCTTACTTAATCAATTGTAACCTCGTTCTTTGAACCAATATGTGGTCTTGATAATTCTTAACAAGTTTCGTGTTTTAGTCGACTTGAAATTCCTCTTTTAACTTAGCCAAAAAGGGTGGCCAAAGTAGAACCCCTAGGGTTGACTTTTCTGAGAATCACTATTCCGAGACTCGTACTTCAACACTTTTAATAAATCACTGGAAACGTATTTAATTACGAAACCACTTATAAAATCATCTTTGGTATTTGTAATATTTATCATAAAATTTCCAATTCGAAGCCACGGGTCTAGATAGGTGAAATATATTTTCGAAGTTCAGTCAACTACGGATCTTTACTATTCACACCTCTTTCACTAAAACATTCATAACTCGGTAACCGCTAACTCAAATGACGCACCGTTTTCGCGTACATGATCTAGAGAATGTCTAGAAGGTAGCTAACTCAAAATTGGACTTAGATCAGAAGATTAATTTTCCGGATTTTTGCCAAAACAGGGCAGGAGCTTTTAGTGAATAGTGTTACCTCCGAAAAGTGGTTTCTTCGCACTTAACCTCAATTCGAACTTTTTTATAAAATCGGAAAACGATCCATTTTACTTGTGGTTTTCTCTCACGCCTTCCTTATGACCTCTAATATTTAATTATTAAAATATACCACTGATTTCGCAGTATTAAAAGGATCCAATTTCAGTTACGAACTTTCGTTTACGGTTTGTAACCACTTTTATGAATTTAATCATAACTCCTAAACCGTAAGTCCATTTCATACGAACTTTATATCAAAACGAAGCTTATAACATAATCTAGCTTATCATGGCAAAAATCGAAGATAAACAGTGAGTTATAGGTTCTGTCAAATTCATTTTCTTAAGGTTAACGAAATTTCGGTATTACGACGGCTATAAATCGAACGTTCCAAAAATCATAACAACAATACCAAGCCACACCGGGCACAAATCCAACTTATACACATGATCTTCATCTCAACAAGTCCAGAAGCTATTGATCTTAGCATCAAAATCATCATGCTTCTTAAATCAACTAAACCACTTAAGTAATCATGCTTATAACATTATCATGAACATACTACTCTAAAATCACTCCATATTCATCAAAACTTAAACAAAGAGCTAGGGTTTCAAGAGTGTTATACCTTCCTTGATGTGTGTATGAACTTATCAAGCCTTTTTTAGCCCCTATCTAGCCTTAGTATAGCTTGGATGATCAAAAGAAATCAAGAAATAAAAGTTAGTTTCATGAAGAACACTATTCATCACCTACTTTGATGATTTTTTTGAAAATGGAAACAAAGGAGTTTGGACTTGAAATTTTTAGGAGATCATTCATATGAAATGTAGTACTCACCATAAACATTTGGAGATCAAATGATGGTGGGAACCCCTTGATCTAGCTTTGGCCGAATGTTTTGCAAGAAAAGAAGAAAATGGAGTGTTTTTGCTTGGTTGATTTCTTTTGCTTGGATGAAATGAATTATTAGCTAATGCCTTAAGATAATATCTAACATAAAGTGATTACATCATAATCCACTAGCTAAATCTTGATGCTACATCTTGTGACAAGTGTATGGCTCTTATTATGCATATCCTTTTTGCAAAAGTGCATTTACACCACTTAGCTTCTAGTTGACTTACATGTGACACACTTTGGTTTCTATTACTCCATCCACTTGCACATACATAATTCTTGGTCCTCTGCTTGCTCTTTTGTCCGGTTATTTCTCAATTCGACTGATCGTTCGAGAGAATAACTCATTCGTTTCTAGTTAGGGTTTTACCGAAAACCTTCTTAATATTTATTATACCAATCTCCATCTTTCTTAATACTTCTCGAATTTAAATTCCTTAAATCCCTTTAATAAATCCTTAAGTCTGGCAGTGTCCAGGGAAATTTCGGAGAAAATAAAAGTGCTATTTTTCTGAATCCGACAGCTTTTACATACACTTAATTTCCTCCTGGATCACTAATACGAACTCAGATTTCCGTTCAGAATACTTCTATATAGTGTCGTCTGTAATATTCCCATCTCCACCAAATTCACTATTCACACTTTATTATTTCTTTTATTCCTTATATTTAATAAAATGCCCTGGTCCTCTCCTGGGCGTTCCTTAACCCTTTTTCGGAACCATTGGACTAATAACAGATATTGATTTGGATGACACAAGAATAATCTTTCTTGGAATAATATAACTTATATCCCTAGGAGATAGATTATTCTTATCTATGCTGTCAACCAAAAGTATTCTTCGTGACATATAAACCTTGGAACCTATATCCATTCAACACTCATTCCTTAGAACTGTTACTACCTTGGAGTCGAAAACATTGTTCCCTCTTTTCTCAACACTTAATAAAAAGTTTTTAATTCTACCGAAATTTTGGGTTCTTACAATCAACATAAACTTGAACTAAAAGCAATTCACCTTTTATCTTTCTAAAGAATAGAGTTTTGTCAATTGTACCTCTTGTGAAGCCATTTTCAAGAAGAAATTTAGACAAAGTCTCATACCATGCTCTTGGTGCCTGCTTTAGTCCATAGAGTGCCTTGTCAAGTTTGTAGACATGATTTGGAAACTTTGGATCAACAAATCCAGGTGGCTGTTCCACATATACTTCCTCATCAAGTTTGCCATTTAGAAAAGCACTCTTTACATCCATCTGGTATACCTTGAATTTTGAATGAGCTGCAAATGCAAGAAACATTCTGATTGCTTCCAATCTTGCTACAGGTGCAAAGGTCTCATCATAATCAATGCCTTCTTCTTGAGAATAACCCTTGGCCACCAGTCTTGCTTTGTTTATTACAATCAGACCAGATTCATCTAGCTTGTTTCTGAAAACCCATTTTGCACCAACAATAGATCTATCTTTAGGTCTTGGTACCAGTTTCCAGTCTTTGTTTCTCTCAAACTCATTTAACTCCTCCTACATTGCAATTACCCAATCAGGATCCTGTAAGGCTTCTTCAACCTTCTTAGGTTCATTCTTTGAGAGAAAGCAACTATACAGGCATTCATTTTGAATTGATCTTCTAGTTCGAACACCACTATTTGGATCACCAATAATTAAATCTTCAGTATGATCCTTTGTCCATTTTCTAACAGGTGGTAGATTGACTCTTCTAGTCTCTCCCCCTAAGTTAGTGGTATCTCTTGTAGAAGAATTCTCTCTACCTTCAATAACTCCCCTTTGATCAATAGAATCAGTAGATTCCATATTGCTGCTAGTTACAGATCTTTCCTCAGTAGACTCTGAAAGATTAGTTCCTGATGGAGTAGACTCTGAATAGCTAGTCTGCTCCTGATGATCACTGTGTTCTCTTTGATTTATTTGCTCCCCCTCAACAGTAGCATTCCTTTGAGAAGCAATAGAAATTCCTTCTGGAGAGTATCTTAGAATTCTTCAGATTTTCAAATTCCAATTTGTCATGGCTCTCATCAGTTTGCAGAAGTCCAAATTTCTTATCATCAAATGCAACATGAATTGATTCCATAATAATGTGAGTTCTGAGATTATAAACTTTGAAGGCCTTAGATGCTGAATATCCTAGAAAGATTGCTTCATCCGATTTGGCTTCAAATTTTCCAAGTTGTTCTGGATGAACTTTTAGGACATAGCATTTGCATCCAAAGATGTGAAAGTATTTCACACTTGGTTTCTTTCCTTTGATCATCTCATAGGGAATTTTTCCATGATTATTTACCAAGGTACAATTTTGAGTGAAACATGCAGTGTTAATAGCTTCTGCCCAAAAATAGGTTGGAAGTTTTGCATCTACAAGCATGGTTCTTGTTGCCTCAATGAGAGTCCTGTTCTTTCTTTCCACTACACCATTTTGCTGAGGTGTACCAGGTGCAGAAAACTGTTGAGTGATTCCTTTGTCTGCACAAAAATCTTCCATTATAGAATTCTTGAATTCTGTACCATTGTCACTCCTAAGTACTTTGACTTTGTACTCAGAGTTATTCTGAATATTCTTGACAAGTTCAATGATTTGCTGAGGAGCTTCATCCTTCTTGTGTAGAAAGAACACCCATGTGAACCTTGTGAAATCATCCACTATCACTAGAGCATATTTTTTCTTGTTGATAGACATAATGTTTACTGGACCAAACAGATCAAGATGTAGCATGTGAAATGGTTCAATAATTGAATTTTCAGTCTTGCTCTTGAAAGTGGTTCTTCTTTGCTTTCTAAGTTGACATGCATCACAAAGTCCATCTTGCACATAATTTGCATGAGGTAGGCCTCTCACCAGATTGTGCTTAACAAGTTGATTAAGCTTCTTGAAGTTGAGATGTGAGAGTTTCTTGTGCCAATTCCAGCTTTCATTACTTGTTGCTTTGCTATAGAGACATCTAATAATTCCTTTAGATGTATCACTTAAGCTGGCTTCATATATGTTACCATGTCTTTGACCAGTTAGAACAATGTCTCCATTCTGCATATTCAAGATTTTGCATCCTTCTATGTCAAAGATTGATTTGTAACCTTTATCACCCAGTTGACTTATGCTTAAAAGAGTATGTTTCAAGCCTTCAACCAGTGCTACATTTTCTATGATGACATTCCCCAAAACAATTGATCCATATCCCAGAGTTTCTCCTTTGTTGCCATCTCCAAAGGATATTACTGGGCCAACTTTCCTCTCAAACTTTGTAAGCAGGGACTTCTTTCCAGTCATATGTCCAGAGCATCCACTGTCCAAGATAATTGAATGCTTCTTTCCTGTGCCCTTAACAGAGGATGGAGAAGTTTTCTTTGGAGATCCAGGTTTGTCTGAAACATTTGCCATCGGTGCAATGTTGTCATAATACAATTCATCTTCAGAATCACTGGAATCAGCCCAATCCTTCTGTGTGACCATAAGTGCATTACCCTTTCCTGAATTCCTAGGCTTCTTACACTCACTGGCAAAGTGTCCAAGCTCGCTGCAGTTAAAGCACTTAATCTTGGCCTTATCAAGCTTGACAATTGTACTTTTGCCTTTGTCACTCTTCTTCTCCTCCTTCTTTTGAAAAGGTCCTTTGCTAAATCTTTTCCTGTTAAATCTTCCTTTCTTGAAAGCTTTAGCAAACATAGCAAAGAGTTCCTGCATCTTAGATTCAGAATCATTGTTGTCAGAGTCCATATCAGTAGTCTCTGACTCAGAACTTTCTTTGCTTTTCTTCTTCCTTGAGTTCTTTATAGCAGGCTCATCATGCTGTTCCTCTGGAAGCTTCTTTAATTCAGATTGAGCAGTTAGTGCAACAGTCTTCATCTTTCCTTCACTCCTGCTCTTCTTCTGCTGCTTGTCATGTTCATAAGCTCTTAGTTTTCCATACACTGCCTCTAATGATATCTCATCCAGATCATTAGCTTCCTCAATCGCAGATATCTTCTCATTGTAGAAATCAGGCAAAGCTTTCATGAACTTTGTATTCATATCCTCCAAGTCATAATATTTACCATGCATGGCAATCTCATTGATGAGTTTTGTAAACCTATCAAAGGTATCAGTAAGTGACTCACCAGACTTGGATTCAAAGTACTCATACTGTTGTATAAGTAGTGTCCTCATATTCTTCCTGACAGGCTTAGTTCCTTCACAGTGAACCTTAAGATTGTCCCATATATCCTTAGCAGTTTTACAAGAGAGAACATAGTTAGTGAGAACAGAATCAAGACTGTTGAATAATATGTTTCTCACTTTAGCATCTTTAAGAACATTCTCCTTGTCCTTATCTGACCACTCAGATTTTGGCTTCTCTGCTGTATGTTCTGGAACAACCTCACCATCAACAGTTGCTTGTCCAACAACCTTCGTTGGGATAAAAGGTCCATCTCTGATTCTGTCAAGATAATCATGATCTGTTGCTTCCAGATGATGCAACATCTTTACTTCCCATAGAGTATATTCATTTCTCTTGAGCATATGAATCTTAGTATTCCCATCCTTGTAACCAGACATGATTGCAGATCTTTATGATTATTCAAAATCAACCTGCTCTGATACCAATTGTTAACTCGAATAACTTGTAGAAGGGGGGGTTGAATACAAGTTATATAATCGTGTCTGATTTTTGCTTGGTTATATGAACAAGAATAAACGAATGAATCAAACTCTATTTGTATTAATAAGATCAAATACCAACTCTACCAAAGGTGTACAAATACCTTTAGCAGCTGCTGACAATACAAATCTCTCTGTTTGTTTTGAACTTTTGAATACAAACCTTATACAGAGCTACACATATAAAACTCATGCCTCGAACTCTTTTTACAATGACGTAGAGAGAGTATTTATAATGCTACCTATCAACTAATCACAGAAAGATAATATATACATGACAATGTTCTACCGTCCAGTTGATAGTTTCCATCAATAGAAAATTCTTTCCTTCATAAAATCTTCTTGCTTGTTCCTCAAACAAAGATCCTGTTTTATAGCACTTGCCAGTTTCTGTAGCATCCATAATGACATCATCAGTAACACGACTGATATCAGGATTCCATCTTGCATCAGGATTTGACCATCCCATCAGTACTTGATCAGTACTTGACTTGACGTATCAGGATTCAATCTCAGTTCCTAACATGTAGTACTCGATGCACTGTTCATTCCTGACTAAACTTTACAGATAACTGTCTAACACATATTTTTTATACAAAGTGCTAAATCCTTTATAAATCAGGATATACAAGAAGTATAAGTAAAATTCTATTCTTAACATCACAACTCATGAATTATTCCTAACATATTTTGAGTTGTGTAAGATCTCGAATGATCAGAAAGTTGATTTAGCTTCGTTATACATGGTTAATAAAGCTGAAATTTTGGTAACTAGTTATCTTGCTGGAAGGAGATCTGTTGAATGGGATGATTTTATAATTGATCTGATAGCAAGATCTAGAGATGATGTTAGTAGTAAAATAGTTGAGCAATTCAATAAGCTACAACAGACTGGTCAATTGGAGGATTATATTGATGAATTTGAGGGTATTAAGTCTTTAATGTTGCAGCATAATCATGTTTTACCAGAAACTTACATCCTTGATAGTTTTATTGGGGGTTTAAAAGATGCAGTTAAGCCTTTTGTTAAGGCTTTCAAACCAACCAGTATAGCTGAGGCAATAGATTATGCAAGATTGAAGGAAGAGGCTTTAAATGTCACTCACAAAACTGTTAGGTCTGGTGCAATGTCATCTTCTTATATACCTCCAAAATCTGTATAAACAGTGCCATTGTTAGCCAATACAAATCCACCTTTATTGCCTACACCCCAAACTAAAGCAGTTCAGGCTAATGTCAAAGGACCTAAGAATTTTAGGTTCATTCCAGCAGATGTAAGAGCTGAAAAAATAGCCAAAGGACTTTGCTATTATTGTGATCAGGCTTATGAGAGAGGCCATAAATGTAAGTTCAAAGAACCTCAATTGTTCACAGTAGAAGTACCAGGGGAATTGGTGAGTGAGGAAGAGTGTTGTGATGAAGCATGTCAATTGGATATGTCAGAGGTAATGGAACCTTGTATTTCAGTTAATGCTTTAGCTGGAAACCAAAATTTTCAGACTATGAGACTTAAGGGCATTGTTAAAGGGAAATCAGTGCATATTTTGGTTGATTCTGGAAGTACTCATAATTTTTTGGATATTGCATTTGCTAAGGCAATGGGATGTGCAGTAGAAGAAGTATCAGCACAAGAAATTACGGTTGCTGATGGTAATCATATTGTGTGTAAGTATGTTTGTAGAGATTTCTCTTGGATACTGAATGGTAAAGAATTTAAGGTTGATGTTATGCTAATTCCATTGGGAAGTTATGACATGGTGCTGGGAATTCAATGGTTATCAACTCTGGGTCCAGTTTATTGAGATTTTAAGAAGTTAAAAATGGAATTTATTCTGAATGATGAGCAGGTTTCTTTAAAGGGAATTCCATAGAAGAAAATCAAGGTTATTGAGGGTCAACCTTCCTTAAAGCTACTGTAAAATGCTGCTCATTGTTGTTTGATTCAAGTGAATCAGATTTCAGCATTGTTACTTGAGTGTTCTGAGTTCTAAAACATTGAAGTTTCTGATAAATCAGGAGTGGATTCTAAAATAGGACAAAATGATGGAAAATTATAGCAATTAAAGGAGAAATATGCTAAAATGTTTGATGAACCAAAGGATCTACCTCCAAGCAGAGGCACCTTTGACCATAGGATTCCATTAAGTCCTGGTGAAGGTCCAGTAAATATTAGACCTTATAGATATCCCTTAAAGCAAAGAGATATCATTGAGCAGTTAGTACAAGAGATGCTGGAAAGAGGTATTATTCAAGATAGTTCTTCTCCTTTTGCTTCTCCTGTAGTTTTAGTGGGAAAGAAAGATGGTACATGGAGGCTTTGTATAGATTACAGGGAGTTAAACAGGAAGACTGTCAAAGATAAGTTTCTAATTCCAGTAATTGATGAGCTTATTGATGAGCTATCTGGTGCTACAGTCTTTAGCAAGTTGGATTTTAGAGCAGGCTATCATCAATTAAGACTACATTCTGAAGATGTTTTTAAAACTGCTTTTAAGACACACACAGGGCACTATGAATTTTTAGTCATGCCTTTTGGTTTGACTAATGCACATGCTTCTTTTCAAGGATGGATGAATGCTGCGTTTAGACCTTTACTTAGGAAGTGTGTTTTGGTATTTTTTGATGATGTTTTGGTCTATACCAAAAATGTTGAAGAACACTGGATTCATTTGGATGAGGTTTTTCAGTTAATGCATAAAAATGATATGCATATTAAGCCAAGTAAGTGTTCTTTTGCTGTTAACAAAGTTGAGTATTTAGGTCATTTCATTTCAGACAAAGGGGTAGAGACTGATCCACAGAAGCTAGCTGCAGATAACAGTTGGCAGGTGCCTACTACCGTGAAGGAGCTAAGAGGTTTTCTAGGATTAGCAGGGTACTATAGGAAATTTGTGAAGGGATATGCTTTGCTTAGTAAACCTTTGACTGATTTGTTGAAAACAGGAGCATTTCAGTGGTCTGCAGAAGCTCAATCAGCTTTTGACAAGTTGAAATTGGCTTTAACAACTGCTCCTGTTTTGACTGTGCCCAATTTTGATGAACCCTTTGTTGTTGAAACTGATGCATCAAAACAGGGAATTGGAGCTGTCTTAATGCAGAAGGGCCATCCTTTGGCTTTTATAAGCAGGTCTTTAGGACCTAAGTGGCAAAAATTATCTGTATATGAGAAGGAGCTATTAGCTATAGTGTTTTCTGTGCAAAAATGGGAGCAATACCTTTCTGGGGGCCACTTTATTATTAAAACTGATCAAAAGAGTCTCAAGTGGTTATTACAGCAGAAAGTTTCAACTCCATTTCAACAGTTTTGGCTATCTAAATTGCTTGGTTTTGATTATGAGATTCAATATAAGAGTGGTCAAGAAAATAAAGCAGCAGATGCTCTCTCAAGAGCACAAGGAGATGAAATTCTATGTCTAGCTATATCTGTAGTGACTTCTAATTTGGAAGATTTGCTTAAAGCAAGTTATGTTGGGGATGTTTGGTCTGAGGATATTTTGGCTAAGCTACAGCAGGGTCAAAGTGTGGATCATTATTGTTATCAAGCAGGATTATTGAAAAGGAAAAATAAGATTGTGTTGGGTAATTCAGGAGATTTGAAAACTAAGGTGATATTTTGGCATCATTCTACACCTGAGGGAGGGCATTCTGGAAGAGATTTAACCATTAAAAGGGTTAAACAGTTGTTTTATTGGAAAGGAATGCATGCTATCAGACAGTTTGTGCAAAACTGTCAAATTTGTCAACAACACAAGGCTGATTTATCTTCTTATCCTGGATTACTTCAACCTTTACCTATACCTGAGGAGATTTGGACTGATGTTTCTATGGATTTTATAACAGGGTTGCCTAAGTCAAATGGCAAAACTGTTATTTTTGTGGTAGTGGACAGATTGAGCAAATATGCTCACTTTATGTCATTATCCCATCCTTTTACTGCAGTGGAGGTTGCTCAGTCTTATTTGGATAATGTGTTCAAGCTCCATGGTTGGCCTAGATCTATAGTAAGTGATAGAGACAGCATTTTTCTGAGCACTTTCTGGCAAGGTCTGTTCTCAATTCATGGAACTGAATCCCTGTTATCATCTGCTTATAATCCAGCTACAGATGGTCAAACTGAAGTTGTCAATAGGTGTCTTGAAGGTTATTTGAGATGTATGTGTAGTCAGCATGAAAAACATTGGAGTTACTGGTTGCCATTGTCTGAATGGTGGTATAATACACATTTTCATACTGCCACTCAGAGTACTCCATATGAGATTGTGTATGGACAACTACCTCCTCTACATCTTCCTTATTTAGCAGGAGAAGTGGTCAATACAGAAGTTGATAGAAGTTTGCAAAGGAGAGAACAAGTACTTGATGACTTAAAGTTACAGTTGCTCAAGGCTCAGTCAAGAATGAAGGTGCAGGCTGATAAGCATCGATCTGAGAGATCATTTCAAGTAAATGATTGGGTTTGGTTGAAATTACAACCGTATAAGCAACAATCTTTGCAATCAAGGTCTAACCAGAAACTCTCTCCAAAGTTTTATGGACCGTTTCAGATTGTGGATGTGGTGGGACAAGTAGCATACAAGTTGAGATTACCAGTTTCTTCTACTATTTATAATGTTTTCCATGTCTCCCAACTTAAAGCTTTTCGTGGTGATCTACCCTTGACTGTGGTTGTTCCAACTTTAATGCAAGACTTTATCAATTCTAAAGTCCCTCAAGCTATTATTGATAGAAGAGTGCAGAAGGTGGCCAATAAAGCTCAGGTGTAGTTTTTGGTTCAGTGGATTGGTTTGCCAATGTCTGAGGCAACTTGGGAACCAGCTGTGGAATTTTCTCAACAATTTCCTGATTTTAATCTCAGTTCAATAACTGTTTAGCCTTAAGGTCAAGTCTTATTAGGAGAAGGGAGATATGTTATAGGCTAATAGTAAGAATAAGTTGTTGACTAAAGTCAACAAAAGTTAAATGTTAGTTGTTGAATGGTTTTAGCGGGAAAATCTGTTATGCAGAGAATTGTATAAAAACATTGGCTGTATCATTGTGACATTCAGTTAGAAAATGAATCAAAATTTTGTTTCTTCTCATCTCCATTTCTATCTCTGTTTTCTCATCTCCTTCTTTAATCTCTCTTGATCTCTCTTATCTCTCTCGATCTCTCTAGTTATACATACATTTCTATAAAGGTTTCTTAACCTTTATCAGTTTGGACATCTGGACCACTTTTGAATGATAGAGAATCTCGTTAGCTTCGCGTGGACAGTAAGATCGTCCAAAACGGACTTGTAGAACTCAAGATATGGCCAAAATAGTAAATCAGGATTTTCTGGATAAAAATTCAGAATTTCCAGAAGGGTTCCTGCGCCGTAGTGCCCTTCCCAGGCCCCAGCGCGCCATGCTTTCTGTCCAAGATTGTAGGAAATCTCCCAGGCTTCGCGTGGACAGTAAGATCACTGAAAACGGACTTCTAGAACTCCAGATATGGCCAAAACAGTGAAGACTGCGCAACCTACCCAGAAAATCCGAATTTTACACAAATTGCTCCTTTCTCCTCCGTTTCTTTTGCATTAGCTAACATCTTCAATACCATGACACATGTAACTCCTTGGTAGCATAACACAAGTGTCCAATCTTCATTCCAATGCTTAATTCCACTCTAATATCGATTGGAAACACCAACACTAACCGATAGCTACAACCCTGCACAACTACACAAAACACATAAAAAATATAACAAACTTGAGACCAAGTCAATCAATTTAAGCCGATATGGAACGCTCCAAGTGGATATAAAATCCACTTATCAGTCCTATTTATTTGCTAACAATTAATTAATAATTTAAAGTTGCACCTTTAAAATAAATTTGCTCTTATGAATTCTCTACGATTCTCTAAAATGTTCTAATTTAATTAAGTCTGTTTCGGCGAAACAATAATATTTATCCCTATTTTTAACGGAATATAAATCTTTCAATAAAATTCTATTTGAATTATCCTTATCGTTTAAATTTCCTTTACCCATTTTTAGTACTCAACTAAATAAAACAAACATTCCATTTTATTTTTCATTTTAAATAACCAATATTTTTATTCCCAATTTTAATCCAATCAAAATATTCACCCTCTAATTTTCACCAAAGTTAATACAATTTAGCAATTGAAAAGCACCCCTCCCCCATCTCATCTTCTCCCTCCCCGCTGCTCACCATCGCCGACTGCCGGCAATTCGCCGGACCACCACCACCGACGCCACCTCTCACTCTCTCTCTCTCTCTCTCTCTCTCTCTCTCTCTCTCTCCCTCGACTCCATCTCTCTCCTTCTCGACCTCTCTCGATCTCTCGTTCTCTCTCAATCTCCCATCTCTCTCCCTCGCTCTCTCTCTCCATCCATCTCTCCCTCCACCCTATCTCTTCCTCTCTCTCTTCGATCTCTCCCGCCTCTCTTAACTCTTCTCTCACTCTCTCCTTGTTTCTCCCTCATCAATCTCCCTCTCCCCCTCTTCGATTGCCAACCCCCGCCCCCTGCACAAACTCTGGCAACACCCACCACCGCCGGTCACCTCTACCGCCGCGGTGGTGGCCTCAAAACAGACATGCAACCATCCATAGACCCCCCAATCACAAAACCAATTGCCAATGCTCCAAATTAATCATGATCCACACAAAAATAATTATGCAAAATATTAAACCCACAAAATTTAAACTACTTGCTTTAAACCCTAATTAAAACTTACAATATAACAACATCACATAATTATGATTACAAAAAGGTTTATAAGGGTACAAGATCATACCCACTTGTGAAAAATCAAAACTTTTAGAATTTGATGAAACCCCAAACTTCTCGGATCGTTGTTTTTAATATATGGAATTGAAGAACCGACTACGGTTTAGCTAAAAATCTAATTGCATGTAAATTTTGGGAAGAATCTATGAAGTTATGAGCTTTGGAAGTTTACTAATAATGGAGGATGAGTTTTGTGTTTTTCTCTCGGTAGATGATGAGAGACTAAAATGGGTTATGCTAGCTTCTCTTTTTTTTCTAACTCTAATTTATACATGTAACATTGTCTTGGTTGGGTTGTAATGCAACAAATCAATTTTATTAGGCTTAAAGAGTTGGCCCTAATCCAACAAAATACTCTAATCCAACTAGAATTTACATACTAACTCATTGGGCTCCATATACTCAACCCAAAGTCTAGAATTACGTATAATAATAACAGAAAATTCTAAATTCCTAATTATACTTATGGTTGAAATAAAAATAGAATTGGGTAGCGATAAATCATAAAATAATAGTAATAATGATAATAATAATAGCACATCACAATTCATAAAACCAAATAGCATCACACTAACCAAATATTTATGAGCATTCGTAAAACTAATAATATCGAGTTTACGAGAAAAAAAAATTATTCAGAGAGGCTCGACGCGTAAATTATTAATAATATTCATGGTTATTACAGTCTCCCCCCCTTAAAAGGATTCCGTCCTCAGGATCAACATTAATGGCTAAACAACTCAGGGTATTTAGTACGCATTTCATTCTCAAGCTCCCAAGTAGCCTCCTCGATTTGACGGTTCCTCCAAATTACTTTTACTAAATTTATTTTCTTATTTCTCAGCTCATGCACTTTGAAATCTATAACCTCCACTGGTTGCTCTACGTAGGTCAGATCAGCTTTAACATCGATAGGTGCATACTCTAATACATGTCGGTGGTCAGGATGATAAGCTCTCAGTATTGATACATAGAATACATCATGAACATGCTGAAGGTCTGGCGGTAAGGCCAATTGATATGACACGGCTCCAACCTTCTTAAGAATTTCAAAGGGTCCAATATATCTGGGACTCAGTTTTCCTTTCTTCCCGAATCTCATCACACCTTTCCACGGAGAAATTTTCAGTAACACTTTGTCTCCTATCTCGAAAGATTTATCTTTTCTCTTCCGATCGGCATACTTTCGCTGATGGTCTTGAGCAGCAACTAATCTCTTTCGAATCGTTTCTATGGATTGCTTTGTCTGATGGACCATATATGGCCCTATTAATCTTCCTTCACCGACTTCATCCCAACAAAGTGGAGATTCATACGGGGCCATGCCAGTACTGGAGTGATAGCTATTGTTGTAAGCAAACTCTACTAACGGCAGATGATCATCCCAACTTCCTTGGAAATCTATAGCGCAAGCTCGCAACATATCCTCTATCGTCTGATTGTCCTTTCGCTCTATCCGTCTGTCTGCGGATAATAGGCAGTGCTCAGATTTAGCTTGGTGCCAAGGCATTCTTGAAAACTCTTCCAGAATCTAGAAGTAAAATGGGCATCTCTGTCTGACACTATTGACACAGGCACTCCATGACGAACTACCACTTCCTTCAAATACAGACCTTCTAGTCTTTCTACTGAATACCTTTCGTTGATCGGCAGAAAATGAGCGGACTTCGTAAGTCTATCAACTATAACCCATATAGCATCGTGATTCGCTCTGGTTCGAGGTAAACCTACTACAAAATCCATGGTGATGTACTCCCATTTCCACTCTGGAATCTCTAATGATCGGAGTAATCCACTGGGTCGTTGATGTTCTGCTTTCACTCTCTGATAGGTCAAACACTTGCTTACCCATTCTGCAATTTCTCTTTTCATGTTAGGCCACAAATAATTCTGCTTGATGTCTTGGTACATTTTTGTGCTTCTTGGGTGAATGGAATATCTCGAGTTATGCGCTTCGCTCATGATTTCTTCCTTCAATTCTGTAAAATTAGGAACCCAAATTCTTGATGCAAATCGCTTAATCCCCTTATCATCTTTTGAACTCAGAAATTCTTCTCTTGTCAACTCTGATCTTCTTTCTTCTATTACTTGCTCTTGACAACGGCGAATCTTTTCTAACAGCTCTGGTTGAAAATGAATGGTATAGACTCTTTCATTGTTTTGGCTTGGGTCCTTGACTTCTAACTCCATCTTTTCGAATTCTCTGACTAACTCTTCTGAGGTTGTCAACAGGTTGAGTCTTTCCTTTCTACTTAAAGCATCAGCTACAACATTAGCTTTTCCTGGATGATAATTTATCGAGCAGTCGTAGTCTTTGAGCAATTCTAACCATCTTCTTTGTCTCATGTTCAATTCCTTCTGGGTGAATATGTACTTTAAGCTTTTGTGGTCTGTGAATATCTCGCATTTCTCTCCATAAAGGTAATGTCTCCAAATCTTGAGTGCAAAAACAATGGCAGCAAGTTCTAAGTCGTGAGTAGGGTATCGGGATTCATATTCCTTCAACTAACGAGAAGCGTAAGCTATTACTTTCCCGTGCTTCATCAACACACATCCTAAACCTTTGTGAGAAGCATCGCTGAAAATCATGAAATCGCCGTTTTCATCCGGTAAGGTCAAAACTGGAGCAGTTATTAGTCTCTTCTTCAATTCCTGAAAGTTGTCTTCACACTTAGGGGTCCATTCAAACTTTTCACTTTTCCTGGTAAGTCTAGTCAGTGGCGTAGCTATTTTTGAGAAATCTTTCACGAATCTGCGATAATAACCAGCTAGTCCAAGGAAACTTCTAACCTCTGTTGGAGTCTTGGGTCTCTCCCAATCTGCTACAGCTTCTATCTTAGCGGGGTCTACAGAAATTCCTTCACCGCTCATAATATGTCCCAAAAACTGAACTTCTTTCAGCCAGAATTCGCACTTCGAAAATTTCGCATACAACTTTTCCTTCCTCAGTGCTTCCAAAACTAGACGGAGGTGTTCTGCATGATCTTTAGGAGACTTTGAGTAAATCATAATGTCCTCAATAAATACAATCATGAACTTGTCCAAGTATCTCTTGAACACACGATTCATTAAGTCCATAAAAGCAGCTGGAGCATTCGTCAATCCAAAAAACATCACTAGAAACTCATAATGGCCATATCGGGTCCTAAAGGCAGTCTTAGGAATATCCTCAGGCTTGATCTTCAGTTGATGATAGCCGGATCTCAAATCAATCTTCGAAAAATAAGTAGCTCCCTTAAGCTGATCAAACAGATCGTCGATTCTAGGCAGAGGGTACCTGTTCTTGATAGGCATCTTGTTCAGTTCGCGATAATCGATATATAGCCACATCGATCCGTCCTTCTTCTTTACAAACAAAACTGGAGCTCCCCACGGGGATACACTAGGTCTGATTACACCTTTTTCAAGTAGCTCTTGCAGTTGTGTTGCCAATTCCTTCATTTCCACGGGTGCCATTCTGTAAGGCACTTTTGAGATAGGTGCAGTACCTGGTGCTAGATCAATCGTGAATTCTATCTCTCGGTCTGGAGGCATTCCGGGTAAGTCATCAAGAAAAACATCTTTAAACTGATTGACTACCGGAATCTCATCAATGGTAGGGGTTTTCTTCTTGGTATCTATCACATGAGCCAGATAAGCTTGACATCCTTGTCGAAGTAGTCTCTTAGTTTGAATTATTGATAGAAAATCTTTAGCCGGTTTACATCCGCAAAACGGGATTCTCATACCGTTAGGTCCACTTAAGCTAACCTTCTTCCGACGACAATCGATTTGGGCATCGTAACGTGCTAACCAATCCATCCCTAAGATTACGTCGAATTCCCCTAACTTAAAAGGAATGAGGTTTGCGTCAAAACGTTGACCCTGAATCTCTATAGAGCAGTTCGGGCACAAACGGTTTACTGGAATGACTTCCTGATTTGCTACTTCCATGCTCAGAATTCTCTCCAAGGGTACAGACTCAAGATTAAGCTTATTCATGAAGTTCTTAGAAATAAAAGATTTGGTAGCGCCAGAATCTACTAGAACACATGCATCCTCAGAATTTACTAGAAGCGTACCTGCAATCACATCGCTGTCATCAATAGCATCTCTCACTGTCATGTTAAAAGTTCTTGCTGTCGGCTTTTTACTGGGAGGTGCTGTGAGTCGAGGCACTGGATTTTCCTTAGCAGTCTGTCGGCAATCTCGGGACACGTGACCTTTCTTTCCACAGTTGAAGTAGGTGACAGATTTATCCTTGCAACTAGAAGCATAATGACCCTTCTGTCCGCAGTTGTAGCAACTCACAGTAGCTTGCTGGCAGGGTCCAGGGTGTTTCCTCCCACATGTCTTGCACTCTGGTAATGGTGGTCTTCCTTGCATCATATTCACTGTCTGCTGAGGTTTGGTCCTCTGATTGCTTCTTCTAGTGTCATGATTCCCAATCCTCCTATTATCTGAACTTCTATCCTCTCTCTTCACAAACGGCCTCTTGTCACTACGATTATCAGATCTCTTCACAAAACTGCTTCCACCATTCTGAAACTTCCGCTTCTTACCATCTCTGTCCTTTGGGTACAATTCCCTTCCACTCTCAACTATAGCCGCTTTCTGAACCAAGGTTGCATAGTTGGTGATTTCAAATACGACAACTCGATTCTGGATCCAGGGCTTCAGCCCTTGCTGGAAACGCTTGGCTTCCTTCTCCTCAATGTCCACATGATAGGGTACAAACCTTGAAAGTTTTGTAAACTTAGCTTCGTAGTCCGCAACGGTCATCGTTCCTTGCTTGAGTTCCAAAAACTTGACTTCCATTTGGTTCTCTAGGTACTTGGGAAAATACCTCTCTAGGAACAAGTTTGTGAATCTGGTCCATGGAATAACCGCATTGCCCTCCAAAGTCCTTTTTGCTTTCCACCAGTAGTTAGTTTCTCCCTTCAACATATACGCTGCAAACACTGTCTTCTTATTCTCTTCCACTCCCACAATCTCAAAAGTCTTCTCTATCTCTCTTAACCAAATTCTGGTCTCCACGGGGTTAGTGGTTACCTTAAACTCAGGTGGGTTCAGGGATTTGAATGATTTGAAAGTCACTGTGGTATGAGTCAGTTGAGCTGGAGGTGGATTTCCTCCCACTGGGTTAGGGTTATTGTTCTGGTTTGGATTCTGAGTGGGTTCTGGTTCCGGGTTTGGAACCGGGTTAGGAACTGGGTTCCGAGGTGGAACCTCATTCTCTGGATTCACTTCAGGTTGAGGACGAGGGTTTCTTGGGGGTCTTCCTCTCTTAGGTGGCATCTTTTTCTATCAAAGCGAAAACAATATGGTATGTTATATCACAGGTATGCAATTATATGACACCATTGCTGGCGTAGTTATGACAGGCATTCATAATTATTTATTTGGTCAAAATCTCTTGTTTCTCAAAATAAACCACACTCAAAATCATGATTTTCTCTCTTGTCTCTTTATAAAACAGTTACTCCTTTTTCCTTATTATAAAAAGGTTTAGGGTACTTGTGAAAAGAAACTAATTCAGGTTTTACTGGTAATTCTTATAAAAATCTTTAAATCCTAAAACTCAATCGTCGTTTTAAATCCTTGGTTTTCGAAAACTTTTTTTTTTTTGAAACTCATTTTAAGTCATAGTATCTAAAAAGAATTTACTATATCAGGAGTATCATGGGAAATAATCTAGTATGCTCTTTTAACATAATACAGTTCTACCACAGATAAGATAAGATAATAGTACTACTAGCAGATCATAATATATATATCACAAGGTACCATACTGGTACAGTCCAGGTCATAATACTGAATACATCATCATAATAATACAGACCCATCATCAGAATATAAATACATCGTGGAACATCTACTGTCATGCTAGTACGGAAAGATAATAAGATAACTACCCAACAAGCTGGGCATAGAGTCAACTACGTCGAATACATCGATCAACAGAATATGTGCACCCTATACAGAAAAATCTATCATGATGCCATACAAAAAGCGGGTCACCACTAGCTATAATATACATGCTAACCAAAAGATGGGAATGCGCAAGCGTAGATATATGTCATCCCCTAAAACCAAAAAGACTATGCTAAGTCAACAACAACAGTAAGTCAAGTCGAACCATCACGGGCAAACATCTCGCCCACCCTCCTATGGAACTCTGCAATGATGTCTGAGATCAGGGTAGAAACTCTGGTACGATCAGTCTGTCCGGTACTAGATGACGGCAAGGCAGCTAAGTTAGTCTGAAGCCCGGTCAACACAGTCAGGGCTATCTGATGCACAATCTCCATAGGTATGTCTCTCACCAGCAGACTACCTCCATGATGCACGGCAAGGGGATCTGGAACAGACAACAATCCGAGAATACCATCCCTAGTGGCAAAGATCTCCTCATAACGAGACCATAACCAACGGTACTGCTGGAACAGGGTATGGTGAACGTGCCAAGGAACCATCTCCCCAGCCATAACAGGATACTCAGAGGGAGCAGGTGGCATAGCAGTAGTAGTAGCAGCAATTGGAGACTGAGCAGGAACAGGTGCAGGTATGGTAGGTGCAGATGGAGCAGTATCACAAGTAGGAGTAGCACTGACAGGTGGAAACATGTAGTCTGGTATAGTAGGGACTATCGGAGCTGCAGCATACACCAACACTGGAGTAGTAAACAAGTCAGCAAAAGCTGATACTCTGGTAGGTGTATCAACTCTGGACACTGGAGTAGATAAGCTGGGTAAGGTCTCAGTACGGACGGGCGAAAGCTGGCCCTCATCAATCGGCTCAGAAGTAATAAGCTCGGGTGTCTCAAATCTGAACATCTCGGGAGTATACAGAAGAGTAGTCTCTGCAGTCATGGTAGATACTGGAATCTGAGCTGGCTGCTCAATCTCTGGGGTAGGTGCCTCTAGGTCAATCACTGGTATCGGAGAATCATTACCTCTATGGTCTGGTCAGGAGAATAAACCAAGTCTATCACATGAGGTGGAGAAGGTGTAAGAATCCGGATAGAAGAGTCCTCCGAGTCGCTCTCCATGGGTACAATCTCCTCAGATGGATCACTATCTGACCCTGAACTGGGATCTAGAGGTCCCTGAGGGTAAGGTGTAGGAGATCTGTCTCTAGCTGAGCGGAATCATCAAGTCCTGGAGTAGTCATCTACAAAAACACAAGGAACTTCGGTCACACAGGTTCTAATCGATTAGATACTTATATAGATATACTTATATAAGGGTGAAAGGCACTTAGTGCTAAAATCTCAACATCGTAATATATCTCTAAACTCTCACGTCGCGTTATAATTCTAGGCTCGTACGATTCCTAAAATATAACTAACGCTCTGATACCAACGCTGTGACGCCCCCAAATCCGCCCTGTCAAGGGACCCGGGTCGTCACATCAGGTCTCAGCATCTTGCAACACACGTTAGCTCGATAATAATAAAATCTTTATTACAACGGAGTGGAACAGTCCCACTCCACAGATCCAAGATTGATCTCACACTTTATTACAATACGATTATTACAACTCTGAATAATAGATTACACAAGTTCACAAGGTAGAAAGGATAGCAGGTTCCAACTTGATGGTTTAATCCCGATCTCCATAGCCCAGAGCTTTCTCCTTCCCTTTGTTTCTCTGACTGGACATCTCTGTTAGGTCGAATACACAATGATAATCAAGAGTATATGAAAGAATAATAAGTAACACATGTATATTCACTTAAAACTATTTGTATTCGAACTCCTCTCTCAGTGATGTAAATTATCACAGAGAGCTGCTTAGGTTACAATGAATGATTACTTCGTTGTTCGATACACTTCTAGGGTTAACATAACTGTATTTATAAAACATACAGCTATGGTACAATCATAAATTGATACTCCTACAATTAAGCTATACAATTGATATCAATTACGATTGCTACACGTCTTCTAAGTCAACTCAACTCTTTGATAGCTATCCAATCTCCAAAGATATTGCTTCCATATTTATCTTCAATTAATCTTCAATCACTGTTGACTTGTAGACACTTCCGCTGAACAGAGTTTAACAAACTCTGTTGCGCTTCCATTCATCAGCGTTTGCGCTTCCATTCATCAGCGTTTGCATTTCCATTCGTCAGTGTTTAATCAAACTCTGACTTCTTCCAGCTAAACTCTGATTATTCACTGTAACACTTAAATACTGATTAATACTTACATCAATTATATCTAACAATCTCCCCCAACTTGTTCATTAGCAAAAATGCACAAGTTAACAATAATTGATGATGTCAAAACAAAATAGACAAATGCAGTGTTTAATAACTAATCAGAGTTTAAACTACTTACTTAAACAAAATCTACAGAAAACAAGAAATTCTTACAGAGCATCATTCATCTAATCTCCTCAACATCTGGTGTTGTTCTGAGATAATCAATCAGCAATCTTCTTTCTGCATTTTCAAGTTCTATCTGCATAATCTCCTTGATCTCTTTCAACTCAGGATCATTCTCATCAGTGTGATAGATAGCAGATCTCAGATCATAGATTTTGTTTCTCCTCATATCATTACCCAGTCTGATAAATTTCACTTCCTCTGATTATGAGTTAAAATCAAGAACTGTGACACCCAGATCAGTCTTCAGCTTTGTAGTACCCTTCTTCATCTCAATAGTATTTCCATTCCAATCTCTGTACTTAGGAACATATCTGCTATTGTATCTCATGCCTCTAGTTGCCAAGTTTTTAAGCATCTTTTGTCTAAGCACATTTGCTACTGACTCAGTCCTTCGATCTTTCACTTTGAAAAGATACAGAACATATTCTAATTCTTCCCAAAATTTCAAATCAAGATCATTCTCACCAATCTTATATACTGTTCCATCAACCATAAAATACAAGAGAAAATCTTTATCTAAACTCTTCTGATAGACCAACTGTACTGACTCTAGTCTGTCTAATCTCTCTTGAGTAACACCACGACCTGGAATAGCCAATGAGGAAGGATCACTAGGATCAGTTTGTTGCCTTGTATCTCTATGTGAGCCCAGACCAGCTCTATTTCTTCCAATCTTCCCTGTTAAAGCTCTTCCATCAGAAAAATCCATAGGACCTCCAGAAACTTGATTTGGATCAACAAATGTTCCTTTTCCAAATATTGATTTCAACTGAGAAGTTAGAGGTTTTGACACAACTTGTGTAGTAACAGAGGTTGTGTTTTCTTTCTTCTGTACAACTTATGTAGCAACAGAGGTTGTACTTGATTTCTTTGAAATTCTTTTTTCTTCATTAATGCCTTTAAGCTTTTGCTTAGCTTCTGCATCTGTTGGTTTTCTAGACATTTGAGTCCTTTGATCAGCACCAACTTTTTCTTTAATTTCAATGCCTTTAAGAACAGGCTTAGCAGCTTTTCCTGTTTTCTTCACTTTGCCAGATTTCAAAGCCTTCTGATATTCTTTTTGTAAGTTCTTCTCTTCAGCTTGAATATCTGCAAGTGTAACTCCTTCCTCATTTTCTTCAAGAAACACTTTCACAGCTAGTTCCTCATCATTTTGTGGATTTTCAGAGAATTGTAAATTCTTGATCTTTGAAGTACTTTGACCATCAGTGTTTGTTCCACCAGACTTTGCAATTGCTACTTTTCCAGAATGAGCAATTGACTTCCCAGATCTCAATCTCCTGCCTTGATCATCAGTTCCTCCATCTCCAACATCATCCTTTTTAGACAGAGTTTGAGATTGCTTGCAACTGGATTTAGCAACTCTCTCCCCCTTTTTGACATCATCAGGAATCAGAATTGATGTAATCAGCTCCAAAGAACTAGCAACAGAATCAAATTTACCAGACAAAATATTCTGATTTTCTTCAATTTTGTTCAGTCTGGCAAACATAGTTTCTTGTGCTTTGGAAAATTTATGGATCTTGAGTTTAGTGTCTGTCTCCAAAGTCATATCTCGAGACTGAATTTCAGTTCTCAGATCAGTAACTGCTTTATGACAATCATCAAGTCGACCATCCAGAGTTTTGACTTGTACAACAGTAGCCTTTAAACAAGAGAGAATCTCTGGATTGGAAATGTCTTTAGCAGTTTATTGCACAAACTTTACTGCTCCCCCTCTAGGAAAAATACAATCCTCCTTGTACCAATTTTCAGAAAATTTAGCAAGAAACTCTGCTTTAACTTTATGTGCATTAGAGGGCTGAGAAAATGGTGCATGCTTTGCATCAGTTTGCACAGGAGCACTTTGAGAAGAATCAGTTTCTGCACTTTCTTCAGCTTCACTCTCCACAGCTTCAACTTCAACATCAGCATCAACATTCTCTGCAACATTGTCCACAGTGTTTATATTCTCGGCAACAGTATGGACGGTTTCTTCAACAACTTCAACATTCTCAGCAATCTCAGCAACTGCCTCTACAACAGATTCAACATGCTTAGTAGGTTGCTCTTCAGACTCAACAGTCTTATCAACAGACTCTGCATTAAGAACAACTTCAGCCAGAGGATCAGAGATTACTGCCTTGAAAGATTGCTCAACTTCTTCACCTTTTTCCACAGATTGGTGAGCATCAGATAATATCTCTGTATGAGTAGCTACTGTTTCATCAAGTACTACAGTAGCTTGATCTGCTGCACCAGTGTCTTCAGAAGTAACAGGAATAGATGAAGTAGGAATCCCAACATAATCAGAGAATGGCATGACAATATCAACAAAATCATCCAGAGGAAAGCCATCTCTGTTGTCCTCATCCTTTTGCATATTTACTGGTGAGTGAACAATTTCTTCTTCAACATTTTCCTCAACAGCAGGTGTCTTTGTAGGAATCACTTCTGGAGCTGCAACTTTCATATCTTCATCAGAATCAGAGATTACCAACTTCCTTCTCTTGTAGGTTGGCACCTCAACTGCTACCTCTTCTTTAGAAGTTGACTCTTCCTCTACATCAACAACAGAGGGTGATGGAGATCTATTAGCTCTCTCTTTCTTCTCTTTTCTGGCCCTTTTAGCCCTTGCAATGTTATGCCTGGAATTATGAGCAGCATGCTTGATTCTTCCCCCACGTTTTCATTTAGGTTTGGATGGTTGTTGATCAGATTTAGGTTGTGGTTGAGATGGTTCAGTGTATAGTGGTTCAGTGTTTAAAGTTGCAGGTTGAGTGGATGAAGATTTGGGTTGAGTGGGTACAGAAGTTGAAGTGTGATCAGTGTTTGGTAATGGTTGCTCAGTCTGTGGAGGTTCTTGTGGTTGATATATAAAGTTTTGTAAGGCAAGAGGGAAAACCATGGCAGATAACTGCTCTTTGGTTGCATCCTTATTAGTTAAATCAGAAAATACCCTCTTATTGACCTTAAATGGTTGAATCACATCAGCATCAGCAATTTCAACATTTGGCACACAAGAAGTAAGCAGCATTTGACAAAAACGAGCAAAATAGACAGTTGTAGGTGCTGACAATCTATCACCTATATTCATTAAGACAAGTCTTCCAAAATCAAAGTTACTACCATAAAGAAGAGAATACCCGATTTGAAGACTATCAGTAGGAATTGCATCCCAGTTGGTGACTTTATTCCCAAAAGCCCTTGTGATATAGTCGAAGAAGAAACTCCATTCTTTCCTCAACTGTGGCCGCTTCACTGACCCAAGCTTGGCCAAAGACCCAGAATATCCAATCTGCTGCAACATCTCTCGCAGATTCTGCTCAGAAACAACACTATACGAAGTGTGAGTGTCAAATCCCATGGTTTCTCTGACTGTATCTGGAGTGATAACATAGTCAGTTTCTTCATAATTGAAAACAATAGATGGAGTCCCAGTCTCGCCACCATCATCATAAACAGAGTTTTGCCAGAAAGAAGCGATTTGTGATGCGGACAGCGTTTGGGGTTCAACCAAAGCTTGACCAATTTCTGAATCTCGTAAGAAACTCTGCATCAAATGAAACGCAGCTGGAGCATTTTCATTATCCAGTGGTGCTGCATAATTATTAGAAACAAACAAAAGTCCAAGAGAAGTGAAAGATTTGGTTGCCATTAGTACGATTTGAGAAGAAAATACGAAAAGAATGATATAAGTGAAAGGTGTTTGATGAAATGTTCAAGTGAAAAGTGTGATGTAACTGTGAGTGGTTGTATAAAAAGTAAATATGAGTGGGTGAAAGTGGTGAAAGTGTATATGAATCGTGTAGAGAAAAATGATTAGATATGTATTGAACAGTTAAACTCAAACGTTTTAGCATTAATACACGCAACCAGTTACCATGTGTAGTGGGACACGATCTTTGAAAAATGTGTGAGTGGGACACGTGTCAAAGATTTAGCGGAACAGACGTGCATGCTCAGTAATTACAACCATAATTACTGCTACTTTCTCTCTCTAATTACCGACACAATTAAACATTTTTTCACTAATCAACAGCTGTCAGAAACTCTTTTTACCCTAAATTTGAAATCATCTGAAATAAAATATACCTTAGAGTATTTAGACAAAATCCACCAGTGTTTGTCAATTTTCCAACGTTATTACCGAAACCCTTTCAAAAACTGCACAGATGTGAATATTTGTGTGTGGATAGCAGAGTTTACCAATCCAATTTTTAGAGCATCTAATATTTCATAAAATCCATAAAGATAAATTAGTAAACACTGAATGCACAAACTCTCATAGTAAACACTGAATATATGATGAATGCTAAACTCTGTAGTAAATTATATACAGAACTCTGAATTAATCTATTCCCTTTGATGTCCATGATAATCCAAGTAAGCACACAGTCTTTATAGACAAAAAGATCAAGAGATAGATATCAAAGTCACATTCAGTGAGTAACATGCCATGAATTTAAAAACTCACAAACTCTCAAATCACACAAGTGTTTAGGTGAAGTGTTTACACTTAAATTCAACCAATAAAAGCAGATGCTACCATATGCTTGGTTGTCCACCAAATCTACACTACTTTGAATACATGTATGCACAAATCAAAAGGACTTTGTTCAAGGTTGTAATGTGGTTAAAAACAAACTGGTGATAAGAAAAAGAAAAAAGAAAATAAATGGCTAACTGAACAATTCATTAGAGCAAAGTGTCCAGTTGTACTGCAAGTATATAACTGTACATAATAATCAGTATATATACACATTTTTTTATGTATATATTTCCACGAAATGAACTTTCCTTTACAAAGTAATTCTCAACTGTTTGCTCATCAATTTCCAAATGAATTTAACTGCTCTTGAATAATCAGAGTTTAAAGGAAACAGTTAATAAGGCTCAAAGGGGTTTACTCAGGGTTTAATTTGTGGTCACTGTTTGGATAAATGTGGTAAATCATAATGCCTTTAACATTTTCATGCACACACATATCATGCAGTCTCAAAATGGTTTAAAACAAGTTCTAGAGCAACATACTCACTGATGAACAGCACATAGCAATAAAAATTGATTGATATAAAATGTATCAATCACTATTTGGCTCAAGATCTCACAGGGTGTAAGCATGCTTCAGTACTCACCAAAATTAACAAAGACACATCTCAAGTTTATAAATTTTTACAAGCACAAACAAGGAATTATCAAGTACCATGTGAATTTATTTGGGAACAGAGTGTCACTGACAGAGTTTAGGAGTCATCAAAATCAGAAATTATTCATGAGAGGCAATGCACACAATATTTACAGACTCAGAGTTTAGGATAAATAAACTAAGAGATGCTATAAATATGAAATAGTATCATGCTTGTGTTGAATTTCTGCACAGTCTAAGATTAGATCACAGATAACTTAGAAGGATTTATGATTAATAACTGAGAATCATGCTTCATACATTTTCTTCATTGGTAATCATCACAGACAATAACATTATCAGAATTAATCAGAGTTTATCCAGCATGTTAATAGTGTTTTGACTGACAAAACATGCTAACAGAGTTTGACAGTCTACAATCAGAGTTTATATAGCAGAGTTTAAAAACTGAGTTCACATAGCATTTAACACATCACAGAAACATAATTAATGCATTGTATAAGTGAAATTTGAGTCTAACCAATATTTCTAGTCAGAACCCGAAACCATTCCAAGTTCATTTACCAGCCTTGTAAAAATAGCTTCACTCAATGGATTGGTGAAGATGTCTGCAAGCTGTTGGTCTGTAGACACAAAATGAAGCTCAATGTTTCCTTCCTCTACATGCTCTCTGATAAAGTGATACCTTATGCTGATGTGCTTGGTCATTGAATGTTGTACTGGATTACCTGTCATAGCAATAGCACTTTGATTATCACAGTAAATAGGAATCTTACTATACCTTAATCCATAATCCAGCAATTGATTTTTCATCCATAGAATCTGTGCACAACAGCTACCAGCAGCAATATACTCTACCTCAGCTGTAGATGTAGAAATTGATTTCTGTTTCTTGTTGTACCAAGAAACCAGTCTGTCACCCAGAAATTGACAACTTCCACTGGTGCTTTTTCTATCTATCTTACAGCCTGCAAAGTCTGCATCAGAGTAACCAAGTAGCTTGAAATCTGATTCTCTAGGATACCACGGCCCTAAAGTAATGGTGCCCTTGAGATATTTGAAAATTCTTTTCACAGCTGTGAGATGTGGTTCTCTGGGATCAGCCTGAAACCTTGCACAAAGACAGGTTGCATACATGATATCAGGTCTACTTGCTGTCAGATAAAGAAGAGACCCTATCATGCCTCTGTAGTTTTTCATATCTACTGATGCTCCTGTATCCTTATCCAATTTAGTTGCTGTTGCCATGGGAGTTGATGCAGATGAGCAATCAAGCGTACCAAATTTCTTGAGAAGATTTCTGGTATATTTTGCTTGATTTATAAAAATCCCATCATCTGTTTGCTTCACCTGTAGGCCTAGAAAATAACTAAGCTCTCCCATCATACTCATTTGATACCTAGACTGCATTAGTTTGGCAAACTTTGTACAGAGTTTATCATTAGTAGACCCAAAAATTATGTCATCAACATATATTTGAACTAGAAGCAAGTCACTACCAGATTTAAAGTAAAACAGAGTTTTATCAATTGTACCTCTGTGAAACCCACTTTTTGGAAGAAATTGAGCTAAAGTCTCATACCATGCTCTTGGTGCTTGCTTAAGTCCATAAAGTGCTTTATCAAGCCTGTAGACATAATCTAGATTTCTGGGGTCCACAAATCCTGGTGGTTGTTCAACAAACACTTCTTCTTCAAGTTTCCCATTTAGAAAGGCACTTTTCACATCCATCTGAAATACCTTGAATTTCTTATGAGAGGCATATGCTAGAAACATTCTTATTGCCTCCAACCTTGCAACTGGAGCAAAAGTCTCATCATAATCTATTCCTTCCTGCTGTGAATAGCCTTTTGCCACAAGTCTGGCCTTAGTACCAACCCCCTCACTATCAGTTTTATTCCTGAATACCCACTTATTACCAACAACAAACCTATTCTTTGTTCTTGGTACAAGTTTCCAAACTTCATTTCTTTCAAATTCATTCAATTCCTCTTGCATTGCTGTTATCCAATCAACATCTTGAAGAGCTTCTTCTACCTTCTTAGGCTCAGTTTGTGACAAGAATGCATGAAACAGACATTCATTTGTTGTTGCACTTCTTGTTCTTACTCTTGCATCTGGATCACCAATAATCAAATCAAGTGTGTGAGATTTGGTCCATTTCCTTGCTGAAGGCAAATGACTTCTCTCAGAGTTTGATCCTCCCCCTCGATCCATGTTCTCCTGATTTTCTTGATGTCTTTCTTCATTCTCTGAAGCTCCCCCTGAATGTGACTGCTCAGAGTTTGAACTATCAGATTTTGGACTTTCAGAGTTTGAGTCATCAGAGTTTGATCCAGATTTTTCAGCTGACTCATTATCAGAATTTGAGTCATCACTCTGAAGTGATTCTACATGCTCCCCCTCAACTGGTTCTTCCCTAGTATTTGGCTGAGAAGTTTCTTCAGTATTTACCAGTAGAGGGTCAGAGTTTAGATCAACAGAGTTTGTCAGTTCAGCCTCATCAGAGTTTACTTCATCAGAGAATAACTCTTCATTTTCAAAGTGCAGTTGATCATGTTCATCTACATCTTCAAGTCCAATTATTTTCTTATCATCAAATGACACATGTATAGACTCCATGATCACTTTGGTTCTCAGATTATAAACTCTGAATGCCTTAGTTGACAGTGGATAGCCAACAAAAATTCCTTCATCATCTTTTAATTCAAATTTTGTCAACTGTTCACGACTAGGGTACTTTCCCTGGTGCCCTGCAATCATAAACAATTACTGAGGATTAGTTTTAAGGATCCAGACTTTCTTGGATCCTTTGGCTTTCTTAACTTTGTTAGCTTTTGCAGCGGAATGCATATTATCAGAGCTTAAGCTAACTTTATCAGTGTTTACACTTGCAGAATTAACTTTAACCCATTTCAAATTTGGCTTGGGTTCATAGTAATTATGATAAATAGTATGATAATCTTTGCAAGTATAAATAGAATGGCAAGTACTTCCACAGTGTTTGCATAAAGTCTGTGGTCTAGTTCTAACATTTTCTTTCTTTACTCCCGAATTGGGAGGTAAAGAATTAATGTCTTTATTTTTCCTGTAAAAGCTAGCAAGATGGTTAGTACTACCACAGTTATGACATGTCTTTCTAGGAGCAAAAGTAGCAAGCATTGGATAATTACCTTGAGAAATGCCTACTTTATCATTCCTATTCTTTCTAGACACTTTCTGTTTCTTAACAGATTTTAACTCCTTAAGCTTATGCTTAAGTTGTTTATCTGTCATTAAACCAATATTAACCTGTTTAACACTAGTTTTTACTGGTTCTCTTTTAATAGCTTGTTTTCCACCTTCAAACCTAGGTTCTCTTACTCCATTAACAAATGTTCCAAATTTCTTAGGTGGGAGTGGTGGTCTAATCTTGATTTTATTCTGAAACCTAAGTTCATCTTCCTCAGAATAACCTAGACCAACGGTGTCAGATTGAAAAACCTCTTGAGTGTCTTTTCCAGAATCAGTCCAAGTTTTAATTATGTGATTTGCCTTTTCCAACTCAGATTCTAGTTACCTATATTTTTCTAGCAAATCCTGTTCTAGATAGACAGCATCATCTCTTTCTTTCTGAACTTGTTGCATGTTTTCAAGTTTCTCTTCAACAATTTTATTTCTCTCTTTAAGTTCAGAATTCTCAGATTTGATTCTCTCATTTTCTAAAGTCTGATCCCTATAACTGATATGCAAGGCCTTAAGATAGATTCTTAATTCAGTTATATTATCAGTATTATAGGCATAGGTAGTCAGAGGTACCTTGTTTTCAGAATCAGAAGGAGTCTCACTGGTTGCCATGAGAGCATAGTTAACTTCCTCATCTGAGTCTGAAGTGTCTGCCCAATCTCTGCCTTTGGTGAAAAGTGCCTTCTCAGTTTTACCCTTCTTACACTCAGGAGCATAGTGACTCATCTCCTTACACTTATAGCATTGAATCTCAGACTTATCCTTCTTCCCAGATTTGATCTCCTTTCTCTCAGACCTCCTGAAACTCTTTTTGTCTTCTTTTGAATCTCTAGAAAACCTTTTTCCCTTTTTGAAGTTCTTGAAACCCATCTTCTTGAAGGTTTTCACCATTAAAACAACCATCTTTTACATTTCTTCTTCATCATCCTTAGAGTTAGATGATTCAAAAGTGTTTGAATCATCATCAGAGTTTAATGATTCACTTTCAGAATGAATGACTAAAGCCTTTCCTTTAGCTTTCTTCTTCATAGGTTTCTCCTCAACCTTAAGAGCAACAAACTTTAACTTCTTGCTTGATCTTCTGTTTCTCTGCTCCATTTCTAATTCATGAGTTTTGAGCAACCCATAGATTTCATCAATCTCAGTATCAGCAAGATCATAGTTATCTCTTATGGTGGTTATTTTCACATCCCACTTTTCAGGTAGAGAAAGAAGAAACTTGAGATTTGAGTCTTCTAGATCATACTCTTTGTTTACCAATGACAAATCATTGAGCAGTTTACAGAATTTGTCAAATGTTTCTGTCATGGTCTCTTCAGATTTAGCCTCAAAGTGCTCATACTCCTGTGTGAGTATGTTTCTTCTATTCTTCTTGATAGCAGCAGTTCCTTGACATCTAACCTCAAGGGCATGTTGGGTTCCGAGGCATAAAACGCAGCGGAATAATGTAAATAAAACAATAATTTCGAAACGCAAACCAAGATCCATGTATAATTCTAGACAGATTATGGAGAAAAATGAGTCATACCTTTAAAACGTAGTTTCACGAACTCAACGGAGATGGAGGTCCTAATTGCAATCACCACGCAGCCCTTAATACAAGATCCGCGTCTCTAATTAGTCCACACGAACGCCCGATTGACTCTCTACAATCACCGGAGTCAGTACTAACCGATTACTGCCCTTGATCTCTCTCTCTCTCTAGCCTCTCTTAATGTAGAGCTGCTAGGGTTTTTGCTAAAACAATTTTTCCAAATTCTAACCCTAAAACAATACATCCTTATGTATTTATAGAGGAGAGATTTGGGCTGAAAACCCTATTTCGTTTTGGGCTTCTCATAAAACCAAAACTGATTGGGTAATTATAAAATTCGAAATTTGATCTAATTAATTAAGTCCAACTTAAATAATTAAATAACCAACTTCGAATTTATAATTATTTAATTTAAATTCTGAATTTAAATTAAAACTCCGTTTAGACGTTCTAAGTGTGTAACCCTTTAGGTTATTATTACGTTGGCAATAATTTTAATATCTAATAATAAAATTATAAACAATGAGCGACATCTAGTAATACATCATTGCTACCCAAGTAATAATAATAATTGGTGATCCAATTAAACCTTTCGTGATATATGTTTCCGTGTAATATAATCCCTTTAACCAAATATTATAGATTAAACTCGAGGCATGTATTTAGTCATCCTCTTCAACATTTAATCCATGTTTACTTGATCCATGAGTAGACTATTAAAACAAATCAATATTTGAGCATGGCCATGCATTTTCATAGTCTCACTCAATCAAGAGGCCAATAATATCTCTCCTAATTATAGGAGGGTTAAATCCTTTATCTATCATTCATATTTCTCATACGTCTCATAACATACCCGATGTACACTTTTATCATCACCCGGTCAAAGTTAACTTTTAATGTAGTCAAAGTATATTAATCCTCGTATAGAAATATAATGATCTCAAGTCTAAGGATCATTACACCATTATCACTGTGAGTCTTTCTAATGACATTATCAACATGTAGAATCTCACCATGGGTTTGTCCAGTACCATGTACTCCTACATGTACCTATGTATTGACTTTAGTATCTCCATACTCATAAGCAATGAGATGTGGTTATCTGTCAAACAACATACTAGTCTATTTATGTATTAATATTGTCCTATATAATAATAACCGACTAGGGACCTTTTAAGAATATGATATATTATATAATCTCAAGTTCAAGTCATGTACTTAAACTATACAATGTGTATCATGATTCTAAGGACATTTATTATGCTAACAAATATATCGCAGTAATTAAAGTCATAATAAATACGTTTATTTAATAATCAAATGACATAAAGGTTTATTCAAGAAACAATGTATTGCCTCTAGGGCACCTACACTAACAATCTCCCACTTGCACTAGAGCCAATCACCCATGTATCTAATACCCATGGAACTAGTGTGACCATCGTGCTTCTGCTGCGACAAGCCTTTGGTCAGTGGGTCTGCAATGTTATCATTTGTGTGCACTTTACATATGTGTATGTCACCCCTTTCATTAATCTCTCGAAGGAGGTGATATCTCCTGAGTATATGTTTGGATCGGGAGTGCGATCTAGGCTCTTTAGCCTGTGCAATGGCCCCATTATTATCGCAATATAGATCAATAGGATCTGCAATCGTTGGAACCACTCCCAAATCAGTAATGAATTTTCGAATCCAAACAGCCTCCTTAGCTGCTTCACAGGCTGCAATGTACTCAGCCTCCATTGTAGAATCAGCTACTGTTTCTTGCTTTGAACTCTTCCAGCTTACAGCACCTCCGTTTAGACAAAACACAAAACCAGACTGTGATACAGTATCATCCCTGTCTGTTTGGAAACTTGCATCGGTGTAACCTTTTACAACCAGTTTCTCCTCTCCTCCATACACCAAGAATGAATCTTTAGTCCTTTTCAGGTACTTTAGAATATTCTTGACTGTCGTCCAGTGACCTTCACCTGGATTAGACTGGTATCTGCTCATCATGCTCAAAGCATATGAAACATCTGGGCGAGTACATACCATTGCATACATGATAGATCCAATTGCTGATGCATATGGAACCTTACTCATGTGGTCCTTCTCATCCAATGATTTCGGACACTGGTCTTTAGAGATCGTTATCCCTTTAGACACGGGGACATATCCCCTTTTTGCATACCAAAACGATGCAAAACCTTATCAATGTATGTACTCTGACTTAGACCGATCATCCTTTTAGATCTATCTCTATAGATCCTCATTCCTAGAATGTAAGTTGCCTCTCCTAAGTCTTTCATAGAGAAGTTGCTCCCTAACCAAGTCTTAACAGCCTTTAGAGAAGGTATGTCATTCCCCATTAGTAGTGTATCATCAACATACAGTACTATGAATGCCACATGGCTCCCACTAACCTTCTTGTAAACACAAGGTTCATCTTCATTTTGAACAAAACCATACTCCTTGACTGTTTCATCAAAACGGATATTCCATCTCCTAGAGGCTTGCTTCAATCCATAAATGGATCGACGTAATTTACATACCTTGCCAACATTCCTTGGATCGACAAAACCTTCAGGTTGTGTCATGTACACATCCTCTTCAAGGCTTCCATTAAGGAAGGCTGTTTTGACATCCATTTGCCAGATTTCATAATCATGGAATGCTGCAATTGCAAGCAAAATCCTTATGGACTTGACCATGGCAACTGGTGAGAAAGTTTCATCATAGTCAATACCATGAATTTGTTTGAAACCTTTTGCAACCAGCCTCGCTTTATAGGTCTGAACATTTCCATCCATGTCAGTTTTCTTCTTGAAAACCCATTTGCACCCTACAGGTTTTACCCCTTCAGGTGGATCAACCAAATTCCATACTTGGTTTTCGTACATGGAATCCATCTCGGATTTCATGGCTTCAAGCCATCTCTTAGAGTCTGGACTGTTCATAGCATCTTGATATGTGAGAGGCTCATCTTCATCTATAAGCATCAAATCACCACATTGAGTCAAGAGAAATCCATATCTCTCTGGCTCATGGCGAATTCTACCAGATCTACGAACAACCTGTGTTTCTTGAGCATTATCATTATCCTGCTCTTGTTCCACTTCAGGTTCAATGCTATTTTGTGGTTCTCGATCTTCATCGAGATCTATAGTTCTCCCACTATTTCTTTTGGAAACAAAATCTCTTTCCATGAAGACAGCATCTCGAGCAATAAACATTTTTTGCTTAGAAGGACTATAAAAATAATACGCCTTTGTTTCACTAGGGTATCCCACAAAATTGCATTCTTTTAGGTCCAAGCTTGTCAAATACTTGACGTTTCACAAATGCCTTGCATCCCCAAACTTTCATAAAGCTCATGCCTGACTGTTTCTCCATCCATATCTCGTATGGAGTCTTTTGAAACTTCTTAGTAGGAACACGGTTAAGTGTGAAAGCCGCTATTTCTAGAGCGTAACCCCAGAAACTAATTGGAAGATCTGCATGACTCATCATCGATCGTACCATGTCCAACAGGGTGCGATTTCTCCTCTTTGAAACTCCATTCCATTGAGGTGTTCCTGGCGGAGTGAGTTGTAATACAATACCACACTCTTTTAAATACTCTTTAAATTCGGTGCTAAGGTATTCACCCCCACGATCGGATCGTAAGATCTTAATACTTGCACCTCCGCCTATTTGCTTCTCTACTTCAGCCTTGTATTCTTTGAACTTTTCAAAGGAATCAGATTTATTCTTCATAAGATATACATATCCATATCTACTGAAATCATCAGTAAATGTTATGAAGTAGTAGTAGCCTCCTCTAGCCATCACACGCATTGGGCCACATACATCACTATATATTAGCTCTAGACGTTCAGTGGCCCTTTGACCCTTACCAGTGAAAGGGGCTTTAGTCATCTTACAAAGCAAACAAGATTCGCATTCATCGTATGATTCAAAATCAAACTTATCCAAGTATCCATCCTTATGTAATTTGGATATGCGTTTCTCATTTATATGGCCTAGACGACAATGCCAGAGGTATGTTTGATTTGAGTCATTAATTTGAAGTTGTTTGTTTTCTATGTTACAGACAGGATTATCTAAATCAAGAGCATATAAACCATTAAATAAATGCGCAACACCATAGGTTAAATCATTCAAAGCAAAAGAGCAACTGTTGTTCTTTATTATAAACGAAAAACCTTTCTTGTCCAAACAAGAAACAGAAATAATGTTTCTGCGAATCGCAGGCACGTAAAAACAGTCTTCAAGTTCTAAAACAAGCCCAGAGGGCAAAGATAAATAATAAATCCCTACAGCTAAAGCAGCAACTCTTGCTCCATTTCCTACTCGTAGGTCCACTTCTCCCTTAGCCAAAGTCCTACTTCTCTGCAGTTCCTGCACATTTATACAAATGTGAGAAGCACATCCAATATCCAATACCCAAGATGTAGAAATAGACAAATTGACTTCTATAACATAAATACCTGATCCAGAAATCTGAACACCCTTCATTTTCTTCAGATCCTCCAAATAAACTGGACAGTTTCTCTTCCAGTGACCAGGCTTGTGGCAATAGTGACAATCACCTTTGTCAGCCTTTGCGACATCTCCCTTCGACTTTTTAGCCTTTTTGAAAGAGGGCTTAGAAGGACTGAGATCTTTTGATGCAACCTTTTTCTTCCCCTTTCCCTTAGCACCTTTCTTACCCACCATCATTATGGGAGCTTTCGCAGGTGCCTTAACCATATTTGCTTCAGTGGTCCTCAGCATGGCCAACAATTCCATAGGAGTCTTTTCTTGCTCAGTCATATTAAAAGTCATAATGAACTGAGTATAGTCGCTGTTCAAAGATTGTAAGATTATATCGACTTGAGCCTCTCGCTGAAGCGGGAAACCCAAACGAGCAAGGTAATCACAATACCCAATCATCTTTAGAACATGTGGTCCGACTGGTCCGTTGCCCTGCTTGCACGAGAAGAGTGCTTTGCTCGTGTTGAACTTTTCCACACGAGCCTGTGATTGAAACATCGTTGAAAGATGTTCAAACATAGTATAAGCATTCATATCAAAGTGCTTCTTCTGAAGCTCAGCATCCATAGTGGCAAGCATAAGACAAGCCACATCAGTCGCATCATCAATATGCTTCTGATAAGCATTTTGTTAAGCAAGAGTGGAATTGGCAGCAGGGGCTGCCGGTGGAGGAATATCAATCACATAAGATTTCTTTTCCTGCATGAGAACAATTCTCAAATTCCTAGACCAGTCAAGGAAGTTTGATCCTGTCAGCTTGTCCTTCTCAAGGACTGATCGCACAGAGAAAGTGTTGTTTGTGTTTTGTGCCATTTGTTTTCTACAATGATAAAATGCATAAGATACATAAAACGCATAAGATAAGTTAGATTGTTACAATAATTATGTTCAAGTGATTATGACATATTCATAATATATCTCTCACTATTTTTATCAAATTTAATAGCCCTTACTATTAAATCGGAAAGAATATCCCATAAATCTTTCTAGTGAGCCAAGATCCATATTTCGTCATATCCTAAGTCAACCACTGGTAGTCCTTAAAACATGATTATTTAGGTAGACAACAGTTGTCAATTATATCATATATAATTCTTGGATAGTTTGGTGAACAACATTTGATCTTATCTATCTAATAGATTTTGAACCAAACTCTATGCTTCTAAGTTCATAATAGTTGAATATAACCGTTTATTTTCACCTTATTATGACGACTCAGTTAAGTTAGACCCAATGATACAACGGCCGAATATAACTATTTATATTCGTCGCATCTCACCACGATAGACAGGAGTCCCCTGCCACTGGTAGTCATTCCCCTTATCGATCTAGGATTCAATGAGTGTTCATTCATTGGAAAGCATCCGATTAAAACTTAATATTTTGTTAAGGGGTTTAAAAAAATTATAACGATCATGATCACATCATAAAGAGATCCTCAATTTTTTCCTTGAATCAAATATTTCAAATTGACATCTTAAACTGTTCATTTCCCAGGTAGATGGAGGATCCCAATGGTCACACTTAATACCCATTAACCTTACGAATACGCATATCCGTTTTTGTCAGAAAATCCTAATTTTCGATATCAAAAATCCAAATTTAATTCTGTGTTTTAAAAATCCATATTTCATAAACACAAGAATCTCATGATCGTTTGTTCATTTTAAAATCTTGAATCGTTACAGATTTTATCTTGTTTAGCATGGCAAGCATGGCATGGGTGACGTATCTAATACATGCATACATCATTAATTTAATTAAAGCATGCATCTTCTACTCTACACATACATTCCATACATCATATGTAAAGTGCATAAAGTAAACGTGCAATGGTTATGGCTCAATCCTATGTGATCTTTTCAAGCTAATGAAAAGATCAAGGTCAATCTATGGGATAATAATAACTATTACATTTGTCTTCTTAATTGCTTCCATTGACTCCTTAGCCTCCATGGAATGCCTCCTTGTTCCCTTGTCCTTCTTGAAAGTTACAAAAAATAACTATACTAATGAACTTACAAAAGAACTCGAGTTACATTCGAGATAAACCATTAAGATAGAAAACGACATGCAAGTCGTATTTATTACAAACCAAAAGAAAAAAAAAACCATTACACTAGGGTCAATAAGCCATAACCATGCACCATGCTCAAGTAATCATTTAAAGCATATGTCACAAGCCCAAATTAAAATGAAGCCCTAAACACATGCGACCTTGATTCCAGTTACCAGAAACATGATACTTTCGTATATGCGGAAAATTTTGCAAAATCACGTATCAAAATACATGCAAATCATGTATCATAATACAATTCCAGAAGCATATATCAATATACATGCGACCTTGATTCCAGTTACCAGAAACATGTATCAGCATGTTAGATATAATTGATGTGATTTGATGTCAGTGTTTAAGTGTTACAGGTAAAAAGAGTTTAACTTGTTAATGAAAGCAATCGTAGCAGAGTTTGAGTATACGCTGATAGTTGGAAGCGCAAACGCTGACAGAAGGAAGCGCAAACACTGCTGGCTGACAGAAGGAAGCGCAAACACTGCTGGCCAGGAGAGCAACAGAGTTTGCTAAAGTCTGTCTACTGGAAGCGTCTACAAGTCAACAGAGTTTGAAGATTGATTTAAGATAAATATAGAAGCAATATCTTTGAAGATTGGATAGCTGTCAAAGAGATTGAGTTGACTGTCAAAGAGATTGTACGTAGCTGTATATCTTATAAATACAGTTAGGTTAACCCTAGAGGGGTATCCATCGTAAACGAATATCATTCATTGTAACCTAAGCAGCTCTCTGTGATATTTTACATCACTGAGAGAGGAATTATTAATTCCAAACAGTTTTAAGTACTAAAACGTGTGTTCTTGTTATTTACTCTTACAGTACTTGATTATATATTGTGTATTCGGCCTAACAAGTGGTATCAGAGCAAATCTGTTACTTTATTACAGTTTAAGATCCAAAACTCAATAGTAATCAATGGCAGAGATTCCTCCTCCATCAGGTTCTGAGAAAGCCCCTACTACTGTTAGTAGGTATGAAACGATTAGGGTTCCTATACTCAAGCCATCAGAGTATGCTATTTGGAAGGTAAAGATGACCATGTTTCTGGAAGCCACAGATCCAGAATATCTTGATAGAATTTATGAAGGTCCTCATAAACCTACAAAGTTAACTACTGATGTTGCTGGTGAGGAATCGAAGGTGATTCCTAAGGAAAAGAAAGATCTAACTGCTGAGGATCTTTCATCTATTGCTAAGGATGCCAAAGTAAGGCATTTACTTCACAGTGCTCTAGACAATGTTATGTCTAACAAAGTGATTAACTACATAACTGCAAAGGAAATTTGGGATGCACTTGAGGTTAGATGTCAAGGAACTGCTGTAATCAAGAAGAATAGAAGGAACATACTCACACAGGAGTATGAGCATTTTGAGGCAAAGTCTGAAGAAACCATGACAGAAACATTTGACAGATTCTATAAACTGCTCAATGATCTGTCATTGGTTAACAAAGAGTATGATTTAGAAGACTCAAATCTCAAGTTTCTTCTCTCTCTACCTGAAAAGTGGGATGTGAAAACAACCACTATAAGAGATAACTATGATCTTGATATTACTGAGATTGATGAAATCTATGGATTGCTCAAGACTCATGAGTTATAAATGGAGCAAAGAAACAGAAGATCAAGCAAGAAATCAAAGTCTGTTGCTCTGAAAGTTGAAGAAAAATCTTCAAAAAGAGAGGCATCAAGGAAGAAGGCAAAAGGGAAAGCCTTGGTCACTCATTCTGAAAGTGAGTCATCAAACACTGATGTTGACTCAAACACAGATGAATCATCTGATTCTGAAGATGATGAAGAGATGATGCAAATGGCTGCATTGATGGTAAAGACCTTCAAGAAGATGGGATTCAAGAACTTCAAGAAGGGAAAGAGATTCTCCAAAGATTACTCAAAGTCTGACAGGAAAACTTTCAGAAAATTTGAGGGAAAGGACTCCAAATCCGGGAAGAAAGATAAGTCTGAAATTCAATGCTACAAGTGTAAGGAGATGGGTCACTATGCTCCTGAGTGCAAAAAGGGTAAAACTGAAAAGGCACTCTACACCAAAGGCAGAGATTGGGCAGACACCTCAGATTCAGATGAGGAGGTAAACTATGCACTCATGGCCTCTACTCAGAATGAAGATTCTGAACTTAAGGTACCTCCAACAACCTATGCTTATAATACTGATAATATAACTGAATTGAGAATTTATCTTAAAGCATTACATATCAGTTATAGGGATCAGACTTTAGAGAATGAGAGAATCAAGAATGAGTGTTCTCAACTAAAAGAAAGAAATAAACTTGTTGAAGAACAACTTGAAAACATGAATAAAATTCAGAAAGAAAGAGATGATGCTGTTTTTATAGAACAGGAGTTGCTAGGTAAGTATAAGCAACTAGAATTTGAATTGGAGGATGCAAAGAACATTATTAAAACTTGGACACACTCTGGAAAAGACACTCAAGAGGTTTTTCAATCAGACACAGTAGGTCTAGGTTATTCTGAGGATGATGTACTTAGATTTCAGAATACAATCAAGATTAGACCACCACTTTCTACTAAGAAATTTGGAACATTTGTTCATGGTACTGTTAAAACTGAACATGGAGCTGTTGAAAGTGAGCCAGTAAAAACCTGTGTCAAACAGGTTAATATTGGTTCAATGACAGATAAACAACTCAAGCATAAGCTTAAAGAAATAAAATCTGTCAATAAACAGAAAATGCCTAGGAAAAACAGAAATGGGAAGGTAGGCATTACATCAGGAAATAGGCCAATGCTTGCTACACTTGCACCTAGAAAAACTTGTCATAACTGTGGTAGCACTAATCATCTTTCTAGTTTTTGCAGGAAGAATAAAGACATTAATTCTTTACCCTCCAAATCTGGAGTAAAAAAGGATAATGTCAAACATAGACCACAAACTCTGTGCAAACATTGTGGAAGTACTTGGCACTCAATTTATACTTGCAAGAATTATCTTGCTATTTATCATAATTACTATGAACTGAAACCTAATTTGAAATGGGTTAAAGTTGATTCTGCAAGTGCTAAGACTGAAAATGTTAGTTTAAACTCTGATAATGACAAATCCGCTGCAAAAACTAACAGATTCAATAAAGCAAAGGGATCCAAGCAAGTCTGGATCCTTAAATCTAACAATCAGTGATTGTTTGTGATTGTAGGGCACCAGGGAAAGTACCCTAGTCGTGGACAGTGGATGTTCAGGACACATGACTGGAAATAAAGCCATGCTATCAGAGTATGTGGAGAAGGCTGGCCCAAAAGTTTCCTATGGAGATGGCAACATAGGACATACTCTGGGATATGGCAATATAAATCTTGGAAGTGTCAACATCATAAATGTAGCTCTTGTTCCAGGACTCAAGCATGATCTGTTATCTGTGAGTCAAATCTGTGACAGAGGATATCATGTAGATTTTCAGCCTGAATATTGTCAAGTCATCAGTAAATCTACAGGGAAAGTTGCTCTAGTTGGAAACAGACACAATAACATCTATGAAATAAAATTGTCAACAAACTCTGATGGCAAAGCAGTGTGTCTGTCAACAAGGATGTCCAGTGAAGAGAGTTGGAAGTGGCATAAGAAACTCTCTCATTTGAATCTGAACAACATCAATGAGCTAATAAAGAATGATCTTGTAAGAGGACTACCAAAGTCTTTGTTGAATGCAGAAGGCCTGTGTGATTCTTGTCAAAAGGCCAAACAGAGAAAAGCCTCTTTCAAAAGCAAGTCTGAGTCTTCAATTGTTGATCCTTATCATCTTCTACATGTTGATCTGTTTGGACCAGTGAATGTTATGTCTCTTGGAAAGAAGAAATATGCTCTAGTCATTGTTGATGAATACACCAGATACACTTGGGTGTATTTTCTAGCAAAGAAGGACGAAACTGCATTAACACTGAAAGAACATATAATGCAGTTGGACAAAGGGTCAAAGAATCAAGTGAAGATTATAAGAAGTGATAATGGAACTGAATTCAGGAATTCAATAATGGAAGAATTTTGTAAGAACAAAGGAATTAAACAAGAGTTTTCTGCACCTGGCACTCCACAACAGAATGGTGTAGTTGAAAGGAAGAACAGAACTTTGATAGAAGCTGCCAGAACTATGCTTGATGAAGCAAAATTACCAACCTATTTCTGGGCAGAAGCTGTTCAAACTGCTTGTTTTACTCAGAATTCCACTCTAATAAATAAGCATGGAAAAACACCATATGAAATGGTGAGAGAAAAGAAGCCAAACCTAAAATATTTTCATATTTTTGGGTGCAAATGCTTTGTGCTGAAAACTCATCCTGAACAGTTGACCAAATTTGAACTGAAGGCAGATGAAGGAATTTTTGTTGGCTATCCACTGTCAACTAAGGCGTTCAGAGTTTATAATCTGAGAACCAGAGTGATCATGGAATCTATTCATGTGTCTTTTGATGACAAGAAAATAACTGGACTTGAAGATGTAAATGGACATGATCAACTGCACTTCGAAAATGAAGATTTAATCTCTGATGAATTAAACTCTGGTGAGTCTGATCTGACAAACTCTGAACCTCTACTGGTAAATACTGAAGAGACCTTTCAGCCAGAATCAAGAGAAGAACCAGTTGAGGGGGAGCATGAAGAAACTCATCAAAGTGATAACTCAAATTCTGATAATGACTCAGCTGAAAATTCTGAATCAAACTCTGGTGAGTCAAACTCTGGAAGTCCAAAATCAGACAGTTCACACACTGAGCAGTCACATTCAGGGGGAGCCTCAGAGAATGAAGAAAGATATCAAGAAAATCAGGAGAACATGGATCGAGGGGGAGGATCCAACTTTGAAAGAAGTCAATTGCCTTCAGCTAGGAAATGGACCAAATCTCATACACCTGATTTGATCATTGGTGATCCAGATGCAAGAGTAAGGACAAGAAGTACAACAACAAATGAATGTCTGTTTCATGCATTCTTGTCACAAAATGAACCAAAGAAAGTTGAAGAAGCTCTTAAAGATGCTGACTGGATAACAGCAGTGCAAAAAGAGTTAAATGAATTTGAGAGAAATGAAGTGTGGACACTAGTACCAAGACCAAAGAGCAGGTCTATTGTTGGTACTAAGTGGGTTTTCAGAAACAAAACTGATAGTGAAGGGGTTGTTACAAGAAACAAAGCCAGACTAGTGGCAAAAGGCTATTCACAGCATGATACTGGTTCATATTTAGAGCATCTCTTAGTTTATTTGGTCCTAAACTCTGAGTCTATGAATACTGTGTGCATTGTGTCTCATGAATAACTTCTGATATTGATGAACTCTAAACTCTGATTAGTGACACTCTGTTCCCAAGACATACATAGTTCTTGATGATTCCTTGTTTGTACTTGTGAAAATTTTAAAACCTGAGATGTGTCATTGTTTAGTTTGGTGAGAAACAATTCATGTCTGCACCCTGTGAGATTTTGAGCCAAATCAGTGATTGATACATTTTATATCAATCAGATTTTATTGATGTGTGATGTTCATCAGTGAGTATGTTGCTCTAGAACTTGTATTAAACCATTTTGAGACTACATGATATGTGTGTGCATGAAAATGATAAAGGCACTAGGATTTACCATCTTTCTCCAAACACTGTTCATAAATTCCGCCCTTAGTAAACCCTGTTGAGCCTCATTAACTGCTCCTTTTAAACTCTGCAGTATTAAGAGCAGTTATATTTTTTTTTGAAAAGCAAATGCAAGCAGGTGAAACTTTCTCTACAAAAGAAAAGTTTACTCAGTATATTATATACATAAAAAAAATGTATATATACTGATCATCTTGTACAAATATGTACTAAAAGTGTGACTGAACACTTTGGTCTATTAAATTGTTCAGTTCGCAATTTATTCAGTTAATGCATCTCTTCTCACCTGTTTGATCTTACTAAATTACAACCCTGATAAAGTCCTTTTGATTTGTGCATATATGTACTCAAAGTAGTGTAGATTTGGTGGAAATTCAAGCCTATGGAAGTATCTGCTTTTTACTGATTAAATTTGAGTGAAAACACTTCACCTAAACACTTGTGTGCTTTGAGAGTTTGTGAGTTTATCAAATCCCTGGCATGTTACTCACTGAATGAAGCTTTGATACCTATCTCTTGATCTTTTTGTCTATAATGACTGTGTGCTTACGTGGATAATCATGAACATCAATGGGAATAGGGTTATTCAGATTTCTGTATTTAAGGAACTACGGAGTTTAGCATTCATCACATAATCAGTGTTTAATATTAGAGTTTGTGCATTCGGTGTTTATTGATTCATTTTATGGATTTTATGAAATATTAGATGCTATAAAAATTGATTTGGTAACCTCTGCTACACACACACATATATTCACGACTGTGCAATTTTTGAAAGGGTTTTAGTGATAAAGTTAGAAAATTTGACAAACACTGATGGATTGTGCTCCGTACTCTGAGGTAAATTTTCATTAAGATATTTTGAAAATTTTGAGTAAATAGAGTATTTGACAACTGTTAATGAGTGTAAATGTGGTAAAGTGTCTTGATAATAGGAAAGACAGCGGTAATAATTACTTTTTACTGCGCGTAATTGATTGTTTCGCTGCATGTTTGACACGTATCCCACTCACCCATTATTGTGTCCCACTTTCACACTACTCTAGGAACGGTTGCGTGTTTTCAATGTAAAAACGATTGAGTTTTAATTTTGTAATTACTACTCAAATCACTTTTTACTATCACTTTACATCCACTCATTTTCACTTTACCAAAACACAGAACTCCTTTATTTTTCACTTCGTCCTTTTCACAAACACCTTTCCTACATATCATTCTCACTATCATTTCTTGATCTAATGGCTACAAAACCTTTTACTTCGTTTGGTCTTCATTTTGTACCTAACAATTTTGCAGCTCTACTTGAGAACGACCGTGCTCCCGAAGCGTTTCACCTTATACAAAATTTTCTCCGTGACTCTGAGATTGGGCAAGCATTGATTGAACCTGCTATTTTATCTGCATCTCAGATTGTCACTTTCTGGCAAAACTCAAGGTATATAGATGGAGGAGAGAATGGGACTCCAACTATAATCTTCACTCATGATGAACAAGAGTTTGTGATTACTCCACAAACTGTTCGAGAGACCATGGACTTTGACACACATACCTCATATGTTGTTGTCTCTGAGCAAAATCTGCGGGACATGTTAACAGAAATTGGTTACATGGATTCTCTGGCAAAGCATGGCAGTGTCAAACGGCCAAATCTTCGTAAGGAATGGAACTTTTTCTTTGACTGCATCACCAGGACATTCCAGAAGAAAGTTACCAACTGGGATGCCATTCCTATGGACAGTCTGCAAATTAGGTATTCTCTACTCTATGGCAGTAATTTTGATTTTGGTCGATATGTGTTAATGAATTTAGGTGATAAATTGTCAGAATCTACTACAGTATATTTTGCTAGATTTTGTCAACTTTTGTTCAATGCCTGTGTACCTGGTTTAGAAATTGATGCAGCTGATGTGATTCAACCTTTTCGAGTCAATAAGAGAATATTCTCTGATATGACTAATAAAGATGTTGGTAAAGATGTACCTGAACTTGTTTTGCCACTTGCCCTGCAAAACTTTCTAAATCAACCTCAAGATTCCCAATCACCACCACAAGAACCACAACAGCCACAACAACCAGAAACACACCAAATGCCTGAACCTTTAGCCACTGACCACACTGAAACCATACACTCTCATCCTATACCATCACCTGAGTCAACACCAACAAACACTGTACCTACTACATCAAATCAACCACAACCTGAACCAATCATTAAACCAACAAACCCTGAGCCTGTCACTACTACTCAACCTCAACCAACATCTAAACCAAAAAGGCTAAACAGACATCTCCTAGAGCTGTTTATACCAGAAGAGTCATTAAAAGGGCAAATAGGCCTTCATCACCACCAGTAGAGGACAGTTCTAGTGAAGAAGAAGAGGTGATTGAAGTGCCTCAAGCAAAGAGGAGGAGGCTGATTCTTACAGAATCTGATGATGAGCAAGTTGTTGAAGCTCAAGAGAATATTTCTAAGGATATTCCTACTGTTGAGACAGAGGTTATCATAGAACCTACTGTCGAAGAATCAGGTTTCAAGATTGATGAACCAGAACTTGCTAAGGTTCAGACTGATAAAGATGACAGAGATGCTTTACCTACAATGGAAGAGTTTGATGAAACTCCCACTCCATTTTCTTTTGACAATGAAGCATCTACTCCAACACCCATGGTAGTTACAAACTCTGTTGATACTGGTGTTGCAGATGGGCCTACTGTTGTCTTAGAAGACACTGAGGTTGCATCTCATACAGAGTTATACTCTGATGCACATCATGTTTCTGATCATGGTGAAGAGATTGATCAACCACCAAAGGTTGTTTCTTCAGAGCATGCACAAGGTGATAAAGGAAAACAAGTTGCTCAAGAAACAGTTGCTACTCCAAATGAAGACATTGCTTCAGTTGCACCTACTGATGTGTCAGTTAGTGATTCGTTTGAAGACAAGAGTACAGAAGCTAATAAAGAAAAATTTCAAACTGATGGACAGAAAACAGGAGAAAAACCAGATTTTGCTGGACCTTCTGTTCATGAAATTGATGATAATTATTTGACCAAGCAAACTGCAGATTGGTACAAATCAGATTGTATTTTTCCTCCTGGCAGAGCAGCTACATTTCTCAAGGCAAATTCGTCAAAGATTTCAAATCCTGATATTTTCACTTGTCTACAAGGAACAGTGATTCAGATCAAGTCTTTAAATCATAGGTTTGATGACAATCAGAAGGCAATTGTTGATCTTAGAACAGAGGTTGCTACTCATGAGGAGAAATCTCAAAGAGCTAATTCTAAGCTATATCACTAATTTTCCAAAGCTCAGGAGACTCTTAATGACAGATTGAGCAAAGTTGAACAGAATCAGCTTTTGCTGACTGAGAAGGTTGTTTCTATTGCAAACTCTCTTGAGTTAATCACCTCTATTCTGATTCCAGATGGTGATGATGTCAAAAAGGGGGAGAGAATTGCTAAAACTAAGTGTAAGCAAACTCAAACTCTGTTAAAGAAGGATCATCTGGATGAAGAAGGTGCAAATGCTGATAAGGGGTTAAGAAGTGCAAATCCAAGACAAGGACATGGAAGGTATACAAGGTCAAAGTCAAATTTGGTAGCAGATACAAATCTTCAGAGTACTTCTACTTCAAGGCAAAAGGATTTGTCATTCACTGATAATCCACAAACAGATGAAGAGTTGGCTGCTAAGATTTTTCGTGAGGAAAATGCTGAGGCTACACTTGACGATATACATGCTGAAGAAAAACTGTTGCAAAAAGAACATTTGAAGGCATTAAAGTCCAAGAAAGGAAAGAAAGTTGTCAAAGCTTCAAGGCCTGTAACAAAAGGAATTGAAATTAAAGAGAATTTATCTGGTATTCAAGAAGAGGAAGAAGAAGAAGAAGAAGAAGAAGAAGAAGGAAAGTTGGTAAGAAAATCTTCTCTTGATGCTAAGTTAAAACTGAAAGGGGTGATGGGTGAAGAAAGTAAAGGTAAAAAGACAGTTACAACCTCTGTTGCCACACAAGTTGTACAGATTCAAAGCAAACCTTTACCTGGGTTTTCAAGATCAAAGATTCCAGTTCAAGCACAAACAGAAGGGATTGATGGTTATTAACATAATGTTGCTTGTTTAGGAAAGCCACCAGGCAGAAATACTTCTGGCTTAGGTTCAAGAAGAGATTTGAGAGTTAGTAACAGTCCAAGAGATCCTTCTGTACTTGTCTCTCTTGGTTCTGGTATTATTCAAGAGAATCTGGACAAATTGGAATCAGTTCAACTAGTTCATCAAAAGAGCTTAGATATTCATTTTCTGTTGTACTTCATGGCAGATGGAACAGTGTATAGAGTGAATGAAGAAGCGATCAAGCTCAAGTTGTTTGAAGAACTCCAGTATGTTCTGCATATATTCAGAGTCAGAAATCGACGAACAGAACTCATTGCAAATTCTATAAGAGAATATATGCTGAGAGCTAAAGTCTTTACAGGATCAAAGACTACTGAAGAGTATGTTCCTAAATACAGAGATTGGAATGGAAATCTTGTTGAAATGAAGAAGGGAACTGCAAAGTTAAAGACTGATCTGGGTATTACAGTTCTTGATTTTAATTCTCAATCAGAAGCAGTTAAGTTCATAAGACTGGGAAATGAGATGAGGAGAAATAAAATCTATGATCTAAGAGCTGCTATCTATCAGACTGCTGAGAGTGATCCAGAGTTAAAAGAGATCAAGGAAGCTATGCAGAGAGAACTTGAAAATGCTGAGAGAAGATTGTTGATAGATTATCTCAGAACAACTCCAGATCATGAGGAGGTTAGGTAGACAGAATTTGTAAGTAATTTGAATTTTCTGTAGATTAAACTCTGGTTATATGTTAAACACTGTGTTTTTATTTGATTGTTTTGACATCATCAATTACTGTGAACTTGTACATTTTTCTAATGAACAAGTTGGGGGAGATTGTTAGATATAATTGATGTGATTTGATGTCAGTGTTTAAGTGTTACAGGTAAAAAGAGTTTAACTTGTTAATGAAGAGTTTGAGTATACGCTGATAGTTGGAAGCGCAAACGCTGACAGAAGGAAGCGCAAACAATGCTGGCTGACAGAAGGAAGCGCAAACACTGCTGGCTAGGAGAGCAACAGAGTTTGCTAAAGTCTGTCTACTGGAAGCGTCTACAAGTCAACAGAGTTTGAAGATTGATTTAAGATAAATATAGAAGCAATATCTTTGAAGATTGGATAGCTGTCAAAGAGATTGAGTTGACTTAGGAGACGTGTAGCAATCGTAATTGATATCAATTGTATAGCTTAATTTTAGGAGAATCAATTAACGATTGTACGTAGCTGTATATCTTATAAATACAGTTAGGTTAACCCTAGAGGGGTATCCATCGTAAGCGAATATCATTCATTGTAATCTAAGCAGCTCTCTGTGATATTTTACATCACTGAGAGAGGAATTATTAATTCCAAACAGTTTTAAGTACTAAAACGTGTGTTCTTGTTATTTACTCTTACAGTACTTGATTATATATTGTGTATTCGGCCTAACACAGCATACATGTAACCCTAATCCCATTAAACAGATCGTATCCGTTTGCATCCATCCGATAGTTTATATCATCATACAAACCAAACAGAATACATGTCTTAACAGATAGTATACATATGAGTCATGGCAGATTCCAAACATACTAATATCATCATATCAGATTATACAGATTCATTATATCAATCATATAACATAACTATATCATGGCAGATTCATCTAACATGCATACTCGTAAAAAATACAGTAAACACGTAACCAAATCAGTCCCTTATACACGTAGCTCTGATACCATTGTTGGGTTCTGAGGCATAAAACGCAGCGGAAAAACGTAAATAAAACAATAATTTCGAAACCCAAACCAGGATCCATGTATAATTCTAGACAGATTATGGAGAAAAATGAGTCATACCTTTAAAACGTAGTTTCACGTACTCAACGGAGATGGAGGTCCTAATTGCAATCACCACGTAGCCCTTAATACAAGATACACGTCTCTAATTAGTCCACACGAACGCCCGATTGTCTCTACAATCACCGGAGTCAGTACTAGCCGATTACCGCCCATGATCTCTCTCTCTCTCTCTAGCCTCTCTTGATGTAGAGCTGCTAGGGTTTTTGCTAAAACGATTTTTTCCAAATTCTAACCCTAAAACAATACATCCTTATGTATTTATAGAGGAGAGATTTGGGTTGAAAACCCTATTTCGTTTTGGGCTTCTCATAAAACCAAAACTGATTGGGTTATTATAAAATTCGAAATTTGATCTAACTAATTAAGTCCAACTTAAATAATTAAATAAACAACTTCGAATTTATAATTATTTAATTTAAATTCTGAATTTAAATTAAAACTCCGTTTAGACGTTCTAAGTGTGTAACCCTTTAGGTTATTATTACGTTGGCAATAATTTTAATATATAATAATAAAATTATAAACAATGAGCGGCATCTAGTAATACATCATTGCTACTCAAGTAATAATAATAATTGGTGATCCAATTAAACCTTTCGTGATATATGTTTCCGTGTAATATAATCCCTTTAACCAAATATTATAGATTAAACTCGAGGCATGTATTTAGTCATCCTCTTCAACATTTAATCCATGTTTACTTGATCCATGAGTAGACTATTAAAACAAATCAATATTTGAGCATGGCCATGCATTTTCATAGTCTCACTCAATCAAGAGGCCAATAATATCTCTCCTAATTATAGGAGGGTTAAATTCTTTATCTATCATTCATATTTCTCATTCGTCTCATAACATACCCGATGTACACTTTTATCATCACCCGGTCAAAGGTAACTTTTAATGTAGTCAAAGTATATTAATCCTCGTATAGAAATATAATGATCTCAAGTCTAAGGATCATTATACCATTATCACTGTGAGTCTTTCTAATGACATTATCAACATGTAGAATCTCACCATGGGTTTGTCCAGTACCATGTACTCCTACATGTACCTATGTATTGACTTTAGTATCTCCATACTCATAACCAATGAGATGTGGTTATCTGTCAAACAACATACTAGTCTATTTATGTATTATTATTGTCCTATATAATAATAACCGACTAGGGGCCTTTTAAGAATATGATATATTATATAATCTCAAGTTCAAGTCATGTACTTAAACTATACAATGTGTATCATGATTCTAAGGACATTTATTATGCTAACAAATATATCGCAGTAATTAAAGTCATAATAAATACGTTTATTTAATAATCAAATGACATAAAGGTTTATTCAAGAAACAATGTATTGCCTCTAGGGCACCTACACTAACAATCCCAGATCTCTTTTGCATTGGTGCAATTAATCACTTTGTTAGACATAACATTGTCTAAGGCACTATGAAGTAGATGCCTAACCTTTGCATCCTTTGCAATAGATGAAAGATCTTCAGGAGTCATATCTTTCTTCTCCTTTGGGACTGTTTTGGCCTCTTGTCCAGTAGTAGCAACAGATAACTTAGTAGGTTTATGAGGACCTTCATAAATCCTATCAAGATATTCTGGATCTATAGCCTCCAGAAACATAGTTATCTTAACCTTCCAGATTGCATATTCTGCTAGCCTAAGAATAGGAACCCTAATGGTTTCATAACGACTCACAGTAATAGGAGCCTTCTCAGAACCTGTTGGAGGAGGAATCTCTGCCATTGATTACCTTTGTGTATGGATCTTAAACTGTATTAAAGTAACAGATTGGCTCTGATACCACTTGTTAGGTTGAATACACAATGATAATCAAGAGTCTATGAAAGAATAATAAGTAACACGTGTATATTCACTTAAAACTGTTTGTATTCGAACTCCTCTCTCAGTGATGTAAATTATCACAGAGAGCTGCTTAGGTTACAATGAATGATTACTTCGTTGTTCGATACCCTTCTAGGGTTAACCTAACTGTATTTATAAAACATACAGCTACGATACAATCATAAATTGATACTCCTACAATTAAGCTATACAATTGATATCAATTACGATTGCTACACGCCTTCTAAGTCAACTCAATCTCTTTGATAGCTATCCAATCTTCAAAGATATTGCTTCCATATTTATCTTCAATTAATCTTCAATCACTGTTGACTTGTAGACGCTTCCGCTGAACAGAGTTTAACAAACTCTGTTGCGCTTCCATTCATCAGCGTTTGCGCTTCCATTCATCAGCGTTTGCGCTTCCATTCGTCAGTGTTTAATCAAACTCTGACTTCTTCCAGCTAAACTCTGATTATTCACTGTAACACTTAAACACTGATTAATACTTACATCAATTATATCTAACAGTCTCGCCTTTCTCCATCTTGACAGTTGAACAAATGTTGTAAAGCAAGAGTGAGCAACTATGGTGCTCAGCAAATTCTCTCCTTGCTCGGTACATAAATATTGTATTATATATACCGAAAGAAATACTCGAATTTAAGAAACAATTAATAAAATCATAACTTTGAAAAATTGACTCAAGACTCATCTCGAAAGTAGAATACTCGAAATGACTCTTTTTATGAAACTCTGATGACTCATGATAAAAGAATAACTGGTCTTCCATCCTTTCGGTATCTCGGCGGGGCGATCAACTATCCGACCGGGAATACCGTCCTCCAATGACACCGCACTTCGCCCGATCACGGCTACAATACGATATCAACGAATATAATATATAGTATGAATGCTAGCATCATAGTGGGTGATTATATCAACCCTGGCATCATAGTGCCTAAAATATTCTTGTGTCCATATAAAGGTACACAAGTCTCTCTTTCTCTAAAATGGGCCTCTTTCCCAAAATTGACCAGTAGAATACAGAATTTCCGAATATTTAATGAACTGACATTTGAGATAAACTTCACAAGAAAATATTTAATTGATCTGGCGGATTGCCAGTTTTACTCAATGTACCACCAATCCGAACAATGGACTGATGTAAATTCTCAATAAACATATTTTAATTGGTTAACACGAACAAAGTACCAACCCTTGACAAGAAAGGCAACTATCTCGAAATAATGAGAATAGTCTTAAAATGAAATATAATGAGTCGTACTGAACAAATAGTACCACTCGAATGATTATAATACTCAAAATTGATGAACGTTAAATAGAATATTTTTTACTTGATTAATGAGTAAAACTCTAACGATTTAAATAGTATACTCCTATCGGTTGATTCGGACAATGAACCAACTAAAAGATAATCAATAAATATTGTTGAATTTGTACAATAAATTCAACCAGAAAGAATGAATTTAACTATCTCGAACGAATGAGATTAGTTCCACTGAATCAAAATAATAGTCGTCTCGAATTAATGAGATCGACCTGATATCAACGAATTGGTCTCTACGCTTATAGGGAGTATACTTCGCAAGTAAACTAAATTAACAGTATCGTAACATTTAACGAGAAATAATGCTCAAAAGAAAATTATTGCATCATAAAGAGCAGCAAATAAATCTCATAATTAATAGCTCGAAAATAATCAATAAAGGAAATAATACGAACAGAAATACAAAGTTTCCGAGAGTTAGGGTAGGAATGAACTTGCCTCTATCTCGACGCTACAAGTACCGAATAATTAAAAGTGTTACCCGCGAGCGAAAATCTCAATTCACAGAACGAATCTCTATAATAATTTATCAAAATGATTTTAGTACTCGGGTAAAGATTTAGTCACATAATGTCAAAATAACTTGGTAATCATGCTCTTGATAATCAAATAATTCTCGAACAAATAATTGGGAATATTCTCGTAAGTTTAAAATCTCATTAATGCTTTATTCGCAAAGTATAATAAATTAAATGGAGGCTCTAATTGATTTTCCTATTAATTTTAATAAATCGGGTTTAGGGTATCGCGATGTCCAAAATAAGATTAAATGTGCAAGCCTCGCTTTAATTAATCGTAGGGAAAATTTCTCAATTTAAAGGTCTCTAATTATTCTTAATAAATAATACTAATTGATTTATTTAACACACATCTCAAAAAAAAAAAGTTTGTACAAGACCGCCAATAATTATCTATCTCTATCATTTTATAACCAAATTCTCAATTTAAATAATTTATTTAATTCGTGACTTTAATCTAAAATTGCTCGTATTCAAGTCTCTATGGTTTACACGAAAGATCACTAATTAGTCCTATTTATTTGCTAACAATTAATTAATAATTTAAAGTTGCACCTTTAAAATAAATTTGCTCTTATGAATTCTCTACGATTCTCTAAAATGTTCTAATTTAATTAAGTCCGTTTCGGAGAAACAATAATATTTATCCCTATTTTTAACGGAATATAAATCTTTCAATAAAATTCTATTTGAATTATCCTTATCGTTTAAATTTCCTTCACCCATTTTTAGTACTCAACTAAATAAAACAAACATTCCATTTTATTTTTCATTTTAAATAACCAATATTTTTATTCCCAATTTTAATCCAATCAAAGTATTCACCCTCTAATTTTCACCAAAGTTAATACAATTTAGCAATTGAAAAGCACCCCTCCCCCATCTCATCTTCTCCCTCCTCGCTGCTCACCATCGCCGACTGCCGGCGATTCGCCGGACCACCACCACCGACGCCGCCTCTCTCTCTCTCTCTCTCTCTCTCACTCTCTCTCTTTCTCTCTCTCTCTCTCTCTCTCTCCCCCTCGACTCCGTCTCTCTCCTTCTTGACCTCTCTCGATCTCTCGTTCTCTCTCAATCTCCCATCTCTCTGTCTCCGTCTCTCAACCTCTCCCGTCGTCCTCTCCCTTAATCTCTCACTCCGAACCCCTTTCTCTCTAATCTCCCCTCTCTCTCCCTCGCTCTCTCTCTCCGTCCATCTCTCCCTCCGCCCTATCTCTTCCTCTCTCTCTTCGATCTCTCCCGCCTCTCTTAACTCTTCTCTCACTCTTTCCTTGTTTCTCCCTCATCAATCTCCCTCTCCCCCTCTTCGATTGCCAATCCCCACCCCTACACAAACTCCGGCAACACCCACCACCGCCGGTCACCTCTACCACCGCGGTGGTGGCCTCAAAACAGACATGCAACCACCCATATACCCCCAATCACAAAACCAATTGCCAATGCTCCAAATTAATCATGATCCACACAAAAATAATTATGCAAAATATTAAACCCACAAAATTTAAACTACTTGCTTTAAACCCTAATTAAAACTTACAATATAACAACAACATCACAACAACATCACTTAATTATGATTACAAAAAGGTTTATAAGGGTACAAGATCATACCCACTTGTGAAAAATCAAAATTTTTAGAATTTGATAAAACCCCAAACTTCTCGGATCGTTGATTTTAATATATGGAATTGAAGAACCGACTACGATTTAGCTGAAAATCTAATTGCATGTAAATTTTGGGAAGAATCTATGAAGTTATGACCTTTGGAAGTTTACTAATAATGGAGGATGAGTTTTGTGTTTTTCTCTCGGTAGATGATGAGAGACTAAAATGGGTTATGCTAGCTTCTCTTTTTTTTTCTAACTCTAATTTATACATGTAATATTGTCTTGGTTGGGTTGTAATGCAACAAATCAATTTTATTGGGCTTAAAGAGTTGGCCCTAATCCAACAAAATACTCTAATCCAACTAGAATTTACATACTAACTCATTGGGCTCCATATACTCAACCCAAAGTCTATAATTAGGTATAATAATAATAGAAAATTCTAAATTCCTAATTATACTTATGGTTGAAATAAAAATAGAATTGGGTAGCGATAAATCATAAAATAATAGTAATAATGATAATAATAATAATAATAATAATAATAATAGCACATCACAATTCATAAAACCAAATAGCATCACACTAACCAAATATTTATGAGCATCCGTAAAACTAATAATATCGAGTTTACGAGAAAAAAAAATATTCAGAGAGGCTCGACGCGTAAATTATTAATAATATTCATGGTTATTACAGTTTGGAGCTTATTTATCAATTCCCTAAAATAAATATAACTATGTTCACAATTTTTACAAAATTATTTAATTTAAATTTCATCACCGATAGTAAAAAATCACAAATACATACATACACAACTCATGCTTCATACCAATGGAATGTCAACTCATATTTATATATGTTTTTATGATTTCTTACTATTAAAATTTATCATCAAATTTATTGTCAAAAGAACATAAGTTTATACACAATTTTTACATGTTATAAATTAAAATCAATGTTTGTTACTAATAAAATTAATATAACATTTTTTTTATATTTAAAATTTAAAAAAATTGTATAAAAATAAAAAATTATAGAGCGCGCGTAGCGCGGGCATAACTCCCTAGTTTTATTAATAATTGAAAAATATGGTGCGATAAGATTAGTTTAAAATAAAAAAGATAACGTGTTTTAATTCGAAAGGAAATATTAATGATAGGAAGATATGATACGACTAATGTTTTTAGGTGTTTATAAAAGATAATATCTTCAACTAAAAGTAAATGTGAAAAAGGCAATCGACTAATTACCATTAATTATATTATGTTATTATTTATTTTAAATAAAAAATGTAACGTGTTTTAATTCGAAAGAAAATATTAATTATAAGAAGATATGATACGATTGATGTTTTTAGGTACTAATGTTTCCTTATTATAAACAACGTATACGGATTTTTAATATATTTTATTAATAATTGAAAAATATGGTGTAATAGTTTCATGTATATATTAATGATTGTAAGATTAGTTTTAAATAAAAAAGGTAACATGTTTTAATTCGAAAGGAAATATTAATGATCGGAAGATATGATACGATCAATGTTTTTAAGTGTTTAAAAAAGTGAATTTCTTCAACTAAAAGTAATTGTGAAAATGACAATCGACTAATTACCATTAATTATATTATGTTATTATTTATTTTAGGTGTTTTAATAGTATAGATCTTGAATATATTTTTCTTTTTCATGAAGGGTAAATAAGTAAATTCACGAAGTACCAGAAAATAGGTACCAAAATTTTTAATGTTTCGGCTATTACATAATAGTGTAGATTATATAATTAATAGTGATTAGTCGATTGCCTTTTCACATTACTTTTAGTTGAAGATATTAGCTTTTATAAATACCTAAAAACATCAAACATATCATATCTTCCAATCATTAATATTTTCAAAACATTAAAAGTTTTGGTACCTCTCTCTTACCAAAACCTCTTCTTTTCCAATAGTATCATAGATAATTATATTCAATAAAATAATACTATAATAATTAATAATTAACTGATTACCTTTTTCAGCTAAAACACATCATCTGATTTATATCTTATAACTAAATTTTTACTTTTTTACAAATCTAAAATAAATATTAACATAATATAATTAATTGTAATTAGTCAATTGCCTTTTCACATTACTTTTAGTTGAAGATGTTACATTTAATAAACACCTAAAAAAATCAAACGTATCACATCTTCCATTCATTAATATTTCCAAAACATTAAAAGTTTTGGTACCTCTTTCTTACTAAAACCTCTTCTTTTCCAATAGTATCACGGATAATTGTATTCAACAAAACCATAATAATTAATAATTGACTGATTACCTTTTTCACCTAAAACGTATCATCTTACTATATCATCTTATCTATATCTTATAACTAAATTTTTACTTTATTACAAATAATATGGCCAATATATATATATATAGGGTCTTGCTCAGGTGAGAACCCCCACTGTACGTGGTGAGATTTTAGATCCAATCCTAGCCAGTCATTTAAATACATTATATTCATTTCTTACCATTCATTTTAGATTTTAATATTTTATATTTGGGATTTCACCATCTTCTTTCTAATTCAACCACCCACCACCACCGGCGACCACGACCACCACCACCTTCGGCGATCACCAAAAAATCACCACCGACAAACATAAAATCACCACTGCCAAACCAGAAATCACCACCAGAAACACAAAAATCACCACTCCGACCAACTGTAAAGAAAAAATCACCACCGAAAAACGAAAAATCACCACCACAAACCACCCCATCCCTTCGCCACCTCCGACCACCACCAACAAATCACCATCGACAACTCGGAAATCACCACAAATTCCACCAAAATTACTACCAATCACCAAATTTTAAAAGAAAAATCAACAATATACACAGAAAAATTAGGGTTTATAACAACAATTCATCAACTCAAAACATCAGTCCACAAACATTCGAGCTCAAAAATTCACCAAAAATCACAGAAATATACAAGAAAAATTATCTCGAAATTAGCAAAACAAAGCTTGTTAAGTGATTGTACGGATAGATTATGAGAGAAATGAGTAGGAAGGGTTGGGAGATAGATTCAGATGGTGGCGACGGCGAAGGTGGCGCAGCGACAGGTTTCTTCCGGCCATGTTTCAGGTTTTTCCGATGGTGGTTTGATGTATGAACTCTTTTTTTTCAAGCACTGGAATGGTGGGGGGTGGGGCGTGTGTGTATGTATGCGTCGTGTGTGTGTGTGTGTGTGTGTGTAGTGCGTGTGTATTGTGTGTGTGTGCTGGTATGTGTTGTGTATATGTAGTGGTGGGTGGGTTATTAGATTTTTATTTTGTGTGGTTTAGATTAAAAGACTCTCTATTTTAAATGGAGGGCTATGATTAGATCTCATATCTTACCATGACACGGGTTCTCATTTGAGCAAGATCCTATATATAATTGTACCAAAATTTTTAATGTTTCGGCTATTATATAATAGTATAGATAGATTTTCGGGTATATATTAATGTTTGGAAGATATGATACGATTCATGTTTTTAAGTGCTTGTAAAAGGTAATGTCTTCAACTAAAAGTAAATGTGAAAAAGACAATCGACTAATTATCATTAATTATATTATGTTATTATTTATTTTAGCTGTTTTAATAGTACAAATATAAAATATATTTTTCTTTTTAATAAAAGATGAATAAGTAAATTCACGAAATACCAAAAAACTGGTACCAAAACTTTTAATGTTTCGACTATTATATAATAGTATAGATATATAATCTAAAATTTGTATGCATTTTACATCTCTGCATTTTACATCTCTTCCTCTTCAATTATTCATTTAGTATAAACAATAGCATGTAATTATTCCATGAATACTTAGCAAAAAAAACATTCCATGAATATGAAGCACTTTTTCTGATGTTTATTTTGTAGTAAAAAATTTGATAATAACACTCCAATATTCATATATTTTGATGGTAATTAATATCGTAGATGAACTGAACGAAACCAATTTCTTATTATGATCTCATGTTTGTTAATATCATTAGAGAAAATTGTGTTCTTGCAAAATTCGAGCTCGGTAACGTATCAAAAAAAATTTATTCTAGTTCAAATAGAACCAAATCCAAACATTTGTCGAACAATTCAATTCAATTACGGCATTAAACATAAACAAAATTAACCTTTTTTAAAAAAAATAAACGTACTTGCATTAATCAAAGTGTTTCCAAAGCAAGGTTACAAATAATAAAATCAGGAGCGGTAGTAATCCACTCTTGTAAACTAGACACAGAATAGGCACCCTTCGCTAACAAATGGGCAACACTGTTCGCTGATCTAGGAACAAAAATGAGTAACACTTCCTCAGAGTGTTTAATTAACTCTCTACAATTATCAACGATTGTATCAAACATCGAACATCCCTGATTATCCTTTGTCGTGTTAACTGCATCCACTAATATCTTGGCATCCGTTTCGAACACACACTTACCTGACCTCCACTTCTTTGTCCAGGAGAGGGCTTCTTTTAGACTCAAAGCCTCAGCAATTCTCGGTTGAAAACCCACCTGCACTCTCTTGCTGCTTGCTCGAATAAATTGACCTTTATCATCCCTTGCCACTGCTCCAAACCCAGTCATCCCACCCTCTATATCACAAGCCGCATCCGTATTTATTTTCACCCACTGATTTGGTGGTTTGCACCACGTCCTAATGCTTCTCTGCTGTTATGATCTGTAACACCCCAAAAATACTACACTACTACAGATTCATTAATTAACAATAATTAACAATAACGGCAGTGATTACATGTTTAATATAACCCAGCCAACCCACATACAACCTAGATCGCCAACAGGTTCAAGTTTGAAAACAACATACTAAATTATTTATTACAAACCAAGTTCAAAAGTTATCAGAGTGATCTTCCAAAAACTAACTATGGTTACAGTCCACTTGGATTACTAATCCCACCTGCCTCTGCAACTGACTCCAAACAGCACTAGCGGAACCATCGATTGACTTACGCGCGGTGTGGAATACTCGCACCATCTTCTAACGTTGTTGAAAGGGGTTAGGAAGCAAGGGAGTGAGCTAAAAATGCTCATCAAGTGTAATCAATCAACAATAATAATCTATCTGAAAGATTCAAGATATAACAAGGGAAATAGAAATAATCTTTTATTAACAACATTTGTAAAGATATGCTTTTATCAAAACTTTCTCAACTGCTTTTCAAATCACAAGGCTCAACAATATAAACAATTTTCAAAAACATTATAAGATAATGGGATTATCAATTCGACGCTACGAGTTAATCTAGGTGATCAGCCAACGCACTAACTCCGGGTCAACACTCTCGTGTGACTCCAACTTACTTCTTTTCCGGAATCTCTGGCACTTATTGACATTGGCGTTGGCACATTGCCATATACTTACAGACCAACATCTCGGTCTAAAACATTTTTAGTGAATCCCAAAGCTTTAAACATAACATAAAACTTTAACTTTAACAATAAAACCAAACTTTAAACTTTAATCAAATTTAAACTGAACTGAATGAACAACTGAAAAGATTTTCAAAGTACTTTTCAAAACATTTTTTTTATCAATAATACGGTTTATAAAAAAATCAGGATATGAAACTAAAATTCAATTCAAGGGGCTTAACAAAGGTATTATATAGAACTTGAACAATACCCCAAAAAGGGTGGAAACAATGTTCGAATAACAAGTGAAGGATAAGGAACACTTGCCTTATGTATATAGTAGTGACTGCTAAAGCCCTCGGGGTATACTTTCGATACTTCTATCACCGGCTCTTTGCCAACTCTTCTATTCGATCCTATAACCATATAATAACGCGTGTCAGTCTCTCAATCCTCAACGAATAACCTATAATTATATGCATCTATAGAACACGTAAACACGTTAGCACTTAGCACGTAATATACTTGACATAGTATAATACTCTATTTAATAAAGAAATTAACTCACGGAACGTGCCGATAATATTTTATAAAGACTTATAATTTTAGAAATTTCGGCAACACTTCCTTTGTTTATATAACTTTACAAAGTCGGGGATACATCCAACAAACAACAACAATCAATATACAATCATACGCTAATCAAAAACTCGACTCTATACTAATGACTACGCACGACTCATACAATTCCTTAAATGACTTCGTTAATACTCGAATATTTAACAACTCAATAAATTTTTACGACTAACGACTCTATGACTTAATGAAATTAAACTACTCACATATATATGCCTTTACTCGGCACAACTAACAAGAACAAGCCCTTTTTGGCAACATCATAATTCACAAGTCATACCCAAACTTTATATATACCACTAATTATAACATCATTTACAAACTTACACATCAAATAAAAACTCACACATAACATATGTACACACACGGCTACTATACATACACACATGTATATATATATACACGCAAGCATAGATACATACACAAGGAGGGTGACTTTCGGCACCTTCACCCAAATACCACCAAACACCATTAAAATTCCTCCAAAGATTCGTACAACTTCAAGATTTTACATAATTATCATACTAATGAATAAATAACTAACACCCATTGAAAGCCCATTTTTGAAATTTACATGCAAACACTAAAACCCATTTTTCTACAAAGAAAACACATAAACAAGCCAACATATAACATAATCTAGCATCATATATCAAAATCTAGCAAAAAGAATCAAATCCTTTTTTTACTATACATACACCGAATGTATGTATATATACATTTAACATCAACTAAAACTTATAAACAATTCTAACCCATCATCAATCATTCAACAATATATCACATATCTTAAAATCAAAGCTTTTTAATGGGGGAGGAAGGAGATATTTGAGAAAAGAAATGGAGGAGGGAGAGAGAGCATATACGGGAGAGAGAGAGCAGGGGAGGCCGAGAGAAAATGAGAGAATGAGAGATGAGATTTTTGTATTTTTGTTCTCTTTCTTTTTTTTTTCTTTTTTTTTACACTATGCCACTTGTCTTACATGCACTAACACTAATAGTGACTCATCTAAACCACACTCCCAGCAATTGACATGTGTCCTCATGCAAACATCTGCTCCTATATGCTTGCCACATGTCCTCCTAATCGAATAATCACATTTTGTTTCGTTTTAATGCTGAAAATCACGATATAATAATTACTCAAAAAATCCTCTATAAATCATGAAAAATTTATCTAAGCCTTATAATATTATAAAATTAGTATAAATAAATTTGCAGAATTTTTAAACCATTTTTGGATTTATTACGAATTTTAGAAGAAAAATTGATATTAAATCATTTGAAAATCGAATTTCTACAAAAATAATATTTTTGTATTTTTAAAAAGTCCTAAAAATAATTTTCAACAGTAGAAAATAATAAAAAGAACTTTTCAAAACGATTTTATATTTTGTTATAATTTTATCCTAAATCTCATTTTTACAATATTCATAAACTATTAAGAAATATCTATAATAGAAATGACGATTATAACCACACACACACTAGCATGGACATATGACATGTTTAAGTCACATAAACACATAAATTAACTTTGTACTACACATATAAAGTTGACTCATCAAACTGGAATGTATATTTATACCACAACTTATATAATAATCGTCACACACGATAAACGTAATTATCCGAGACTTAATATATTAATAAATATCGGTCTATTACAATCTATCCTCCTTAAAAGGATTCTGTCCTCAGAATCAACTAGGAAAATAACTGAGGGTACTTTTCTTTCATATCGCTTTCTAACTCCCAGGTGAACTCTTCAACCTTGGGGTTCCTCCACAAAACTTTAACAATTACAACAGTCTTATTTCTAAGGACGTTCTCTTTTCGATCAACTATTCTAACTGAATGTTCTACAAATGACAAGTCCAACTGGATATCTACTGGATCGTACTCTATTACACAAGCAGAATCTGGAATAAACCTCTTAAGCAAAGACACATGAAAAACATTATGTATATTTTGCATAAAAGGAGGTAATGCCAACTCATAGGCAACCTTTCCTACTCGTCTCAATATTTCAAAAGGTCCTATATATCTCGGACTGAGCTTTCCCTTCTTACCAAACCTAAACAAACCTTTCCATGGAGATATCTTTAACAAGACATTTTCTCCTTCGTCAAATTCTAACTTTCTTCTAGTAGGATCTGCATACATTTTCTGTCTATCTTGAGCAGCTTCTAACTTCTTTCAGATTATCCTTACAATTTTCTCGGTTTGCTGAATCAACTCAGGACCCATAATCTTACGGTCTCCAACTTCTTCCCAACATATGGGAGATCCACTCCATACAATGCCTCAAATGGGGGCATTCCTATTGTAATATACAGGAATTTTGGATAATTTAGATAATAATAATAATAATAATAATAATAATAATAATAATAATAATAATAATATAAAATAGAATTAGAATAAGAATAAGTGATTAAAAATATTGATTAATTAGAAAAGAAAAAGAGATATTAGGTGTTTATACTTAGATGAGTATATATATAATAACACACACGTCAAACATAAGAGAGCTAATAATACAAATCCTAAGCTGCTGCGCCGGAGAGATCGAGTCAGGAAAACAAAAACAGAGACGGAAGTTTAATCTAATTATTTGGATTTTTTAACGAGAACAGGTATTGCATCTATATCTAGGTGTGAATTTCAAGTCTACTCCCTCTGTCTCTAAAAACATTTCCCATTTACTAAATCGGGACTATCAAAATACTTTTCCCCTTTCTATTTTAAGCCATAAACAATAATATTCAATACCCACTACTCCACTCACTACTCCTTAAAAATAATACTTCAATACCCACTACTCCACCAACTAATCGTTACAAATAATATTCAACACCCACTATTCCACCCACTACTCCAAAAAAAACAATATTCAATACCTACTATTTCACCCACTACTCCTTAACAATAATATTCAATATCCACTACTCCACCCACTACTCCAAAAAAACAATATTCAATATCCACTACTCCTTAAAAACAATATTCAATACCCACTACTTCTTACAAATAATATTCAATATCCAGTTTTTCTTAAAACCCGTGTTTTTAGTCAAACGGGCAAAGTAAAAAGAGACGGAGGGAGTATTGTCTATTTAATTGAGCCTTAAGTGTTACCAGTTTGTTTAAAATTAGACACGACCATTATTCAATAATATTACAAGACTGTTAAAATTAAATTAACTTATTTGATGTCATGTGCATATGTTTATTTATTGGAGTCAAAGTGTTTTTGTAACATAAAGGTCAATACTGAACTATGTTAGTTTATCAAATTATTGTCTAAGGATAGTGCAGTACTCCCTCTGTCCCAACCAATTGTTTACACTTTCCTTTTTGGGACGTCCCAACCAATTCTTTACGTTTCCTAAAATAGTAAGTTTTAACACTATTACACCCACTACTTCACTTATTTTAACAATACTTTACACTATTACACCCACTACTTCACTTATTTTAACAATAAAATCACTATTACACCCACTACTTCACTTATTTTAACCATAAAATCACTATTACACCCACTACTTCACTTATTTTAATTGGATATCTTGGTCTCCGTGCTAAAAGCAAACGTAAACAAACACTTGGGACGGAGGGAGTATCATGTAGTAACATTTTTTAATATATATGTAGGTATAGAGATAGCAACATGAATTGGCCTAGGATTATGGGCGAGTTATCAAATGATAGTATAATTTTGAAGTGCATGATTTTTTTGTGTACATGCTCATGTGTTTTATATTATATTTAGTTGATTGTTTAACTAGTGGTACATGACTACATTGATTTTATGGTACCAACAGAAGTGAAGTCAGAGTGTAAATACATGTTTATTAATGGGTTTGTCTAGTGTGTGCCCAAGGGCACATGCTAAGAATCCGTGCTTGATGAGTTGTCAAATTTTGATTGGGGATATTTATGTGAATGCAGGGGGGCCCATCATTATTAATGAAATCTCCACCAATCAAAATTTGACAACTAAGCTAGCACGGATTCTTAGCATGTGCCCTTGGGCACACATTAGAAAAATCGTTTATTAATTTACACGATTATACATCAACTCACTATAATGGTTGTACACTCTTATGATATGTTACTCCCTCCGTCTCATAATATGTTTCCTGTTTGTAAAAACACGTTTGCCAACGCACACTTTCAATCGTTAATATCTTGAATTTTGTATTAGTACTAAATATAAAAACTTCACTGTATTAAAGTACTCATAAATACGAATCCAACAAGATCACGCATAACTATATTTTATCTTATAAATTATGCGTAAATTAGTAGTCAATCGCCTAAAATGAACAGTATAAAAAGTCAAAATGAGAAACATAATTTGAGACAGAGGGAGTAGTAATTAGTGTAATAAATGTATGCTCTAGTTAGTCAGGCTACAAAGACCTAAGGGTTTAGATGTTGTCATTAAGATTTAATCAAATTCTAGCCAAACTGAATGTGGTTTAATATGTCGGCATTAATTATATAATTGTTTAATAATAATGACTAATAAATTATATTAGTGTAATTAAACAGCAAATGTAGCTCAATAATAAATTTTGATTTTGATATTAGATCGCGGGCTGGAGGTTTAGAGGTTCATTGTGAATTTCGTTAATATTTTAGTTTCTATTTTCAAGGTACGAATTCTCTCTCCTTTTCATTCAGCGCTACTCATCTTAGAATTAATTATCTTAAATCGGTTTTGTCCTCGAATCTGTTCACTTGATTTTAATTGTTTTGACTGTCCTGATTTTGAAAAATATTTCGACTCGTTGACTTTGAAAAGTGATGTTTATATCTGTTTTGAAATATTTAAATATCTGATCTGTGCTTTCTAAAATTATGAATTTAAATATCTGTTTTTACAATTTTCCGGAATTTTGCAAGTTATATATATGATATAAATATTGAAAACATTTGTTAATTATGATTTTAGAGATTTGCGAACATACTTTATTTGAACCCTTAGTGATATAGGGTATACCGAGTTAACCAGTTGTAGGGGTACTACAGCCATGTCATTGCGGCACCAGTGACATGACACTTCCGTGGCCGTGTGATTGGTCACGGCGTATCCTTCTGATAGCTCAGGTGGCGAGCTTTTGCGCATTTTGATATTTGTTTCAGGATACGTGGGTGCACCCAGAGTTTGATTTGATTTGTGATTTGATTTGGCGGTGACGTTGTATATGCCGTACACGTTATCCAATTTGTTGCACACATTAGGTACCCTATGATGTGTGTATTTGTATCTGTTCTGTTCTGATCTCGGTATGAAATATCCTAACCACTCGTTGCTTCAGCCATGCTTATTTTGAAATAAATGTTTTATTATAAACTGCCAAATTTAGATAAATGTTTTTTTTTCTATATTCCAAATCCGTACTGGGCAATTGGCTCATGCCGTATTTTTTTTTCTGGCAGGTGCTTAAGGAGATCTGGGATTGTGTGATGGAGAGCTACCCTTATTCCATTGATTAGGATTTATGGACTTCCAGCATTATTTAGATTTAATCATTTATTTAGATATTATTTTAGTGCTCTGTTGCAGATTATGGATTTTAAGTAATATCCCCTCCCATATTTGGAAGGGGGTGTTATAAAGATGGTATCAGAGCTTAGGTTCTTTCTTGTAGAAAATCTATTTAGGTTGACCTGTGAGTTTGGGTAGACATTAGGATGGGTAGTCTATTTTAAATTCATATCTCGGTCTATCATTTCTTTGTCATCAATTCAGTACATTCAGTATCTTTGAGTTTTGTCCTTGTTAGTGAGTCGTCTAACATCTTTAGAGGTACTAAAATGAATGTTAATATTTTTAAGTATCAAAAGTGTTAGATATTTGTAAGAGTATATTGATTTTGAGAATAATGCATTTTTTTTATCAATTGTTTAAATGTAGTTTGGTTGAGTATAATTTGTGCAACAACTGGCTTGTAAGGAAAACAAATGGTTTTTTTGAAGATATGGACATATTAGAATTTATTTAATAACAACCTTAACACATTGGAATCTTGAAAATTTTGTTAGTTTTCTAGAGATAAAAGTTTTAGATAAGAATTGTGTTAACTTTAAAAATTACTCGAGGATAAGATGATTTTAGTTTAGATTGTGATACTGTAAAGCATTTGTAGGTCTTTGAGGTGTGGATTGATTTTCATGTAATTTGTTATTATATGTGATAATTAATATCTCTTGAGTAATACCTTTATCTTCTTATTAATTTTGTAAATTATTTTAAATTTTGAATAATACATTTTTTTGTTTCGTGTTTGTGAGTCATTCTTACATATTGAATTATCGATAGAAAAAGGTCTATTGTGCACTTTTGTTTGCTTCTTTCAATTGAGTAAACTTTAAGCTTCTAGAATACAATTCTTTGGTGATTTTTTTTTAATTTTCTTTACCTATGTGTAATATTTTTGAATTTGGTTATTTTTATTATTTCCCATACTTAAATATGTTTTAGTAGTTCACTTGTAAGATTATAGTATATTCACATTGTTTTGATACTGGTAGCCTCCATCTCTTTTTACTAATAGAAAAGTTTTTTTCAATTTTATTTAAATTGTGCCTAAAACACTCTTTCCAAAATTTTATAATTTAATTATTTATTTTGGGGACGCTCAAAATAAATAATTAAATGAAATGGTATTATTAATTTTAGGGATGCCTGAAATTAATAATTCAGTAAAAGAATGTAACTGTTATTTATTCTAATTTTTTTTAAGAAAAGTATCAAGGTATTTGGAATTATATGTATTCTATGTTATCTAGAGGTCGTCATTTGGCTTCCCAAATAGGTTTTAAAAACATATATATATTTTTAAGTTTTTTTTTCCTTTACTGGTATCAAGAATTATTCAAGTACCAATAACTTTAGTTTAATATGCCTTAACAATCGAATTCTTTTCTTACAATGTTGCATTGGACAAAGATTTTCTTTAATGTTCTAATTATATGTATCTAAGAAAATGTTGAAGTGATATACAGTAAAACCTCTACAAATTAATACTCGATAAATTAATAATCCACTATAAATTAATATTTTCGAAATAAATTTTTGGTCCCAACATAATAGCGATAGTGTAAATTTAACCTCGATTAATTAATAATCTTGTTAAATTAATAAAATTTGTCGGTCCCGACATTATTAATTTATAGAGGTTTTACTTTAGTTTAACAAGTTTAGTAGGACTTAGATGGGATTAAGTTATTTATTATAATATATGTTGTATGCAAGTTATTTAACATACAATGTTGTACTTTAGAATATAATTTTGTTTGGAACTACTAATTTTTGTTATCCTGTATATTTGTTTCATGTTAGATACTTGTGCATCTAATCTATGTAGTTCATATGTGTTGACTATTTAAAGTTTAGTTAAATTTTAGTTATATCTTATTTACAATATATAATAATTTATTTTATTTTAGTTTGGATATATTTTATTATGACCGGGTCTCATAATCTGGACACAAGGGATAATGAACATGTAGAGGCACATATGTTGTTAGTTTAAATAATTAAAATACATTAATGTCACTAGTGAACCTTAAATTAGGAATTGTTTTATGTATTTAACCGCAATAGCCACTAGGAGAGAACCAGGCGACCAAACAAAAAAGACTGAACATGTGAGGGAGAGTGGAGAAAGAACAAGAAGGACCATATATGTTTCATCATTTTACCCCGGTACAGGGAAAGTTACATCATGTAATTATATGTTATGTCTAATTGATGAATTTAATTATTTTCTAGCCTATTATTTGTTAGTTGTATATTCATGCATATTAGTTCATGGTTTTTTTTTTAGAGTGAGACAAGTTATTTGATATTTTATAGAGTATAATAAGTTTATGTCATTGATTGGAGCAACCTGTCTGCTTGTCTTGATTAATTGTGATTTAATTTATATTTTAAATTGATTAATCAAACGAAAATTTTTCTGAAATCTTTTACATAATGTTAGAAATGGTATATGTATATGGGATTTTTTTTGTACAAACGCAAAAGTCAATATTATCATGTATTTTATTATTTATATTTTTACATTTTTATTAAAATTATTTTTTTTTTAAAAACAGTACGTTACTTTGTAAACATACATCGGTTCCATGTCATCATTTGATTTTGGTTCACTCTTGACTAGTTCCGGAGTGGTTGTGCTAATTAATAAATTTTCTAATTATTTGTACTTGCTAACTGATAATTGCTTATATATATATATATATATATATATATAATTGTTTTATTAGTTTATAATAATCTAAGTGTTTTTTTTTATTGGCTATTTCACTAGTTGAGTGTGCTTATTTGGTAGGGTTTGGGCAACCTTGATTGTCTGAGCTACCTTGTTCATTTTATTTAAATAATTTTTGTGGACATTAGTTCATGTAATAGTTATCATTGTCATACAATTACTATTATACGTTAGTAATTTTTTTTAGTCTATTAAATTAATTGTACTCTTGCTTGGTGTTTGTTTTTTTTATTATGATTACTATTAATATATAATTGTGTTTAATATTAATATATGACTAAAAAAATCATTTTCAGATTTAGATAGGTACTAGTTAGATAAACCCGACTTTGAATATTTTAAAATTACTTAACAATTATATCATGTACGAATACATTGTTTTCTCCCTCTCTATTTAATTAGTAAATATTCTTTGGTTTAAATTTTGGGACGTCATTTACAGAAAGAGACTTGCCATATATATTCAAATTGATCAAAAGAATTATGTGGATTAACATAACCTTGATGGATTTGAACCCTATGAATTTTGATTCTTGGAAACTCCATTTGTTTTTAGGGTGTGTTACTTTTGGTGTGAGAAGGACAACTTGGGTTAAGATATGTTGGCATTTTTATGTTATAAAGAGATCGAGTTATGAACGTTGTTTATAGAGTAGCACTAGCAACACAGTTATTTCATGTCCCTCTTATCTGTGAATGTCTCACATGTGTAAATTTTTAGGGATTATAAGTACAGAAAATTTTACTTGGCTATGTATTTATTTTATACGATTAGAGGGTTGATTTATTGTGAAGAGGAATTAGAAACTATTTTAGCTCGAGAGGAGTAAGTTACGAGAAAGAAATTCATCTCATTTGTTAAAATTTTATTAAAAGTCAACGAGAGAGAAGAGAAGGAGAAAGAGAAGGAGAAGAATAAGTGAAAATTAGAATAAACTCTACTAGTAAGAGATATTCACAATTATTCAAATTAGGTACAAGTTTTAGTTTCGTTTGATTCCGGGGACGGAATCCTTTTTAAGAGGGTATATATATAATTTTGGATAATTTAGATAATAATAATAATAATAATAATAATAATAATAATATAAAATAGAATTAGAATAAGAATAAGTGGTTAAAAATATTGATTAATTAGAAAAGAAAAAGAGATATTAGGTGTTTATACTTAGATGAGTATATATATAATAACACACACGTCAAACATAAGAGAGCTAATAATACAAACCCTAAGATGCTGCGCCGGAGAGATCGAGTCAGAAAAACAAAAACAGAGACCGAAGTTTAATGATTGATTTGGATTTTCGCCTTAAAGCTTTTAACGAGAACAGGTATTGCATCTATATCTAGGTGTGAATTTCAAGTCTATTGTCTACTCCGTATTTAATTGAGCCTTAAGTGTTACTCCCTCCGTTTCAATTTGTGTGTCCTGTTTTGATTTTGGACACTGTTTATTATAAATGATTGACTATTAATTTACCCATAATCTATAAGACCAAATATAGTCATGAGTGATCTTGTTGGATTCGTATTTATGAGTACTTTAATACAGTGAAGTTTTTATATTTAATACTAATACGAAATTGAAGATATTAATGATTAAAAATGTGTGTTGGCAAACGTGTCTAGAAGAAACAAGACACACAAATTAAAACGAAGGGAGTACCAGTTTGTTTAAAATTAGACACGACCATTATTCAATAATATTACAAGACTGTTAAAATTAAATTAACTTATTTGATGTCATGTGCATATGTTTATTTATTGGAGTCACAGTGTTTTTGTAACATAAAGGTCAATACTGAACTATGTTAGTTTATCAAATTATTGTCTAAGGATAGTGCAGTATCATGTAGTAACATTTTTAAATATATATGTAGGTATAGACATAGCAACATGAATTGGCCTAGGATTATGGGCGAGTTATCAAATGAGAGTACTCCCTCCGTCTGGTTATAAGTCTCCTGTTTTGACTTTTTACACTATTCATTATAAACAGTTGACTATTAATTTATGCATAATCTATAAGACCAAATATAGTCATGAGTGATCTTGTTGGATTCGTATTTATGAGTACCTTAATACAGTGAAATTTTTATATTTAATACTAATACAAAATTAAAGATATTAACGATTAAAAGTGTACGTTGGCAAACGTGTTCAGAGGAAACAGGAAAAATATTATGAGACGAAGGGAGTGGTATAATTTTGAAGTGCATGATTTTTTTGTGTACATGCTCATGTGTTTTATATTATATTTAGTTGATTGTTTAACTAGTGGTACATGACTACATTGATTTTATGGTACCAACAGAAGTGAAGTCAGAGTGTAAATACATGTTTGTTAATTTACACGATTATACATCAACTCACTATAATGGTTGTACACTCTTATGATATGTTAGTAATTAGTGTAATAAATGTAGGCTCCCGGTCCCTAGCAAACGTATGTCAGGGATCTCTTATTTAACATACAGCTTTTCAGCCGTTGGATGGTTGATCCAACGGCTGTTATTTAAAAAAAAACTGTACCGTACCGCATAAACTTTATGCGGTACGGAGTAATTACCAAAATGCCCCCCTGTTTTCATATAAAAAATCTACTGTTCACCGTACCGCAGAAAGTTTCTGCGGTACGTGAACAGTAAGGATATTTTGGTAATTTGCCCGTACCGCATAAAGTTTATGCGGTACGGTGCGAATTTTTTTTTTAAATCAGAGCCGTTGGATCAACGATCCAACGGCTTAAAAGCCGTATGCTAACTAACCCGTTCCTGACATGCGTTTGCCAAGGACCGGACCCCATAAATGTATGCTTTAGTTAGTCAGGCTACAAAGACCTAAGGTTTCGATGTTGTCATTAAGATTTAATCAAATTCTAGCCAAACTGAATGTGGTTTAATATGTCGGCATTAATTATATAATTGTTTAATAATAATGACTAATAAATTATATTAGTGTAATTAAACAACAAATGTAGCTCAATAATAAATTTTGATTTTGATATTAGATCGCGGGCTGGAGGTTTAGAGGTTCATTGTGAATTTCGTTAATATTTTAGTTTCTATTTTCAAGGTACGGATTCTCTCTACTTTTCATTCAGCGCTACTCATCTTAGAATTAATTATCCTAAATCGGTTTTGTCCTCAAATCTGTTCACTTGATTTTAATTGTTTTGACTGTCCTGATTTTGAAAAATATTTCGACTCGTTGACTTTGAAAAGTGATTTTTATATCTGTTTTGAAATATTTAAATATCTGTTTCTGTGCTTTCCAAAATTGTGAATTTAAATATCTGTTTCTACAATTTTTCGGAATTTTGCAAGTTATATATATGATATAAATATTGAAAACATTTGTTAATTGTGATTTTAGAGATTTGCGAAAACACTTTATTTGAACCCTTAGTGATATAGGGTATACCGAGTTAACCAGCTGTATGGGTACTACAACCATGTCATTGCGGCACCAGTGACATGACACTTCCTTGACAGTGTGATTGGTCACGACGTATCCTTCTGATAGTTCAGGTGGCAAGCTTTTGCGCATTTTGATATTTGTTTCAGGATACGTGGGTGCACCCAGAGTTTGATTTGATTTGTGATTTGATTTGGCGGTGACGTTGTATATGCCGAACACGTTATCCGATTTGTTGCACACATTATTTACCTTATGATGTGTGTATTTGTATCTGTTCTATTCTGATCTCGGTATGAAATATCCTAACCACTCGTTGCTTCAGCCATGCTTATTTTGAAATAAATGTTTTATTATAAACTTCCAAATATAGATAAATGTTTTTTTTCTGTATTCTAAATCCGTACTGGGCAATTGGCTCATGCCGTATTTTTTTTTCTGGCAGGTGCTTAGGGGGATCTGGGACTGTGTGATGGAGAGCTACCCTTATTCCATTGATTAGGATTTATGGACTTCCAGCATTATTTAGATTTAATCATTTATTTAGATATTATTTTAGTGCTCTGTTGCAGATTATGGATTTTAAGTAATATCCCCTCCCATATTAGGAAGGGGGTGTTACACCTATGCTGGCATGATAACTGTTGTTATAAGAAAACTCGACTAATTTTAAATGGTCATCCCAACTTCCTTTAAAATCTAAGGCACAAGCTCGCAACATATCTTCGATAGTCTGAATCGTTCGTTCACTTTGTCCATCTGACTGTGGATGATAAGCTGTACTCATACGTAACTGAGTTCCTAAGCATTCTTGGAACTGCCTCCAGAATCTTGAATTAAAACGGGGATCTCTATCTGATACAATTGACACGCGGACTTCGTGCTTACTCACAATCTCGTCCAAATACATATGCACCATTTTATCCAAAGAATATCTTTCGTTGATTGGTAGAAAATGTGTTGACTTTGTTAGTCGATCGACAATAACCCAAATAGCATCATGATTTGACTTAGTTCTTGGAAGTCCCACGACAAAATCCATTGCAATGTGTTCCCATTTCCATTCTGGGATTTCTAATGGCTGCAACAATCCACCAGGTCTTTGGTGTTCCGCTTTTATCCTTTGACACGTATAACACTTGGCTACCCATTCTGCTATTTCTCTTTTCATGTTTGGCCACCAAAAATTCCTTTTTAAGTCCTGATACATCTTTGTACTTCCAGGGTGAATCGAATGTCTTGAGTTATGTGCTTCTTGCAGTATTTCATTCTTTAATTCCAACACATCGGGGATCCAAATCCTTAAACCGAATCTCAAAATACCTTGCTCATCTTTCTGAGTACAAATCTCTTCTCCTGTTAGTTCATTCACTCCTTGACTCATCACTTCATTTTGACATCTTCGAATCTTTTCAAGCAACTCCGACTGAAACATCATAGTATAGAGCATGTCAGTAACTGAATTTGGCTGACAGACTTCTATCTCCAATTTCTCAAAATATTTAATCAATTCCTTAGCCATCACTAACATATTCGATCTTTCCTTTTGACTTAAAACGTCCGCAACCACATTGGCTTTTCCCGAATGATAATTGATCGTACGATCATAATCCTTTATTAGTTCCAACCATCTCCTTTGCCTCATGTTGAATTCTTTCTGCGTGAATATGTACTTCAAACTTTTATGATCAGTGTAAATCTCACACTTCTCTCCGTAGAGATAATGCCTCCATATCTTTAATGCAAACACAATAGCGGCTAATTCTAAATCAGGTGTAGGGTATCGTTGTTCATGTGGCTTGAGTTGTCTTGAGGCGCATGCTATTACTTTGTCATGTTGCATCAACACACATCCTAATCCCTTTAGTGAAGCATCACTGAATATCACAAAATCTCCTTTTTCATCTGGCAATACTAAAACTGGAGCCGTTACCAACTTTGCTTTAGTTCCCGAAAACTTGCTTCACACTGTTCATTCCATTCAAACTTTTCATTCTTTCTCGTCAACTTTGTCAAAGGTACTGCAATCCTAGAAAAATCCTTCACAAATCTCCGATAGTACCCTGCTAATCCCAAGAAACTTCTAACCTCCGTTGGAGTCTTTGGTCTTTTCCAATCCATCACAGCCCCTATCTTGGCGGGATCAACCTTTATGCCTTCACAACTAACTACATGTCCAAGAAATTGCACTTCCTTAAGCCAAAACTCACACTTGGAAAACTTTGCATACAACTTCTCCTTCCTTAGGATTTCTAAGGCAAACCTCAAATGTTCTTTATGCTCTTCTTCTATCTTGGAATATATCAATATATCATCACTGAAAACTATCACGAACTTATCCAAGTACTTCTTAAATACCCGATTCATCAAATCCATAAAAGTTGCGGGTGCATTCGTCAATCCGAAAACCATCACTAAAAACTCATAATGTCCATATCTGGTTCTGAAAGCTGTCTTTGGTATATCTTCTGGCTTGATCTTCAATTGGTGGTATCCTGACCTTAAGTCAATCTTTGAAAAACTTGTTGCTCCTTTCAATTGATCAAACAGATCATCAATCCTTGGTAATGGATACTTGTTCTTGATTGTCAACTTATTCAATTCCCTATAATCAATACACAACCTCATACTCCCATCTTTCTTCTTCACAAACAAAACTGGAGCTCCCCACGGAGAAGAACCAGGTCTTATAACTCCCTTATCTAACAATTCTTGCAGCTGAGTTGCTAACTCTTTCATCTCTGTCGGGGCCATACGGTAAGGTGCTTTGGATACTGGTTCAGTGCCTGGAGCTAAATCGATAGAAAACTCAATCTGCCTATCTGGGGGTAAACCCGGTAAATCATCCGAAAACACATCAGGAAATTCATTAACAACAGGGATCTCTTCCAATTCCAGTACTTCTTTACTCTTGTCTACAACATACGCGATATACGCTTCACATCCATGCTTCATTATTCTTCTTGCTTGCATCATTGTTAGAAACAAGTTATCTTCCTTTTGTCCTTTAAAGGTCACTTTCTTCCCTTTTGAAGTCCTTAGAACTACTTTCTTATCCTTACAATTAATTTGCGCATTATGCTTAACCAACCAATCCATACCTAAGATCATATCAAAATCTCCTAACTGAAAAGGTAATAACGAAATTGGGAAAGTATAACCTTCTATGCTAACCTCGCAGTTGGGACAAACTTGACTTACTTTCACTTGCTCTTGATTTTCTAACACTATGTCTAACACGCCTCCTAGATTCACAACTTCACAACCCAACTTATGCACCAAATCTCTATATATAAAAGATCTAGTAGCACCAGTATCAATTAACACTTTCACAATAGTAAAATTTACAAGGAGCGTACCTGCTACAACCTCTGAACTCTGGACTCACTACAGCATAAAAGGCCTACGGCAATGCCCAAAAAGTGTTGCTGTAGGCCCAAAAGATGTTGTTTTAGGCCCAAAAAACCCCAAAGGCAACATTTTGCTGATGTTGCTATTTTTGCCGTTGCCTTTGGGGTCAACGGCAACATTTTTATTCTCTATGGCAACATCAGTTTTAATGTTGGCATAGACTTGTTATAACAACATTATTATTAGTCTTTAGCCACATAATATTATGTTGCCTTTGTGTAACATTTTTTTAAAAAAATAGTGGGTCCCACCAATAGGGCCCAATTTTGGGACCCACTATGGGGCCCACTTTTGGTCCCACTATGGGGCCCACTTTAATGCCAACACAAAATTTTGCCTATAACAGCATTTCTTCACATTAATTTTCCTTTTTGCCAACACTTTATAACATCAATGCAACACTTTTCTATTTCCAACAAAAAATCATATATATGAAAATATGCATTCCCTAGATAACCAAATCAACATAACCTGAATTTTCATTACTACCAAACATAACATCCTACTACATAATAATCCTTACAAGTATGAAAATAATTAAAACTCCCAAGCATCGTAATCTATTCAACCGTCTACATTACAATAATCCAAACTCATTTTTTGTCATCAACTCCTAGCCTCTTATATCTATCCTTGCATCTCATTTTTTGTCATGATAGACCTGCAACACAGCAAAAAATATTATTCAATAAAAATGAACTCAAGACTCAGAAAATTTTTTACATGGCAAGAATTTAATTATTATTATTATTATTAGTTGGAAATCCTGAAAATGGAATCTTAATTAAAGTCTGGCTATGACATACAGTTCAATATTGCCAGTGTCATGTGAACTTATGCAACTGTACCGAAAAATTCTTCAAATCAAAAGAGTGAAACCTTTCTCAATCTATATAATGGCATAGGTCCTTAAAGGGATAATACTTTGACTGAAAAAAATCAGCTACCAATACACTTGACGATACAAAGTTTAATAGTCTACCTAACTACTAACATGCATGAAAGGATTTGATCAAATAATAACCAACTTCACGAAATCCAAAAACTAAAGCTAAGTTTCACCTGTACACACTAATCTAGCGCTGGCTGCAGCTATTGCCTAAACTCGCACATTTATATAGTCCTATCTAAAGAAATACCAATTTGTATTGAGGGCTAGGTAAAAAAAAAAAAAAAATACACAACTCGCTGATCATTTGGTACCAGTTGGAAACAAAAGATCAAAAGAATGGGAATAATATTAAAAGGCTCTATTTTAGTTTTTTACCTTGTTTAAATAATTCATTTGTGCGAGCACACAAAGGATTACCACCATTGTAAAGGCCGATGTTTGGGGATAAATTAGCTGATTCACTCCCGATAATGTTAGCTTTAAAGCAATTCCAATTGCCTTAACACTCATGACCTGTTACACAATACATCTTAATAAGTTTAACTCACTAGTGAAAAACTTTGTAGGTATAACTTGCAATTAAAGAAATTAGGAGATAACAATGACAGAAATACCACAACATACTGATATAGAACTAACTAACGAACAAACTCCGATGTAGCACATAATATGTGTCTGGCCATATTGTGGAACATAGCGGAATATGATTACGAAGACAGCTGCTAACACCATTGATGAATACAAGAGAAAACCTGCGGGAAGTGCAACATGTTTTAAGTCTTACCTGACATAACGAGTTGAGAGCAGCCAATGAAGATTCATGCGAGATTATGCCACTGGAATGTTGAAGGAGTAAACTTCAAGTCTACATCCTCCTGTAAATATTGCTGGTTCTTTAAACTTGTGTCCCGTATGCGTAGATTCCGCAGATAGAGGTGCAACTAGCTCTTCCATTGTCTGCAAGGGATGGAATGAAAACTCCTATGTCATGTCAGTGACGAAATTACAAACTTTGAGGGAAGTACATGACTTTTTTAGTAATATCGCATCATTAAAAAGCAAGAAATCACACACATTTAACCCATATAGGAACTTCCTATCCTATATTTGTAGCCAAAAACAAATAATTTATTCCAAACATAGGTTCTTACAGTAACTAGGCTTTCAGTATCACGATCTCCATAGTAAGATTCAGGCACCCATGAGACAAAGATGGAAACAGAAAACATATTGAAAGGTAATATATTATAAAATGTGAAACAGAATACCTGTATCTCATAAAAATATCTGCAAAATAGTCCTGAAATTATAAATATATATTACACTGGAATATGTGGATAGAGGGATAGCCTTGTATGTTATTCCTGGATATCCATTAAACGGAACCCATTAACCCGTAAACGAAGATCGTTGAAACCACTTTCACTCTAATAATTTGGTAAACCAACGAAAAACTAAATTAAAAGTCATAAAGTAATCCTACTCAATCAGTATCAAACCAACTGCTATATTTCTTCTATTAACAGGGATCCCACCAGGTGCATTCTATGTATAAATAGCAACAAGTAACTGACAAAAGTAAAATTAGGTTACTTCTTGCAAGTACATACTAGCCAGATTATTTACCTAGTCAAATTTTAAAGATAACAAGGACTGTACATGTAGATCTACTACTGAAATACCTGTTTCTGGGTAATTCGGTATTTCATGGATATGCCAAGAATGTTAACTGCAATGCTAATTGATTCAAGCAAAAGGTTACAGTGTACAGAGACATGTTATTTTTTTTCCGTTATTAAATTAGAAACACTATACTAAACCTCGTAAGTCCATAACAAAATGAACTAGCTTCTAGCTTTCACGTTCAAAAGATATATCGAAAGTGAAACAATCAATGGAGAAAAGTGCAAATATATGACAACAATAAGCATGTACCTGACTGATCCGCCCAACAGAGGTTAAACTAATCTAAATTAATGTTTTGATTTTTTAATATATATATTGTGTGTTTTAGAAATAAATATTTGATTAATAGCTTGGTGAAGTATCTACGGAGAGACAGTTGGAGTAAAATACAAGAGCCAAACAACCACTTACCTGGATAAGTGCATTTCATACTCAAGAATTGCATTGTTCTGGATGGTATCACATATGTTAGATTATTTCGTGATTATGGAATTGCTTTCGAAATAGTAATGCCTCATCTTTAGAAACCATGAAAAAGAAAGAAACAACATTACAGCAACAGCCAAATCCGGACTTCCGTATAATCTTAGTCTACCTGAAGTTCCTCAAATAGTGTAGCAGAGTTTCCGCGATAGTAAACGAGCTCAACCCGCAACTGCTCAATTTCAGTCTGCATTATTCGCATTTTTACTGCCACCTGGTCAGAGTTGACCTGCAACGTAAAATGACGGAGACGACGGAGATGCAACCTAGGAAACAAATAAAGGTATATACAATGTAAATACTACCCATTGTTGGTACTGATATTCTTAATGATTAACCAATGACCTTATCTTCTGATGCATTGTAAGTAGAAGCTGTTGGATTATCCTGAATGAATCCAACTAGCCTTAGCATATTTAAGAAATGTACATACATGAAAGGAAAAAGAGCCACCATGTAGACCAACAAATTATCAAATAATTGATAGTCCATTCCATTATAATATAAAGCAAAAGCTCTGTACATATTATCACAACTTCGCACGATAGGTAAAGGCTTAACATTTAAACACATGTCTTTAAAAGAAATTCAGGTAGTAATGAAACCTGACCACCGTCCTCTAGAACTCAAGAGCAGAGCCATATACAGTCAGCCACAATCTAAAAAATATGAGAATTGGTTTAATATAAAACAGTAGGAAATTTGCTTTTCATACAACTGAAAGAAGCTTATTTCTCTTTATCAATACAAACGTGGACTTCTTACTGTGACATGGCTGTGTTTATTTTCATACACTTTTCACTCGATTATTAACTCACAACTCACTAAACCGTACACTAACAAAGGCTAACACAACCACTAACAAAATACAAATAACACAAAATAAGCCCAAAAAATTGAACATGAAAAACATATAACATAAGATATAGAAATACCTTAAACTAGAATCCCCAAATTGAAACCCTAATTTTAAAGCGCTCCAAATTGAACTCGATTGAAGTACAAGATTGACCGACCCGATTGAAGCCCTAATTTCGAAATCAATCCTGAGACAAAAAGAAAACAAAAGAAGTCTGTAAAGAGAGGGAGAGTAAAGAGAGTAGTTAATCGGAGAGACAAAGAGAGGGGTGATTGTATAAGAGTCTGTAAAGAGTAAATTTTATTAATTGAGGTGATTGTGGAGAGAGGGAATGAGTAGAGAGGGAGGCTGCGAGAAGTGTTTTTGGGGGGAAGTTAGAAATTTTTAGGGAAAAGTTTTGGAGTCTGAAAATTTAGGGGGGAAATTTTCCGCCTAAATTTTCGTTCTAGCCGCTTGTGTGTGTGTCACGGGTGTTGTACTTTTAATGCATTTTTTATTGTAAAATACAAATTTTTTCCATAATTAAAATATATTATTTATCAAATTTTAAATTGAAAAAAAATTAAAATGCATTGTCATTTTATATATTTTGATAGTACATCTATTTTCCATAATTTTAAAATTAATCAATTTTAAAAGGAAAGTCCACTTTAACCGGTTTGATCGTTATAAAACCAAACCAAATAAATATAGGAATTTTTTAAAAAAAATTATCACATCACTAAAATCGTTATATCTTGACACCCGTACGATTGGAACATCAAAAAAATAATTTAAAAAAATAGATTCATCATTCGGGAAAAAACTAGTTAAAAGAAAGGTCGACTTTGACCAGTTTGACCGTTATAAAACCAAACCAAATACATGTAGGAAATTTTTTAAAAAATTACCACATCACTAAAATCATTATATCTTGACACTCGTACGATTGGAACATCGAAAAAATAATTTAAAAAAATAGATTCATCATTCGGGACAAGACTAGTTAAAAGGAAAGTCCACTTGACCGGTTTGACCGTTATAAAACCAAACCAAATACATGTAGGAATTTTTTTGAAAAATTACCGCATCACTAAAATCGTTATATCTTGACATCCGTGCGATTGGAACGTCGAAAAAATAATTTAAGAAAAATGATTCATCATTCGGGACAAGACTAGTTAAAAGGAAAGTCCACTTTGACCGGTTTGACCGTTATAAAACCAAGCCAAATACATGTAGAAATTTTTTTGAAAAATTACCGCATCACTAAAATCGTTATATCTTGACATCCGTGCGATTAGAACGTCGAAAAAATAATTTAAAAAATAGATTCATCATTCGGGACAAAACTAGTTAAAAGAAAGTCCACTTTGACCGGTTTGACCGTTATAAAACCAAACCAAATACATGTAGAAATTTTTTTGAAAAATTACGGCATCACTAAAATTGTTATATCTTGACATCCGTGCAATTGAAACGTCGAAAAAATAATTTAAAAAAATAGATTCATCATTCGTGACAAGACTAGCTAAAAGTAAAGTCTATTTTGACGGGTTTGACAGTTATAAAACCAAACCAAATACATGTAAGAATTTTTTTGAAAAATTTCCGCATCACTAAAATCGTTATATATTGACATCCGTGCGATTGGAACGTCGAAAAAATAATTTAAGAAAATAGATTTATCATTCGGGACAAGAATAGTTAAAAGGAAAGTTCACTTTGACCGGTTTGACCGTTATAAAACCAAACCAAATACATGTAGGAATTTTTTTAAAAAATTACGGCATCACTAAAATCATTATATCATGACATCCGTGCGATTGGAACGTCGAAAAAATAATTTAAAAAAATAGATTCATCATTCGGGACAAGACTAGTTAAAAGGAAAGTCCACTTTGACCGGTTTGATCGTTATAAAACCAAACCAAATACATGTAGGAATTTTTTAGAAAAATTACCGCATCACTAAAATCGTTATATCTTGACATCCGTGCGATTGGAACATCGAAAATATGATTTAAGAAAATAGATTCATTATTCGGGACTAGACTAGTTAAAAGGAAAGTCCACTTTGACCGGTTTGACCGTTATAAAACCAAACCAAATACATGTAGGATGTTTTTTGAAAAATTACCGTATTACTAAAATCATTATATCTTGACATCCGTACGATTGGAACGTCGAAAAAATAATTTAAAAAAATAGATTCATCATTCGGGACAAGACTAGTTAAAAGAAAGTCCACTTTGACCGGTTTGACCGTTATAAAACCAAACCAAATACATGTAGGAATTTTTTTGAAAAATTACCGTATTACTAAAATCGTTATATCTTGACATCCGTGCGATTGGAACATCGAAAAAATAATTTAAAAAAATAGATTCATCATTCGGGACAAGACTAGTTAAAAGAAAGTCCACTTTGACCGGTTTGACCGTTATAAAACCAAACCAAATACATGTAGGAATTTTTTTGAAAAATTACCACATCACTAAAATCGTTATATCATGACCTCCGTGCGATTGGAACGTCGAAAAAATAATTTAAAAAAATAGATTCATCATTCGGGACAGACTAGTTAAAAGGAAAGTCCACTTTGACCGGTTTGACCGTTATAAAACCAAACCAAATACATGTAGGAATTTTTTTGAAAAATTACCGCATCACTAAAATCGTTATATCTTGACATCCATGCGATTGGAACGTCAAAAAAATAATTTTAAAAAATAGATTCATCATTCAGGACAAGACTAGTTAAAAAAATAAAATAAATGTCTAATGCAACACTTCAAACAGCAAATGTAACACCACTGTTATCTAATGCAACGCTTCTGCCACATCAGCAGAGGTGGGTCCCACTTCTGCCACGTCAGCAATTGTGGGTCCCACAATTGCCACGTACGCATCGGTGGGACTCCTACCACGTCACCCTTGTGGGGCCCACACTTCCACGTCAGCAATGGTTGGACCAACACTGCCACGTCAGATTTTTTTTAAAAAAAAAATATCTAATGCAACACTTCAAACAGCAAATGCAACACTACTATTACCTAATGCAACGCTTCTACCACGTCAGCAAATGACACGTCGGCATAGGTGGGTCCCACTTCTACCACGTCAGCAATTGTGGGGCCCACAATTGCCACGTCAGCATGATGGGCCTCCTGCCACGTCACCCTTGTGGGTCCCACACTTCCACGTAAGCAGTGGTGGGTCCCACATCTGCCACATCATATTTTTTAAAAAAATATAAATATATATAATGCAACACTTCAAACAGCAAATGCAAGACTACTGGTATCTAATGCAACGCTTCTCCCACGTCAGCATATGTGGGTCCCACTTCTGTTACGTCAGCAATTGTGGCTGTCACAAATGCCACGTCAGCACATGTGGGTTCCACTTCTACCACGTCACCATTTATTAAAATAAAAAAAAATCTAATGCAACACCAGCAGTTAGTGTTGCATGATGTGAAACACTGTGGGTAATACGCAACACTAAATTATATCTAACGCAACACCAGTTCAGCTCAGTTGCAAAAGACCCAAAATTTCTAGCTAACGAAACGCTTTCTGTGCAACGCTTTGTAAAAAGGGTTGCGTATGCTCACTTATGGCGTAGTGACATGATCCGTTCTGAACATCAACTTCCCTGGCTTTGTTCCAATCTGACCTCATATTTAGTGCCATAGATCTCACCCCAAATGATGACATTGTTACTTTATCCTATATCCACTTATTTCTCCTATATCATAACGACCAGCACAACATAGCAAACATAGCTATCTGTTCTTTGCTACTAGGGTCAAAAACTCACTTAGTCACCTGCAACACCATGTCTCCAGGCACCACTGAGATTAGACTTAACATACCTACACCCTCCCATACTTCTCGAGCAAAATCACACTGAAACAATATATGCAAACTGTCCTCAACATAAGTTCGACACCAAGCACATTTATCAACAAGATTGACCCGTTTACTGATCAAATTTGCAGCTGTTGGGAGGACATCTCTACACATCCGCCAAATAATATTAACCACCTTTCCTGGAAGCTTTAATCCCCAAATTTTATTCCAAAATCTTCTATTTGGGCATTCACTATCACCCTTGATTCTACGATAGCAACTTCGTACACTGATTCTGCCAGTGTCATCTAATAGCCAATACCATGAATCACTCCACTTACATAAAGGAATCTGAACTTGATTAATCAAGTTTTTATCCCTCACATTGCATAAATCATCCAGTATATCCTTATCCCACTCTACCTGATCATCAGTCATCAGATTAGCTACCATAGTATGCTCCAATTGAGGGTATCTCTGAGACGTCATAAAACCATTATCTATGTAGGGCAGCCATGGATCTTGCCAAACCAATGTACTGTGTTCATCACCTATCCTTTTTCTTGCTCCCTGTCTTACCACATCTTGAGCCTCAAGTATACTACGCCAAATATAGCTTGGATTACTTCCAAGCTCAGCATTCAAAAACTCAGACTGTGGATAGTACCTGGTCTTCATCAGTGTTAACTACATGATTGTAGTTATTTATTAATCGCCATGCCTGCTTTGCCAACATTGCAACATTAAAATCTCGTAACTTCTTAAACCCCAGCCCCCCCAGCTTCTTTGACCTCACATAACTTGTCCCATGAAAGCCACCTTATTCCACCATTCGAGCTATTTTTCCCCCACCAGAATGCATTAAATTTCTTCTCAATCCCATCACAAATTTCTAGAGGAACTAACATCAAACTCATCCAAAAGTTCGGCACTGTTTGAGCTGATGTTTTTAATAGTAATATCTTCCTAGCCTTCGATAATGATCGATTCCCCCATGTCTACAGCTTTTGATCCACTCTATCAAGTAAAAAAAGAGAAGGTTGCAACTCGATTCCGACTAATAACCATGGGCATTCTCAAGTAATTTCCTGGCTTATCAATTTCAGTCACACCCAGCTTAGAACAGACTTTTGTTCGATCATCCACACTCGTGTTAGGAGAAAATACAACTGTAGATTTTCCAAAATTAATTTGTTGTCCTGATATCACCTCATACCTATTCGAAATACGTTTCATACAATCAGCTTCCACCTCCGTAGCTTTAAAAAATAGGTAGCAGTCATCTGCAAACAATAAGTGTGAGATACTCGGTGCATCTTTAGCCACCGTACACCCATGAATGAGCCCATCGTCAACATTTTTTCTCAACATGATGCTTAAACCTTCTACACACATGATGTATATGTACGGGGAAATTGGGTCTCCCTGACGTACACCATGTGTTGAAATTACTCTACCAAACTCTGCCCCATTATGAATAAATCCATAAGACATAGTCGAAATGAAAGTCATGATCCTATCAATCCATACCTCATAAAATCTGAATCTCATCGTCATATTTCGAATAAATCCCCACTCCAACCGATCATATGCCTTTGAAATGTCTATCTTTAACCCTGCCAATCCCTTTTTTCCTTGTGTACGTCTTTTCATGTAGTGATTAACCTCAAAAGCTATCATTGCATTGTCTGTTAATAGTCTTCCTTCGACAAATGCACTTTGCATCTCAGAGATCACAGATCCTAAGCATGGTTTTAACCTGTTAACCATCACCTTAGACAGTATTCTGACTATCACATTACACAAAGAAATAGGCCGCAACTCGGTCATATTCTGTGGTATTCTTGTTTTAGGAATCAATCGAACCATAGCATGGTTAATGTTATTAGGAATCTCACCAGAATGTAAAAATTCTGAAGGTAAAAATTCTTGACAAAACAAAACCACATCTCTGCCTACAATATTCCAAAACACTTGAAAAAAACCTGGATTAAGTCCATCCGGCCCTGGCGCCTTATCAGGGTCATAGAAAAAGTTGCTTCTTTAACCTCCTCAGGTGTGATATCCATTAACAAAGCCTCATTCTCCCTTTCAGATATCCTTCTTACCATTTCCCTTTCACTCAGCTTCCCATCCATCGTATTTGCTGTAAATAATTTTGAAAAATAGTTCTCAATGACCTCCTGTATCTCCTCTGTATTTTCCTTCCACTCCCCCTCATCATTCTTGATACGATGCAATGTATTCACCTTTCTCCTACCAGAAGCGTAACTGTGAAAAAATCGTGTATTCTTGTCTCCACTTTGTAACAAAAATTGTTTAGCCCGCTGCTTCCAATATATTTCCTGTTTTTCTAAGAGCTTCATATATTCCCATCTGACATCATTATATTTTCTAATGCCATGATCATCTCTCCTTGATCTCAGTTTACACAATTTTTCACGATATTTACTGAGCTTCTGTTTGTATTCTCTACTTACACCTCCCCCCACTCCTGTAACTTATTACAACATATCTCAATTTTCGTCATTAGATCGCAACTGTCATCTCCCTGCCAACAGCTTTCCACAATTTCTCTGCATTCACTTTCTTTAATCCAACTATTCTCAAATCTAAACCTCCTTTCCTTAACCACATAAACCTACTTCTTTAGATTCAAAAATAATGGTAAATGGTCAGACGTGGCCAATTCTACCACTTGAACCTCTGCCATAGGAAATAATTTTCGCCATGAGTCATTAGCAAGACCACGGTCTAATCTTTCTTGAACCCATCCATGATTCCCTCAAGACTTCTCCCAGGTAAACCTTTCCCCCTTGAATCCCAAGTCTGTCAACCCACACGAAACAACTGTATCCCCAAACCCTGCCAGTAAACTCCTCGGGTGCGCTCTACCCCCTCGTTTTTCATCTACAAACAACATATCGTTAAAATCTCCTATAACACACCATGGGAGTGTTGATCTACCAGCTAACTCTCGAATAATACCCCAAGATTCTCTTCATCTTTCTCTTTGAGGACATTCGTAAAATCCCGTATACCTCCATCACCCAATATTATTGTTTTCCACCTCAAAATCAATATAATGATTACTTCCATCCAAAATCGTACAACCTCCCTCATTCCTCCATAACAAAGCCAAACCACCACTATGTCCCTGAGCTTCTATTCCCCACCATCCAGCAAAATGCAAACTCTTACAGATTCTTCTATTTTTTTTTTAACTTTGATAATGTTTCAGAAAGGAAAATAGTACTAGGTTTAAGTTGTTGGGTAATTTCTTTTAAAAACCGAACTACCCGTGGATTACCCAGCCCACGGCAATTCCACGCTAGAAGACTCATTGTTGAAGGCGGGCCTGGACCCCAGGACCCGCCTCTTGCACGTTTTTTGGCCAAACTAAAGATGTTGAGTCCGTTGTAATTTCCAGCCAATTCACTAATATTTGTTTCCCACTATCCACTCTTTTTCTTTTAGCGTCTAACATTATCCTATCATTTTCAAATTCATTTTCCCTCGCAACATCCTGCTCCTGATTTAACGTGCTATTTTTCTGCTCATCTAATTTTCTGTTAGCCAAGCAAATCCCCCCATTATCCCCATAATTTTCGCTAACCCTTCCATCTATCTCTATAAATCTCGCAACCACCCTGTTCTCAGCCTGCATGCTGGTTCATTCCGGTTTCCACCTATCCTTATTACCCATCGGCGACGTCATGTTTCTCAGCCACTTAGCACCTAGATTTTGTTATTTTCCTCCTTTTTTCGGAGCTCTGAGCCATGTGCCATATGCCTTCTCTATGACTTTATCCGGATGAGCATACACCACTGAGCAATCTCTCTCTGAATGCCCCATAACTCCACACACAAAACAGAAGAGGCTTAGTCGTTCATACTTGAAATTCACCCAGGTCCATTCTCCCCTTCCCGTTTAAGCTTCATTCTCCTCTTAATAGGTTTCTCCACATTTAACGTAACTCGAATACGCATAAACATCTTCTAAACTCCATTAAAATTATTACGATCAGACTTAATAAACTTACCTACAAAATCTCCAATGTTTTGCAGCAGCTTCTCTGAGATTAAACCCTTTGGCACATCATAAACTTGCATCCATATATCCATATTGTTTAAAGGCACTGTAAGTGGATTTTCATTTTCCTCTAATATGTGATATAGCAGCAAACTTTGTTCAAACGTCCAGGGCTCGCCTTCAATAACCTTCTGCAGATCTAACTTATGAAAGAAAATAAACGAGAAATGATTCTCTCCCAAATCATGAACTTCCATACCTTCTTTCGGTTGCCATAAGGATGCCATCACGTTCTGCATTGCATTGAAATTGACGTTCTTCTCAGTTAAAAAATGATCAATTAACACAAAGGATTGTTCTTTCACCGGTAGTTCTTCATTTGCAACGATTACTCCCTCTTCATCCTCATCTTCTAGTATCATAATAGCATACATCTCCTCTAGATTGCTTGCCATATTCGTATCCACCAAAGCTTGAACTAACTTGTACTAACTGACGTGCTATTTGTAACACAGACTTAGGGGGTGTTTGATAACCCTGAATAGCTTCTTAATAGCCTGAAGCTCTTGTTCGGTCAGCATATTTATCTTAACAATTATTTTCAAACATGTTGAATGAAACTAAACCAGACTTTTTCGGTAAGTGATGGAGTTCTCACTTAGTGATTAAGTACCAAATCTTAACGAATGCTTTTTTATTATTATCCTCCGTCAGTCACTTGTTTTTGTCAATGGGATCATTGTAATGTAATCATTTGTAATTACATCATGTTCTTCTAATTATACAATTTTAATTAGTAATAATTTACATTAAACTAGTATTAAATTTTTTATTTATTTTAATTAAATATTAAATTATATATTACCGATCATGTTTTTTAATTTAATATATAAGAAATTTAAATAAAAAATTATCACACTTCACTTTTTTTATTCAATATTTTAATTTTTAAAAATATAATATAATTAATTTTATCAACATGTCAAGACAAAGTATTACCAAAAATATTAAGTTCGATTATTATTTTAATATATAGATTTATGAAATTATCATTATAAAATAAATAATTATAAGGATAAAAGGTAACTTTAAAGTTATGCAAATATTTTTACAAAATTCGATTATTATTTTGATATGTAGTGTATAAAATTATCACTATGAAATAAAAAATTATAAGGATCGAAAGTAATGTCAATGACCTCTAATTCATGTGGCATGATCTTGTCTTGTGTTACACAAGTTTAAGGGTTCGATTTCTCTCCAATATTTAATTTCATTTAATTGTTGGAAGAGGGATTTACCCCCTTTAAGGATAGTGGTGCTCGAACCAATGCAAGTATTTGTAAGATCTTTTTCGAAGAAATCATCCATTCGTTATGTAAAGATAATGGTGGTGCAGAACTATCGATAAAGTTTATATAACCTTTATAGGTATCAAGGAATTTAGATTACATATGGTCCGAAACATGTGTAGTTTGCCCTACCTAATCACAAATTTTGTACTTAAAAAAGTATAAAAAGTAATTTAAAAGTCATTCAGATATTTTTACAAGAAATATTATCAAACAATTTTTTCAATCAGCAATTTTTTCATTCAGATAATTGAATTCATTCAGTTCATTCAGTTAAATTAATAATTCAGTATTTTTCATTCAGTTTTATCAAACAACCCCTTAGACTAAACCTTGTTATAAAACAAGACAAAACTTGCCTACAAGACAGTAGGACACTGCTCTTAATCACAAACACATCAACTAGCAATTAAGTGGATTGAGCTACCTTTCAAAAAAAAAAAAAGTGGATTGAGCTAGTTTTAAGCTACCCCAAACAAACTCAAATTAATTTTTTTTTAATCAAACTCAAACCTAATCAATCCTTTTTAACCACCTGAACAATAATATTACCAAACATATATTCTGTTCAAATTTAATTTCGATAATATTCCTAATTGAATCTATGGATTTAATTCGACTTCAAACGAACTTATTACTAAACATTTTGGGATTTATTTAAGAGTACACTGCTTACTTAAAAGATATCCTAATTCAAAATTTAGGTAATGCATTATAAAAGAGTGCTCCAAGAATGTGTTAGTGATTATTCAAAATATTAGAACATTCATCTCATTATTTATTTTAGGTAATCACTAGCCATTATCTATTTCATTTTCATGATAAAAAATTATTTTCCTCCTTTTTTCTTTTTTTTTTTTTCACTTTTTTTTCTATTTTTAAATTTATTATTATAATGATAATAAGAAATGAGTATAGGAAATATTATTAGAATTAACATGTAAAATTAAATTTCTAAATTATTAAGATTCATTATTATATAATATTTATAAATAATTTATTAAGATATTATTGGACTTGTTCAAAATTCCTCAAACTAACCGAAACTTACAAAGGAACGTAAAATGTCAATAATGTTAGAGCAAGTCCAATAGTGTCCTAGCATATCCCTTATAAATATTATAAAATATTCAACTCCTAAGAAGTTAGGGCATTGTATTGTATATATACTCCAACAATCTTCCTTATAATAGATCCTTATTATTATTAAATACTAAATTTAAACTCCACCATGTATTTGAAAGGGAGGGAAACAATTGGAAAAAAGAGGGAAACTAATATTTTATTGGTAAATATAATATAAGGGAGCCCTTAAAGATAAGGGGTGACATGATGCTCTTAACTTTTTAAGGAAAAATTAAGAGCCTATTGGAGCACTATTTTTGACACAATCCCTTATAATTTGAGTTAGGAGCCCATATAAGGGATCTATTGGACTTGCTCTTACTGTATGAAACTGAGTAAGTGAGACGTGTCAAAAGTTATATTACAAGTGTAACATCACATTCTTTAACCTGTGCAATTAATTTAAAAAAGAACGATGCCACAGACAAAGAGAATTAAAGTTGAAGAATTGTTCAACTTAATTTAATGTTATTAAGAGAAAGGTAGTTGAATAAAATTTTCCAACTAATACCCTTAATTAATGCATTGAAAAATGAGAATAGTATTAAATTTGAAAAAAGTCAAATTAAAGATACAATAAATGTAGGGATAATTTTGGAAAATCTATACTATTATATAAAAGCCGAAACATTAAAAGTTTGTTTGGTCGGTACCTATTAATTTTACTTATTTATCCTTATTAAATTACATTACAGATAATTTGTTTTTATATATTTTATCTAACTAAAATTTTTGCTTTACTAATCAATTTCTTTTTTCAGGTTAAACATGTTACCATTTCTTTTCTTTTTAATAGCTAAGCAGTTTCCTTTTTCAGGTAAAATATAATATCTTTTATATTTTATCTAACTAAAAAGCATATTATAATTACTATTAACTAATTAATTAATTTTTTCATTCAAATTATTTTTTCTCTTTTCTCTAACTAAAATATCTTTTTTCCAATTATATCACGGGTTACCTTTTAAAAATCTTCTTTTATATTTTATTTAACTAAAATTTTTACTTTACTAATCAATCTAATTTTTCAGGTTAAACATGTTACCTTTTTTTTAAAGAACTAAGCAGTTTCTTTTAGGATTTATGGATGATAGATTAGACAACTTAACTAAGTTCATTGGTATACTTAGTTTAACTAAGTAGAACATACTGTCGTAGCCAGAAATGTTTTTCTTGTAATTAAATATGTACTGTCATGTTATAATTGTAATTCTTGGAAGAAGTTCGATTATGTTCAAGCCTCAAGAAATACATAAGTTCGACAGCAGGAATAAAAGTTACTGTCAAGCATTGACAGTAAGGTTACAAGGAAACAGCATGTTGCCTAGGTCGACAGCAAGTTTCATTGAGTCGACAGCAAGTTTTATCTTGACAGCAACATTGGCGGAAATTCTGATGACAGCAACTTTCACATATAGTTTGTGACAGCAAGTTTAGAATTTTCGACAGCAACCTCTGTGGGGAATTCATACTGTCAACCAAAGCACAATTCTTTGATAGCAAACTTTGCGGCAAACATACTGTCATACAGAATCAACTTGATTTAGGAATTTTCTAAGTCAAATTAAGCGACAGAGTACATGTTCAAAAGAAGCAGGCGTGCTGCAACATTCAAACTTTACAGCAAGCTTGAAAGTCTATAACAGAAGCTCGAGAGATCACATGGAGCAACCTGTAATGTCTAGAGCAAGATAAATTTGATAACTGCTAGATCTGGGTGGCTCAAATGTGGAAAGTATCTAAAGTTACTTTGTATGTAATTATTAGATAATCACATGGGAATAAAACGTGTAATGAGCTGCAAAAGGAATATGACAGCAACTCAACAACCCATGTTGATAGAGATAGTATAGTAGAAAAAGATCCAACTATCACTCTATAAAAGGGAACACTCTATCACACAATTAAGAGTATCTCTATTACTGTAATCTCTAGAGAAACCGAAGCTTGAGAATTACTTTGTTCTCAAGGTTGTAGCAAAACTTTGCAAAATAAATAAAACATTTATTTTGTGAAACATTGTGCAAGATATAACTTGTAAATGCATTTCTTCTACTAGTAAATTACAATTTCTATTTATGTTGTTGAAATAGTTTTTGAAATTTATTAGTATTGCATTCAACCCCCCTTCTGCAATACATTTCGGGGCCAACAACTGGTATCAGAGCTTTCAGATTAATACACATATCTGAGATCCAAATGGCAAGTATTCAAAGGTCAAGTAATATCAAGATTCCAGCTTTTGATAAAGAAAACTACAACATATGGAAAAAGAAGATCATGTTATTTATCAAAGCTCAGAATCCACTATTTCCAGCTATCCTGGAAAATGGCCCCTTCGTTCCTCAAAAGGAAGTTCTAGCTTCTACGGTTAATGATGTAGTAATCCCATCACATTGGGTTGCTAAGAAGCCTACTGAGTACAATGACTCAGAAAGGGAGAAGGTAGCCCTGGATGATCACCTACAGCTCATTCTGCTAGATGCACTTACCCTGGACAAAGCCATGAGTAAAAATATAATAGTATGCAATTCTGCCAGGGATATGTGGAACAAGATAGAGCTGCTGTGTGAAGGAAGTGAAGAAGTTAGAGAAAATCAAAAGCAAATACTGGTGTCACAGTATGAAGCGTTTATGGCCAAACATGGAGAAGAGCTAACTCACATGTTTGAAAGGTTTAGCAAACTGATAGCTGAGCTCCAGATTCATGGAAAGTTTTATGAAAGGAAGGAGGTCAATATCAAGTTTCTGCTAACTCTTCCAGAACACCTCGAGCATAGAGTTACAGCCATTAGAGAAGGAAGAGATCTAAACACTGTCTCCCTTGAAACATTGTATGGAGTTCTAAAATCGTATGAACTAGAATACTATCAAAAGAGAGCCATACAAAGTGGATCCAAGGGATTGATGGAAAACATGGCTGGTGCTCTAGTTGCTCAAGGACCATCATACTTTCAAGCAAGTGAGCAAATACAAAGTGCTCAACAGCCTCAATTTTCATCTGTGAAAATTGAAGAGTTGGTTGAGGATGAAGAAAAGGTTGTTCTTCAACTAGAAGATGTTGAAGATGAAGAATTCTACACACTAGAAGAAATGGAGAAAATGGATAATCCAACGATGGCTTTTATGGCAAGGAAATTCAAGAATATAAGGTTCAGGAGGAACAAGCCATATAAGCCTCAAGGTTAATTTCCAAAATATAACCAAGGAAGCTCATCAAAACCTGCTACTGGCACCAAGGGAGGATACAAAACAGGAATGGTGGATAGATCAAAGTTTAGATGCTACAACTGCAATGAACTTGGTCACTTTGCTACTGAATGCAAAAGACCAAAACAAATACAAAGAATGGAGAGAGGAACTGGAAGTCAATTTAAGAAAGGACAAGGAAAAGCCTATGTGGCTGAAGGAAAATGCTGGGATGAATCTGATGATGAAGAAGAAGAGGAATTTGTGAATCTAGCCTTGATGGCTAGAGAGGATGAAGAAGCATCAATCTCGTCAAGTCAGGTACCATCTCTAGTTTTACTAGATATGTCTTTAAATGACTATAAGCAAACTATTGAGGAAATGAGTACTGAAATGTTTAATATTCACACTAGTTTATCTGCTGCAAATGAAGAAATTTCTAGATTAACTAAAGAAAATGAAGTACTCAGATCCAACAATGATGTGTTGTTGCTTAAGACCAGTTCTATTGATTCTTTAGCTCAAGAAAACGGAAGATTAAAAAATGATTTAATCTGTGCTAAAGAGATAGAGGAATATCTAAGAAAAGAAATTTCTGAAAATGAATTTAAGCTTAAGGCATTTAGAAATTCCTCTAAAATAATTCAAGAATATCATGAGAAACATACTGAAAGCAAGAAAACAGGCATATGCTATTATTATAGTAGGAGACCTGGTAAAGAGGTTGTTTTACAGAACAGTAATGAAGACAGTACTGTCAGACCTCACATCCTCAATAATGTGAGCAATCCAATTTTCAAAAGTACAGAGTTTGAGTTTGATGAAACTTCCCTAATTATTAATCAAGAACTCTATGATGAAGATGAGAGGGATGACAGTATATCTAAGAAAGAAAAAGATTCTGTCAAATTTCCCATGATAGTAACTTTACCAAGCAGCCCGACCAGATGTTCAAAAGATACTGTCACAAAGAATGAGACAGTAACTTTAAAAGATACTGTCAAGAAGGCACCCAAGACATTAACTTTCAAATCTACTGTCAAGACAATAAGTACAAAAGGTGCTGTCAAAGGTAGCTCGACAGTACCTTCTGAACATACTGTCAAACCAATCGTCTCCAAGCCTAAGAACAGAAATGGCAAGCTAGGCATTGATAAAAAGAATAATTATGCATATGTTAAGCAAGCACCCAGGAAACTTTGTAATAACTGTGGCTCCTCACAACATTTAACTTATGTTTGTAAGAAATCAACTAGTAGCATACCTAATGCAACCGAGTTGAAAGGGAACTTACATAGAATCCCCATTATGCAAAGAACAATGGTTGTCTGTAACAACATTGACTGTATGCCATGCAAAGTTACTGCCATGAGTACATGCTTTAATCTGCAAATTTCATCTACTGAGAAATGTTCTTATATGCAAACTGCAAAGATTTCTGAATCCACTAAAGATAGTGATAAGGCTTTTCTAACTAAGAAAAAGTCTAAGCCTTTTTCTAAACCAAAGTGGGTAATGAAAGAAGTCAAGCAACTATCTTCTGATGATATTGTCTCAAATTCTGGTAAAATTTCTGTTGATACTGAGTCTGCAGGACCCAACAAGGCTTGGGTACCAAATGCAAATTAAACTCCATCTGTTTTGCAGGGAAAGAAAGACAAACGGGTCATGTGGATAATCGACAGTGGATGTTCCAAACACATGACTGGTGATATATCCCTGCTATTACAATATGTTGAGAAGGCTGGCCCAACAATTACCTTTGGAGACAACAGCAAAGGTTACACTGTGGGATATGGCTGTTTAAAAACCGAAAATGTTGTCATTGAAGAAATATCTCTTGTGGAAGGTTTGAAGCATAACCTGCTTAGTGTTAGTCAATTCACCGACAAGGGATTCAAAGTCAACTTTGGCATGATGGAATGCACAATCTACCACAAGAAGGATAGAAGCCTATCTCTGAAAGGAGTTAGGAAAGGAAGCCTATTTGTTGCAGATTTAAACTCAACAAATGAGGAAAGAATATTTTGCTTCTACAGCAAAGCAAGTGTTGGAGATAGCATGCTTTGGCACAAGAAGTTTTCCCATCTCAACTTCAAAACAATGAACATGCTAATGAAGAAGGAATTGGCGAGAGGAATGCCTTAACAGGAATTCTGTCAAGAAGGACTGTGTGAAGACTGTCAAACGGGAAAACTAAGAAAAGCAATGCATAAATCAAAACAAATCAACACCAACACAGAAGCACTCAAGTTGATTCACATGGATCTGTTTGGACCAGTGAATGTTCAATCACTATCCAGAAAAAGATATGCACTGGTCATGATAGATGACTATTCTAGGTACACTTGGGTGAAATTCTTAGAATCAAAAGATGAAGCTGCTCAGGAAATCATTGATCACATAAGGGTACTTGACAGAACCCCAGGAGCAAAAGTTCAATTTCTAAGAAGTGACAATGGAACTGAGTTCAGAAATGCTACACTAGGAAACTTCTGCAAAGATCAAGGAATTGTTCAACAATTCTCAGCTGCAAGGACTCCACAGCAAAATGGAGTTGTGGAAAGGAAGAACGGGACACTCATTGAAGCTGCTAGGACTATGTTGAGCAATGCTAAACTACCAACATATTTCTGGGGCAGAAGCCATCAATATTGCTTGTTACACACAGAACAGAACACTAATCAACAAGGCTCATGATAATACTCCTTACTATCTTTTGACAGAAAAGAAACCAACTGTCAAGTACTTTCATGTTTTTGGAAGCAAGTGTTTCTTAATGAAGGACAACCATGAAAGAAAAGGCAAATTTGATGCTAAAGCATATGAAGGCATTTTCATGGGATATGGGATAGAAAGAACTGCCTACAGAGTCTATATCATGGAGCACAAGACAATTGAAGAAAGTGTGAATGTCACATTTGATGAAACCAAGTTTCCAGGATTACATGAGGATGGTCAAATGCAACCCTTCAGATTTGAGAATCAAGGATACTTGGAAATAGAAGAATTTGTTGATGAAGAACCCAGTCTCACTCAATCAATGATGTGACAGCCCAAATCCGGGGTCATAAATCCGGGCCATCACGGACCAATTTCCATTCAATATCAATATCCCTTGGGTCTTTTTTTTATATAACAATTAATACCTATGCAATTGACCCCGCAATAATACACACACACACCAGTCATATGCTCAGAGAACAACATTCATCACAATAAAAGTTTAGAGTTAACAGTTATTACATCCCAGGCTCACACTTAAGTACATTGTTGAATAACACTTCGACATGAAGCATTTCAACAATCAAAAGTTTATTACATTCTTACACACTTTATTATACATAAGGCCCTCAAAACCCGTCTACCTCATCACTACCTTCGGAATCGATGCTAACGTGCTCTTAGAAGGTCGCCTTCCCCCTACCCTTTTGCGGGGCGTTCTGCGTAGAATCGGTATACCTAGCTGTATATAGATAAGTAGCAAGAGTGAGCTATAATAGCTCAGCAAGATAATATTGTAAACTAGAATTTAAAATGTGAACAAGTATACATATATATATGCATATGTAAGCGGAAACCAATTATAAACTTTAAGGAAGAAAAAAAACTCTTATTTAATAATACATCATCCACTTACTATTATAAGAAAGAAATCTAGGATAATATAGTATCACTTTCTCTTCTTAAATAATATAACAATCAATATACCCTTTCAGTGTAATATTTCAAGATAATATGAATACTTGCATAAATCTCTCACTATCATCTTCTCATTTCCTTCTTATGCAACAATTATATAAATTAATATAAAATCAGTTTCTCTTAATCTATAACAATAATTCCATCGTTTCATATCATTTTCCCTTTTCAGTATACCAATCTGACTTTATCGTCGATTCTTTATTCAAAAATTTTGGGGGTTTTCACTATTGCCGAATACTTGAGGCACGATGATCAGTCGTCCTCCGTACCCGTCCCTTTTACTACCGGTAGACGGAGGTAGGTTCGCCACCATCCCCCAGGAGGAAAGGTTCTCCACCATCCTCCTTCGGCAACTCTTGGGCCGGAATAAGATATTTAGTGCTGGACTGTGCCACTCCCACACAGCCTCTTACGCTTTCTGTTGCAAATCCCCCCTTTTTTATCAAATCATCATTCCATTTATGAAACACCATTCCACATTTGCCTTTTATCATTCACTCATATCATTTCCATTCTCGCACATTACTTCTATAATATATATATATATATATATATATGTATAACATAATGCTTTGATTATGCTCCAGACATCTCTTCCATATTCAAGAAATCAAATATATTTTTATATTCATAAAATATTCCGTCTATTTTAAGAGTAGTAAATAATAATCAAATAATATTTATTAAACCACTGATACTCAAAAAGAATATTTTTAATATAGTATTATAAACCATATAATCCTAGATAACAACTGATACCATTCTCTTTCATATCTCTTTTACCATAGAGCATATTCGCTCCACTCGTAATCACCTCTATATTCATTTTTCAGAAATCATATCCATCTCTCCTTAATTTCCCAAAATCAAGGAAATATATTCTTTGCAATATAGCAATAATAGAATCACCTATATGTATATATATTCCATGATATCATTATTATTCCCAAGATAAAAAATTTTCAAAGTAGGGATAGAAGGATCTTGCCTTGATCTCGGTAAGTCGGAAGTATAGCTCGTGGCTCTCCCGAAGTCTCTATAAACACAAAAGAATCATCGTTAGAATACTACGTCTCTTAATCACCTTACCCTTATATAATAACACTCTTTTAATATCCCATTACTATCTCAAAAGGTTTCGAGGACTTAACCAATCTTATTCCCGATTAAAGTTTTTAACGATTTCCATTATTCCCTTAACAACCACTCCCGACTGTAAAAATTCTCATAATTCATAAATTTCGAATTTTGACATAAGGTCAGTTGGTAATGTCTCTATGACCACCCTACTACAATATCGTAAAATTTCATAATATTTAAAAATGTCTAAGTAGGTCGATCATAGCCTCAAAGTTAACACAATTACATTTTCTCGGTTTCCGAACGTCTTTCACTAAAACTGACTTTTCTCCTAAACCGTACGTCAGATTTTAACGTACTTTATATCAAAACGATCTATGAACTAAGATCTATCATTTCATGATCAATTGGTAACCTAGACAGTAGGGTACCGTCCAGATACAGGGGTCCAAAACAGGGCAGTTCCTATCCTAACGAAAATCGGGCATTATAACTGCTGTACTTTCATACTTTCCATATTTTAATTGCTCCAAAACCATCATTCCACACTCAATCCAAGCCCTACACCATGTGGTCTACATCCCAACCATGGTTACAAGTTCACATCACAATTTCCATATCAAACTTAAAACACATATCAACAACCATATCATCAAGATTTCATGCTTTATACAACTTAACTTATAAACTAAGCATAATCAACCATAAACTCATAATTCAAGTTAGGGTCTCAAGTAATATACCTTCCTTGTAGCTTGTATAACACTTAATAATCCTTGGGATATCCTTAAGCAACCATATAACCCCTTAAACTAACAAGAAACACCAAGAACATACTTAGAATTTTCGGAGCTATTTTACTGCAGCTAAAAGAACATGAAAACCGACCCCCTTACCTTGCTTTTCTGGGAACATCTTGTTAAATACGACTTGTAGATTATCTCATGGGCTTTCTAAAAAGCTAAAGAACGAAAAATTTGGCTGAGAAACGAAGAAGTTATAGCTGTTCTAAGCCGGCTGTTACTGTTTGGCCGAATTGAAAGAATGGAAGGGAGAGATTTTCTTTGGCTTCTTTGCTAATTCTCATCTCATCTCATCTTAATTCTAGAGTTTTGTAGAATGGTGTGGATAATTACAAGGTGAAATGACTAATTTACCCCTAAATTTTGAGTTAGTGGAAGATGATGTAAGAAGTGATGTCATTGAGGAGTATTTAGCAAGCTTGGTTATTAACCTTAAGTAATTACTAATAACCTTGGTAAATACTAATGTGGTAAATATCCTTATTACTTACTAACCTTGGTTACTTGGTTTTCATACTCGCCTAATTGTGGTTCGTTTCGAATATATCTCGTTATCCAGTGGTTTTGAAATCGTTTATAAAATCCAAATTCCCTTAGCATTCTCTTAACTTAAAAATCCCTTGGTTTAACTTAAATTCACTAAGTCCTCAATATATAATTCCTTTAATATTTCTATGTTCCTTAATATCCAATAGAAGCTCTTTGGAAGTCAAAATCCTCAAAAATCCATATTTAGGAATTTCTGAAATCCATCGTCATTTCGAGTCACTTAATTTCAATGTACAACACTAATATGGTTTATGTTTATTCATTTTCCGTTTCCATTATGGAGTACTTACATACCATTTCCCCAAATCCTCAAAATTCACTATTCATGTGATCACTGTAGCATTGCTAAAGTTAGGGTTATTACAGTCTTCCCCCCTTAAAAGGATTCCGTCCCGGAATCATGTTGGAAAAGTTCATAGGTACCACACCTTCTAATTCCACACGCCTTCATTTATCCTTTTTCCCTTTATAATATATCAATCTTGTTTGCACACAAACACCGACATAAACTTGTTTGTCATTCATCAACATGCCATTTAGCTTATCAATATTAGTGCTTTCACTATCTTTATCTTGCAATTTTCTCCTGTTTCAGTCATTCTACCTTAGTTCCTCTCTCATTCCTCTTTTAGCTAAGGGTATCAGCCACCACATTGGCCTCCCCTGAATGGTAGTGTATCTCACTATGGTTTATCTATATTTTGATCTCTATCATGACATAAAATATGAACACTTCAATCTTGTTATATCCTGTCTCTGTAAAATCTTCCAGAAATCTGACTAGAATAAGATTCCTCGAGACAATTGTAAGAAAATACTTCCTATAATATATATTTCCTGTTCGTATCTAAACAAGTCTGTGGTTTACCCCCAAAATACTATTACTTTCTCTCTCTGGTTCAGCATATCTTACTTCCAACTCAGATAGATCATTCTTATCTATTTTATTAACTTATTTACACCATTCATTGACCACATTGATTCTTAACCAAACATTTACACTAAAAATTTAAATACTAAAAGAAAATGTTCACCTGCATCTGTATCCGGCTTTTTCAATGCTTCCCCTAAGGTCATATCGTACACTCTGGCAGTGGGTTTATTTGAAGCAGTCGTACTTTGTCCCGGCGCAGATGACCCACCGGAACGGCAAACCCTAGCAAAGTGTCCTAGTTTCCCACACTGGTAACACTTGATCTCACCTCGAGGGTTTGTATCAGCTGATGGACACCTGTCCTGATAATGCCCTTTCTATCCACACTTAAAACAGGTCACACCTAACACTCTACACGTTCCTGCATGCTTCCTACCACACATCTCACAATCTAGTACTTGCGGTCGTGATTGATTTGACTGAAAGGTTCCTGTGGATCTACCACCCTGATTCACAGTCTCACTGGTAGCCTTATTATTCCCTGACTTTCCTCCAAACTGGGGTTTTTGTCCTCTACCAACTCTGTTAAAGTAGCTTCCCTCACTTGAACCTCCCTTTGGACCCTCAAGTTTCCTTTTCTTGTTCTCTCGACCTATTTGGGTTTGTTCACTCTCGGCTTCTGTAATAGATGCCTTCTAGACCACTGCAGTATAATTAGTCAACTCAAATGGTGCCACTCGCGTTCGTAGCCATGGTTTCAATCCTTGTTGGAACCTTTTTGCTCTTTGTTCTTCAGTACGCACAAATTCGGGAAAAAACCTCGACAGTTCTGTAAATTTAGTTTCATACTCAGCCACTGATAGATTATCCTGCTTTAATTCCAGAAATTTCATCTCCATTTGGTTTTCCAAATACCTAGGGGAGTACTTTTCTAAGAACACCCTAGTAAAACGCTCCCAAGTTATCACTCCCGCTCCTTCTAGGTTCTTCTTAGCTTCCCACCAATAATTTGCCTCTCCCTTTAAGAGATAGGCTGCAAAGATTGTTTTCTGATCCTCCTCTATCCTCAATATCTCAAAAGCTTTTTCCATCTCTTTTAACCAAGCTCTGGCTACTACTGGGTTAACAGTTTCCTCAAACTCCGGGGGTTTTAATGACTTAAAAGCACGAAAGGAGTTAGCTGCCTGATTAGGAAGAACAGGTGGTTGTTAAGGATTCTGTGGATTAGCTAAATTCTGCCTTAATAGGTCCATGAGTTGGTTAAAAGGGTCACCTCCCTGATTCCATTGCTGGCCAGTTGACTCATCTTCTTCTTCCTCATGATTTTGTTCATTATGAGCATTTTCACCCTGCCTATTATGACTTCCTTCCCCTCTCTCATTTTCCCTCGCATTCGCTCTATTATTACGCTTAGGCGGCATGATTCTGTATATATCAATATTCTTCATTAATCACCCAAATTTAGGGTATAATATACATCATTTCTATATACACATTCTCCTATACACAATTATATCACTAGTTAACTCATTTATATGCCATAATATTCTCAATTCAACTTTAGCAAATAAGCGTATCACCTTTAGCACGATAACCTTTTCATTTAAGTCAATCACCTTATATACATCAATATTCTTGAATCTCAACATTTAATATCGAAATACGATAGAATTTAGACAGAATACACAAACTTCATTAATTATCTCACTTCCTTTGTTTATCCTTATTCTGACTTTTTCCTCAAAATACACCTTACTCTCAACAGTAAGTCTCAATTATACCTTAAAATTCCTCATATTCTTTTATCTCACTAATCCTCAATTATACCCCTTTCTTCTCACGAAATTCCTTCATCTTTTATATCGAAACGCTTCTAGCTCAAATTATCTCTTATTGAAATTTCCCTTGAAATCTCGAGTTTCCTCGTATAATCACGTATACTCTAAACCTTGCTTCCATTATCTCATCCATTACTGAAATCTTCTATATTCGAAACAATTGATAGAATTCAAGAAACTTTGATTTGAAACGGACCCAGAAACAAGCAAGTGTCCCACCACAATTTATAAGATTAAGAGTTTTAAATAGCTCTTATTCGAAACAAAAGAATATTTTGGGAAATCAATATGATAGAAGAACCCGTACGTAACACAAGTGAGGGCGTCCCCTCCGACTTTCAATCACACAGACAGATCATCCTTGTGTATACATATAGGATTGTTCCTCTTAGTTGGAATAAGAAGTATAAAGAAAATATTTAATCACGATAATAAATACCCTCTTCCAAAAATAATCTTAGGGAAATATTTGGACTAAAATAGAAAAATAAAATTTTGAAACACATTCCAAAGGTACCAGAAAGTTTTGAAAAGATACAGGCCCCTTTTTTGAATAAGAGATGATAGATCACCCTGGGATTACTCACGAGGTTATCTAACGTACACTTCCCGATACATCAAGTATTCCCTTTCTCATATCGATCTCATGTGCTACATAAACTTAACACTTTTGGCATAATAACCTTTATTAGCAATAATCTATAAAATTTTAATCACGACTTAGAATAAACGCTTCGTTCGATAAACCCCCCTTGAACTCGATGTGAGTTCATATTTTATATCCTTACCTATATATCTATATGCGTATATTACTATCACTCTTGTTCCTGAGCAATATGACTCTAAGCTCTGATACCAAGCTGTGACAGCCCAAATCCGGGGTCATAAATCCGGGCCATCACGGACCAATTTCCATTCAATATCAATATCCCTTGGTCTTTTTTTTTATATAACAATTAATACCTATGCAATTGACCCCGCAATAATACACACACACACACACTAGTCATATGCTCAGAGAACAACATTCATCACAATAAAAGTTTAGAGTTAACAGTTATTACATCCCAGGCTCACACTTAAGTACATTGCTGAATAACACTTCGACATGAAGCATTTCAACAATCAAAAGTTTATTACATTCTTACACACTTTATTATACATAAGGCCCTCAAAACCCGTCTACCTCATCACTACCTCCGGAATCGATGCTAACGTGCTCTCAGAAGGTCGCCTTCCCCCTACCCTTTTGCGGGGCGTTCTGCGTAGAATCGGCATACCTAGCTGTATATAGATAAGTAGCAAGAGTGAGCTATAATAGCTCAGCAAGATAATATTGTAAACTAGAATTTAAAATGTGAACAGGTATACATATATATATGCATATGTAAGCGGAAACCAATTATAAACTTTAAGGAAGAAAAAAAACTCTTATTTAATAATACATCATCCACTTACTATTATAAGAAAGAAATCTAGGATAATATAGTATCAGTTTCTCTTCTTAAATAATATACAATCAATATACCCTTTCAGTGTAATATTTCAAGATAATATGAATACTTGAATAAATCTCTCACTATCTTCTTCTCATTTCCTTCTTATGCAACAATTATATAAATTAATATAAAATCAGTTTCTCTTCATCTATAACAATAATTCCATCGTTTCATATCATTTTCCCTTTTCAGTATATCAATCTGACTTTATCGTCGATTCTTTATTCAAAAATTTTGGGGGTTTTCACTGTTGCCGAATACGTGAGGCACGATGATCAGTTGTCCTCCGTACCCGTCCCTTTTACTACCGGTAGACGGAGGTAGGTTCGCCACCATCCCCCAGGAGGAAAGGTTCTCCACCATCCTCCTTCGGCAACTCTTGGGCCGGAATAAGATATTTAGTGCTGGACTGTGCCACTCCCACACAGCCTCTTACGCTTTCTGTTGCAAATCCCCCTTTTTTTATCAAATCATCATTCCATTTATGAAACACCATTCCACATTTGCCTTTTATCATTCACTCATATCATTTCCATTCTCGCACATTACTTCTATAAAATATATATATATGTATAACATAATGCTTTGATTATGCTCCAGACATCTCTTCCATATTCAAGAAATCAAATATACTTTTATATTCATAAAATATTCCGTCTATTTTAAGAGTAGTAAATAATAATCAAATAATATTTATTAAACCACTGATACTCAAAAAGAATATTTTTAATATAGTATTATAAACCATATAACCCTAGGCAACAACTGATACCATTCTCTTTCATATCTCTTTTACCATAGAGCATATTCGCTCCACTCGTAATCACCTCTATATTCATTTTTCAGAAATCATATCCATCTCTCCTTAATTTCCCAAAATCAAGGAAATATATTCTTTGCAATATAGCAATAATAGCATCACCTATATGTATATATATTCCATGATATCATTATTATTCCGAAGATAAAAAATTTTCAAAGTAGGGATAGAAGGATCTTGCCTTGATCTCGGTAAGTCAGAAGTATAGCTCGTGGCTCTCCCGAAGTCTCTACACACACAAAAGAAACATCGTTAGAATACTACGTCTCTTAATCACCTTACCCTTATATAATAACACTCTTTTAATATCCCATTACTATCTCAAAAGGTTTCGAGGACTTAACCAATCTTATTCCCGATTAAAGTTTTTAACGATTTCCATTATTCCCTTAACAACCACTCCCGACTGTAAAAATTCTCATAATTCATAAATTTCGAATTTTGACATAAGGTCAGTTGGTAATGTCTCTATGACCACCCTACTACAATATCCCAAAATTTCATAATATTTAAAAATGTCTAAGTAGGTCGATCATAGCCTCAAAGTTAACACAATTACATTTTCTCGGTTTCCGAACGTCTTTCACTAAAACTGACTTTTCTCCTAAACCGTACGTCAGATTTTAACGTACTTTATATCAAAACGATCTATGAACTAAGCTCTATCATTTCATGATCAATTGGTAACCTAGACAGTAGGGTACCATCCAGATACAGGGGTCCTAAACAGGGCAGTTCCTATCCTAACGAAAATCGGGCATTATAACTGCTGTACTTTCATACTTTCCATATTTTAATTGCTCCAAAACCATCATTCCACACTCAATCCAAGCCCTACACCATGTGGTCTACATCCCAACCATGGTTACAAGTTCACATCACAATTTCCATATCAAACTTAAAACACATATCAACAACCATATCATCAAGATTTCATGCTTTATACAACTTAACTTCTAAACTAAGCATAATCAACCATAAACTCATAATTCAAGTTAGGGTCTCAAGTAATATACCTTCCTTGTAGCTTTTATAACACTTAATAATCCTTGGGATATCCTTAAGCAACCATATAACACCTTAAACTAACAAGAAACACCAAGAACATACTTAGAATTTTCGGAGCTATTTTACTGCAGCTAAAAGAACATGAAAAACGATCCCCTTACCTTGCTTTTGTGGGAACATCTTGTGAAATACGACTTGTAGATTATCTCATGGGCTTTCTAAAAAGCTAAAGAACGAAAAATTTGGCTGAGAAACGAAGAAGTTATAGCTGTTCTAAGCCGGCTGTTACTGTTTGGCCGAATTGAAAGAATGGAAGGGAGAGATTTTCTTTGGCTTCTTTGCTAATTCTCATCTCATCTCATCTTAATTCTAGAGTTTTGTAGAATGGTGTGGATAATTACAAGGTGAAATGACTAATTTACCCCTAAATTTTGAGTTAGTGGAAGATGATGTAAGAAATGATGTCATTGACGAGTATTTAGCAAGCTTGGTTATTAACCTTAAGTAATTACTAATAACCTTGGTAAATACTAATGTGGTAAATATCCTTATTACTTACTAACCTTGGTTACTTGGTTTTCATACTCGCCTAATTGTGGTTCGTTTCGAATATATCTCGTTATCCAGTGGTTTTGAAATCGTTTATAAAATACAAATTCCCTTAGTATTCTCTTAACTTAAAAATCCCTTGGTTTAACTTAAATTCACTAAGTCCTCAATATATAATTCCTTTATTATTTCTATGTTCCTTAATATCCAATAGAAGCTCTTTGGAAGTCAAAATCCTCAAAAATCCATATTTAGGAATTTCTGAAATCCATCGTCATTTCGAGTCACTTAATTTCAATGTACAACACTAATATGGTTTATGTTTATTCATTTTCCGTTTCCATTATGGAGTACTTACATACCATTTCCCCAAATCCTCAAAATTTACTATTCATGTGATCACTGTAGCATTGCTAAAGTTAGGGTTATTACAAATGAGATATGAGAAAGAATCTATCAATGCTCATAATCCAAATCAAACTTCAGCTCAATCACAAACAATATCAGGCATTAATCTACAAGACTGTGAAACTGGAGAAATTGAGTTAAATGAGCAGATCAATGAAAATGGTGGAGAGTCAAATCCTCATACTAACGAAGGTCAATCTAATCAAACAAGAAGCTTGCCTCAATCAACCAAGTGGAACAGAGATCATACCAGTAATCTAATTATTGGAGATCCCACTACTGGTGTAAAGACAAGAAGGAATATCTCTGCTGATAGCATGTTTTCATGCTTCTTATCTCAAATGGAACCTAAGATAATTGAAGAAGCATTGTTGGATTCTGATTGGGTGATAGCCATGCAGGAAGAGCTCAATCAGTTTGAAAGAAACAATGTCTGGAAACTGGTTCCAAGGCCAAAAGGAAAATCAGTCATTGAGACAAAATGGGTCTTCAGAAACAAGATAGATGAAAGTGGAAATGTGACAAGAAATAAAGCAAGGCTAGTGGCCAAAGGTTACTGTCAACAGGAAGGGATAGATTATGATGAAACATTTGCTCCTGTTGCCAGACTTGAAGCCATAAGAATTTTCTTAGCTTTTGCTGCACACTGCAACTTCAAGGTATTTCAAATGGATGTCAAAAGTGCCTTTCTAAATGGAGAATTAGAAGAAGAAGTGTATGTTGAGCAGCCTCCTGGCTTTGAGAATGACAAATTGCATAACTTTGTCTACAAGCTATTCAAGGCTCTATATGGCTTAAAGCAAGCACCAAGAGCCTGGTATGACACACTCTCCACTTTTCTCCTGGAAAATCAATTTGTAAGGGGTATGGTGGATAAAACCTTATTCTATAAATACCATGGCAAAGACATCATACTTGTGCAGATATATGTTGATGACATAATTTTTGGTTCCACAAATGAAAAATTATGTGAAAAGTTCTCATCTCTAATGAGAAACAAGTATGAAATGAGCATGATGGGAGAATTAGCATTCTTTCTTGGTCTCCAAATCTATCAGAAGAAGGATGGAATCTTTATCTGTCAAACTAAGTATGTCAAAGAACTTCTCAAGAAGTTTAACTTAGAAGATTCATCACCTGCCAAGACACCTATCTCAACAGCCACCAAATTAGAGTTAGATCCTAAAGGCAATAAAGTGGATTCTAGTACATACAGAGGCATGGTTGGATCACTGCTTTATTTAACAGCTAGCAGACCAGACATAATGTTTGCTACATGTCTCTGTGCAAGATTTTAGGCAGATCCAAAAGAATCACACTTAGTTGCAATCAAAAGAATCTTTAGGTAACTCAAAGGCACTCCAAATCTAGGCCTTTGGTACCCTAAGGAAACGAGATTTGATTTAATTGGATACTCTGATTCAGACTATGCTGGCTGCAAGATTGACAGAAAAAGTACTACAGGAAGCTGTCAATTTCTTGGGGGGAGATTGGTGTCATGGTTTAGTAAAAAGCAACATTCAGTTTCTACATCAACAGCAGAAGCTGAATATATTGCAGCTGGAAGTTGCTGTGCACAAATATGATAAGTGGATTTTATATCCACTTGGAACATTCTATATCGGCTTAAATTGATTGTTTTGGACTCAAGTTTGTGTAGTTTTGATGTGTTTTGTGTAGTTGTGCAGGTTTGCAAGAATATCTAAGCTTTTGTCGTTTTTGGAGATTTAATTGATTAAAATTCGGATTTTCCGGGAAGGCTGCGCAGCTTATACTGTTTTGGCCATATCTGGAGTTCTAGAAGTCCGTTTTCAGCGATCTTACTGCCGACGCGAAGCTTGAGAGATTTTCTACAACCTGGGATAGGAAACAAGTGCAAGAAACGTGCTGAATAAAGTCGCGCACGTGATCTTGTTAAAGAAGTCTGGGAATTTACTGTTTTGCCCTTTTTCTAATTCTAATTGTATTCTGGGCAGTTTTGGGTACCTTCTTTAAATCATAATTGTAATAGAAGGCAATTTCTTGCTAGGCAAGATATGTAGAGCCTATATAAACACATCCTACCATTGTAAATTAGAACAATTGATAGCTAACAATTCATAGCTTTTAATCGTATCAAGGTACTTTCGATCTTCAATTCTTTCTTCAATATTATGTTTTCATTCATTATCATTATTATTTTGTTTTCTTCTTTAATTATGTGTAACTAAATCTTTAATCTGAGGATTGGGTAGTATTCCTTGGTATTCATGTGTGTTTAATTATCTGTGATTTTCTTGCTTTGCTGATCTGTTATTGAGGGCTTAACACAATTAGGGGAGTCATGAACTTTTGATTGGATTTTAGGGATTGTAATAACTTGGAAGTGGAGTTGCAATTTTAGTACATGATTTAACAGACATAACTCGAATATTTGATTGGAAGATTAATAGGAGAGTTGTGAGACTTATAATTCTTGGAGCTTAATAGTTTATGATTGTCTTTGATTGTATCACGGAAGTGACAATTAGGGTATAGTTGTAGACATTATATTGTATCTTGGAAGAGAACATTATAACCTTAGAAGAATTGTTTTCAGCAGAGTAAGAACGTAGACATCACATAGATATTGAATGTGCATTGAAACCAAGTGAAGAACCCCAGTTCTTGGATTGTTTTCCTCATATATTTTATTCTCGATTGATAATTAGTTTAATTTAGTTTAGTTTAATTTAGTTTATAAACAAACACAACATACTTCTACACTTCTAAATTGTGAGAGATAAGAAACTTGAACTTGATATTACATTTAGTCCTTCCCTGCGAACGAACACATAAAAAATAATACTAACAAATTGGCGCCGCTGCCGGGGAAGGCAGTATAGTTGAGTTTAGGTTAATTGTTTCTTATTGTTTAGATTTTATCTTTTTATATATTTTTCTTTTCTTTCTTTTTGTGTTTCTTTCTTTGGTGTGTCTATAGGTTCTTTGAGGTAGACAACTTAAACAGGTTTTGAGGAGAGAGACTAGATGGAGTACAACTTTGGTTGGAACAATGCTCAGAATTTCTACAACAGTCAAGAACGATATCAAGACTTCAATCCTTACCCACAATTCAATTCTTATGAGGATTGTAATGCATATCAGGTGAATCCGTTCTATTCTGAGAACTCATTTTATGCTCCATATGCCCCTAGCAATGATTATTCATATTCATTTGAAAATCAATATCATGATGATCTTAATCCATATATGTGTAATGATGTTGATACGAGTTTAACTCAGTCTAATCCTTCTTTAACTGCTGATTGGGAGATTGCGCTCAATAAAATGATTCAAGGAACTCAGTCTAATCCTCCTTTACTTTCTTTGGGAGTTTTTGATGAACCAACTTTAGAAATTGCTAGTGATAATGATATTCCATGTGATTCAATAGCTTGGTACGAGGAGAATGCTAAACTAAATAATTTTATTTGGGAAGTTCGAGCAGTGTGGTATGAAGGTTGTTATCGAACTCCTCCTTGTGTCAATTTTCCTCTATGCCATGATTCTTGTTTAGCAATTGATGATAATGTTGTGTCTGATGAGTCTACTTGTGTAGTTGATAATTGTCCCATGCGCATTAATGATAATTTGGATGCAATTGAAATTCTACCAAATCTAGAAAATTTTGAGCTTAATACATTGGTAGACAAGATTAAAATTGATGAGTGTCCAATTATAGAAGAGAAGGAAGTTAAGATTGATGAAATTGAAAATCTTGCTTTAGAGTATAAGGATCCGATTTGGGAGGAGTATATGAGTCGTACTTATAATGATTATTCTGACGACTTTTCTAGCTATTTTGATGTTTCCAAGTCTCTTGAGCATGATAGGTTCTTGAAAGTTTTCGTACCTTTTAATGAATCTAAGGTTTATCTGCACAATATGCTTATATTAGAAATTCGTAGATATGTGCATCTGTTTGTTTTTTGTCCTCATTGAAGATTTTATGAATGAATACGTCAAGCTATTGACGTTAAAGAAGCGCTTCTTGGGAGGCAACCCAAGCATTTTTGTACCTTAGTGTAGTATAGGATTTTTATTTCTTTCTTTAAAAAAAGAAAAAAAAAATTGCAGAAACCACCCACGCCTCAGGCGCCAACTCGCGCATCCAGCGCCAAGCACCTCTGTCCAGGTTTTTGTTTATGGAGAGTATACACGAGTACATGTTGTGTTGTAGTAGAAAAAAAAAAAACTCAAATAAAAGCTGCCGACAGTTGATAATAAGGAGATATGCAAGTTTGTGGCGCAGTCTTCTACTAAGGCAAGGCGCGTGTCTTCAAATGGCCAGGTAAGTTGTTGTCCCTTGTCCGTGTGTATTTAGGTGTTAATATATATATATATATTAAAATCAATTCATCTCCTAATTCAATTCCAACCCTTTTTTTAATTATTTTCTCCACCTAAAATCCTAATTCTAGCCCCATATTAATTCCAAATTATTCCCAATCCATCTTCTATTTCATATTTTATTTTATTTTATTTATTTTATTTATTTTTATTTTTATTTTTTTATTTTTATTTTTTTTATTATTATTTTTCCCCCAAATATATATACCCACCTATACATACAAATCCAATTCCTTTTCTACTTCTTTATATCTCTAAAAATTCAATTCTAAAAAGGAATTAATTGCAAGTTCACCTCTTTGATTCGTATTGGGTAAATCTTTTTCTCTAATTTAATTTTTATTACGAATTTGTGTTCTTGTAAATTGGGATTTTGTATTATTCTTGGAATTTGCTTGGTAATTATTGGTGGAGCTTCTTGTGAGTTGGGGATTGATTCTTTTGGCTCCTAAGCGTGGGAGAGGTGGTGCTGGTGTTCTGAAATTTTCGTCTCCCGCATGATTCCTCCGAGGAGGAGGACGATTAGGTATGTTTTCTGCTATCTCTCGTATTTACTTCCATTCAATGCGGACATTGAATATTTTAAGTTTCGGGGTGGTTTGAGGGAGTAGTAATTGTTGTTGTATTATTTGTTCATGTAGGATTTCATGCTTTGCATATTAGTAGTAGTAAATTATGCATTTATGTTTGTGTTATCTACGTTTGTTTCATATAGGACATTCTGTTTTTATTTTTTCGTATATCATGTGAGTTCATAATAGTTTGCATTTGCACCCATGCTTGATAGGAATTTTGTGTTGTTGACGCTTTTGATTGAGAAGTGATATGCTTTGTTCTTGTGCACACACATACACTAATAAGTTGAAGCTAGTAGACTTATTGAATGTTGTAAGTAATTAGAAGGACATGAATATGTGCAAGATGATTTAGTTTGCATGCTTTGAATACAAGTCGGTGCGTTAGAGAGATTTTTTCTTGGGATTGAGTATGTTTTTCTACCAAGTGAGACTTTGAGCCTTATTGCTTATTGCATATTTTTTGTAATTTATTCGTTTGCTTGAGTGTCCACGGATTGTTTGCATTGCTAGCAGTTGTTTGAGGTCTTTCTTGAAACGCATGACATTATTTGACGATTAAAATGATAAAGGCAATTAGGAATAACCACATATTTTCCCATATTACCACACCATATTAACATGATCAATTAGTTAACCCGTTGAGCTTAATCCTATTATTCGGTGACATACCACATTACTTGCCTAGACCTTTTTCTTGTATTGGCCTTACATTAATTTGAACCCACATTGTCAAAGGCTAGTAAAGTGCTTAAGGGAGTAATAAGGTGTGCAAGGAGGGGTTTATTGTTGGTCATACTTTTGGGGAAAATATTGAAATTGGGTTTGTTTGTTTACTTGATAGTCGGCATATGTAACAAATTGTGGGATCATTGTTATTGTTTATATTATTGTTTTATTTAGCTCTCGAAAAAAAAAAGAAAAAAAAAGAGAATAAAGAAAAGAAAAAAAAATATATTATGAGAGCATGTTTGTGTTTGTTGTGATCCTACTTTAGTCGACTAGTCGAGTGTTCTTAGTAAAATTTCTGTGGGAGGAAAATAGGGTGTTGTGAATGGTTCATTGTGGTACTTATTAGCTTTTGACACTTCACCTGTTTTGGCTTATTTGACATACCTTGTCCCTAGCCCACGTTACAACCCAATTAAAGACCTTTTGATTATCGTCATTGATGTATGTTGTGTTAAGAGTTAGATTGATACCAAATGTCAAGCATGTTTATGATTTTGTTGGAATTGAGTGATACACTTACCCTTGTTCTTGAGTGAATATTCTTTTGTGAGTGGATTGTGAGTGTTTGCTTGTTTTTGCGTATGAGATCCCGAGTTTTGTCTCAAAGATGTACTCTTGTAGGCTTAGCATGTTTACTAACTTATTCTTACACTTGACATGGACTTGTGAGAACCTATGCATGTTCATTGAGTAGACTATGTGAATACTTGCACTTTCGACACCAAGACATTGCGTATTTACTTTGATTCTTAAGTTGATATGGCATGAGAGGATTTGAAGGTATGGTAGGCTAGATTAATTGCATTTGCATATTAGTTGCATTCATGCATTGCATTGCATTAGGTTAATTGGATTTTGTGGGTACATTCGCTATAGGCCCTCACGAGACCTTACTCGTCCACTAGGGCTGCCTAGGGGTTTAAAGGGCTTGTTGCATATGCCAAATGCAACCGTGATCACCTACGGAAGTGGTACTAATTAGGTAGTTGTAATTGTTTATGCTTGAGGACAAACATCGGTTTAAGTTTGGGGGTGTTTGATAAGTGGATTTTATATCCACTTGGAACATTCTATATCGACTTAAATTGATTGTTTTGGACTCAAGTTTGTGTAGTTTTGATGTGTTTTCTGTAGTTGTGCAGGTTTGCAAGAATATCTAAGCTTTTGTCGTTTTTGGAGATTTAATTGATTAAAATTCGGATTTTCCGGGAAGGCTGCGCAGCTTATACTGTTTTGGCCATATCTGGAGTTCTAGAAGTCCGTTTTCAGCGATCTTACTGCCCACGCGAAGCTTGAGAGATTTTCTACAACCTGGGATAGGAAAAAAGTGCAAGAAACGTGCTGAATAAAGTCGCGCACGTGATCTTGTTAAAGAAGGCTGGAATTTACTGTTTTGCCCTTTTTCTAATTCTAATTGTATTCTGGGCAGTTTTGGGTACCTTCTTTAAATCCTAATTGTAATAGAAGGCAATTTCTTGCTAGGCAAGATATGTAGAGCCTATATAAACACATCCTACCATTGTAAATTAGAACAATTGATAGCTAACAATTCATAGCTTTTAATCGTATCAAGGTACTTTCGATCTTCAATTCTTTCTTCAATATTATGTTTTCATTCATTATCATTATTATTTTGTTTTCTTCTTTAATTATGTGTAACTAAATCTTTAATCTGAGGATTGGGTAGTATTCCTTGGTATTCATGTGTGTTTAATTATCTGTGATTTTCTTGCTTTGCTGATCTGTTATTGAGGGCTTAACACAATTAAGGGAGTCATGAACTTTTGATTGGATTTTAGGGATTGTAATAACTTGGAAGTGGAGTTGCAATTTTAGTACATGATTTAACAGACATAACTCGAATATTTGATTGGAAGATTAATAGGAGAGTTGTGAGACTTATAATTCTTGGAGCTTAATAGTTTATGATTGTCTTTGATTGTATCACGGAAGTGACAATTAGGGTATAGTTGTAGACATTATATTGTATCTTGGAAGAGAACATTATAACCTTAGAAGAATTGTTTTCAGTAGAGTAAGAACGTAGACATCACATAGATATTGAATGTGCATTGAAACCAAGTGAAGAACCCCAGTTCTTGGATTGTTTTCCTCATATATTTTATTCTCGATTGATAATTAGTTTAATTTAGTTTAGTTTAATTTAGTTTATAAACAAACACAACATACTTCTACACTTCTAAATTGTGAGAGATAAGAAACTTGAACTTGATATTACATTTAGTCCTTCCCTGCGAACGAACACATAAAAAATACTACTAACAAAATACTTTGGATGAAGAATCAGTTAATGGATTATGGACTAGAGTTGTCAAACATTCCTATCTATTGTGGCAACACTAGTGCCATAGCCATATCAGACAATCCAGTTCAACACTCCAGAACAAAGCACATTGATATAAGGCATCATTTTATCAGGGAGCATGTTGAAAAGGGAAATGTGAAACTGGTTTATGTTCCAACAGAAAAGCAGCTTGCAGACATATTCACCAAGCCACTAGATGAAGCAAATTTTACCAGGTTGGTGAGTGAACTAGGAATTCTAAATCAGGTATGATTCACTTACTGATTTATCATTTCGCAGCGCATGACAGAAACTTTCAAAGTTACTGTCATGAGAAGGTACTATCATTAGAAGGTACTATCATGAGAGGTTACTGTATTAAGTGCTACTTGTTCAGACAACATGTTTGCTATGACTATGCTAAAATGATTTATTATTTTAGATATCATGTTTGCTATGACTATGCTAAAATGACTTATCATTTTAGATATCATGTTTGCTATGACTATGCTAAAATGATTTATTATTTTAGATATCATGTTTGCTATGACTATGCTAAAGTGACTTATCTTTTTAGATATCATGTTTGCTATGACTATGCTAAAATGGTTTTACATGTCTATCCTAATGTGGTAGTAAGTAGTCAAGTATCATTAACTTAATTTGTGTGTAGGTAGTGACAGCATGTTTTTGCACCTACTTTACTGTCAAATAAACTTGCTGTCACTCATTCACCTTATTCACAGAAATGTTATTAGCGCACAGGTTGCTGTCAACAAAAGTTGATGTCAATAAAGTTGTTGTCACGAGAATTTGCTGTCAACAATAGTGGAGAGAAGAAAAGCGCACAGGTTACTGTCAATGAAAGTTGCTGTCACGAGAAGTTGCTGTCAAAATAGTGGAGAGATATATATTTATTTACAGTAATTTATATATATATATATATATATATAATTTTGATCCACCAATCCACGATTTAATAGAAACTGCCACGTGATATAGCAAGTGGGGTTAATGGGTAAAATCATTACCACACGTTCAGTTAAGACAAGTAAACACGATTCATCTTATAAATTGAATCTACCGTTTAATCTTCTATCACTCTCATCTGCAAAACCTTTCAACCTTCTACATCCAAAAACCACATTTTCTCTCTCATTTTTCAGAACACTCATCAATTGCACCCAAACAATCTATTGCTCAAACTAACTTTGCCGGTATCCATTCTCCTGGTGATGCCGGTGAAAACTTCAAAGGACTTATTTCATTCATAAATAAATCCTACTTAGGTCATGCAATAACCTCAACCCCTAAGCTTGATATTGATAGAATTGAAAAATTCTGGAAATCTGCCAGTATTCAAGGAACTGAAGAGAATGAATCAATTAACTTCAAGATAGATGATGCAAGCCATTCTCTCTCAGTAAAGGACATTAATAACGCTTTGGGTATTGTTTTGGCCAGTGGAGAAAGTTTTCAGGACCTAGCAAACGATGACACTCTGAAGAGGTTCTTTCTGAAGATTGGGTATTCTGGTTCTAAACTTGTAGAAACCTCTGATAAATGGTATCAAACGGGAGAAATGGACAGGAAGTATCTAAGAAAGGAGTGGAGCATGATCTTTGACGTCATGGTGAAGGTGTTCTCTACTAAGTCTACTGGCTGGAATGGAATACCCTCATATATCAAGAAACTCACTCATTCTTTAGTCCATGGATACAAGGTGAACGTTGGAAAGCTAGTCATGGCACAATTGAAAAGCGCCATAGGCAAAAAGGTATACATATACCCTCGCTTTTTAACAATGTGTATTAATCATATTTGTGGAAATGTTGTAGATGCTCCCCATTCTGAGGAATGTCCCATTTTAAAGAAAAACACACACACACACATCTCTCAATACACAAAATTTAAATGCACATATTCCACTATGTCTCACACAACACATGGTTAATCAAGTGCCCAACCTTGATTTTCCATTACCTACAGGGTATACTGTTTTCACAATTGAGAATGAGACTGAATTAGACATAAATTCAGTTAACCCCATTCTACACCATACATTCCACCTAGGGACTCTAGACTGCCCAAAGCCCTTAAAATAGCCAAACAAGAATCAAAGAAAAGATCCCTAGAGAATGTAACTGGTGAAAATGTTGTGAGTCAAGAGGGAGTTACTGCACCTAGTGCAGCAGATAAGGATGGTAGTGAAATAGAACCCACAGTAGCCCCTTCTGAGCCTAAGAAGAAGAGAGCTAGAAGGGCCAAGGTTACTGTCAGCCACCCTACAGTTTCCCAAAAGACTGTAGAGGATGATAGGGAAATAAACTCACCTCTAGGTGCCTCTTCTCAATAAGAGGCATCTATTAAAATTGGCCTGTCTCCCAAGGCATCTTGTAAAGAGTCTGCACAACCTCAAGAATTCACTCTTGAGGAGCCTATAATTGAAGATACACACATAGAGATAGAGCACAGTGAGAAATTCATCCATACTTTTGATGTTCCACAATTTTCCTCTGTGGAGCAGCCAAATAATCCTTCTGAAATTCATACTTCTACCTTCATTCCTACATCTATTGTTTATTCTGTACAACCTAGAGAGGGGGATAGTACCAACCCCTCAGGTTTTGATCATCCATCTCAAACCATGGATGAGCCCCCATCAAGTGGTCCACAAGAACCCATTTCTCAAAGTGAAATGGATACCACCCCTTCAAATAATAGACTAGATCAAGGTGAAAATTTGTCAGAAATTGAAACAGCCAGCATCTTGATCGATTCCCTCAAAGCATCTTACCCGAGGGAAGTTGCTGTCATAGCCAAAGTTGTTGTCAAGGACAATCCAGAAGGTTCTGTCAAACCATCAAGTGACAATAACATTCTGGTAAAAGATACTGTCAAGAGCCTTCCTAAAGTTATTGTCAACACATCTTATGACAGTAACTTACAGAACAATGATGATGTCAACACTGTCCAACCTCAGTACCAGGAAGGACTAATTGAAGATATATCTGATGATGACATGCCACTCTCCAAGGCTTTCAAGGTAAAATCTAAATCTTCTCTTTCTTCTTTGCATGCTAGTAATGCTCATACTCATGCATCTAGGATGAGTGAGGGAGTGCAAAAGAAAAGAGAGATAAAAGAAAAGAGAAGTGAGCCTAAAAATGAGAGGCAACCAAATGTGCTGGCAAAAGGTGAGGGACTTAAGCATGTCCAGAGTGAAAATGAGGGAGCCATCTATCAAAAGGCATTAGGCCTTGAGAGACTTAATGTGAGAGGTGATGAGATCACCAATAAAAACAATGAGAGTGTAAGAACCCCAACAGCCTTCTTGCCCCAGACTTATCCCTTACCTACAAAGAGGCTTAGGTCTGGTGGTCCTTCTGCAGAAACAAATGAAAGACTCAAAGCTATTAAAGACAGGTGTGCAATCATGGAAAGCAAGTTAGACAACCTGTCTTCCACTGTAAAGATTGGATTTGCTGAATTTCAAGCAACTCTGATGTCTCTTTCTTCCATCATCAATGCTGTCAACTTAACTAAGGGGGAGAAAATGATAGATCAGAAAGAAGCTGAGCAACCAGTAAGGAAAATGAAGTCACAAGGGAAAGCTGAGAGTCAGGGGGAGCAAAGGAGTAAGGGGGAGGAAAAAGAAACTGCTATAGCCTTTGGAACTGGTGAACTTTTTGAAACTGAAGTAGATGGGGAGACAATGATAGTATCTGAGGAAGTATTGAAACAGATACAAAAAAATCAACATCTTCCATCAAAATTAGTGAACCAGTTCCTGAAAAGAAAGAATCCACTTTGGAGAGGCTTTGGAGAGAAAAAGAGGAGTCAAACAGGATGGGCAAAGGCAAGGACAAGTTGCCTGAATATGTGAATCCTCCTGAGTTTGTTACTTGGACTGATGGAAGCACATACTCTCCAGAAGAAGCAGAATCCATGATGGTGAGTCATATGGAGAGTACCCTAAACAACAAGGATGAAGAATTCAACAATTTGGTGAATGAAGCAATCACAGAATCTGGAGGAAAACCTGCTAAATTGGCAGAAGTTTTGAAAGAAAAGATTATCAACCTATCTGTGAAGATTAGCTCAGAGAAAAGGTGGGCAGTTGAAGTGTTCCTAAAGAGCAGACATTCAATATTCATAACAATGCAACTGCTAGAAACCTTCTCTTCCAGTGTACAGTACATCCTTGGGCTACTTGTCAAGACAAAGTCTGCCATTTTCAATGAAAGTCTCTATCTGTAACTAAGTTCAATAGTGAACAGCAAACTCCCAGAAGTCAGTCTTCAGCCATATGGTGTAAGCTTCAGACAGGTTACAACCAAAGGAGCTAAGGGACTTGGCTTTCTAATACTAGGAGGCAAAACCAACCTACAAAGCAAAATCATCATGGATGTACTGAACATATTGCTGAAAGCTCCCATAACCAAGGAAAGGGTTCAAGCTGTTAAGGACATCCACAAGCTTATGGCAAAGAGAGATATAAAGTACAGTGCTGAAATCAAGAAACTCATTGCGAAAGCAAATAGAAATGCCAGAGGTGGAAGTTGTTCTTTTGATGATACCTTGGATGAAGATTTTGATGACAATAAAGGTAGAGGTGAAGCTGGAGGAACTAAAGAGTCAGAAAAGGAAAACTCTTCAAAAGAGCAATCCCAAGCTAAAGAAGCTGAGCCAAAGGAAACTTCAGAAACTCCTGGAACAAGCAAGAAAAATGAAGAAAAGGAGGAAGAAAAAGAAATACTTGAAGCATTAAAGACAAATCAAATGAACATGGAAATTGACAGTATCTATTCTGAAAAAGATACTATCACCAAAGATGCTGTCAAGGATGTTGAAGATGCTGTAATAAAAGATGCTGTCAAAGAGGACACTATCAGAAGCCCTGTCAAAGATGCTGTCAAAGAGGACACTGTCAGAAGTCCTATCAAAGATGCTGTCAAAGAAACTACTATCAAAACATCCAAGACAGGGAGAATAAAAAGAAGGGCAAACAAGAGGATAAAGGGAAAGACTGTCTATTCTGGACAAAGAAAAGCTACTGGTCTAGGGTTTAAGAAACCAATCATGAGTAGAAGAATGAATAGCTTTGAACAACTACAAGAGAAAGCCAAGGAGACAATCACATTTGTATCCATAGATTTAGATGAATCAAAGGAAAAAGCAACAAGATACATTTTGTGGGAAAATAAGGAAAGATTGATTATGGTGGAACCTGACTTCACTCAGATAACAAAATCAAAGGTGATATCCAACAAAATCATTCAAACCTTTGAAACAGTAAGACGAAGAATTGATTATTTCAATTTGGAAAGAATGGTTGAACTCTTGCAAAGCTATGATAATGTTTCAGAAAAGATTATGGACCATGTCCTTAAGTACTATGCAGCCAGACGTGCTGAATTCATTGAGAAGCATGGTGATTGGACACATCAAAGTGATGAAGATGTTTATGAAGTCCTAGGCTTAGAGTATGAAGAGGACAATCCCATTCCTGAGTATGACTGGACAGAGATGAGGAAACCATACACAAAGTAAGAAATGGAAAAATATGAGGCAGAATAGAAATTCAAAGAAGAAATAGCCTCAAAGCACAAAACTCGTCAACAGATAGCAGATGAGATTGAAGCTCAACTGAAAGAAAGCTGTAGTAGGCTCAACAAACTCAACAGTAGTGGATCTAATTATCAGCCATGCGTACTGGACAATCCTTTAAGAATCAAGAACGGCAAAGAAGAAATCTATGCAGATAGCTTTCCTAAGTTGAGAACCAGTGTGCTAAAAGAATTGTATTGGCAAGTGGTAGGATCATCAAACAAACTTGAAATGCTGTGCTCTTGGGAGTTAGATATGATTTTTGATCAAAGGAAAGGAGAAGATCCCAGTTTGGACAGGCTAAGAAGGGAAACCTTAAATCAGCTTCCTAGCAAAAGGTTCAAAATAGTTGAAGACATTTTGAAATTCAGAACATTTGTCTATGGTCAAGTAAACTGGATGGATCTAAAAGATGTATTGTACACCAGATCCTCAGTTATCAGGAAATACATCGAGGAGATTGAAGATGATGCAGAGTCTCTTGAAGAAAAGAAGCTAGTTGAAGGGCTCAGAAAGGCTTTGCAGGAAACTCTGAAAAGAGAAAAGAAGAATCTAGAAGAAACTTCAAGTCAAGCTAAGTAAACATTTTATTTATCTACTCAGTCTAGAGGAGTACTTGATTTTTAGTTATGAACTTTAATGATATGTTTGAAAACAATCTAGATTATTCACATTTTTCAGAAATGAAGGTTTTTATTCATTCTGATCTATGTTAGTTAAGTTGTTAGTATAATGTTCTTGTAAATTTGTCCTTATTGTCCATAAAAACAAATTGGGGGAGATTGTTGGGATTTATGGGTGATATAGATTAGACAACTTAACTAAGTTCATTGGTATACTTAGTTTAACTAAGTAGAACATATTGTCGTAGCCAGAAATGTTTTTCTTGTAATTAAATATGTACTGTCATGTTATAATTGTAATTCTTGGAAGAAGTTCGATTATGTTCAAGTCTCAAGAAATACATAAGTTCGACAACAGGAATAAAAGTTACTGTCAAGCATTGACAATAAGGTTACAAGGAAACAGCATGTTGCCTAGGTCGACAGCAAGTTTCATTGAGTCGACAGCAAGTTTTATCTTGACAGCAACATTGGCGGAAATTCTGATGACAGCAACTTTCACATATAGTTTGTGACAGCAAGTTTAGAATTTTCGACAGCAACCTCTGTGGGGAATTCATACTGTCAACCAAAGCACAATTCTTTGACAACAAACTTTGCGGCAAACATACTGTCATACAGAATCAACTTGATTTAGGAATTTTCTAAGTCAAATTAAGCGACAGAGTACATGTTCAAAAGAAGCAGGCGTGCTGCAGCATTCAAACTTTACAGCAAGCTTGAAAGTCTATAACATAAGCTCGAGAGATCACATGGAGCAACCTATAAAGTCTAGAGCAAGATAAATTTGATAACTGCTAGATCTGGGTGGCTCAAATGTGGAAAGTATCTAAAGTTACTTTGTATGTAATTATTAGATAATCACATAGGAATAAAACGTGTAATGAGCTGCAAAAGGAATATGACAGCAACTCAACAACCCATGTTGATAGTGATAGTATAGTAGAAAAAGATCCAACTATCACTCTATAAAAGGGAACACTCTATCACACAATTAAGAGTATCTCTATTACTGTAATCTCTAGAGAAACCGAAGCTTGAGAATTACTTTGTTCTCAAGGTTGTAGCAAAACTTTGCAAAATAAATAAAACATTTATTTTGTGAAAACCGTGCAAGATATAACTTGTAAATGCATTTCTTCTACTAGTAAATTACAATTTCTATTTATGCTGTTGAAATAGTTTTTGAAATTTATTAGTATTGCATTCAACCCCCCTTCTGCAATACATTCCGGGACCAACAGTTTCCTTTTTCAGGTAAAATATAATATCTTTTATATTTTACCTAATTAAAAAACAAATTAAAATTACTTTTAACTAATAAATTATTTTTTTATCTTTTCTCTTTTCCCTAACTAAAATATTTTTTTTCCAATTATATCACGAGTTACCTTTTTCAGCGAAAACAAGTTACTTTTTTTATTTTCTCTAACTAAAACCTCTCCTTTTCAAATTATATCACGGGCGATTCTATTTAATAAAAATAAAATCATAATATTACAATGCTATTAATTAACCGATTACCTTTTCAGCTAAAAACGTATCATCTTTTTTATTTTTTCTAATTAAATTCCTTTTTTTAGAAATATCATGGGTAACATTAATTTCTCATTTTCTAAAATACTACCAGCAATTTTATTTAATAAAATAAAAATTAAATTATAATTAATATAAACTAATCAATTATCTTTTTCAACTAAAGAATGTCACCTTTTAATTTTCACGTTATCTTTTTCTATTTTTTCAAACTAAAATCTCTCTTTTTCCAATTATATCACGGATGGTTCTATTTAATAAAATTAAATAATAATAATATTATAATACTAATGTTAACCGATTATCCTTTTTAGCTAAAACGTATCATCTTTTTCCTATATTATCTAACTAAATTCCTATTTAGAAATATCACGGGCAACATTAATTTCTCCTTTTCTAAAAACATTACGAGTTATTTTATTTTGTAAAACGACGTAATTAAATTATAATTACTATAAACTAATCAATTACCTTTTTCACCTAAAACATATTACCTTTTTAATTTTCTCAAACTAAATCCTCCTTTTTCCAATTATATCACGGGCATTCCATTCAATAAAACAAAATAATAATTTTATAATTATTAATAAATAACTTATTACCTTTTCAAGTAAAACCTATCACATTTTCTATATTTTTTTAACTAAAATCTTACATTTTCTAGAAATATCACGGATAACATTTATATAATTATGATCACCATCTCATTTAAATATTTAAGCCTCCAAAATTCGTATTTAAAAAAAATTAATAAAAAAATTAATATAATATTAAAAAAAAATTGTGCATCGCACGGATTTTAAGCTAGTAATATAAAAGACGAAACATTAAAAAATTTGGTACGGTACGGTACAGTACTAACCTTATTTAATTATTTTACTTTAATGTCCTTAATTATTTTACTTAGAAAAAAAAACAAAATACAATCTTTTCTCAAAATATTACATGCACTCTTCCCAACACTTATCAATATCAATCAATATATTCCTAATGTCTGCTAGTATTGCATTTCGAAAATTATTACTTTTATCCTTCATTTCTTTAATCTTTTTTATTTATTTGATACCCTTTTTTGTCATTACATAGGAAAATTACTAATTTTATCCTTCATTTTTTTAATCTTCTTTATTTCTTTGATGTCCCTTGTTGTCATTACACAACATTTGGAGTGACCCAATTTAGATTGGATCGACCCAAATCTAAATCTATACTATTTTTTTTATCATTACACAGCATTTGGAGCGACCCAATTGGATCGACCCAAATCTAAAGCTCTACTATTATCCTTCATTTTTTTTTATAAATAATGTAATTAATGATAATCAGCCAAGTGCCTTTTTCAATTAAAAGATGTTTACTTATAATTGATATGATATTACCTATTATAAATACCTAAAATATCATATCTTCCAATCAATAATTTTTTTCTCTCTAATCAACATTTGGAGCGATCCAAATCTAAACCTCTACTATTATCCTTCATTTTTCTATTAATAATATAATTAATGATAATTAGCCGATTGCCTTTTTCAATTAAAAGATGTTTAGTTATAATTGACGATATTACCTTTTATAAATACATAAAATATCATATCTTCCAATCAATAATTTTTTTTTTCTCTAATTAAAATACATTGACTTTTAATTTAAAACATAATATTGTAATAATTAATACATAGCCAAAAATATGACATCATATCTTTTAATCACTAAAAAAATCTATATACTATTATATAAAAGCCGAAACATTAAAAGTTTGGTCGGTCGGTCGGTTGGTACGGTACCTGTTGATTTTACTTATTTACCCTTACTTAATTATAGAAAAAAATCATATTTGAAAAGTTAACAACTTGAAAAAGAAGTAAAAAAAATCAAGTTTTGGAAAGAATAGAATTTAGTTAGAAAAGATAATAGTCGAAAAAGAAGTAAAACAAGATAAGTTTGAAAATGAGATATTTTAGTTTAAAATTATAGAAAATATATTATCTTTTAACTGAAAAAGGTAAACAGTTAGTTATTATTAATTATAATATTATTAGTTTATTTCATTAAATAGAACGACCCATGTTATTTTTGGAAAGAATAGATTTTAGTTGGAAAATGTACAATAGGTAATAACTGAAAAAGGTAATTGGATACTTATTAAGAAATATAAAATAAGTAAAGAATAACTAAGTAAGGGTAGCTGAAAAAGAAGTAAAAAAAAAAAAAGCAAGTTTGAAAATAAGATATTATAGTTATAAAATATAGAAAAGATATTACCTTTTAGCAGCTGAAAAAGAAGTAAAAAAAGTAAGTTTGAAAATAAGATATTATAGTTATAAAAAATAGAAAAGATATTACCTTTTAGCTGAAAAAAGTAATCACTTAGTTATTAGTTATTATAATATTATTAATTTATTTCATTAAATCAGACGACCCATGATATTTTATCTAACTAAAAATTTTCTTTTTTTTAAAAAAAATACTACGAGCAATTTTGTTTAATATAATTACTATTAATTAATCGATCAATTACCCTTTTCAACCAAAATATGTTACCTTTTTTCTTTTTTCTAACTAAAATCTCACTTTTCAGCTAAAACGTGTCATCTTTTCTATATTTTCTAACTAAAATCCCTCTTTTTTCTAGAAATATCATGGGTAACATTAATTTCTCCTTTTCTAAAAAAACTATGAGCAATTTTATTTAGTGAAGTAACATAATTAAATTATAATTACTATAGACTAATCAATTACCTTTTTCACCTAAAACATGTCACCTTTTTAATTTTCACGTTTCCTTTTCTATTTTCTGTAACTAAAATCTCTCATTTTCCAATTATATCACGTGTGGTTCTATTTAATAAAATAAAATAATAGTATTATAATACTAATAATTAATCAATTACTTTTTTCAGCTAAAACGTATAATCTTTTCTATCTTTTTTAATCCCTCTTTTTCTAGATATATCACGCGCAACATTAATATCTCCATTTCTAAAAACACTACAAGCAATTTTATTTAGTAAAATAACATAATTAAATTATAATTACTATAAATTAATTAATTATTTTTTTCATGTAAAACATGTCGATCACCTTTTAAATTGTCACCTTACCTTTTCCATTTTCTCTAAATAAAATTTCTCTTTTTCCAATTATATCACGTGCGGTTCTATTTAATAAAATAAAATAATAGTATTATAATATAATAATTAATCGATCACCTTTTTCAACTAATACCTATCATCTTTTCTATATTTTCTAACTACAATCCCCCTTTTTTAGAAATATCACGGATAACATTTATATAATTATTATGAAATCATCTCATTGAAAAATTTAAGTCATTCATGTTTTAAAAAAATTAATTCAAATTAATGAAAAATATTCATATAATATTAAAAAAATTCCGTGCATCGCACGGGTTTTAAGCTAGTATAATAAAAATTCGTACACAACGAATAATATCCGTTAGCTTTTTAGTTAAAAATTAGAACTGTTAGATCTAATGATTAAATATATTACATGATTAAATTTATATACTAAATACATACACAAAAATATGACTTCATATCTTTTAATCACTAACAAAATATAATAAAAATTCGTATACAACGAATAATATCCGTTAAATTTTTAATTCAAAATTAGAACTGTTAGATCTAATGATTAATATAATATATGATTAAATTTATTTACTAAAATTTCAAGGTTCGAATTTTTATAAATACCTAAAATATCATATATTTCAATCAATAATTTTTTTCTCTCTAATTAAAACACTTTGACTTTTAATTTAAAACATAATATTGCAATAATTAATACATACACAAAAATATGACATCATATCTTCTAACCACTAACAAAATATAATAAAAATTCGTATACAACGAATAATATCTATTAGATTTTTAGTTAAAAATTAGAACTGTTATATCTAATGATTAAATATATTACATGATTATATTTATTTACTAAATACATACCCAAAAATATGACTTCATATCTTCTAATCACTAACAAAATATAATAAAAATTCGTATACAACGAATAATATCCGTTAGATTTTTATTTAAAAATTAGAACTGTTAGATCTAATGTACCAAATATTGCATGATTAAATTTATTTACTAAAATTTCAAGGTTCGAATTTTTATAAATACCTAAAATATCATATCTTCCAATCAATAATTTTTTTTTCTCTCTAATCAAAACACGTTGACTTTTAATTTAAAACATAATATTGCAATAATTAATACATACACAAAAATATGACATCATATCTTCTAACCACTAACAAAATATAATAAAAATTCGTATACAACGAATAATATCCGTTAGATTTTTAGTTAAAAATTTGAACTGTTATATCTAATGATTAAATATTTTACATGATTAAATTTATTTACAAAATACATACCCAAAAATATAACATCATATATTCTAACCACTAACAAAATATAATAAAAATTTGTATACAACGAATAATATCCGTTAGATTTTTAGTTAAAAATTAGAACTGTTAGATCTAAGGGAATTTGTCAAGAATACTAACTTTTCTAGTTTGTTTTGCAAAAATACTATCTCTTCAAATTCATTGCAAATATACTATCTTATACTTTCTTAATTGCAAAAATACTACCTTTCCTTTTTCAACCCAATTTTTAAATTTTTTTTAAAAAAAAACTTTTTTAAAAAATAATTCGAATGAACAGTGACCTGCCACGTGGCACTACCAAGTGGCAGGTCACTGTTCACAAACTTTTTTTTTAAGGTGGGGTGATATTTTGGTGTTGGGTTCCGAGGCATAAAACGCAGCGGATAAACGTAAATAAAATAAAATTTTCGAAACCCAAACCAGGATCCATGTATAATTCCGGGCAGATAATGGTGAAATCGAATCATACCTTTATAAGATCTTGTTTCACGAACTCAATGGAGATCCTTTCTTGTAATCACCACACACAATCCTTGCATCAAGATCCGTGTCTCTAAGGTAATCCACACGAACATCCGACCGTCCAACGATCCGAGGAGCCAGGTACTAGCCCGCGAAGAACAACCTCTCTCTCTCTAGCCTCTCGAAGATGGAGCTGCTAGGGTTTTGTCAAAAACGATTTAATGACTCTTGACCCTAAAGTAATACATCATTATGTATTTATATGAGAGAGATAATGGGCTAAAATCAAAAAACCGAATTGGGCTTCCTTAAACCCAATTCTATTTCTATTCTGATTTTATTATTGGACTTCCTTAAATCCAATTTTGTTCTTACTTTATTAAATTGGAATCTGCTTAGATAATTAATTAGGACCAGTCCAATTAATTAAATAGCCAATTCTCAATTTAATAATGATTTAATTTAAATTCTTAATTTAAACTAAAACTCCTTTTAAGACGTTCTAAGTGTGTGACCCTATAGGTTATTATTACGTTGGCAATAATTTTAATATCTAATAAAATTATAAACAATGAGCGGTATCTAGTAATACATCATTGCTACCCAAGTAATAATAATAATCGGTGATCCAATTTAAATTTTTTGTGATTAATGTTTCTGTGTAATATAATCCATTTAACCAAATATTATAGATTAAACTCGAGGCATGTGTTTAGTCATCCTCTTCAACATTTAATCCGGGTTTACTTGATCCATGAGTAGACTATTAAAACAAATCATTATTTGAGCACAGCCATGCATTTTATAGTCTCACTCAATCAAGAGGCCAATAATATCTCTCCTAATTCTAGGAGGGTTAAATCCTTTATCTATCATTCATATTTCTCATACGACTCATGATATACCCGATGTCCACTTTTATCATCACCCGGTCAAAGGTAACTTTTAATGTAGTCAAAGTATATTAATCCTCGTATAGAAATATAATGATCTCAAGTCAAAGGACCATTACACCATTATCACTGTGAGTCTTTCTTATGACTTTATTAAACATGAAGAATCTCACTGTGGGTCTGTCCAGTACCATGTACCCCTACATGTACCTATGTTTTTTACTATAGTATCTCCATACTTATAACCAATGAGATGTGGTTATCTGTCAAACAACATACTAGTCTATTTACGTATTATTATTGCCTTGTAATAATAATACTCGACTAGGGACCTTTAAGAATATGATATATTATATAATCTCAAGTTCAAGTCATGTACTTAAACTATACAATGTGTATCATGATTCTAAGGACATTTATTATGCTAACAAATATATCGCAGTAATTAAAGTCATAATAAATACGTTTAATGAATAATCAAATGACATAATTGTTTTTTTTTTAAAGAAACAATGTATTGCCTCTATGGCACCTACACTAACAATCTTCCACTTGCACTAGAGCCAATAACCCATGTATCTAATACCCGTGGAACTAGTGTGACCATCGTGCTTCTGCTGCGACAAGCCTTTGGTCGGTAGGTCTGCAATGTTATCATTTGTGTGCACTTTACATATGTGTATGTTACCTCCGTTTAGACAAAACACAAAACCAGACTGTGATACAGTATCATCCCTGTCTGTTTGGAAACTTGCATCGGTGTAACCTTTTACAACCAGTTTCTCCTCTCCTCCTTACACCAAGAATGAATCTTTAGTCCTGTTCAGGTACTTTAGAACATTCTTGACTGTCGTCCAGTGACCTTCACCTGGATTAGACTGGTATCTGCTCGTCATGCTCAAAGCATACGAAACATCTGGGCGAGTACATACCATTGCATACATGATAGATCCAATTGCTGAGGCATATGGAACCTTACTCATGTGGTCCTTCTCATCCAATGATTTCGGACACTGGTCTTTAGAGATCGTTATCCCTTGAGACATGGGGACATATCCCCTTTTTGCATTTTGCATACCAAAACGATGCAAAACCTTATCAATGTATGTGCTCTGACTTAGACCGATCATCCTTCTAGATCTATCTCTATAGATCCTCATTCCTAGAATGTAGGTTGCCTCTCCTAAGTCTTTCATAGAGAAGTTGCTCCCTAACCAAGTCTTAACAGCCTTTAGAGAAGGTATGTCATTCCCCATTAGTAGTATATCATCAACATATAGTACTATGAATGCCACATGGCTCCCACTAACCTTCTTGTAAACACACGGTTCATCTTCATTTTGAACAAAGCCATACTCTTTGACTATTTCATCAAAACAAATATTCCATCTTCTAGAGGCTTGCTTCAATCCATAAATGGATCGATGTAATTTACATATCTTGCCAACATTCCTTGGATCGACAAAACCTTCAGGTTGTGTCATGTACACATCCTCTTCAAGGCTTCCATTAAGGAAGGCTGTTTTGACATCCATTTGCCAGATTCCATAATCATGGAATGTTGCAATGGCAAGCAAAATCCTTATGGACTTGACCATAGCCACTGGTAAAAAAGTTTCATCATAGTCAATACCATGAATTTGTTTGAAACCTTTTACAACCAGCCATGCTTTATAGGTCTGAACATTTCCATCCATGTCAGTTTTCTTCTTGAAAACCCATTTACACCCTACGGGTTTTACCCCTTCAGGTGGATCAACCAAAGTCCATACTTGGTTTTCGTACATGGAATCCATCTCGGATTTCATGGCTTCAAGCCATCTCTTAGAGTCTGGACTGTTCATAGCATCTTGGTATGTGAGAGGCTCATCTTCATCTATAAGCATCAAATCACCACATTGAGTCAAGAGAAATCCATATCTCTCTGGCTCATGGCGAATTCTACCAGTTCTACGAACAACCTGTCTTTGTTGAGAATTATCATTATCCTGCTCTTGTTCCACTTCAGGTTCAATGCTATTTTGTGGTTCTCGATCTTCATCGAGATCTATAGTTCTCCCACTGTTTCTTTTGGAAACAAAATCTATTTCCATGAAGACAGCATCTCGAGCAATAAACACTTTCTGCTCAAAAGGACTATAAAAATAATACGCATTTGTTTCATTAGGGTATCCCACAAAATTGCACTCTTCGGATTTAGGTCCAAGCTTGTCAGATACTTGACGTTTCACAAACGCCTTGCATCCCCAAACTTTCATAAAGTTCATGCCTGACCACTTCTCCTTCCATATTTCACATGGAGTCTTTTGAACCTTCTTAGTAGGAACACGGTTAAGTGTGAAAGCCGCTGTTTCTAGAGCATAACCCCAGAAACTTATTGGAAGATCTGCATGACTCATCATCGATCGCACCATGTCCAACAAGGTGCGATTTCTCCTCTCTGAAACTCCATTCCATTGAGGTGTACCTAGCGGAGTAAGTTGTGATACAATACCACACTCTTTTAAATACTCTTTTAAATCGGTGCTTAAGTATTCACCCCCACGATCGGATCGTAAGATCTTAATACTTGCACCTCCACCAATTTGCTTCTCTAATTCAGCCTTGTATTCTTTGAATTTTTCAAAAGAATCGGATTTACTCATCATAAGATATACATATCCATATCTACTGAAATCATCAGTAAATGTTATGAAGTAGTAGTAGCCTCCTCTAGCCATCACACGCATTGGGCCACATACATCACTATGTATTAGCCCCAGACGTTCAGTGGCCCTTTGACCCTTACTAGTGAAAGGGGCTTTAGTCATCTTACCAAGCAAACAAGATTTGCATTCTTGGTATGATTCAAAATCAAACTTATCCAAGTATCCATCCTTATGTAATTTGGATATGCGTTTATCATTTTTATATGGCCTAGACGACAATGCCAGAGGTATGTTTGATTTGAGTCATTGAATTTAAGTAGTTTGTTTTCTATATTATAGACAGGATTATCTAAATCAACAACATATAAACCATTAAACAAACGCGCAACACCATGGGTTAAATCATTCAAAGCAAAAGAGCAACTGTTGTTCTTTATTGTAAACGAAAAACCTTTCTTGTCCAAACAAGAAACAGAAATAATGTTTATGCGAATCGCAGGCACGTAAAAACAGTCTTCTAGTTCTAAAACAAGCCCAGAGGGCAAAGATAAATAATAAGTGTCTACAGCTAAAGCAGCAACTTTTGTTCCATTGCCAACTCGTAGGTCCACTTCTCCCTTAGCCAAAGTCCTACTTCTCTGCAGTTCCTCCACATTTATACAAATATGAGAAGCACATCCGGTATCCAATACCCAAGATGTAGAAATAGACAAATTGACTTCTATAACATAAATACCTGATCCAGAAATCTGAACACCCTTCATTTTCTTCAGATCCTCCAAATAAACAGGACAGTTTCTCTTTCAGTGACCAGTTTTCTTACAGTAGTGACATTCACCCATAGCAACACCACCTTTAGGCTTTAATGCCTGTTTGGGACCTGACTTTGGCTTGGGTGTAGAATCAGATCCAATCTTCTTCTTACCCTTCCACTTGCCTTTCCCCTTGGCCTTTGTAACACCCCAGTCCCACATCGAGGAGATTTGGGACTTCAGTTCAGTTTATAAGGCAAAGTATTACTACTGATTGCACCAACAAATCATGATCTTTTGGGGGCCTGTGGTGGGCTTGTGGATTACCCAAGTTGGCGGCATTTGGGCCAGTTTGCTTTGGCTTATTTCGGATTCGTGATCGGGACTTGACCCGATTTTCGAAAAAAGGCTCGGGATTTGACCCGGGTTGTCACATATGGTATCAGAGCCGACTCTCGAAAGCTTGATTCGTCAAGTTGCCGGAGGTGGGGACACGAAGGCTGGTGGTATTATCCCACAATGGATAGAGGTCCGGAGGTGGGGACACGAAGCCGGCCGGTATTATCCCACAATGGCTAGGGAGGAACGATCTTGGACCTATGGGATTTCCGTTCGGCCTGACGAGGACGTCAGGAGTTTAAGTGGGGGAGTTTGTAACACCCCAGTCCCACATCGAGGAGATTTGGGACTTCAGTTCAGTTTATAAGGCAAAGTATTACTACTGATTGCACCAACAAATCATGATCTTTTGGGGGCCTGTACATTCTCTAGGATGCGATCCTTAGGACTAGACTTTAGGAAGATGTATCACGAACTTTTTGGAGTTTAGGACTGTTGTGAATTTGGGGACCAAATTTTTTTTAAGGAGGGTAGTATGTAATATCCCTTAATTTTTATAATAATATTAATAAAGAATAAGAGAATAAAAAGGATTAAAATTAGATAATAAATAGGATTTAAAATTGGTTTAGCTTAATTGGGCCTAAAATATGGATCGGATTTGAATACAGATAACTTGTAGGTTTGGACATAGGGTTTTGTAACATTATAAATACATCTTATACTTCTTCCTCGTTTTTTTTATCAAAATTCGTAGGGTTTTTTTACACATAATTCAGCAGTCTTGTAAAATTCGTAGAAAATTCATCGTAAGTCAGAATTTGTTGATTCCGGACTTTTCGGAAAGGTCTTTTCGTGCTCTACAACTTTCGTTCTTTGAGTTTTCCAAGAAAACATCGTTTAGAGGGTCAAAAAGTCTAAATACAGATCTGATCAGAATTGTAATCATGGAGTCTTTCAAGATTTTAGAGGTTTTGCTTCTGAGGGGTTGCTACATGTGTTCTTATGTGATTATGTGAATTCTTGATTTGCGTAATTGAGGTAAGTAACTATTCGTTGCTCCGTATATATTAATTTGAAACCTGCTTTATATTATTTGATTACATTATCTTGAATATTTGTGTAAGTAATTATCTGTTGCTCCGTATAGTTGTAAGTGACTTTTCGTTGCTCATTATTATTATAAATTCTGTTTTAAAATATTTGTTTGATTTGGTTATCGAAAATTGTGATATATATCGAAAATTGATTTTAGAAAAGAATTATTTTAGAATTCCCCAGTTTTAGTTGCGTATCGAATCATAGAATCCGGTCACTGGATAGTGTGACATATCGAATCATAGAACTAGTTTACGCATGTTCCGGAACACATAGATACCTTGTTGAGTAAGACTTAACGAGGGACGTAAACTGGCCCCATCGAACCATCGAATTTTAGAAGCCGTGTCACTGGCATAGTGTGACCGTAATTTAGAACTGTGGGAATTAAAATAAGAATTTGATGTTAAGATTTAGTTGTTTGTTCGATTCAGAATTTAGATTATGTGAGTTGTTGATAATCTGGTGTACATCGATTTAATATTTGTATATAACGTATTGTGTGAATTTTTGTCGTAATTGTTATCGAGTATGTTGTGTGAAACTGTGTGATAGATGTTATGTGCTACATGTGAAAATCGTGTTTTTGAAAAAATATAAAAATATTATTTTGAGCCGTCAGACGTTAGTTGCTTGCTGGGCTGTGTAGCTCATTCTTTTAATATTTCAGGTTTGGCATAAGATCAAGCTGAGGTGCATTCGAGTTTAAGGATCTTAGGTTCGGAGTAGATCGTCATCGTTAGCTGCGCTTTTGTAATAAGTACATTTGTAATTGACTTTTGGATTAATAAATTTTTTATTTGTTTTAGTTTTCGATTTAGAATTAATAGTCCGAAAAGTCGGGCTGTTACAGCCTTACCTTTATTGCCCACCATCAGTATGGGAGCAGGTTCAGCTGTCTTCATGTTGGTTTCATATGTCCTCAACATAGCCAACAATTCAGTAGGTGTTTTGTTAAATTCATTCATATTGTAATTAACAACAAACTGAGTAAATTTGCTGTTCAAAGAATTCATGATTAGGTCAATACCAGTTTCCGGACCAATCGGGAAACCCAAAGTAGCAAGGTACTCAATGTAACCAATCATCTTCAGAACATGTGGGCCAACTGGTTCACTTGCCCCTTATTTTCAATTAAAGAGTGTCTTACTCGTGTTGAACCTTTCTTGACGAGTTTGGTTTGCAAACATGCTTTGCAAGTGCTCATTGATAGTATATTCATCCATATGCACATGTTGTCTTTGAAGCTCAGCACTCATAGTTGCCAACATGAGACATGCAACATCATTTGCATCATTCTCATCCCTTGTGCGGGCCGCTCATTCCTCAACAGTAGCGTTCTCAGGAAGGGGACCTGGCGGAGGGATATCAATGACATGAAGCTTGCGCTCCTACTTGAGGACAATCCTCAAATTCCTCTGCCAGTCTAGGAAGTTGTTTCCTCCTGTCAGTTTGTCCTTTTCAAGGACTGATCGTACGGATAGTGTGTTTGTGTTGTTTGCCATTAGTATCTACAATGATAAATGCACAAAATAAACATTAGATTGTCTGGGTTATAAATTATTATGTTCAAATGATTATGATATATTCATAATATATCTCCCACTATTTTTATCAAATTAATAGCCCTTACTATTAATTCGGAAAGCATATCCCATAAATCTTTCTAGTGAGCCAAGATCCATATTTCGTCATGTCCTAAGTCAACCACTGGTAGTCCTTAAAACATGATTATTTAGGTAGACAACAGTTGTCAATTATATCATATATAATTCTTGGATAGTTTGGTGAACAACGATTGATCTTATCTATCTAATAGATTTTTGACCAAACTCTATGCTTCTAAGTTCATAATAGTTGAATATAACCGTTTATTTTCACCTCATTATGACGACTCGGTTAAGTTAGACCCAATGATACAACGGCCGAATATAACCATTTATATTCGTCGCATCTCACCACGATAGACAGGAGTCCCCTGCCACTAGCAGTCATTCCCCTTGTCGATCTAGGATACGATGTGTGTTCATTCATTGGAAAGCATCTGATTAAAACTTAATATTTTGTTAAGGGGTTTAGAAAATTTATAACGATCATGATCACATCATAAAGAGATCCTCAATTTTCCTTGAACCAAATATTTCAAGTTGACATCTTCAATTGTTCATTTCCCAGGTAGATGGAGGATCCCAATGGTCACACTTAATACCCATTAACCTTACGAATACGCATATCCGCTTTTGACAGAAAATCCCAATTTTATATATCAAAAATCCATATTTAATTCCGTGTTTTAAAAATCCATATTTCATAAACACAAGAATCTCATGATCGTTTGTTAATTTTAAAATCTTGAATCGTTACAAATTTTATCTTGTTTAAGCAGGCATGGCATGGGTGATGTATCTAATACAGTCATTCATACATGATTAATCTAATTAAAGCATGCATCTCTATGTATCCTACACATACATTCATACATCATATGTAAAGTAAGTGCAGTATGTAAACGTGATTGGTTATTGCCTTTATCCTATATGATCCTCTCAAGCTAATGAAAGGATCAAGGTCAATCTATGGTGGAATAAACATAAATACAAATTACATGTCTTCATTCTTCTTGTCTTCTTGGTTGCTTCTTCTCTTAGACCATCCTTCAATCTTCAATTACATTACATTGAATAATTGAATACAATCTACACTAAAGTACTTACACAATAAAACTCGAGTTACATTCGAGGTTCAACAATTACAAGAATGAAGAAAACGACATGCAAGTCGTATTTATAAAACCAAAACCATTAATCTAAGGGTCTTAAGGCCATAACCATCACCATGCTCAAGTAACAATTAAATAACATGTCATATTATATAATCATGTTATACCATATCATATTTCAGATGATCCAATCAAAGAAATCATATATGTTCGCACTTATTCACGCAAGAGAACGTGGTCAACAAGTAATATAGAGTAATTAGGATTCGTTCCCACAGAGACTCAAATTGTTCGTTATGTTCACTTATGCACCAGCTAATGATTTACACTCACTGCTAAGACAATCACAATTTTGGTTTGATTTAACTAATGATTGATTACTAACTAAGCCAATTACGAGAAAATAACTTACTTTAACCTTATAATAAATAAACATGGGATTTCAATTTCATTTACTACTTCATCTAGAATCTTATGCCCTTTAGCCTAGCATGTGACCGAGTTGATTACTGATTAGATGCACTAAACTGATACACACCAACTTTCGTTGTGCATATACCATCCTACTGATCATCCACAATTGATAGAAGTCAAGTAGTCACCAAATATGTGTAGTCCCTATATGTCTATAGCAATTGAACACATACCGGTTGAAAATCAAGCACCCATTAAACCACATAGTCGATGCAAGACGGTTAGAATCACATCACAAATTAATACATGTTCTTCACATGCAAAAACCTATGCTAGCATGAATTGTTCTAAACCCTAGATCCACTTTCGCATTCACTAGGATTAAACAAACAATTACAAGTGTTCGCGACTCACTTATAACGAATAAGCATAAACATACTAGGCAATCAATACATTCCATCACACACCAAGGCATAATTAACACTCAATAACTAGAATCCATAGCAAAATCCATTAAAACCCCATGATAACGAATTAGCCCATAATCGACCTCATCGCCATCATGGGTTCAATTGATAACATAATTCTAAAATAAACAATTAAATATAGAAGAAGAAACAAGGTTTAGAATTAAATCCCCAAAATAGACGAGTACAAAGGTTCCAAGAATAATCCTTGCTTGTCACTAGCTTGGAGAATTTCCTTGAAAATGTTCTTGAAATCTAGATGAAAAGTGTTGATAGTTGCTAAGAAAAAACTAAGAACCACGATAGATATGTTTTTCAAGTCTAGATATTACATAAATAGATGCCCTAAAAATAGGCCCAAAATACTCGACCCGGAACAAGACACAAAAACTGCCAAAAGATGACCCAACAGGCGCCATAGCGCATGCACACGCGCAAGAGCGCTCCGCACAGCGCCACAGCGCCTCGACACAGCCCCAAGGCCGCGCAACTGCGCCTCAGACACGCGCAAGAGCGCTCCAAATCCCCTGGAATTCAACCCCCGCGCGCGCAGTAGCGCCCTACTTCGCGCCGTGGCGCCTTCCTCCTGCACTACACTCGCGCAACGGCGCCCAATTCAAGCGCAACAGCGCCTTGAAGCTCCTGGAATGCGCGCCTGTTGGTTCCTTGCGCGCGCTATAGCGCCTAACCAAGTGCCAGGGCGCCTCCTTGGCCCTTGAATTGCTTCAAAACTTCTACAACTTGACACTTCTACAACTTGACTTGTTGCCATGCTCTTATTTTCTTGTGCAAGCTCCAGATTAAATTCACACCACCAAAATCACCATTTTAGCACCAAATGCCTTCAATGATAAAACCTACACAATTTACATAAAAACGTATCAAATGACAACGAAACTTGAGAACATGCAAACAATTAAAGTCCAAACGGAAGGTAATTTAGTGGATATAAAATCCACTTATCAAACCCCCAATCTTAAACCGTTGCTTGTCCTCAAGCAATGCAAACTCAGTTTAAAAATGAAGAATGAATGCAACTAATAACTACATGCCATGATAATACGAAAAATGTCCTAATGCAATGATCCCACACAAATTATCCGAAACCAACTCAACAAGCAAACGTCTCAACGAATGCAACAACTCCAAACAGAGCTCGACTAAGGCCCCGTATACTAACAGTACATGCTCGGAAACGTGGTGTGTGCATTTCTCACTAGATATACTCTCGAAACTAGATAAAAGGCATAACCAATTCTTCGCCAAAACAATCACATGTTTATAAACAGAATAGACTTTAGACACTCCATAACCTAGGAACACCTCCACCCTCATCCAAGGTAGACAGAAACTCATGCTTTATTACTATACTACGACACTACATATACAATACGCATGCTTATTTAACCGTGCAATGAATGAGACCCCAAAAGGCTTATACAATAATACCCATGTAGCGAGTGTTGGGTCAGTGGATCCCAGACTATAAAGCCTTAGGTCACTAGGACTAAGTCCCCTCAGACTTAATTACTCGAGTATTAAAGAGCTCACTCTGGTTAATTTTGCATTAACAAACAATACTTGACTCTTTTTTTTTCTTTTTTTCTGTTTTTTTTTTATATATTTTTTTTTTTTTTTTAGAAGAATCTGGAATGAGACTTTGTCATTTCCAACCCAAGACTACTCATATAAATATGAGCTGGCTACTAACCATTTGACGCCTAGCCTTTATTGACACATATTAACAACTAGCATGAAAATTCCTGGTTTCCCCCAAACTTATACTTTAATGTTCCTACGCTATAAAGGGAATAACGAAAATTCTAAGTATAAATAAGTGATTAAATCTCAACACCCAAACCAGGTATGACTCGATCTAGCTCAAAAGCAAACAGTGAGACCGTGAAAAGATTGTGTTCCCGACACATGCAATTCAATTTCATAAGTACTTAAATCAACCCTCTATTCATTGTCATCACACCCAAATTAACGTCGACCTATCGAGCCAGAAACAGACACTCATATGGAATCATATAAAATGCATGAAATGCATGAACAACATGATAATAAATCCTAATTAAAGCTATATGACATGGCATCCTAAATGCAATCTAAATGGCATGGCAACACTAAATGCACACATACTAACATGAATATGCATGAATATGCAATGCAACTACTCTTGCTACCCTAAAATCACCCCCAAACTTAAAAAATTCAATGCCCTCATTGAAGGTAAAATTAAAGGGTACAAGAGATACTCCCCTAGTCGTCGGCATCGTCACCCTCCTCGGGTGGTGTATCTAGTGGTGGATAGACGTGGTGCGCTCCAAAGATAGGCCATGTGACCTGAAAACCCTGCTGCTGGTACACTCCATCCAATGATTGAGTCAAGTCTGAAGCAAATCTGTGTAACATGGCATTCGTAGTATCCTGACGCCTCAACATGCGTCTGAACTGAGCGTCACTGAAAACCACAGTACCCTGACTCGTCTGTGCCTGAGAAGGTCCCGCTCGGTCTAGGTGTGGCTGCGGAGGTACCTGCTCAACCGGTGGTGGAGCACCACCCTCCTCAAAAATCTCAACATAACCCAGACCCCTCGGGTGAGGAACACCACCCGACCACTCCGCCATCTTATTAATAGCTGCGTGCTTGATAGAACCCCTCGGCCTGAGCAGCGTCTCATCACTATGCCAACGAACACCCACATGAACACACAACTCAGCGATAATGACTGCATGTGGGATCCCACCTGTTGTACCACCCTTCAAGAACTTCAAGATATTTTGATAGACTAATTCTCCCAGATCAATATACTTCCCGTTCAAAATACCCCACAGAATGATGGCACGCTCAACACTAACATCAGTAACATGAGTAGTAGGCATTACACGAGCACAAATAAACAAGAACCAAGCTCGGGCATACCTCGTCAAAGCAGCTGCCGGAAATGTACTCGGCGTGGTAGAACCTGCCTTATACCTCCAAACCGTACCCGGGATACACATCCCCGCTATGATAGCATCTAGGTCAACATCATCCCTAGTTTTCTGCCCCCAATCCTCAACATTCCTAGGCTTCGGTGATTGAGACAAAACACGCCGGATATACCCAGGCTTATAAGCAACTGCCTGCCCCCTAACCATAGTGATTCCATTCTTGTCATCCTTGGCATTAGCATAAAATTCCCTAACAATGCTCAAGGGAACTGCCACCGGCTTAGCACAAAACATCACCCAACCCAACTCCCTAACCATATCGCTCAATTCACCATCCTCACCCGAAGGCTCAAAACCCCTCTCCTGAATAACAGCTCTTGACAATAAATTTTCGAACTCATCTTGAGCCGCCTTAGACACAAATTTATCAACATCATAATTCGGCGCCACCTCCTCCTCCGAACTACTACTACTCGGCACACGTACTCTTTTGGGAGCCATACCACTCTTAGAACAACCCAATGTCAACAAACACCCCAAAAATCCACAATATATTTCCACACACAATATCCCAATTCCAACAATTCAATTCACTAAATAATTAATTTAAGAGAGAATATTACCACTTGAATTGAAGATGAGAACCTTGAAAGCACTCCCCCAAACTTGAATTAGAGAAATCTTGAAGCTTGTATGGAAGTTGAATGATTTGGAATAAAGAGGGGATTTGTGTGTATAGGTGATTATGTAGAGATAATTAGTGGAATAGGATTTGAGATGGGTTTGGAAGATGTAGGAATTGAATTGAAGAAAGGGGATGAGGTATAGATTTGGGTAGAGAGAAATTTAGGTTTAGAAGTATAAGAGATGTGGGATGTATGTTGGTTTCGGCTGGGTCATTTGTTACAACAGGTTTTCTATTTTTTTTTTGTTTTTTTATTTTTGTTTTTTTATTTTTTTTTTAGGCAGGGTAGCGCCATTGCGCCATAGAGAGGCGCCATTGCGCGTTGAACCTCCTGGATTCAGCTTGCTCGGGCGCTGCTGCGCATGGGGCTAGCGCAGTTGCGCGAGTTGTGCCCTGGAAATCTGGGACGCCAAGTGCTGTGGCGCTTCAAATGGGCGCTATTGCGCTTGGCTCCCCCTGCTATATATATTTTTTATATATATATATATTTTTTTTTTTTTTCAAAGAATACACCAAACGCGTGGGTTGCCTCCCACGAAGCGCTTCTTTTACGTCAATAGCTTGACGTGACTTCCATGATTTACTCAGTAATTGCAAGAACCGCGGTTTCAGCCCCACGATTCGATACCTCACCAAAGTACGGTTTCAATCTCTGACCATTGACTTTGAATGACTGATCAGGTGATTTCTCAAAAATCTCAACCGCTCCATGCGGAAACACGGTTTTTACAACAAAAGGCCCTGACCATCTCGATTTAAGCTTGCCTGGAAATAGACGAAGACGAGAATTAAATAACAACACGGGTTGTCCAGGAACAAATACCTTGTTGACTAAACGACGATCATGCCATCTCTTCACTTTTTCTTTGTAGAGTTTATTGTTCTCATAGGCTTGCAAGCGAAACTCGTCCATCTCATGGAGTTGCACCATTCTCTTCTCACCCGCGGCTGTAAGATCGAAATTTAGCTTTTTCAAAGCCCAATAGGCCTTGTGCTCCAATTCAGCCGGCAAATGACAAGCCTTCCCGAAGACAAGCTGATACGGAGACATTCCCAAAGGTGTTTTATATGCCGTTCGATAAGCCCAGACGGCTTCATCGAGTTTCAGAGACCAATCCTTTCTTGAAGGACTCACCACCTTTTCTAGAATACGCTTGATTTCCCGATTAGACACTTCAGCTTGGCCATTGGTCTGAGGATGATATGCTGTAGCTACCCGATGATTGATATTGTATCTGGCCATAAGATTAGTGAACTTGCGATTGCAAAAATGAGTGCCTTCGTCACTGATAATGACTCGAGGAGTACCAAATCTGGTAAAAATGTTCTTCTGAAGGAAATTAAGCACGACTTGGGCATCATTTGTCGGAAGTGCTTTGACCTCAACCCATTTAGAGACGTAATCAACTGCTAGCAAGATATATTGATTGTTGCATGAAGAGATAAAGGGTCCCATGAAGTCAATTCCCCAAACATCGAAAATTTCCACTTCCAACATTACATTAAGGGGCATCTCATCCCTCCTCGATATGTTACCAACCCGCTGACAACGATCACACCTTAAGACGTACTGATGAGCATCCTTAAAAAGAGAAGGCCAATAGAACCCTGCTTGAAGAATACGAGTAGCAGTCTTTTCACCTCCATAGTGGCCCCCATATGTCGTGGCGTGATAATCCCTCAGAATAGCCTCTGTTTCACTATACGGCACACATCTTCTAAGAATCTGATCAGCTCCCTGTTTAAACAGATATGGTTCGTCCCAACGATACCATTTAACTTCATGCAAGAACTTCTTCCTTTGTGCATAAGAAAATTCAGATGGAATGACTTGACTAACCAGAAAGTTCACAATGTCTGCGTACCATGGCTCCTCTTCTTGCACCCTAAACAATTGCTCATCCGGGAAGAATTCATTAATGATGGTACTGTCTCGAGAAGATTTACCCAAGTCCTCCAGACGAGAAAGATGGTCAGCTACTTGATTCTCTGTCCCTTTCCTGTCCTTAATCTCCACATCAAATTCTTGTAACAGAAGTACCCAACGAATTAAACGAGGTTTGGAGTCCTTTTTAGAGAGCAGATATCTAATAGCCGCGTGATCCGTGTACACCATTACCTTTGTACCTAGCAAGTAAGAGCGAAATTTTTCAAAACCATAGACTATGGCCAACAGCTCCTTTTCAGTGGTAGTGTAGTTCAACTGAGCATCATTAAGAGTCTTGCTTGCATAATAGATCACATGAAACACTTTGTCTTTCTTTTGACCGAGAACAGCCCCCACTGCATAATCGCTAGCATCACACATCATAGCGAAAGGTTCACTCCAATCGGGAGCAATGATCACTGGTGCTGAAACCAATTTCTTTTTCAGAGTCTCGAAAGCGGTCAAACATTCTTCATCAAATTTAAAAGGAACATCCTTTTCCAAGAGCTTACACAACGGTTTGGAGATTTTTGAGAAGTCTTTGATAAAACGCCTGTAGAAACCTGCATGACCAAGGAAACTACGAATCCCTCTCACTGAAATAGGTGGTGGAAGATTTTCAATTGTCTCTATTTTTGCCCTGTCCACCTCTAGACCTCTCCGTGACACCTTGTGCCCAAGAATAGTTCCCTCCTGAACCATGAAGTGGCATTTCTCCCAGTTAAGCACCAGATTAGTTTCCACACATCTTTTCAGAACCGCACCCAGATTATTCAAACATTCATCAAAAGAGAGACCGATTACAGAAAAGTCATCCATGAAAACTTCTACGGTCTTGCCAATCATGTCTGAAAAGATAGCCATCATACACCTCTGAAAAGTAGCAGGTGCACCACACAAACCAAAAGAGACTCGCCGAAAAGCGAATGTACCAAATGGACATGTGAAAGTCGTCTTCTCCTGATCTTCAGGGGCAATACAGATTTGATTATACCCAGAATATCCATCCAATAGGCAATAGTACTCCTGACCTGCAAGTCTGTCCAGCATCTGATCAATAAAGGGCAAAGGAAAATGATCTTTCCTAGTGGCCTTGTTCAATTTCCGGTAGTCCATACAGATTCTCCAACCAGTGACTGTGCGAGTAGAGATAAGTTCATTCTTCTCATTGGTGATTACCGTCATGCCACCTTTCTTCGGCACACATTGAACTGGGCTTACCCATGAACTATCAGAAATGGGATAGATGATCCCTGCATCCAACCATTTGATGATTTCTTTCTTCACAACTTCTTTCATGATTGGATTTAGACGTCTCTGATTTTCCACTGTTGGTTTACTCCCTTCTTCTAAAGGAATTTTATGTTGACAGTAAGCTGGACTAATTCCCTTGATGTCTGCTATGGTCCATCCAATAGCTGATTTGAATTCTCTAAGAACTCTCAAGAGCTTGTCTTCCTCAGAATCTGACAAGTTAGCAGCAATAATCACAGGTAAAGTAGATGACTCACCAAGAGAAGCATACCTTAAGTGATCAGGTAGTGGTTTGAGCTCTAGAGTTGGAGCTTCTTCAATGGATGGTTTCAACCGCTGATGTGACCCCTTCAATTCAGATAGACCTAACGATTCCACTGGTCTCTCGAATTTCCTTTGCCATGGAGTAGCATCAAGAAGTAGCAGTTGCTCATCTATCTCATCTTCTTCCAATAAAGAATCACTAATCAGTGCTTTTTCCAATGTGTCATTCAAGAGCAGATGCTCAATTTTAGATTGCACTGCTGACTCCACCAAATCTATCTTCAAACATTGCTCTTCTTCAGTTGGAAACTTCATAGCCTTGAAAACATTGAAGGTGACATTTTGGTCATGCACCCTCATCGTAAGTTCCCCTTTTTGCACGTCGATCAAGGTTTGCCCCGTGGCCAAGAATGGTCTCCCAAGAATGATAGGGATTTTCTTGTCTTCTTCAAAATCAAGTATGACGAAATCCGCGGGAAAGATGAGTTTGTCCACTTTTACCAGAACATCTTCTACAATTCCTCGAGGGTAAGTAACTGAGCGATCAGCTAACTGGAGTGACATGTTGGTAGGCTTAGGCTCCGGAAGACCAAGTTGCAAGAAAACCGAATAGGGCATGAGGTTGATGCTTGCCCCTAAATCACACAAACACTTGTCAAACGACAAATTTCCAATGATGCACGGTATGGTAAAACTCCCCGGATCCTTCAGCTTAGGTGGCAACTTTTGTTGCAAGACAGCACTGCACTCCTCCGTCAAAGCGACGGTCTCTAACTCCTCGAGCTTCAATTTCCTCGAAAGTATGCCCTTCATGAACTTGGCATAACTTGGCATTTGTTCAAGCGCTTCAGCAAATGGTAGATTTATGTGCAACTTTTTGAACACTTCCAAGAACTTTGCAAATTGCTTATCAAACTTCTGTTTCTGAAGCCTTTTAGGGAATGGCGGAGGCGGATAAACTTCTTTGCTAGCTTCCGTATTTTCTGAACCTGTTTTCCCATCTGCCTTCTCCTTTTCTTCCTCACCTGATGCCTTCTGAATGACCGGGAGAGCTGAATTAGAAGATCGGATAGACCCCTCAGACGCGCCCGCGTCCAAATCACTGTTCACAGCATTTTCAAGTTCTTCGTTAAACTGCTTTTTGACTCCCAGATCGTCTGTAACCTTTCCAGAACGTAACGTAACAGCATGAATCTGTTCCTTGACCTCCTTTTTACCCGGATTAGCTTCCGTGTCACTAGGTAATTGCCCTTGAGGTCTGTTCAAAAGAGCATTGGCCAGTTGGCCCATTTGATTTTCAAGAGTTTTCAGAGATGCTGCTTGACTCTTGTACATCATTCGCAACTCTTCCATTTCTGACTTCTCATTAGATTGCACATGACTTCCAGGTTGCTGTTGATGAAATCCAGGTGGATTGTATGGTGGCCTTTGGGCATAGGGTTGTTGATAACCCGAATTGTTGAACTGCCTTGAACTATACTGCTGACCCTGAGATGGTTGTTGCATGGCATTCTGATTGTTGCTCCAACTGAAGTTAGGATGATTCCTACTGTTGGGATGATATGTATTGGGAGCAGGTTGTGAAGGCCTATGATAATTGCTGACAAACTGTGCCGACTCACTAGAAATTGCACATTGATTAGTGTCATGAGCCCCCGCACACAATTCACAGACCATGGCGACTTGTTGAACCCCCACCTTAGCCAATGAGTCCACTTTCATGGTTAGAGCCTGTAGCTGAGCTGCTATAGCTGTTGTGGCATCCATTTCAAGTACACCTGTAACCTTACCTTGTGGAATACGCTGTGTCGGATTCTGATACTCGTTTGCAGCCATCATTTCAATCAAGTCATAGGCCTCTTCATAGCTTTTGGCCCATAGAGCTCCTCTAGATGCTGCATCAAGCATTGCTCGAGAATGACTTAACCCATTGTAGAAGCTATTGATGACCATCCAATTCGGCATCCCATGATGGGGACATTTCCGGAGCATCTCTTTGTACCTTTCCCAAGCTTCACACAGTGATTCACCAGAATGCTGACTAAATTGTGTAAGAGCATTCCTCATGGCAGCAGTCTTTGCCATAGGAAAGAATTTAGTCAAAAACTTTTGTGCCAGATCTTCCCAGGTAGTGATGGAACCTGCTGGAAGTGAATGCAACCAGCTTTTTGCTTTGTCTCTCAAAGAGAAGGGAAACAACCTTAGCTTGATAGCGTCCTCAGAAACTCCGTTGGTTTTGAAGGTGTCACAGATCTCAATGAAATCCCTGATATGCATGTTGGGATCCTCAACAGGTGAACCCCCAAACTGGACTGAGTTCTGGACCATTTGGATCGTGCCCGGCTTGATCTCAAAATTATTTGCAGCAATAGCCGGCCGCACAATACTCGATTGAATATCATTAATCTTGGGCTGAGAATAATCCTTCAGCGCCTTGTTATCTGCCATTTCTCCAGTAACTTCCAAATCTTCTTCACTGTCCTCCACTAATTCTTCTTCGAACTTCTCTTCTTCCAGATTTCCTTTTCGAGCTTGAGATCGAGTAAGCATACACGCTCAAGATAGTACCTGAGAAACCCAAAAGTAAATGAGTGAGAAAAATGTCTAAGTCAGTGAATTTAATCCAAATTGATGACAAGATCATAAACTAAACAAACAATGAACCGAGTCCCCGGCAGCGGCGCCAAAAACTTGTTCGCACTTATTCACGCAAGAGAACGTGGTCAACAAGTAATATAGAGTAATTAGGATTCGTTCCCACAGAGACTCAAATTGTTCGTTATGTTCACTTATGCACCAGCTAATGATTTACACTCACTGCTAAGACAATCACAATTTTGGTTTGATTTAACTAATGATTGATTACCAACTAAGCCAATTACGAGAAAATAACTTACTTTAACCTTATAATAAATAAACATGGGATTTCAATTTCATTTACTACTTCATCTAGAATCTTATGCCCTTTAGCCTAGCATGTGACCGAGTTGATTACTGATTAGATGCACTAAACTGATACACACCAACTTTCGTTGTGCATATACCATCCTACTGATCATCCACAATTGATAGAAGTCAAGTAGTCACCAAATATGTGTAGTCCCTATATGTCTATAGCAATTGAACACATACCGGTTGAAAATCAAGCACCCATTAAACCACATAGTCGATGCAAGACGGTTAGAATCACATCACAAATTAATACATGTTCTTCACATGCAAAAACCTATGCTAGCATGAATTGTTCTAAACCCTAGATCCACTTTCGCATTCACTAGGATTAAACAAACAATTACAAGTGTTCGCGACTCACTTATAACGAATAAGCATAAACATACTAGGCAATCAATACATTCCATCACACACCAAGGCATAATTAACACTCAATAACTAGAATCCATAGCAAAATCCATTAAAACCCCATGATAACGAATTAGCCCATAATCGACCTCATCGCCATCATGGGTTCAATTGATAACATAATTCTAAAATAAACAATTAAATATAGAAGAAGAAACAAGGTTTAGAATTAAATCCCCAAAATAGACGAGTACAAAGGTTCCAAGAATAATCCTTGCTTGTCACTAGCTTGGAGAATTTCCTTGAAAATGTTCTTGAAATCTAGATGAAAAGTGTTGATAGTTGCTAAGAAAAAACTAAGAACCACGATAGATATGTTTTTCAAGTCTAGATATTACATAAATAGATGCCCTAAAAATAGGCCCAAAATACTCGACCCGGAACAAGACACAAAAACTGCCAAAAGATGACCCAACAGGCGCCATAGCGCATGCACACGCGCAAGAGCGCTCCGCACAGCGCCACAGCGCCTCGACACAGCCCCAAGGCCGCGCAACTGCGCCTCAGACACGCGCAAGAGCGCTCCAAATCCCCTGGAATTCAACCCCCGCGCGCGCAGTAGCGCCCTACTTCGCGCCGTGGCGCCTTCCTCCTGCACTACACTCGCGCAACGGCGCCCAATTCAAGCGCAACAGCGCCTTGAAGCTCCTGGAATGCGCGCCTGTTGGTTCCTTGCGCGCGCTATAGCGCCTAACCAAGTGCCAGGGCGCCTCCTTGGCCCTGGAATTGCTTCAAAACTTCTACAACTTGACACTTCTACAACTTGACTTGTTGCCATGCTCTTATTTTCTTGTGCAAGCTCCAGATTAAATTCACACCACCAAAATCACCATTTTAGCACCAAATGCCTTCAATGATAAAACCTACACAATTTACATAAAAACGTATCAAATGACAACGAAACTTGAGAACATGCAAACAATTAAAGTCCAAACGGAAGGTAATTTAGTGGATATAAAATCCACTTATCAATATACCGCAAAAATAGAAAATCAGAATCAAATTATGAAAACAATAAATCGTCTTTTTCATGCAATAAACGGCGTCAAACGCCTTACAGACGAGTCGGTGATAGCTATGGTATCAGTTTTGTTCAGACGCTCGTTTTCAGTCAGAAAACACATATCGTTTGCGAAAATCGGACACTGGACAGATTTCAATAGATTTGCACATCGTATACAGAAATCGTATCGTATACAATCCCCATATCAAGAACAAACATTAATCATATATATTTATATATATCAATATATATACAAATCATATGATCATCTCAATCATCTTAAATCATAACAGAACAATATATATGCATCATAACATATTATAAACAACATATATAAGAACATAAACATGATAGATTCCCAAAACATGCATACTCGCATCATATACAGTAAACACGTAACCAAATCAACCCCTTATACACGTAGATCTGATACCATTGTTGGGTTCCGAGGCATAAAATGCAGCGGATAAACGTAAATAAAACAAAATTTTCGAAACCCAAACCAGGATCCATGTATAATTCCGGGCAGATAATGGTGAAATCGAATCATACCTTTATAAGATCTTGTTTCACGAACTCAACGGAGATCCTTGCTTGTAATCACCACACACAATCCTTGCGTCATGATCCGTGTCTCAAGGGTAATCCACACGAACGTCCGACCGTCCAACGATCCGAGGAGCCAGGTACTAGTCCGCGAAGAACAGCCTCTCTCTCTCTAGCCTCTCGAAGATGGAGCTGCTAGGGTTTTGTCAAAAACGATTTAATGACTCTTGACCCTAAAGTAATACATCATTATGTATTTATATGAGAGAGATAATGGGCTAAAATCAAAAAACCGAATTGGGCTTCCTTAAACCCAATTCTATTTCTATTCTGATTTTATTATTGGACTTCCTTAAATCCAATTTTGTTCTTACTTTATTAAATTCGAATTTGCTTAGATAATTAATTAGGACCAGTCCAATTAATTAAATAGCTAATTCTCAATTTAATAATGATTTAATTTAAATTCTTAATTTAAACTAAAACTCCTTTTAAGACGTTCTAAGTGTGTGACCCTATAGGTTATTATTACGTTGGCAATAATTTTAATATCTAATAAAATTATAAACAATGAGCGGTATCTAGTAATACATCATTGCTACCCAAGTAATAACAATAATCGGTGATCCAATTTAAATTTTTTGTGATTAATGTTTCTGTGTAACAATAATCGGTCATCCTCTTCAACACTTGATCCATGAGTAGACTATTAAAACAAATCATTATTTGAGCACGACCATTCATTTTATAGTCTCACTCAATCAAGAGGCCAATAATATCTCTCCTAATTCTAGGAGGGTTAAATCCTTTATCTATCATTCATATTTCTCATACGACTCATGATATACCCGATGTCCACTTTTATCATCACCCGGTCAAAGGTAACTTTTAATGTAGTCAAAGTATATTAATCCTCGTATAGAAATATAATGATCTCAAGTCAAAGGATCATTACACCATTATCACTGTGAGTCTTTCTTATGACTTTATTAAACATGAAGAATCTCACTGTGGGTCTGTCCAGTACCATGTACCCCTACATGTACCTATGTTTTTTACTTTAGTATCTCCATACTTATAACCAATGAGATGTGGTTATCTGTCAAACAACATACTAGTCTATTTACGTATTATTATTGCCCTGTAATAATAATACTCGACTAGGGACCTTTAAGAATATGATATATTATATAATCTCAAGTTCAAGTCATGTACTTAAACTATACAATGTGTATCATGATTCTAAGGACATTTATTATGCTAACAAATATATCGCAGTAATTAAAGTCATAATAAATACGTTTAATGAATAATCAAATGACATAAGGGTTTTTTTAAAAAGAAACAATGTATTACCTCTAGGGCACCTACACTAACATTTGGTTGCAACCACATTCAACTCTTTTTTTTTAAGGAGGGGTGATATTTTGGTTGCAAACACATTCAACCATATTCAACTTTTTTTTAAGGTGGGGTGATATTTTGGTTGCAACCACATTCAACTGAATGCAACCACATTCAACCCTTTTAAGGTGGGGAGATTTTGGTGAATTTGGGTTGCAAGGCCCCGCCAGGGGCAACATTCAACTGAATGCAACCACATCCAACTCTTTTTTTTTAAGGTGGAGAGATTTTGGTGGATTTGGGTTGCAAGGCCCCGCCAGGGGCAATATTCAACTGAATGCAACCACATTCAACTTTTTTTTTAAAAAATGGTGGGGTGATTTTGGTGGATTTGGGTTGTAAGGCCCCGCAGGGGCATATTCAACTAAATGCAACTGAGAAACGAAAATTACATAGTTGCAAATTTAGTTGCATGTGGTTGCATTCAGTTGCTGATTTCAAGTTCCATTGTTCAGTTGTCATTTTCGACCTCTTTTTTGAACTCTTATATATATATATATATATATATATATATATGGAACCTGAAATCAGAAATTTAGTTGCATGTGGTTGCATTTAGTTGAATGTGGTTGCATTTAGTTGAATATGCCCCTGCGGGGCCATGCAACCGATAATCATCCCACCTTAAAAAAAAGAGTTGAATGTGGTTGAATGTGGTTGAATCTTGGCATGGCAGTCTGGGCAGGTTGCACAGGTTGGGCAGGGGGAAGGGGTTCCCTAATAGGTACTCCCTCCGTCCTTTTGATTTGTTATCATTTCAAAATAGGGTGTTTGACACGCATTTTAAGGTGGATTTTAAGGATAGTTCCATAACTTATTTTTGAAATTTTCTTTTTTTGTATAAAAATAGAACAATCCTATTTTTATACAAAAAAAGAAAATTTAAAAAATAAGTTATAGAACTATCCTTAAAATCCACCTTAAAATGCGTGCCAGAAAGTGACAAAAAAAGTGATAACAAATCAAAAGGACGGAGGGAGTAGTATTTTTGCAATTTTGAAACTTAGGTTAGTAAAATTGCAAATAGCTTTTCTTAACAAAAGTAAAATCGCAATAATTTACTTTTTTATATATATTTATGAAAAAAGCCCTAGATCTAATGATTAATATATTACATGATTAAATTTATTTCCTAAAATTTCAAGGTTCGAATTTTTATAAATACCTAAAATATCATATATTTCGATCAGTAATTTTTTTCTCTCTAATTAAAACACTTTGACTTTTAATTTAAAACATAATATTGCAATAATTAATACATACCCAAAAATATGACATCATATCTTCTAACCACTAACAAAATATAATAAAAATTCGTATACAACGAATAATATCTATAACGATCTAGATTCTTTCGCAATATTTAAATATTTGTTTAATTAATAAATGTGAAAATATGTGGAATATATGATGAGAATATTTTGATGAAGTTTAGATATATGTGAAGGCATGATTATGTGATTATATGATGATTGGTATATGTCGTATATGCTTGTAGAATTTTATTTATATTTTTGGAACATTAAAAGTATTTTTAAGTGCATTTTAATCTTTTAAAAATTCGTATAAAATCATTGGATTTGATTTTAATCATGAGGTCTTTTGCATTATCATCTTTATGATATTGTTGAGTTATAAAAATTAGTGTGGATATTTAATTGCGTGATTTGGTATTTTAAAATGATTTAAAAGGCATTATTTCTTTTAAAGAGCCTTTATTTCGAAAATTCGTATAAAATTCATTTTTGATCCAAATAGTATTTTAAAAATATGGGGATGCTTCTAATATCATGAACTTTATTTTAAAATTTTCTAAAAATATTTTCACCCCATTCTTATATTTTATTTCGATTTAAAAGTGAATTAAAATCAGTTTTCAAAAATAAGTAAATAGCAATTATGAAATGTCAGTTTTGCCCCTGATTGTAAATATCAAGAGGCAACAGCCTCTTCCTCCTCTTCATATCTCCCGACTGTTCTCTCTACTCTCTCTTTTACTCTCTCATCTCTCTCCTAGTATTATCTCTCTCATCCCCGTTGATTCCTTTTCCGGCCGGTTTATGTAATCCGAGACCGGATTTGTCTTTACTCGAAGTTTCGATTCCTTATTGATATATCTTGTTGAGCATGCCTATCTTATACCATGTTGACCACAAATCCTGTATAGCCTGATTCTTTTTAATTGCTCCTTGACCATATATGCCATATTATTTTCTAAAGTCAAACTAAATTGGCTGATGGATAAACCCTGTTTCAAATAACCCATGTTGACCTTGAAACTTGGAAATCCTGATCAATTGCCTTGATACCCTGAGTCTATATCATCTTGATCCAGACTTGTATCTTTGATCCTTTAATGTTAGAAACCCTAGTCAAACCCTTTGACTTTCTTCATTGCAAATCAAAATGAGTTGTTTTCTTAAAAACTACCTTGAAGTTACCTAGACTGGGCTGATTTGTTATCAGAGAGTCGAAAGTACTTCGAGGTAAGGATTTTGGAAAGGTTAAGAGTCGAAATGTTTTATGAAGATAAATTAAGTTTTATAAATTGGAATGAATTTAAAATGAAAGATTTTATAATTTATAATAGGAACTCCGTCTAAATGGTTTCCACGGATTCCTAACGATTGGAGAGACGGATCAACGGGTAATGCCGGTACCGTCAAATTTTTGAGGTGTATTCTTTATGTAGTTCTGGTCTGTCCAGTTCGACACTTTTATAGGCCAATGTGTTGCCTCTTGGGAACCCAAGCTATCCTAATGAAAGGAATTGATGTCCAGAGGGACTTTGTGTCCGGTATGGGGACTTTATGGGCTGATCACCCGTATTGTAAGGTGAAATAAAAACTCCAATCAGTTTTCTTAAATTTTTGAATTCTTCATTTAATTAGAAAAATGGAATTGGTTTACCATTGGTAATATCTTTTGTTCTACACAGCTTTGGAGTTTAAATATTGCTATTCCTATCAGACAACCATGCTATACTTTAATTTACTGTCACCTTTCGAAATATTATATCATGTTGTTCAGTTGAGATTTTAGTTACTTGCTGAGCGTTGGATCATTATTATTCTGTGTCTAACCTTTTGACAGTAAAAATAAGCATCATGGTCCGTACTATGCAAACTGCGAGGAAGCGCACCTTTCGTGAACCCGACTTGGTTCATTTCCACGTAGCTCCCGAGGTAGATGCAATAACAGCTCAGTGAGGAGATCTTAAGTTAGTTGTGAGAACTGGCAATAGTACTCTGAGACTTGGGTTGTAATAATAAAATTTTGAATTCAGGTTTGTAATAAATATAACTTAGTTAGATGATGGCTTGCTTGTTTCATACCATTACCTGAGATGGATCTTGGTTAGTATGTAGGAGCTAGTCGACATGTTATATTTATATTGTTACATTAGGTTGTATGCATCTAGATGTGTGTCAGTGACCCTCCGATCTGGGCCCCTAGTCGGGAGGGCGTCATAGGTTGGTGTCAGAGCCACGGGTTTTGGTCACTGAAACAAGCCAGGAAATTTAGGATCATTAATAAAAGAAGTAGATACAATTAGGTTTCAAGAGTGATAGATGTTAGGAAGTGATTAGAGGTTTAGATTTTCTTTTCGCGTTATATTTCAGGACTAACCTAGTTTAACTCGTTTTATATTCTGCGTGTATATATATATATATATGATTATCAGGATATGGATCTTCCCGACGATGCACCTCCCCTACCTTCCGATTCTGGTAGCTCTTCCGAGGAGTCTGATCCTTCAGAGATGATATCTGATGCGGATGATGAGACGGAGTCCGATGTGCTAGTATACGATTCTGAGGTTAAGAGTCTCACGGCGCGTGCCGACACTCCTACCCCTATCACCGAGCCTGTGCCTGAGTCCGAGCCTGTATCTGAGTCTGTCTCTAACCCCGTGCCCATTTCTATCCCAGTACCAGTCGTGACCCCTTTTGTGCTGAGCACGATGAGTCATCTACTGGACCCTACTCACTTCCCGAGGTTGCACCTTTGCACACCTACATTGAGATAGTCCGTACTTGTGAGAATTTGACGAGCAAGAAGTATGAGCTTTCGGCATTGATCAAGTAGATGAAGGACGAGGCGCAGTGTCAGGTTGACTTATCTACGATTAATTGGGATAGTCGTATTGAGTTAGCCCAAAGGATCACCCAGCAGCGCTTTCTTGAGGTTCCCCTGTCTAGGCCTGCTTATGATGAGCTTTGCCGACTTTCGGGCTTGATTGCATGGATGATGTGTGAGCACGGTGAGACCCGACGTTCTCGTGATTAGGGATGGTTGCTGTGGAGATGGTGGTGAGTGGGACATTTGGTGGAGCCCACTAGTTTCTGCCTGAGTACTACTAGTATAGGATAATTTTTCCAGTTTTTTTACAGCTAGTAGATGGATTGTTGTTTTTTTAGTCGTTTTCTTTTAGTTCTGTTGTAGAAGGCTTGAATACCCTTAACCTTATATTGGTTTATTATCGTCCGAGGGACGCGTGTTTATTCGTATATCGCTGTGTTCACCTCTTTACATATCGCTTTTCTATATTGTCTTTACATATTGTATTTCCATATATATCGATCAGTTCATATAAAACCTGTTGCATAAATTTTCAGCTGCACCCATATCATATTGATTATTGGAACCGATCGTCTATAGGTATCAGACGGAGGAACCCTTTTTCCTTTTTAATATATACCTACTTGTTGTTTACCAAACTGTTTACCTTCTTATCAGAAAGATGCCTCCCAGAAGATGACCTACTAACAATAATGATAATCAAGATCAACAAGACCAAGACAACCCTACTATGGCCCAGATGTTCCAATTACTTCAACAACAAACTGCTGCTTTTGTTCAACACCAACAGCACCAAGCTGCCCAACCAGCCGTTGCTTTTAAATCTTTTCAAGCTGTGCATCCCCCAGAATTCAAAGGTACCCTTAATCCTATTGAGGCCAAGTCATGGCTGATGGATATTGAGAAGTCCTTCACGTTAGTTAGGGTTGATGAAATTCAAAAAGTGGAGTTTGCTAGTTTCTATCTGAGAGCGGAAGCGAACTTTTGGTGAGAATCTGTTAAAGCCACAGAAGGAGATGCCATTACATGGCCTAGATTTATGGAGTTGTTTAATGAGAAATATTTGCCGGGATATTTACAAGACCAGTTGGAGATTCAGTTTATGGAACTGAAGCAGGAAGGAATGACTGTTGCGGAGTATGAAGCTAAGTTTACCGAATTGTCTAGGTTTGCACCCCAGTATGTAGGGAATGAAGCTAGTAAGGCTAAGAAGTTTCAGCATGGACTAAAGCCTTGGTTGAGAAGTCGAGTTGATGTGTTTGAGTTGAGAACTTATGTCGCTGTTGTTCAGAAGGCAATGATTATAGAAGGAGAAAGTGATTTGAATCAGAAAGAGAAGGCTGGTAAGAAGAGGAAGTTTGATAGAGTGGAGAAAAGCCAAGAGGCGAAAGGTCAAAAGAGTTTTTCGAGCAAGGGAAGGTTTGGAGATCGACCAGGAGGTCAGAATAATTTTCAGAAGTTTGGGAGTGGTAACGGAGGACAGGACCGTAGACCCAGGGAGTAAACCCGCAGACTGTGACAAGACCCGTACTACTAGATTGTAAAATTTGTGGAATGAAGCACCCGGGTATTTGCAATAAGCCTAACATAGTTTGCTACAAGTGTGGGAAGAAGGGGCACTATGCTCAAGAGTGTCCTGAAGCAAAGTAGGTGGGTATGATTTGCTATAAGTGTGGCAAGGTCGGCCATATAGCGAGAAATTGCTAGGAGCCTGTTCAGAATTCTAATATGTTAACGATTGCCGCGCCACCGGTTCAGCCGCAAGCACCGTATCAAGCACCTCAAACCAGAGCTCGTACCTTCAACATGTCTATTAAAGATGCTGTCAATGATGTCGACGTGGTTGCAGGTACGCTTCATGTCAACTCTTTTGAAGCTAAAGTTTTAATTGATTCTGGAGCAACTAGATCATTTATATCTGAGAGATTTCTTGATAAATTGTGATGTGAGATTCGTCCATTAGAAAGGCCGTTAGTAATAGAAGTGGCTAATTAGGATAAGGTAGTTGTGGACCGGGAGTGTCCTAACTGTAATATTGAGATAGGAGAATTTCTTTTCTATGCGGATTTGTTACCCTTTAGATTAGGAGAGCTTGATGTTATTCTTGGAATGGATTGGTTGGATGAGTGTGATGCTCAGATTGACTGTAGAAAGAAGCAAGTGAAGTTGGTTACTGAAAATGGTAGTGAAGTAGTGTTTCAAGGACAGAAGCAAGATAAGAAGTTTTTGACGTTTATGCAAGCTAAGAGATTATTGAAGCGAGGGTGTGAAGCTTATTTAGCGCATTTAGTTGATACGGAGAAACAAGTGCCAACCATGGAAGACATCCCAGTAGTGAATGAGTTCCCCGACATATTCTCGACAAATTGCCCGGATTACCTCCAGATAGAGAAGTTGAGATTCCGATTGAGTTAGCACCCGGAACGGAACCCGTATCTAAAGCACCTTATCGAATGGCACCGGCTGAGATGAAGGAGTTAGCTGTTCAATTGCAATATCTGTTATAAGGCCGAGTATGTCTCCGTGGGGAGCACCAGTGTTGTTTGTCAAGAAGAAGGATGGAAGCATGAGGCTTTGTATTGATTATCGAGAGCTTAACAAATTGACTATCAAGAACAAGTATCCACTGCCAAGGATTGATGATTTGTTTGACCAGCTGAAGGATGCTGCATATTTCTTTAAGATCGATTTAAGGTCAGGTTATCACCAGTTAAAAATCAAGCTAGAAGATATTTCGAAGACTGCTTTTCGCACACGGTATGGGCATTATGAATTTTTAGTGATGGCCTTCGGATTGACGAATGCGCCAACTGTGTTTATGGATTTGATGAATAGGGTATTTAAGAGATATTTGGATAAATTCATTATTGTATTTATTGATGACATCCTTATATACTTGAGAAACCCTGAAGAGCATGCCGAGCATTTGAGAATAGCGTTGGAGACCTTAAGGAAGGAAAGATTGTATGCGAAGTTTTCCAAGTGTGAGTTTTGGTTGCAAGAAGTGCAATTTCTAGGACATGTGATTAGTAAGGAAGGGGTTAGAGTGGACCCTGCTAAAATTGAAGTCGTTGTAGATTGGAGTAGACCAAGAACTCCTACTGAAGTGAGAAGTTTCTTAGGATTGGCTTGTTATTACCGAAGATTTGTGCAAGATTTTTCAAAGATTGCTATGCCATTGACGAAGTTGACCAGAAAGAACGAAAAGTTTATTTGGAGTCATAAGTGTAAAGAAAGTTTTCAAGAATTGAAGAAGAGGTTAGTTACCGCACCAGTGTTGGTACTACCTGATGATAAAGGAAATTTTGTTATCTATAGTGATGCCTCTCATAAAGGATTAGGTTGTGTTTTGATGCAACATGGAAATGTCATTGCGGATGCTTCGAGATAACTTAAGCCACACGAGCAAAAATACCCGACACACGATTTAGAGTTGGCTGCGATTGTATTCGCGTTGAAGATTTGGTGACATTATTTGTACGGAGAGAAGTGTGAAATTTTCACCGTCCATAAGAGCTTGAAGTATATCTTCACTCAGAAAGAGTTGAATATGAGATAGAGAAGGTGGTTGAAATTGATTAAGGATTATGATTGCACGATAAGTTATCATCCTGGAAAAGCGAATGTTGTTGCTGATGCGTTGAGTAGAAAGGAGAGATTGAATGCATTGACGATGCCGAAGGAGTTATATCAAGAATTTGAAAAGTTAAGTTTAGAAGTTTTTGATTCAAAGAATGCATATGAGTTTCTTAGTACAATGACTTTTCAACCAGAGTTGTTGGAAAAGATTCGAAGATGCCAGGAAGAAGTGATGAATTGCGAAGTGAATACGTTGACTGGAGAAGAGATTTGTACTCAGAAGGATGATCAAGGTATTTTGAGATTTGGGAGGAGGATATGGATCCCTAATGTTTTGGAGTTGAAAAATGAGATTTTAGGCGAAGCCCATAGCTCAAGATATTCTATTCATCCCGGAAGTACGAAGATGTACCTGGATTTAAAAGAAAATTTTTGGTGGCCAGACATGAAGCCTGAAATAGCAGAATGGATAAGTAAGTATTATACCTATCAGAGGATTAAGGCGGAACATCAGAAACCAAGTGGATTACTATAACCATTGGATATCCCCGAGTGGAAGTGGGAGCACCTTGCCATGGACTTTGTAGTGGGGTTGCCAAGATCTAAAGCGAATCACGATGCGATTTGGGTAATTATTGATCCATTAACGAAGTCTGTTCATTTTCTCCCGATTAACGAAAGGTTCTCGTTGGATAAGTTGGTACATTTATATCTGAAGGAAATAGTGTCACGTCATGGAGTTCCTGTTTCGATAGTATCTGATCGAGACCCAAGGTTTAACTCGAGCTTTTGGCGGCAATTTCAAGAATGTTTAGGAACCCAACTCAAAATGAGTACAACTTACCATCCACAAACGGACGGACAAAGTGAAAGAACTATTCAGACAATAGAGGATATGCTTAGGGCTTGTACACTAGATTTTGAAGGAAGTTGGGATGACCATCTGCCGTTGGTTGAATTTTCTTATAACAACAGTTACATGCAAGTTTTGGAATGCCACCTTATGAAGCCTTGTATGGAAGAAAGTGTAGATCTCCTGTATATTAGGAAGAGGTTGGTGAAAGGAAGATATTAGGACCAGAGCTATTCCAACAAACAAAAGAAAAGGTTGAAGTTATTCAGAAAAGATTGGTTACTGCTCAGGATCGTCAGAGAAAATATGCTGACTTGAAAAGAAAGGATGTGAGTTTTGAGATAGGTGAGCAGGTGTTGTTAAAAGTGTCACCGTGGAAAGGAGTTACAAGATTTGGTAAGAAAGGGAAGTTGAGTCCAAGATATGTAGGACCTTTTGAGATTCTGAAGAAAGTTGGAAAGGTTGCTTACGAATTAGCGTTGCCACCGCATATGCACCATATTCACAATGTGTTCCATGTATCGATGCTTAAAAAGTATAATCCAGATGCGAGTCATATAATCGAGTATGAGCCTATTGAGATTCAGCCGGATTTCTCTTATGAAGAGCAACCGATAGAGATTCAAGATAGAAGTGATAGAAAGCTTAGAAATAAGATTGTTAAATTAGTTAAGGTTTTGTGGAGGAATCCTAGAGTCGAAGAGTCAACTTGGGAACTTGAAAGCGAGATGCTTGCCAAGTATCCTCATTTGTTTACTTAGGTGAGATTCTGGGGACAGAATCCTTTTAAGGGGGGAAGACTATAACGATCTAGAATTTTTCGCAATATTTAAATGTTTGTTTAATTAACAAATGTGAAAATATGTGGAATATATGATGAGAATATCTTGATGAAGTTTAGATATATGTGAAGGCATGATTATGTGATTATATGATGATTGATGTATGTCGTATATGCTTGTAGAATTTTATTTATATTTTTGGAACATTAAAAGTATTTTTAAGTGCATCTTAATCTTTTAAAAATTCGTATAAAATCATTGGAGTTGATTTTAATCATGAGGTCTTTTGCATTATCATCTTTATGATATTGTTGAGTTATAAAAATTAGTGTTGATTGATTAGTGCATATTTTTGCATATTATTATTACCTATTTATTGCTTAAACTCATAATTTAATATATTATTTTGTTGCATTTCAGGAAATCCGTAAATAAATAAAGAAATGGCAAAATAAAGAAATAAAGAGCAAGGAAGGGAAAAAGAGGAAGAAAAAGGACCAAAAATGAAAGAAGGAAAAGAATTAGGAGCTTGGAGCAAAAGGAATATCTCAAGACAAGTGGAAGGTGGAGATCATCCCAACACACTAAATAAGTGTATGGCCAAGATCCACTCTACAAAGCTTAAAGGGGAAGGAAACAATTAGATGGCTAGGATTTCTCCACCACATTATGAAGGTGTAGGGCCAAGATTAACCCAACACACCCCTAAACCCTAATTCTCATCCTATAAATACCCCCTCATCCCCCTTGTATCTAACAACTTAGATTAGAACCTAGATTCTAGTGTAGTTTTAGGGTAGATTTCATTTCTTGTTTTGTAGTTCTAAATTTTGTAAACACTCCTCTTTAATTAATGCAAATTTTCATTTTCTTTAATTTCTTGTCTTGCTCTCTCTCTTTTATGTTACCTCGCTTTCGTTACTTTCGTAAATCCGTTTAGTGGACGAAGTAGCGAAATGCTAACCACTTGGGGTTGAAAGTAACGGTTTTAATTTCTTGTTCTTAGATAATAATTGTAGTTGTGCCCCTTTAAATTTCCATTTTATTGTGGGCATTTTAATTTAAATCATCATTTTAGTGTAATCTTAATTTCATTTCTTAGTTAAATTTCTTTGTTCTCGTACTTAATTTCCAAAAAAACCACAAATATATTAGTAGTTTTCTTAATTTTCAGCTTTTAATTACCTGTCTTATTTCTGTTAATTCGAAGCCTTTCAATTGCTCTGTTTATGTTGTCTAAATTTCTGTAAACCAAAAAAACCTCCCCCGTTTTCCTCTTTTTTTCCATCGATCCCCTTCTCTTTTTCCTCCCCTTCTTCGACCTCTTCTCCTTTCTTCTCTTCAAACAATCAACTCACCCTCTTCCCTCTCCAGTTCTTACACACAAACATCCTCTCTGTTTTTCTCTGTTACAAAGCGTAACCCAGAACCAAAACCCCTCTCCCCTGTTTCTTTATTTTCAAAACAAACCCAGCAAACACTTCTTCGTTTTAATTTGTTTTACTATCTCTTCTTTTTCTATGAATCGATACTGAGTTTCTGTGTTTGTTTAGTTTTCCGAGTTCGATTTGTTAATGCTGCGAGTTCTGTGAATTTTGTTGCTGTCATTTTGCTATTAAAGTTTGATTAGTTGCTGAGTTTGTTTAGTTGCGTGTTGATCGAGTCGTGAATTTTCTGCGAGTTTTGTTGAGTTCTTGTGGTTAAATTGCTGTTATAGTTCTGATTGCTATTTTGTTCACTGAATTGTTGCTGAGTTTCGTGTTCGTCAAGTGATGTAGTTCTTTGCGTTCTGATTTGTTAATTGCTATAAATGCTGAGATTGCTACTGGGTTACATTGATGTCTTTGTTTGCTGTTGATGAGTTTTTAATTTATGGAAAATCGCTGAGTTTCTGTTCTGTTCGGTAGTTGGTTTTTGGCAGCTGAGTTTTTCTGAGTTTTGAGTTCGTCGAGTCCAGCTGATTTATCTGTTTTCTTCTTGTTGTTTTCTTGTTTCGTTGCTGTGTTTTAATTTGTGGAAACCGAGTTTTTAGTGTCCTATTTCTGTTCACTGAGTTGGTTACTGAATTGTGAGTTTTGTGTGTGTTTCTAGTTCGTTTAGTAAATTAAATTTTTGTCTGATTCTTTGTCGAATTCTGCTGCGAGTTTTGATGGCTTTAGGTTGCTGATTGTTTAATTCGTAATTTTTGCTGGTTGGTTTTTGTGGATAGTTAATTTACAAATCATGTCGAATTTTTTTTAATTCTTTAAATAAAATCTATTTTAATATTGAAAATTTAAAGTAATCAATTCTCTTTAGATTTTATTAATTAGATTAAATTTTCTTTTAGGAATTAAATGGTATAAAATCGAATTTTCCAAAACCCAATTGTTCTAATCCGATTAAATTAAGTTTTAAGGTTTGCGAAAATATTAGTCTCTGTGGATCGATATCTCAAATATTAAAACGATGAAATTGTGCACTTGCAATTTAAAATCTATATTTTTAGCACATCAAGTTTTTGGCCGCTGCCGGGGACTAATTACTTTTCGCGCCTTAATTTTTAGTTTTTCGGATTAGTTTTACTTGCCTTATTATTTTATCTCAATTTTTTTAGGAAAGTTTGGAATTTCGGGAATCCTCTTTCAGATCTTGGAATAAATTGGAATTTTTGGAAGCGTGCTTTGGTAACCCGTATTTCTCTCTTTTCGTCTTTTTACTTTAAGAAAATCACAAAAAAAAAATTAAAATAAAAAATCCAAAAAAATTAGTTGTAAATACATAATTGTTGCATCATGCATTCATCACGTAGGTGCACATCATTCTAGATTTTATTTTTTGTTTTTAATTTTTCGTACCTATTAATTGTGGTGATCGCTGGAGGACCCAAAGGTGCATTAAATTTCTTTCTTTCTTTAGATTAGAACACGTAGTGTAAGCATCCATATTTGTTTATAATTTTTGTATATATCATTGTTTGTTGCATCATATTTGTAAATAAACTTTAAGGGCAAAACCACTAGAAGATAAGGGAAGGGATTTCATCACTCTTTCCTTAGCCCAAAAACAATAAATCCTTCATTTTGCATTCCCTAGCATTTAATAAAATTAATTAGACGTTTGCCCCTAGGAATTCGCGCTCAATTAGGAAGGTACCTAAGAAACGAAGTAATCATTAATTATTCCGACTCTTTGGTGTCTAGGCAAGCGAGAGCTTACCTGGCCAATTAAGATTTGGTATCTAGACTGGTGTTTAGCCTCTTGGCAATGCGTGCACCTATCTGGCCAAATTGGTCCGAATAAATTCTGATTTACCGAGTTTTTGGTGGTCCTTACGGTTAGGAGCAAGGTCTAATTATTTTATTAGGGAACCTAGGTTTAGAATTTTTCTTTTAATTTTACACCCTTTCTTTTTGTTTGTTTAAATTTTTCGCACTTACTTGCTACGTGTTTCCTTTTGTGGTTTATGCGAACTACGTGGATTAGGGATAATTCTTCTAGACTAGTGAGATCATTTGAGATTTCTTCATCGTCTAATTCCGAGTCTTTAGATTATTCCGAACCCGTAGTAAACATGGCCATGTCTCTTAGGGACCGTTGCTATCCAACTCGTTCTGCCCAACCATCATGTATCACTCTTCCTCCCGTTAATGGTAACAATTTCGAAATTAAAGCTCACCACATTAGTATGTTAGTGAAATTTAACGGGAGTGATGGTGAGGATCCCTATTTATTTCTCCATGAATTCGAGGAGGTTTGCGCCTTCCAAAAACTCCAACATCTTTCTGAGGACGCCATTAGGTTAAGACTTATCAACTTCGCTTTAAAAGAAAATGCTAAAAAATGGTTGTATAGTCTACCCGTCAATTCTATTTCCACGTGGGAGGGATTTGTGGTTATTTTTCTAAAAAAATATTTTCCAAACCATAAGACTACGAGAATTACAAACGAAATAAATTAATTTCAACAAAAGGAAAACGAGTCTTTTTGGAAATATTTTGATCGTTTTAAAAATCTTTTGTCACAATGTCCCCACCACGGAATAGAAAAATGGAGACTTTGTAAGATCGTGTATGAGGCCTTAGATGGTCCAACAACCGCGTTGTTGGAGTCTATGTGCCAAGGAAAATTCATGGAGAAAGATGAGGATGAGGGTTGGCAATTTTTCGAAGAATTAGCCGAGAAGACAATGTTATGGGAGTCCACTAGGGAACCGAATAAGTTTAACGAATCGTCTAGTTCATCTAAGGGTTTGCATTCGATTGGGAGCTCGATTGCAACCGATGCCAAATTAACTACTCTTACTAGGCGACTCGAAGCTTTAGAAACCCATAGTGGTCCCCCACCTATGTCCATGTACCCAAATTATAATCCTTTGAACTTTGAGTCTCAACCTTGTCCCGACTATGATCAAGTTAATGCGGTGTCTCAACCACCCACGAGGAATGACCCGTTTTCTCCTACTTATAATCCCGGGTGGAGGAATCACCCAAATTTCTCGTGGAACCAAGGGCAAAATTACCAAAATCCACCCTCTTTTCTACCTCCTTTTCAAAATGCTCCTTCTTTCCAAAGGCATAATCAAAATTCTTTCTCGACTCCAAATCAAGGTCCCTTTCTAAACCCTACTCAAAATCTCGGTCCTTATCCAACTCAACCTTCTTATCCAAATCAAGCACCCGCCCACCCTCCCGGCTTTCATGAGTCAGATAAGCGACTTAATTCTTTGGAAAAGACTCTTGATGCGCTTTTAAAATCAACGACTCATTTGGCTCAATCTCAACAAACCTTCATGCAAACCATGACTCAAGATAGGCAACTTTTAAATGCTAGTACTCAAGCCGTATCTAAGTAGAGGTTCAAGTGAGTCAATTAGCCAACGCCATGTGTGAGCGAGAGAAGAATAAGTTCTCGGGTCAACCCGAGGTCAATCCTAAATTCCCACTCAATCAAAGACCTCATGAAAATGTTAACGCTGTTATTTCTTTAAGGTCGGGCAAACAAGTTGATACTTATGTTGGAATCGAGTCTCCCGAAGATGAGGAAGACGAGTCAAATGTTGCACCGAACCCTAAACTCGATCTGTCAAATAAAATTCCAAATCCCGAGCCTTTCGTATCATCTAATCCCGCACCTTTAACTCTTGAACCTTCATTTTCCAAATCAATTCCCGAGTCATCAGAATCTTCTCATAAATCACCGTCACCAAATGAATCTTCGTCTTTTAACAAATCTCCTCCAAAATCCATTACCGAAGTACCTATCGAACGAGTCTTTAAGCCAAAAGCTCCTTATCCTCAAAGACTCATTATAAATAAACAATCGGCTCAAATGGACAAAATTTTGGAAGTTTTCAAACAAGTCAAGATAAACATTCCTCTTTTAGATGCCATTCAACAAGTCCCTTTTTATGCCAAGTGTCTAAAAAATTTATGTTCTCACAAACGTTCCACTCACGTTCCCAAGAAAGCCTTTTTGACATCTCATGTTAGCTCAATTCTTTCGAATCAGATTCCCGTGAAATATAAGGACCCCGGTTGTCCTACAATATCATGTGTCATAGGCAATACTTTTGTCGACAAGGCGTTACTTGACTTAGGTGCTAATGTGAATCTTCTTCCATTTTCGGTCTATCAAGCCCTAGAATTAGGCGAGCTCAAACAGATGAACATGACAATTCAATTAGCCGATCGTTCTGTTAAAATGCCTAAAGGAATAATTGAAGATGTCCTAATTAAGGTCGGGGAATTCATCTTTCCGGTTAATTTTGTTGTCCTCGAGACTCAACCCGTCACGAATCCTAAGAACCAAATCCCGATCATTCTAGGAAGACCTTTTCTTGCTACATCCAATGCCTTGATTAATTGTAGGGATGGTTCGATGAAACTCACTTTCGGTAATATGACCATTAACCTTAATATCTTTAATGTCGGGAAAGAACCCAACGAGCTTTATGTCAATAGGGGTCAATCTTGTTGATGACATTGTTAATTGGTCAAACCTTGCGAATAGTGAAATTGAGTCTCTTCTTGTTGAGGATTTCAAAATAAATCATGAAACCAATCGCGAGCTTCAAGAATCATATAGGGATATGACCTCGGAAGAAATGATGAGGGAATTAGACGATATTTGTTCTAAGTGGGAAACCAAACCCGTGGAGGTCTCTTGTAAACCAATTCTTATTGCTAAAACTCCCATTGGTGAACCACCTACATCTGATAATTCATTAGAAAATTTGAATGACATTTGTTCCAAGTGCGAGACCCCACCCGAGGTTGTTAGTGTGGAGCCCGTTGTTCACACTCCCGTGGGTACACCGCCCGTATTTGACTTAACTCTTTATCATCCCGAATTTGATCAACAACCTTTAGGGAAAAATGAATCCTTATCTTATGTCATTCCTAGTGATTCCATCCCCAACCAAACTTTCATTATCTCTCATTTGCTTAAACAAAATAAAGAAGCCTTAAGTTGGTTTAGGGAGAACATTAGTGATAGTTGTTCTTTAGGGTTGAATGATTCTACGTTGATTAAAAAAATCTGTGCTAATCAAAATTTTCACAAATTTCTTGATATTTTCTCAAAGTTGCACCCTAATTTTCCTACCGGCATCGGCTAATTCGGTTTTATTCTTTTGCCTCCCCTCGTGTAAGATAGGTATGGGGGAGGATTTGTGTGCGTGTGTGAGTTGTTTTATTTCATAGTTTTTAGAAATTTTCAGTCTCCGTCATCCCTTATCAGGTATTTCCTTAACTTTCTCCTTTCTCATTTCTCATTTCTCTTGCATTTGCATACATTGAGGACAATGTATGATTTAGGTATGGGGGGTTTTTAGTGTAAATATAAAAATTGTAAAATTCAAAAAAAAAATGAAAATTAAAAAAATGAAAAATCATAAAAAGAGTTCTAATTTTATTATAGTCTTGTTAATTGATTGCTAGTTGCTTGATGCACCCTTGCATGCTATGATAATCTTATGATCCATTAGCTTTTGTTTGAGAAGTGATTTGCTAAAGTTCTTGTTCACACACTTACACTAGCAAGGTGAAGCTAGTAAACTTATTTGAATTGTGCATGAAATTAGAAGGTCATGATTAGGTGTAAGATGATTTGGTCTTCATGCTTTGAGTACAAGTAGGTGCATTGAGGATACTGATAAGTGGATTTTATATCCACTTGGAGCGTTCCATATCGGCTTAAATTGATTGTCCTGGACTCAAGGTTGTTGTAGTTTTGATGTGTTTTGTGTAGTTGTGCAGGGTTGCAAGAATGTCGATTAAGGTGGATGCTTCTGTTGTTTTTGGAGGTTAAATTAATTAAAATTCGGATTTTCCGGGACGGTTGCGAAGTCTACACTGTTTTGGCCATATCTGGAGTTCTATAAGTCCGTTTTCAGCGATCTTACTGCCCACGCGAAGCTTGAGAGATTTTCAACAACATGGAATAGGTGTTGCACGAGCAGGCTGCACGTGGTGAGCGCAGGCAGCACGACAAGCAGACTGTTGGGAGCAGGGAAATTACTGTTTTGCCCTTTTCAAGTTCTAATTGTATTTTGGGCAGTTTTTAGTACCTTAATTGAATTCTAATTGTAATAGAAGGTAATTTCTTACTGGGCAAGAAATCTAGAGCCTATTTAAACACATCTTAGCATTTTAATTTGGATCATAGTTTTTTTTATTATTGTATCATAGCATAGATCTGCAAGGGACAAAAGGAAAGAAGGATTCAACGCTCGTGACAAGCAACAGATCTAGATCTACTTCATCTTTTGTGTTATTCTGGATTCTAGATTTGTTTTCTCAACTCTTTGTTTTATTAATATAAGTACTTCTTTTATTCATATCTTGTTTATTATCATGTTTTTATCAAATCCCATGACGATGAATGGTTCAATTATGAGCTAATCGTTGTCATGGGATTCTAACGGATTTATTTATGGAGCTTTAGTATCTTCATGCTTTAAAGATCTGTGTGTGGTGTATAATTGATATCCTCGTATGGTTATGCTTAATTGTTAGATGCGTAGCTAACATCTAATCTGTTAATCTCTTCTGAAGTGAAAATGGATCTTGAGATTTAGAACTTGCCATGCTAGCATAGGTTCATGATTGTTTATCAACATGATTCATAGTATGAGATGAGAATACTTATATTGCCCTGTGTGATCTTAATGGATAACTTGCTCTTCAACCATTATATTTTCAAATTCTATAGACATATAGGGTCTAAGCATAATTGGTGTCTATTCATCTTCTATCTTTTTTGTGGATGTATGTTTAGTTTGGTATACGTATGCTGAGAGGTAGCGTGTACTTGTTTCGTGTTATCCGATCAGATATCATAACCATTGCATATAGTGATTAAAGGCGTCAGATCTAAGTGAAGTATTTAATGAAGTTAGGATCCCATGTTTATTCTCACATAAGTAATTCGATTTAAATTCTCGTTATTTAGTTAATTCTTAGTTTGTTAATTTACTTCCTTAGTTAATTTTAGTTAATCAAAACCCAATCTTGTTATTTGTCTTAGCAGTGAATTAAAACCATACATTGTTGCATAGGTACTAACTGAATTAAAAACCAGATCTCTGTGGGAACGAACTTGACTTATTCATATATTACTTGTGACCACGTACGCTTGCGTGATTTTGTGTTAACAAGTTTTTGGCGCCGCTGCCGGGGATCTTCGGTGTTTTATTTTTAGTTTATGTGCTTGTCAATAGTGGTCGTTAGCGTTCACTGACTCGGATTTCTTACTTAGTTTGTTTGTTTCGTGGTGTTTCAAGTACTTAAGTTTGTATGCGAACACGCTTACAAGCTCGTTTGGAAGAACTGGCGAAAGACGATCTTGTAGAGAATATAGAGAATAAGAAAGAGGAATCTGAAACTCCAGTAGAGATGGCAGATGCAGCAACAACTAAGGCTTTGAAGGAATATTCTCAGCCAAAGATCAATGACATCCAGTCTAGTATTATCAGGCCGGCCATTACAGCTAATAACTTCGAAATCAAGCCGGGCACTATTCAGATGGTACAGAATTCGGTTCAGTTTGGGGGTGCTTCTACGGAGGATCCTAACATGCATATTTGGGACTTTATCAAGATCTGTGATACTTTTAAGTTCAATGGTGTGTCGGATGATGCTATCAAATTGAGACTTTTCCCATTCTCTCTGAGGGATAAGGCTAAGGGCTGGTTACACTCTCTACCACCTAGTTCCATTACTACATGGGAGGATCTTGCTCAGAAGTTTCTTACTAAATTCTTCCCTATGGCGAAAACTGCAGCAATAAGTAACCAACTAACTCAATTTCAGCAGCAATCTAGAGAATCTTTGTGTGAGGCTTGGGAACGATACAAGGAGATGCTTCGTAGGTGTCCACATCATGGCATGCCTGACTGGATGGTTATCAATAGTTTCTATAATGGGTTGGGAGCATAATCTAGACCTATGCTAGATGCAACATCAGGTGGAGCTCTATGGGCTAAGAGCTACGATGAAGTTTATGATCTTATTGAGACGATGGCTGCTAATGAATATCAGAATCCAACCCAGAGGCTTTCTCAAGGGAAGGTAGCACGTATTTTTGAAGTGGATACAGCTTCAGCTATTGCAGCTCAGTTGAAGGCTTTGATTATGAAGGTGGATTCTCTTGCAAATTATGGAGTTCAGCAGGTGGCTAGTGTTTGTGAGCTATGTGTGGGCGCACATGAGACGAATCAGTGTACTATCTCTTCTAAATCAACACAGTTCATGAGTAACTTTCAGAGACCTGCTGCACCAGTTCCAGCCACCTATCATCCAAACAACAGGAATCATCCTAACTTCAGCTGGAGCAACAACCAAGGTGCTCAACAACCTCAGCAGCCCTATCAGCAGTTTCAGGGTCAGCAAGCAAGGCCATTTAATCAAGGTTATCAGCAGTAGTATGCTCCAAGGCAACAATTCCAACCTCCGGGTTTTCAGCAGCAACAATCTCATGTGAATACTGGTCAATCTTCGAATGAAAAATCTGAAATGGATGAATTGAGGTTGATGATTAAAAGCAATGCGGTATCTTTAAAGACTTTGGAGAACCAGATGGGGCAGCTTGCAAGTGCTTTACTAAATATGCAACAAGGAACTCTTCCTAAAGATACGGAGGCTAATCCAGGTAGAAGGGAGCAGGTGAAGGCCATTACTTTGAGATCGGGAAGAGTCACAAGGGATAAAAAATCAGCAGCTGAGGAAGACGAAGAAATCAAGAAGCAGTAGGTAGAGGTGTCTGCAGATAAAGAAAAGGCAAAGTCTGACGTAGTAGCTGATGAGCTAGATGGTGAAGCGAAAAAAGGCAAAACCTTTGTTGAAAAATCTACTCCAAAGTAGTCTACAGAGAACAATCAGATCTATCCACCCCCTCCATTCCTAAAAAGACTTCAAAAGAAAAATTTTGCTGAACATTCTCCTCCGAAGAAGTGGGTGAACCAGATCTATCCTCCTCCTCCTCCATATCCTCAACGTTTGTAGAAACAAGGTCATGAAAAACAGTTTCAAAAGTTTATGGATGTTTTCAAGAAACTATCCATTAACATTCCTTTTGTTGAAGCACTGGAGCAGATGCCGAGATATGCAAAGTTCATGAAGGATATTTTGTCATAGAAAGAGAAGGTTGGAAGAATTTGAAACAGTGGCATTGACAGAGGAGTGCAGTGCGGTGTTGCAACAGAAATTGCCTCTTAAACTTAAGGATCCAGGAAGCTTTACAATTCCATGCACCATTGGGAAGTTGTCTTTTGACAAATGCTTATGTAATTTGGGAGCTAGTATTAATCTCATGCCCTTGTCTGTTTTCAAGCAACTTGGTCTACCGGAGCCAAAGCCAACTAACATCTCCTTGCAGTTGGCTGATCGATCTATCACGTATCCGAGGGGTATAGTAGAGGATGTCTTGGTGAAAGTTGATAAGCTCATATTTCCTGCCGATTTTATGATTCTAGATTTCGAAGAAGACAAGAAGATTCCCATAATCTTGGGAAGGCCTTTTCTAGCTATGGGTCGTACTTTGATCGATGTGCAAAAAGGAGAGCTTACAATGAGGGTGCAAGATCAGAATGTCACCTTTAATGTGTTCAAGGCCATGAAATTTCCGACAGAGGATGAAGAGTGTTGCAGTGTGGAAATGGTTGATACGGGTCAGAGAAAGAAGTGTGATCAATTATTGAGTGAAAAATCGGACACACACATGCTTAAGCAACCCATCAGTGATTCCATTGACAGTTTCTCAGTTCGAGATTTCTCGAGTGTAAAGCTTGGGAAACTTCCACCACATTAGAAGTATGTCCTTTTGAATAATGAGCTAGTGATTTTTGAAGAAGGGCATGATAACGTGTTGCGAAGGTGGAAAACCGATGATAAGGAAGAAGAAAGTTTTGTTCAGCCGTTTGAGTCGGAGAAGCACCTTAGAGGTGTGAAGAAGAAAAAGAAGAAGATTAGGCCGTTGGGTAGTAAAATCAGGTTGAAGTCTGATGGAAGAGATTTGTGGAAAGCAAGCAAACAAGATGTCAACGTTCGTATGAATGGTCTATTTGTTCAGGACGGGTCAGTTATCCTTTTGAAACCGCCATGAGTTGAGGAAGTAACGTCAAGCTATTGACGTTAAAGGAGCGCTTCGTGGGAGGCAACCCACGCATTAGTGTAGGAAAAAAAATTGTTGTATTAAAAAAAAAATGATTTTCGAGCAGGCTGCAGCTCTGTCACGCAGGTTGCGCCTGCGTTACTGCTTTTCGAGTAGTTTGCCCCTGTAACGCAGGCTGCGCCTGCGTTATAGCCCCCAGTTTTTTTTCCCAGCCGATTTTTAGTGTTTTAACCTACAATTTTTCCCCCAAATTCTATCCTAACTCAAATTTCTTCAATACCTAATTCCTATATCTATCCTACATCAAATCCAACCCTCCTAAATCTCTCCTACACTCTAAATTTTTTTTACAAACCTATCCATCATCTTATATTTATACACACCTATAAATAAAAATCCAATTCCTCTTCTACTTCTTTAAATCTCTAAAAAATTCAATTCTAAAGAGGAATTAATTGCAAGATCACCTCTCCAATTCGTAGTTGGTTTATCTCTTCTAAAATTATATTTTATTACGAATTTGTGTTCTTGTAAATTGGGGATTTTGTATTATTCTTGGTATTTGGGCTATTTTTGGTGTGATATTGCTTGGTAATTATTGGTCGAGCTTCTTGTGAGTTGGGTATTGATTCTTATGGCTTCTAAGCGTGGGAGAGGTAGTGCTAGTGTTGCAAAAAAAAATTCCGACGGCGGAGGTTGAATTTAATCGGGTGTTGTTGAGGCCAATTGCTACAAAAAGGGGATTTTTGCCGAACAAGCATGTTGAATTGCGACGGGGGAGGATATGTAATGCGCCGTGTAGGTATGTTTTCTGCTATCCCTTGTATTTACTTCTATTCAATGCGGACATTGAATATTTTAAGTTTGGAGGTGGTTTGGGGGATTAGTATTGTTGTTGTATTATGTGTTCATGTAGGATTTCATGCTTTGCATATTAGTAGTAGTAAATTATGCATTTATGTTCGTGTTATCTACGTTTGTTTCATATAGGACATTCTGTTTTTATGTTCGTATACCATGTGAGTTCATAATAGTTTGCATTTGCACCCATGCTTGATAGGAATTTTGTGTTGTTGATGCTTTTGATTGAGAAGTGATATGCTTTGTTCTTGTGCACACACATACACACTACGCCATAAGTGAGCATACGCAACCCTTTTTACAAAGCGTTGCACAGAAAGCGTTTCGTTAGATAGAAGTTTTGGGTCTTTTGCAACTGAGCTGAATTGGTGTTGCGTTGGATATAGATTAGCGTTGCGTATTACCCACAGTGTTTCACATTATGCAACACTAACTGATGGCGTTGCGTCAGAAAATTTTATATTTTTATAAATGGTGACGTGGCAGGAGTGGGACCCATATGTGCTGAAGTGGCATTTGCTGACGTGGCACATGTGGGACCCACATTTGCTGACGTGGCAGAAGTGGGGCCCACCTTTGCTGACGTGGCAAAAAACGTTGCATTAGATACCAATAGTGTTGCGTTTGCTCTTTGAAGTGTTGCATTAGATATATTCATATTTTTAAAAAAAATATGACGTGGCAGATGTGGGCCCCACAACTGCTGACGTGGCAGTGTGGGACCCACAAGGATGACATGGCAGGAGGCCCATCATGCTGACGTGGCAATTGTGGGACCCACAATTGCTGACGTGGCAGAAGTGGGGCCCACCTTTGCTGACGTGGCATTTGCTGACGTGGCAGAAAGCGTTGCATTAGATACCTGTAGTGTTGCATTTGCTGTGTGAAGTGTTGCATTAGATAAATTTATATTTTTTTAAAAAAAATATGACGTGGCAGATGTGGGACACACCAATGCTGACGTGGCAGTGTGGGACCCACAAGGGTGACGTGGAAGAAGGCCCATCATGCTGACGTGGCAATTGTGGGACCCACAATTGCTGACGTGGTAGAAGTGGGACCCACTAATGCTGATGTGGCATTTGCTGACGTGGCAGAAGTGTTGCATTAGATATTTATTTATTTTTTAAAAAATAGAAACAATAATCCGTAACAAAGCACTAGTTACGAGTCATATTGAAAATAGTAGTGATCTACTAAGATCTCCAATCAAATTAATTTTTTATTTTCTGAAACTTGGGGAATATCATTATATTAGATATATATATATATTGACATCCGTAGGGTTGGATCGTTCAAAAATATTTTTTAAAAAATAGAAACAATAATCCGTAACAAAGCACTAGTTGCGAGTCATATTGAAAATATTAGTGATCTACTAAGATCTCCAATCAAATTAATTTTTTATTTTCTGAAACTTGGGGAATATCATTATATTAGATATATATTGATAATTCTATTTTTTAAATTATTTTTTACATTAAAAAGTAGTTTTAACATTTTAATATATATATATATATATATGTAATTGAAATTATATATATAATCCACAAAATTAAATGAAATAGGAAATATATGTAATTTAATAAAATAAAAATAAATGTGTAATTTTTTATAGAAACAAAATGAAATCAGATGGGCGGCTAATTATCCCGCTCTCTACTTTTTCACAACCCGCTCTCTTTTTTGAATGCCCAAATCTCAAACACACACACCAAATATCTATCTGTTATTCCCAGATTACACACTTGTATAATTGTAGAAGGGGGGGGGGTTGAATACAATTCTTGATAGTTATAAAATTTCTGATAAAAACTACAGAAATCTATAAAGAAATAATTGCTGAATAGAAATAGTTCACAACCACATAAAAAATCAGGTGGTTGAATGTACCACCTGAGACTTTTATTCGAAGAAAACCCTGTGATACAAATGTACACAGCTTCTGTGTTTACAACTCTTTGCTTCTAAAGATATTCAAGAAACCCTAAGCAAATATGTATGTTTTCTTACAATCTAAAGAGTTGCTACACTTGGTTATATATTCCAAGTTTACAAGTGCTACAGGAATAAGATAATATTAATCTAATTCAAGTTGACTTGCTACTCCACTCCAAATCCACATGTAGCCGAAAGGTTGTCCTTGTGAACAGATATGTCCCCTACACCTTTCTTGTATGTACTGTGTAAATGGAATGCTTCTTTCTTCTGTGTTTCCAAAGTATGGCTGCCATATTGCTTTTTATACATACTATCAACCCATGTGATCTGTCAGTCAAACCTGTCCTTATCAACTGCTAATTCCTAGCATAGGATAAAGTGACAATGATTATCCGTTGATGTTGTGCCTACTTATCCGTTGATGGTAGTTTGAGCTGTATCCGTTGATCGAGTAGATTTGAGTTGTATCCGTTGATAGAGCCCTGTTCTCATCCGTTGATACATTTTCACTTAGACAGAATTACATAGCATAGCTTATTTACAATTGGCTACCCTATTCTGCCTATCCATTGATGGTCAACATGACTCTGAATAAAGACACTATCAACTGATAAATAGAGATATTGCAGTATGCTACAAAACCTCATCCGTTGATGAGCTACCTGTCAACGAATAGAGTTATAAGGTCTTATCCGTTGACAGTTACAAAACTTGACTTATACAATTTTGCTTGAATGTTAAGTTATCATCAACTACAACATATTCCTAACAATCTCCCCCAATTTATACTTGATGGCAATAAAGCATAAATTCAGAACCTTGATGATAACAAAACATTCCTAACGATATAAACACACTACAGTATGCAAACATTGTATTAAGCTACAAAAATTAAAAACAGAAAGCTTTAAGAAACTTATCAGAGATGTGCTCCTTTAGATTGAGCAGATTAATGAGGTTTCCTCTCTCTGGTTGGCTGCACCCTTGACTTTCCTTCCTTGGCAGAGTTGGACTCAATTTGCACTTGAAGTTGCCTATAGAAGGTATCTTCTTCAACAACCTTTGGATTTAGCTTTAGTTGTAACCATCTCAGGTAGTCAGAACTAGCCTTTGACAGTTGGTCTTCTAACCTGAAGAATCTCCTAGTGCCCTCATCATCCCTGAACTCCATCATCCAAAGGGTTGAATGTGGATTTTCTGTCCATTATAAGGGATCTTCATTTTCTTTGGTAGACTTGAGGGTGAGTTCCATTCTCTCCTTATTTCTTCTATTCTGCTAATTATCTCCCTTCTGGCTATCTCAGAGAACCCTGTGTGTCTCTTGAATGCTGAGAACACTCTGGTCAGTGTATGATAATTCTCTCCAAGAACCTTCTTTAGTGGCCATGTCCTCTGACTTCCTCCCTTGTAGACAAACACTAATCTCTCAGGCTGATTCTTGTACTTGTCAATTCCTCTTACTTCTGACAGTTCATCCAAATATAGATTCATGTCAGAGTATTCTTCAATTTCTGCCTGATAGATAAAGTCTTCTTTGTTTTCCAAGATTGGTTGTTTGACAATGGCAGGTACCCTAGCAACTTGAACTGGTCCCTTTGAAAGTTGCTTCTTTGGAGCCCTTTTCTTCTGTTTTGGATTTAGCAAGAATGAAGGGACTTCAATTGAATCAAAATTCACTGGTTCCTCTTTAGGCCTTATGGGGTCACCATGAAAGTTTACAGTTGGGTCGATTACTGTTGCAGACATAGGTACTGGTGAACCAATTGTTTCTTTTTCTGGAGGGGGTTCTGGAGAAAGAACCCTCTTGGTTTTAGCTTTCCTTCTTCTAGGTTTGATTTTGGGAACTTCCTCAGGTTCCTTCATTTCAACCTCTACCTCATCCATTAACTCTTGAGCTAGCCTGGCTTGCTTCTCTTCTGAGTTTTCATGTTGATTTTCTGTACTTGGATGGGCTTCCCTTTGGATTCTGGAGACTTCTTCTCTTTTAGCTTCCACAAATCTAGGATGACTGTTGGATATATTTAATACTTTTCCATTCCTCATGATTACAGCCATCCAATCTCTTACATTCTTATTTGTCTGAACTTTGAACTCCATAATTGTTTTTCCCATTAGCTTTTCTTCATCATTCTTGGGAAATGGGTAGTCCAATTGAAGCTTGTTCTTCCCATTTTCCTTTGGTGGTGAGTAGGCTCTGGTTTTGATAGCTGGTTCAAATTCTTTGACAAATGATGGTTCAGCATCATAGAATGTAGGAGCCACAACCCTTGGAGTGAGCACCTTCATGATTGTGGTTGATATTGTTGGAGCAGAAGATTGAGCATTAAGGAACAGAGATGATGCAATTGATTCATTGATCATCCTCTCTGTCCTTAGAATTCTTTCATTAGCCTCCTTGTTTATCTTTTCCAAAGCTTCTATCCTGGCTTGCCTTTCACCATCTGAGATGTCTTCTAAGCTTTGAATCTCAGGCAAAGCCACTTGTTTCTTCACAGGGGAAGCCTTTATCTCATACTCTGTTGGATTGACCACTACAATTGGCTGTTGCTCCCCCTCAATCTGTGCTATCTCACTACTGGTAGCTTGAAATTGGCCAGTAGATGTTGCAGCCTCTTCTGTGCTTGTTCCCATTTTCTCCCCCTTTTTGTTAGCATCAAGGGTTGGGGTTGAAGCTGCAAGTAGCATTTCCAGTAGTTGAGTTTGTTTTGTTTGATTGGCAATGATGGTGTGCAATTGAGATTCCATACTATCCACCCTTGAGGAAAGAAGCTGAACAGACTTAGCCAGGCTATCTTCTTTGAGAAGTTTGCTAGAAAGCACCTTCTGAGTGGTAGTAGGAGCTAGTGCCTCAATCCTGGCATCTAGTGCTATTTTCATATCTATAATTGCAGACTGGACCTCCTCTTGTTGTGTTCTTTGAATAACAGATTGCATCTTTTGTAATTTCAGGGAGGCCATTACTTGCTCAAGAACAGTCTTTCTCTGTGGTTCTGCAGTTTGGTGCTCAGCCTTAGCAGATTGGTATTGCTTCATGATTTCCACATTGAGATGCCCAAGTTCAGTGGCATTGGAAAACATCCATCCTGGAGTTTCATCTTCATTTATTTCTTCACCATCTGAACTTTGACTGTCATCACTGCCAAACTCTTCACTTCCAGCATTTGGAGACAGGGTTTGTAAAGCTTCTTTTGCTCTTTGAAGAGATTCTGAGGTGTGCACTAGGTGCATTGCCTCCTCTGCCTCCACATTGCCCTGTTGTGCCATGACATGATAGGCAGAAACAGGATGAGTAAAGGTTTCAGGATCCAAAGAGATGGAGTCAATAACTGACTGATATTCTTGTCTAAATTCCATCTCTTTGGAAGCTTCATTAACCTCCATTAACTCACTTGCAATGGCTGATTCTTCCTGCCTTATTACTCCTGTAGTCCCTTCTCTCCTCTCATCTCTCTTTTCTTGCATCAGGGGCTCCCCCTGGCTCACACCTCTCACACCCTCACCTTCACCTACTAAGGTGGAACTCTCTAGCTCTCCTTTTGCCTGACCGGAAGAAATGGTCAGCCTCTCATTGATTTTCTCTCCTTTTGCCTGCTCACAAGGCAGCCTCTCACTCCCTTCCCTCATTCCTAAAAGTGTTTCAATTACTACAAACTCCTCCACAGTTGACATAGGAATGTCACATTTTGCAGTGGTAGAGAGAGTTGTCAACGGATAAGGTGTATCCGTTGATGTAGTAGTTATTGCTGTCAACGGATAGTTAGTTGAAGACATATCCGTTGATGGAGAAACACTTGTCAACGGATGAAGGATATCCGTTGATGAAGGTAAACGAGTATCCGTTGAAGTGAAAACCAACACTGAATCTGTGGTGATTGATTTTAAGGAAGAGGCCACAGATAGTGTTGTGAATTCAGAAATGGAAGATTGATGGCCCAACAAATCATCTAAAAGAGGATGACCACCAATTGTTGAGTGGGGCTTCTCCATGAATGTTAAAGATGGAGAATCAGGAATTGATGTAGATATCATATCCACATCCAGAGATGGAGTTGGTGATGGTGGATCAAAATGTGTATCGATTTGAAGGTTAAGATCAAGGGGCTGTGACTCCACATTTATTGAAGTCACATCAAACTGAATTTGAGAAGGTATAGTTTGCTGTACAGTGTGTGCACCCTGTGATTCCCCAATGGTTTTGGATTTTACCCTTCTACCATAGGTTTTTGAGTGAGAGCTATCTGTGTCCCTTGCCCTTTTGTGCTGTGTTCCTGAAATGGAACTTAAATTAGTAGTCACACCCTGTTGAGAGGATGTAACTAGAATTTGGCTTGTAGGTTCATTAACAGTCTTTTGAGAGACTGAAATGTTGGTTGCACCTGCCTTACCTTCCTTATCCTTAGGGCTTCTTTGATGTTCACCCTGTCCCTCACCACTCACTACCACCTTCACACTCCCCTCAAGAGCTTTGGTAGTTTTTGCAACAGATGCCTTTTGAGAGACACCTGAGGTTTGTCTTTTAGATTGTGGTTTAGGAACTTTGGATTTGGTCACTTTGGTAGGAGCCTGTTTGGTCACAGTCACAGACTCCATTGTGACACTAGAAGGCAAAGAAATTTGGGGGTTGGAGATAGGAATTTCAGGGTTGGAAACAGTTACCTGAACAATTGGTAGATATACCAATTGTACTTCTGCATTTAGGTTCATTCGAATCAAATCACTTAAGACTCTCTTCTCCTGAACAAAACAATTGAACTTGCTATCCGGGTTAGCAATGGATAGCTCATTCTCAGATACATGCAGTGCTAGGAGCATTAAAAATATAGCAAAATAAACATTCTTGCTCCTAGTTTCCTTTTTACCTAATTTAGCTGCTATCTCATACATGACTAGTGTGCCAAAATTATAGAATTTATCAGTTAAAAGCATACATAGCATAACTAGAATGAAGTTGGTAACAGCATCAAAGTTACTAATCTTGCCAGAAAAAGTTTTAATGAAGGCATCACAAAGATAACTCCATTCCTTAACCATACCTTTCCTAACAATTTTCCCTAAGTTCTCAGTACTAAGGGTATAATTTATGGAATTAAGCATGGTAACAATTTCAGCATTACTGGGTTCCTTCAGACAGTTATTCTCAGGCAATTTTAAACAAGCAGTTAACACATCAGAATTAACTACATAATTTTTACCCTTTAAAGAAAAAGCAAGTGTACCGTCTGTGCCATTGTACTCAGCAGATGCCCACATCTCTTCGATAACCTCATGGATTAGAGGAGTGGTGGCAGTCATAGCATATGACAGTTTGCATTTCTTCACGAAATTCATCATGGTGTGATATGCTTTTGGAGCGTTCACAGTATCAACAAAGGCCGCGAAATTGTTCTTCTCATAGGTAAACCCGGTGGAAGACATCATCTTAACAATAGGCGCCATTGGAGTGTTTGAGCTTTTGTTGCAGAGAGAGATTTAGTGAAGAAGATGCAGTTAACTAATGAGACTCTTGAAAATGAATAAAGGTGAAATGTGAGGATACAAAACAGCCTTTTATATATTCCAAGAATTAAAAATGAAATAATTAAGAGTAATTACCCCATTGGTCAAAAGTAACTGTCAGACAATAAATGAAAAGAAAAGAAGTACAGCCGTGACTAATTATACACGTTTATCAACGGCTGTATAAAAAGAATATGTATATCAACGGATAAAGATTGGACGGTTGAGAAAACAGTTTATCCATCGATGACGTGGACAACCTGTTATCCGTTGACATACGAAAATCTAGTAATGTGTTTACACTACCAACGGATAAAAGGATATCCGTTGATAAGCAAATTTTGCCTTAGACAAAATTTCTGCTAAGAGTTATTCTGAGAGTTTTTAATTCTCAAGTAAATCAAAACACATTTCTAGCTGCAATACAGTATTATTGGATACCACTAGGAATTATGAAAAATTAAGCATACCTAGTTCACCTACCAACCTTGTGAATGAAGATTCATCAAGAGGCTTGGTGAAGATATCTGCAAGCTGCATTTCACTTGGCACAAAGTGCATTTCTACTGTACCATTCATCACATGCTCTCTGATGAAATGGTATTTGATGTCAATATGCTTGGTTCTCGAATGTTGCACTGGATTTTCTGTGATGGCAATAGCACTAGTGTTGTCACAGAAAATTGGAATCTTCTCAACTTTTAGACCATAGTCAATAAGTTGATTCCTCATCCAAAGAATCTGTGCACAACAACTTCTAACTGCAATGTACTCAGCTTCGGCTGTAGAAGTGGAGACTGAGTTCTGTTTCTTACTGAACCATGACACAAGCCTATTCCCTAGAAACTGACAGGAGCCTGTAGTACTTTTCCTATCAATTCTGCAACCTGCATAGTCTGCATCTGAATAGCCAATTAGATCAAAGCCAGAATCTCTTGGGTACCAAATGCCAAGGTTTGGTGTTCCCTTGAGATACCTGAAAATTCTCTTAATAGCAATCAAGTGAGACTCTCTAGGGTCAGCTTGAAATCTAGCACAAAGACATGTGGAAAACATTATATCAGGTCTACTAGCTGTTAGATATAGAAGTGAGCCTACCATGCCTCTATAGCTTGAGATGTCCACAGATTTTTCCTTAGTATTCAACTCAAGCTTAGTTGCAGTGGCCATAGGTGTTTTTGCAGAGGCACAATCCATTAAGTCAAATTTCTTTAAGAGATCATAAATATATTTTGTTTGACTTATGAAAATTCCCTCATTAACTTGCTTTACTTGTAAGCCAAGAAAGTAAGTTAATTCACCCATCATGCTCATTTCATACCTACTTTGCATAAGTTTGGCAAACCTTTTACAAAGCTTCTCATCTGTAGACCCAAAAATAATATCATCTACATAGATTTGAACAAGTATTGAAGAACCATTGACATTTCTATGAAATAAAGTTTTATCTACTGTACCTCTAGTGAAGTGATTCTCCAAAAGAAATTGAGATAAAGTGTCATACCAGGCTCTTGGTGCTTGCTTCAAACCATAAAGTGCTTTCAAGAGAAGATATACATAATCTGGAAATTCTGGATCTTCAAAGCCAGGAGGTTGATGGACATATACCTCTTCTTCCAGTTCCCCATTTAGAAAGGCACTTTTAACATCCATCTGATAGACTTTGAAGTTGGCATGTGCTGCATAGGCTAGGAAAATTCTGATGGCCTCAAGTCTTGCCACTGGTGCAAAAGTTTCATCAAAATCTATTCCTTCTTCTTGAGAATAGCCCTTTGCCACTAATCTAGCTTTATTCCTCACAATTATGCCATTTTCATCAGTCTTATTCTTGAGAACCCATTTGGTACCTATGATACCTCTATCATCAGGTTTGGGCACAAGCTTCCATACTTTATTTCTCTCAAATTGGTTTAGCTCTTCTTGCATTGCTAAGACCCAATCTGGATCTAGAAGAGCATCCTCCACTTTCTTAGGTTCCTCTTGAGACAGGAAACTACTGTATAGGCATTCTTCTTGTGTGGCTCTCCTAGTTTGGACTCTTGAGTTTGAGTCACCAATGATTAACTCAAAAGGATGATCTCTAGTCCATTTTCTTGAAGGTGGAAGGTTTGATCTAGATGAGGTTGCTTCATCTACGTGAGTATGATATTGTTGATTGGATATTGAGTTTTGACTTTGAGAAACTCCCCCTGAGTTTGTTGTCCTTGAGGAATTATGAAGTTGACTGTCAACAGAAGCATCATTTTGTCTATTAACGGATGCTCCATTTTGCCTGTCGACGGATACATGAGAATGTCTGTCAACGGATGCATCTGATGATCTAGTATGACTGTCAACGGATGCTTCATTTCCAGTGTTAGCATCACTTCTAGTTGGACCAACAGCTCTAGGTGAATTTCCAAGGTCATGATCTTCATTTTCCTCATCATCATCAATGTACATTCTTCCTTCTACCTCATTTTCAAATCTCAACTTTTCATGGAAGCCTTCATCATTCAGACCTAGAATCTTCTGATCATCAAACACAACATGTACAGATTCCATGACAATGTTGGTTCTTAAATTGTAGACTCTATAGGCTTTCCCTGCTGCATACCCAACAAAGATAGCTTCATCTGCCTTTGCTTCAAATTTGCCCAAGTTATCTCCATGATTCCTTAGCACAAAACACTTACATCCAAAGACATGGAGAAAAGCTAACGTTGGTTTCTTGTTGGTGAATAAGTGGTAAGGAGTCATTCCTCTAGCTTGATTGATCAAGGAAATATTCTGAGTGAAGCAGGCAGTGCTGACAGCTTCAGCCCAGAAATATGTTGGCAATCTTGATTCACTTAACATTGTTCTAGCTGCTTCAATGAGAGTTCTGTTTTTCCTTTCAACAACCCCATTTTGTTGAGGTGTTCTAGCAGCAGAAAACTCATGGACAATTCCATTCTCTTCACAGAAAATATTCATTGTGGAATTTTTGAATTCAGTGCCATTGTCACTCCTGATTCTTTGTACTTTTACTTCAGAACCATTGTTTACTTGTCTGAGATGATTGATGATGATTTCACTTGCACAATCTTTGGAGTGCAGGAAGAAAGTCCATGTAAACTTAGAGAAATCATCCACAATCACCAGACAGTATTTCTTCTTTGAGATGGACATGACATTTACTGGACCAAATAAGTCCATATGCAGCAATTGAAGGGGCTTAACAATAGATGACTGTCTTTCTCTTGAAGGATGATTTCTTTTGCTTCCCTAATTGGTAGGCATCACACAGTCCATCTTTGATGAACTCCAATTGAGGGATTCCTCTAGCAAGATCCTTTCTTACCAAATCATTCATTACTTTAAAATTCAAATGAGACAGCTTTTTATGCCATAGCCAACTCTCATCCTTGCTTGCTTTGCTGAAGAGACAAGTAAAGGATTCTGAGCATACTGAGTTGAAGTCAGCTATGTAAACATTTCCTTTTCTAAAGCCTGTCAGAACCACATTGTTGTTTTTCTTGGTAGAAACAACACAGGCTTCTTTAGTGAACTTTACTTCATAGTCTTTGTCACAAATCTGACTGACACTCAGCAAATTGTGCTTCAAACCTTCAACTAAAGCCACTTCTTCAATGATGACATTGTCCTTTGTAATCAAGCCATATCCCTTAGTATATCCTTTGCTGTCATCTCCAAAGGTAATCCTAGGGCCAACTTCCTCCTTGAACTCTGTGAGCAGGGTTGAATCTCCTGTCATATGCCTAGAACATCCACTGTCTAGGTACCATAGATTCCTCTTATTTCCCTGCACACAATCCAAAATACAAATCAAGTTGATTTTGGTACCCAAGTTTCCTTGGGTCCTTTCTTGTTAGCCTTTGGTTTTACACTCTTGGCAATCTTCACTTTGGGTGTAGATGCTTGAGTGATAGGTTTAGATAGATGCTCATTTGCATAAATATTTGATGCATGCATTTGTGAAAAATTGGCATACATATTATCCATGCTGGGGATGCTCCATGACATTTGTGGCATATTCACAGATTGAAAATAAGGATTAGGCACATATGGCATGTTCACATATGGATTTGAAAAACTAGCATTCTGATACAAACCAGGCATAACAGGCATTGCAGGCATACTTGGCATAGATTGAGGTACATGAACAGGAGTCCTTTTAACAGACTTGCAATTAGAAGATAGATGATTGACACTATTGCAATTACCACAAGTTTTCCTAGGAGCAAACTTGTTAGGAGAATAATTGTTTTTCTTGTTAATGCCTATCTTACCATTTCTGTTCCTTTTCTTTTTACCCTCAGTCTCTACCTTTTCATTAACTGACTTACCAACAGCCTTTTTGTTGGGTAAATCACCTGCCTTAGCCTTCTCACTTGATTTGGCTTGGCTACTTTCACCAGAAACAAAGTTCTTGGCTACTGGACCATACTGATTGTTCAGTCTCTTGAGTTCCTTCTTACTAACAGACTTTTTGTTTGTCGACGGATACCTCTCATCCGTTGATGGTTCATCTGTCAACGGATGATCACTATCCGTTGATTCACAAATAGTCTCTAGATCCTCAAGGCAAGGTTCTAGCTCCTTTTTCTTCTGAGTCCAGGTATCCCTTACAAATGATTCTATTCCCTGGACTTCTATTATGTTTTGAGAAATATTCCTACAACTTTGAAATTTAGCAATTATCCCTTGTTCTTTTTCAAGCTGGTTTCTTAAGATCAATTCTCTTTTTAACACAGCTTCAAGTTCATTTTTAGCATCATTGCAATCAACTCTCATTTTCTCAAATTCTAGAAATTGAACTTCTAGAACTGCATTTCTATCACTTAAGAACTGATTAGTTTCTTTAATCCTATTGTTCTCTTTAGTAAGTGATTTAAGAGTAACACTCAAGTGATATAGTTCAGTAGACATTTCATCTATAACACTATTGCATTCCTCTTTGGTGAGCTCAGAGAGATTAGTAGAATATACCTGATTGCTAGCTGAACTTGCTTCCTGCTCAGAATCAGCCATTAATGCAAGGTTGACAAACTCAGCATCATCATCAGGATGATTTCCATCAACAGCCCAATCATACTCTTGGGTCATGAATGCCTTTCCTTTTTGTCTGAGAAGATCAAAATATCTCTTCTTGTAGTCAATAGTTTCAGTTGACTTTCCCTTGTTCTCAGATCTAGGCTTCCTGCATTCACTTATCATGTGACCATCAATACCACAATTGTAGCATTTAATTTTGGATTTATCCACATAATTGCTTGTAGAAAAATCCTTGTTAAATGGCTTGGCCACCCCAGAGTTTCTTCTGAATTTTAGCTTAGAGAATCTCCTAGATAGAAAGGCTAAATGCTCATCTATCTCATCCAATTCATCCTGCTGTAGGACACTCATTTCTTTAGACACCTTTTCCTTGCTTTTGCTTGATTCTGTTCTACCTTCACAAACCTCCCTGTTTGGTGTAGATTTAGCAGCTTCAGTCCTCTTTTCCTCCTTCTGCTCCAAGTTGGCAACAAGTGCAACTGACCCACTTTTCTTTTGGGCCTTCTCAAATTCTTCATCCTGCTCCATTTCTAGTTCATATGTCTTTAAAGTTCCATAGAGCCTTTCAAGAGTAAATGACTTGTACTCTTGAGTGTTTCTTAGAGAAACAGTCATAGGCTTCCACTCTTTGGGCAGTGATCTCAGAAATTTGAGATTAGAATCTTTCACTTGGTAGATTCTTCCATACAGTTTCAAGCCATTCAGTAGCTTTTGAAATCTACTAAATGTATCATTCAATGTCTCTCCATTCTTGAAATGGAAGTGTTCATACTGTTGGATCAGTAGTTGCATCTTGTTTTCCCTTACCTGTTCTGTACCTTCACAAAGGGTTTGAACAATGTCCCATACTTCCTTGGCGGTAGTACAGTTGATAACATTGTCAACCATGTCTGTTTCTAACCCATTAAACAGAATATTCATGGTCTTTTTGTCCTTGTGAACTTCTGCAATATCCTCAGCGCTCCACTCAGAAACAGGTTTTGGGATGTACGTGTCTGGTGCATCTGCAGCAAGACCAACTCTTGAAGCAGCCTTCATTGGAACATGAGGACCCTTCTCAATGCAATCTACAAAACCTACATCAATAGACATGAGATGTAGACGCATTTTTACTTTCCAGTGAAAGTAATTTTCCCTATCAAGAACCGGTATCTTCACTCCATAATCCTTCTTAGACATGTTGAAAGTGTGTTGATCTTTAAACTTCAAATATATTAGAAGCAGGCTCTGATACCAATTGTTATTCCAAGATTACACACTTGTATAATTGTAGAAGGGGGGGTTGAATACAATTCTTGATAGTTATAAAATTTCTGATAAAAACTACAGAAATCTATAAAGAAATAATTGCTGAATAGAAATAGTTCACAACCACATAAAAAATCAGGTGGTTGAATGTACCACCTGAGACTTTTATTCGAAGAAAACCCTGTGATACAAATGTACACAGCTTCTGTGTTTACAACTCTTTGCTTCTAAAGATATTCAAGAAACCCTAAGCAAATATGTATGTTTTCTTACAATCTAAAGAGTTGCTACACTTGGTTATATATTCCAAGTTTACAAGTGCTACAGGAATAAGATAATATTAATCTAATTCAAGTTGACTTGCTACTCCACTCCAAATCCACATGTAGCCGAAAGGTTGTCCTTGTGAACAGATATGTCCCCTACACCTTTCTTGTATGTACTGTGTAAATGGAATGCTTCTTTCTTCTGTGTTTCCAAAGTATGGCTGCCATATTGCTTTTTATACCTACTATCAACCCATGTGATCTGTCAGTCAAACCTGTCCTTATCAACTGCTAATTCCTAGCATAGGATAAAGTGACAATGATTATCCGTTGATGTTGTGCCTACTTATCCGTTGATGGTAGTTTGAGCTGTATCCGTTGATCAAGTAGATTTGAGTTGTATCCGTTGATAGAGCCCTGTTCTCATCCGTTGATACATTTTCACTTAGACAGAATTACATAGCATAGCTTATATACAATTGGCTACCCTATTCTGCCTATCCATTGATGGTCAACATGACTCTGAATAAAGACACTATCAACTGATAAATAGAGATATTGCATTATGCTACAAAACCTCATCCGTTGATGAGCTACCTGTCAACGAATAGAGTTATAAGGTCTTATCCGTTGACAGTTACAAAACTTGACTTATACAATTTTGCTTGAATGTTAAGTTATCATCAACTACAACATATTCCTAACACTATCCTCACCCACTCTTTCCCTCTTCACTTCCTGCATTCTTTCTTGCTCCCAATATTTTCTTCCCTTATATACATGTTCTTCGATCTATATTGTATCTAGATCGACGATTCTTGCTTTTTTCGAACAATTTCTTCTATTCTTCCGATGATATTCAATCATTCGATTATCATAAACACCTTTTCTCAAACCATAATCGTTACTACACTCAACAAATCATTCATATCATATGATTTACTAAGATTTTGGATCGGGAACAAAAAAATTGAGTTTTAGATGCAATTGTACTCGTGATTTAACAAATAAATCTCGAGTTTATCATCTAAATCGATAGAAGATACATGTATATATCATGATTTCAGTTGTTTAAATTGGGGCTTTTTCAAAACCCTAGCTTGTGCACTACAATCGATTCATGAATTTGATATATATAGTCTAATCGATTCGATTATACATATACATATCGAATGTGAGTCATGTATCTCTATTATCACTCAAAACCCTAACTGTTTTAAGGAGTTTTCTTGCAGATTCATGAAGAAATGATAAGATGCGAAAAGGAATCGAGGAAAAACAGAGGGAACAAATGAAAATGACCATCAACTCGTGTAAACTCAGTGAGTCGCCGAGTCAACTCAGTGAGTCAATCGTCCGAGTTCAACCGAGTCAAGCTGGTTCTGTAATAAAAGGTAAGATTCCAAGTGATTCGAAACCTTGGACTCAGGTTTTGTATCAAAATTGTCTGTTTAATTCATTTACAATTGTAGAATTCGGATTTATGTGATGATTAGTAATTGATAAAACTGATTCTTGAATGCACTTAGTAATATATGATAATTTCTAGCTAATTTGAATGTTGACTCTGATTAGGGATAGTATATATGTGCCATACATGTTTAATACTCGTATAAAACTACTTGTAATAGTTGTAGCAAAATAACTCTAGCACTAAAACTGAAACCCCACATCAAGAATCCGAGAAACAACAAGTCACCTCTTCAGTTTTTGGTTATTTATTTATGATATTTTACTATTTCTAATTTTTCTTTGTATTTTCTTTGTATCTTTTCAAAGTACAAGTCCTGTGCAAAATTTTGTTATTTGTGGATGCCTGGTTTCAAACTAAATTATTAGTATGCCTCAATGTAAACTGTTCCTTTAAATTTGTAATCTGATTTGCAGATATGTTAATGACGGGAGACCATTTTGGCAATATATTGTGAGTTCTTCAACTGGCTGTTCAGATTCTCAGTACTTTGAACTTTGAAGAGCTGTATAACTTTTATACCACTGAAAAGGTTGGTTTTCTCAAGCCATTAATATATCAAACTTTTAAGAAATCAGGTGTAATTAAATGTTAGTAAATGTAATTCTATGTTAGTATGCTCAAAAAGATTAAAACATTACAAGTATTAATGTTAGTACTATATAGAATGGACAAGCGAATTACACCTGTCATAAAGTTCAGCAAACTGCTTAAACATTTCAGTTTCACAATGTTCGTCTATAACTTGAACTTTAGCTGGGTTCTTAGATTGTTCAGGCTATATATATTTATTGGTTTAAGAGTGCTTTGGCCTCAGAATTTTGAACTGATGGATGGCATCCTACATACATCACCACATCCATCAGTAACTTAAAAATTCATTTATCTTTTGACTCAGTTTCTTCAGAGGGCTTGACAGGTTGATTATTGGTGAATTGCAGACTCGTCGAGAATGTCAGAATTATAAAATGTTGTGGTTATGACTTGGGGAGAAACCAGAAACCGGAGCAGAGTGAGATGAACCGCTGATATTCTAAAACATCTAGTTGCCGTATATCATCACAGTAAAATTGATGTGTTTGCAAACCATAGTAAACATATATAGCAGCTATGAAGTTATGGTGTGCGCTTGCATAGGGAACTACTCCCATTGTAGTTTACTTAGGATCTTGTCAATTTAGTATATTATGTTTGGCTTCACTCTTTAAATTCAAACTCCATCAATGTGCAGGTAAGTTGCTTTGGAGATGATGATTACTCCGACACTGGGGATTATAAGAAGTAAGCATATATTAAGTTTGTTGTAGTTGTTTACAGTCTATGTGACTTCCTTGCTGATAGTTATTCTTTTCCAGTTTTCCTGATACATTATATGCTCTAGACTAGAAATTGAGAGAAGTGGTAAAAGTTGGAGGCAAGATCAAAAAGTCGAGCTACATCGTGTGGACACTAATGGCTATCTTCACAGCCATGACAAGATATACAGCCGGACTACTGGGGAGTGGGGATCAGCAAGAGGTATGCACTTGAAAATCAGAGGAATGCTGAGTAAATTGTTCCATAAACCAATTTTTTGTATGCGGGTTTCTGAAGACAGAAGTGCTCCTGGCATCTCTACATACATTGTTATACATAGAAAATAACTGCGGAGACCCCCCCTCTAAAAATATAAATCGATAAGAAAAAACAAAGTAAATAAAGAAAGTTGTAAGTACATTTGTAGAAGAGTATACCAATGTGACTGCTATTGGCAGGGCCATGTTCCCATGTACAAGCCCCTTGAAACCCACCAATAGAATATTATGATTTGCTGGATGATATACACCAAATCCGAAGTTCACACACACAAATATAATCTTAGGTTCATGCAAAAATTGTCGCTTTAAAATGAACCTTTAAATGCTGATTAATTATCTTAGCGATGCCAATTGACATAGTCACGTAGTTATATAAGCCTATAACTGTTCTGTCCAGAGTTGATTAAGTTGGAACCTTTTCATTCTGCAGGTTCGTGGCATACCTGAGAAACATCCTGCTAATCCTGATCAGTAAAGGGCTTGTTATGTATGTACTTCGCTCTTATAGTGTAGAACAGATTTGTATATTATGATAACTTCCTTAATGCATGTCCTGCTATTATATTTTAATTATGTCTTACATCTGTAAGTGTGCCTGAGCTTTTACCCATTGTGACCTCAATATACTGCTTACATGAATTTGTTAAAGAGTTATCTTTACGTTCTCAAAAAGTATTTGATCGTGTAGGATCCATTAAGGTGGGTACTGCTGTAAACCTTTAATTTTACCAGTGTCATTTGATCATTTTTTGATTGAGTGCTACTGTATATATTTTTTATTGTCTGATAATCAATATCTGTTTAGAAAATTAAAAACCTGCTGGGTCAGATACTCAATAAAGGGCTTGTTTCTTGGGACATCGAAGGAATCAAGTAGTCCTTTTGTTAGGAAGGTATCTGATGCTTTAAGTATAAACATCATTTTGTTTGTATCATTTATTTTCTCTTCATGATATATATCCCAAAGTGCATATAAATATAATGACCTGCTGATATTTTCAGAAGTGAATAATGCAAAGAGCATTTATTTTTTCTTGATTATGTTTAACCAATTTTGTAATTACTCAAATTGATAGTATCTTTGTTGTTCAATGTAGCTTCTATCACCTAGTGCAATGCCCTTAAGTCTCCAGTATGATTTATATAACAGTTAGTAATAGAGAAAAATAATAAAATGTGATGCTTACTTGGAACTTTTTTTTTGGCAGCTCAACCTGGTGTGCTCGGGTGGTTCCTAGTAGGATTGTCCAGCTACATTCAGGACAGGGCAAGCATTGCATTACATGTGAAAGCAATTAGTTTTCTCTAGATATTATCTTTTCCGATTGTATTAGTGTTATATACCAATACAATTGTAAACTTAGAATTGGCATAGTTTGGAAGTTAGAATTAATATTAGTTACTTGGTTTTAGTATATGTTGGTAAGATTTATAATTTTTGGGATTAATGTATAAACAAAGTAGCCATTTCAAATTTTTTGTAAAAAAGTGTTGCATTTGACTCTTTGATGTTGCAATATTGTAGATTTAGTGTTGCATTTGACTCAAATAGCGTTGCATTAGATAGTGGACCCCATTGCTGACGTGGCATGTGGGTCCTACCGTTGACGTGGCATGTGGGATCCCACTACTGACGTGGCATGTGGGCCCCAATGCTGATGTGGCACATTGGTGGGCCCCACTGATGACGTGGCATGCTCTTTCATTTGTGATGTGGCACTTGTGGGCTCCACTAATGACATGTTAGCATGCTGACGTGGCAACTTGCTTACATGTCAGCATGCTGACGTGGCACCTTGCTTACATGTCAGCATGCTGACATGGCTGAAAAATCTAACGCAACGCCCTGTAGCGTTGCATTTGCATGCTTTTAGTGTTGCATAAGGCCTCTAACGTAACGCTTTCGTGGTGTTGCAATAGCTTGGAAAAGCGTTGCGTTAGGGGTCTTACGCAACGCCAGTATTGGTAACGCCCCAAAAGCGTTGCGTAAGACCTTACGCAACGCTTTTCAGGCCTTACGCAACTGAAAATGGGGGTTGCGTATGTGCGTTTATGGCGTAGTGACACTAGTAAGTTGAAGCTAGTAGACTTTTTGAATGTTGTAAGTGATTAGAAGGACATGAATATGTGCAAGATGATTTAGTTTGCATGCTTTGAATACAAGTAGGTGTATTAGAGAGATTTTTGCTTGGGATTGAGTATGTTTTTCCACCAAGTGAGTTTTTGAGCCTTATTGCATATTTGTTGCAATTTATTCGTTTGCTTGAGTGACCACGGATTGTTTGCATTGCTAGCAGTTGTTTGAGGTCTTTCTTGAAATGCATGACATTATTTGACGATTAAAATGATAAAGTCATTTAGGAATAACCACATTTTTTCCCATATTACCACACCATATTTACATGATCAATTAATTAACCCGTTGAGCTTAATCCTATTTTTTCGGTGACATACCACATTACTTGCCTAGACTTTTTCTTGTATTGGCCTTACATTAATTTGAACCCACATTGTCAAAGGCTAGTAGAGTGTTTAAGGGAGTAGTAAGTTATGTAAGGAGGGGTTTATTGTTGGTCTTACTTTTGGGGGAAGAATTGGAAATTAGGTTTGTTTACTTGATAGTTGGCATGTGCAATAAAATTGTGGGATTATTGTTATTGTTTATATTATTGTTTGTGTTATATTTAGCTCTCGAGAAAAAAAAAGGAAAAAAAAAAGAAGAAAAAAGAAATAAAAAAAATAAAAAAATAAAAATATATTATGAGAGCATATTTGTGTTTACGGTGATCCTACTTTAGTCGACTAGTCGAGCGTTTTTGTTGGAAGAAGAATAGTAAAATTATGTGGGGGGGGAAATAGGGTGTTGTGTATGATTTATTATGGTATTTACTAGCTTTTGATACTTCACCTGATTTGGCTTATTTGACATACCTTGTCCCTAGCCTCATTACAACCCAAATAAAGACCTTTTGATTATCGTCATTGATGTATGTTGTGTTAAGAGTTAGATTGATACCAAATGTCAAGTATGTTTATGATTTTATTGAAATTGAGTGATACACTTACCCTTGTTCTTGAGTGAATATTCTTTTGTGAGTGGAGTGTGAGTGTTTGCTTGTTTTTGCGTATGAGATCCCGAGTTTTGTCTCAAAGATGTACTCTTGTAGGCTTAGCATGATTACTAACTTATTCTTACACTTGACATGGACTTGTGAGAACTTATGCATGTTCATTGAGTAGACTATGTGAATACTTGCACTTTCGACACCAAGACATTGCGTATTTACTTTGATTGTTAAGTTGATATGGCATGAGAGGATTTGACGGTATGGTAGGATATTAGTACTAAATCATTTGCATTTTCATTTAGTCGCATTCATGCATTGCATTGCATTAGGTTACATGGATTTTGTGGGTACATTCGCTATAGGCCCTCACGAGACCTTACTCGTCCACTAGGGCTGCCTAGGGGTTTAAAGGGCTTATTGCATATGTCAAATGCAACCGTGATCACCTACGGAAGTGGTACTAGTTAGTTAGTTAGTTGTAATTGTTTAAGCTTGAGGACAAGCATCGGTTTAAGTTTGGGGGTGTGATAAGTGGATTTTATATCCACTTGGAGCGTTCCATATCGGCTTAAATTGATTGTCTTGGACTCAAGTTTGTTGTAGTTTTGATGTGTTTTGTGTAGTTGTGCAGGGTTGCAAGAATGTCGATTAAGGTGGATGCTTCTGTTGTTTTTGGAGGTTAAATTAATTAAAATTCGAATTTTCTGGAACGGTTGCGCAGTCTACACTGTTTTGGCCATATCTGGAGTTCTATAAGTCCGTTTTCAGCGATCTTACTGCCCACGCGAAGCTTGAGAGATTTTATACAACATGGAACAGGTGTTGCAAGAGCAGGCTGCGCGTGGTGAGCGCAGGCAGCACGACAAGCAGACTGTTGGGAGCAGGAAAATTACTGTTTTGCCCTTTTCAAGTTCTAATTGTATTTTGGGCAGTTTTTAGTACCTTAATTGAATTCTAATTGTAATAGAAGGTAATTTCTTGCTGGGCAAGAAATCTAGAGCCTATTTAAACACATCTTAGCATTGTAATTTGGATCATAGTTTTTTTATTATTGTATCATAGCTTAGATCTGCAAGGGAGAAAAGGAGAGAAGGATTCAACGCTCGTGACAAGCAACGGATCTAGATCTACTTCATCTTTTGTGTTATTATGGATTCTAGATTTGTTTTCTCAACTCTTTGTTTTATTAATATAATTACTTCTTTTATTCATATCTTGTTTATTATCATGTTTTCATCAAATCCCATGACGATAAACGGTTCAATTATGAGCTAATCGTTGTCATGGGATTCTAACAGATTTATTTATGGAGCTTTAGTATCTTGATGCTTTAAAGATCTGTGTGTGGTGTATAATTGATATCCTCGTATGGTTATGCTTAATTGTTAGATGCGTAGCTAACATCTAATCTGTTAATCTCTTGTGAAGTGAAAGTGGATCTTGAGATTTAGAACTTGCCATGGTAGCATAGGTTCATGATTGTTTATCAACATGATTCGTAGTATGAGATGAGAATACTTATATTGCCCTGTGTGATCTTAATGGATAACTTGCTCTTCAACCGTTATGTTTTCAAATTCTATAGACATATAGGGTCTAAGCATAATTGGTGTCTCTTCATCTTCTATCTCTTTTGTGGATGTATGTTTAGTTTGGTATACGTATGCTGAGCGGTAGCGTGTACTTGTTTCATGTTATCCGATCAGATATCATAACCATTGCATATAGTGATTAAAGGCGTCAGATCTAAGTGAAGTATTTAATGAAGTTAGGATCCCATGTTTATTCTCACATAAGTAATACGATTTAAATTCTTGTTATTTAGTTAATTCTTAGTTTGTTAATTTACTTCCTTAGTTAATTTTAGTTAATCAAAACCCAATCTTGTTATTTGTCTTAGCAGTGAATTAAAACCATACATTGTTGCATAGGTACTAACTGAATTAAAAACCAGATCTCTGTGGGAACGAACTTGACTTATTCATATATTACTTGTGACTACATACGCTTGCGTGATTTTGTGTTAACAGATACCATTACTTGAGATTGATTATGTTTTACTACACTAAGTGAGTTTTGAGCCTATAAGTACATCTTTTGCATTTATATTCTTTTGCTTGAGTGTCCACTTGTCATTTGCATTGCTAGCCCTTGTTTGAGTTCTATCTTGAAATGCATGACATTGATTGATGATAAAATGATAAAGGCACATAGGAATAACCTATATTTCCAAAAATATCCACACCATGCTTATTTGATCAATTAGTTAACCCTTTGAGCTTAATCATATTCTTTTGGTAACACACCACATTACTCGCCTAATACCTTTTTTTTGTATAGCCTTACGTATACTTGATCCCAATTTGTCAAAGGCTAGTAGGAACTTGAGGGAGCAATAAGGTGTGTGAAATAGGGTTTACTTTTGTTCATAACTTTTGAGGAAATATATGTTGGTTACCTTGCTAGTCGATTTTCAACTTAAATCTAAAGGAGGATTATTGTTGCTTACATTTATCGTAGCTCTCATAAAATAGAGAAAAAATAGAAAAAAAATGAAAAAAAATGAAAAAAAAATGAAAAAAAAAAATAAAAGAAAAAATACATATGAGAGCATACTTATGTTTTTTGTAATCCTCCTTTATTCGACTAGTCAAGTCATTTTGTTGAAAATAATAATAATAATTGTGCGGGGAGGTGTTGTGCATGATATTCATGGTGACTACTAGCTTTTGACACTTCACCTTGTTTTGGCCTTTCTTGACATACCTTGTTCCTAACCCCATTACAACCCAAATAAAGACCTTTTGATTTTCATCATTGATGTATGTTGTGTTTAAGTTGGGATGATACCAAGTATCAAGCATGCATTTGATTTTGTTGGAATTGAGTGATACACTCACCCTTATTCTTGAGTGAATATTCTTTTGTGAGTGAAATGTGAGGTATTGCTTGTTTGTTTTTTGCATAAGAGATCTCAAGTTTTGACTCTAAGGTGTGCTCTTGTAGACTTAGCATGGTTTCCAATAATTTTTGCACTTGACATGAACTTTTAAACACTCTTGCATGCTTTTTTTAAGTAAACTATGTGAATCCTTGTACTTTCCACACCAAGACTTTACAAATTCTTTTTGATTCTTAAGTTGATGTATCATGAGAGGACATGTATGTGTGGTGTTGCATTGCCATGTAATCTTTTATACGAACTAGATTGATTTTGTGGGTACATTCACTATAGGCCCTCATGAGACCTCACTCGTCCACTAGGGCTGCCTAGGGGTTTAAAGGGCTTGTTGCATATGCCAAATGCAATCGTTACACCTACGAAAAGGAGTATAGGACTTTTTATCTAGATTTTTCTTTTTGTTTCTGTTTTACTCGAGGACGAGCAACAGATAGGTATGGGGGCATTTGATTAGTGCATATTTTTGCATATTTTTATTACCTATTTATTGCTTAAACTCATAATTTAATAAATTATTTTGCTGCATTTCAGGAAATCCGTAAATAAATAAAGAAATGGCAAAATAAAGAAATAAAGAGCAAGGAAGGGAAAAAGAGGAAGAAAAAGGACCAAAAATGAAAGAAGGAAAATAATTAGGAGCTTGGAGCAAAAGGAATATCTCAAGACAAGTGGAAGGTGGAGATCATCCCAACACACTAAATAAGTGTATGGCCAAAATCCACTCTACAAAGCTTAAAGGGGAAGGAAACAATTAGATGGCTAGGATTTCTTCACCACATTATGAAGTTGTAGGGCCAAAATTAAACCAACACAACCCTAAACCCTAATTCTCATCCTATAAATTCCCCCTCATCCCCCTTGTATTTAACAACTTAGATTAGAACCTAGATTTTAGTGTAGTTTTAGGGTAGATTTCATTTCTTGTTTTGTAGTTCTAAATTTTGTAAACACTCCTCTTTAATTAATGCAAATTTTCATTTTCTTTAATTTCTTGTCTTGCTCTCTCTCTTTTATGTTACCTATCTTTCCTTACTTTCGTAAATCCGTTTAGTGGACAAAGTAGCGAAATGCTAACCACTTGGGGTTGAAAGTAACGGTTTTAATTTCTTGTTCTTAGATAATAATTGTAATTGTGCCCCTTTAAATTTCCATTTTATTGTGGGCATTTTATTTTAAATCATCATTTTAGTGTAATCTTAATTTCATTTCGTAGTTGAATTTCTTTGTTCTCGTACTTAATTTCCAAAAAAATAAAAAACCACAAATATATTAGTAGTTTTCTTAATTTTCAGCTTTTAATTACCTGTCTTATTTCTGTTAATTCGAAGCCTTTCAATTGCTCTGTTTATGTTGTCTAAATTTCTGTAAACCAAAAAAACCTCCCCTGTTTTCCTCTTATTTTCCATCGATCCCCTTCTCTTTTTCCCCCCCTTCTTCGACCTCTTCTCCTTTCTTCTCTTCAAACAATCAACTCACCCTCTTCCCTCTCCAGTTCTTACACACAAACATCCTCTCTGTTTTTCTCTGTTTCAAAGCGTAACCCAGAACCAAAACCCCTCTCCCCTGTTTCTTTATTTTCAAAACAAACCCAGCAAACACTTCTTTGTTTTAATTTGTTTTACTATCTCTTCTTTTTCTGTGAATCGATACTGAGTTGCTGTGTTTGTTTAGTTTTCCGAGTTCGATTTGTTAATGTTGCGAGTTCTGTGAATTTTGTTGCTGTCATTTTGCTGTTTAAGTTTGATTAGTTGCTGAGTTTGTTTAGCTGCGCGTTGATCGAGTTGTGAATTTCCTGCGAGTTTTGTTTAGTTCTTGTGGTTAAATTGCTGTTATAGTTCTGATTGCTGTTTTGTTCCCTGAATTGTTGCTGAGTTTCGTGTTCGCCCAGTGCTGTAGTTCTCTGCGTTCTGATTTGTTAATTGCTATAAATGCTGAGATTGCTACTGGGTTACATTGATGTCTTTGTTTGCTGTTGCTGAGTTTTGAATTTATGGAAAATCGCTGAGTTTCTGTTCTGTTCGGTTGTTGGTTTTTGGCATCCGAGTTTTTCTGAGTTTTGAGTTCGTCGAGTTCAGCTGATTTATCTATTTTCTTCTTGTTGTTTTCTTGTTTCGTTGCTGTGTTTTAATTTGTGGAAACCGAGTTTTTAGTGTCCTATTTATGTTCACTGAGTTGGTTACTAAATTGTGAGTTTTGTGTGTGTTTCTAGTTCGTCTAGTAAATTAAATTTTTGTCTGATTCTTTGTCAAATTCTGCTACGAGTTTTAATGGCTTTAGGTTGCTGATTGTTTAATTCGTAATTTTTGCTGGTTGGTTTTTGTGGATAGTTAATTTACAAACAAATCATGTCGAATTTTTTTAATTCTTTAAATAAAATCTATTTTAATTTTGAAAATTTAAAGTAATCAATTCTCCTTAGATTTTGTTAATTAGATTAAATTTTCTTTTAGGAATTAAATGGTATAAAATCAAATTTTCCAAAACCCAATTGTTCTAATCCGATTAAATTAAGTTTTAAGGTTTGCGAACATATTAGTCTCTGTGGATCGATATCTCAAATAATGAAACGATGAAATTGTGCACTTGCAATCTAAAATCTATATTTTTAGCACATCATTGATATTTAATTGTGTGATTTGGTATTTTAAAATGATTTAAAAGGCATTATTTCTTTTAAAGAGCCTTTATTTCAAAAATTCGTATAAAATTCATTTTTGATCCAAATATTATTTTAAAAATATGGGGATGCTTCTAATTTCATGAACTTCATTTTAAAATTTTCTAAAAATATTTTCAACCCATTTTATATTTTATTTTGATTTAAAAGTGAATTAAAATCAATTTTCAGAAATACGTAAATAGCAATTATGAAATGTCAGTTTTGCCCCTGATTGTAAATATCAAGAGGCAACAGCCTCTTCCTCCTCTTCATATCTCTCGACTATTCTCTCTACTTCTCTTTTACTCTCTCATCTCTCTCCTGGTATTATCTCTCTCCTTCCCGTTGATTCCTTTTCCGGCCGGTTTGTGTAATCCGAGACCGGATTTGTGTATATTTTTCGTTCCTCTATCTATTACCATCGATGCATATCATTGTTGTGAAGAATTTCTGGAAACCCACTTCGGTTTCTGTTCTGTTTCGACTTGCTTGCTGCGATTTCTATCTTTAAACAGTGCCCATGATTACTAGTACTTGTCTTTGTGCTCGTATTATGTTGGATTTTAAATATGAGATATTTAATCCTTGGGGTTGTAGGTGGATTTTAAATCCATCGTAGGTACTCGATTATGTATTGGAGCCGGATATTTTCCGATGAATAGACTATATTATAAAGGGGACTCTGTCCGATTTTCGTAAAATCATAAAGAATAAGGTAAAATGTGTAGTAATTAGCATGATTGCTTACGAGTTATGCTTGTCTGCTAAGTGTATAGGTAACCTATATGTGATGCATGTTCTATACGTTACGTGCTTAAGTGATTATCTGTTTACGAGGTGGTTAAAATGTAATATCAGGTACGTATGATATGTCTTAAGTATAGATGCGATATAGGAATCGTTTGGGTAGATTAAGATGAGTCGATTAAGTGGTATAATATTCTAAAATAGTGATTATGAATTATGTAGATACGAAGGACGTAGGCCCTAGCAATAAAGGGAAAGCGAAGGTTGAGTTTCAGTAAGCTGAGCTGTTAAGTTGTTGCATTCTACCAGAGGCAAGTAACTCTGTCTTTACTTGCAGTTTCGATTCCTTATTGATATATCTTGTTGAGCATGCCTATCTTATACCATGTTGACCACAAATATTGTATAGCCTGATTCTTTTTAATTGCTTCTTGACCATATATGCCATATTGTTTTCTAAAGTCAAACTAAATTTGCTGATGGATAAACCCTGTTTTAAATAACCCATATTGACCTTGAAACTTGGAAATCCTGATCAATTGCCTTGATACCCTGAGTCTATATCATCTTGAACCAGACTTGTATCTTTGATCCTTTAATGTTAGAAACCCTAGTCAAACCCTTTGACTTTTCATCATTGCAAATCAAAATTAGTTATTTTCTTAAAAACTACCTTGAAGTTACCTAGACTGGGCTGATTTGTTATCAGAGAGTCGAAAGTACTTCGAGGTAAGGATTTTGAAAAGGTTAAGAGTCAAAATGTTTTATGAAGATAAATTAAGTTTTATAAATTGGAATGAATTTAAAATGAAAGTTTTTATAATTTATAATAGGAACTCCGTCTAAATGGTTTCCACGGATTCCTGACGATTGGAGAGACGGATCAACGGGTAATGTCGGTACCGTCAAATTTTTGAGGTGTATTCTTTGTGTAGTTCTGGTCTGTCTAGTTCAACACTTTTGTAGGCCAATGTGTTGCCTCTTGGGAACCCAAGCTATCCTAATGAAAGGAATTGATGTCCAGAGGGACTTTGTGTCTGGTATGGGTTGATCACCCGTATTGTCCGTTAAGGTCAAATAAAAACTCCAATCAGTTTTCTTAAATCTTTGCATTCTTCATTCAATTAGAAAAATGGAATTGGTTTACCATTGGTAATATCTTTTGTTCCACACAGCTTTGGAGTTTAAATATTGCTATTCTTGTCAGACAACCATGCTATACTTTAATTTACTGTCACCTTTCGAAATATTATATCATGTCATTCAGTTGAGATTTTAGTTACTTGCTGCGCGTTGGCTCATTATTATTCTGTGTCTAACCTTTTGACAGTAAAAATAAGCATCATGGTCCGTACTATGCAAACTGCGAGGAAGCGCACCTTTCGTGAACCCGACTTGGTTCATTTCCACGTAGCTCCCGAGGTAGATGCAATAACAGCTCAGTGAGGAGATCTTAAGTTAGTTGTGAGAACTGGCAGTAGTACTCTGAGACTTTGGTTGTAATAATAATATTTTGAATTCAGGTTTGTAATAAATATAACTTAGTTAGATGATGGCTTGCTTGTTTCATACCATTACCTGAGATGGATCTTGGTTAGTATGTAGGAGCCAGTCAGCATGTTATATTTATATTGTTATATTAGGTTGTATGCATCTAGATGTGTGTCAGTGACCCTCCGATCTGGGCCCCTGGTCGGGAGGGCTTCACAATATCCGTTAAATTTTTAGTTAAAAATTAGAACCGTTAGATCTAATGATTAAATTTATTTACTAAATACATACCCAAAACTATGACATCTTATCTTCTAACCACTAACAAAATATAATAAAATTCGTATACAACGAATAATATCCGTTAGATTTTTAGTTAAAAATTAGAACTGTTAGATCTAATGATTAAATATATTACATGATTAAATTTATTTACTAAAATTTCAAGGTTCGAATTCCGTCAGCGATACTATTATCCTTCATTTTCTTTATCTTCTTTATTTCTTTGATGCCCCTTTTTACCATTACACAGCATTTGGAGCGACCCAATTTAGATTATATCGACCCAAATCTAAACGTATACTATTTTTTGTCATTACACAACATTTGGAGTAACGCAATTGGATCGACCCAAATCTAAATCTCTACTATTATCCTTTATTTTTTTATCTTTCTTTATTTCTTTGATGCTCCATTTTGGTCATTACCCAAATCTATCTCTGTCATTTTTCACCTTCAAGTCCAAGCCGCTCAAATCTTCACACTGCTGGATTTTGACGCATGTTTGCACTTTTCAGATTTGAAAGCTGGGTTTTTCACCAAATTAACATCTCAACCCCCGGATGGGTCATATATGTTTGGTTCCGGTTTTTAATTTGGCCTTAATAGTTAAGTTTTTATTGATTTCACAATATTAAAAATTAGACATGATAATATTTGTTTGGTTTTGATTTTGATTTGGCATTTAATAATTAAAGTTTTAATGAATTACCCGATGTTATAATAATATACAGGACACCAGAAAGGTACCTTTAAAATATTTGTTTGGCCTTTCAGTTTTCGTACTTACATGTCATAATAACAAAGGTAGTTGGAAAGATTACCAGTTAATAGCATTGGCACAGTACCAATACAAGAGGTAGCAAGGATGAAGGGCATACTAGAAATCGATCAAATAATTTATTTAAATGGCGGAATCCCACATGTCATGTGACATTTTATTGGCTATGTATTTTAATTAAATGTAATGAACCACTTTATATTTAAATTTAAATAAAAATATGTGGACAATCAGTTACAACCAATCATGATATCACGTTACTTGCACCATGTTATTTGTAAATAATCTTGGGACTCAATTTGATACATCTAGCATTATAGACATTATTTTGTTTTCAAGCAAGTTTATGTTCTTTATGGATTTGTTCAACTTAAGATTCATGGGGTAGACATGCTACGTACCAGAAGGTCTTATGGAATAGCATACTTTTTATCGGATGTCTCCGAAGGGACTATGGAATAACATACTTAAAAGCTCAGACCCACGGCACAAGCCTCGCCCTCTGGGTCAGGCAACATTGCTCTTATTTATGCTCTAAATATCTTCTTTACTCGCGTTCAATTTCACTTCATATATGATCTCATATTTAGCACTTTTACTTGAACTCCACATTAAAATATAAAAGCACAAACTTTTCCCTTTTTCAGTTTAGTTGGCTTTTTGAGAGAGATCTAGAATAGGTAGTGGAAATTGTGATTGTTATAATTTGTAATCATACATTATTTGAAGATAAAAGTGAATAAGTGAGCTTCTTGCGGAGACCTGTGTTTTTGGTAAACAGTATTATCCTTCATTTTTTTAATCTTCTTTATTTCTTTAATGCCCCTTTATGTCATTACACGGCATTTGGAGTGACCCAATTTAGATTGAAACAAAAAATTCTATTATGATATTGTACTTATTTTCAGTAATGCCGTAGTATTACGATTGCACCTCCAGCCTTTCTCTTCTCCTCCAGCTACATAATTTTAAATATTGAAAACAAAATACAATACAAGAAGAAGTTTGCATTTATAAATATAGATTACAAGCAGAGAGAGATGTTTAGTTAGAGATAGACTACATAGCCACAACATAAGTGATAAAAAGAAAGATGTTAGTTACAGATAGACTACATAGCAGCAACATAAGTGATAAAAAGAAAGATGATCTACATGATGATCAAGCTAATAAAGTATTGAAGTAATTAACAAGCCTGAACCACAGAAGCAACTTCCATTTTATAGGTACTGTTTATCATAACGTGGGTAATGGGTTTATGTATTCCCATTAATTTTATTTTTAGTCACCCCTCTAAGTTGATCACAAAAAAATTAACAACTCATCAAAATAAGTAGTTTAAAAATATATTCAAATTCAAATTATTATATTCGTTTCAATAAGAACATACTTTTAATATAATAAAGTCAATAAAATAAAAATTCAACAATTTCAGAAAGCGAGAGCCATGGGGAAAGACCTTAATTTGAATATAAATTATAAATCTACTAGAATATTTATCTAATATTTTGACTTGCTTGTTTAATTGTATAATTTGCTTATTTTTAATAAAAGAATCTATATTAATAATATATATACACTGTATTTTCATACATGAATTTACTAATACAGTTTAATGGTCACGCTCTGGTGGGAATGAGAACAGTGAGAACACACATATTCACTACATTTCAAGCTATTTTAAAGGGCCCCGCTAGGGGTATCTTCACAAAAAAAGTCTTATAATTCTACCCTCTATCCATTCATAAAATAAATTAACAAAAAAAAAATTAAAATGAGAACAGTGAGAACACACATATTCACTACATTTCAAGCTATTTTAAAGGGTCCCGCTAGGGGCATCTTCACAAAAAAAGTCTTATAATTCTACCCTCTATCCATTCATAAAAAGAATTAACAAAAAAAATTAAAAAATTGCTTGAAATGTGGTCTCATTGTTCTCCAACATTTACATATTATATTAACTATGATGTCTCATAATTAATATAATATGTTCTTGATATTATATGAGGTTTAATGTTTTGGAGTCATTGGGGGTGAAGGGATTATCATTTCCGCATTTGAATAATGAAGACAATTTATTATTGTTTTCCATTAGAGAACAATATTTGTAAAAATATTTATTACTTTTGTTGCAGATTTTGATGGATTAAATAAATTTTCAACATTGTTAAAATAAAATTGTATGCTACTTTTTTATAAAAATTTTAGCATATCATTATTTTATTAAATACTTATATAACTATATAGAATATCTTTCTAAGAATTGATTATTTATATAATTGCATACAATATCTTTTTAAGAAATCAATCAAATTTGTTAAATTTTTGGTATTGTCATTTTAAATTAAATAAGATGCCGTGTACTTCGTACGGGCAAAATGCTAGTCCTAAATAATAAGTAACTATTAGCATAAGTAACCAATTACTTTATTAACTAGCATAAGTAATCAATTACCTTTTTCAGCTATTACCTTTTCTAATTTTTCTAACCAAAATTTCTTATTTCTAAAAATAAGGTCGTTCTAATTAATGAAATAAACTTATGATATTATAATTACTAATAACTAACTGATTACCTTTTTCAGCTAAAAATACTATTTTTTCAATATTTTTTAAATGAAATATCTCATTTTCAAACTTGATTTTTTTACTTAATTATCCTAAATTAAATATTTATTATTGGTAAAGCATAGTACTTACCTTATTTAATTATTTAACTTTAATATATTTTATTATTTTACTTAATTATAAAAAAAAGAAAATAAAATCTTTTCTCAAAATATTACACGCACAGTAACCAATTACCCTTTTCAACTATTACCTTTTCTAACTTTTATAACCAAAATATCTTATTTCCAAAAATAAGATCGTTCTAATTAATTCAATAAACTTACAATATTATAATTATTAATAACTAACTGATTATCTTTTTCAGCTAAAAGATAATATTTTTTCTATAATTTTTTAACGAAAATATCTCATTTTCAAACTTGATTTTTTTTACTTAATTATCCTATCTTAAATATTTATTATTGGTGAAAACATGTAGTTTTACTTTATAAAATAAAATAACGATGTTATAATTCCTAATAACTAACTAATTATCTTTGTCAGTTAAAACACATTATGTTTTCTAACTATTCTGATTAGTGTTGGGTTTGTGGAGTCTATCAGGTTTCAGAATTGGAATTGGATTCTGACTTGAGTTAGGAATCCTGAATTGGACTCTAATTAGAGTTAGGATTAGAGTTAGAATTTCAGAATTAGACTCTGATTCTTAGACCCAGTTTCTTCTCTTATAATTACTCATGTAACTGTAACATAACAACACAACATAATTGTGAGAGATCAATACAAAATTAGTGCGGCTTGTGGAGTAGGAATTTTCGAACCACGTTAAATCTTTGTCTTGTGTGATTGTCGTTTATTTTCTTATTCTTGTTTATTCGCTTTGGGTTTTGCTTTCGTTGTTGTATACTCAACAACTGGTATCAAGAGCCTAGGTTTTCAGGCGAGTGGGAGCGATGGCAGAAGAAGGGAAAGTAAAGATCGACAAATTTGATGGCAAAGATTTTGGGTTTTGGAAGATGCAAATTGAAGATTATTTGTATCAGAAAAAACTACATGAACCGCTAGAGGAGAAGAAGCTAGAAAAGATGGATGACAAAGATTGGAATCTATTGGATAGGCAGGCTCTGGGTGTTGTCAGATTGACTTTGGCGAAGAACGTTGCTTACAATATCGTCAAGGAAACGACAACTTATGGATTAATCAAGGCGTTATCAAATATGTATGAGAAGCCGTCTGCTTCGAATAAGGTGTATTTGTGTTGCTTGTTGTTTGCCACAAAATTGAATGAAGGTGATTGTGTTGCTGATCATGTGAATGAATTTAACTCTATCCTATCAAGATTGACATCAGTGGATATTAAATTCGATGATGAAGTACAAGCCTTGTTGTTGGTATCCTCGTTACCTGACAGTTGGTCAGAATTTGTCACTGCTATTTGTAATTCATCTAGGAGCAGTAAGATGACTTTTGATGGAGTTCAAGATGCGATTCTTGGAGAAGATATTCGTAGGAGAAACTCAGGAGAGTCGTCAGGTTCCTTGTTGAGTACTGAGAGTAGAGGCAGAAAGTCCGATAGGGGGCAGAATCAGGGGCGTAGCAGATCGAAGTCACAGAAGAGAGGACAATCCAAAGATCGCAAAGAGATTGTTTGTTGGAATTGTCAGAAGAAAGGTCACTTCAGAAATCACTGTACGGCTCCCGCAGCTCCTAAAGGAAATAAGAAAGAGGATAATTCAGCTAATGTAGTTGAAGAAGTGGTGGATGGCGATGCTTTGATTTGTTGTGTTGAATGTTCCGTTGAATCATGGGTTATGGATTCTGGTGCATCATTCCATGCTATCCCTTGCAAGGATTTTATGTTAAATTTCAGAATTGGAAATTTTGGTAAAGTCTGTCTTGCTGATGATGAGACTTTGAATATTGCGGGCATGGGAGATATTAATCTCAAGACCTCTTTGGGGACTAGCTGGACGTTGAAAGACGTGAGATACATTTCTGGACTGAAGAAGATGTTGATATCTGTGGGCCAGTTAGATAAGAAGGGTATCGAGTTACTTTCGGAGACGGACAGTGGAAGGTTATAAAGGGGAATCTAGTTGTTGCTCATGGAGAGAAAAAAGGGACGTTGTACATAGTTGAACAATCTAGCTATGAAGCAAATGCAGTTGCTGATGAGATTGGGTCTTCAACTTTGTGGCACCAAAGACTTGGTCATATGAGTGAAAAGGGTATGAAGCTGTTAACTTCGAAGGGAAAGATTCCAGAGCTGAAGAATGTGGAAGTTGGGTTCTGTGAGCCATGTGTTCTTGGAAAACAGAAACGAGTTACTTTTGCAAAATCAGGGAGGACACCCAAGGCTGAGAGGTTAGGGCTATTTTATACAGATGTATATGGTCCAATAGCAGTTGCGTCGTTGGGAGGATCTCGCTACTATGTCATTTTCATTGACGATTCCACTAGAAAGGTATGGGTTTATTTCTTGAAGAATAAATCAGATGTGTTTGCTACTTTCAAGAAGTGGAAGACTGAAGTTGAAAATCAGACCGGTGTGAAGATTAAGAGTCTGATGTCAGATAATGGTGGTGAGTACAGTAGTGATGAGTTTAAAAGCTATTGCGCAGAATATAGGATTAGAATGATTAAAACAATTCCAGAGACACCGCAACAGAATGGTGTTGCAGAGCGCATGAATAGAACCTTGAATGAGAGGGCCAAGAGTATGAGGTTGCATGCAGGGTTGCCAAAGACTTTTTGGGCAGATGCAGTTAGCACAACAGCGTATCTCATAAATAGAGGACCTTCAGTTCCTTTGGGGTTCAAGATTCCTGAAGAAGAGTGGCAGAAAATGGAGGTAAATCTTTCACACTTGCGAGTTTTTGGTTGTGTTTCTTATGTGCGTGTTAAAGATTCTGACAGGGACAAGCTTGATCCAAAAGCAAAAAAGTGTATCTTCATTGGTTATGGCTCAGATGATATGGGTTACCATCTCTGGGATGAACTGACGAAGAAGGTCGTTAGAAGTAGAGATGTTACTTTTAATGAGAATGCAGTGTATAAGGATAAGCTTGCAGTCGATTCTGAGTTTGCAAAAGAAAAACCTTAGAAAGAGAAAGCAGTGCTTGAAGATATTACAGAAAAAGATCTTGCAGGAAATAGTGGGAGTTTGGGGAATGGTGATGACACAGTTCCAGTTACTCCACAGGCTGAGGTAAGAAGATCTAGCAGAATTGTGAGGCCATCACAAAGATTTTCTCCTTCAGTATATTATATGTTATTGATCGAGGATGGAGAGCCTCAGTGTTATTCAGAGGCAGTTCAGGTGGATGATTCAGTTCAGTGGAAATCAGCCATGGAAGAAGAGATGAGTTCTCTTGAGAAGAATGAAACTTGGTCTTTAACAGAATTACCAGCAGGAAAGAAGGCTTTACAGAATAAGTGGGTGTTCCGGATCAAAGAAGAACCTGATGGCAGCAAGAGATACAAGGCGAGGTTAGTAGTCAAGGGTTATCAACAGAAAAAGGGTATTGACTATACTGATATATTTTCTCCGGTTGTTAAGATGACTACAGTTAGAATTGTGCTAAGTATTGTGGCTGTAGAGGAGTTACATCTAGAGCAACTAGATGTTAAGACCGCGTTCTTACATGGTGATCTTGAGGAAGACATCTACATGGTACAACCAGAGGGATTTCAGGTAGATGGGAAAGAAAACCTTGTTTGCAAGCTTACAAAAAGCTTGTATGGTTTGAAGCAAGCGTCAAGACAATGGTACTTAAAGTTTGATAGCTTTATGATGAAGAATGGGTACACTAGGAGTGCTATGGATCATTGTTGTTATTTTAAACAATTTGATTCATCTTATATCATATTGTTGTTGTATGTTGATGACATGTTGATAGCAGGATCAAACATGAGGGAAATCAATAGGTTAAAGAGACAGATGTTTGAGGAGTTTGAGATGAAAGATATGGGTGCAGCAAAACAGATACTTGGTATGAGCATCATAAGGGATAGATCTGAATGTACTTTGAAATTATCTCAAGGGAAGTATATTGAGAAATTGTTGCAGAAATTCAGTGTCCAGGATGCGAAGACCAGAAGTACACCGTTGGCGACTCACTTTAATCTCACGAAAAAGCAGTCACCTAAAACGGATGAAGGCAAGAAAGATATGGCTAAAGTTCCGTATGCATCTGCAGTTGGCAGTTTGATGTATGCTATGGTGTGTACAAGGCCAGATATTGCTTATGCAGTGGGAGTTGTTAGCAGGTTCATGTCTAATCTAGGAAGAGAGCATTGGGAAGCAGTCAAGTGGTTGTTGCGCTACTTGAAAGGCACATCCAAGGTTTCGTTATATTTCAGCAAGAAAGATGTTATCTTGGAAGGGTTCTCTGATGCAGATTTGGGTGGATGTTTGGATACAAGAAAAAGTACTACGGGATATATTTTCACTTTGGGTGGCACAGCAGTTAGTTGGATGTCTCGACTTCAAAAGAGTGTTGCTCTTTCAACCACAGAAGCAGAATATATGGCTATCTCTGAAGCTAGCAAGGAGATGATTTGGTTGAAGAATTTTCTTGAGGAGTTGGGCAAGAAACAGGCGGATAGTGCTTTGTATAGCGATAGTCAGAGTGCTATTCATCTTGCAAAGAATCCCGTGTTTCATGCTAGGACAAAGCATATTCAGCTGAGATATCACTTTACAAGAGAGTTGATTAGCAATGGTACTTTGTCCTTGAAGAAAATCCTTGGTTCAAAGAATCCTGCAGATATGTTGACTAAGGTGGTTACTAATGAAAAGTTGAAGCTTTGCATAGCTTCAACTGGCCTTCAGAACTGATTGTTGAGAAGGCGCTGCACTAGTTAGAGTTATTGATCGAAGGATTATTTGTTACTAGATTTACAAGAGTGAAGCGAAGATGTGGTCAGACTCCAAGTGGGAGATTGTTGGGTTTGTGGAGTCTATCAGGTTTCAGAATTGGAATTGGATTCTGACTTGAGTTAGGAATTGGTATTGTGAGAGATCAATACAAAATTAGTGCGGCTTGTGGAGTAGGAATTTCCGAACCACGTTAAATCTTTGTCTTGTGTGATTGTCGTTTATTTTCTTGTTCTTGTTTATTCGCTTTGGGTTTTGTTTTCGTTGTTGTATACTCAACAATTAGAACCTCTCATTTCCAAAAATATCACGGGTCATTCTATTTAACAAAATAAAATAACAAATTCTAATTACTAATAATTAATTGATTACCTTTTTCAGCTGAAATCCAATATCTTCTCTATATTTTCTAACTAAAATATCTCATTTTTAAACTTTATTTTCTTACTTAATTATCCGTATTTAATTATTTATTATTGGTAAAAATGTGTTAAATTTTCTATTTTTTAATTACTATTTAATTTTATTTTTAGGTAAAACACGTCTTCTTTTATATTCTATTTAATTATTTTACTTTATTACCCTTAATTATTTTACTTAAATATAAATGAACAAAACACAATATTTTATCAAAATATTACACAGCTCTTTCCAACACTTACCCTACATAATAAGTAATCAATTACCAAAAGTAACCAAATACTTTTTTCAGCTATTATCTTTTATAGCTTTTCTAACTAAAATCTTTTTTTTTTCAAAAGTATGAATAGTATAATTAATGAAATAAACTAACATTATTATAATTACTAATAGTTAACTGATTACCTTTTCCATCTAAAATATAATATTTTTCTATATTTTCTAACTAAGATATCTCATTTCCAAACTTGATTTTTTTGCTTTTTTTTTTCACCAGAAACTTGATTTTTTTATTTAATTATCCTTCCTTAAATATTTAATATTGTTAAATTACAATTATATTACGGGCCATTCTATTTAATAAAAGGGCTCTTTTGAAAAATAAATAGGAAAAAGTAAATTTTTGCACATTTACTTTTGTTAAGAAAGACTATTTGCAATTTTACTAAACTAAGTTTCAAATTGCAAAAATACTAACCCTAATTCTCCCCCTCCCCCTTTCCTCAATTTCTCTCTCCTCCCCTCAACATGCGCGTGACTTCACTTGTGTCCTTTTTTTTTTTTTTTTTTTTTTTTTAAAGGTGGTGGCTATTTTGGTGGATTTAGGTTTCCTGGCCCCGCAGGGGCATATTCAACTAAATTTGCAACTAATTGCAACTGAATGCAACTAAATTTCTGATTTCAAGTTCCATTTGTCAGTTGGCATTTTCGACCTCATTTTTGAACTCTAATATATATATATATATATATATATATATATATATATATTTAAGAAGGGTGATATTTTGGTGGATTTAGGTTTCCTGGCCCCGCAGGGGCATATTCAACTAAATTTGCAACTAATTGCAACTGAATGCAACTAAATTTCTGATTTCAAGTTCCATTTGTCAGTTGGCATTTTCGACCTCATTTTTGAACTCTATTATATATATATATATATATATATATATATATATATATATATATATATATATATATATATATATATATAATAGAGTTCAAAAATGAGATCGAAAATGACAAATGAAAAATGGAACTTGAAATCAGTAACTTAATTTCTGATTTCAGTTGCATTCAGTTGAATATGCCCCTGCGGGGCCTTGCAACCCAAATCCACCAAAATCACCCAAACCAATAATATGTAGTTGAAAACAGTTGTAACTAGTTGAAAGTAGTTGAAAATAGTTGCAACTAGTTGAAAATAGTTGCAACTAGTTGTAACTAGTTGAAAATAGTTGAAAATAGTTGCATTCAGTTGAAAACAGTTGAAAATAGTTGATTTGGTTGAATATTGCCCCTGGCGGGGCCTTGGAAACCAAAATCACTCAAACCAATAATATGTAGTTGCAACTAGTTGAAAGTAGTTGAAAATGGTTGCAACTAGTTGAAAATATTTGAAAACAGTTGAAAATAGTTGATTTGGTTGAATATTGCCCCTGGCGGGGCCTTGGAACCCAAAATCATTTAGTTGAATATTGCCCCTGGCGGGGCCTTGCAACCCAAATCCACCAAAATCACCCCACCTTTTTTTAAAAAAGTTGCATTTGGTTGCATTTAGTTGAATTTAGTTGAATTTGATTGAATGTGGTTGCAAACAAAAATCCACCAAAATAGCCCCCATCTTAAAAAAAAAAAAAAAAAAAAATTAAAAAAGTTGCATTTGGTTGCATTTAGTTGAATTTGATTGAATGTGGTTGCAAACAAAAATCCACCAAAATAGCCCCCATCTTAAAAAAAAAAAAAAAAAAAAAAAAAAAAAAAAAAAAAGAGAGTACTGCAGTCGACTGTGGGCTGGATGGAGGGAGGGAGGGAGGGTGGGAGGGGGAGTGGGTTGGGCTAGGAAGGAGGGAGGAGGAATGGGCCTAGTATTTTTGCAATTTGAAACTATGTTTAGGTAAAATTGCAATTTATTAAGGAAGGTGGTATTTTTGCAAAAAGAAACTTTAAATCTAGTATTCTTGGTAAATATCCTTAATAAAATTACAATTACTAATAACTAATTGATAAAAAAAACCTAATATCATTGCTATATTTTCTAAATAAAATATCGCATTTTTAGTTTTTTTTCTTACTTAATTATCCTTACTTAAAATATTTATTATTGGTAAAAACATGTTAACTTTTTTATTTTTTAATAACTAAATTCAATATATCAATTTAGGGGCTATCACCAACCTTCTTGGTTGGTGATAATCCCTTTTATTGTTTTCCCTTAATTTTTATTATTATATATTCAATAAATTTATCTCTTTGTGAGAATAGTTCTACCCATTAATTAGGTTTGTTTGTCTCTCCTTGTAAGAGTTTGGTTTTTCGTCTCTTCTTATGAGAGTTTAGTTTGTTTAATGTCTGGGATCGTAGATCTGCGATTCATTGATGAGGGTGTACATTGTGTCACAGTTATGGTCGATATTTTCGAATACGTTATTTTTAGAGGAAGGCCACAGTTATGACAAATCAGGTATGCATATTTTTCACAACTACACCAAATCGTTATTGTCTCTCCAAGAAGGATGTAAATCTCAGCGATATGAGTGAGGGATGCTCCACAATGCAAGATCTACTCGACGATAGTAGTTTTAACGAAGAAATTTTTGATTTGATCTTTATTATGTGTTCGTTAATGTTTGATTATCTTTGTAGATGTCGTATGGCTTATTATTAATGGATTATTTTCCCTTCAAAAAAAAAGGTGAAGCACGTTATCTTTTATATTCTAAAAATATTAAGGGCAATTAAATTTAATAAAATAAAATAATATTATTATGATTACTAATAAAAGTAATAAATAACAAATTAAATTTTCAGCTAAACCATGTTATCCTTTATATTTTATCTTACTAAAACCTTTTCTTTTCCAATAAGATCACGAATAATTGTATTCAATAAAATAATATCATAATAATTAATAATTGATTGATTAACTTTTTAGCTGAACGCATCACTTTTGTAAATCTTATAACTAAAATTTTCCTTTTTACAAATAATATAGCCAATATATTTATACAGATATATATGTAATTATTATCCAATCATATCATTTAAAAATTCAACTTATAAATGCATATCATAAAAAAAGCATTCAAATTATTGAAAAAATTATGTAATATTAAAGAAAATCCGTGCATGGCACGGGTTTTAAGCTAGTTATCCTTAAATTTGTATTGAAAGAAAAAAAACATGTAAAACGGGACAAATTCATTTTTCAAACGAACATGTATTTTAGAACGGTATACAGTAGTGTTGTAATAATGTTACGCGTTACTTGGTTATATTAGTGCCCATTCGTTTCATTTCATTACATATTATGCCTGTACTTTGCATACAATACACATCTGTCCTCCTTTTTCCCTCATACTAAACAAACTAGGGGGAGCAAACCCCGGTTCGGTTCGGTTTTCGGGTAAAATCGGAACCGGAACCGCATGTCCTCGGTTTTAAAAATCGAAAACCGGAACCGCAACCGAACCATCGGTTTCGGTTTTAAAATCCCGATTTCGGTTTTAAAACCGATTAAAATAAAAATAAGAAAGTATTACAAATTAATTAAAAAAGTAGTTCTACCATAAAAACATAAATCGTCCAAATGTATTAATACAACAATTTTTGAAACTTGAAACAATAAAAAAAATGGCAGATGTCCAGTGAGGCCACCCTACAGGCATACATTGCATTCGAGTAAAAATATTACTAGTTTTAAGAAAGTGCTGAGAATTGTAGTATTAGACTTAGGTAGGTTTTATCTACAGGATCTGCACCTTTAACCTCCCCTTATTGTTATTAGATGCTACCAATCAAAAACCATGGTAAATTACAGCAATTTGCAGGACTTAACCATTTTAGACATCTGGTACATGAACATTTTTATTCGAGGAAGATGTTCTATGATGATGACTCAACATTTTATGTACATCCTTGCAATTAGGTTATATGAAACAGTCTATACTGGACTACTGGTAGTACTCGATCTATATAAAAGTAGTAATGGATTCTTAGGTTCTTTCACTGCATGGTTATGCACCAAAGTGTCCAAATAATTAGCCAAAAGCAAAGGTCTACTATTGCATTTTTTATTATGATTTTTATGTATCACTGCCTAGCTAACCAGAAACGAATCTTATGAGTTATACTAAATGTCGCAAACAGATCACCAATGGTTATATATGTATAATTAATTTAAAAAATATTTATAAAAAATATAAATATTTATTTATATAAATAATCGGTTCGGTTTCGGGTTTTTTCGGTTCGGTTTGAACCTAAAACCGGAACCGCAACCGTTAAAATTGGATCGGTTTTTAGATTTCAGTTTCGGTTCGGTTTTTAACGGTTTTGGTTTTTTTCGGTTCGGTTTTCATCGATTTCGCATTGATTCGTTTTTTTGCTCACCCCTAAAACAAACCCATGGACTGCGAAGGAGACGCACCACCACATTTCTAGTTCCAACCTCCGGCAACCAGAGCCGGTCCTGAGATTTTGGATGCCCTGTGCAAAACAAAAAAAAGTGCACTAACACTAATAATTTTTTTTATAACAACTACATTAAATATTAAACATTAACTGAAATTTGTAAAAAAACATGATATGTTCATAAAATAACTTTATAACATAATAAAAACATAACTGAAAATTGTAACAAGTACATACATAATGGAAATTAATTAAAAATGGTTCTTCTAGCATTTTTTGAAGCAAACTCGCTAATAAACTATACATGTACAAATTAATATAAAGTAAATAAATTATACATGTAAAATATTAATATATTATGTTTAAATGAAAGAATAAATAGTAATAATAAATAAAAACAAATACAATACTAAAATAGAAAATCTCATTTTTATGTATTTAAATTAATATATAACTATTTTATAATTTATTTTTAGTTTTGAATTGACTTGGTTCATTTAATATGTTAATTAAAATAGATATGATTTCAAATCACTAAATCACCTATAAAATGAATAATTGATAAACTGGACTGTTACATTGTAATTGTAAAAATATACTTATGTGTAAGTTGTGAACCAAAAACATTTAATATACTTTTATGACAATTATAGTCTACACGATTAACAACAAAAGTAATTAGTATTTCTAGAAATTTGAAAGCAAAACTATGTGTAAGTATAATATTTTCTTATTTTGCTCAATATGATAATTTTTTAATTATTTTGACAACACCATTTTCAACCTTTTCTCATTTACAAATTTTTTTAACCTTTAAAGTTAAACTTAATTTTTTTATTTTTCACATAAAATATACATACATATGTACAGCTATCTAAAGAATTGTGCCCTAGTAAAATGGAGTGCCCTGTGTGATCGAACATGTCGCACATGCTCAGGACGGCTCTGCCGTCAACTACTCTATTACATCAACGCCGTCGGTCATCTTCTCCGACCTTAAATCCTGTCGCTATGATTATACTTGTTCCAATACTTGTATTATTAGTTATTGCTTTCATATTCATTCCTCTGGTTTCTCATGCTTCTCAATTCTTTAAAACTTCTAATTCACTTAAAAAAGGGTAGGATTCTCTCAATATTGTACTTGTTTTGTTTGCTATTCTTTGTGGTGTTTTCTTAAGACAAAGCAACGAGGATGCTTTAGTCTCCAATGCCGCAGAAACGCTCAACCATCCTGTACCTGAAAATGCTTCCTCTCCTTCAAGTCAATGGTTTGAGGATGATTACAATGATCAAAAAGTGCACAATTCTTCTCCTGTGAGAGTACCGGAAACTGGCGCTGTTAAGCTAATGCGGAGTAGCAGCTCCTATCCAGATCTACGGCAGGAAGAGTCTCTGTGGCAAACCGGGAATAGACGGTATCGGTTTTATGACGATTTGGGCCTAAATATTCAACATAGGTCGCCAAGGATTCCCGGAGGAGTGTAGGGGAGAGAGATGATTCTGACATTAAGGTCATCCCGGTTGATACTTTTGTATCTCGCTCTCCTCCACGACCAGCAATTTCCTTAGCTGCCTCTCCTATGAGTTCTGAATCGCCACCCAAACCACAAGAAGATCCTTTGCGGCAACAGCCGAAAGGAGATCCACCACCGCAACAAGAAGCTCCCCGGTCTGTGAATTTGAAGCGAACAAGATCAGTTAAGAGGTCTGGAAAGAAGGAGAATATCAAAAGGTGTAGCGAAAGTAATGTTCATATTGATAAAATTGATACCAGCAAATTGTCATCCTCTCCACCACAGGCAGCAACAACAGCAACTCCTCCACCACCACCTCCAGCAGCAATACAACGGCATCAGGAGAAGAGTGAAATGCTAGAAAGGAAAAAGAGTGGAACAACAACGGAGATAGCAATAGCAATAGCATCATTATATAACCGTACAACAAAGAAGAACTATAATGTCATAAACATTTACGATAACGCAATTACATCCTCCCCCACCTAAAAACTCATCAAAACCACCACCGCCTCCACCTCCACCTCCGCCTCCATCAGTTTTTCACAACATGTTTAAAAAAGGTAACAAAAGCAAAAAAAATCATTCAGTGTCTCAATCTGTTCAATCTCCGCCTGAGACTCAGCCTCTGCCACCAAACTCTATCTTCAACAACATCTTCAAAAACGCTAGTAAAAGTAAGCGTTTTAATTCCACCTCTATTCTGCCACCACCTCCGCCTCCGCCACTACCTCAATCATCAATTCTCAACAATTTATTCAAACCTGCAACCACAAGTAAGCGATTCTACTCAACTTCACCATCACCACCGCCTCTGCCTCCACAATCACGTCATGGAAAACCGTCATTGCCAATAAAGACAAGCAGTTACTATGAAAATGTTGGATCTCAATCGCCAGTGGTGCCTATTCCTCCACCGCCTCCGCCACCACCATTTAAAATGCGTCAAGTGAAATTCGAAGCACGCTGTGATTTTATGAGAATCAAAAGTGGTCATGGCGGCTTACGGTCTAATTCTCCCGAGCTAGAAGATGTTGAACTAGCATCAACGAGGGAGTCAGTGGATGGGGGAGCAAACGCAGGCAGCTCAGTTTTTTGCTTAAGTCCGGATGTGAACACCAAGGCTGATAATTTCATTGCAAGATTGAGAGATGAATGGAGGTTGGAGAAAATGAATTCTATTAGGGCAAAGCAATAGTGATGTCTAAATGCCCAGCAACATAATCAACTTCTATTTTTTTTTCCATACGTGGCTAACAAAAGTCAACAATGAGTAAGAAATCTCGCTTTTTAATGGCCATTGCAGGAGTCCTCTCTCGCTTTTCAATTGCAATTGCAGGAGTCCTCTAAATTGGATACAACTAATTCTTGTACTCCCTCCGTCTCCACGGGAGAGTAAGGATAGTGGGTGTCGTGTAATATTGATTTTATTATTAAAATAAGTGAAGTAGTGGGTATAATAATGTAAGGTGTTGAAAAAGTGGAGTGAAGGAGTGAATATAATAATCTATTTTATTGTTAAAAGTTACTATTTTTAATAATAATGTAAAAAATTGGTGAAACATCCCAAAAAGAAAAATATAAAAAAATGAGAGGGACACAGGAAATGCGTACATACTCATGTACATATTCTGTTGGCTTAATATTTGTGCGCCTTCGTGAAGCCTATCTAAAACGATTCTGCATGATAGGATACCCTTTACAAGCCGGAATTGCTATCCGGGCCTACGACAGCTACTGAATCCGGTGATATGTCACCATTATTAGGTCCGGGTCCGTTCCAGATCCGTGACGTTACTCCGGTGCGAGGTAATAGAGCACGTGGCATCCCAAGGCTCCTGTCACCATCAAAGGGTCCCAACTAAAAACGACAGCTAATGATTACCAATAATGGGCATAATACAAGAATGAGGAGGACACACTCTAAAAGGGGCCTGACACACTTTCCCACAATTATTCTCCTGGACAGGTGTTGTGCATCTACACGTCCCAGGTGTCCTACCTACCTAGGATTGAACGCCCATGATTTAAGGTACCAACCCCTAAACCCTAATCCTGGGACTATAAATAGACCCAGAAAAGAAGGTTTGGGGGTTACATTCTCTTTACACACACTCATATACACACACCCTCCATAATTAGATACTCTGATTCTTATCTTTGATTTTCCAACGCCGTCACTCATTCTCACGCCGGAGGTGCCGCGGGTCCAAACCCACCTCCCGGCATTGTTTTGCAGAGTCCCAACCACCAGCTACACCGCTTTCCGAGCTTGAGGACGGCGGAGGAAACACCGGATTGGGATATAGAGTTATCATTGGCGCTAGAAGGAGGGGACGGCTCTGTCCTTTGGTCTAGTTGCCACTGGACTCGACTCTAGCGACAAACTCTTGAAAAAGAGTCCTAACCAAAACCAGTAAGATCTAAAACCACCTCAACCTTTGATAAAAATGCAACCTTTACACCTTACGACTATATATGCATGTTTTTAGTCCCGTCTAGCCTCTATTAACCCAGATCTGTGATAAAGTTGCAATTTTTTTTAATTTCTAAACTTAGCTGAAATTTAGATCTGAATCAGTGGTTAAGTATATATACCGCCTTTTGATTTCATTTGAGTATTGAGCCCATATTCAAGTTATCTTATACAGAGCACAGTATAGATTTGTTATAATTGTTGCTTTGTGAATCATCCTGCTTTGATAGTTTGAATCATGGTAAGGGGAAGTAAATCTACGCAAAGACCCAACACTCGGGCGCGGGATCACGAAACAGCCCCAGAACCGACCTTAGTTCCGGTTGAGGTGCCTCCAGTCGTGCAGAGAGCAGAGATCGCACCGGGCGATGCCCGAATTGACATCGAGGTAAATCAGTACAAATACACGGATGTGCCTTTAGCTGTAATGCATCTCCAAAATCTAACCCGGGAGGAATTGGCGGAAGCAATCCGGATATTCAGAGCAACCCGAGCACCTCCACCTCCCGAACCAGAGTAGGCAGAAAACTCCCAAGGCTCCCACCACTCTCATCGATCCAGGATGTCTGTCTTTGACCGGCTTGGAAACAAAGGCAAAGAAAAACAGACAGCCAATAAAGCTCAGAGCAAACGCCAGGAAGTTGAGAAACTCAAAAAGCTGGCTGATCTAAAGGAACAAATCAGACAGGAGGAGGAAGCAAAGCTCGAACTCAAAATACAGAAAAGAATACAGGAAGAAGAGGACCGGATCTTCAGGAGGTCCGGATCCAAAAGAATTCTGAGAGAAGTCAGTCCGGAGGTAATCTCGAACGAAGACGAGCCCGAAGACAATTTGATGCAAATGATTCATGAGCTACAAAAGAAAGTGGGGCAGGACTCCGGACTTGAAATTGAGGGGACTCTGACTCCATTCAGCCGATCTCTGGAAGCTATCCCCAGACAAAAGAACCTGAAGCATTACAACTTTGACTCCTTTGATGGATTGGGGGACCCAGAGGAGCATGTTAATTACTTTGAGCAGATTGCTCTTATCTACTACTACAATGACATAACCAAATGCAGGTTTTTTGCGTCAACCTTAAAAGGAGGGGCTCAGAGGTGGTTCAGTCGAATCCCTTCCCGAAGTATTCGCTCATGGAAAGAATTCCGTGAGTCCTTTTTAAAGAGGTTCAGAGCAAACCGAACTCATGAATTACACATGTGCCATCTGGAGACTATCCGTCAAAATGATGATGAGTCACTCGCGGATTATATGAAACGATTCCAGGAAGCAATAAACAAAGTCTCGCGGTTGGATGAGCGAGAAGCTCTTAGCATCTTCCGGAGGAATCTGGACCCGGATCAAAATGAAAGATACGTCTATGAGTTGATCAATAAGGAACCTGAAAGTCTGGCCGCAGCATACTCCATGGCTGCGCGATTTATCAAAGAAAGTGATGTATTACAGGCAATGAGAATGACCCGCCAAGGGAACTCTTCGCACCGAACCGCCAGCGATGACCGCTCTCGGGGTGGTTATCAATCTGACAAGCGATTCAAGCCTGACAGACAAACCAATTATATCCAAAATTCACAACCATCGGTCTTCGAAAGGATCTCAGAACCCGCTGCAGTAACTGTTAGTCCGGACTCAAAGCCCGCTAAACCACCCAAAGTTGAACCAAAGCCGGAGTGGACTCCACTCAGCCGAACACGGGCTGATATTCTGAAAGAATTCCGCGACAAACCGTACTTTTATCCGCCTAAGCCGATGATCACGGCACCAGAGAAGCGCCCGACACATAAGCAATGTGAATACCACGGGACTCATGGTCATACAACAGAAAATTGCTTGTCCCTTAAGTACTTCATTGAAGATCAAATCAAAAGAGGGAACATGGGGCAGTATATAGCTCGGAAGAACACAGAAAAGGAAACAGGAAAGAAACATGTGGTCAACGTGGTAATGGGGGGGGTCCAACTCCCCTCCCCCAAGCCCGGACTCAAGCGGAGAAGTAATGATGGTCCAATCTTTCCCCGAACAAGTGATCACTTTCAGCAATGCCGACTTTGAAGGGATCGATCCCAACCACAATGAAGCCTTGGTGGTTAGCCTGGACGTGGCGGAAAACGAGGTCAAAAGAATCCTGATTGACAATGGATCTTCGGCCAACATTATCTTCAAACATACATTCGACAGAATGCAACTGGGCAGCGTGAGAATGAACGAATACAGAGAGGACCCTCTCTTTGGATTCGGAAACAACTTAGTGCCGATTCAAGGGACACTATACCTGCCTGTTTAGTTCGGAACCTTCCCAAAGCAAGTCACTCATATGATAAAGTTCTACGTCATCAATACCCCTTCTTCTTACAATATGATCCTTGGTCGTCCAGCGCTAATAAAACTCCGGGCAATAACCTCCACCCCTCATCTAAAGTTTAAATTCCCCACCCCCTCAGGAGTTGGGGAGGTCAAAGGAGACTCTGAAACCACTAGTCATTGTTACGGCCAGGCACTGGTCATGGCTGAAACTGATCCGGAGAACAAACGAAAAGCGTCAGTGTACCACAAGAACTTAAGCAGAATGAAGCACAAAGCTTATTTCAAAAATCAGTCTGGACATGAAGTCCAAAATATTGAAAGAATAGAAGCCCAGACAAAAGAAGAACTGATTGCCAAAGCCAGGGAGTATCTGGAAACAAACACCCAGGCCCGGGTTCAACAATTTATGTCGAAGAAAGACTTGGGTAAAGTCGAGTCGGCAGTCGAAATCGAGATGATCGAATTGGAAGAAGGCAACCCGGACCGAAAGATAAAGATAGGATCCGGACTGGACCCTACATTCAAGGAAAACCTGGTACAACTCCTCAGGGATTATGCGGATGTCTTTGCCTGGAGCCCGGAAGAAATGCCTGGACTTGATCAATCGGTGGCCATGCACAGTCTGGATGTCAATCCTAACAAAAAGCCAGTAAAACAGAAAAGAAGAAACTTTGCTCCGGATCGACAAAAGGCGATTGATGAAGAGGTGGAAAAACTACTTAAGGCAGGAATAATTTGTGAGATAAGGTATCCGGACTGGCTGGCCAATGTAGTTTTGGTTAAGAAACCCAATGGCAAATGGAGAATGTGTGTCGACTATACAGATTTGAATGTCGCATGCCCCAAAGATCCATATCCTCTTCCCAGCATAGATCAACTCATCGACGCTACTGCGGGGCACGTGATGTTTAGCTTCATGGATGCATTCTCCGGATACAACCAAATCAAGATGAACCCGGCCGACATAGCCAAAACCGCTTTCATAACTCACCGAGCGGTTTACGCATACAAGTATATGCCGTTCGGATTAATGAATGCCGGGTCATCCTACCAAAGGGCGATGGTGGAGATTTTCAAAGATTAGCTGGGCCGAAACTTGGAGTCTTATGTGGATGATATGATAGCTAAGTCGAAAGCGGTGGAGGAACATGTTTCGGACTTACAGGAGTGTTTTGAAAATCTGAGGAAGCATGAGATGAAATTAAATCCGGAGAAGTGCACCTTCGGAGTCGTAGCTGGAAAATTTTTGGGATTCATGATCAGTCAAAGGGGAATCGAAGCCAATCCGGAAAAGATTAAGGCCATAATGGAGATGGAGCCACCCCGAACTCAGAAAGAAATCCAGAAGCTGGCGGGCTCTTTGGCGGCACTGAGGCGATTCATCCCAAAGCTGGCCGAAAGATGCTTGCCCTTCTTCGAGCTGCTGAAAGGGGCGAAAAACAAAAGAGAAATAAACTGGAATCCGGACTGCCAGAAAGCTTTCGACTCTATAAAGCAATTCCTGTCATCACCACCAATTCTATCTAAAGCTGAGTCAGGGGAAACATTGTTTCTTTACTTAGCTGCAGGACCACAGGCTGTGGGAGCGGCCCTGATCAGGGAACACGAAGGAAAACAGAAACCGGTATATTATGTCAGTCAGGTACTGAAGGACGCAGAGACCAGGTACCCGAACTTGGAAAAATTTGCTTTTGCTCTGGTAACAGCCTCAAGAAAGCTAAGGCATTATTTCCAAGGAAGAGAAATCAAAGTCGTAACTGACCAGCCTCTGCGAAGGATAATTCACAAGCCAGATGTGTCCGGCAGACTTGTAAATTGGGCTATCGGCAATCAAAGCTCAGGTGTTAGCTGATTTCGTTATGGAATGTTCTTTCCCTGAACCCCAAACTAGTCCCATGACTGTGGATCCGGGAAAAGAGGAAAATGAATCAGACCCGGAGGCTTGGTCTTTGTATGTTGACGGATCTTCAACAAACGAAAGATCTGGGGCAGGGTTAGTTCTGAAAAGCCCTCATGGGTTTCAGATACAGCAAGCCATAGCCTTCAAATTTTTAGCTACAAATAACCAGTCAGAATACGAGGCACTTTTAGCCGGACTCCGCTTGGCAAGATCCTTGAAAGTACAGAGCCTGAACGTTTATAGTGACTCCCAAATTGTGGTGAAGCAGACCAAGGGAGAATATATTGCCAAGGATCAAAGACTAGCTCAGTACCAGGCCCTGGTCAAAAGTTACCTGGCTGTGATCCTGAAGTTCGAAATGATTCAGATAAATAGAGAAGAAAACAAAGAGGCCGATGCTTTGTCAAAGCTAGTGCAGAATGATGCCGAACTGGATAGCTCGGTATACTTTGAGGAGATTGAGAAACCAACCATTGAAAATGTCGAGGTGATGGAAATAGATGATCAACCTAATTGGATGACCTCTCTGATTTCGTATTTGGATAAAGGAGAATTGCCCGATGACAAGAATAAGGCTCAAAGACTCAAGGCCAAAGCTGCTAAGTTTTTCCTAGAAGAAGGACAACTCTATCGCAGAACGTTCTCCAGTCCGGTCCTGAAATGTATCGGTCCAGCAGAAGCAGAATACTGTCTACAAGAGGTTCATGAAGGGATTTGCGGAGACCATTTATCCGCAAAGGCCCTGGCTTACAAAATAATAAGGCAAAGCTATTACTGGCCCACAATTCACAACGATGCGGTGGAGTTTGTCAAAAAATGTAAGAATTGTCAGTTGTTCAGCAATGTGCAAAGACAAAGTCCAGTTATGCCTTCATCAGTCCTGTCTCCGGTGCCTTTTGCTATCTGGGGTATTGACATTGTTGGTCCATTTCCTCGGGCTAAGGGAGATCTCAGGTATCTATTGGTAGCCATCGATTACATGACTAAGTGGGCAGAAGCCAAAGCCATGAGAACTATAAATCAGCAAGACTGCATCCGGTTCATGGACAACATACTGATGAGGTTCGGGCTTCCTCAAGTTTTGGTCTCAGATAATGGGCCTCAATTTGTCGGATCCGATTTTGAGAACTACTTGAAAGAAAGGGGCATCAAACATAAGAAGTCATCGGTGGCATACCCCCAAGGTAATGGACAAGTGGAAGTAACTAACAGAATTTTGCTAAGGGGAATAGAGAAAAGGCTGCAGGAGTGCAAAAACAAGTGGCCCGAAGAACTGCCAAACGTGCTATGGGCATACAGAACTAGTCCCCGAACAAGCACAGGCGAAACACCCTTCAAGCTGGCATATGGGACTGAAGCGATGCTTCCGGTAGAAGTGGGCTCGCCCTCTCACAGGGCTATTAACTTTGAAGAAATTGCAAATGAGGAAGGGCTCCGAATCAATCTCGATCTAGTTGACGAAGTCAGGGACGGAGCAGTTGCAAGAATGGAAAAGTATAAGGAGAAAAGAAGAGAATATTTTGGAAAGAAGGCCAGAATCAAAAACTTTCAAGTCGGAGATCTAGTTTTGCGGGATGCAGAGGCTTCGGACCCAACCAACACCGGAAAGCTCAAGCCAAAATGGGAGGGCCCGTATAAAGTCAAAGAGGTCCTTCGCCCTGGAACATACAAGCTGATAAATATGGATGAATCCGAGGTTCCCAACACTTGGCATGGTCTTCGACTAAGGAAATTCTACCAGTAAAAAGAAGGTCAAGGCCCGAGTAATCAATCAAGGAGCTACCTCAAAGCCCAGAAAAGTCTTCAACAGATAGATTAGCCTCTGTAATGAAGCGAGAATAAGTTATTTGTAGTAGGGATGTTATAATTAATGAAAATAGGCCTGGCCTTGTGCTATTTATATTTCGTTGTAAATTTATTGTAGCACTCACAAACACAAGTCCCTGGTCCGGAGCCATAGGCAAAATTGGAACCAGGGCAAAAGCAATATGCAACAACCACTTTAGTCCGGATTTGTTCCTACAAAACAATCCGGACTGGGGGCGAAAACGATAAATTTCTCTAAGTAACCCAAAGCTATAAAGCTTTCGACTTAGCTAAAAAACGACCACTTTAGTCCGGGTTTGTTCCTATGAAACAATCCGGACTGGGGGGCGAAAACAATAAATTTCTCTAAGTAACCCAAAGCTATAAAGCTTTGGACTTAGCTAAAAAACGACCACTTTAGTCCGGATTTGTTCCTACAAAACAATCCGGACTGGGGGCGAAAACGATAAATTTCTCTAAGTAACCCAAAGCTATAAAGCTTTGGACTTAGCTAAAAAACAACCACTCCAGTCCGGGTTTATTCCTACGAAACAATCCGGACTGGGGGGCGAAAACGATAAATTTCTCTAAGTAACCCAAAGCTATAAAGCTTTGGACTTAGCTAAAAAACGACCACTTTAGTCCGGATTTGTTCCTACAAAACAATCCGGACTGGGGGCGAAAACGATAAATTTCTCTAAGTAACCCAAAGCTATAAAGCTTTGGACTTAGCTAAAAAAATGACCACTTTAGTCCGGGTTTGTTCCTATGAAACAATCCGGACTGGGGGGCGAAAACGATAAATTTCTCTAAGTAACCCAAAGCTATAAAGCTTTGGACTTAGCTAAAAAACGACCACTTTAGTCCGGATTTGTTCCTACAAAACAATCCGGACTGGGGGCGAAAATGATAAATTTCTCTAAGTAACCCAAAGCTATAAAGCTTTGGACTTAGCTAAAAAACGACCACTCCAGTCCGGGTTTATTCCTACGAAACAATCCGGACTGGGGGCGAAAACGATTAATTTCTTTAAGTAACCCAAAGCTATAAAGCTTTGGACTTAGCTAAAAAATGACCACTCTAGTCCGGGTTTATTCCTACGAAACAATCCGGACTGAGGGCGAAAACGATAAATTTCTCTAAGTAACTTAAAGCTATAAAGCTCTCGAATTAGCTTGAAAACGACCACTCTAGTCCGGATTTGTTCCCATGAACCAACCCGGACTGGGGGGGGGGAAAATCAAGCATAAAGATGCAACAAATTCAAAACAGACGCCAAAGAAACAAAAGCAAATGATTATGGCTTTTTTCAAGCCATTTTTATTAAGCAGGGGGAAGGGAGGTACAACGATTATCAAAATAAAAAAGATAAAAAGATTATATCTAAACGGCGGCAGCACCACCAGCACCGCCAGCACCTTCCCCCAGTCCAAAATAATATTGTAGGAAGAAGGGGTATTGATGACGTAGAACTTTATCATATGAATAATATCTAAAATAATAATAATAATAAAAAAACCACTAATTCGAGATATTATTTAATGACTGATGCCAATTAGTGGTATTTAATAATATGTTTAAAGAAGGGATATTATTGATGCCAATTATTATTTAATGACTGATGCCAATTAGTGGATCATATTGTAGGAAGAAGGGGTATTGATGACGTAGAACATCCAATATAGTGTTAAATATTGATGTAAAATAGTATTAAGCATATCAAATAAGAAAATATTTGTTCATTGACTTGACCATCTGTACTCTATTTCGCAATAATAAGTGGAGCTCGCTTATTTGGTGGCTAAGTTGACTGCTATAAACAAAACGAAAGCAAATTTTACCAGTAACTTGAGAACTTTCTATGACCTTTCTATTTATTGAATTGATCGTTCTATGACCTTTCTATTTATTGAATATAATCTTTGATCCAATTAAGTTCTACTTAATGACAGGGCTATTAACTTTGAAGAAATTGCAAATGAGGAAGGGCTCCGAATCAATCTCGATCTAGTTGACGAAGTCAGGGACGGAGCAGTTGCAAGAATGGAAAAGTATAAGGAGAAAACAAGAGAATATTTTGTAAAGAAGGCCAGAATCAAAAACTTTCAAGTCGGAGATCTAGTTTTGCGGGATGCAGAGGCTTCGGACCCAACCAACACCGGAAAGCTCAAGCCAAAATGGGAGGGCCCGTATAAAGTCAAAGAGGTCCTTCGCCCTGGAACATACAAGCTGATAAATATGGATGAATCCGAGGTTCCCAACACTTGGCATGGTCTTCGACTAAGGAAATTCTACCAGTAAAAAGAAGGTCAAGGCCCGAGTAATCAATCAAGGAGCTACCTCAAAGCCCAGAAAAGTCTTCAACAGATAGATTAGCCTCTTTAATGAAGCGAGAATAAGTTATTTGTAGTAGGGATGTTATAATTAATGAAAATAGGACTGGCCTTGTGCTATTTATATTTCGTTGTAAATTTATTGTAGCACTCACAAACACAAGTCCCTGGTCCGGAGCCATAGGCAAAATTGGAACCAGGGCAAAAGCAATATGCAACAACCACTTTAGTTCGGGTTTGTTCCTACGAAACAATCCGGACTGGGGGCGAAAACGATAAATTTCTCTAAGTAACCCAAAGCTATAAAGCTTTCGACTTAGCTAAAATACAACCACTTTAGTCCGGGTTTGTTCCTATGAAACAATCCGGACTGGGGGCGAAAATGATTAATTTCTCTAAGTAACCCAAAGCTATAAAGCTTTGGACTTAGCTAAAAAACGACCACTCTAGTCCGAGTTTATTCCTACGAAACAATCCGGACTGAGGGCGAAAACGATAAATTTCTCTAAGTAACTTAAAGCTATAAAGCTCTCGAATTAGCTTGAAAACGACCACTCTAGTCCGGATTTGTTCCCATGAAACAACCCGGACTGGGGGGGGGGAAATCAAGCATAAAGATGCAACAAATTCAAAACAGACGCCAAAGAAACAAAAGCAAATGATTATGGCTATTTTTCAAGCCATTTTTATTAAGCAGGGGGAAGGAGAGGTACAACGGTTATCAAAATAAAAAAGATAAAAAGATTATATCTAAACGGCGGCAGCACCAGCACCACCAGCACCGCCAGCACCTTCCCCCAGTCCAAAATAATATTGTAGGAAGAAGGGGTATTGATGACGTAGAACTTTATCATATGAATAATATATAAAATAATAATAATAAAAAAAAAAACCACTAATTCGAGATATTATTTAATGACTGATGCCAATTAGTGGTATTTAATAATATGTTTAAAGAAGGGATATTATTGATGCCAATTATTATTTAATGACTGATGCCAATTAGTGGATCATATTGTAGGAAGAAGGGGTATTGATGACGTAGAACTTAATCATATGAGTGACTTGCTTTGGGAAGGTTCCGAACTGAACAGGCAGGTATAGTGTCCCTTGAATCGGCACTAAGTTGTTTCCGAATCCAAAGAGAGGGTCCTCTCTGCATTCGTTCATTCTTACGCTGCCCAGCTGCATTCTGTCGAATGTATGTTTGAAGATAATGTTGGCCGAAGATCCATTGTCAATCAGGATTCTTTTGACCTAGTTTTCCGCCACATCCAGGCTAACCACCAAGGCTTCATTGTGGTTGGGATCGATCCCTTCAAAGTCGGCATTGCTGAAAGTGATCACTTGTTCGGGGAAAGATTGGACCATCATTACTTCTCCGCTTGAGTCCGGGCTTGGGGGAGGGGAGTTGGACCCCCCCATTACCACGTTGACCACATGTTTCTTTCCTGTTTCCTTTTCCGTGTTCTTCCGAGCTATATACTGCCCCATGTTCCCTCTTTTGATTTGATCTTGAATGAAGTACTTAAGGGACAAGCAATTTTCTGTTGTATGACATGAGTCCCGTGGTATTCACATGGCTTGTGTGTCGGGCGCTTCTCTGGTGCCGTGATCATCGGCTTGGGCGGATAAAAGTACAGTTTGTCGCGGACTTCTTTCAGAATATCAGCCCGTGTTCGGCTGAGTGGAGTCCACTCCGGCTCCGGCTTTGGTTCAGCTTTGGGTGGTTTAGCGGGCTTTGAGTCCGAACTAACAGTTACTGCAGCGGGTTCTGAGATCCTTTCGAAGACCGATGGTTGTGAATTTTGGATATAATTGGTTTGTCTGTCGGGCTTGAATCGCTTGTCAGATTGATAACCACCCCGAGAGCGGTCATCCCTGGCGGTTCGGTGCGAAGAGTTCCCTTGGCGGGTCATTCTCATTGCCTGTAATACATCACTTTCTTTGATAAATCGCGCAGCCATGGAGTATGCTGCGGCCAGACTTTCAGGTTCCTTATTGATCAACTCATAGACGTATCTTTCATTTTGATCCGGGTCCAGATTCCTCCGGAAGATGCTAAGAGCTTCTCGCTCATCCAACCGCGAGACTTTGTTTATTGCTTCCTGGAATCGTTTCATATAATCCGCGAGTGACTCATCATCATTTTGACGGATAGTCTCCAGATGGCACATGTGTAATTCATGAGTTCGGTTTGCTCTGAACCTCTTTAAAAAGGACTCACGGAATTCTTTCCATGAGCGAATACTTCGGGAAGGGATTCGACTGAACCACCTCTGAGCCCCTCCTTTTAAGGTTGACGCAAAAAACCTGCATTTGGTTATGTCATTGTAGTAGTAGATAAGAGCAATCTGCTCAAAGTAATTAACATGCTCCTCTGGGTCCCCCAATCCATCAAAGGAGTCAAAGTTGTAATGCTTCAGGTTCTTTTGTCTGGGGATAGCTTCCAGAGATCGGCTGAATGGAGTCAGAGTCCCCTCAATTTCAAGTCCGGAGTCCTGCCCCACTTTCTTTTGTAGCTCATGAATCATTTGCATCAAATTGTCTTCGGGCTCGTCTTCGTCCGAGATTACCTCCGGACGGACTTCTCTCAGAATTCTTTTGGATCCGGACCTCCTGAAGATCCGGTCCTCTTCTTCCTGTATTCTTTTCTGTATTTTGAGTTCGAGCTTTGCTTCCTCCTCCTGTCTGATTTGTTCCTTTAGATCAGCCAGCTTTTTGAGTTTCTCAACTTCCTGGCTTTTGCTCTGAGCTTTATTGGCTATCTGTTTTTCTTTGCCTTTGTTTCCAAGCCGGTCAAAGACAGACATCCTGGATCGATGAGAGTGGTGGGAGCCTTGGGAGTTTTTTGCCTGCTCCGGTTCGGGAGGTGGAGGTGCTCGGGTTGCTCTGAATATCCGGATTGCTTCCGCCAATTCCTCCCGGGTTAGATTTTGGAGATGCATTCCAGCTAGAGGCACATCCGTGTATTTGTACTGATTTACCTCGATGTCAATTCGGGCATCGCCCGGTGCGATCTCTGCTCTCTGCACGACTGGAGGCACCTCAGCCGGAACTAAGGTCGGTTCTGGGGCTGTTTCGTGATCCCGCGCCCGAGTGTTGGGTCTTTGCGTAGATTTACTTCCCCTTACAATGATTCAAACTTTCAAAGCAGGATGATTCACAAAGCAACAATTATAACAAATCTATACTGTGCTCTGTATAAGATAACTTGATTATGGGCTCAATACTCAAATGAAATCAAAAGGCGGTATATATACTTAACCACTGATTCAGATCTAAATTTCAGCTAAGTTTAGAAATTAAAAAAATTGCAACTTTATCATAGATCTGGGTTAATAGAGGCTAGACGGGACTAAAAACATGCATATATAGTCGGAAGGTGTAAAGGTTGCATTTTTATCAAAGGTTGAGGTGGTTTTAGATCTTACTGGTTTTGGTTAGGACTCTTTTTCAAGAGTTTGTCGCTGGAGTCGAGTCCAGTGGCACCTAGACCAAAGGACAGAGCCGTCCCCTCCTTCTAGCGCCAATGATAACTCTATATCCCGATCCGGTGTTTCCTCCGCCGTCCTCAAGCCCGGAAAGCGGTGTAGCTGGTGGTTGGGACTCTGCAAAACAATGCCGGGAGGTGGGTTTGGACCCGCGGCACCTCCGGCGTGAGAATGAGTGACGGCGTTGGAAAATCAAAGATAAGAATCAGAGTATCTAATTATGGAGGGTGTGTGTATATGAGTGTGTGTAAAGAGAATGTAACCCCCAAACCTTCTTTTCTGGGTCTATTTATAGTCCCAGGATTAGGGTTTAGGGGTTGGTACCTTAAATCATGGGCGTTCAATCCTAGGTAGGTAGGACACCTGGGACGTGTAGATGCACAACACCTGTCCAGGAGAATAATTGTGGGAAAGTGTGTCAGGCCCCTTTTAGAGTGTGTCCTCCTCATTCTTGTATTATGCCCATTATTGGTAATCATTAGCTGTCGTTTTTAGTTGGGACCCTTTGATGGTGACAAGAGCCTTGGGATGCCACGTGCTCTATTACCTCGCACCGGAGTAACGTCACGGATCTGGAACGGACCCGGACCTAATAATGGTGACATATCACCGGATTCAGTAGCTGTCGTAGGCCCGGATAGCAATTCCGGCTTGTAAAGGGTATCCTATCATGCAGAATCGTTTTAGATAGGCTTCACGAAGGCGCACAAATATTAAGCCAACAGAATATGTACATGAGTATTGATGTGGGCTGAAAGTAAGCCCTAAAGACACATTTAATGTGGCATTAATTAGACCTAGAATGGTCCAAACGTGGGGCCCACCAGATGGGCCCAAATCCTATTTACAACATTAATTTCGTAATTAATATTAGGGATAATAAACAGCTCAGCAATAAGTGTCAGATAGGGACATTATCTCTACAAGGAGTAGCCTCCGAGGCGCATACTCATACAAGGAAACAGACTCCTACAAGGTAGGAGTCTAGAACTTTCCTCTAGGCTGACTTACCCACCAAGTCACCTAACCCTAATACAACTCTAAGGCTTCTCAGCCTATATAAAGGGTCAGACCCCTCATCTCAGAACTACGTTTTATTGGCTTGATTCTCTTAATACAGAGATACGTAGGCATTCTGTGAGGACCGATTAAGTCTCGAACGCAGAAGCAGCCATTAAAGCTCGAAGCTCAACCACCCTTTGCATTAAATACACGCGAAACCTAGCCGCAATATCAAACCCTCGTTTTTATTCCACAACATTTGGCACCGTCTGTGGGAAGAAGACATCAACCATGGTTACCACTCGAAGAACAACACCGGTCTCAACCGAGCCCACCTCTGGCACTGTTATCCCATCAGTTTCTGCTCCTCCATTGACGGAGCAAGGGACGAATCCTCATACTCAGATCTCTCAACCACTAGGGACGAATCCCCATGCTGAGGGATCTCAACCAGAAATCGTCCCTCCAGGACAGGAGACTAACCCGCTCCAGATGATGGTCTCTCCTCTCCCTCTGAGTAGTCGCCCGCCTCTTCATAGCCTCTCCACTTCTTCACTCCCTGTCAACACCAACCCAATGTATGGGCTGCCTAACTACCCCCAGGATCCAAGGGATCCTGGACCAAGCGGTCATGCTCGGCTGATCCATGGGCAACAACCCCCTTATCTTAGAGGCCCGGCCCCTCCTGAACCAGGATACTATGATTACTCTGGTCCTTATACTGAAGATTCGTCGTCTGAAGACGATGATCGAGACGAAGCCCCAAGGAGGCGACGCGCTAGTAAGGAACCTCTGAGGAGGAATCCAGCAAACCGTGATGGTCCTTTAACAATCGCAGAGAGAATTAAGGCTTATGAAGCCGAGATTCAGAAGCTGAAGGACGACCAAGTAAGGGAGCAAGAAAGACAGAACCCTAATCAGACTCGACCTCCTCCGACTTCAGGAGGGATTCCCTTCATAGATTTGGAGAGGTCCTCAAGGAGACGCCGAAGAGCTGAAGCCCCAACCAGAGGGACTACAAGGGTGGAACTCCCCAAGAGTAACCCCAAAGACTTGATACCACAAGGAGATCTCGATGATCCAACCCCTCCGTTCACTAAGGAGGTGATGAACGCGCATATCTCCCGAAAGTTTAAGATGCCCACAATAAAAGCTTATGATGGAACGGGGGATCCCACAACTCATGTGAGAACGTTTACGAGCGCATTGTTATTGCAGCCCGCTAACGATGCCCTTAAGTGTAGGGCGTTCCCCCAAACCCTGTCAGGTATGGCGCAACGTTGGTATAGCCGTCTACCTCCAAATTCAATTAGCTCTTTTAAGGAATTGAGTACCGCTTTTGTCAGTCAATTCATTAGCGGAAGAATTCATGAGAAAAGCTCTGCATCCCTTATGTATGTAGTACAGGGGAAGAACGAGAACCTGAGAGATTATCTCAAGCGATTCACTAAGGAGACCCTAAACATCACTGATTTGGAAAATAAGGTGGCTATGGTAGCCCTGCAGCATGGAACCACGGATCTCTTTTTTAAGAGGTCACTGGCAAAACATCCCCCTGAGAACATGGATGAGCTCCAACGAAGGGCTGATAAGTACATTAAGGCTGAGGATAGCATGAAGAAGGAAGCCACGTTGGGCAATGGAGGCAACGGGAACTCCAAGAAGCGAAAGCAAGACCAGGAGTATGATGACCAGGAATATGATGCTAGGGACAAGTATCCCCGAACTAGTGAGGACTCCGACTCTGCCCCTAAGAAGAACCAAGGACCAAGGTTCACTGAGTATGCAAGGTTGAACACTCCCAGGAGTCGAATCCTATTGGACATTGAAAAGGATAAGGATTTCCGATGGCCGAAGCCACTCAGGGGTGATCCCATAAAGAGAAACAAAAATCAGTATTGCAGATTCCACAAGGATGTAGGGCATGACACTGATGATTGTAAGCAACTCAAAGATGAGATCGAGTTCTTGATCCGTAAAGGGAAGTTGGGCCACTTCACTAAGGGTGAAGATCGTGGTAATCAGAGAAGAGAGTATGATAGGAACGATGACGATCGGGATCGCACCCCACAGCCCCGAGGGCCAGTGATCAACATGATCTCAGGAGGCCCGACTGCGGCCGGGACGACTAGGAACTCTCGGAAGGCTTATGCCCGAGAAGTGATGCATATTGTCGGAGAGACACCAAAGCGTGCAAAAACCGAAGTAACAATCGAATTTGATGATTCAGACCTTGAAGGGGTGGAGTTCCCCCACGATGACCCGCTGGTCATAACACCCATGATTGGGAATTCAGAGGTGAAGCGAGTCTTGATAGACAATGGAGCTTCAGTGGACATTTTGTTCTATGATGCATTCGTGAAAATGGGATACAACGACTCTCAGTTGACCCTATCTAACATGCCTATATATGGATTCAGCGGAGTAGAGTCTAAAGTTGAGGGAACTATTCTGTTGCCCGTCACCATCGGACAGAAGCCAACAGAGGCCACTCAGATGCTGAACTTTTTGGTTATCAAAGCGTCTTCCACCTACAATGCCATCCTCGGGAGGATTAGACTCCATGCTTTTAAGGCTGTGGCCTCAACCTATCACATGAAGATCAAGTTTCCAACCAGGAATGGTGTAGGAGAACAAAAAGGTGACCAGAAAATGGCTAGGAGCTGTTATGTAGCCGCGTTAAGGCCTGATGGAGTCGGGGGGCAGGTCCTTCCGATTGAAGACATGGACGTTTGTAGTGATAAGGAACATCAAGAAAGGCCAGCAGAGGACATCACACATAAACCTCGGACAGCCATTAAGGCTAAGGCGTCAACTGACTTCGTGGTTGAATGCATCATTGGCAACCAAGAAATCGAGGGGCAGGAGATTGTACCCCAAGCTGTAAGTGAACTTCAGAATAAGAATGAGGTGACCAGAAGGAGTAGTGAGTGCTCTATTTTATTGGAGCATCAAAAATAAAATCATGTGGTGCAAGCCTAGTCTTGCAAAGCCCCGATGGGTTCAAATTATCCTAGTAGTTTTTAGCTTCATATTTTATCTAGTAGAAGTAGAAATAAGGTTCGATGAAACCATCGCAGAGCATGTTGCTCCGAGTAGGACAGTAGTATTCTATGTAAGGGTTGAACCCATCTCAAGTTATTAATGCAAGTTTGTTTTCCATTCATTGATTATGTGATTTTATTTATGTACCTAACACCTGATGTGTGTAAGTCAAAGATGACCAAGTACCGAAAATAAAAAAAAATACACGAATGGAAACAAACAAACGCATAAATAAAAACCCTGAAAGGTCGAGAGTTACTAAGAGTTTAAGTCCTTGAAGGACCCCGGATAAAAAACAAGAAGCAAAGATAGGTTTGAAAACCCTGAAATCAGAACTAAGATTCGAGACAAGCCGTGAAAGACATGAAGTCAAGTAAGGGATCCTAAAGACCTTTAGTTTGACATCAATCCAAAAGAAAGGTCGTGAATACTTGGTAGTCGACATATGAACACCAACGATGAACATGTAAACGTCAACCTCGAATCCTAGGATAAGGAACACGAGTTATTAGCCATGAAGGCCAAGATTAGCTATGAAGGCCAAACTTGAGGAGGTCGTCATTAATCTCAAATCCATCCGAAACAACTATAAACCCAAGGTCTGAATTGACCCAAATTTGATTTGAGGCCCAATAAACTTTCAGTTGGATACTAGGTCTGTTAAGCATGAAAATCTAGGAAGTAAAGGCCCATTGTGACCTAGGCCCGAAAGAAGGAAACCCAAACAAGGTCCACCATTAAAAGCCCGTAGAAGGCCCAAGAAGCCAATGGCAAACAAAAATTATTCTCGAGGTCGGTGATTTTTGAAGTCGAAAATACATTATGATGAGCTCGTATGGGACGACCTTGGATCCCCATCTGAAGTCGCCAAGGCGTGACTCGAGATCGCAAAGCCCAGGTCGTAAATGAACTGGAAAACAATAAAAACCCTAACGACTTGAACCTTATTTGAGTTCTTAATTAGGTTGGGTTGAGGTCGAAAATATACTACGGCTAGATTGTAAATTTGAGATCGAAAAAGAGCGGAAACTCGCGAAAAAGTCATGCGACTTGAAGCCAATTTGAGGTCGGTATCTCCTATAATTGAGATTGCGAACCTGAGCTCGAAAATGAACTAGAAAGAATAGAAATTTCTCGCGACCTCACTCCCAATTTGAGGTCGTTTTAACACCATCTGAGCTCGTCCATTCGAGGTCGGAAAAACACTGAAAATCCTGAAAAGAAGCCACGACTTGGCCTCCGTTTGAGTTCGTTTTTGAGCTCGAAAATGAACTAATTTCTGCTCGAAATTTCCAGGTCGAAAATGACTTAGAAAGTAAGAAAAATGGCTGCGACCTTGAGGCAGTTTGAGCTCGAATTTGAGCTCGGGTTTGCAAAATTTCGAGCCAAAACGATAATTTCTGAATAGTACTAGTCTTCGGAAATAAAAAATTTCCAAGCTGACAGCTCGACCCCAGCCAGGGGCTCTGCCCCTTGGACCCCGCTAGCACCGTTTAGTGCCGATTAAGCACCATTTAATGTCGATTAGCACATATTAGTGCCTGTTAGCACCGATTAGTGCCGATTAGCACTGTTTAGTGCCGGTATAGCACCGTTTAGCGCCGATTAGTGTCGTTAGTGCCGTTTTATGCCATTCGACATTGTTTAACACTGTTTAAACATTGTTTAAGGCTGATTAGCGCTGTCTAGTGCCATTTAACACCGCTTAGTGTCGTTCAACATCGTCGTAAATTGCGTCGGTCGCTCCACGCTTTACACCAAGATGATATTGTTGAAAATACTTGCGTACGAGCAATGAACCCTGACCCAAGTCTCAATTAAGGCCTTTATAACTTCAAGGAAAACCTGATCAGTTTTCCTAGAAGTTGGGGGGCAAATGATGTGGGCTGAAAGTAAGCCCTAAAGACACATTTAATGTGGCATTAATTAGACCTAGAATGGTCCAAACGTGGGGCCCACCAGATGGGCCCAAATCCTATTTACAATATTAATTTCGTAATTAATATTAGGGATAATAAACAGCTCAGCAATAAGTGTCAGATAGGGACATTATCTCTACAAGGAGTAGCCTCCGAGGCGCATACTCATACAAGGAAACAGACTCCTACAAGGTAGGAGTCTAGAACTTTCCTCTAGGCTGACTTACCCACCAAGTCACCTAACCCTAATACAACTCTAAGGCTTCTCAGCCTATATAAAGGGTCAGACCCCTCATCTCAGAACTACATTTTATTGGCTTGATTCTCTTAATACAGAGATACGTAGGCATTCTGTGAGGACCGATTAAGTCTCGAACGAAGAAGCAGCCATTAAAGCTCGAAGCTCAACCACCTTTTGCATTAAATACACGTGAAACCTAGCCACAATATCAAACCCTCGTTTTTATTCCACAACAAGTATGTACGCATTTCCTGTGTCCCTCTCATTTTTTTATATTTTTCTTTTTGGGATGTTTCACCAATTTTTTACATTATTATTAAAAATAGTAACTTTTAACAATAAAATAGATTATTATATTCACTCCTTCACTCCACTTTTTCAACACCTTACATTATTATATCCACTACTTCACTTATTTTAATAATAAAATCAATATTACACGACACCCACTATCCTTACTCTCCCGTGGAGACGGAGGTAGTACAAGAATTAGTTGTATCCAATTTAGAGGACTCCTGCAATTGCAATTGAAAAGCGAGAGAGGACTCCTGCAAAGGCCATTAAAAAGCGAGATTTCTTACTCATTGTTGACTTTTGTTAGCCACGTATGGAAAAAAAAAACAGAAGTTGATTATGTTGTTGGGCATTTAGACATCACTATTGCTTTGCCCTAATAGAATTCATTTTCTCCAACCTCCATTCATCTCTCAATCTTGCAATGAAATTATCAGCCTTGGTGTTCACATCCGGACTTAAGCAAAAAACCGAGCTGCCTGCGTTTGCTCCCCCATCCACTGACTCCCTCGTTGATGCTAGTTCAACGTCTTCTAGCTCGGGAGAATTAGACCGTAAGCCACCATGACCACTTTTGATTCTCACAAAATCACAGCGTGCTTCGAATTTTACTTGACGCATTTTAAATGGTGGTGGCGGAGGCGGTGGAGGAATAGGCACCACTGGCGATTGAGATCCATGATTTTCATAGTAACTGCTTGTCTTTATTGGCAATGGCGGTTTTCCATGACGTGATTGTGGAGGCAGAGACGGTGGTGATGGTGAAGTTGAGTAGAATCGCTTACTTGTGGTTGCAGGTTTGAATAAATTGTTGAGAATTGATGATTGAGGTAGTGGCGGAGGCGGAGGTGGTGGCAGAATAGAGGTGGAATTAAAACGCTTACTTTTACTAGCGTTTTTGAAGATGTTGTTGAAGATAGAGTTTGGTGGCAGAGGCTGAGTCTCAGGCGGAGATTGAACAGATTGAGACACTGAATGATTTTTTTTGCTTTTGTTACCTTTTTTAAACATGTTGTGAAAAACTGATGGAGGCGGAGGTGGAGGTGGAGGCGGTGGTGGTTTTGATGAGTTTGTAGGTGGGGGAGGATGTAATTGCGTTATCGTAAATGTTTATGACCTTATAGTTCTTCTTTGTTGTACGGTTATATAATGATGCTATTGCTATCTCCGTTGTTGTTCCACTCTTCTTCCTTTCTAGCATTTCACTCTTCTCCTGATGCCGTTTTATTGCTGCTGGAGGTGGTGGTGGAGGAGCTGTTGCTGCTGCTGCCTGTGGTGGAGAGGATGACAATTTGCTGGTATCAATTTTATCAATATGAACATTACTTTCGCTACACCTTTTGATATTCTCCTTCTTTCCAGACCTCTTAACTGATCTTGTTCGCTTCAAATTCACAGACCGGGGAGCTTCTTGTTGCGGTGGTGGATCTCCTTTCGGCTGTTGCCGCAAAGGATCTTCTTGTGGTTTGGGTGGCGATTCAGAACTCATAGGAGAGGCAGCTAAGGAAATTGCTGGTCGTGGAGGAGAGCGAGATACAAAAGTATCAACCGGGATGACCTTAATGTCAGAATCATCTCTCTCCCCTACACTCCTCCGGGAATCCTTGGCGACCTATGTTGAATATTTAGGCCCAAATCGTCATAAAACCGATACCGTCTATTCCCGGTTTGCCACAGAGACTCTTCCTGCCGTAGATCTGGATAGGAGCTGCTACTCCGCATTAGCTTAACAGCGCCAGTTTCCGGTACTCTCACAGGAGAAGAATTGTGCACTTTTTGATCATTGTAATCATCCTCAAACCATTGACTTGAAGGAGAGGAAGCATTTTCAGGTACAGGATGGTTGAGCGTTTCTGCGGCATTGGAGACTAAAGCATCCTCGTTGCTTTGTCTTAAGAAAACACCACAAAGAATAGCAAACAAAACAAGTACAATATTGAGAGAATCCTACCCTTTTTTAAGTGAATTAGAAGTTTTAAAGAATTGAGAAGCATGAGAAACCAGAGGAATGAATATGAAAGCAATAACTAATAATACAAGTATTGGAACAAGTATAATCATAGCGACAGGATTTAAGGTCGGAGAAGATGACCGACGGCGTTGATGTAATAGAGTAGTTGACGGCAGAGCCGTCCTGAGCATGTGCGACATGTTCGATCACACAGGGCACTCCATTTTACTAGGGCACAATTCTTTAGATAGCTGTACATATGTATGTATATTTTATGTGAAAAATAAAAAAATTAAGTTTAACTTTAAAGGTTAAAAAAATTTGTAAATGAGAAAAGGTTGAAAATGGTGTTGTCAAAATAATTAAAAAATTATCATATTGAGCAAAATAAGAAAATATTATACTTACACATAGTTTTGCTTTCAAATTTCTAGAAATACTAATTACTTTTGTTGTTAATCGTGTAGACTATAATTGTCATAAAAGTATATTAAATGTTTTTGGTTCACAACTTACACATAAGTATATTTTTACAATTACAATGTAACAGTCCAGTTTATCAATTATTCATTTTATAGGTGATTTAGTGATTTGAAATCATATCTATTTTAATTAACATATTAAATGAACAAAGTCAATTCAAAACTAAAAATAAATTATAAAATAGTTATATATTAATTTAAATACATAAAAATGAGATTTTCTATTTTAGTATTGTATTTGTTTTTATTTATTATTACTATTTATTCTTTCATTTAAACATAATATATTAATATTTTACATGTATAATTTATTTACTTTATATTAATTTGTACATGTATAGTTTATTAGCGAGTTTGCTTCAAAAAATGCTAGAAGAACCATTTTTAATTAATTTCCATTATGTATGTACTTGTTACAATTTTCAGTTATGTTTTTATTATGTTATAAAGTTATTTTATGAACATATTATGTATTTTTACAAATTTCAGTTAATGTTTAATATTTAATGTAGTTGTTATAAAAAAAAAATTATTAGTGTTAGGGCACTTTTTTTTGTTTTGCACAGGGCATCCAAAATCTCAGGACCGGCTCTGGTTGCCGGAGGTTGGAACTAGAAATGTGGTGGTGCGTCTCCTTCGCAGTCCATGGGTTTGTTTTAGGGGTGAGCAAAAAACCGAATCAATGCGAAATCGATGAAAACCGAACCGAAAAAAACCAAAACCGTTAAAAACCGAACCGAAACTGAAATCTAAAAACCGATCCGATTTTAACGGTTCCGGTTTTAGGTTCATCCCGAACCGAAAAAATCCGAAACCGAACCGATTATTTATATAAATAAATATTTATATTTTTTTATAAATATTTTTTAAATTAATTATACATATATAACCATTGGTGATCTGTTTGCGACATTTAGTATAACTCATAAGATTCGTTTCTGGTTTGCTAGGCAGTGATACATAAAAATCATAATAAAAAATGCAATAGTAGACCTTTGCTTTTGGCTAATTATTTGGACACTTTGGTGCATAACCATGCAGTGAAAGAACCTAAGAATCCATTACTACTTTTATATAGATCGAGTACTACCAGTAGTCCAGTATAGACTGTTTCATATAACCTAATTGCAAGGATGTACATAAAATGTTGAGTCATCATCATAGAACATCTTCCTCGAATAAAAATGTTCATGTACCAGAAGTCTAAAATTTTTAAGTCCTGCAAATTGCTGTAATTTACCATGGTTTTTGATGGGTAGCATCTAATAACAAGAAGGGGAGGTTAAAGGTGCAGATCCTGTAGATAAAACCTACCTAAGTCTAATACTACAATTCTCAGCACTTTCTTAAAACTAGTAATATTTTTACTCGAATGCAATGTATGCCTGTAGGGTGGCCTCACTGGACATCTGCCATTTTTTTTATTGTTTCAAGTTTCAAAAATTGTTGTATTAATACATTTGGACGATTTATGTTTTTATGGTAGAACTACTTTTTTAATTAATTTGTAATACTTTCTTATTTTTATTTTAATCGGTTTTAAAACCGAAATCGGGATTTTAAAACCGAAACCGAAACCGATGGTTCGGTTGCGGTTCCGGTTTTCGATTTTTAAAACCGAGGACATGCGGTTCCGGTTCCGATTTTACCCGAAAACCGAACCGAACCGGGGTTTGCTCCCCCTAGTTTGTTTAGTATGAGGGAAAAAGGAGGACAGATGTGTATTGTATGCAAAGTACAGGCATAATATGTAATGAAATGAAACGAATGGGCACTAATATAACCAAGTAACGGGTAACATTATTACAACACTACTGTATACCGTTCTAAAATACATGTTCGTTTGAAAAATGAATTTGTCCCATTTTACATGTTTTTTTCTTTCAATACAAATTTAAGGATAACTAGCTTAAAACCCGTGCCATGCACGGATTTTCTTTAATATTACATAATTTTTTCAATAATTTGAATGCTTTTTTTATGATATGCATTTATAAGTTGAATTTTTAAATGATATGATTGGATAATAATTACATATATATATGTATAAATATATTGGCTATATTATTTGTAAAAAGGAAAATTTTAGTTATAAGATTTACAAAAGTGATGCGTTCAGCTAAAAAGTTAATCAATCAATTATTAATTATTAATTATTATCATATTATTTTATTGAATAGAATTATTCGTGATCTTATTGGAAAAGAAAAGGTTTTAGTAAGATAAAATATAAAGGATAACATGGTTTAGCTGAAAATTTAATTTGTTATTTATTACTTTTATTAGTAATCATAATAATATTATTTTATTTTATTAAATTTAATTGCCCTTAATATTTTTAGAATATAAAAGATAACGTGCTTCACCTTTTTTTTTTGAAGGGAAAATAATCCATTAATAATAAGCCATACGACATCTACAAAGATAATCAAACATTAACGAACACATAATAAAGATCAAATCAAAAATTTCTTCGTTAAAACTACTATCGTCGAGTAGATCTTGCATTGTGGAGCATCCCTCACTCATATCGCTGAGATTTACAGCCTTCTTGGAGAGACAATAACGATTTGGTGTAGTTGTGAAAAATATGCATACCTGATTTGTCATAACTGTGGCCTTCCTCTAAAAATAACGTATTCGAAAATATCGACCATAACTGTGACACAATGTACACCCTCATCAATGAATCGCAGATCTACGATCCCAGACATTAAACAAACTAAACTCTCATAAGAAGAGACGAAAAACCAAACTTTTACAAGGAGAGACAAACAAACCTAATTAATGGGTAGAACTATTCTCACAAAGAGATAAATTTATTGAATATATAATAATAAAAATTAAGGGAAAACAATAAAGGGGCTTATCACCAACCAAGAAGGTTGGTGATAGCCCCTAAATCGATATATTGAATTTAGTTATTAAAAAATAAAAAAGTTAACATGTTTTTACCAATAATAAATATTTTAAGTAAGGATAATTAAGTAAGAAAAAAAAACTAAAAATGCGATATTTTATTTAGAAAATATAGCAATGATATTAGGTTTTTTTATCAATTAGTTATTAGTAATTGTAATTTTATTAAATAGAATGGCCCGTAATATAATTGTAAATTAGTAATTAAATAAGGAAGGATATTAGTAATATTAGTGTTCTTCAAGGAAGGATAATTAAATAAAAAAATGTTATTAGTAATTGGTAGCATCTAATGACATGTTTCAGCAACGGCATGTTTTCTCCAGCTAGGGATGGGAACGGGTCGGGTTCGGCTCGGATTTTGCAAAATCCAAATCCAAATCCAAATATTCTCGGGTTTCGGGTTTCGGATCGTATCGGGTTTCGAATCCAAAACTCAATATCCAAATCCAAATCCGTCGGGTTTCGGATCGAATCGGGTTTTTTTCGGGTATTCAAAATTAAAAATAGTGTAAATAAGTTGCTTAACAAAAAAATAAAAAAAATTGTGTAAGTAAGTTAAAAAATACCGCTACATCCATGACAATTTATTTTCTCGATCTTTCCATATCTTATGTCTCAAAGATATGTGTATGTATAATATGTATTTATAATATACATTTATATATATATATATATATATATATATATATATATATATATAGGGTCTTGTTCTAATAGAAACTAAATTAGAATAGAAACTAGAAACTAAACATAAATTAAATATTTCAAGCTAATCTAATGACCAAATTAGGGGTACCCCAATACAAAAAGTTCATAATATTCTTGGCTCCATCCAGCAAAAAAAAAAAAAAAAAAAAAAAAAAATTACTGTTCACTGCTGACGTGGCAGTGACGTCAGCGTGAACAGTAATTTTTTTTTTTTTTTTTCTGGATGGAGCCAATAATTTTAAACACTTTTTGTGAAGGTGCCCCTGGCGGGGCCATTAGAATGAATGAAATATAATTTATTTAGTGTTGGTTTCTAGTTTCTATTCTAAGATTGGTTTCTATTTGACCACTAGCCTATATATATATATATATATACATATATATATATATATAGGCTAGCGTTCAAATAGAAACCAATCTTAGAATAGAAACTAGAAACCTACACTACATAAATTATATTTCATTTATTTTAATGGCCCCGCTAGGGGCACCTTCACAAAAAACGTTTAAAATTATTGGCTCTATTCAACAAAAAAATAAAAAAAAATTTAAAAAAAGTTACTGTTCACGTGATGACGTGGCACGTGAACAGTAACTTTTTAAAAAAAATTTATTTTTTTTATTTTTTTGTTGAATAGAGCCAATAATTTTAAACGGTTTTTGTATTGGGGTACCCCTAATTTGGTCATTAGATTAGCTTGAAATATTTAATTTAGGTTTAGTTTCTAGTTTCTATTCTAATTTAGTTTCTATTAGAACAAGACCCTATAGGACTCCATAGCAAACACCTTATATAACAAACAATTAAAAACACCTCATATATAATAGATCCATTGCCCCTGGCGGGGCCACCCAATACAAAAAGTTCTTATTTTTTTACCCTCTATCCATCCATCATCTAAAAAAAAACAAAAAAAAATTTAAAAAGTTACTGTTCATGACGATGACGTCATCATGAACAGTAAATTTTTTATTTTTATTTTTTTTGTTGGCTTGATAGAGGGTAAAAAAATAACAACTTTTTGTATTGGGTGTCCCTGGCGGGGCCAAAAGATATATTGGATCTAAGGTGTTCTTTGTTGTTTGTTATATAAGAGTGTTCTGTATGGAGTAAAGGCATATATATATATATATATATATATATGTATGTATAATAGTGTATGTATAATATGTATTTATAATATACATTTATATATAATATATAATATATAAAATATAAAATATAACAAATAAAAGTCGGGTATTTTTCGGGTTTCGGGTTTGGCTCGGGTTTTGATCGGGTTTCGGATCGGGTTTCATGAAATCCATATCCTTATCCAAAATCTTTCGGGTTTAAAATTTAAATCCATATCCAAATCCAAAATATCGGGTTCGGATCGGATAAAAAATCGGATTTCGAATCGGGTATCCGTCGGATCGGATTTTTTTCCATCCCTATCTCCAGCCAATTACCATCTGCATATCATGTTAGCAAAAGCTGCTAAGTCCTGTTTAAAATTTCTGACAAAAGAAACTTGTATCCTGTAATTATGATCAAGCAGTAGACGTAAGAAGAAAGGACCAAGGAGCTATATGTACTGGATGAAATTATCGCTGTCGGAATCTCTATAACTTTATTTCATACTCACAAATTAGCTGGCGGAATCTCTATAACTTTAATTTGATCTTCTCCGACCACTTAAAGATATCAGAATGAACTTTATCGCCTCCAATGTCTTCTCCCGTCGCCCCTGCTGCTACTCGTATAATATCTTCAATCAATGCAAAATTCCCCATTATATCAACATGAGCACCACTTTGGGTTCCCCTGCCTTCTAGAAGATTGGCCGGAGGGGCATGTACATACTCCCTTATATAAGTACGGATGCCTGATGGATTGAACCGAGTTTTTCCTCGCCAACCTTTAGCACACATGTAACCTGCACTTAAAACTGGAATGGTTTCATCACCATCAACAGAATAAACTCCACCGTGTAAACAATTTTCTTCGTTTTCACCCTCAGCAGAGCTATCGATTTGAAACGGAATGTAGCACTCGGCAGCAGAGCTAAGTTTGTAAATATATGCTCTTTCAGTTGGAATCCCAACTCCATACATAGAAAAAATCTCCACCTCTGGAGCATTTGGCAACCTGATAAAGAATGGTAAAAAAGTACGCAAGTATTTTAATAGAGACTCGCTTAAGAAGTTTGAATTTGACCATATTAGAAACCATTGTTGCTAATATAGGAAAAATATACTGCTAGAGAGACCTCAGGAAAATCTAAAAATAAAAAAAAACATGGAATGAACCACAAGATATTGCTCGTCACTTATATACACCACACCAACAAGGTCTTTAAAACAATAAATACGTTCAAGTTCAAATTTCGATCTGAACCTATTTAACTTATATCGAAAAGATATAATTTAGTCGACAATATGTCTCCAATGATATACTGACATTCACTTACTTTGTCTCTAGGGGATTTGACCAATATTTGTAATTTTCGTATTTTATTTCGTCCAAATTGTCTGCAATTCCGTATGAAAAGTGAGACCCGCCACGCTTCATCATCTTTGGGGCAACATAATGCAACATATCCAAAATTGAATCAGCTGTAAAAACTTTGTAATCAGCGACAGCTTTGACACCCCCAATGCCTATATCACAGTACTCGGTCCATACATCACGGCATGTGTTTGCAAGGTTATTGCCTTTCAGAGCATCCTACAATTAAAGACATATCACTGCAAATTATCATGTAACATATATAATCTGTGTTTAAATCCTGATAATTATTTTTCTTTTGCTAAATGACATTCTGATGACATTTTACAATGTACTTATTCTGTTTCTAAACAAAGAACTGAAAGATAAAGGGGGTGTTTGAAAGTTAGAGCCAAACTTTACAATGTAAAGTTTACAATGTACAATGTACTTATTCTGATGACATTTTACAATGTACTTATTCTGTGTTCAAATAGAGCCAAACTTTGAAAAAAGTTGACATAGATCTACGAGGCTAAGCCTTGGGAAAATCCCTCGTCCTCTATTACTAAAGGTCGAGGGTTTAAGCCTCAGTGGAGACAATTTTGTGCGTGAGCATTTCAATTTCTTGTAGTTGACCTTACCCTACAAAACATTGTCATCAAGATTCAAGAACAGTTAAAGGTTCGTAGTTCCACACAATAGTCATGACGTGACCCTCTAACTAAAAAATAATAGATTAGCAAGTACTAGTAGGAGGTACGCAAGGCAACTGCCTATACTTATATTGATCAACTCCAAGTAATACACTGATTTCCCGATGCACCATATTACTTAGAAAATACATATTATTCAGAAGCATGACATAGAGAAGACAGAAGGTACAAAAAATAGCATCATTAGGTAATTTGTTTTTCATAAATAGCAGCTTATGATCATCCAAGAATATGTATTTCACTAGTCCTAGTTATAAATGCTAGAAACCACACATGATATAAATATAAGAGTTGCAGTATCAGAATCCTCTTACAAATTCATGTAAAGAAACTTTTTTATCAAGGAAGAGGTTTTAAAAGATTATTCTCCCAATATTTTTTAAAACCCTCCTTATCAAAATTACTGCAAAAGTAATATCCAGGCAAACTAGATAAGCAGTCATAATATTTTGTTGATTAAAATTGTGTTTGGTCTAACATTAGCCAATGAAGCGCCTCACAGATGGTTAATTATTACCCTGAATTCCATCCTCTGAATTTTTGATGAGGATTCTTGTGCCAAATCCTTTCCAAATGATATGATTCTGCCATAATTAACACTGTTTGCATTTTCTGAACTCTCTTCCCCAGTTTGACGTACTATCCGACTATCAATATTCATCAACTTCTGTGCACCACATTTGTAGTCTTCCTCTGGTGACCAATCAAGATCTCCCCAGATGGTGTCCCCTCCTTTTGGTAACATAGACATTGTTGAATCCCATGTTCGAGTCATCCTCATTACATGTTGTAGCGTTTGAAAATCCATACGACCTGGTGCAAGTGCCCTGCATAAGTAATATGATTCAATTACAGTACAGAACAGAAAATTTCAAGAATGATAATCTCTTAGTACGGAACCCCATTTTTTAGTTCAATTTAAATAAGGAAAGGTTTTGTAGTTTCATTGTAAATTGTAATTACTTCTTGTAGGCAAAGCTTTTGATATTAAAAATATATTGTTTTGTATTAGTATTTTGAGAATTGTTTGAGGGATCTGTGAAAAAACCCTCATCTCCACACCATCATCTCCATCAGTCAATACATAATATATGTAAAAACAAATGAACATTTTTGATTGAATAATTTGATCCCGTACAAATATGGTTATCATACTTTTATATGGAAACCATGATTACGATGTGAACCTAAAACGCTTTACAATTTTTTCTTTGACAATAGTAGTAATATTGGAATAGGGATAAAAACAAAGTAGTACCATAAAGGTACTCTTCTTTCGAATGACTACAACAAATTTTTAAGATATTCACTCACAATCTTTACACAATCATCTAAATAATATAGAGACCCCTAGTTTCAATCTTTAATCAGTCACAATCATCTAAATCAAAATAGAAACCCTAGCTAGTTCCAATCTCTAAAGCATATTTCAACTTACTATGTTAACCTCACAAATAAACAAATGACACATAAATTAAAATAATGGATTTACTAGTTATGCCACAGTTCAAAGTCACTTCAAACTAAACCCACTGATATATGTTACCACTAATAAAATTAACTGCATTCTGTTTCACATAACAAAAATATGGAAGAGGACAGAACAGAAGCAAATAATAACAAAAACCACACATTATAAGAAGAAAAACCTGGCAACGGCTATATCCCTTGCCTCAGAAGAGAATAATCCAGCAACTGCTTTTGGTACTCCCAAAAAGGGTCCACCTATATTCATGATTGCCTTTATATGATTGGCACACCAATTTGACCCACCTCCACCACCAACTGGAGCAGGTGCTTCAACCCATTTCATAAAATGCAGGAAGTACAGTACGCCCATAGAATGCGGAATGACAACTACCTTATTCCCACCATTTGTCGCTACCATGAGTTCGACGTTACTTTTTATCCTGCTTAAGGTCTGGTCACGTACCTACTCAAATCAATATATTCAGGATGCAGTCAAACATTCCTAATGCAAGAATAACTTGTTATTTCCACAATTGCCAAGGTCAATTTGGAAATGATCCATCAGAAAGCTACGTAAGGATTAATATACTAATATGTTTTAAGCAATTGTCATGTCAGTTCAACAAATTTTCCCCATGGGTTGCTTCCAGATTCAAACTAAAGGAATATTGTAACTTTAAGATCTTGTACCCAAAGATATCATTAACTTGATTATCATCAACATAAGTATGTTGACATTTAACAAATCAGGCTCTACAGATCTACTCTTAGGACAGACTGCCATTCTCAACACTGTCAACTTAACAACGATGGCAGGATAAATTAGTCAAGAATAACCAGACATTTAGTAGGAAATAACACACGTAAAGAGGATGATCAAATCCTCAGAAATCAAACTAGAGAGCTACCTCACTGTTTTGGAAGGACAGCCTCCAATCATACGCTGCCATGTACATATTCTTCTCCTCATATCCAATGCGAGCCAAATTAGCAATTAAAACTGCCCATACAAAATAACCTGCTGCAAAATAATCAGCAGCTACAAGTCCAGATACAGGTCTTATTCTTATACCAGGAGGATCCAAGCCAGTTTCATTATCCAGTGACATGTGCTCAAGCCAGCATAAAGGCCTACAGAAATTAAAATACATGAAAAGAATATTCAAAAGATGAACATGAAAGCCTATCCAAAAAAGAAAAAGATGTGCAGGAAACTGATTTATTAATAGTAGCGGCATAACTAGAAAAAACAGATGTTTTGGTTATAGTACACAGATAAAACATCAACTGCTTTTGTTAGACTGGGATATTGGGGAACAAATGCATTTACGAGCAGAACAAAAGCATGCCAAGTGCGAGCAGAAAAATCTGGTGATTTTAATGAGAATACTCACACAATGAAATGTTGCTAGTCACCTCAGTCAACTGTTGCTGTTTTACCTATCTTTATGTTACTACTACTTATGTTTATTTCAGTGAACTTTCTTATGTGTAATGTTAAGTAGTGACAAATAATTAGGGAATGGTACTTCTGTCTTATTGATGGGAGCATCTTTTCTGTTAGAACTCCTAGTACCATCAACTAGCATTTAGCTAAATGTCCAGGAGGGTTTGTACTCAGCTTTTAGATCTAAAGTTTATGAGATATATGAATCTTGCTTTTCTCTCTACAACTTTTGTGCTCACTGTTCTTCATTTGGATTAAATTACAAAAGGTATTATGGTATCAGAGCACCAGTGAAGACAGTTTTTTTTTTTACGAGTGAGTTAATAGAGTGATTAGTAGTGAGTTTCATAAGTTATCTCTTTTCTAAAGCTCACGTTTCTACTTGTGTTGCTGTGTTGTAGAGAGAGCTGTGCTCGGTGATTTTTCTTCTCTTTCATGGCAAGTGGAAGCAAGTTTTCATTCTCAGATATGCAGAATCCGTTGTTTCTGCACCCATCCGATAATCCTCTGTCGATAAGTGTTACCAAGCTTCAAGGTGCTGGTGACTATCGTTCTTGGAAGCGTTCCATGGAGATTCAACTCTCATCCAAACGTAAACTTGGCTTTGTTGAGGGTACGGAGGTCAAGAGCAACACGGATACCGTTGAAGCTGTGCAATGGGATACTTGCAATAGTATGGTAACCTCGTGGATCCACAATAATGTTTCTGACTCCATTAGACAATCTATCCTTTTTATAACTTCTGCATCTGAGGTCTGGACACAATTGGCAAAACGCTTTCAGTTAGTTAATGGTTCTCATAAATATAAACTCAGTAAAGAGCTGTTTGGTCTTAAACAAAATGGTCGTACCGTTGTTGAGTTTTATACTTCTCTTAGTAGTCTATGGGATGAGTTAGAGTCTATGAACACCCTACCTGTTGTAACCACTGTTGGTGCAGATGTGTCTGCTTTATTAAAAACCATCATGACTCAAAAGGAAGAAGCTAAATTATTTCAATTCCTTAATGGCTTGGATGATGTATATGGCTCCCAACGAAGTCAACTGCTGATGGTGACCCCTCTTCCTAGTGTGGAAATGGCCTGTGCAGCTATACAACAGGAGGAGTCACAAAGGGATATTTTGAAATCCTCTTTTTCTCTTGACAATGACATGTCAGCCATGCTTGGGAGAAGTTCCTTGAGTGCAGATAGGGTAGGGTCCTGTACTACTTGTGGTGGTCGAGGGCACTCTAGTGAAAAGTGTTGGAACACTTTTGGCATACCTAAATGGCATTACAAATATAAACCCAATACTAAAACTTCTCTCTCACCCAAACAGTTCCCTCATTATTCACCAAAACGGCCCCCTCCTCGACAACCTTTCACACCTAAAGGAGCCAATGTTGTGACTGCTGGGCCTAGTTTCTGTGACAACACACAACATCCTGTCATGTTCTCTCCCCAACAACTTCAACAGTTGTTACAACTGATGCCCACTCAACCTCAGTCAAACCCTCGAGAGTGGACTGAGGATGCTATGGAAAGCCCATTTTCTGGGATGATAACCTGCAATGTCGTTCAAACCAGCTCTGACACTTGGATAGTGGATACCGGAGCCACGGATCATATGACTCCGAATCTTGGTCTCCTTGAAAACGTGAAAGCAGTGGTGACAAACATGACAGTGAATCTGCCAACTGGAGCCAAGGCTGTTGCCACTCATGTGGGAGATGTGTGCCTTGAAAGTGGTTTGAACCTGAACAATGTCCTGTATGTCCCAATGTTCACTCATAATTTGCTATCTATTCGAAAGTTATCACAAGACAATGATTGTTATGCTGTTTTTTCACCAACTGAGTGTACCATTGTTGATGCCAAAACCAATGGTGTAAGGAGCAAAGGCACCGTTTCAAATGGTCTTTATCGCTTGGCAACATCAGCTACTGCAAATATGTCTATTGACAAAGCCAATCGATGCCTAAATGCACTGAATTCTTCGCACTCTGAGCAATACACTATGTGGCACAATAGGCTTGGGCACGCCTCTGTTTCTAAATTGAAGCTGATTGAAAGTATAAAGCACTGCACACATGTCTCAGATCAGGTCTGCTTGACATGCCCAATGGCAAAATTCACCAGATTACCATTTACCGTGAGTGAATCTCGAGCCACAAAAGCATTTGAGCTCCTACACACGGACATTTGGGGACCGTATAAAGTGTGCACGAGACAAAAGTTCAGGTACTTTCTCACAATTGTCGACGATTACTCACGAATGACGTGGATATACCTACTGCAGCACAAATCTGAGTACCTAAAATGCTTGGAAATCTTTCATTGCTTTGCTCAAAAACAATTTGGACTGTCTATTCAAAAGGTGCGATCAGACAATGCCCTTGAGTTCGATGATGCAGCTTGTAAAAACTTCTTCATGTCACAGGGCATAGTGCACCAAACTTCTTGTAACTACAGGCCTCAACAAAACGCCCGTGTGGAGAGGAAACACAGGCACGTTCTTGAGGTTGCAAGAGCGCTTATGTTTCAGTCAGGGCTGCCACTGTCATTTTGGGGAGAATCTGTCCTCACAGCGGCTTATATCATCAACAGGTTACCCTCTTCTGTACTTAACAACAAATGCCCATTTGAATTGTTATATGATGAACCTGTTGATTACACTAAATTAAGGTCATTTGGATGTTTGTGCTTTGCTATCAATCCTGTACATAGCTCTGACAAATTTGCTGCGAGAGGTATCCCGTGTGCCTTTGTGGGATATCCTCCTACTCAAAAAGGTTTTAGGTTGCTTGATCTCAAGACTATGAAGACCTTTGTCTCACGAGATGTGACCTTTAATGAAACTGTGTTCCCTTTGAATAAATCCACACCTAAACCATATATGCAACCTCTGCCTACTAATATGCCCAATGCCTCAATTAATACCTATGTTGATGATGACTTGTTCACGGTTGTGTCACCTAGTGAGTCACCCACACAATATAGTGAAACCTCTACACCATCAACCCCTGTAACAACTGATGTGACAACCTCACCTACTGTTGCTGTTGATCCTCTGGAAAACAGTGAACAAGACCTAACAACACAACCCAGGCGATCGTCTCGAACTCATAAACCACCAGTTTGGATGGAGTCTTATGTGACAAAACCATTTCCAAATCCATCTGCTAATCTTGTTACTGTTGCAGAACATCCTGTGGCTTCTGATTTCACTGTTTTTCTCTCTTCTCTTACCACACACAAGGATCCAGTTGCCTTTAAAGACGCTGTCAAGGATATAAACTGGGTCGATGCCATGAATATGGAATTAAACGCTCTTGAACTCAATGACACATGGGAAGTTACTGAGCTACCTCCTGATCATAAAGCCATAGCGTGCAGGTGGCTTTATAAGACCAAATTCACTCCTACTGGTGCGGTTGAGCGTTATAAATCGAGGTTGGTTATTTTGGGGTGTCGACAAACATATGGTGTGGACTATGAACACACATTCGCTCCTGTTGCTAAAATGACAACAGTGCGGGCACTGTTAGCTGTAGCAGCGCTGCAAAATTGGCATGTGATGCAAATGGATGTAACTAACGCCTTCCTACATGGCGAACTCTATGAGACGGTGTACATGAAAATGCCTCAAGGATATCATGGGATAGGCAGCAGAATTGTACTGAATCAGGGGGAGCTGTCTACATCAAAATCGAGGCTTGTATGCAGGTTGAAGAAATCTCTGTACGGTCTGCGTCAAGCACCTCGCAACTGGTTTAGTAAGCTATCAACAACTCTTAAAAACCTCAATTTCGTGCAATCTAAGTCAGATTACAGCTTGTTCACTAATACAGTTGGGTCAACAATCACCCTTGTGCTAGTGTACGTAGATGACTTGCTACTTGTAGGCAATGATCTAAATTCCATTGATCGTCTGAAAGCAATGTTGTCCAGCACATTTAAGATGAAGGACTTGGGGGATGTGAAGTATTTTTTGGGTCTTGAAATTGCAAGATCAGCAGCTGGATTCTTTGTGTCACAGAAAAAGTATGCTGTGGATCTCATTGAGGAGTTTGGTGTCACAGCTACTTCACCCTTGAAACTGCCTATGGACGTTCATTTGCGTCTCACAACTGAAACTGGTGTTTTTCTGAAGGATCCTCATCCCTACCAACGTCTCCTTGGCAAGTTGATTTACCTGACAATCACACGTCCGGACATCACATTTTCAGTTCATATACTTACTCAGTTCATGCAACATCCCACCTCTGCTCATATGGATGCTGCAATTAAACTTCTTCGCTACATCAAATCAAACCCGGGACAAGGCATTCTACTTGCTTCCTCATCTGCAGCTGAGCTCAAAATCTATTGTGATAGCGACTGGGCCACGTGCCCCATGACCAGAAGGTCGACTACTGGCTTTTGTGTCCTTCTTGGCTCATCGCCTATTTCGTGGAAAACTAAAAAGCAGCCAGTAGTTTCTCGATCAACTGCAGAGGCGGAATATCGCTCAATGGCGGTGGCTTCGTGTGAAGCAACCTGGTTGTCAGCTCTCTTGAAGGACATGGGACTCAACGATCTCCCTCCATCTCTCTTGCTCTGTGACAATCAAGCCGCCCTTGCTATGGCTGCAAACCCGGTGTTGCACGAGAGGACTAAACACGTTGAAGTAGACTGCCACTTCATACGAGAGAAAGTCAATTCAGGTGCTATAGTAACCAAACATGTCTCTACACATTCACAGGTTGCCGATCTACTCACTAAAGCCTTGTCCACAAAGCAACATTACTATCTTCTGGGCAAGCTCGGAGCTGCAGCAGAGCTCCCCTCCCAGCTTGAGGGGGAGTAATGAGAATACTCACACAATGAAATGTTGCTAGTCACCTCAGTCAACTGTTGCTGTTTTACCTATCTTTATGTTACTACTACTTATGTTTATTTCAGTGAACTTTCTTATGTGTAATGTTAAGTAGTGACAAATAATTAGGGAATGGTACTTCTGTCTTATTGATGGGAGCATCTTTTCTGTTAGAACTCCTAGTACCATCAACTAGCATTTAGCTAAATGTCCAGGAGGGTTTGTACTCAGCTTTTAGATCTAAAGTTTATGAGATATATGAATCTTGCTTTTCTCTCTACAACTTTTGTGCTCACTGTTCTTCATTTGGATTAAATTACAAAAGGTATTAGATTTAGCTACCTACGCATTGCCATCTACTAAGCACATGGCAAAAGTAAATATCAAACCTCATTAGGTTCCTTCTCATTGTGATGCCCAATAGTTTAGAATAAACAGCCTAGTTGCAGTATCTCAATAAAATTAGTTGGTGGTTTCAAGGACTACTATCAAAACCTACAGCTATATCTAAAGTCTACTGATCATATAATAACAGTGGTTTCAAGGGATCCATCATCTAGCTAGTATGATAGTATCTATATGTTGTGTAGATATATCTTGAATTCTGCTTATTATATATTCACAAGTCACAACAAAGCCGTGATATCACTAAAGCATTCACAAAACTATCTTGTTTGATCTCTTCATTGTTTTTGTCCATAATCCCCTGCCCTCTTAATTAGTTACTGAAGAAACTTTAACGGATTCTGAAATTAAGGTTCTAGTGGTCCAAATCATTGATAAACTCAGCCTTTTAGCATACACAACAGTCTATTAGTTCACTACAATTTGTACTAGCAGAGAAGATATATCACCAAACATTCAAACTAACGATTGTATAAACTAAACAATTGTTTCGAAGTCAAGTAACCTAAATATTAGTTCTTGCAGGAGTTTCCTCCATAACAGTAGGTAAGTAATTAGAAAGTATCAGTGTGAAATCAATAAGTTATATAGATTATACATTGAAGTCAACATGAGACTGAATATGTGCCCAGCTGAGCATCCAAAGCCATGTCAGAAGCAAAACCTGGGAGGTGACAGAGAAACTAAATGAAATAAAAGGAGTAAAAAGCCGTAACATTTGGTTGGAGTGAAGACGATATTCAGCAATGTCAGCAGGAAATAGAACATAAACAAAGTAACAGATTACGATACTTGGTTCCAGAAATCAAACCCTACGGGCTACGGCCTCCATTTACAAGATTTGACACACCAAACTCTTTGAAATATATATTAGTAAGCAAACATAAAAACCCGTGCTACTACATACATTTACATATTTACCGTGCGTTTGTGTGACCATAATTTGGAATTGAAGTCAGAGGATGGGGCGTGGCACAACCAATGGACAACCCCAATAACACCATTTAAATACTCATTACAAGTCACTAATCAGACGGAGAATTATAATGAACAATTACATACACACATCATCAGCATGATATGATAAATGATTAAAACAAGTAAAGTGAGAAAGGTTAGTACCTTTTATAAACATCGCCGAAGGTACCACCCCAAAGTCTCTTCCTAAACAAATCATCAGCACATTGATGACCTTCCCACAACTCAAGGCCACCAGTAACAATTCCGGGAACGAAAACAACAGGATGCTTGGCAATGAAGCCTTGTTTATGCAATTTCAAGCCAGGAGGGTCAGCTAAAGGACCCGTGATAGCTTCAGTAACATACTGAGGGAAAGAAGCAGGCATTGCATTGTATAGAAACAACAAGAACCACCAAAAACAACAAATGAAGCCTATAAACCAACAACAACTATCAATACAAGACCACTTTTTCTTATAAATCACTACATTTTGTTCTTGTTGTTTATTATTTTTGTTATTATTATGAGGAACAACGAGGGGTTTGTCGTCTTTATTACATGATGATGATTCTCCTGGCTGTGAAGTGGATGGTTTTTTGGTCTCGGAACCCTTCCTACGCCTCGCTGGCATTTTGAGTTATATAATAATATACTAATAATATACACACACAAACACAATAGAGGAAATCCTGAAGAGATTATGTGGGTGGGGAGGGGAGGTATGAATAGATGATTCTGATGATGAGTTAAACCCTATAGCCTCAACACTGAAAATTTCGTATGACTCACACCGTTTGTGTATTACTTTGACTGCTTCGTTTGTTTCTACTTAACAAAACTTTTACAGCTTGGATCTATTTTCTTTAATCAAACAAATAAGTATAATCGGTTATTAAAAAACCATATAAAATTACACACCAATTGTACCGTAAAATCTCTTAAATCAAGAAAATATATTCAACATATAATTATAAGACTTTTTCGTATTGGGTGCCTCTGATGGGCCCTTTAGAATAGCTTGAAATGTGGTGTTCTCATTATTCTCCAACATATACGTGTTCTCACCTAAATCATACCCAATTTTATCATATTCAATAATATGAATATATTTCATAAACATTTATATTGAAGAGAATTTACAAAAATTACTAGGTTTAAAGTTTTTCTATGCAAAAATATCATCTCCTTTAATTCTTTGTGATAGGCTATAAACAACACTAACCCGGATTCTCTACTTCGACTACGCCTGGATCGCTCTGCCCATATCAAAGCTACGAATAATAGACAACATGAGCCTGGGTTAGTAAAAATCCAAGTTGGCAACTACTACGACACGTGGAACTTAAGTCATGATTCGGGATCCCACTTTATAGTGACAACTATTGATAACTAATGATTAACATGTGCCAACAACATTCCAGAATGGTCCCAACACACTCTACCACATTCTCCACCTGGACACATGTCCTACATCTACAAGACCCAGGTATGCACACTAGAAAAGGGGGGAGGCCCATAAAAAAGGTTACATTCTCTCTACACATTGATCTCCTACACACACCTTCACATTTTGGATATTCTATTTTTCTCGATTATTACTTCCAAATCCTACTCTTTTTGTCACACCGGAGGTGCCGCGGGGCCAAGTCCCCCCTCCGGTATTGTTTCTCTCTCTCCCGTACTGTCTCTCTCATCTCCCTTGTTCTTCACCTCCATCAACAATTAAACCTCAAATTCCTTATGTTTTTGCCGTCCAAATCAGCTGTAAAAATATTCAAATCGACCCTCTCTCCATCCTCTATCGATCCATACCATCAAAACACGGCTTTGGTAAATTTTAATTTTCGGCTTAAATTCATTATTGAATTTCGGTTGATTATTAATTGTTGTTGATAGCATATATGTGTAGATCGTTGTTTGTAGAGGCTTATATAATTTTTTTCGTAATTTTCTTGGTGATTTTTGTTTCGCCGGATAATTCTTGAGGTGGCCGGAATTCATTTTGTAATTGTTGGTTTTAAATTCTGTTTGTATGTATAAATAGATTGCGGCATGTAGTGTAACATATATTTTTGGTAGATTTTTCTGGGCTTTATTTTAGTTCGCCGAAAAAGTTCTGTTCCGCCGGATTTTGGTGTTGTACTTCGGTTTTTGAGTAGTAATTTGGTTCAGTAATTGTGGTATGCTAATATGGAGTGATAAGGGGTTAAGAAAATGGTTTCTGGACTGTGAAAGTTCTGCCGGAATTTTGTTGACTCGCCGGAATCTGCAGATTTCGCCGGATTCTGTGGAACTCCGGCGATGTTCTTCAATTTTCCGGCCATGTTCTTGAAAATTGGGGCTTTGATCTTTCAAACCCTAAAATTGATTTCAGAAAACTGTTTTTAAATTAAATATTTTCTAAAAATTTAAAAATCTTTAATAAAATCCAAAATTCATAAATTAATTAAAATAATTAATTGATTAATTATTTTAAATAATTAGTTGATTAATTTATTTAATTGATTTATTTATTTTGATTAATTTTGTTAAAATTCGATTAACTTTAATTGATTTTAATTAATTTTAGTTAATGATTTAATTAATTCAATTAATCGATTAATTTGATAATTAATTGATTAATTCTATTAATTAATTATTAATTAATTTTGATTAATTTTAGTTGGTCACGCAAGTGTACATGGTCACAAGTAATACATATTAATCGATTAATTTGCACTAAATCACGCAAGTGTACATGGTCACAAGTAATACAGATAGAAGTCAAGTTCGTTCCCACAGAGATCTGGTAATGGTTTTAATTCAGTAGATGTACCTATGCAACAATGTATGATTATTATTCACTGCTAAGACAATTAACAAGATTGGGTTTTGATTAACTAAAAATAACTGAAAAGTAAATTAACAAACTAAGAATTAATTACCTAAAGAGAATTAAATCAAATTACTTATATGAGAATAAACATGGGATCCTAACTTCATTAAATACTTCACTTAGAGTTGACGCCTTTAATCAATGCAAGTGATGGTTTTGATATCTGATCAGACAACACGAAACAAGTAAACGCTACTTCTCAGTATACGAATACCAAACTAAACATACATCCACAAAAGAGATAGAAGATGAATAGACACCAATCATGCTTAGACCCTATATCTCTATAAGATTTGAAAACATAAAGGTTGAAGAACAAGTTGTCTATTAAGATCACATAGGGCATCATAATATCTCTATTTACGCCACAAATCATGATGTTAAAACATCAACATATCCTATGCTAGCATGGCAAGTTCTAAATATCAAGATCCACTCTCGTTTCGCAAAAGATTAACAAATTAGATGTTAGCTACGCATCTAAATACATGAAACACAACCATACGAGGATATCAAGAATTCACCACACGTAATCTTTAAGCAATCAAACTATTAAGCTATATAAATAAATTTGTTAGAATCCCATGACAACGATTAGCTCCTAATTGAACCGTTCATCGTCATGGGGTTTGATGAAAACATAATAATAAATAAGATATGAAAGAAAGAAGCAATAATATTATTAAAACGAAGAGTTGAGAAAACAAATCTATAATCCAAGGTCTACAAAATATGAAGTAGATCTAGATTCGTGCTTGTCACGAGCGTTGAATCCTTCTCCACTTTTCTCCCTTGCAATTCTACGTTACAATAATAAAAATTGATACGAATTACAATGCTAAGATGTGTTTAAATAAGCTCTAGATTTCATGCCCAGCAAGAAATTACCTTCTATTACAATTAGAATTCAATTAAGGTACTAAAAACTGCCCAAAATACAATTAGAACTTGAAAAGGGCAAAAACAGTAATTTTCCTGCTCCCATCAGCCTACTTGCCACGCTGCCTGCGCCCACCACGCGCAGACTGCGCGTGTATTACCTGTTCCATGTTGTATAAAATCTCCCAAGCTTCGCGTGGGCAGTAAGATCGCTGAAAACGGACTTCTAGAACTCCAGATATGGCCAAAACAGTGTAGACTGCGCAACCTTCCCGGAAATCCGAATTTTAATCAATTTAACCTCCAAAAACGACAGAAGCATCAACCATAATCGACATTCTTGCAACCCTGCATAACTACACAAAACATATCAAAACTACAACAAACTTGAGTCCAAGACAATCAATTTAAGCCGATATGGAACGCTCCAAGTGGATATAAAATCCACTTATCACACCCCCAAACTTAAACCGATGCTTGTCCTCAAGCATAAACAATTACAACTAACTAACTAACTAATACCACTTCCGTAGGTGATCACGGTTGCATTTGGCATATGCAACAAGCCCTTTAAACCCCTAGGCAGCCCTAGTGGACGAGTAAGGTCTCGTGAGGGCCTATAGCGAATGTACCCACAAAATTCATTTAACTAATAATGCAAAAACAATGCAATGCACGAATGCAACTAATATGAAAATGCAAAGATCCCCTTCAAACTCACCAAAACCAACTAACAAATCTCAAAGAATGCAACTAAATCCAAGTAGAGCTCGACTAAGTCCCCGTATACTAACAATACATGACAGAAACATGTGTGAGTGCGATGCTCATCAGAAATACTCCCAACACTAGATCAAAAATCATACATGTTCTTAGCCAAGACAATCACAGGTTTATAAATAGAATAGACTGTAGACACTTCATAACCTAGAAACACCTCCATCCTCATTCAAGTTAGCCAGGAATTCATGCTTTATTACTACACTACGACACATACTACTATATACAATACGCATGCTTATTTAACCGTGCAATGAATGAGACCCCAAAAGGCTTATGCAATAATACCCATGTAGCGAGTGTTAGGTCAGCAATCCCAAACCACAAGGGCTTTAGGTTACTAGGACTAAGTCCCCTCAGACTTAATTACTCGAGTATTAAAGAGCTCACTCGTGGTTAATTTTGCATTTAACAATTGGACTTTTGACTCTCTTTTTTCTTCCTTTTTTTCCTTTTTTTTTTCTTTTTTTTCTTTTTTCTGATTTTTTTTAATGCAATCTGGAATGAACATTCTCATTTCCAACCCTAGACTACTCATATAAATATGAGCCGGCTACTAGCCATTTGACACCTAGCCATTATTTAACAATTATTAACAACTAGCATGAAATCCCTGGTTTCCCCCAAACTTAGACTTTAGCGCTCCTACACCATCAAGGGAATAACGAAAATTCTAAATATAATCAAGTGATTAAATCTCAAAACATCCAAACAAGCATGACCCTAACCTAGCCCAAAAGCACCCAATGAGACTGTGTAAAAGTTTTGTTCCCATAACATGCAAGCCAATTTCGTAGGAACTATAAATCAACCCTCTACTCATCATTACCACACCCAATTAAACATCTACCTACGAATCAGAATTAGCTCATTCTAAGGGATCACGAAAAATGCATGCTATGCAAATGCAACTAACATGAACTCACATGATATACGAAAAATAAAAAAACAGAATGTCCTATATGCATGAATTACTACTAATACGCAAAATATGATATCTATATGAACACAATGACTCACATAATCACAACTAACTACATATACACTACTTATCCCCCAAACCAATCACCCCCAAACGTAAAAGATTCAATGTCCCCATTGAATTGAAGGTAATACGAGGGATAGCAGAAAAGCGTGGGTTGCCTCCCACGAAGCGCTTGTTTAGAGTCAATTAGCTTGACTACATCCAAACCTCCATTAAGGATGATAATAGTTGGCCTGGTCATCTCTTCGTGAGACTTCATCGTCATCACGGCGGCACACTTTTTGCCCCTTCTCATCGCTTGGCCTATTCGTATAATAACTATGTCCTATTCTAATGCCTTCATCGGTTGACCCAAAATCTGTCAATTTGTAGAACAACACACATTCGCGGGCTTTGTTTGAATATAATGGAGGAGAGTAAATGTAAGTTGCTGAAACCTTTGGTTCCTCAAAGAGAATTTCCTCCATTGGCTCTAATGCGCTACCTCCATCTTTATACTCTGAGACAAGTAGAAGACCTACATCTTTCCCATGTTCATCAGCCTCTTGGTACTCACATAACAATTCTTGAAATTGGTGTAGCTCACCAGTGTATGTCCCAAACAGTGCCCTTTCCAAATCATCCATCATCCTAACATGATCAAATTTATCACATGGCTTGTGAACGCTCAACTCACCTTGGAATTTGTCTTCCTCAATTATGCATACAGTACCTTGCTCCAAGTCACCGATATTTTCTAGAATTTCCTCTAGTATGACTTGTTGTTTCTCTTGTTCCAAGACACTCAATACTTGAGCAACTAGTGTCTCAAAAGATTTGATAGACTCCTTATTACTCTATGCAAGCATCCTAATCTCCTCCATAACATCAACCTCATCTGACTGAAAAGTAGGAGTAGGTTGTTGATGTTGAAACTCTTCATTACCAAAGAAATATGACATATTTGGAACATCTTGCTGGTACTGTTGAGGATGGTATTGAAAATATGGTTGTTCCTCATAAGTGATATATGGATCAACTCCTTCGTAGTAACAATATCGTGAGGTCTCATGAACGCCCAAACACTGCTCACATTGCTGAGGCATGGATGTCCTCGAATATGCCCACCATGGTAACTTCTCACCTGCCATTTTCAAACACTCAAGTACCTGAACACACCGAACTAAACAAGATAGGTAAGAAAAAATCTGAGTCAGTGAACTCTAATGACCACTATTGACAAGAACATAAACCAAAAATAAAACACCGATGATCCCCAGCAGCGACGCCAAAAACTTGTTTGCACTAAATCACGCAAGTGTACGTGGTCACAAGTAATACAGATAGAAGTCAAGTTCGTTCCCATAGAGATCTGGTAATGGATTTAATTCAGTAGATGTACCTATGTAACAATGTATGATTATTATTCACTGCTAAGACAATTAACAAGATTGGGTTTTGATTAACTAAAAATAACTGAAAAGTAAATTAACAAACTAAGAATTAATTAGCTAAAGAGAATTAAATCGAATTACTTATATGAGAATAAACATGGGATCCTAACTTCATTAAATACTTCACTTAGAGTTGACGCCTTTAATCAATGCACGTGATGGTTTTGATATCTGATCAGATAACACGAAACAAGTAAACGCTACTTCTCAGTATGATAAGTGGATTTTATATCCACTTGGAACATTCTATATCGGCTTAAATTGATTGTTTTGGACTCAAGTTTGTTATAGTTTTGATGTGTTTTGCTTAGTTGTGCAGGTTTGCAAGAATATCAATGCTTCTGTCGTTTTTGGAGATTTAATTGATTAAAATTCGGATTTTCCGGGAAGGTTGCGCAGTCTACACTGTTTTGGCCATATCTGGAGTTCTAGAAGTCCGTTTTCAGCGATCTTACTGCCCACGCGAAGCTTGAGAGATTTTCTACAACCTGGGATAGATAGCACATGCAAGAAATATGCTGAATGAAATCGTGCACGTGATCTTGTAAAAGAAGGCTGGGAATTTACTGTTTTGCCCTTTTTCTAATTCTAATTGTATTCTGGGCAATTTTGGGTACCTTCTTTAAATTCTAATTGTAATAGAAGGTAATTTCTTGCTGGGGAAGACTTGGAGTATCTATATAAACACATCTAGGTTATTAATTTAGGAGAGAGAAAAAAACACTATTCTAGAGATACAACTTTGTACGCAGCTTTTAGGGATTTTTCTAGAGAACTATTATTTTCTTTGAAGATTGAAGACTAAAGGTTTTTCTTATATTCTTATAATTATGAGTTCTTCTATTAATTCATGTGTTTTGTTTTCTTCTTTAATTATGTGTAACTAAATCTCTAATCTGAGGATTGGGTAGTATTCCTTGGTATTCATGTGTGTTTAATTATCTGTGATTTTCTTGCTTTGCTGATCTGTTATTGAGAGCTTAACATAATTAGGGGCGTCATGAACCTTTGATTGAATTTTAGGGATTGTAATAACTTGGAAGAGGAGTTGCAATTTTAGTACATGATTTAACAGACATAATTCAAGTATTTGATTGGGAGATTAATATGCGAATTGTGAGACTTATAATTCTTGGTGCTTATTAGTTTATGGTTGTACTTTGATTGTATCACGGAAGTGACAATTAAGGTGTAGTTGTAGACACTATATTGTATCTTGGAAGAGAACATTATAACCTTAGAAGAATTGTTTTCAGCAGAGTAAGAACGTAGACATCACATAGATATTGAATGTGCATTGAAACCAAGTGAAGAACCCCAGTTCTTGGATTGTTTTCCTCATATATTTTATTCTTGATTGATAATTAGTTTAATTTAGTTTATAAACAACCCAAACACTCTTTTACACTTCTAAATTGTGAGAGATAAGATACTTGAGCTTGATATTACATTCAGTCCTTCCCTGCGAACGAACACAAAAAAAATACTATTAATAAATTGGCGCCGCTGCCGGGGAAGGCAGTATATTTGAGTTTAGGTTAATTGTTTCTTATTGTTTAGATTTTAATTGGTTCCACAAGTTGTTTTGTTGGTGATTTTCAGGTGTATGCGACGTTCATCTTGCGCTAGAAAGTTGGAATTTGACCCTGAAATCGAGCGTACTTTGAGAAAGATCAGAAAAGAGAAAGCTAAGATGGGAGAGCCGGCAGTTCAAGCTGTTGTTAATGATAATGTTGATGAGACTTCTATTTGGGACCATGAGACACCTAATCCTGCTAATTGCATGTACAAAACTCCAGAGATTGGTGCAACCCAATTCAACATTAATCCAAGATTAATTCAGATGATCAGCAATCAAGCTTTTGAAGGAGACATTGAACTAGAGGACCCACACAGACTTCTAGAGCATTTTGTGCAGATGTGTGGCTCATTCAGAATCAATGGTGTTACGAGTGACAAGATTCGTCTCCATATGTTTCCCTACTCTATTAAGGGAAGAGCTTTGGAATGGTTTCAACAACTTCCAAACACTACGGTTGCTACATGAGAGAGTCTTTCTACTACATTCTTGTCCAAGTATTATCCTTCTGACAAGACGCAACAATTGAGGACTATGATTATGAGTTTTAAAGCACAACCGGGTGAAGGTCTATATTAGGCATGGGAGAGATTCAAGGCACTATTGAGGAAGTGTCCACATCACGGCTTAGAAGATTGGTAGATCATTAGTACTTTCTATGGGGCCATGAATGCAGATATTCGTTTGAGTTTGGATGTGGCTGCTGGTGGAAATTTCAAGAAGGCACCAACTACACAGGCTAAAGCACTCCTTGAGGAATTGGCATCTAATAAGTATTCATGGGCACCTAGTGGGATGAGCTCAGGAAAAGCAACACAAGAATCTGAGATGATCAACGTGCTGGCTCAAAAATTGGATACTCTAACTCAGGAGGTGCGAGGACAAAGGGCAAATGTGAATGCTATTTCTTCACCTATGGAGGGGTATAATGATTATGGTGCTAGTCAGAACTCTTATGTGCAACAATTTCCAGAAGAAGCATCTTTTATTCAAGGAAGACAGCCGTGGCCTGTTCAGAATAACTCCTACTACAATCCAAATCAAAGGCCAAACAACAATCTTTCTTACAGTAATAATCATGCGGCTAATCCTTCTTATTCATTTCCAAGGCAGAATCAACCTCCTGGTTTTCAGTCACGACCACCGTATCAAGCACAGCAGCAGTATCAACCTCCGCCAAAGAAAGAACCAGCTGATTGGGAGGTTGCACTAAATAAGATTATGCAAGGAACTTCTGGGGCATTGGCTAATATGGAATCAAGAATAGATCAGATGGCATCATCTCAAAAGATGCTAGAAACACAGATTGGACAGATTGCCTCCAAGATGGGTGTTCGTGAGCAAGGATCACTTCCAAGTCAACCCGACCAGACTGGTAAGGAACAATGCAAAGCAATTACTTTGAGGAGCGAAAAAGAGTTGCCCGAGGTTGAGGCTCTTGAGCCTAAAGAGAGGGATGCTGAAAAAGAAAATGAGATAGTAGAGATTGATGCAGAAAAGTCAGAAAAAGTAGATGAAGAGAAGAAGGAAGAAGTACCAGAAAAGCTGTATGTTCCTCCACCACCTTATGTTCCTCCTATTCCATTTCCACAGAGACTTTACAACAGGCAGTTAGAGAAGTAGTACGAGAAGTTCTTGACTATGTTCCGGCAGTTTCATGTCAATATTCCTTTGGCTGAAGCTTTGAATCAAATGCCACTTTATGCTAAATTTCTTAAGGAGATGTTGACAAAGAAGAGGAAACTTGAGGATGCAGAAACCATTACTCTCAATGCTGAATGCAGTGCAGTCATCCAAAAGGCCATTCCTCAGAAATTGAAAGATCCAGGAAGCTTTTCTTTGCCTTGCACTATTGGGAAGATGGAGAACATGAAAGCCTTGTGTGATTTAGGAGCTAGTGTGAGTTTGATGCCATACTCAATTTGCAAATGGCTTGGTCTTGGAGAGCTTAAAAAGACACGGATTTCACTTCAGTTGGTGGATCGTTCTGTTAAGTATCCGTTGGGGGTCATTGAAGATGTGGGAGTCAAAGTGGATAAATTTGTCATACCTTGTGATTTTGTGGTGTTAGAGATGGCTGAAGATGTCGAGATACCCATTATCTTGGGAAGGCCATTCTTGGCTACTGGTGGCACTACTATCGATGTTAAAGCTGGAAAATTGACATTGAATGTTGGCGAGGACAAAGTGGAATTTGATCTGAACAAAGTAATGAAGATGCCTCCTTTTGGAGCAACTTGTTTTACTGTTGACATAGTTGATGAAATTGTGCAGCTCGAAAATGAACACTTCGTGGGAGCAGAACGGGTGTTAGATGATGTAGTAGAAGAAGAAGCAATTGTTGTTCGAGATACAAAAGTTGAGATGGTTTTTACACTTTCAGAGGCACCACAGGTTGCACTTAAACCTCTACCTGCTAATTTGAGGTATGTCCTTTTGAATAATGAGCTAGTGATTTTTGAAGAGGGGCATGATAACGTGTTGCGAAGGTGGAAAACCGATGATAAGGAAGAAGAAATTTTTGTTCAGCCGGTTGAGTCGGAGAAGCATCTTAGAGGTGTGAAGAAGAAAAAGAAGAAAATTTGGCCGTTGGGTAGTAAAATCAAGTTGAAATCTGATGGAAGAGATTTGTGGAAAGCAAGCAACCATGATGTCAACGTTCGTATGAATGGTCTTTCTGTTGAGGATGGTTCAGTTATTCTTTTGAAACCGCCATGAGTTGAGGAAGTAACGTCAAGCTATTGACGTTAAAGGAGCGCTTCGTTGGAGGCAACCCGCGCATTAGTGTAGAAAAAAAAAGAGAATTTGTGAGAGTTGTATTCAAAAAAATAAATAAAATAAAATTGAGTGTTGTATTGAAAAAAAAAAGAAAAAAAAATCGAATTTTTGGTGTGTAACGCAGGTTGCTCCTGCGTTACTGGTCTGAAGGCAGGTTGCGCTTCTGATGCGCATTCTGCGTATGCGTTACTGGTCCTGGGGCAGCCTGCATGCCTTTCACGCAGGTTGCGCCTGCGTGTCTGGGTGTGGGACAGGTTGCTGTACGCGCGGGCAGGTTGCCTCTGTTGCAGTGTTGTGCGATTTTGTTTTGGGGCTGTTCAGTTGTGTCACATATATAAAAAAAAAATAAAAAATTCACCTCCTATTCTATTTATACCCCTATTTTATCTAATTATTTTCCTATTTCAATTCCAAAACCCCCCATCTTTTCTTCAAAATTCTAAACCTATTTCTATTCTAATTCATATTTATTATTATTATTATTATTATTATTCATATTTATTATTATTTATTATTATTATTATTATTATTATTATTATTATTATTTATTATTCTTATTATTATTATTATTATTATTATTATTATATAACCACCTATCCATAAAATTCCAATTCCTCTTCTATTTATTTAAATCCCTAAAAATTCAATTTTAAAGAGGAATTAATTGTAAGTTCACCTCTTCGATTCGTATGGGGTAAATCTTTTTCTCTAATCTTATTTTTATTACGAATTTGTGTTCTTGTCAATTGGGGTTTTGTAGTATTCTTGTTATGTGGGAAGTGGCTAGTCTTTGGAGCTCGTACGCAGTATCCTCCACCAGATTCATCCGAGGACGAGGACGAGTAGGTATGTTTTCTGTTATCCCTCGTATTTACTTCCATTCAATGCGGACATTGAATATTTTAAGTTTGGGGGTGGTTTGAGGGATTAGTAATTGTTGTTGTATTATGTGTTCATGTAGGATTTCATGCTTTGCATATTATTAGTAGTAAATCATGCATATATGTTGTGTTATCTACGTTTGTTTCATATAGGACATTCTGTTTTTCTTTTCGTATACCATGTGAGTTTTCATTTAGTTGCATTTTCATGGCATGCATATTTCATGATCCCTGCGAACATTATAACCTTAGAAGAATTGTTTTCAGCAGAGTAAGAACGTAGACATCACATAGATATTGAATGTGCATTGAAACCAAGTGAAGAACCCCAGTTCTTGGATTGTTTTCCTCATATATTTTATTCTTGATTGATAATTAGTTTAATTTAGTTTACAAACAACCCAAACATTCTTTTACACTTCTAAATTGTGAGAGATAAGATACTTGAGCTTGATATTACATTCAGTCCTTCCCTGCGAACAAACACAAAAAAATACTATTAACAAGAATGAAATTCATGGTCTCCCCGGCAGCGGCGCCAATTTGTTAGTAGTATTTTTATGTGTTCGTTCGCAGGGAAGGACTGAATGTAATATCAAGTTCAAGTATCTTATCTCTCACAATTTAGAAGTGTAAAAGATTGTTTGGGTTTTTTATAAACTAAATTAAACTAATTATCAATCAAGAATAAAATATATGAGGAAAACAATCCAAGAACTGGGGTTCTTCACTTGGTTTCAATGCACATTCAATATCTATGTGATGTCTACGTTCTTACTCTGCTGAAAACAATTCTTCTAAGGTTATAATGTTCTATTCCAAGATACAATATAGTGTCTACAACTACACCTTAATTGTCACTTCCGTGATACAATCAAAGTACAACCATAAACTAATAAGCACCAAGAATTATAAGTCTCACAATTCGCATATTAATCTCCCAATCAAATACTTGAATTATGTCTGTTAAATCATGTACTAATATTGCAACTCCTCTTCCAAGTTATTACAATCCCTAAAATCCAATCAAAGGTTCATGACTCCCCTAATTGTGTTAAGCTCTCAATAACAGATCAGCAAAGCAAGAAAATCACAGATAATTAAACACACATGAATACCAAGGAATACTACCCAATCCTCAGATTAGAGATTTAGTTACACATAATTAAGGAAGAAAACAAAACACATGAATTAATAGAAGAACTCATAATTATAAGAATATAAAAAAAAACCTTTAATCTTCATTCTTTGAAGAAAATAATAGTTCTCCAGAAAAATCCCTAAAAAGCTGCGTACAAAGTTGTATCTATAGAATAATGTTTCTCTCCCTTCTAAATTAATAACCTAGATGTGTTTATATAGATACTCCAAGTCTTGCCCAGCAAGAAATTACCTTCTATTACAATTAGAATTTAAAGAAGGTACCCAAAATTGCCCAGAATACAATTAGAATTAGAAAAAGGGCAAAACAGTAAATTCCCAGCCTTCTTTTACAAGATCACGTGCGCGACTTCATTCAGCATATTTCTTGCACGTGCTATCTATCCCAGGTTGTGTAAAATCTCTCAAGCTTCGCGTGGGCAGTAAGATCGCTGAAAACGGACTTCTAGAACTCCATATATGGCCAAAACAGTGTAGACTGCGCAACCTTACCGGAAAATCCGAATTTTAATCAATTAAATCTCCAAAAACGACAGAAGCATTGATATTCTTGCAAACCTGCACAACTAAGCAAAACACATCAAAACTATAACAAACTTGAGTCCAAAACAATCAATTTAAGCCGATATAGAATGTTCCAAGTGGATATAAAATCCACTTATCACAGTATACGAATACCAAACTAAACATACATCCACAAAAGAGATAAAAGATGAATAGACACCAATCATGCTTAGACCCTATATCTCTATAAGATTTGAAAACATAATGGTTGAAGAACAAGTTGTCTATTAAGATCATATAGGGCAGCATAATATCTCTATTTACGCCACAAATCATGATGTTAAAACATCAACCTATCCTATGCTAGCATGACAAGTTCCAAATCTCAAGATCCACTCTCGTTTCGCAAGAGATTAACAAATTAGATGTTAGTTACGCATCTAAATACATGAAACACAACCATACGAGGATATCAAGAATTCACCACACGTAATCTTTAAGCAATCAAACTATTAAGCTACATAAATAAATCCGTTAGAATCCCATGACAACGATTATCTCATAATTGAACCGTTCATCGTCATGGGATTTGATGAAAACATGATAATAAATAAGATATGAAAGAAAGAAACAATCCTTTATTATAATACCCGAGTCTACTACACCATCTAGTTAATTAACCATATACCCGGTTAACCAATCAGAAAACTATGAATTATTTTAAAACCAATCATAAGCCATTTCTAAATTATGGACCAATCAAATTAAAACAAATCTATTTCCTTATATAATTTAACTTGCTATCTTTTAACCAAGGTCAAACCCAATTCTAGAATAGAATTATAATTAAAAGTAATTAGAATTGATATATAAATTTTATTCTAATAACCAAATACTACAATCTACGATTCATAATTTTATTAAAAAAATTCCTTATTTACTATTCTTATCCTATTATACTAACCATAATTAGTTAACAATTCTAATTTAAATAGAATAATTACTTGATTTAATATATTAATATATTACATATTTTTTAATCTATCCAAGTATGCAGTTAGATGTAATTAGTCAATCTGGAAATTATGAACCAATTATATGATATTAAAAATTTTCCTTATTTATCATTCTTATCCTATTATATTAATCGTTAATAATTTTAATTTAAATAGAATAATAACTTGCTTTAACATATTAATATATTACATATTTTTTAAGGTTAAAATAAAAGGACAATTTTATTACTAATACTTACAAATACTTACAGAACTAGAACTTGATCGACAGATTTAAATTCCGGTTGGATTACTTTTTCTTTGTCATAGCTTATATGTGGAGAGCGTGGACTATTTTTACTGTATTATCAATTCATTTTGATATTTTATTTACTTACATATTTTATTATTTTTTAATTTTATTAAGTATTCATCCTTTATTATAATATCTGAGTCCTGATGATATGGGCTAAAAGTAAGCCCTAAAGACACATTTAATGTAGCATTAATTAGACCTAATATGGTCCAGACGTGGGGCCCACTAGATGGCCCAAAACCCTAATTAAATATTAATTTCGTAGTTAATATTTAAGGTGAATTAACAACCGAGAATACAAATCAGATAAGGATGTTATCTCTCCAAGGAGTAGCCTCCAAGGCACATAGTCATATGAGGAAACAAACTCCTACAAGGCAGGGGTCTAGAACTTTCCTCAAGGCTGACTTGCCCACCAAGTCACCTAACCCTATCACAATTCTTAGGCTTCTCAGCCTATATAAAGGGCCAGACCCCTCACCCTAGAACTACATTTTTTGGTTTGATCTTTGATATTCATCAAAGTAGGTAGGCATCTTGTGAAGGCATATTTAGCCATGAGCACGAGAGCAGCCATTAAAGCACGAAGCTCACACCTTAGCATTAAATACAGCAAACCCTAGCCGCAATCTAATAACCTAGTTTTTATTCCACAACATTTAGCGCCGTCTGTGGGACAAAGACATCAACCATGGTTCAAACACGAAGAACAACACCAATCACTACAGAGCCAATCACTACTGAGGCCCTGCCCTTAAGCTCTGCTCCTCCTACCACTGAGCAAGTACCCCCAACGATAGGGGCGATTACTCAAATTCAGGCTTCTCAACCCCCAGGGACAGGTCCCCACGCTGAGAGAACGTTGCCTATGGTCATCCACCCGGGTCAAGGAACTAGCTCCCTTCAGACGCTAGTTTCTCCTCTAGTTGATCCAAGTTGCCCGCCTCCAGGAGTACAGATCCATACTACGGATCTCCCCAGGAATACCAACCCGATGTATGGTCTGCCTAACTACCCTCCTGGACCCAGTGGTCATGCCTTGCAGATCCGAGATCGAGAGTATCTAGACTACTCTGGCCCCTATACTAACGATTCATCGATTGATGATGATCGTGATGAAGCCCCGAGAAGGCGACGTGCTAGCAGAGAACGAAGAAGGAGAACACAAACTATCCATGATGGACCCCCCTTGACAGCTGCTGAAAGAATGAAGGCTCATGAGGCCGAGATTTTAAGGATAAAGGAAGATATTGCCAGAGAACAAGCTAGGTTGAATCAAACTCAGCCTCCTCCAACCTCAGGACCGATTCCCTTTATAGATCTAGAGGGGTCTTCAAGGAGGTAGAGAAGGGCTGACGCCCCAACCAGAAGAACAACGAGGGTGGAAACCCCCAAGAGCAACCCTAAGGATCTGATGCCACTTGGGGATCCTGATGATCCCACACCCCCGTTTACTGAGGAAGTGATGAATGCCCGCATCTCAAAGAAGTTCAAGATGCCGACAATTAAGGCCTATGATGGAACAGGTGATCCTGCGAACCACGTCAGGACGTTCTCGAACGCGCTGTTGCTACAGCCCGCAAGTGATGCCTTAAAGTGTAGGGCGTTTCCTCAAACCCTGTCGGGTATGGCTCAGAGATGGTACAGCCGGTTTTCCGCAAACTCAATTGGCTCTTTTAAGGAGCTAAGTGCTGCCTTTGTTAGCCAGTTTATCAGCGGAAAAGTGCATGAAAAAAGCTCTGCGTCTCTTATGTATGTGGTGCGAGGGAAGAACGAGAATCTGAGAGACTACCTTAAGAGGTTCACTAAGGAGACTTTAAACATTACCGATCTGGAGAATAAGGTGGCGATGGTAGCCTTGGAGCATGGCACCACCGACCTATACTTTAAGAGGTCATTGGCAAAGCATCCTCCCGAGAATATGGCTGAGCTCCAGCGAAGGGCTGATAAGTACATCAAGGCTGAGGACAACACGAAGAAGGAGGTCACAGTAGGCAATGGTCGGGGTAACAATGATACGAAGAAGCGAAAGCAAGAGCAGGAGTACGATGCTAGGGACAAGTATCCCCGAACTAGCAAAGACTCTGATTCGCCACCAAAAAAGAGTCAGGGACCAAGGTTCTCTGACTATGCAAGGTTGAATGCCCCAAGGAGCCAGATCCTATTGGATATCGAGAAGGATAAGGACTTTCGATGGCCGAAACCACTCCCCGATAAGAGAAACAAGGATCTATATTGTAGGTTTCATAAAGATGTGGGACATGATACAGATGATTGCAGACAGTTGAAGGATGAGATTGAGTTCTTAATCCGTAAGGGAAAGCTAAATAAATTCACTAAGGGTGAAGATCGTGGATCCCAAAGAAGGGATTATGATAGGAAAGACGATGATAGAAGAGATAATAATCGTAATCGAAGCACACAGCCCCGTGGGCCAATTATCAACATGATTTGGGGAGGTCCAATGGCAGCTGGCACAACTCGCAACTCATGAAAGGCCTATGCTCGAGAAGTGATGCACATTGTAGGAGAAGCCCCAAAGCGTGCTAAAACAGAAGTGGCAATTGGCTTTGACGACTCAGACCTTAAAGGGGTGAAGTTCCCCCATGATGACCCATTGGTCATAACCCCTGTGATTGGAAACTCAGAAGTAAAGCGAGTCTTGATAGACAATGGAGCCTTTGTTGACATTTTGTTTCATGATGCTTTTGTGAAAATGGGATACACTGATTCTCAGCTGACCTCGACCAACATGCCCATCTATGGATTCAATGGATTTGAGTCCAAGGTTGAGGGTACTATTCAGTTGCCCATGACAATTGGACAAAAACCTAGGGAGGCTACTCAGATGCTGAATTTTCTGGTAATCAAGGCAGCCTCAACCTATAATGCAATCCTTGGAAGGACTGGGCTTCATGCATTCAAGGCTGTAGCCTCAACCTACCACATGAAAATCAAGTTTCCAACCCGGAACGGTGTTGGAGAACAAAAGGGTGATCAGAAGATGGCAAGAAGTTGTTATGTGTCCGCACTGAGAGCTGATGGAGTTGGGGGGCAGGTACTCCCAATTGAGGACATGGATATCCGTGGAGATGATGAACATCATGGGAAACCAGCAGAGGATTTGGTTTCCATACCTTTGGAGCTAGGCGACCCGGAGAAAGTCACCTATATAGGAGATTCTCTAAAAGAACCTCTAAAAGGAAAGTTGATTGCATTCTTACAGGAGAATAGTGATGTGTTTACTTGGACTGCCGCTGATATGCCAAGGATTGATCCCCAACTCATAACTCATAAGTTGAATGTTGATCCTGATCGGAAGAAGATAAAATAGAAGAAAATGAATTTTGCTCCTGAAAGGCAAGAGGCCATTAAGCAAGAGGTTGATAAGCTCTTAGAGGCTGGGTTCATTGAAGAGATACAATTCCCTGAATGGTTAGCTAACCCTGTGATGGTCAAGAAGGCGAATGGGAAATGGAGGATGTGTCTAGATTTTACTGATCTGAATGACGCCTATCCTAAGGATTGTTTTCCCCTGCCAAGGATAGACATGTTGATAGATGCCACAGCTGGACATGAGATGCAGAGTTTCATGGACGGGTTCAGCGGCTACAATCAGATTAAGATGCACAAGGATGACATCCCAAAGGTATCTTTCATAATTGACTTTGGTGTTTTCTGCTATCTTGTTATGGCTTTTGGACTAAAGAATGCAGGAGCTACTTACCAACGACTAGTGAATAAGATATTCGCCCATCTGATTGGGAAAACCATGGAGGTCTATGTGGATGACATGCTAGTCAAGAGTCTGTGTAAGACAGACCACATTAAGCACCTCAGAGAGGCATTTGAAGTGCTGAGGCACCACAAGATGATGTTGAATCCAGCCAAGTGTGCCTTTGGAGTTGGGTCAGGAAAATTCTTGGGATTGATGGTTTCGAAGAGAGGCATAGAGGCCAATCCTGACAAGATCAAAGCGATTCTGGACATGGAACCACCCCGTTCTATACGAGATGTTCAGAAGTTAACAGGTTGAGTTGCTGCTCTGGGGAGGTTCATCTCCAAGTTTGGTGACAAATGCTTGCCTTTCTTTCAAGCATTGAAGAAGGTGAAAAATTTTGAATGGACTTCTGAGAACCAAGAGGCTTTCGAGCAGCTGAAGAAGTACATGGCTGAAGCCCCACTATTGGCCAAGCCTAGTCCCGGAGAGACTCTTTACATATACCTGGCGGTATCCGAACAAGTATTGAGTGGTGTCCTTATCCGAGAAGAAAAGAAAGTTCAGAAACCTATCTACTATGTGAGCAAGGTGTTGCATGGGGCAGAGTTGAATTACTCACCTATTGAGAAGTTTGCTTTGGCGTTAGTAACAGGCTCGAGGAAGCTGCGACCTTACTTCCAGGCACATAAGATTCATGTCTTGACAGACCAGCAGTTGAGGAGCATACTGCACATCCCTAAAGCTAGTGGAAGGCTAATCAAGTGGGCGATTGAGTTAGGGGAGTTTGATATCACATACAAGCCTCGGACGGCCATTAAGGCTCGGGCATTGGCTGACTTCATGGTTGAATGCACCATTAACAACCAAGAAGTCGGGGGGCAAGAAATCGTAACTACCCCTGAAAAAGAGGATAAGGGTAAGGAACCCATACCTGATCTGAAAGAGTATTGGGTGCTCTATTTTGATGGAGCATCAAAAACAAAATCTAGTGGTGCGGGTATGGTCTTACAAAGCCCCGATGGGTTTACAGTTGAATATGCTTTGAAGTTAGACTTCCCAACGACCAACAATGAAGCTGAGTATGAAGCTCTGATAGCCGGTTTGGGCTTAGCTAAAATCATGAGGGTCAAGAACCTCAAAGTTTGTGGAGACTCAAGGCTTGTGGTATCGCAAGTGAATGGTGAGTTTGAAGCTAAGGATGAAACTATGGCGAAATACCTGAGAGTCGTGAAAGCTGTTATGACTCAGTTCGAAGAGTGCTATGTTGAGCATATCCCGAGAGAAGAGAATGTTAAGGCCGATGCCCTGTCTAAGTTCGCTTCTTCTGAGATAGAAAATTATTCAGGGAGTGTTTACTTTCAGGTCTTGAAGGCTCCGACCGTCAACTCAAAGTTAGTGGCACCAATTGATATAGGAGGTTGTTGGATAGATCCTATCAAAGCTCACCTTGAAACCGGATGGCTCCCTGACAATGCCTTGGAAGCACGAAAACTGTCAGTAAGAGCATTGAGATACGCCTTTATTGAAGGCATCCTTTATAAAAGGTCATTTGTCATCCCATACTTGAAGTGTTTAAGGCCCCAGGAGGCAAAGGAAGCATTGGAGGAAGTTCATGGAGGGATCTGTGGGCAGCACTTGGGGGGTAGAGCCTTAGCTCACAAAATAACTCGTTTGGGATTTTACTGGCCGGAGATGTTGGCTGACGCTCAAGATTATGTTAAAAGGTGTGATAGGTGCCAGAAGCATGCTCCAATTGTAAGGCAGCCACCTGAGAGGTTAACATCAGTTAACTCTCCTATTCCGTTTGCAATGTGGGGAATGGACATACTCGAACCTTTCCCTGTAGCTTCAGCACAAAGGAAGTTCTTGATAGTAGCCATCGACTACTTCACTAAGTGGATTGAGGCTAAACCTTTAGCCAAGATAACTACCAAACAAGTTGCCCAGTTCTTTTGGGAGAGCATAATTTGCAGGTATGGAATCCCCCGAATCCTTGTGACCGATAATGGGACACAATTCAACAATGAAGAGTTTAAGAAGTACTGTGAGGAAAATGCTATCGAGCTTCGTTTTACTTCAGTAGCACACCCGCAAGCTAATGGACAGGCTGAGGTAGCCAATCGGATTATCCTTGATGGACTAAAGAAAAGAGTTGAACGCTCAAGAAATACTTGGGTGGATGAGTTGCTGCCTATACTTTGGGCGTATCGCACTACCTACAAAGTAACAACTGCAGAAACCCCTTTCTTACTGGCCTATGGAGCTGAGGCAGTGGTACCCTTAGAAATTATGCATGCTTCGCCTCGAGTTGAAGCATATGAACCAGAAAGTAATGAAGAAGGCATGAGGTTAGCTCTTGATCTGATTGACGAGGTCAGGGATGAAGCAAATGCCAGGAATGCAGAACACCAGAAAAGGGCATCCTTCCACTACAACCAAAGGGTTAAAGAGAGGTTCTTTCGACAAGGCGACTTGGTCCTAAGGAAGATAGAAGCCTCAGGAGTTGGCCAAAAGGGCAAGCTAGCCCAAAACTGGGAAGGACCATATCGAGTCAGGAAGGTGTTAGGGCGAGGATCTTACAAGTTGGAAACCTTGGACGGGGTTGAGGTGCCCCGAACTTGGCATGCAGTGAACCTCAAGACTTATAATGTTTAAAGACTTGGTCTTTTATCTATTAGGAATAGAAATAAGGTTCGAATGAAACCATAGCAGAGCATGTTGCTCCCAGTAGGAGATAGAGTATTTATGTAAGGGTTGAGCCCATTTTATCATTATTCTTTGACAGCTTAATAAAGTTTGTTTTGCTTTATCTCTGATTTACTTCTTTTGTTTTGTTATTATAAACACGTAAAACAAATGATGAGTTAATTCACGGGTACGGGTACAAAGCCAAGGGGCCAAATACCTAAAGAACTTCAAAGTAAAACAAACTATAAGCAAAGACAAGAAAACGAAAGCAAAAGAAGCCAATTACATAAATAGTCAAGTTAGAGAGATGCATAAATAAAAGCCCGAAGGCTATTTGAGTTAATTTACACAAATTAAGAGTTTAAACGAAAGATGTAGCAAATAAACTAAGTGGTCTTAGGGGCCTCCTTGGCAGGAGAACCACTCTCATAGCTGGTGGCAGTGGTGGAAGCTTCTGCATCAGAGTCAGCATCTCCATCCCGAACGAGAGGCTGCTCAGGATCCAAAGACTTAGCAGCAGTATGCGCCCTAACCAAAGCATCATCCTCCCCAAATAGCTCCTCACTAGAACCAGCCTCAGCCACAGTTGATAAGGTACTAGGGGGATAAGGGATTGGAAAGGCAGAGGGTTGGAATAGACCTGGATGGCTCCTCAACACTGTTGCAAGGGCTTTGTCCCATCCTTCTGAAAATTGACTAGGAAAGAGCACCTCATCATGCTGGTCCATAAGCATCTTGTACTCATCTGAATCTAGATATTCGTCAATCAGCTTCTCCTTGGCATCCTTCAGTGAAACTATCTCAGAATGAGCAGCAATCAGTTCTTCATCCTTCTTCTTGAGTTCCTCTAGCTGATGGATATGGAGACTCTTCTTCTGAGACTCGGTCTCAAAGTCCTTGGCTTTTCCCTTCTAGGCCTTAGACTGGTGGAGTAGGCTTTGAAAGTGAACATTAGCCTGCATAAGGGGTTAGTGTTATAACTAGGCAATAAATTAAAAATGCATAAAATAAGAACAAAGATTGAGGGTTACCACAACAAGGGCCTGGGAACCAAGAGACTTGGACTCTCCAATGCCTCCACCCAGGACTAGGTCTTCGTAGTCTGGAGGGGTGATAGAGTTCAAAGACCAATCCATGGAGTGCTCTGTACAACCCACCACAGTGTCTTGCTTCCTAAAGCCCAGGAGGGTCTGAATATAGAAGACTGAACGTTGACTTGGGAACTCCCCTCCAAGCCAGCTATATCACCATACTTCAAGGCCTCTTTCTGAACCTTGTGAGGGCGCAAAAAGCCAGGCTTAGTATCTTTTCCTCGAGTGTCAACACCTCTCTTGGCTCGAGCCATCCTGGAAGTCTCATTGTCGGCAGCAGGAGAGGCCTGAACAATCAACTTTGCAACTGCAAAATCACAAACAAAGGCAAACATAAATAAGTTAAGTATGGAAACAAAGGACAAAGATAAGAAAGATAATTACCCCGCTCAGAAACACTTGAAAGGCCTACTGCCATCAGGGATTCTTCGTTAATAAGGCTCTGGCATGTTATGGATTCGCCATCAGCCTTAGTTAAAGTCTCGAATGCTGCCTGGTCCTCAGGGCTAAGAACAATCCCCTTGTGACTTCCGTCTGTAACTTTTGAGAAGGGCCTCCTAAATATGGTGCCCCAATCACCACCTTCCCATTCTAGATAAGCGAACTCATTTTTCCAACCAGCATTATTATCCGGTACAGACTTACCATTAAAAATGAGAGGTACCTTAGTACGAAGCTTAATATATACCCAGCCAGGGTATTAGCTGGACTATTATAAATTTGAAAGATTTTGCGAAAGAGAGGGACTGATAGAGCAAGGTTTTGTCTAAGGCACAAAACCATGAAGCATAAAATGTTTCTCCACGCATTTGGTGGAAGTTGGCAAGGGTTGATCTGAAGGTCAGCTAAAAGACGGGGAATGAACTCGTGAACAGGGAAGCGAAGCCCTGCTATTAAACTCTCCCTATATACACATAAAGAGTTGGGTTTCCAGTGACAAGGTCTGTCACCTGGCCCAGCTGGGACAAGTTTTAAGGGGGTTTGATTTTGTAAAGTTTGTTATACCTAGCAATTTCATCCGTATCATGATATGTACTACAGCAGTTGTATGCATCTAGCTCAACTAAAGTAGGGTAATCATCTGCTCGTTCATTTAACATTTCTAAAAGAGACATGTATGGAGAGCGAATGGTGATGGTACCTTTAGAGGAGGTCGAGTTCATCCTAGCAAGGCGGGCTTTGGCTTTATCCTCCATTAATGGCAGCTTGAAACCCTAGATAGATAGACAGAGAAGAAGACCAGAGAAGATGACCGGAGATTGCCTGAAAACTTCGTACGAAACTTAGAGCGTAGCTAAAGACTGAGGAGTGAAAAGGTGAAGTGAGAAATGAGAGTGTGAGAAATGAACTCTCCACTCTCACTCTTTTATAGAAATGGCTAGCCAGTTGACATGCTAACAAACGGTCAAAAAAACTTACAGTGACCGGTCAAAATGATATAATTGACCTGTTGAAGGCCCATAAAGTCGGCCCAATTCATTTAGGCCCAATTCTGGAAGGTTCTACAAAAAATATCTAGGATATTTTACGAAAATATCTGAGATATTTAGTAGAAAATATCAAAGATATTTTGCAAAGTAAAGATATTCTAAAGGAAATTGTGGAAACTCTCTAAGTGGGCTAGGTCAAAATTCATATAGGCCCATGAAGCCCAATGAAATAAGAGACCCGTTAAAATAGGCCCAAAAGCCAAGAAGGCCTTAATTCGATTAGAATCCTGGTCGAAACGACAAGGAATCCTGGTGGAAAATGTGTTCGACCAAGAGAAAATTGGACGCTTATTTTGATCAGAATCCTGGTCGAAACGACCAGGAATCCTGGTCGAAAATGTGTTCGACCAAGAGAAAATTGGACGCTTATTTCGATCAGAATCCTGGTCGAAACGACCAGGAATCCTGGTCGAAACGACCAGGAATCCTGGTTGAAAATGTGTTCGACCAAGAGAAAATTGGACGCTTATTTCGATCAGAATCCTGGTCGAAATGACCAGGAATCCTGGTCGAAAATGTGTTCGACCAAGAGAAAATTGGACGCTTATTTCGATCAGAATCCTGGTCGAAACGACCAGGAATCCTGGTCGAAAATGTGTTCGACCAAGAGAAAATTGGACGCTTATTTCGATCAGAATCCTGGTCGAAACGACCAGGAATCCTGATCGAAAATACCTTCGACCAAGAAAATTTTCAGTGCTTATTTCGACTAGAATCCTGGTCGAAACGACCAGGAATCCTAATCGAAAAACCCTTCGATCAGGAAATTATGGAGGCTTTATTTCGACCAGAATCGTGGTCGAATTTCTGGTCGAAAATCCTGGTCGAAAATCCTGGTCGAATTTCTGGTCGAAAATCCTGGTCAAATTTCTGGTCGAAAATCCTGGACGAAAAAGGTGAAAATCCTGGTCGAAAATTGTCTTAAAATGATAATTTTTGACAATAAAATGCTTGTGAGCATACAAGTACTGATAAAATGAAGAAAATACCTGTGGGTACTATGAAAATCCTAAATAGGATAAATGTGATAATACGAGGAATTTTATGAATAAATCCTTGAAAAAGATAAAACAAATATTCTATAGCTAAAGTTATTGAATAATTGTTTAGCCTCGAACAAGGCACATCGTTGTAAATATGTAGGTCGCTCCACACTTAATAAAAGACGATATATGTGAAACACTAGTGTACAAATATAAACCCTGACCCAAGTCTCGGAAAAGGCCGTCGAAACTTCAAGGAAAACATGATCAGTTTTCCTAGAAGTTGGGGGGCAAATGATATGGGCTAAAAGTAAGCCCTAAAGACACATTTAATGTAGCATTAATTAGACCTAATATGGTCCAAACGTGGGGCCCACCAGATGGCCCAAAACCCTAATTAAATATTAATTTCGTAGTTAATATTTAAGGTAAATTAACAGCCGATAATACAAATCAGATAAGGATGTTATCTCTCCAAGGAGTAGCCTCCAAGGCACATAGTCATATGAGGAAACAAACTCCTACAAGGCAGGGGTCTAGAACTTTCCTCAAGGCTGACTTGCCCACCAAGTCACCTAACCCTATCACATAGTCTACCCATGTTTCCTAAATTTTAGACCAAAGTTTTCTTTATTTACATTATCACCCTACTCATTAATTTTGGTTAGTTAACACTTCTAATTTAAATACAATAATGATTTTATTTCCTAACTTTTTATACCAATTATATTATATTAAAAGTTTTCCTTATTTAGCATTCTTATCCTTATATACTAAGCATAATTAGTTAACAATTCTAATTTAAATAAAATAATTACTTGATTTAACATATTAATATATAACATATTTTTTAAGGTTAAAATAAAATGACACTTTTGTTACGAATACTTATAGAACTTGAACTTGATCGGCATATTTAAATTCCAGTTGGATTACTGTTTTCTTTGTCATATCTTATATCCAGTGGAGCGTGGGCTATTTTTATTGTATTATCAATTCAATTTTGATATTTTATTTACTTACATATTTCATCATTTTTTAATTTTATTAACTATTCTTCATTTATTATAATATCTGAGTCTACAATGTGTAGTTAAACAGTCAGAAAATTATGAATTATTTTAGGGCGAATCTGAATCAATTCCTAAATTTTAGACCAATCATGCTATATTAAGAGTTTTCTTTATTTACATTCTCACTCTATCTCATGAATTCTGGTTAGTTAACAATTCTAATTTAAATACAATAATGATTTTATTTAACATATCCATAAATACATATTTTTAAATCAAAAAATATTCACTAAAAAATCACAATTTTAATTTGAAATCAATCGCAATGTATTATTATATATTTTAAATTACATTTCAAAATTATTCATTAATTAACCACTCTTTTAATATAAAGTCAATCGCAATCATATTATCATATATTATAAATTGATTTTCATAGTCCTTTACTATTATAATACCTGAATCCACCCATATATAGTTAAGATATAGTTAACCAATCAAAAAATTATAAATAATTTTAGGACCAATTAAGGGACACTTCTAAATTTAAGACCAATCAAATTCAGTTAAAAGATTTTCTTATTTAACATTCTCATACTATTATAATATTCATGTTTGGTTAATAATTATAATTTAAATAATATTAGTTTCTTAATTTAACATATTCATATATTACACATTTTTCAATTAAAAAATATTTTTTTAAAAAGTTACTCTTATAAACTAAAATCAGTTAGGATTATACAAATATATAATATTAAATAATTTTCATAATATTAACAAATTTCAACTTTTTTGATTTAGAATATTAACTAATTTTCATAATATTAAAAAATTTACCAATTTTTTATTTAGAATTAATCATAATTATACTTATTATATATTACAGATTAATTTTCATAAATATATATTAGAGGCAATTAGAATTTACCATTGAAATTAAAAGAGTTATATCATTCTTATCTTAATTTATTTATCTTGGTTATTTAACAATTTTACTTTAAATATAGTAATTATTTTATTAAAATTTAACATATCCATATATTACATATTTTTTAATGTTAAAAATATTTATAGCAAATTATTACAAACTAAAATCAATAAGAATTATACAAATATTCAATAATAATTGATTGCATTATATATAAAGTAATTTACAATTTTTTGATGTACAATTAATTGTAATTACATTATTATATATAACAGAGTAATTTTTCTTAAATATATATTAGAGTCAATTAGAATTTATAACTAAGCTTAAAAAAAACATGGCATTTTAATCCTAATTTAAATAACTTGGTTACTTAATAATTTTATTTTCAATAAAATGATTATTTATTAAAAAAATATTAATACATGAATATATTTTATCAAAAATATATAAATTTTTAATATTTCAAACTCTGAATCTAAAATTATAAGTTACAATCAAATTTTAATAAATCTGCTAATAGTAAATTGAAAAAAAAATAATTAATTTTTTATCACACTATTCGAAATACACGTTCAAAATTTAAGTTATATAAACTTTTAAAATAATCAATTATAAAATATATTAGTTTCAACGAGTTAAAATACTAAAAATAAGTTTTAAACCAAATTTTTTCTTACATTTAACTTACGAGAGATTTTAGTTATGCAATAATTAATGGGACAAACAAATTGACATGACAATATATTTAAATTATTTAAAATATTAAACATATTCTTAAATAGTACTCCCTCTGTCCAATCCATTTCTTTACAATTTCCTTTTTGGGCCGTCCCACCATTTCTTTACATTACCCAAAATAGTAAGTTTTAACACTATTACACCCACTACTTCACTTATTTTAACAATACTTTACACTATTTCACCCACTACTTAACTTATTTTAACAATAAAATCACTATTACACCCACTACTTCACTTATTTTAACAATAAAATCACTATTACACCCACTTTACACCCACTATCCTTGACCTCCGTGCCCGGCCGCCATGTAAAGAACTGGCTGGGACGGAGGGAGTAGTAAACATTATTTGGTGTATAAATTATCAGTCCAAAAATAAAAATCATTACATAGTCAATAGTAAATGTTGTTGGTGAATATTTTCATACTAAACTAATCAACTTAGCGCAAATTTTCTTATAAATCAAAGATTTTTTTTGTTAATTAATTCATCATTAAAATGACATATGTCATCTACGAAAATAATCAAAATTGCATATTTTTTTACAAATCACTATTTTTTATAGGTTATTCATTTATCAATAAAAGGGGCTTACAACATATAAAAAAATCAAAATTGAATAAACATATAATCAAGATTTCATTCATCCAATCATTGAGCATATCTTCCATTATGATATATATCACTGAAAAGCCTTTTTGGTAAGATAATTTATCAAAGAAAAACAATAAAAATGGGGCTTATCATCAACCACAAGGCTAATGTCATCTCTAAACTTTAGTGTAATAGTTTTTGGGTTAGGAGAGGAGAAGAGAGAAAAGCGGCTACGAACTTTGTTATAAATATCAGTAATATTGATAACTAAACAGGTCGATACACACAAAATCCCATTTTTTTCAATAAAATGGTGTTTTTTTTAATTTATATTTTTGAATTAAAGTAATAGTATCAATTCCAATATCCTAATCTAAGAGCAGATATATTGAATTTGTTTGGTTGGTTGGTAATATTTATTTTTCAATATCAACAAATACTAAAATATGGATAAAAAAAACTTACTAACTTGGTAGAAAGATTCTACACAAAAAGAAATGTTTATTGACAAGAAACAAAATTAAGAAAGAATAAAAAAAGAGGGTTTCATTTTGTTCGGGAGACTTTAGACCATGCATTACTCTTAGTTTTGTTTGATAGCATCTCAATTTTTTTCTCACAATTCTGTTCTCAGTATTATAGTTACATACTTACATAACTTGGATACAGACATGTAATTTTCATATTTTTTCTATTCGCGTATTTTATTTTGTATCGTGTACACGAAAAAACTCTAGTAGTTTAGTGTCATTTTGTACATGATTTAATTTCACGACATTTTCGTGCAAGATCCCAAATTACACGACATGAATGTACACAATACAAATGATTCGTTAGGGCTACGTAAGTTTTTTTTCTAATATATGTCCGAAAAATATACTCATTGTTAAAGGAAAATGAATTTCATGTTATTTAACACGAATATTAAATTAGAAGGACACATATATAACAATCTGATTACGTGTTTATATATTACACACTTAATATTTCAGTTTTACAGATAGTATTTTGTTTTAACACGTTCGTCAAATAGAAAAAAAAATACTCATTTTTGAATTTCTTATTTTACGAAAAAAAAACTAAAATTTAATATACCACATATTAATAGAAAAGAATAAAAAATTCAATATACAAACTCCCAAACTGAAAATACACATTTTAAGTTGTCATTACAAACAAATTGAGGACAATCACCAAAAACTCTAACAATCATATCTACTCTAACAACGCGATAAATTGGATTTGTTTGGTTGGTTGATAATATTTATTTTTCTAAATGAATCAATTCACTAATAAAAGCACATATAATTTATAAAAATGATATTGAATGGAGATATAGCTAGATTAGATGAAAGTTTCTTTTGTCATAACTACATTCGTTTCGTGGATCCTGCACAATAGAAATCCTTGCTCATACAGTCGAAATATGCAACCTTTTTTAAAAAGACAATCTAATGATGTATTAATGACGTAAGAAATAAGTATTTATGATTTTTAATATATATTCGAAAAATTGACCACGGCCCATATAATAGAACCCTTTAAATTAATACTCCCGAAAGTCATAACCTCTCTATGATATATAATAAAAAGTTTGGTACCACCTGATAATCAATAGTTATATATTAATCACATTAATGTGATAAGGTGATAAATTTTTTTTCGGTCACAAGGTTATCACTTTAGAAGGGTTTTGCTGTACAAATATTTTCAGTCAAATAATATAATTAATAAATATTTTAGGAATTCACGGTACTGAATATTTAAATATACCAAATTCCCAAAATAACAAAATGCAAAATATGGGTAAAAAATTTTTTAACTTGGTAGAAAATATTCTCAATAAAAAGAAAAAAAAACTAAAAAAAGTTAAACACAATAAAGACTGGTTTTGAACTTTTATGTGGGGTGATAAATGTTTTGGTGATGGTTAATAATATTAATATTAATTCAATTGTTATGTATTGATGGATAAGTAATTTAATATTTAATTTAATTTACATTTTAATGAAATTATTTTTTTTCTAAATAATAATTAAAATAACATGTTCTTATTAATTAATTAATATATTTTACTAATCGGTGCGTAGCACGGGTAGAACGCTAGTAATATTATTAAAACAAGGAGTTGAGAAAACAAATCTATAATCCAAGGTCTACAAAAGATGAAGTAGATCTATATCCGTGCTTGTCACGAGCGTTGAATCTTTCTCCACTTTTCTCCCTTGCAATTCTACGTTACAATAATAAAAACTGATACGATTTACAATGCTAAGATGTGTTTAAATAGGCTCTAGATTTCTTGCCCAGCAAGAAATTACCTTCTATTACAATTAGAATTCAATTAAGGTACTTAAAACTGCCCAAAATACAATTAGAACTTGAAAATGGTAAAACAGTAATTTCCCTGCTCCCATCAGTCTGCTTGCCACGCTGCCTGCTCCCACCACGCGCATCCTGCGCGTGTACGACCTGTTCCATGTTGTAGAAAATCGCCCAAGTTTCGCGTGGGTAGTAAGATCGCTGAAAACGGACTTCTAGAACTCCAGATATGGCCAAAACAGTGTAGACTGCGCAACCTTCCCGGAAATCCAAATTTTAATCAATTTAACCTCCAAAAACGACAGAAGCATCAACCATAATCGACATTCTTGCAACCCTGCATAACTACACAAAACACATCAAAACTACAACAAACTTGAGTCCAAGACAATCAATTTAAGCCGATATGGAACGCTCCAAGTGGATATAAAATCCACTTATCAGCACACTACAAAAGGGGGGGAGGCCCATAAAAAAGGTAACATTCTCTCTACACATTGATCTCCTACACACACCTTCACATTTTGGATATTCTATTTTTCTCGATTATTACTTCCAAATCCTACTCTTATTGTCGCACCGGAGGTGCCGCGGGGCCAAGACCCCCCTCCAGTATTGTTTTGTAGATACCCACCAAACTCGGAAAAATCAGATCGAGATTTAGAGTTATCACTTTGCATATTTACTATCTTAATTGCAAAAGTACTATCTTCCCTCTTTCAACCCAATTTTTTTAAAAAAAACTTTTTTTAAAAAATAATTCGGATAAACAGTAACCTGGCACGTGGCATACCGCATATATATATATATATATATATATATATATATATATATATATATATATATATATATATATATATACATATATATACATATATATATATATCAAAAAAGAGGTCGAAAATGACAACTTAAAAATGGAACTTTCATATGCGGCTGCGCCGCCCTTATATACAACTGGAAGTTGGGTCAAAAAAGAGAAAATTCAATTGCATTTAATTAGTTGCATATGAGGTTGTATTCAGTTGCATGTGGTTGCATTCAGTTGCATAAGAAAGTTCCATTTTTCAGTTGTCATTTTCGACCTCTTTTTTGAAATATATATATATATATAGGCCTATATATATATATATATATATATATATATATATATATATATATATATATATATATATATATATATATATATATATATATATATATAGGCAAGTGCTCAAAAGAGAACTTATTTTTTAAAGAAAACTAAGGTACTAATCCTAGCCATTAGATGTATTAAGATCAATGGCCCCGCCAGGGGCACCCACACACTAATCAAATACACCCTCACACACAGAATCACACCTAATCCCCTCCATTTTTAATTTAATTTTTCCCGTCAATCGGTGATATTTTTTTAAAATCTAATTTCACTACATTTTTCTTCATCTCCCAACGATTAGTTTGCATACCATATATGCTATATTTCGATTTAGTTTTCTAAGTTTTCCATTAAACGAGGTTTTCCCTAGATCCTTTATAGATAGATTTTAAAAAAGATGTCGAAAATGACAACTGAAAACTGGAAGTTGCAACTTTCGTTTTTCAGTTGCATGTGGTTGCATTCAGTTGAATATGGCCCCTGGCGGGGTATTGCAACCCAAATCCACCAAACTCACTCCACCTAAAAAAAAAGTTGCATATGCAACTGAATACAAAAGATAGTATTTTTGCAAATAAGAAAGTATTTTTGCAAGTAACATAGTATTTTTGCAGATAGCTATTCTTAACAAAAGTAAATGTGCAAAAATTTACTTTTATCAATTTATTTAAAAAAAAGCCCTATATCAAATATGGTGTATTTGGAGAATGTTAAGTATAATATATTTGGAGATTATTTTCACGTAACTAAAATTATTTATAGGATTATACGTGTGAAATATTTAGAATTCATAAAAATATATATGTATAAAAGTATTTTTAATTAGATAAAATATATTTTTTCAAATTTAATAAATATTAGTTCATATTTAGCGGTTTTTTGATAAATATATATATATATAAGTAATTTTTTGCAATTTTACTTTAGTTTTTTTTTTTGAAAACTATTTGTAATTTTACTTTAGTTAAGAAAAGCTATTTGCAATTTAACTAAACTAATTTTCAAAATTGCAAAAATACTACAAATTAGGGCAACCCTCCGACCCCCTGCCCAGCCGACACTTTTTTTTTAAGGTGGGGTGATATATTGGTGGATTTGGGTTGCAACTGGATGCAACCACATTCAATTGAATGCAACCACATTCAACTGAATGCAACCAGGGCCGATCCTGAATTTTCGAGGGCCCACTGAGAAAAATTTTTTTGGGCCCTTCATATAATTTTTTTGAGTAAAATAAAATTTAATTTCAAATGTGAAATTCAACGAAGTATAAATGTAATCATATACTCCCACCGTCCCATCCAATTATTTACACTTTTCAAGGAGTGTCCGACACGTATTTTAAGGTGCATTTCAAGGATAGTTCCATAACTTATTTTTAAAATTTTCTTTTCTTGTATAAAAATATAAACATTAATTTTTTAAACAATATTCGGAAAAATTCGAAAAAATTTCGGTATATTTCTCAAAATTATTCGGAAACGCTTAAGCGAATCTTTTAAACAATATGTCTAATAAGATACTTTTTCAAAATTATTCTGAAACACTTAAGCTAGTTGCTCATTGTTTATAATTTACTATTGTCCACAAAATAATTATTTTGAAGATTTTGTTAAGTGTTTTAGGATAAATTAATATAACACATATAAGAATAAATATAAAACATATTAGAATAAATATAACACAAGCATATTAAAAAGTTTTAATAATAATAATTTTGAATTGATCATTGAAAAATTATTATGAAATATCTTAAAAAATCTAAGATATAGTAGAAAAGCAAAAAAAACTAAAAAACACCTAAGAGAATCTTGGTGTATTACATAGTATTTCTATATATTTATTTTTTCAAAAGAAAAATTATACATTTCTTTTAAATTTAAGTTACATGTGGAAATATTATAAAAGAGACCAAGATTTTCTTACGTGTTTCAAATCAATATATCAATTTATTTACTTTTATTATGTTTTTTAGAATCATTCGAGAATTTTTTTAAAAGACATGTTAAAAAAAATTAATTTTAATTTTAAAAAATATTATTTAAATTTTCTTAAATATTGGATAATTTATTTATAGTGCTCTGCTTGTACATAACTATATCGAAACTTATTTTATACCAATAAAATATTTAGTTTATACCAATAAAATATTTAGTAGAATCTAAATGTAAATATCTAGTAAAATTATATTACAATTTTTAAATAATTACCAAAACACCTAATAAAATCTTGCTGTATTACATAATGTTTTTATATATTTCATTTTATTTTAAAAAAATAAACATTTCTTTTAAAATTAAGTTACATATAAAACTATCATCGAATATACCAAGTTTCTATTGAGTATTTCAATGTATCATTTAAAATTTATTCTCCATTATCTCAAGTTCTAGAATTCAAAAAAATATTCTTAAATATTCCATGAATTATTTATAACGTTGTACTTGCACATAACTATAAATCTTAATATAAATATTTTGATAAAGTAATATTATGATATCAAGTAATTAAAAAAAACATAAGAGCATCTTGGTATTACATAAAAGTTCTATATATTTTTTAAAAAAAAATAATTATGCAATATTTTTAAAGATTAAGTTACATATAAAAATATTATGTAATACATCAAGATTTGTGTTCAGAATCAATAAAATCTAAATAAATCTAAAAAACACCTAAGAGAATCTTGGTGTATTACATAATATTTCTATATATATTTTTTTCAAAAGAAAAATTATACATTTATTTTAAATTTAAGTTACATACTTACATGTAGAAATATTATAAAAGAGACCAAGATTTTCTTACGTGTTTCAAATCAATATATCAGTTTATTTACTTTTATTATGTTTTTTGGATTCCTTCGAGAATTTTTGAAAAGATAGCTAAAAACATTTAATTTTAATTTGAAAAAAATATTATTTAAATTTTCTTAAATATTGGATAATTTATTTATAGTGCTCTGCTTGTACATAACTATACCGAAACTATTTTTATACCAATAAAACATTTAGTAGAATCTAAATGTAAATATCTAATAAAATTATATTACAATTTTTAAATAATTAACAAAACACCTAATAAAATCTTGGTGTATTACATAATATTTTTATATATTTCATTTTAAAAAAATATATATTTCTTTTAAAATTAAGTTACATATAAAACTATCATCGAATATACCAAGTTTCTATTGTGTATTTCAATGTATCATTTAAAATTTATTCTCCATTATCTCAATTTCTAGAATTCGAAAAAAATATTCTTAAATGTTCCATGAATTTTTTATAACGTTGTACTTGTACATAACTATATTCAAAATTTATTTAAATCAATTAACTATTTAAACGAATCTTAATATAAATATTTGATAAAGTAATATTATGATTTCAAGTAATTAAAAAAAACTTAAGAGCATCTCGGTATTACATAATAGTTCTATATATTGTTTTTAAAAAAAATAATTAGGCAATTTTTTTAAAAATTAAGTTACATATAAAAAAATTATGTAATACATCAAGATTTGTGTTCAGAATCAATAAAATCTAAATAAATCTAAAAAACACCTAAGAGAATCTTGGTGTATTACATAATATTTATATATATATTTTTTTTCAAAAGAAAAATTATACATTTCTTTTAAATTTAAGTTACAGGTAGAAATATTATAAAAGAAACCAAGATTTTCTTACGTGTTTCAAATCAATATATCAGTTTATTTACTTTTATTAGGGTGAAGGCCCTAAATAATCAAAAATAAATATTGTTTGCCCAAAATACTGAACTCCAAATATTTGGCCTTAAATACCGACGGGACACGTTGTTTCGTGTTCCGTATTGCAAGGATACGTTATTCTGTGCTCTGTATTGCAAGGATACGCTTCTCCGTAAAACGTGATATTCAAAAAAAATCTCCTTCCATAAGTTTTATTCAAAACTTATGGTCTATAAGTTTCACTCCATAAGTTTTATGGTCCATAAGTTTTACTAAATAAGTTAGTTTCCATAAGTTTTGGATAGTTTTATTCAAAACTTATGGTCCATAAGTTTCACTCCATAAGTTTTATGGTCCATAAGTTTTACTCCATAAGTTAGTTTTCATAAGTTTTTATCCAAAACTTATGGTAGTGCTCCATAAGTTTTTCCTCAATACAGAGCACCGTCCAACGTGATATACACTTATACGGAGCACCGTCCAACGTGATATCCGTAACGCCCCCAAATCCGGGGTCAGGGATATGGGTCGTTACTGCAAAAAACCTTAATAATCAAAAAATCACCTGCCAATATTTAATCTAAAACATGACATCCGACCCCAACCTAACAAGATCTTTTCAGGTTATAGACTTGGAAACAAGAAATCCAAATAGAATTATAATAATAACTTTTTTTATTAACTTACAACTCTCATTACAACAATCTCTTATACAATCTTATGCTGTTGGTATCACCTTGATATAAGGTACACAACGGCCACAATATTCTAATACAACAAATAATACTACACAAGAATATGAATACCATACCAGTTTAACTATACATCTAGTAGACTATTTCGGAAGACATAATGCTCTAAGCCAAAACCATCTTGATCCAAGTCCTTCCCTGCTTCGAGCTAATCTAGATCAATCACATCAACTATTTATCTCTGTAAAATAAGATTTAAAACAAAAGCATGAATGAGCGAAAGAAATGCTCAGCAAGTTATTAATAGAGTATACTAAGATACTTTTGGGAAAAAAAACTTTGAAGGTTTCAAATCCAACATGTGGGTGATACTATTTTTGAAATATTCATAATAATAATTTCCAAATATGAGGGAGATTTGTAGAATTCAATAAATGATTCACTTCCAAAACTTTAAAAACAATTTTGATATTTATCTCAACAAATCTCATAGTAGAATAGACAAGTATAAAAACTTGAGAGGATGAATAATTAAGAGGTTCACAATAACTTTATCAGGTTCAACTACCAACAATGTTATAGTTATCAAATGTAGCAAAGGGGTATTCAACAAAGTTCTGATGAATAAGCAGTATCCAAATTTGGTTTAAGTTCTAAAGAACAGAATCATAAGGAATGAGATATCAAGATAAGAGTTTATTAATCATCAATTTTAAAAACATTATAAAAACTTGGGATTTCAACTTGAGCGCTACGAGCTAGCCGGGTGATCAGCCCGCGAATAGCTTCGGATATCACACCCGTACATGTGATTCCTCCTTTATTGTAGGATCCTGGTGGCTCTTATTGACATTGGCCATGGCATAAAGCCATATAATAACAGACCGGTGTCACGGTCCAAAACATTTTTATTTTTATCCCACTCAATCCTTTTTCAAAAAAAATCAAGTTGATCATAAATCAACAATTTCAATATTAGAGTATTTAAAACAATCCTCATACATACTGACAAAAGATCAACCTAGTATAAGGAAATTTAAGTTATAAAAAGAAATTGTACTTTTCCACAATCGATAAATATAAATCTGAATAACTTGGTCAGGTATTCAATGGATTGAACAAAGGTATTATATCAATTTGAAATGGTCGATCAAAGGTTTCAACAGAATATTAATCGTGATTGGGTTCAAGGTATAGCAAAGGTATTATCATTACAAAAGTATCACAAGAGAAAGAGGTTAACACTTGCGATAAGTTGAAAGCAGTTATAAAATTGATATAAATGACTTGAACGATTACTCACAAATTTACGAGTTTAAATAAAGCATTTACAGAATTTTTGTTTTTAAGAAATTATAACATTTTAAAATCATGCATACTCTGAATGAAAGAGTACGGTTAGTAGACTTGCCTTAGGTCCTAGCTAATAAATATGCTTGACGATTTAGAGAGAACATTCCTTCGTATGTCCCGCGTGTCCAATCCTCTGATTTGATCCCATATCGATTCGATGCACTTGCGATTGCCACCAGTCTGATTCACCGTGATCAAGTCCGCACATCCATTCTATAGCTAACATAATACAATACTTTAGTCTTCCGGATAAACATACGGTCTACCGATGCTAGTACGCACACTCTAACACATTTAACTTAATCACAAATATTTCTATAAAAGGAAAAAGATGGAAATGTCCCCTTTAGAAACTTCCCGGTGTATTCAACACCTCACAACAACCATCAATATATAACCAATCAATATACACTTAATATATTTAACAAAATAAGGCTCTTTGCCCGACAATCTTGAATCAGAATTTCAATCTCAATTCAATAACGACTATCCTTATAATCGTTAACACATAATCATGTAACATATATTCATATATTCATTTATCTAGCATGCAAACGACCTTCTAATCACATAGCACATAACTCGATTAATATTTCCGATTGATAATAACGATCATATACGAGAGATGTGCCGGTTTAAACATCAAAAGAAGTTATTTACATTTTTAGAAATTTCGTCGGCATCTCCTTTGTAATATGGCGTTACCAATCGGAAATTAACCGACATAAACAACAACCAAGTCACATACTTATAACATAATCAATCATTCAACTTACTATTATAGCTATTTGACATTACTTACAACTATACTTGCAATCACAATTCACAATACACCAAAATGACTGTTACACTTAATAATCTGCTATGACCAGCCTGGAAAGACATCCAATTTACACTATCAAGACGACCTTAACTTAAAAAGTACAGAACATGAAACTCGAAGGAAATCCCGAGACCTTTCCAGAATGGTAAGGCTCGTTAAAAGTGGATAAGTAATGAATTCTGAAACAATTAAAAAGTGAATCGTTAGAACAGAATCAGAACCTATTTACTCTAGTATTTCTAAGTTTAACATACTAAGATCAAAGAATTTGGAAATGAAATATAAATGAGAAATGTAGGTTTTGAAAAGAGCTTTCCAGAATGATATTGCTCAGAAAATTTGAATGTATGATCAATTTACTATGAACTTTTGAAAACAGGACTCTCAATGCTCAAGCAATTATGTCCGATTTACTAAAGTGCAAAAAACTCATATTTCGGTGTGGAATTTCGGAAAACACATAAAACGAAATTTGTAGACAACTGAAATACCTTTCTAAAGACTCTAGACTCAACATTGTCCGATGAATATTCGATTTTATAACATTTTTAAAATGCATCAGATTACTACAGGAACTTAGCAAATCAAGTAACTATGTCCTTAACTCCCATCTTTTAGCTTAGCAATTATCAAACAACACCCATCTAGTACACACACATATAGGGCGCGCACACACACACACCCCTATATCAATTAGCAATTTACAAATAAGCTTCTAATTAACATCAATTACATACCCCCAAGAACACATATACTCATATACATGCATCTCCTCCTCCATTTAAATTAACAATCCACCCCTTAAAACCACTTAATCAATTCAAAACATAATCTTTATAAAATCTGAAATTTTATAAAATTAACAAGAAAGAAATGCAATTTAATTCCTTTCACAAAAATCATCAACAACATCATCCTATTACTAACCCATATCAAACTCATGATTTAAAAAGTTACAACTCAAAACCCTTAACATGAAATTAAAATAAAATACCTCCAAACTCAATTTTAATTAGCAACCCATCACCAATTAACAACAATTAACCACTTAATAACACTTGCATGTGAGTTTTGATTCCTCCCTAGACCTATACATACATACACCGAACATATATATACATAAACACATCACTACTACTCAAATGAACACAACCCATACCTTTTTTTTTCTTTTTTTTTTTTCACAACCCATACCTAATTAGTACTCAAATCATCATAATCTACCAAGAAATCACATAAGGGCTTGAAGAAAAGATCAAAAATGAAAGAACAAGGGGGAGAGAGAGACTCTCACGGAGAGAGAAGAGGGAGGGGGAGAGACTCGGCTGGAATGAGAAAAGAAAAGGGGAAGAAAACAATTTAACACTTCTGGGGATATTTTTAATATTTTAACAACACATTTCTATTTAAAAACACTACTCATTTAATCATTTTAAAATGCTAATAAATGGTAACTGATGTAAATACCAAAATTTTACATTTTTAAAATCAAGATCTTGAAATTCTCAATCCACACATATTTTTAAAATATTTTTGGGACTTGTAAATAAAAAAGATATGGATTTTACAAGAAATAGTCTTTAAAAAGAAATATCCTTGCTAAAATCATTTAAAAATTCAAAAAGCCCAAAATAAATCAAACTCTTATTTTAATAATCAAGAGTATAAAATCAGGAACACATACATACCAAAAATATATTTTTACGAATTGTAATTATTTAACTAGAGATTTTACAAGAATTCATCTAAAAATAAATTCATGCTTTAAAAATCACAAAATAAATATTGGAGCCCAAATAAAGTAAACTTACATTTTTAAAACGTTTCTAAATACTGAAGAAACAATATGAAAGAGATTTCATAATTTTTCGATGCTCAAAAAATTTTAGAAAAATTAAACAGTGCCTTTAAACTAGCATTTAAATTGAATAAAAATTCATATAAGCATATTTAATCATACCAGCTATACATATAAGTCACATTTACATATCGATTCAAATAACTCACATAATCACTTAGCAATTAAGTCTTATAGACTCAATTCATAAATTTTTAATCAACTCCACTTAATCATACAAAAACATCATTTAATCACATAAATGCTCCACAATCGAAAATATTATAAAATAATATTAACTATTCTCTTCTCTCATCACACATATCGGTTAACATAAAATAATAATAAAAAATTTATTTTGAAAATTCGGGTTGTTACAATCTTCCCTCCTTAACAAGATTCCGTACCCGGAATTTGCAGAAGAAAGAACGGGGTTCTAAGACGCATCGCTTCCCTCCGACTGAATTCCCAAGGCCTACGGCAATCCCCGCAACTTCGCTATCTCACGACTCAGATGATTTGGTACACACATATCCAGTTCTTCTTATCCATAGTGCTTCGGGTTAAACTTGTGAAAAGAATATCGAGAAAATCCTAATAGCCACGATTCCACTTTCAACGTACAATGTCGATCGAGGAACCTAACCATCGGAAGATCTTGATTTCCTTTTTCAACTATTTACCGAGCAACAACGCTAGAACACGAACATCATGTCGCCATTCGCTAAGACACAAAAGAATAATGAAAACAATTAAAACGATGGAATCTTTGAGTAAAAGAGATTCCTTATCAATCTGAATGTCACACAATGTGATTATGACCATCAAAGGTTACAAAAGAATAACTGAGAGATCAATATAATCTAAGAAACTCAACGTTGCGTGTCTTAGTTAAGACATTACTAAAGGTAATCGGCCTTCTTGTATTGCACAACACACAAGTGATGGCGTCCCATCCAACTTCTATCACACAGATAGATAATCCTTGTGTCCCCTATATAATAGGGTTGTTTGTCTCAGTTAGAGTAAGGAGTTTTGAAAAGAAATTTTCTGATTAAACAAATAAACATTATCTTACAACAAGAAACTTTCAAACACACACCTTGGACAAAACTAAGTAAATTCCAAGGGTGTTAATCCCGAAAGAAAGATTTAACGGGAGAGGATACTAGTACATGATGAGCAAGAAGTGCTGTACCATGAATAGATTTTTATCCACCCTAAGAAAAATTAAGGCGGAAGTTTAATTTGAAGAAACCTATCAGGGCCACAGAAAAACCTGAAAAATAGGTATCATGACAGCTTCTGACATAATCGAAACCCAACATTCGGGTGAATGCAAGTGTTTAAAAGAACTATAATTTAGAAGATGAAATATATCTTCTAACACAATCCTCCAGTGAAGGAGTATCAAATAAATTATAGATGAAAAAGAATATTGCCCCGATCTCCACATATGCATCCTCTGTCGGCTCCTCTAACGAATGATTGATCAATTCTAAACTCTCTTCGCAACGTCTTAAGATACACGATACCCTACGCCGATAACAACTCACAGTAGTCTCTAAAGACTCTACTGCCACTATCTCCAATCACAAGGAATTCTACTCGACTCGGAACCATCATCCTAAGGTAAAATCCTAATCCCGATTACTCATTGGAACTATATCCGATAGTCCAACATAAACTCTATGTGAGTTCAGACACCCTCACATAATTATATATATAATCCTACGCTCTCTCTTGTTTCTAGTTTCTATAACCTTAGCTCTGATACCAACTTGTAACGCCCCCAAATCCGGGGTCAGGGATATGGGTCGTTACTGCGAAAAACCTTAATAATAAAAAAATCACCTGCCAATATTTAATCTAAAACATGACATCCGACCCCAACCTAACAAGATCTTTTCAGGTTATAGACTTGGAAACAAGAAATCCAAATAGACTTATAATAATAACTTTTTTTTTATTAACTTACAACTCTCATTACAACAATCTCTTATACAATCTTATGCTGTTGGTATCACCTTGATATAAGGTATACAACGGCCACAATATTCTAATACAACAAATAATACAACACAAGAATATGAATACCATACCAGTCTAACTATACATCTAGTAGACTATTTCGGAAGACATAATGCTCTAAGCCAAAACCATCTTGATCCAAGTCCTTCCCTGCTTCGAGCTAATCTAGATCAATCACATCAACTATTTATCTCTGTAAAATAAGATTTAAAACAAAAGCAAGAATGAGCGAAAGAAATGCTCAGCAAGTTATTAATAGAGTATACTAAGATACTTTTGGAAAAAAAACTTTGAAGGTTTCAAATCCAACATTGGGATGATACTATTTTTGAAATATTCATAACAATAATTACCAAATATGAGGGAGGTTTGTAGAATTCAATAAATGATTCACTTCCAAAGCTTTAGAAACAATTTTGATATTTATCTCAACAAATCTCATAGTAGAATAGACAAGTATAAAAACTTGAGGGGATGAATAATTAAGAGGTTCACAATAACTTTATCAGGCTCAACTACCAACAATGTTATAGTTATCAAATGTAGCAAAGGGGTATTCAACAAAGTTCTGATGAATAAGCAGTATCCAAATTTGGTTTAAGTTCTAAAGAACAGAATCATAAGGAATGAGATATCAAGATAAGAGTTTATTAATCATCAATTTTAAAAACATTATAAAAACTTGGGATTTCAACTTGAACGCTACGAGCTAGCCGGGTGATCAGCCCGCGTATAGCTTCGGATATCACACCCGTACATGTGATTCCTCCTTTATTGTAGGATCCTGGTGGCTCTTATTGATATTGGCCATGGCATAAAGCCATATAATAACAGACCGGCGTCACGGTCTAAAACATTTTTATTTTTATCCCACTCAATCCTTTTTCAAAAAAAAATCAAGTTGATCATAAATCAACAATTTCAATATTAGAGTATTTAAAACAATCCTCATACATACTGACAAAAAATCAACCTAGTATAAGGAAATTTAAGTTATAAAAAGAAATTGTACTTTTCCACAATCGATAAATATAAATCTGAATAACTTGGTCAAATGTATTCAAGGGATTGAACAAAGGTATTATATCAATTTGAAATGGTCGATCAAAGGTTTCAACAGAATATTAATCGTGATTGGGTTCAAGGTATAGCTAAGGTATTATCATTACAAAGGTATCACAAGAGAAAGAGGTTAACACTTGCGATAAGTTGAAAGCAGTTATAAAATTGATATAAATGACTTGAACGATTACTCACGAATTTACGAGTTTAAATAAAGCATTTACTGAATTTTTGTTTTTAAGAAATTATAACATTTTAAAATCATGCATACTCTGAACGAAAGAGTACGGTTAGTAGACTTGCCTTAGGTCCTAGCTAATAAGTATGCTTGACGATTTAGAGAGAACATTCATTCGTTTGTCCCGCGTGTCCAATCCTCTGATTTGATCCCATTTCGATTCGATGCACTTGCGATTGCCACCAGTCTGATTCACCGTGATCAAGTCCGCACATCGATTCTATAGCTAACATAATACAATACTTTAGTCTTCCGGATAAACATACGGTCTACCGACGCTAGTACGCACACTCTAACACATTTAACTTAATCACAAATATTTCTATAAAAGGAAAAAGATGGAAATGTCCCCTTTAGAAACTTCCCGGTGTATTCAACACCTCACAACAACCATCAATATATAACCAATCAATATACACTTAATATATTTAACAAAATAAGGGCTCTTTGCCCGACAATCTTGAATCAGAATTTCAATCTCAATTCAACAACGACTATCCTTATAATCGTTAACACATAATCATGTAACATATATTCATATATTCATTTATCTAGCATGCATACGACCTTCTAATCACATAGCACATAACTCAATTAATATTTCCGATTGATAATAACGATCATATATGAGAGATATGCCGGTTTAAACATCAAAAAAAGTTATTTACATTTTTAGAAATTTCGGCGGCATCTCCTTTGTAATATGGCGTTACCAATCGGAAATTAACCGACATAAACAACAACCAAGTCACATACTTATAACATAATCAATCATTCAACTTACTATTATAGCTATTTGACATTACTTACAACCATAATTGCAATCGCAATTCACAATACACCAAAATGACTGTTACACTTAACAATCTGCTATGACCAGCCTGGAAAGACATCTAATTTACACTATCAAGATGACCTTAACTTAAAAAGTACAGAACATTAAACTCGAAGGAAATCCCGAGACCTTTCCAGAATGGTAAGGCTCGTTAAAAACGGATAAGTAATGAATTCTGAAACAGTTAAAAAGTGAACTGCAAGAACAGAATCAGAACCTATTTACTCTAGTATTTCTAAGTTTAACATACTAAGATCAAAGAATTTGGAAATGAAATATAAATGAGAAATGTAGGTTTAGTATTTTTGCAAATAAGAAACTATTTTTGCAAGTAACATAGTATTTTTGCAAATAGCTATTCTTAACAAAAGTAAATGTGCAAAAATTTACTTTTATCAATTTATTTTTAAAAAAAGCCCTATATTAAATATGGTGTATTTGGAGAATGTTAACTATAATGTATTTGGAGATTATTTTCACGTAACTAAAATTATTTATAGGATTATACGTGTGAAATATTTAGAATTCATAAAATTATATATGTATAAAAGTATTTTTAATCAGATAAAATATTTTTTTTCAAATTTAATAAATATTAGTTCATATTTAGAGGGTTTTTGATAAATTTATATATAAAAAATTAATTTTTTGCAATTTTACTTTAATTTTTTTTTTTGAAAACTATTTGCAATTTTACTTTAGTTAAGAAAAGCTATTTTCAATTTTACTAAACTAATTTTCAACCCTCCTACCCCCTGCCCAGCCAACATTTTTTTTTAAGGTGGGGTGATATTTTGGTGGATTTGGGTTGCAACCGGATGCAACCACATTCAATTGAATGCAACCACATTCAACTGAATGCAACCAGGGCCGATCCTGAATTTTCGAGGGCCCACTGCGAAAAATTTTTTTTGGGCCCTTCATATAATTTTTTTGAGTAAAATAAAATTTAATTTCAAATGTGAAATTCAACGAAGTATAAATGTAATCATATACTCCCTCCGTCCCATCCAATTATTTACACTTTTCAAGGAGTGTCCGACACGTATTTTAAGGTGCATTTCAAGGATAGTTCCATAACTTATTTTTAAAATTTTCTTTTCTTGTATAAAAATATAAACATTAAATTTTTAAACAATATTCGAAAAAATTCGAAAAAATTTCGGTATATTTCTCAAAATTATTCGGAAACGCTTAAGCGAATCTTTTAAACAATATGTCTAATAAGATACTTTTTCAAAATTATTCTGAAACACTTAAGCTAGTTGCTCATTGTTTATAATTTACTATTGTCCACAAAATAATTATTTTGAAGATTTTGTTAAGTGTTTTAGGATAAATTAATATAACACATAAGAATAAATATAAAACATATTAGAATAAATATAACACAAGCATATTAAAAAGTTTCAATTATAATAATTTTGAATTGATCATTGAAAAATTATTATGAAATATCTTAAAAAATCTAAGATATAGTAGAAAAACAAAAAAAACTAAAAAACACCTAAGAGAATGAGAGAATTACTAAAATACTGATTTTTGGGATGAAGTTGCCCAAAATACTGATTCTGGAAAAAATGGCCCGAAATACTGACGGGATACGGAGTTTCGGCCTCCGTATTAGATGGATACGGTACATGGTGTTCCGTATCACCTCTATAACGTACATGGTGTTCCGTATCACCTCTATCACGGTACATGGTGTTCCGTATCACTTCTATCACGGTACATTGTGTTCCGTATCACCTCCTATCACGGTACATGGTGTTCCGTATCATCTCCTATCACGGTACACGAAGTACCGTATTACCCCTTCTATCACGGTACACGATTTAACGTGTCCCGTCAATAAAAAGGGCCAGCATGGCTCCCATATGAATATTTTGGGTAATCACCCTAAGAGAATCTTGGTGTATTACATAATATTTCTATATATTTATTTTTTCAAAAGAAAAATTATACATTTCTTTTAAATTTAAGTTACATGTAGAAATATTATAAAAGAGACCAAGATTTTCTTACGTGTTTCAAATCAATATATCAATTTATTTACTTTTATTATGTTTTTTAGAATCATTCGAGAATTTTTTTAAAAGACATGTTAAAAAAAATTAATTTTAATTTGAAAAAATATTATTTAAATTTTCTTAAATATTGGATAATTTATTTATAGTGCTCTTCTTGTACATAACTATATCGAAACTTATTTTATACCAATAAAATATTTAGTTTATACCAATAAAATATTTAGTAGAATCTAAATGTAAATATCTAATAAAATTATATTACAATTTTTAAATAATTACCAAAACACCTAATAAAATCTTGGTGTATTACATAATGTTTTTATATATTTCATTTTATTTTAAAAAATAAACATTTCTTTTAAAATTAAGTTACATATAAAACTATCATCGAATATACCAAGTTTGTATTGAGTGTTTTCAATGTATCATTTAAAATTTATTCTCCATTATCTCAAGTTCTAGAATTCAAAAAAATATTCTTAAATGTTCCATGAATTATTTATAACGTTGTACTTGCACATAACTATAAATCTTAATATAAATATTTCGATAAAGTAATATTATGATATCAAGTAATTAAAAAAAACATAAGAGCATCTCGGTATTACATAATAGTTCTATATATTTTTTTTTAAAAAAATAATTATGCAATATTTTTAAAGATTAAGTTACATATAAAAATATTATGTAATACATCAAGATTTTTGTTCAGAATCAATAAAATATAAATAAATCTAAAAAACACCTAAGAGAATCTTGGTGTATTACATAATATTTCTATATATATTTTTTTCAAAAGAAAAATTTTTCATTTATTTTAAATTTAAGTTACATGTAGAAATATTATAAAAGAGACCAAGATTTTCTTACATGTTTCAAATCAATATATCAGTTTATTTACTTTTATTATGTTTTTTTGGATTCCTTCGAGAATTTTTGAAAAGACAACTAAAAAAATTTAATTTTAATTTGAAAAAAATATTATTTAAATTTTCTTAAATATTGGATAATTTATTTATAGTGCTGTGCTTCTACATAACTATACCGAAACTATTTTTATACCAATAAAAAATTTAGTAGAATCTAAATGTAAATATCTAATAAAATTACATTACAATTTTTAAATAATTAACAAAACACCTAATAAAATCTTGGTGTATTACATAATATTTTTATATATTTCATTTAAAAAATATATATATATCTTTTAAAATTAAGTTACATATAAAAATATCATCGAATATACCTAGTTTCTATTGTGTATTTCAATGTATCATTTAAAATTTATTCTCCATTATCTCAATTTTTAGAATTCGAAAAAAATATTCTTAAATGTTCCATGAATTATTTATAACGTTGTACTTGTACATAACTATATTCAAAATTTATTTAGATCAATTAACTATTTAAACGAATCTTAATATAAATATTGGATAAAGTAATATTATGATTTCAAGTAATTTAAAAAAACTTAAGAGCATCTCGGTATTACATAATAGTTCTATATATTGTTTTTAAAAAAATAATTAGGCAATTTTTTTAAAGATTAAGTTACATAAAAAAATTATGTAATACATCAAGATTTGTGTTCAGAATCAATAAAATCTAAATAAATCTAAAAAACACCTAAGAGAATCTTGGTGTATTACATAATATTTCTATATATATTTTTTTTCAAAAGAAAAATTATACATTTCTTTTAAATTTAAGTTACATGTAGAAATATTATAAAAGAAACCAAGATTTTCTTACGTGTTTCAAATCAATATATCAGTTTATTTACTTTTATTAGGGTGAAGGCCCTAAATAATAAAAAATAAATATTGTTTGCCCAGAATACTGAACTCCAAATATTTGGCCTTAAATACCGACGGGACACGTTGTTTCGTGTTCCGTATTGCAAGGATACGTTATTCCGTGCTCTGTATTGCAAGGATACGCTTTTCCGTAAAACGTGATATACACAGATACGGAGCACCGTCCAACGTGATATACACAGATACGTGGCACCGTCTAACGTGATGTTTTCCAGTTGTGTTCTTTACTCCGGCGACAATGACGGAGATGAGCTGATTGTTTGATTTGTGCCCCTATGGGGCCTTCACAGAATAACGAAAGTATCGTGTTTCCTTCACAAGTAAACAATCAATGAGATGAATGCTCGAAACTTGGGCGTTCATATGCAAGGGTGGGCGGCACCACAAGTGAATGAAGACGTAGTCCATACTGGTCACTCTACTTCCAGGAGAAAAAAATCTTCTTCCATAAGTTTTATTCAAAACTTATGGTCCATAAGTTTCACTCCATAAGTTTTATGGTCCATAAGTTTTACTCCATAAGTTAGTTTCCATAAGTTTTGGATAGTTTTATTCAAAACTTATAGTCCATAAGTTTTACTCCATAAGTTTTATGGTCCATAAGTTTTACTCCATAAGTTAGTTTTCATAAGTTTTTCCTCAATACGGAGCACCGTCCAACGTGATATCTGTAACGCCCCCAAATCCGGGGTCAGGGATATGGGTCGTTACTGCAAAAAACCTTAATAATCAAAAAATCACCTGCCAATATTTAATCTAAAACATGACATCCGACCCCAACCTAACAAGATCTTTTCAGGTTATAGACTTGGAAACAAGAAATCCAAATAGACTTATAATAATAACTTTTTTTATTAACTTACAACTCTCATTACAACAATCTCTTATATAATCTTATGCTGTTGGTATCACCTTGATATAAGGTATACAACGACCACAATATTCTAATACAACAAATAATACTACACAAGAATATGAATACCATACCAGTTTAACTATACATCTAGTAGACTATTTCGGAAGACATAATGCTCTAAGTCAAAACCATCTTGATCCAAGTCCTTCCCTACTTCGAGCTAATCTAGATCAATCACATCAACTATTTATCTCTGTAAAATAAGATTTAAAACAAAAGCAAGAATAAGCGAAAGAAATGCTCAGCAAGTTATTAATAGAGTATACTAAGATACTTTTGGGGAAAAAAACTTTGAAGGTTTCAAATCCAACATGTGGGTGATACTATTTTTGAAATATTCATATTAATAATTTCCAAATATGAGGGAGGTTTGTAGAATTCAATAAATGATTCACTTCCAAAGCTTTAAAAACAATTTTGATATTTATCTCAACAAATCTCATAGTAGAATAGACAAGTATAAAAACTTGAGGGGATGAATAATTAAGAGGTTCACAATAACTTTATCAGGCTCAACTACCAACAATGTTATAGTTATCAAATGTAGCAAAGGGGTATTCAACAAAGTTCTGATGAATAAGCAGTATCCAAATTTAGTTTAAGTTCTGAAGAACATAATCATAAGGAATGAGATATCAAGATAAGAGTTTGTTAATCATCAATTTTAAAAACATTATAAAAACATGGGATTTCAACTTGAACGCTACGAGCTAGCCGGGTGATCAGCCCGCGAATAGTTTCGGATATCACACCCGTACATGTGATTCCTCCTTTATTGTAGGATCCTGGTGGCTCTTATTGACATTGGACATGGCATAAAGCCATATAATAACAGACCGGCGTCACGGTATAAATTTTTTTTATTTTTATCCCACTCAATCCTTTTTCAAAAAAAATCAAGTTCATCATAAATCAACAATTTCAATATTAGAGTATTTAAAACAATCCTCATACATACTGACAAAAGATCAGCCTAGTATAAGGAAATTTAAGATATAAAAAGAAATTGTACTTTTCCACAATCGATAAATATAAATCTGAATAACTTGGTCAGATGTATTCAATGGATTGAACAAAGGTATTATATCAATTTGAAATGGTCGATCAAAGGTTTCAACAGAATATTAATCGTGATTGGGTTCAAGGTATAGCAAAGGTATTATCATTACAAAGGTATCACAAGAGAAAAAGGTTAACACTTGCGATAAGTTGAAAGCAGTTATAAAATTGATATAAATGACTTGAACGATTACTCACGAATTTACGAGTTTAAATAAAGCATTTACAAAATTTTTGTTTTTAAGAAATTATAATATTTTAAAATCATGCATACTCTGAACGAAAGAGTACGGTTAGTAGACTTGCGTTAGGTCCTAGTTAATAAGTATGCTTGACGATTTAGAGAGAACATTCCTTCGTTTGTCCCGCGTGTCCAATCCTCTGATTTGATCCCATTTCGATTCGATGCACTTGCGATTGCCACTAGTCTGATTCACCGTGATCAAGTCCGCACATCGATTCTATAGCTAACATAATACAATACTTTAGTCTTCCGGATTTAAAAACAATTTTGATATTTATCTCAACAAATCTCATAGTAGAATAGACAAGTATAAAAACTTGAGGGGATGAATAATTAAGAGGTTCACAATAACTTTATCAGGCTCAACTACCAAAAATGTTATAGTTATCAAATGTAGCAAAGGGGTATTCAACAAAGTTCTGATGAATAAGCAGTATCCAAATTTGGTTTAAGTTCTGAAGAACAGAATCATAAGGAATGAGATATCAAGATAAGAGTTTATTAATCATCAATTTTAAAAACATTATAAAAACTTGGGATTTCAACTTGAACGCTACGAGCTAGCCGGGTGATTAGCCAGCGAATAGCTTCGGATATCACACCCGTACATGTGATTCCTCCTTTATTGTAGGATCCAGGTCGCTCTTATTGACATTGGCCATGGCATAAAGCCATATAATAACAGACCGGCGTCACGGTCTAATTTATTTTTATTTTTATCCCACTCAATCGTTTTTCAAAAAAAATCAAGTTGATCATAAATCAACAATTTCAATATTAGAGTATTTAAAACAATCCTCATACATACTGACAAAAGATCAGCCTAGTATAAGGAAATTTAAGTTATAAAAAAATTGTACTTTTCCACAATCGATAAATATAAATCTGAATAACTTGGTCAGATGTATTCAATGGATTGAACAAAGGTATTATATCAATTTGAAATGGTCGATCAAAGGTTTCAACAGAATATTAATCGTGATTGGGTTCAAGGTATAGCAAAGGTATTATCATTACGAATGTATCACAAGAGAAAGAGGTTAACTCTTGCGATAAGTTGAAAGCAGTTATAAAATTGATATAAATGACTTGAACGATTACTCACGAATTTACGAGTTTAAATAAAGCATTTACAGAATTTTTGTTTTTAAGAAATTATAACATTTTAAAATCATGCATACTTTGAACGAAAGAGTACGGTTAGTAGACTTGCCTTAGAACCTAGCTAATAAGTATGCTTGACGATTTAGAGAGAACATTCCTTCGTTTGTCCCGCGTGTCCAATCCTCTGATTTGATCCCATTTCGATTCGATGCACTTGCGATTGCCACCAGTCTGATTCACCGTGATCAAGTCCGCACATCGATTCTATTGCTAACATAATACAATACTTTAGTCTTCCGGATTTAAAAACAATTTTGATATTTATCTCAACAAATCTCATAGTAGAATAGACAAGTATAAAAACTTGAGGGGATGAATAATTAAGAGGTTCACAATAACTTTATCAGGCTCAACTACCAATAATGTTATAGTTATCAAATGTAGCAAAGGGGTATTCAACAAAGTTCTGATAAATAAGCAGTATCCAAATTTGGTTTAAGTTCTGAAGAACAGAATCATAAGGAATGAGATATCAAGATAAGAGTTTATTAATCATCAATTTTAAAAACATTATAAAAACTTGGGATTTCAACTTGAACGCTACGAGCTAGCCGGGTGATTAGCCCGCGAATAGCTTCGGATATCACACCCGTACATGTGATTCCTCCTTTATTGTAGGATTAGGATCCTTGTGGCTCTTATTGACATTGGCCATGGCATAAAGCCATATAATAACAGAGCGGCGTCACGGTCTAATTTTTTTTTATTTTTATCCCACTCAATCCTTTTTCAAAAAAAATAAAGTTGATCATAAATCAACAATTTCAATATTAAAGTATTTAAAACAATCCTCATACATACTGACAAAAGATCAGCCTAGTATAAGGAAATTTAAGTTATAAAAAGAAATTGTACTTTTCCACAATCGATAAATATAAATCTGAATAACTTGGTCAGATGTATTCAATGGATTGAACAAAGGTATTATATCAATTTGAAATGGTCGATCAAAGGTTTCAACTGAATATTAATCGTGATTGGGTTCAAGGTATAGCAAAGGTATTATCATTACAAAGGTATCACAAGAGAAAGAGGTTAACACTTGCGATAAGTTGAAAGCAGTTATAAAATTGATATAAATGACTTGAACGATTACTCACGAATTTACGAGTTTAAATAAAGCATTTACAGAATTTTTGTTTTTAAGAAATTATAACATTTTAAAATCATGCATACTTTGAACGAAAGAGTACGGTTAGTAGACTTGCCTTAGGTCCTAGCTAATAAGTATGCTTGACGATTTAGAGAGAACATTCCTTCGTTTGTCCCGCGTGTCCAATCCTCTGATTTGATCCCATTTCGATTCGATGCACTTGCGATTGCCACCAGTCTGATTCACCGTGATCAAGTCCGCACATCGATTCTATTGCTAACATAATACAATACTTTAGTCTTCCGGATTTAAAAACAACTAGCTTTGATATTTATCTCAACAAATCTCATAGTAGAATAGACAAGTATAAAAACTTGAGGGGATGAATAATTAAGAGGTTCACAATAACTTTATCAGGCTCAACTACCAACAATGTTATAGTTATCAAATGTAGCAAAGGGGTATTCAACAAAGTTCTGATAAATAAGCAGTATCCAAATTTGGTTTAAGTTCTGAAGAACAGAATCATAAGGAATGAGATATCAAGATAAGAGTTTATTAATCATCAATTTTAAAAACATTATAAAAACTTGGGATTTCAACTTGAATGCTACGAGCTAGCCGGGTGATTAGCCCGCGAATAGCTTCGGATATCACACCCGTACATGTGATTCCTCCTTTATTATAGGATCCTGGTGGCTCTTATTGACATTGGCCATGACATAAAGCCATATAATAACAGATCGGCGTCACGGTCTTAAACATTTTTATTTTTATCCCACTCAATCCTTTTTCAAAAAAAATCAAGTTGATCATAAATCAACAATTTCAATATTAGAGTATTTAAAACAATCCTCATACATACTGACAAAAGATCAGCCTAGTATAAGGAAATTTAAGTTATAAAAAGAAATTGTACTTTTCCACAATCGATAAATATAAATCTGAATAACTTGGTCAGATGTATTCAATGGATTGAACAAAGGTATTATATCAATTTGAAATGGTCGATCAAAGGTTTCAACAGAATATTAATCGTGATTGGGTTCAAGGTATAGCAAAGGTATTATCATTACAAAGGTATCACAAGAGAAAGAGGTTAACACTTGCGATAAGTTGAAAGCAGTTATAAAATTGATATAAATGACTTGAACGATTACTCACGAATTTATGAGTTTAAATAAAGCATTTACATAATTTTTGTTTTTAAGAAATTATAACATTTTAAAATCATGCATACTCTGAACGAAAGAGTACGGTTAGTAGACTTGCCTTAGGTCCTAGCTAATAAGTATGCTTGACGATTTAGAGAGAACATTCCTTCGTTTTTCCCGCGTGTCCAATCCTCTGATTTGATCCCATTTCGATTCGATGCACTTGCGATTGCCACCAGTCTGATTCACCGTGATCAAGTCCGCACATCTATTCTATAGCTAACATAATACAATACTTTAGTCTTCCGGATTTAAAAACAATTTTGATATTTATCTCAACAAATCTCATAGTAGAATAGACAAGTATAAAAACTTGAGGGGATGAATAATTAAGAGGTTCACAATAACTTTATCAGGCTCAACTACCAACAATGTTATAGTTATCAAATGTAGCAAAGGGGTATTCAACAAAGTTCTGATGAATAAGCAGTATCCAAATTTGGTTTAAGTTCTGAAGAACAGAATCATAAGGAATGAGATATCAAGATAAGAGATATCAAGATAAGAGTTTATTAATCATCAATTTTAAAAACATTATAAAAACTTGGGATTTCAACTTGAATGCTACGAGCTAGCCGGGTGATTAGCCCGCGAATAGCTTCGGATATCACACCCGTACATGTGATTCCTCCTTTATTGTAGGATCCTGGTGGCTCTTATTGACATTGGCCATGGCATAAATCCATATAATAACATACCGGCGTCACGGTCTAAAACATTTATATTTTTATCCCACTCAATCCTTTTTCAAAAAAAATCAAGTTGATCATAAATCAACAATTTCAATATTAGAGTATTTAAAACAATCCTCGTACATACTGACAAAAGATCAGCCTAGTATAAGGAAATTTAAGTTATAAAAAGAAATTGTACTTTTCCACAATCGATAAATATAAATCTGAATAACTTGGTCAGATGTATTCAATGGATTGAACAAAGGTATTATATCAATTTGAAATGGTCGATCAAAGGTTTCAACAGAATATTAATCGTGATTGGGTTCAAGGTATAGCAAAGGTATTATCATTACAAAGGTATCACAAGAGAAAGAGGTTAACACTTGCGATAAGTTGAAAGCAGTTATAAAATTGATATAAATGACTTGAACGATTACTCACGAATTTACGAGTTTAAATAAAGCATTTACAGAATTTTTGTTTTTAAGAAATTATTATAACATTTTAAAATCATGCATACTCTGAACGAAAGAGTACGGTTAGTAGACTTGCCTTAGGTCCTAGCTAATAAGTATGCTTGACGATTTAGAGAGAACATTCCTTCGTTTGTCCCGCGTGTCCAATCCTCTGATTTGATCCCATTTCGATTCGATGCACTTGCGATTGCCACCAGTCTGATTCACCGTGATCAAGTCCGCACATCGATTCTAACATAATACAATACTTTAGTCTTCCGGATAAACATACGGTCTACCGACGCTAGTACGCACACTCTAACACATTTAACTTAATCACAAATATTTCTATAAAAAGAAAAAGTGTGAAATGTCCCCTTTAGAAACTTCCCGGTGTATTCAACACCTCACAACAACCATCAATATATAACCAATCAATATACACTTAATATATTTAACAAAATAAGGGCTCTTTGTCCGACAATCTTGAATCAGAATTTCAATCTCAATTCAACAACGACTATCCTTATAATCGTTAACACATAATCATGTAACATATATTCATATATTCATTTATCTAGCATGCATACGACCTTCTAATCACATAGCACATAACTCAATTAATATTTCCGATTGATAATAACGATCATATACGAGAGATGTGCCGGTTTAAAAATCAAAAGAAGTTATTTACATTTTTAGAAATTTCGGCGGCATCTCCTTTGTAATATGGCGTTACCAATCGAAAATTAACCGACATAAACAACAACCAAGTCACATACTTATAACATAATCAAGCATTCAACTTACTATTATAGCTATTTGACATTACTTACAACCATACTTGCAATCACAATTCACAATACACCAAAATGACTGTTACACTTAACAATCTGTTATGACCAACCTGGAAAGACATCCAATTTACACTATCAAGATGACCTTAACTTAAAAAGTACAGAACATGAAACTCGAAGGAAATCCCGAGACCTTTCCAGAATGGTAAGGCTCGTTAAAAACGGATAAGTAATGAATTCTGAAACAATTAAAAAGTGAACTGTTAGAACAGAATCAGAACCTATTTACTCTAGTATTTCTAAGTTTAACATACTAAGATCAAAGATTTTGGAAATGAAATATAAATGAGAAATGTAGGTTTTGAAAAGAGATTTCCAGAATGATATTGCTCAGAAAATTGGAATGTATGATCAATTTACTATGAATTTTTGAAAACAGGACTCTCAATGCTCAAGCAATTATGTCCGATTTACTAAAGTGCAAAAAACTCATATTTCGGTGTGGAATTTCGGAAAACACATAAAATGAAACTTGTAGACAACTGAAATACCTTTCTAAAGACTCTAGACTCAACATTGTCCGATGAATATTCGATTTTATAACATTTTTAAAATGCATCAGATTACTACCGGAACTTAGCAAATCAAGTAACTATCTCCTTAACTCCCATCTTTTAGCTTAGCAATTATCAAACAACACCCATCTAGTACACACACATATACGGCACACACACACACACACACACACATATATCAATTAGCAATTTACAAATAAGCTTCTAGTTAACATCAATTACATACCCCCAAGAACACATATACTCATATACATCTCCTCATCCATTTAAATTAACAATCCACCCCTTAAAACCACTTAATCAATTCAAAACATAATCTTTATAAAATCTGAAATTTTATAAAATTAACAAGAAATGACATGCAATTTAATTCCTTTCACAAAAATCATCAACAACATCATCCTATTACTAACCCATATCAAACTCATGATTTAAAAAGTTACAACTCAAAACCCTTAACATGAAATTAACATACAATACCTCCAAACTCAATTTTAATTAGCAACTCATCACCAATTAACAACAATTGACCACTTAATAACACTTGCATGTGAGTTTTGATTCCTCCCTAGACCTATACATACATACACCGAACACAACCCATACCTAATTAGTACTCAAATCATCATAATCTACCAAGAAATCACATAAGGGTTTGAAGAAAAGATCAAAAATGAAAGAACAAGGGGGAGAGAGACTCACACGGAGAGAGAAGAGGGAGGGGGAGAGACTCGGCTGGAATGAGAAAAGAAAAGGGGAAGAAAACAATTTAACACTTCTAGGGATATTTTTAATATTTTAACAACACATTTCTATTTAAAAACACTACTCATGTAATCATTTTAAAATGCTAATTATATCCTATATATATAACTAGCGTAAAGAGGTTTAGGTGGTCGTGGTATGGTCGTCAGGGTTAAAAAGGTAAGTTTATTAGAAGAAATGGGCCGGGAGTTAGACCAGAGTTAATGGTATTTTAATTTAACAAATAAGTAGGTTTAGGTGGTCGTGGTATGGTCGTCAGGGTTAAAAAGGTAAGTTTATTAGAAGAAATGGGCCGGGAGTTAGACCAGAGTTAATGGTATTTTAATTTAACAAATAAGTAGATCAAAGAAAAAGTAGATCAAAGAACAATGCACTAAAATAACATAGGATAAAACGGGAAAAAAAATTAACGTTGAAAAAATTATTCTTAACTAAAATTAATACAAAAATATTTTAGACTAAAGTACAAAATATAATAAAAAATACCTTACCACAAAATAGTTTTTCAAGAAAACCTAATTATTAAAAAAAATCATAAAAAATTATCATTTTAGATTTTACAACAAACATCTTTTTAGAATTTATACTAACAAAGTCAACACAAATCAATATATTAATATTTTATTATTTTGCAAAGATCTAGATTCGGTACTAAAATTGTAAACAAATTAAAAATAATCCGAAAATTCAAAAAAAATAATTTATAGAGAATCTGAATATAACATAATACACTAAAATAAAACATGATAACTTCAAAAAAAAAAAAATAACACATGGTAAAACGATAAAAAAAATTAAAATTGAGAAAATTATTGTGAACTAAAATTAATACAAAGATAATTTAAAACTGAACTTCAAAAAGTAATTTAAAAAAAAAACCTTACCACGAACAAGTATTTCAAGAAAACCTAATTATTAAATAAAGTCATAAAAATATTTTGCTTTAGATTTTACAACAAACATGCTTTTAAAATTTATACTAATAAAGTCAAAACAAATCAATAAATAAACAATTTATTATTTTGCAAAGATTCTAAATTCGGTACTAAAATTGTAAATAAATTAAAAACAATCCAAAAATCCAAAATAAAATAATTCATAGAGAATCTAAATATAATAACCACAAAAAATCCTATAATAATTTTATTTGAAAGTTACAAAAATATTAAATTTCATCAATAATAAAATTTAAAGTAAATTAGTATAGAATAAAACTAATAAAATATTCATTATCAACTTAATTATTTATTATTATAAGTTAACATATTTTCCGTAATAGTTTAGTATATATATTTAATTACAAAATACATGCATATTACTAATTTATTATCATTAAAAATAAAAACGCAATTCAAAATGTTATAAAAAGTATTTTTGACAAAAAATTCATAACGAAAATTTTATAATAAAATATTAGTAAAATAATCTGTGCAAATATAAGAGTTATAGCACAAAACTTATAAATCACGACTTCATTCTTCATATATAATAAAATACCATCAGAATTTCAATTCAAAAAATATTTTTTTAAAAACTAGAATTTACATTTAATTACAAAACAATTTTTTAAAGAAAAAATATGGTTAAACTATATATCAAAAAATTAATAAAAAAACATTTTATAATTGGAAATGACACCAAATTAAATTCAACAAAATATAATTTACAAAACAAACAATAATTCAAAAAAATCTTAATTTATAAAACTAAAATCAACAATAAACTTTAATATAATACACTTAAAATAAACAAAACCAACACAAAAATATAAAAAATAGTACAAACTTTCTTTTAAAAAAAGAACAAATGTAATATTTGTGAAATTACATATGTTCCCACGTGTATAAAGTATATTATATATACGCCAAAAAAATTTGAAACATTAAAATATATGTAATTAGGCTAAATCTTAAAGTATAATTTAATAAAAGATTGATTACCAAATAAAAGTACATTTAATTACAAAAAAAAATCTTTAAAAAATATATGATAAAATAAAATATTAAAAAAGTAATAAAAACATGTCTTAATTAGAAATGATACCAAAATTCAACAAAATATAATCTATAAAATAAATGCCAATTCAAAAAAAAATATTCAAATTTAGAAAACTAAAATCAACAATAAATTCTAATATAATGCACTTAAAACAAATATAAAACAACACAAAAATATAAAAAGATAGTACATATTTTCTTTAAAAAAAGTACAAATGTATGTGTGTTCACAATTACATAAACACACACATATATAAAGAATAGTTGAAAGAATAGTTGAATCAATAAAATTAGTTTCCACATGTTTAAAGTACATTATATATATATTCTAATAAAATAGAAGAAAACATCCCAAACAATATGAAATATTAAAATATAAGTTAGGCTAAACCTTAAAATATAATTTACAAAAAAATATCATTTACCAAATAAAAGTGGTTTAAGAAAAAATTATTTTAATAAAAATCATTAAAGATTCTATTTTTAGGTTTGTCAACAAATATATTTAAAAAATTTAAATTTAAAAAATGTGAGCACAAATCAACAAATAAACAAATTCTTACTTTGCAAAGAAAACATTTTAATTAAAAAAAGTGAACACAAAAACATATTTTAAATTAGAAAGCAATCCAACCACCCACAAAATAAACTTATATTAATATCTAAATATAATACAACATAAAAATTCCTAAGATTACTCTAAACAAAAACACATAATAAACACCACACATGACAAAAATATAAAATTAACATGAATAAATAACAATATTCAAACAAATCAAAAAATTTAATATCACACATATTTTCAAAAAAGTTAAAAAAAAAATGCCTTTAAAGGCTATAAAAATACTATAACAAAATATCTAAAAATTTTAAGATAACCATTAAATTACATAATCAAAAAGATAAAAAAAAAATTGTAACACGAATAAAGTACGTATATGTTTCAAGTATATCACATGTAACATAATAAAATAAAAATCAAAAAATAATTATGAAATACTAAAAAATATGTTAACCTAAAATTTGAAATATAAATTATAGAAAAACAATTTACATGAAAAAAAACAAATTTATACTACAAACCATATAATATATGTATTATTATCTTTAAAAGTAAAAACAAATTATTCAAAATGCTACAAAACTAACTTTACAAGAACTAACATTATAATCAAAATTGTACTACAAAATATTAATAAAACTACCCAGCTAGTAAATGGTAACTGATGTAAATACAAAAATTTTACATTTATAAAATCAAGATCTTGAAATTCTCAATCCACACATATTTTTAAAATATTTTTGGGACTTGTAAATAAAAAGATATGGATTTTACAAGAAATAGTCTTTAAAAAGAAATATCCTTGTTAAAATAATTTAAAAATTTAAAAAGCCCAAAATAAATCAAATTCTTATTTTAATAATAAAGAGTATAAAATCAGGAACACATACATACCAAAAATATATTTTTACGAATTGTAATTATTTAACTAGAGATTTTACAAGAATTCATGTAAAAATAAATTCATGCTTTAAAAATCTTTAAATAAATATTGGAGCCCAAATAAAGTAAACTTACATTTTTAAAACGTTTCTAAATACTGAAGAAACAATATGAAAGAGATTTCATGATTTTTCGATGCTCCGAAAATTTTAGAAAAATTAAACAGTGCCTTTAAACTAGCATTTAAATTGAATAAAAATTCATATAAGCATATTTAATCATACCAGCTACACATATAAGTCACATTTACATATCGATTCAAATAACTCACATAATCACTTAGCAATTAAGTCTCATAGACTCGATTCATAAATTTTTAATCAACTCCACTTAATCATACAAAAGCATCATTTAATCACATAAATGCTCCATAATCGAAAATATTATAAAATAATATTTAACTATTCTCTTCTCTCATCACACATATCGGTCAACATAAAATAATAATAAAAATTTTATTTTGAAAATTCGGGTTGTTACAATATCCCTCAATACGGAGCACCGTCCAACGTGATATCCCTCGTACACGTAACACGATTCAACGTGCTAGGTCGGTAAATAGGACCATAATTCCGTTTTTCAGTATTTTGGGCCACTAAGTCTCAGAAATGATTATTTTGGTAATTTTCTCCTTTTATTATGTTTTTTGGATTCCTTCTAGAATTGTTTTAAAAGACATGTTATAAAAATTTAATTTTAATTTGAAAAAAATGTTATTTAAATTTTCTTAAATATTGGATAATTAATTTATAGTGTTGTACTTGTACATAACTATATCGAAACTTATTTTATACCAATAAAAGTTTTTGTAGAATCTAAATGTAAATATCTAATAAAATTATATTACAATTTTTAAATAATTAACAAAATACCTAAGAAAATCTTGGTGTATTACATAATATTTTTATATATTTAATTTTTTTTAAAAACTAAACATTTTTTTAAAATTAAGTTACATATAAAAATATCATCGAATATACCAATTTTCTATTGCGTGTTTCAATGTATCATTTAAAATTTTTTCTCCATTTTCTCAAGTTTTAGAATTCGAAAAATATATTCTTAAATGTTCCATAAATTATTTATAACGTTATACTTGCACATAACTATATGCAAAATTTATTCTAGATCAATAAACTATTTAATCGAATCTTAATATAAATACTTGATAAATTAATATTATGATTTCAAGTAATTAAAAAAACATCTAAGAGAATCTCGGTATTACATAATAGTTCTATTTTTTTATAAATAATTATACAATTTTTTTAAAATTAAGTTACATATAAAAATATTATGTAATAAATCAAAATTCGTGTTCCCAATCAATAAAATCTAAATAAATCTAAAAAAATACCTAAGAGAATCTTGGTGTATTACACAATATTTCATTATTTATATTTTTTTCAATATAATGCTAATATTTATTTATTTCTAGGATTCTTTTATTTTATTTTAGACCTTTTAGTGTATTTTTAAAATTAAATTTTTTTTTTTAGTCTTTGATTCTACTAAGTGGTTTGTAACAACATATTAATTGTTCTACTTTCTCCTCTAATTTTCTCAAAAAAGTTATAAATTACAAGATTTCATTACGTGTGACAAGAGCCATTTTGTTATATGCAATAACACTCCATAAAACACTTAATTTTGTTATATTATAGTAGTTGTACTTTACAGAATAAAGAATAACCTGCAATGAAAATAAATGATGGAAATAAACGGTTCCATACGTTCCATTATTTTGATTTGATATTTTGATTGATATTATTAACACTTTAAAGAATCTATGATCTTAAACTTCTCATTTTAAAAATTATTTACAGGTTAATATCGACGTTATTGTTGACCATTGTAATATTACTGGATAGCAGAACATTTAACATTTTTAAGTGTTTTTACAAAAATACATGAACACATGCATAGAGGATAAAAAAAATGCAGAATGTATTATATTTTAAGTACTTTTTCAAAGAACATATAGTAGAACCATGCCACACAACAAAAAAAGATTCTGCAAAAATTTTGTTCACTTTTAAAGTTATACTTGCCATATGAGTTTATTCCCATTTATCTCACTCTTGTGAATTGGTTCCATATTTCACTCCTGTGAATTGATCCGTGTGTATGCATGTATCTTGTGTGATGTCTATATACAAATCAATAATTCTTACATTCAATTTACATTTATTTAAATTCTTTTCATATATAATTCCTTGAATATTTCTTTCCATATTCAAGATGACGTATTTGTTGGTCCCGGAGTATTGCAGATTGGGGGGTTGAATGCAATACAGATAAAATCGAATCTTTAAAATCAACAACAATAATAAAGATGGTACGTAGATTATCAGTTGAGATATGCAAACGTAAGTGGAACAAGATTTCTCATAAAATAAATGTTTTATTTATCTTGTGAAGTGGTACTACAACCTAGAGAAAGAATTCTCCAGCTGCGAATTTCTTGAGAGATACAAGTTGTTTCGTTGTTGTTGCAGTATAGAAAGAAATTAAAGACATGTATCTAAGTACACTAAGATACTCTGTTGTCCCTTTCACGTGGGGTGTTGAGCTGCTGTCGTTTTCAAGTGCCAGCTCATTACAATTTGCACACCCATGTGACTTTCCTAAATTGCTATACAGACAGTGTTATCGTAACAAGTAAAGCAACCTAGATTCTTTCTATTTCTAGTTAATACAATTCTAGTAGATGTGGATATAACATACACCTTGAATTGACCAGTCTTGTATTGTTATCTCTCAAGCTTCTGTCGTAGTCTTTGCAGGTTTGCTACAAACGATTGAGTGTTGCAGCAAATCTGTTTCTTGAACATTTAACCTGTCACGGGCTTTGACTGAGATAAGTACTCAAATCAAATAATTCAGTGTGACAGTAACCTTAACCGCCAAGTCTGCTGTCGAAGGAATATTCAGATGTTGACAGTACGAGCTCCCGCCAATGTTGTTGTCGGAACTCCAGACTTGCTGTCAAGTGTGAGAATGTTACAGTCCCATGCTTCAGCCAATGTTGCTGTAAGATATAGCTTTGTCGTGACTTTGCAACACTTGTCTTCTTGTAACCTTACTGTTAAGAGTGTGATAGTAACTTTTATTCTTCTGTCTTCTGGATGTATTCCTTGAGGCTTGAACAAATGTATGAACTTCTCCCAAGACATACAATTATTACACGACAGCAATTATTTGATTACAAGAACATACTCTGGCTGTGACAGTATGTTCTACTTAGTAAAAACTAAGTACAGGGAAATATAGTTAAGTTGTCTCTATGCTATCACCCATAAATCCCAACAATCTCCCCCAATTTGTTTTTATGGACAATAACAACAAAATTACAATCAAAACGTGCTGACAACTTAACTAACATAGATCAAAATAGTTAAGAAACCATAACTGATAAATGTTGAAGAATATTGAACATGAAACTGATGAACTAACTGCAAATCAACTACTCCTATAGAATGAGCAGATCAGAGATTAACTTAACTTGATTTTAGCAGTCTTCAATTGTTCAGATTCCTCCCTCTCTTTTGAGAGCTTCATGTTTTGCCTTCTTGAGGTCTTCAACTAAAGCATTTTCTTCAGGTGATCTTCAATGTCTTCTATGTACCCTTGAATCACTCGAGAAGGAAATACTTTAGCATCTTTCAGATCAAACCAAGTTTCAAAATCATACGTGAATGTTCTGAACTTCAGAATTCCTTGGATGATCTTGAATCTCCTTCCAGGAAAAGCATTCAGAGATGCTCTTCTCTTTCTGTCTAGTATTGGATCTTCATCTCTCCTTTGATCAATTATTACCTCTAGTTCCCAAGCAACTAGCATTTCGAGCTTATGACATGATCCAACAACTTTCCAGTAGAGATCCTTCAATACACTGGTCCTCAATTTGTGAAAACTATCAACATAGATTTCTTGCTTTTCATCTTTGATTCTGAGAGGATTGTCCAATACACAGGGCTGATAACCTACTTTCTCACTGAATAGCTTGTTGATTTTCTTGTAGCTTTCCTTCAGTCACTAGTACAAAATTAATCTTTTACGTCGCCTCTTATACGTCGGTTCTGGCCAAAGGCGACGTATAAAGTACTTATATACGTCGGTTCTGGCCAAAGGCGACGTATAAAGTACTTATATACGTCGGTTCAAGAAACAGCCGACGTATAAGGTCCTATTATACGTCGGTTGAAGAAAAGGCGACGTATATAATGATACTTTATACGTCGGTTGAGGAAAAGGCGACGTATATAATGTTACTTTATACGTCGGTGGAGGAAAAGGCGACGTATATAATGCTACTTTATACGTCGGTCGAGGAAAAGGCGACGTATATTTAATGATATTATACGTCGGTCTTAATATAACCGACGTATAAAACCTTTACAGAATTCAGGAGTGGCCACGTGTCACATTATTATTGGGTAACATCGAAGCACAAGGATTGTGCTTCTTTCAGATTATTTTGAGCCATTGGATTGAATAAACAAGATCAGATCCGTTAGATTGAATTAAATCTATTAGAGTAAATAAAAATAGTTGATTTATTTCTTTTTGTTCCAACGCAATTCTCTTGTCTCTATCCTGTAATTCTCTCTCTCTCTCTCTATGTGTTCTTCGGTTCTTCTTTTTCTTCCAACAATCAAACCACTTGTTTACTATGATTTCGTTGCTTAAATTCTTAGTTTTTATATTCAAATTCATCGTCTTTCAATTCTCTACAGCCTCATCCCCTTTAATTAAATTTCTGCAAATTCGAATTTTTGGGGGTTTTGATTGATTGTCGATTTTGGTTTGATAATGGTTGTAATACTAATTGTTATGTGTTTATACTAATTGGATTTTTGATTCATAGGCTTGGATGTTGTTTTTGTATTGAATTTGTTTGTTTTGTATTGAATCTCAATCTCTCTTCCGTCCCTTATTTATGTCGTCTCTAGGTCTTTCCTTTATTTCTCTCCCATATCTCTCTCCCATATCTCAATCTTTCTTGTAACTGTCTTGTTTTGTTGGTTGTTTTGCAGCGAGTTTGATTTATAGAGGCGCTGATATATTTGTGTTAGCTTCACTAGTGATATATTTGTGTTAGCTTTCTCGTTAATTCAGTTTATTCAATGATAATACTAAATACGCTTGGTTATAATCAACTATGGACATGGATCGAAAAATCTCAAATTTGGCAACTTCAATTTGGTCGACAGGTAGATTATTGTGATAGTTACGCATTGTAGATTATTGTTATGGTTTGATGAGCTTATTGATATTAGAGAGTTCAATGAAAATGGTCAAGATGAGGTATACCTATGGGTAATTTGGAAGAGAAAACAGCACACACGAGGTAATTCAATTAACCAGAAAGTACTCATGTTTTTTTTTTGCAACTTTGTGCTTAGTGTTTACTGTGTGCCTTCAAATGTGGAAATTGCAGAGATAATTAGGCTTAATTTTGAAAATGCAGGGGGAATGGGAACATTGATGAGGATTTAGAGTTGCCATTATTTGACTTGAGAGCCTTGGCTAATGCGACCAATGGCTTCTCTACAAACTTTAAGCTTGGAGAAGGTGGCTTTGGGCCTGTCTATAAGGTAATTTAAAACAAGTCATAGGTACATACATCAACAATATTATGGAATTACTGTTTTCACATTCCAATGTATATTCTATTTCCCTCAAAGCATAATTATCAAACTTCTTGAGGTCCATGGTCTGGCTTCTTTATTAGAGTGATTCGCAACAGAGTATATGTATTCACCTTTTTTTTATATCAGTAATATAATGATATAATGATTAATTAACAGAATCTACAAGCTTTTGTCATATATGAAGTACTCTGTTTTGACAAGTTGATGTTTCTTGAACCAGCAATGGGATGCTGATCTGGTAGAAGCTAGGTACATTAAAGATCTTGAAATCATTGAAACTCAAGTAATATAATGATTAATGAACCTTAAACTTAAACCAGTAATATATCGCTAGTACGGAGTAGCTGCAATGTGACCTGAATTTGAACCTTAAACTTGTAGGTTTTCAGTTTTCCTCCAACAGCCTTCATTTTAGCCGAATGTCTTGAGGTCGAATTATTATGCATAAATGTGATTAATTGTTGCTTAAAATGTTTATCAAGACAGTCTGATACCATTCAGTTACCAGCTCTAGAGTTTCTTATGAAACAATATATACTCTACTAATTTCATTTTTGTTATTACATGGACCACAAGATCATTCTCCTCTTATTGGTGCTGTGTTTGTGTTCATTAGTTATATATGCATAATCTGGCATTGGACAAGTCACAAGTAATTATTGTTTCTGCTTTTACCAGTGCTTCCATTTTGTCCTCCAGATCTGAACTTTCATTGTACTACAATTCAACTTTTTGTTTCTCTCTTACAAACTGTGCCAGAAACAGACCCTACTTTATTCTTCATAATCATTAATAAATCATCTCCTTCAGTACATCCGCACCAACTATATAACTTGTGATATGATCTTGGGCTCATCTATAAATCATTGGGATCTTGTGGAAGGAAAAAAAATAAAGTGTTTGCTTTTATCTTTTCTTCATTTCATTTGAAACCTGTGAAACTCAAGTAACCATGATTCCATGACACAAAAGTAGCCAGATGATAATTAATGAACTCACTTTTACCTATTTGCATCTGCAGGTGGTTGTAGTAGCAGGATTATATTCCAACAATGTTTGATAATTTTAGTGCTAATGTGAATGTCGATGGAAACATTGTTAACTTGGGGCTATAGGATACTGCAGGTGCCTTTCCATTATTTTTCAGAAGTTTCATTGGCTTTTGGATTTGAATTAAAGTTGCACATGCTTTCTTTCAGTCTGCTAATTTGGTTTATTTCCTTGTAGGCCAGGAAGATTATAGCAGGTTGAGGCCTTTGAGTTATAGAGGCGCTGATATATTTGTGTCACTAGTGAAGTTGCAGAGTGGCTGAGGGTGAAGAGGGGATCTTTGATGGTCAACTTGGATGTGTGCGAGGTTGAAGTTGAAGCTGTTGATGCAAGTGCTAGTGTCATGCAATAGGTAGCTTGCTCCCTGATGATGAAGATGAGCTTTTAGTCTACACATTTATATATTGTGGAGTAATTTGTCCTATGCATTTGCGATATGTACTACAAATTTTGGTTGCACTGTACAATTGATATATATCCACACACATTTGTGTGTGTTACTGGCCTTATTCTGCTTCTTTTTTTGTTCATTTATGCATTTTTCCTTATTCTGCTTCACACAAATTTTTTCCTTATTTTGCTGGGTTATATCATTGACTGAGTTGACTCGGTCCTGAGTTATTTTAGTTACAATAACGAACTAATAACATGAACTAAAATCTGGCAAAAAAAAATAAAATATTTTTTTAAAATTTTTTTGGACCTTATACGTCGGTTGTTTAGAAGAACCGACGTAAAAGATAACAATATACGTCGATTGTTTAGAAGAACCGACGTAAAAGATAACAATATACGTCGGTTGTTTAGAAAAACCGACGTAAAAGATAACAATATACGTCGGTTGTTCTTATATTTTTTTATTTTTTGTACCTTATACGTCGGTTATTTAGAAGAACCGACGTAAAAGATAACAATATACGTCGGTTGTTTAGAAGAACCGACGTAAAATATAACAATATACGTCGCCTTTTTAACCGACGTAAAAGACTCTTACCTTATACGTCGCCAGCCCATACGTCGCCATTTAACCGATGTATAAGGCCTATTTAACCGACGTATAAGGTCATTTTTCTACTAGTGAGTTGAGCTTCTAGATCTTCAGCACTTTGCTTGGCAGGTTTGGTAGGTTGGGATGATTTAGCTCTAGCAGCCTGAAATGCTTGTTCTACCTCATATTCAGCCATGCCAGCCTTTGTAAAAGGGCGATGTGCTTTTGTAAGGTCCACATCAGGCATTGGCTCACCATCAGAACTAACTTCTAGGTCTGCATCATCATGTGCTCTCCAATCACCATACTTCTCATGAAATTCAGCATATCTTGTAGCATAGTATTTTTGACATGCTCTAAGATACTACTGGAAACATCTTGGTCTGTTTCCTTGAGAGTAATCATCCTTTCCAGAACGAAGAAATCAATTCTTCTCCTTACCTTTTCAGATTTGAACGAAATGTCATATCTGCCTACCACATTTGAAACTATCTCCATAGTGAAGTCTGGTTCTACAGTTATGACTATAGTTCCATAGTTTTTAAGAACATACTTGAATACACCGTTATTGACTGGGTCCAATTCCACTGAGACAGATGTGATGCTCCCATCAATTGAACTTTTCAATAGTTCAAAACTATTTACTTTTCTCTTGTCAATGGGCTTCTCTGTCAAAACTGCTCCATGCTTTTTTTTTCTTTGCTGTTGCAACTGTCTTCCCTTTTATTTTGGTTGTACGCCAGGCTTGTGCTCTAGTCTTAGTTCTGTTAGACGTGATGTTCTTAACAAGCCTTCGTACTTTGACAGTTTCCTCAATTTGGCTCTTGACAGCATCTTTCATGACAACATCTTTGACAGCTTCTTTTGTTTGGCTCTTGACAACATCTTTCACTTGGGTGTCTCCAGCCATTTTGACAGTATCCTCGTTGACAGTATCTTTCTCCAGATCAAAGCATTCAACTACAAGTCTCAAGATACTTGCCTCCAAGGCTTCAACGATCTCTAACTCCCCTTTGTCATTGACAACATCTTTCTTTTCAGTACTAGGAGTTTCTTGCTCTTCTTGGGTAGCATCCTTCTGAGTTTGTGTTTCAATATTCCCAGAGGCTTCTCTTCCAAAACTCCTGATTTCTCCAGGTCCACTACATCCTCCAATGTCATTCTCATTATCATCCAAAGTTTCATTGAGCTAATGTCCTCATCTCTTTTTGCCAATAGCCTGTGAATATCCTTGACAGCTTTAACCTTGTCACTGGTGATACTGGATTTGAGAATTTTCTTCAGCACTGTCATGATAGACTCAGTGCTAAGTCCTGAAACTTTATCCAATGGTAAGAAATCCAGCCTTCTTGCTCCTATCTTTGTGATCCTTCTGAAGCACACACCATAAGGATTGTGAATCACCTCAGGGAGTTTGTCTTCAACCATCCTTTTAATTTGTGCTAACAGACTATCATTGAAGGTTATTGAATTCCTTATTACCAATGTTCCAAGGACTTGGAGTACTCTAGCCTACAAACTTTGTAAAAGTTGCATTGTGATGAATATGGTCAATCTGGTCTTTAGATAAACTTGAACAACCCATCTTCTTTCCAAGTTAACTCTCACAGAGATACTTTATATTTTGCTTTTCAGTGTTGATGCCAATTTTGTAAAAGCTCCCCCTGCTTCACTAATTGTTTCACCCACCAACTTACTGAATTGTTCATCTTTGTTGTTCAAAGTACTCTCCATGTGGTCAACCATCATTAATTCTGCATCTTCAGGGGCATATTCACTTCCATCTGACCAGGCAGATCCAGTAGCAGAGTTCACATACTCAGGTAGTTTGTCTTTGCCTTTACCCAGAGCATTTTGATTTTCTTTTTCTCTCCATTCCTTCAACAACTGTTGGAATGGAGCTTGAGTTTTCTCATGATTTGGCTCACTGATTTTTAGTGGTGGCAATAGTGTTCTTTTAGACTTTTGAGCCCCCTTTAATTGCTCCATCACTTCTTTAGATAAAAACACTGCCTCACCATCTATCTCTCCTTCAATCAACTCACCAACTCCAGCTGACTTTAGTTCTTCACCAAAGTTTCTTTCTTCTACTTCTTGCCCCTCCTCACTTCCACCTTCATCTTCACCACCTTGCACTTACTCCCCCTCACTTCTTGGCTCCCCCTCACCTGCAGCTCCACCTTGTTTCTTCTTCTCTGCTAGATTTGCTTTATTCTGATCCTTATTCTGATCTACTACCACTCTCTCCCCCTTAGTTGAGTTGGCAGCACCAAGGGTAACGAAGAATGACAGAAGAGTTCGTTGAATCGTAGCAAAACTAGCAGCTACCATAGTGGACAGAGCATCAAGTTTAGCTTCCATGGATGCACATATGCCCTCAAGGGATTTCAACCTTGATTTAGCTTGTTTAGAAGGACCACCAGATCTCAAGCTTTTTTATGACAAAGGAAGTGACTGGGGCAAGGAGGCTATAGGGTTTCTCACACTCTCATTATTTTTCTGAGTGATCTCATCACTCCTCACAGAATGAATCTCAAGGCCTAGTGCCTTTGTGTGTGGGGTTCCCTCAATTTTACTCTGGACATGCTCAAGTCCTTCACCTCTTGCCAGCTCGTTTGGCTACCTCTCATTTTTATGCTCACCTCTCTTTTCTTTTATCTCTCTTTCTCTTTTCACTCTCTCACTCATCCTAGATGCATGGGTATGAGTAGTACTTGCATGCATTTTAGTTGAAGAAGTAGAAAGTTTAGATTATACCTTTATAGCATAGATAGTTATTTGATCATCATCAGAAGCATCTTCAATAGTTACTGAATCTTGATCAAGCTGTGTAGAGGTGACAGCATCTTTACCCAAAATGTTACTGTCCACAGGTAGGTTGACAGCAACTTTTGTGGTGTCTTTGACAGCATCTGAGGCTGTGACAGCAACTTCCTTAAGGTCAATTATTTTTTGGAGTTCGACCAAGATGTTGGCTGTTTCATTTTCTGGTAGAGTACCATCTTGATCTAGCTCAGTGTTTGAGGGAGTGGTATCCATTTCACTTTGAGAAATGGGTTCTTGTGAACCACTTGATGGGGCCTCAACCATGACTTGAGATGGATGACCAAAACCTGAAGGGTTGGGACTGTCCCCCTCTCTAGGTTGTTGAGAAGAAACAATTGATGGATTATGGAATAAAGAAGATGATTGTATAGAAGATATTTTTGACTGTTTCACAGGGGCAACTTGTGGAACATCAAGAGTAGAAGTTTCATGACCCGTACCGTGCCCTAACTCAATGTGCATTTCTGCAAGCGTAGGCTCCTCATGAGTGAGTACATGAGGTTGTGCTGACTCTTTACAGGATGCCTTGGGAGATAGGCCAGTTTCAATAGATACTTCTTGTTGAGAAGAAGCACCTAGGGATGTGTTTGATTCCCTTTTATCCTCCACAGCCTTTTGTGAGACTGTGGGGTGGCTGACAGTGGCTTTGCCCCTCTTAGCTCTCTTCTTCTTAGGCTCAAGAGGAACCACTATGGGTTCACTTGTACTAACATCCTTATTTGCTGCATCTAGTGTAGTTTCTCCCTCAACATTCTCAGAACTACTACAAACACCAGTTTCCAAGGGTCTTTTCTTGGATTCTTGCAAGGCTGTTTTGGTGGCTTTTGTTTGTCTGGAACGTCTGATTGGAATGTATGGAGTAGAATGTGGGCTAACTGAATTTGGGTCTAATTCAGCTTCATTCTCAAGGGAGAAGATAACATACCCAAAGGGTAGTGCAGAATCAAGATTAGGCTCTTGATCAGCCATGTGCTTGGTGAAACATAGTGGAATATGTGAATTTAGATTTTGCGAATTGAGTGATATGTGTGTATTTCTTTTCAAAACATTGCACTCCATAGTGAGAGATGCAATATCATCAATACCAAATAATGAATTTAAACACATAGTAAGAAAGCGAGGGTAGATATGTACCTTTTTGCTCAGAGCTGACTTAAGTTGGCTCATAAGCAGCTTTCCAACATCCACTTTGTATCCATGGACTAGAGAGTGAGTGAGCTTCTTGATATAGGAGGGAATTCCATTCCAGCCAGTGGTTTTGGTTGAGAAAACCTTCACCATGACATCGAAAATCATGCTCCATTCTTTTCTCAAGTGCTTTCTGTCCATTTCACCAGTTGAGTACCATTTTGATGTACCCTCTTCAAGAACAGGACCTGAATACCCAATTTTCAAGAAAAACTTCTTTAGGGTTTCATCACTTGCAAGTTCCTTGTATGATTCTTTAGCTTGCAGTCCAGTTCCCAAAGCTTCATTGATGCCTTCTATTGTGAGGATGCGGGTAACTCCTTTAATTTTGCATTGTATGGTGTCTTTACCTGCACCTTTGTTGGGTTCCGAGGCATAAAACGCAGCGGATAAACGTAAATAAAACAAAAATTTCGAAATCCAAACTCAGGATCCATGTATAATTATAGACAGATTATAGTGATAACGAATCATACCTTAAAAAGAGCTTTACTTTCACGAACTCAACGGAGATCCTAGCTTTCACGATTTGTATCTACCTCTCGGAAAACACCTCTACGATATCCACACGAGCACACGGAATGGATGTACTAGCCTCCTTTGATGATTCGAGATTTGCCTCCCTTTTTTGCTGCTACTCTTCTAGGGTTTTCCCAAAATCGTAATGACCTATTAACCTATCATTATCTATTTAAAATGATTGATTAATAGGCCCATAACAGCAAAGCCCAACCCTTGTAGGTATAGGATTAAATAATAAAACGAATTTCTATTATTTAATTAATAACTAAGTCATACTTAATTATTATGGGCAGGAATACTACTCTAATTCGAATTTATATTATCTCAATTAATTAAATCTCACTTAATTAATATAATAAAATTCAAATAATCATGTTAGGAATAATTCATAAGTTGTGATGTTAAGAATAGAATTTACACATTATACTTCTTGTAATCCTGATCTTATAAAGGATTTAGCACTATATATAGGATTTATGTGTAAAACAGTTATCTGTACAGTTTAGTCAGGAATGAACAGTGTATCGGAGACTAAATGTCAGGAACAAAGAACAAATCCTGATGACGGTCTAATACTGATGATGATCAGATACTGATGATGCAAGATGAAATCCTGATATCAGTCGTGTTACTGATGATGTCATTGTGGATGCTAGAGAAACTGGCAAGTGCTATAAAACAGGATCGTTGTTTGAAGAACAAGCAAGAAGATATTATGAAGGAAAGAGTTTTCTATTGAAGGAAACTATCGACTAGAAGGCAGAACATTGTCATGTATAGATTATATCTTTCTGTTATTAGTTGATAGGTAGCATTATAAATACTCTCTCTATATCATTGTAAAAAGTGTTCATGAGGTTTGTAATCGTGAGTATACGAGAGTACAAACAGATAGAGAGATTTGTATTGTCAGCAGCTGGTAAAGGTATTGTACACCTTTGGTAGAGTTTGTATTTGATCTTATTAATACAAACAGAGTTTGATTCGTTCGTTTATTCTTGTTCATATAATCAAGCAAAAATCAGACACGATTATATAACTTGTATTCAACCCCCCCTTCTACAAGTTATTCGAGTTAACAATTGGTATCAGAACAGGTTGATTTCGAATAATCATAAAGATCTGCAATCATGTCTGGTTACAAGGATGGGAATACTAAGATTCCTATGCTCAAGAGAAACGAATATACTCTATGGGAAGTAAAGATGTTGCATCATTTGGAAGCAACAGATCCTGATTATCTTGACAGAATCAGAGATGGACCTTTTGTTCCAACAAAGGTCGTTGGACAAGCAACTGTTGATGGTGTGGTTGTTCCAGAACATACAGCAGAGAAGCCAAAATCTAATGGTCAGATAAGGACAAGGAGAATGTTCTTAAAGATGCTAAAGTGAGAAACATATTATTCAATAGTCTTGATTCTGTTCTCACTAACTATGTTCTCTCTTGTAAAACTGCTAAGGATATTTGGGACAATCTTAAGGTTCACTGTGAAGGAACTAAGCCTGTCAGGAAGAATATGAGGACATTACTTATACAACAGTATGAGTACTTTGAATCCAAGTCTGGTGAGTCACTTACTGATACCTTTGATAGGTTTACAAAACTCATCAATAAGATGGCCATGCATGGTAAATATTATGACTTGGAGGATATGAATACAAAGTTCATGAAAGCTTTGCTTAATTTCTATAATGAGAAGATATCTGCGATTGAGGAAGCTAATGATCTGGATGAGATATCATTAGAGGCAGTGTATGGAAAACTAAGAGCTTATGAACTTGACAAGCAGCAGAAGAAGAGCAGGAGTGAAGGAAAGATGAAGACTATTGCACTTACTGCTCAATCTGAATTTAAGAAGCTTCCTGAAGAACAGCATGAAGAGATTGCTGTAAAGAATTCAAGGAAGAAGAAAAGCAAAGAAAGTTCTGAGTCAGAGACTACTGATATGGACTCTGATAACAATGATTCTGAATCTGAGATGCAGGAACTCTTTGCTATGTTTGCTAAAGCCTTCAAGAAAGGAAGATTCAACAGGAGAAGATTTAGCAAAGGACCTTTTCAAAAGAAGAAGGAGAAGAAGAGTGACAAAGGCAAAAGTACAATTGTCAAGCTTGATAAAGCCAAGATCAAGTGTTTTAATTGCAGCGAGCTTGGACACTTTGCTAGTGAGTGTAAGAAGCCTAGGAATTCAGGAAAAGGTAATGCACTTATGGTCACACAGAAGGATTGGGCTGATTCCAGTGATTCTGAAGATGAATTAGATTATGACAACATTGCATTGATGGCAAATGGTTCAGACAAACCTGGATCTCCAAAGAAAACTTCTCCATCCTCTGTTAAGGTATCACTTCACTCTCTTGATTCATTTGATAGCTTAAATTCTGATGAAATTAGATCTATCCATGCTGAGTTTAAGAATCTTATGACTAATTTTAGAATTCTTACTTGTGAAAAAGATGAACTTAAGGTTAAGAATGATAAATTAGTTGATAGAAATAGTTTTCTTGAAACTGAGTTAATTCAAATGGAAGAATACAAGTTAAGTTCTGATAAATCTAAGCATGATTACAGTGTTATTCTTGAGGCTTATGACTATGTCAGAAAAGAACTAGAAGAAGAGAGAGATGTGATTAAGACCATTAACAATTCTGGTAAAAAGACCATAGAAATCTTTGAAAGTGGAATTCGTGGTAAGGTTAATGGTTTAGGTTTTGATAAGGCTAGACAAGAAGAAAAAGTAGCTATTGTCAATGATGATAGTAAAGTAGAAGCTAGCACATCTAAATCTGAAGGTAAGAAAATTGTTTCTGAACCTAATCATGTTAAATTTGTTAATTCAAAAGGTACTCCTGTTGTACACAAAAGGATTAACAATAGTAATTCAGATGAGAAAGTGTTAGAGAAACCTAAGAATGTAAACATAAGGTTTCTGTCTAAGTCTCAGTTGAAACAGAGATTAGATGATCTTTCAGAGTCTAGCAAGATCAAAAGAAATAGGAATGGAAAAGAAGGTATTAACAAAGAGAATAATTACAAGAATGTACCTGATGCACCTAGGAAAAAATGCTATAAGTGTGGAAATAATAATCATTTGGCCCTAGACTGCAATCAAAAACCTTCTTGGAAAACTGAGTCCAGATTCCCCAAGACTCAGAAAATTCAATACCAACCACAAAAAGCTTGTTATCATTGTGGTAGTTTACTTCATTCCATTTACATGTGTAGAGAATATCATGAACTGTATTATGACTATTATTCTTTGAAATCTGAAACTCCTAGTCACAAACAGTTTGTGAAATCGGAGTCTAAGGTTGACTCTGCAACAGGTAAAGCAAAAGCAAAATCTTCAAAGCCTGTTATTTCTAAATCTAGTAAGAAAAGATCCAATCAAAGTTGGGTCCTAAAAAATTCTAACTAGTTACTTTTTGTTTGCAGGGCACAAGAAAGAAGCATTCAATTATCTTGGACAGTGGATGCTCTGGACATATGACTGGAAAGAAGTCCCTACTTACAAAGTTTGAAAGGAAAGCTGGCCCAGTAATATCTTTTGGTGATGGCAACAAAGGAGAAACTCTGGGATATGGCTCAATTGTTTTGGGGAATGTCATCATAGAAAATGTATCACTGGTTGAAGGCTTGAAACATACTCTTTTAAGCATAAGTCAACTGGGTGATAAAGGTTACAAATCAATCTTTGACAGAGAAGGATGCAAAATCTTGAATATGCAAAATGGAGACATTGTTCTAACTGGTCAAAGACATGGTAACATATATGAAGCCAGCTTAAGTGATACATCTAAAGGAATTGTTAGATGTCTCTACAGCAAAGCAACAAGTGATGAAAGCTGGAATTGGCACAAGAAGCTCTCACATCTTAATTTCAAGAAGCTTAATCAACTTGTTAAGCACAATCTGGTGAGAGGCCTACCTCAGGCAAATTATGTGCAAGATGGACTTTGTGATGCATGTCAGCTTGGAAAGCAAAGAAGAACCACTTTCAAGAGCAAGACTGAAAATTCGATTACTGAACCATTTCACATGCTACATCTTGATCTGTTTGGTCCAGTAAACATTATGTCTATCAGCAAGAAAAGATATGCTCTAGTGATAGTGGATGATTTCACAAGGTTTACATGGGTGTTCTTTCTACACAAGAAGGATGAAGCTCCTCAGCAAATCATTGAACTTGTAAAGAATATTCAGAATAACTCTGAGTACAAAGTTAAAGTACTTAGGAGTGACAATGGTACAGAATTCAAGAATTCTACAATGGAGGTGTTTTGTGCAGACAATGGAATCACTCAACAGTTTTCTGCACCTGGTACACCTCAACATAATGGTGTAGTGAAAGAAAGAACAGGACTCTCATAGAGGCAGCAAGAACCATGCTTGCAGATGCAAAACTTCCAACCTACTTTTGGGCAGAAGCTATTAACACTGCATGTTTTACTCAAAATTGTACCTTGGTAAATAGTCATGGAAAAACTCCCTATGAGATGATCAAAGGAAAGAAACCAAGTGTGAAATATTTTCACATCTTTGGATGCAAATGCTATGTCCTAAAAGTTCATCCAGAACAACTTGGAAAATTTGAAGCCAAATCGGATGAAGCAATTTTTCTAGGATATTCAGCATCTAAGGCCTTCAAAGTTTATAATCTCAGAACTCACATTGTTATGGAATCAATTCATGTTGCATTTGATGATAAGAAATTTGGAATTCTGCAAACTGATGAAAGCCATGACAAATTGGAATTTGAAAATCTGAAGAATTCTGAGATACTCTCCAGTGATGATGAAGGTTCTCCAGAAGGAATTTCTATTGCTTCTCAAAGGAATGCTACTGTTGAGGGGGAGCAAATAAATCAAAGAAAACACAGTGATCATCAGGAGCAGACTAGCTATTCAGAGTCTACTCCATCAGGAATTGACTATTCAGAGTCTACTCCATCAGGAACTGATCTTTCAGAGTCTACTGAAGGAAGATCAGTAACTAGAAGCAATATGGAATCTGCTGATTCTACTGATCAAAGGGGAGTTATTGAAGGCAGAGAGAATTCTTCTACAAGAGATACCACTAATTTAGGAGGAGAGACTAGTAGAGTCAATCTACCACCTGTTAGAAAATGGACCAAGGATCATACTGAAGATTTGATTATTGGTGATCCAAATAGTGGTGTTCGAACTAGAAGATCAATTCAAAATGAATGCTTGTATAGTTGCTTTCTCTCAAAGAATGAACCTAAGAAGGTTGAAGAAGCCTTACAGGATCCTGATTGGGTAATTGCAATGCAGGAGGAGTTAAATGAGTTTGAGAGAAACAAAGTCTGGAAACTGGTACCAAGACCTAAAGATAGATCTATTGTTGGTGCAAGATGGGTTTTCAGAAACAAGCTAGATGAATCTGGTATGATTGTAAGAAACAAAGCAAGACTGGTGGCCAAGGGTTATTCTCAGGAAGAAGGCATTGATTATGATGAGACCTTTGCACCTGTAGCAAGATTGGAAGCAATCAGAATGTTTCTTGCATTTGCAGCTCATTCAAAATTCAAGGTATACAAGATGGATGTAAAGAGTGCTTTTCTAAATGGCAAACTTGATGAGGAAGTGTATGTGGAACAGCCACCTGGATTTGTTGATCCAAAGTTTCCAAATCATGTCTACAAACTTGACAAGGCACTCTATGGACTAAAGCAGGCACCAAGAGCATGATATGAGACTTTGTCTAAATTTCTTCTTGAAAATGGCTTTACAAGAGGTACAATTGACAAAACTCTACTCTTTAGAAAGATAAAAGGTGAATTGCTTTTAGTTCAAGTTTATGTTGATGATATTATTTTTGGTTCTACTAATGAAAAGTTGTGTGCTAAGTTTAGCAAACTTATGCAGTCTAAGTATCAGATGAGCATGATGGGTGAATTAAATTATTTCTTAGGCTTGCAGGTCAAACAGACTGAGACTGGTATTTTCATTAATCAGTCAAAGTATATCAAAGATCTCTTAAGAAGGTTTGACTTTCAAGACTGTGCAGTTGCAAAAACACCCATGGCAACAGCCACTAAACTAGACTCAGATCCTAAGGGAAAGAGTGTGGATAATACTAGTTATAGAGGCATGATAGGCTCATTGTTATATCTAACTGCAAGTAGGCCAGATATAATGTTTTCTACCTGTTTATGTGCTAGATTCCAAAGTGATCCTAAGGAATCTCATTTAATTGCTGTGAAGAGAATTTTTAGATATCTCAAAGGAACTCCAAATCTTGGTTTGTGGTACCCTAGAGAATCTGATTTCTTTCTAATTGGCTATTCAGACTCTGATTATGCAGGGTGTAAAATAGACAGGAAAAGCACTACAGGTACATGTCAATTTTTGGGAAACAGATTGATTTCTTGGGCAAGCAAGAAGCAACAATCTGTCTCAACCTCAACTGCAGAAGCTGAGTACATAGCAGCAGGCAGTTGTTGTGCACAGCTCCTTTGGATAAGAAATCAGTTGATGGATTATGGTATGACACTTAGTAATATTCCTATGTTTTGTGATAATACTAGTGCTATTAAAATTGCAGAAAATCCAGTTCAACATTCAAGGACTAAGCACATTGATGTCAGGTATCATTTTATTAGAGAACATATTGAGAATGGTACTGTGGAACTTCATTTTGTTCCTACTGACAAACAGCTTGCAGATATTCTAACTAAACCACTTGATGAGAATACATTCAGTAGATTAGTAAGTGAGTTAGGAATGTTAAATTTTTAGATCCTTAACATCTGCAATAGTAGCAAGGTATGTTGTTTTTAGCTTATAGACTTGATATTCTTGTCAGGATATATATTTGATTGTTAAATTCTTTAGCTATAAACCTTGATAAATTTCAGTATGATAAACTTGTTAATAATCATCAGGATTAGATTTGTATCAGAATGCTGACGTCATCAGTATTGTGTCAGTATCAGGATTGTGAAAATTGTTTCAGATCCTGACGTTTACTTTGTGTAGTAATCTAATTCTGTAATGTGTTAAGTCTATGCCAGCATGTTTTAATATTTGCATACTGATAATTTATACATCATTCAATAATCAAAAGACAAGTAGATAATAAGAAATTGTATTTTCATTAATTGAAAGCATTACATATATGGAAATGAAATACAACATCTTTTTGTCTAACTTCTACTGATAATTCTATACTTGTCTATTGAAATGAATTCTGAGGTACAGGACAAGGAGCATCTCAAGAAATCCATCAGGGGATTTGAACAGCTTCGTCTGCTCTTGGATTCCTTGTCTGGGTGACTTGAATGAGAGTAGCTAACTTAAATGAATAGCATCTCCATTAAGATCAACCTCAGACTCTCGGCCAAATTCTTCATCCTCAAGTTTTGAGAAGGTTAGGGGAAGATTGTATACAACAGATGGATGTTCTAGGAGAAACCTCTGGATATTATCTGAAACTAATCCATCCATGATTAGTTCGATGAGAAGAGTCATCTTTTCAAAGAGATGATCAAGAACAGGATGTTCATCGACTGTGAAAGATCTAAAGAACGGGTTTGAATGGAATTTTGGCTTGAGAAGCATTGTTCAGAAGAAAAGAAATTGAAAGGTTTATGGAGAATGGAATAAGGCGTCTGTTTCTTTTAAAGAAAGACGTGAGAAGCTGAACAGTCACTTGGAAGTTTTAATGAAGTCAGATGCTAATTATTGCGTGTGACTGTATTTCTTGTTTTCAAGAAATGTTGAATATATCTAACCAATTGATTTTTGTTCAGATTAATTGTTTATTTCTTTTTCAGATAAAAGAAAGATGCCACGTGGAAATTCCATATTAAGTCTCTGGAATCAGGATGATATTGATCAGGATTTCATGTGTGACCATCAGGATTTTAGAATTATCATATTTTTAAATCACATTGTATTTTATGACTATTTTGATGGGAGGTCAACAGGAAAAAGAAGCTGATCAGTATTGATTTTTATCTTGATAATACCCTGATTTATTTCATGAAAATCAATTTTGGATTTTATTTTCCAAAAATCGTGGGTAACCGCATTTTTCAGGGACTGACACCTGTCAATCTACGTGTCAACGTGGGATAATGGTCTGATAGATTTGTGAAATATATTTGTTTTGAAACTCTAATCGGGTAATTGCTTTCTCTAATTTCACATTCTCTAAAGCAAAAACACAATCTCGAGTTCTCAAAATCTCTAATCCATTTCAAGAATTTTTCAAGTTCTTTTTCAGATCAAAATCAATGGCAGCTCAAAGAAGATTACCTAAATCAGTAGTATTAACTGATTTTCATCCAATCATGGACTTTCTGGCGAATGGACCATTAAGTTATGCATTGACAGCATCTCCACAAATTAATCAAGCAGCTGTTTCACAAGCTTGGGAGAATGCTGAGGTAATTGATTCTACTCAGAGTCAATCAGGTAAGATTGTTCTACACTTAGGACAAGACTCATTTGATATTACTGAATCTGTTGTTAATTCAGTACTTCACTTACCTGTTAGTTTGATTTATGAGAATGTACCATCTGATGATAATGTGAGAACTATGTTGTCTGAATTAGGTTATAGTGAACCTCTAGACAACATGAGCCAGTTGAATAGATCTTTTCTTAGAAAGGAATGGTCTTTCTTCTTTGATCAAATTGCTAAATGTTTTACTGGTAAATGTAGTTCTTTTTAGCAAATTACTTCTGTTACATCACATATTGCTTATAGTTTGCTTTATGACAGAGTAATTAACATTGGTCACATTATCTTAAGTCAGATAAGTATTAAACTTGGGTTAAGAGATCAAAACAGGAAAATGGTTTATTATCATAGATTTATGCAAATGTTTATTAACCATTTTATTCCTGATGTTGAAGCTAGATTTGGTAGGGAACATTGTGTTTCTTCTTATGTACAGCAAAAGAGAATTTTCTCTGACATTATAAAGAAGGACAATGAAAAGAATCTAGATGAAATACCTGCAATTCATTATCCACATCATTTTCAGGTAATTCTTAAAACTCATCTTCCTACTCTCTACAATTCTTCTTTCTTTTGTGGTGAAATGGCTCAGGAATCTCATTTGGAGGAGAACCCACCTGTGTCTACCCAAGTAGCCCAAAACATTATAGTCTCTGAAACAATTCAAGAACCAAATTTTGATCCACAGCCTATTGTTTCAAAGAAACCAACCTCTGGTGTTTCTCAAAAGACATCAATTGTGAGGAAGAGAAGATTTGTTGTGTCAAGTAGTAGTAATTCTAGTGAAGATGATGATGATTTAACTCTTGCTGAGAGAGCAGAATTGAAGGCTGCAATTCAACTTTCTCTGTTAGCACAAAGAGATGAAAAACCTAGTCACAGCTAGGCTGTAGTCTCCCAAAAGGCTGTAGTCCTTAAAAAGGGAAAACAGTTACTGGATACTGTCTCAAAAGACTGTGTCTATTGAACAAAGATCTCATCCCAAGATCACTTCTGTGTCTACACCTCTTGAGTCTTCTCAGGATAAATCTTTTGCTCACTATACCAGGAGAACAAGGAGAAAGATTCAATTGTCACCTACACACACAGAGTCTAGTCCAACTAATATCATGCAGGTTTCTACACATCAAGCTACATCTATGTCAGTATATGACAACAGAGATCTGGATATTGATTCTTCATGGGAAACTACATTGTCATACAGAATGGCTATGGGACTTATCTCTCTAAAAGTGAAGCTTTCCATGCCAGTTCTAAAATTTCTAAGTGAAAGTGTTCCTAGACTTTCATTTCCTGAAGAATATGGATTTCTACATCAAAGACTTGACTTAATGAAGATGTATTTCTATGTATCTGTCAGAAGACAATTAGTCAAGAAATTTGGACTCTCGAAGCATGTTGCACTTCAATCACTTCATGCATATTTATTTGACAAGGATGTCATTATTGAAGATGCCTCAGCTCAAGGTGAACAACAGGAGGAAGTAGATAGAGGAATGCAGTCAATAGAAGATACTATTGCACCAGTGGTGAATAGTAGGAAAGATCAGATCACAGTCACTGCAACACAAGAACCATCTAGTCAGAGGTTGGATGACTCAGGAGCTGTGATAGCTGATGTGGAAAGGTCTTCTGTGATGACTGAAATTGCAAGTGAGAAACCCTATGATATGGAAGGAATAACTTTGACTGGTTTTCTTGAAGATCAAACAAATTTTGTTCAGTCAGAGTCTATCTACCTTGAGGGTGAGTCTCAGCAAACAACACTTAAAGATGGTGACATACTAACTAGGGTGTCTAATGAAGTATTACTGAAGACATCAGAGTCTAGTAAAGAACCTGAAAGTGGTATACTGGAGCCTGTAGTCTCTGGAAGGAAAGAAGATGATTGTATGGGTTCAGAGACTATAGCAGCTCACTCCTTGGAGAAAACCTCAAGCCCCTTGCCATATGAGGAACCCTCTCTCCATGTGAGTTCAGGTATAAAAACTCCTTCTAAACCCTATTTTTCTGTAGGTCATGAGAGCACTTATCCAAATTTGAGTGATACACTTGAAAAGATGGACTTAGATCCACAATTTGAGCGGTTGGCTCCTGACCAGGCAAAAGGTGAGGTAGAAAGAGTGTTGACTTTAGTAAGTCAAAGTGAGAATGAGGGTATGGATGATCAACTCCATAGTAAGGGAGAGAAAATTAGGAAACCATCATTTGATTTCTGGGATCAGGTTTTTCCTGAATCTTGGTCTGAAAATTTGGATATGGATGCTGGTACTTATTCATTCATCAAAATGTATCAGAAGAATGACCTAGCACATCACAATGCAAAGCCAGAAGTTAAAGCTCAGAAGCAACAGGAGTGGCTTGCAGGAATCATTAATAGAAGAGGTGCCAGAATAAAGCAATCTCTTGATACATATGTACCAGATGAAGTTCCTAATGATCCTAGTGTTCCTTTGTATGTACTTCCAATATCAGCTAGAATTGAGATATCTACAGTCTCTGATCACTCTAAGGAGGAGTCAGGATTTGAAGATATTAGTACACAGAATACTGGTGAAGGAGATGATGATCATGTTTCAGCTCCAGATCAGAAAGATGAAGATGTTGATACTTCTAATCAGGTTTTATTACTTGAATATCATACAACTCAAGCAACTTCTTCTACAAGACTTGAAGATACAGTTCTTTCTGATTCTGATTCTGAAGATACTAGAAGCACTTCCAACATTGAAGTTCATTCTGATGTTTTGAAAGATATTCAGAGTTCTCAAATTGCTATGCAAACAAGACTTCAATCACTTGAAGATAACCAAGTCACAATTATGGAAAATCAAGCAGTTCTGATGAATATCATTTGTTCTGTTTCTGAATCTCTTGGAATTAATGTTGCTGATGTCAAAAAGGGGGAGATAAAGATAATTCAAAGACAACAACAACAACACCAGACCGGGGGAGATAAAGAGCAGACAAAGGGAAGTAAAAAGAAGAACTAGGAGTGACAGTGGTGAATCTCAGTTAGCGAGTGGTAAAGAAAGAGCAGCATTAATAGTTAAAATTCTTTCTTCTAAGTACTAGATAAACGTCTACATCTGGGAGGAGGTACTTAACTTCATAATTCTACATTCATAAATTCTATTCTGGTTGTATTGTTATATGTTTTGACATCCACAACTTAGATTTATGCTTCAGATTTTAAAGCATAAATAGGGGGAGATTGTTAGGAATAATTCATAAGTTGTGATGTTAAGAATAGAATTTACACATTATACTTCTTGTAATCCTGATCTTATAAAGGATTTATCACTATATATAGGATTTATGTGTAAAACAGTTATCTGTACAGTTTAGTCAGGAATGAACAGTGTATCGGAGACTAAATGTCAGGAACAAAGAACAAATCCTGATGACGGTCTAATACTGATGATGATTAGATACTGATGATGCAAGATGAAATCCTGATATCAGTCGTGTTACTGATGATGTCATTGTGGATGCTACAGAAACTGGCAAGTGCTATAAAACAGGATCGTTGTTTGAAGAACAAGCAAGAAGATATTATGAAGGAAAGAGTTTTCTATTGAAGGAAACTATCGACTAGAAGGCAGAACATTGTCATGTATAGATTATATCTTTCTGTTATTAGTTGATAGGTAGCATTATAAATACTCTCTCTATATCATTGTAAAAAGTGTTCATGAGGTTTGTAATCGTGAGTATACGAGAGTACAAACAGAGAGAGAGATTTGTATTGTCAGCAGCTGCTAAAGGTATTGTACACCTTTGGTAGAGTTTGTATTTGATCTTATTAATACAAACAGAGTTTGATTCGTTCGTTTATTCTTGTTCATATAATCAAGCAAAAATCAGACACGATTATATAACTTGTATTCAACCCCCCCTTGATCTACAAGTTATTCGAGTTAACAAATCATCAATTAATTTAAATTCATAATTTAAATTAACTATTCCTTTAAATGCTCAATGTGTGTGACCCTATAGGCTATTATTTAATTGGCAACATTTTTATTCTCCAATAAAATTATAGACAATGAGTGGTATCTAGTAATACATCATTGCTACCCAATTAAACAATAATTAAATCGTGATTCGATAAAACCTTTCGTGATTAATGTCTCCGTGTAATATAATCCCTTTAACCATATATTATAGATTAAACTCGAGGCATGTATTTAGTCATCCTCTTCAACATTTAATCAGGGTTTACTTGATCCACGAGTAGACAATTAAAAACAAATCATTATTTGAGCACGGCCATGCATTTTATAGTCTCACTCAATCAAGAGGCCAATAATATCTCTCCTAATTATAGGAGGGTTAAATCCTTTATCTATCATTCATATTTCTCATACGACTCATGATATACCCGATGTCCACTTTTATCATCACCCGGTCAAAGGTAGCTTTTAATGTAGTCAAAGTATATTAATCCTCGTATAGAAATATAATGATCTCAAGTCAAAGGATCATTACACCATTATCACTATGAGTCTTTCTTATAACTTTATTAAACATGAAGAATCTCACTGTGGGTCTGTCCAATACCATGTACTCCTACATGTACCTATGTATTGACTTTAGTATCTCTATACTCATAACCAATGAGATGTGGTTATCCGTCAAACAACATACTAGTCTATTTGTGTATATCATTGTCCTATATAATAATACTCGATAGGGACCTTTAAGAATATGATATATTATATAATCTCAAGTTCAAGTCATGTACTTAAACTATACAATGTGTATCATGATTCTAAGGACATTTATTATGCTAACAAATATATCGCAGTAATTAAAGTCATAATAAATACGTTTATTGAATAATCAAATGACATAAAGGTTTATTAAAAAAAACAATGTATTTCCTCTAGGGCACCTACACTAACAATCTCCCACTTGCACTAGAGCCACTCACCCATGTATCTAATACCCATGTAACTAGTGTGACCGTCGTGCTTTTGCTGCGACAAGCCTTTGGTCAGTGGGTCTGCAATGTTATCATTTGTGTGCACTTTACATATGTGTATGTCACCCCTTTCATTAATCTCTCAAATGAGGTGAAATCTCGTAAGTACATGTTTGGATCGGGAGTGCGATCTAGGTTCTTTAGCCTGTGCAATGGCCCCATTATTATCGCAGTATAAATCAATGGGATCTGCAATCGATGGAACCACTCCCAAATCAGTAATGAATTTTCGAATCAAAACAACCTCCTTAGCTGCTTCACAAGCTGCAATGTACTCAGCCTCCATTGTAGAATCAACTACTGTTTCTTGCTTTGAACTCTTCCAGCTTACAGCACCTTCGTTTAAACAAAACACAAAACCAGACTGTGATACAGTATCATCCCTGTCTGTTTGGAAACTTGCATCGGTGTAACCTTTTACAAGCAGTTTCTCCTCTCCTCCATACACCAAGAATGAATCTTTAGTCCTTTTTAGGTACTTTAGAATATTCTTGACTGCCGTCCAGTGACCTTCACCTGGATTAGACTGGTATCTGCTCGTCATGCTCAAAGCATACGAAACATCTGGGCGAGTACATACCATTGCATACATGATAGATCCAATTGCTGAGGCATATGGAACCTTACTCATGTGGTCCTTCTCATCCAATGATTTCGGACACTGGTCTTTAGAGATCGTTATCCCTTGAGACACGGGGACATATCCCCTTTTTGCATTTTGCATACTAAAACGATGCAAAACCTTATCAATGTATGTACTCTGACTTAGACCGATCATCCTTCTAGATCTATCTCTATAGATCCTCATTCCTAGAATGTAGGTTGCCTCTCCTAAGTCTTTGATAGAGAAGTTGCTCCCTAACCAAGTCTTAATAGCCTTTAGAGAAGGTATGTCATTCCCCATTAGTAGTATATCATCAACATATAGTACTATGAATGCCACATGGCTCCCACTAACCTTCTTGTAAACACAAGGTTAATCTTCGTTTTGAACAAAGCCATACTCTTTGACTGTTTCATCAAAACGGATATTCCATCTCCTAGAGGCTTGCTTCAATCCATAAATGGATCGACGTAATTTACATACCTTGCCAACATTCCTTGAATCGATAAAACCTTCAGGTTGTGTCATGTACACATCCTCTTCAAGGCTTCCATTAAGGAAGGCTGTTTTGACATCCATTTGCCAGATTTCATAATCATGGAATGCTGCAATGGCAAGCAAAATCCTTATGGATTTGACCATAGCCACTGGTGAGAAAGTTTCATCATAGTCAATACCATGAATTTGTTTGAAACCTTTTGCAACAAGCCTTGCTTTATAAGTCTGAACATTTCCATCCATGTCAGTTTTTTTCTTGAAAACCCATTTGCACCCTACGGGTTTTACCCCTTCAGGTGGATCAACCAAAGTCCATACTTGGTTTTCGTACATGGAATCCATCTCGGATTTCATGGCTTCATGCCATCTCTTAGAGTCTGGACTGTTCATAGCATCTTGGTATGTGAGAGGCTCATCTTCATCTATGAGCATCAAATCACCACATTGAGTCAATAGAAATCCATATCTCTCAGGCTCGTGGCGAATTCTACCAGATCTACGAACAACCTGTGTTTGTTGAGCATTATCACTATCCCGCTCTTGTTCCACTTCAGGTTCAATGCTATTTTGTGGTTCTCGATCTTCATCGAGATCTATAGTTCTCCCACTGTTTCTTTTGGAAACAAAATCTCTTTCCATGAACACAGCATCTCGAGCAATAAACACTTTCTGCTCAGAAGGACTATAAAAATAATACGCCTTTTTTTCATTAGGGTATCCCACAAAATTGCACTCTTCGGATTTAGGTCTAAGCTTGTCAGATACTTGACGTTTCACAAACGCCTTGCATCCCCAAACTTTCATAAAGTTCATGCCTGACCGTTTCTCCTTCCATATCTCATATTGAGTCTTTTGAACCTTCTTAGTAGGAACACGGTTAAATGTGAAAGCCGCTGTTTCTAGAGCATAACCCCAAAAACTTATTGGAAGATCTGCATGACTCATCATCGATCGCACCCTGTCCAACAAGGTGCGATTTCTCATCTCTGAAACTCCATTCCATTGAGGTGTACCTGGCGGAGTGAGTTGTGATACAATACCACACTCCTTTAAACACTCTTTAAATTCTGTGCTTAATTATTCACCCCCACGATCGGATCGTAAGATCTTAATACTTGCACCTCCACCAATTTGCTTCTCTACTTCAGCCTTGTATTCTTTGAACTTTTCAAAAGAATCGGATTTATTCTTCATAAGATATACATATCCATATCTACTGAAATCATCAGTAAATGTTATGAAGTAGTAGTAGCCTCCTCTAGCCATCATACGCATTGGGCCACATACATCACTATGTATTAGCTCCAGACATTCAGTGGCCCTTTGACCCTTACCAGTGAAAGGGGCTTTAGTCATCTTACCAAGCAAACAAGATTCACATTCTTCATATGATTCAAAATCAAACTTATCCAAGTATCCATCCTATGTAATTTGGATATGCGTTTCTCATTTATATGGCCTAGACGACAATGCCAGAGGTATGTTTGATTTGAGTCATTAACTTTAAGTCGTTTGTTTTCTATGTTACAGACAGGATTATCTAAATCAAGAACATATAAACCATTAAACAAACGCGCAACACCATAGGTTAAATCATTCAAAGCAAAAGAGCAACTGTTGTTCTTTATTGTAAACGAAAAACCTTTCTTGTCCAAACAAGAAACAGAAATAATGTTTCTGCAAATTGCAGGCATGTAAAAACAGTATTCTAGTTCTAAAACAAGCCCAGAGGGCAAAGATAAATAATAAGTCCCTACGGCTAAAGCAGCAACTCTTGCTCCATTGCCTACTCGTAGGTCCACTTCTCCCTTAGACAAAGTCCTACTTCTCTGCAGTTCCTGCACATTTATACAAATGTGGGAAGTACATCCAGTATCCAATACCCAAGATGTAGAAATAGACAGATTGACTTCTATAACGTAAATACCTGAAGTAGAAGCTTGCTCAGCCTTTTTCTTCTTCTTCAGCTCCTTCATGTAAACTGGATAGTTTTTCTTCCAGTGACCAGTTTTCTTACAGTAGTGACATTCACCCTTATCAACCCCACCTTTTGGCTTTAAAGCCTGTTTGGGACCTGACTTTGGCTTGGGTGCAGAATCAGATCCAATCTTCTTCTTACCCTTCCACTTGCCTTTCCCCTTGGCCTTACCTTTATTGCCCACCATCAGTATGGGACCAGGTTCAGCTGTTTTCATGTTGGTCTCATATGTTCTCAACATAGCCAACAATTCAGTAGGTGTTTTGTCAAATTCATGCATATTGTAATTCATAACAAATTGAGTGAATTTGTTGTTCATAGAATTCATGATTAGGTAAATACCAGTTTTCGCAGCAATGGGGAAACCCAAAGTAGCAAGGTACTCAATGTAGCCAATCATCTTAAGAACATGTGGGCCAACTGGTTCACTTGCCCCTTGTTTGCAATTAAAGAGTGACTTACTCGTGTTGAACCTTTCTTGACGAGTTTGGCTTGCAAACATGCTTTGCAAGTGCTCATTGATAGTATCCATATGCACATGCTGTTTTTGAAGCTCAGCACTCATACTTGCCAACATAAAACATGCAACATCATTTGCATCATTCTCATCCCTTGTGCGGGTCGCTATTTCCTCAGCAGTAGCACCCTCAAGAAGGGGGCCTGGCGGAGGGATATCAATGCAATGAAGCTTGCGTTCCTGCCTGAGGACAATCCTCAAATTCCTTTACCAGTCAAGGAAGTTGTTTCCTCCTGTCAGCTTGTCCTTCTCAAGGACTGATCGTACGGATAGTGTGTTTGTGTTGTTTGCCATTACTTAGTATCTACAATGATAAAAGCACAAAATAAACATTAGATTGTCTGAGTTATAAAATTATTATGTTCAAATGATTATGATATATTCATAATATATCTCCCACTATTTTTATCAAATTAGTAGCCCTTACTATTAATTCGGAAAGAGTATCCCATAAATCTTTCTAGTGAGCCAAGATCCATATTTCGTCATGTCCTAAGTCAACCACTGGTAGTCCTTAAAACGTGATTATTTAGGTAGACAACAGTTGTCAATTATATCATATATAATTCTTGGATAGTTTGGTGATCAACGATTGATCTTATCTATCTAATAGATTTTTAACCAAACTCTATGCTTCTAAGTTCATAATAGTTGAATATAACCGTTTATTTTCACCTTATTATGACGACTCAGTTAAGTTAGACCAAATGATACAATGGCCGAATATAACCGTTTATATTCGTTGCATCTCACCACGATAGACAGGAGTCCCCTGTCATTGACAACCCTTCCCCTTATCGATCTAGGATTCGATGAGTGTTCATTCATTGGAAAGCATCCGATTAAAACTTAATATTTTGTTAAGGGGTTTAGAAAATTTATAACGATCATGATCACATCATAAAGAGATCCTCAATTTTTTACATCTTAAACTGTTCATTTCCCAGGTAGATGGAGGATCCCAATGGTCACACTTAATACCCATTAACCTTACGAATACGCATATCCGCTTTTGTTAGAAAATCCCAATTTTCGATATCAAAAATCCATATTTAATTCCGTGTTTTTAAAATCCATATTTCATAAACACAAGAATCTCATGATCGTTTGTTCATTTTAAAATCGGGAATCGTTACAGATTTTATCTTGTTTAGCATGACAAGCATGGCATGAGTGATGTATCTAATACATGCATACATCATTAATCTAATTAAAGCATGCATCTTCTACTCTACACATACATTCCATACATCATATGTAAAGTGCGTAAAGTAAACGTACAATGGTTATGGCCCAATCCTATGTGATCTTTTCAAGCTAATGAAAAGATCAAGGTCAATCTATGGGGTAAAAAATAACTATTACATATGTCTTTTCTATTGCTTCCAATGACTCCTTAGCCTCCATGGAATGCCTCCTTGTTCCCCTTGTCCTTCTTGGATGTTACACTAATAACTATACTAATGAACTTACAAAAGAACTTGAGTTACATTCGAGATAATCAATTACAAAAAGAAAACGACATGCAAGTCGTATTTATTACAAACCAAAAGAATAAACCATTACAACTAGGGTCTAAAAGCCATAACCATGCACCATGCTCAAATAACCATTAAAGAACATGTAAGATCATATGAAGATGACATACTATTTATTACCTTTCATGATCCAATCATGAATAACAAATAAATCAAGCATATGTCACAAGCACAAATTAAAACGAAGCCCTAAACACGCGGAAAATTTTGCAAAATCATGTATCAGAATACATGCAAATCATGTATCAGAATACAATTCCAGAAGCATATATCAATATACATGCGACCTCGATTCCAGTTACCAGAAACATGTATCAGCATACACGTAACCCTAATCCCAGTATCCATCCGACAGTTTATATCATCATACAAACCAAACAGCATACATATCATAACAGATCGCATACAGATGAGTCAAGGCAGCTTCTAATCATACTAATATCATCATATCAGATTATACAGATTCATTATATCAGTCATATAACATAACTGTATCATGGCAGATTCATCAAACATGCATACTAATAAAATTACAGTAAACACGTAACCAAATCAGTCCCTTATACACGTAGCTCTGATGCCATTGTTGGGTTTCGAGGCATAAAACGCAGCGGATAAACGTAAATAAAAAAAATTCAAAACCCAAACTCAGGATCCATGTATAATTATAGACAGATTATAGTGATAACGAATCATACCTTTAAAAGAGCTTTACTTTCACGAACTCAACGGAGATCCTAGCTTTCACGATTTGTGTCTACCTCTCGGAAAACACCTCTATGGTATCCACACGAGCACACGGAATGGATGTACTAGCCTCCTTTAATGATTCGAGATCTGCCTCCCTTTTTTTCTGCTACTCTTCTAGGGTTTTCCCAAAAACGTAATGACCTATTAACCCATCATTATCTATTTATAATGATTGATTAATAGGCCCATAACAGCAAAGCCCAACCCTTGTAGGTATAGGATTAAATAATAAAACGAATTTCTATTATTTAATTAATAACTAAGTCATACTTAATTATTATGGGCAGAAATACTACTCTAATTCGAATTTATATTATCTCAATTAATTAAGTCTCACTTAATTAATATAATAAAATTCAAATAATCATCAATTAATTTAAATTCATAATTTAAATTAACTATTCCTTTAAATGCTCAATGTGTGTCACCCTGTAGGCTATTATTTAATTGGAAACAATTTTATTCTCCAATAAAATTATAAACAATGAGCGGTATCTAGTAATACATCATTGCTACCCAATTAAACAATAATTAAATCGTGATTCGATAAAACCTTTCGTGATTAATGTCTCCGTGTAATATAATCCCTTTAACCATATATTATAGATTAAACTCGAGGCATGTATTTAGTCATCCTCTTCAACATTTAATCCGGGTTTACTTGATCCACAAGTAGACTATTAAAAACAAATCATTATTTGAGCACGGCCATGCATTTTATAGTCTCACTCAATCAAGAGGCCAATAATATCTCTCCTAATTATAGGAGGGTTAAATCCTTTATCTATCATTCATATTTCTCATACGACTCATGATATACCCGATGTCCACTTTTATCATCACCCGGTCAAAGTTAACTTTTAATGTAGTCAAAGTATATTAATCCTCGTATAGAAATATAATGATCTCAAGTCAAAAGATCATTACACCATTATCACTGTGAGTCTTTCTTATGACTTTATTAAACATGAAGAATCTCACTGTGGGTCTGTCCAGTACCATGTACTCCTACATGTACCTATGTATTGACTTTAGTATCTCTATACTCATAACCAACGAGATGTGGTTATCTGTCAAACAACATACTAGTCTATCTGTGTATTATCATTGCCCTATATAATAATACTCGACTAGGGACCTTTAAGAATATGATATATTATATAATCTCAAGTTCAAGTCATGTAATTAAACTATACAATGTGTATCATGATTCTAAGGACATTTATTATGCTAACAAATATATCGCAGTAATTAAAGTCATAATAAAGACGTTTATTGAATAATCAAATGACATAAAGGTTTATTAAAAGAAACAATGTATTGCCTCTAGGGCACCTACACTAACAGCCTCCTGGAACATAGGCATTTTTCCATAATTCTTCAAGTCTTTCTAGATTCAGAGATGGAGTAGATGTTATAGAATGACCTAGATAAGACTTGTTGATGGAGGATACGAGTCCTTTGAAACCTTCACCAGCATCTCCAGTAGTGAGTATACCAGCAAAGTTTGTTTGAGAAGAGGAATGTTTGGGTGCCATTTTATTGCTTTGAGCTTTGGAGAGAGATTTTTGCTTTTGAGAGAGAGAGGTTCTGTTGAGGGTTATGTGTTTGTGTGTTTGACAGTTGCTTACATGAAAATAGCAAATGTTTTACTGAGAAAGGGAAAAGTAGCAATGTTTTAGCCCATTAATCAGTCACGTGGTGTCGTGGGTAGTTACTTTTTAGTGGCTGTAAATCGTGGAGGTAAAATCCCAATTAAATCAGTCCACTAATCTTGACAGTAACTTGTACGCTATAACAAATTCGTTAGTAATTTTGAGAGGATGACAGTAGGTTTTGCTTGACAGTAACATCATCGCAAGAACATACTATCATCATCAAGCAATTTATACAATTTCCTTTAAATTTCATGACAGAGACTTTTTCCATTGTGTCGTCTAAGAAACTTGTTGTCAAGGCACATCGTGACAACATCTTCACTTATTGACAACAACTTAAGCGGAAATAATTTGTGTCGTGAATTTTAATCGACTTTGCCCATTGCTTAAGAGAAAAATTACCAATTAGCATATTAATCGATTTAAGCGCATATTTGTTAGGTTAAGCACACATCCACAAACATCCATACACACAAATAAACACATGCATCCATCAAACAACTAAGATGAGAAGAAGGGGCATGCAAGACACTGGGAAGATGAAACGATGAACTTTTTATTAAAAAAAACTTTAAAATAGTACAAAATAGTTCTTAAGAACTGAACATCATTTCTTATTAAGCTCTGCAAAAGCTTCCACCAGCAGCTACTCAACGACCTTCTCTATCTCCTTCTCCTCAGTAATCCCCTTTGCATCCAGATAAGCTTGAAGCTTATCAAAGAAGGGATCAAGAGGGTGCTCAGCAACAGCAGCCTCTGCCTTCTGTGGCGTTTCTGGCTTGACTCCTCCGGCGGCTGGGGCTTTGGATGTGGACATCTCAGGCGCCTTCCTCTTACTCATGCTTATCTCTAGAGTTTCTTAAGTGTGTTAAGTGAGAACTAAGGGTTTGGCCTCGGTCTTATTTATAACACATTAAGTGACTCTACAGCTTCCCAACTACTTCTTTTTAATAAAGTATTAACTTTAAAATTAAAAAGACCGACAAATACCCGCGGTCATTTCAAATGACGCGATTACTTATCACTAGCACGCGTATGGTTTAAGTTAATGTCACGTGACTACTCATTACATAAGTTAAAACAGGCATGTGATTTGAATTTAGCATAGTCATAGCAAACATGCTGTCAAATAAACAAGTAGCACATAAGACAGTAACTTCTCATGATAGTAACATTGAAAGCTACGGTCACAAGCTTCGAAAATGTAAAAACTAGTAAGTTAACATACCAGATTTAGCATTCCCAATTCACTTACCAAACTGTTGAAGGTTGCTTCATCTAGTGGCTTCGTGAAAATATATGCAAGTTGCTTTTCTGTTGGAACATAAATCAGCTTCACAGTTCCTTTTTCAACATGCTCTCTTAGAAAATGATGTATGATATCAATGTGCTTTATCCTGGAGTGTTGAACTGGATTATCTGAGATGGCTATGGCACTGGTGTTATAAAATAAATAGGAATATTGGACAACTCCAAACCATAATCCATTAGTTGATTTTCATCCAAAGAATTTGAGCACAGCAACTTCCAGCTGCAATGTATTCAGCTTCTGCAGTTGAAGTAGATACAGAATGCTGCTTCTTGCTAAACCATGACACTAATTTTCCACTAAGAAATTGACAGCTTCCTGTTGTGCTTTTTCTGTCAATCTTGCATCCAACATAATCTGAATATCCTATCAGATCAAATCCAGTATCTTTAGGATACCAAAGGCCTAAACACTACACCATATATGGTCTTTACCAACACCTGAAAAAAGTGTAAAAAATCAAGAATAGTGTTGCCATAAGCCAAAAATTGGTCTAAGGCTACACTTTTTCCAAATTTGGTGATGTTGGATATAGTCTCGTAGCCTTAGGTGATAAGCCAACACTTTGTTCAATTCTATGGCTACATCGGTATATATGTTGTCTTAGTTATTTATGGCAACACTTTACGATCTACAACAACACCAAATACAATGTTACCATAGACTCTACTTCAACATCGTTTTTTCTTACAGTAACACTATTTTATTTAAACTTTTTTTTCCAGTAACACCTTTTCAGCTTTATTGCAATATCTTGTTTATTGAACACTTTTAAAATTTTTGCAACATTTTTCACTTATTCCAACATTTTTTTTATTACGCACTTTTTCATATTTTAGAAACCAATAGTTTCAATTTATCTATAACACATATATATTAGAAAAACTTTTATTTATTGGCAACATCTTAATTTTTGTTACCAAAATTCATAATCATAAATTAAAATCACACTTAAATCTTAACAACTCTTTGAACTAAAAAGAAAATATGTCAAAAGAAATAGTCTATTTCTTAACTTCACGCATACCAAATTAGTGAATACAAAGTCATAGTTGGACCTACAACTAGTCAAATCTATAATACTAACATCAACAGATTAACATCCAGGTTCCGTCGCGAGTGACAGATTTGGTCATCAACAAACAGCAGATGAAGAATTATTTGATACATGCTTGCAGCTTGCTTACATTGGTCCACTCATCATTTGGATTGACATCAACAGGTCTCATAAGACTGACAATTTAAAAAGCATAACAAGTTAATAAACAACTAAATATACATAGTTATCAGAAATCAATTCATCTAACATGCAATATATTGATATGTACTCCACATCACTTCAAGAAAACAACAAGATTGAGCTTAAATCATCAGAAGGCACACTGATTAATAAAAACTTCTACAAATAGTCATGACCATCATCTTCTAAGAGTTTTGAATCTAAATCTTTAAAAAGAAAGAAATAATTACTCAGCAAAACTCAAACTTGATTGAGTAAAGTTAGTTACCTTTCAGAGAGTACTTGGTCACATATTGGGCAAGCTGCATCATTGCTGAGAATCCTACCAGCATCCTCGGTACCTTTTATACTTATTAAGGAATATAACAGTAACATTCTTAGCATGATCAGTAAAATCAATACTAAAATTAGACTACTTTATAATCATGATAAACACCAGGTGACCACAACTGGTTGCAATAGCTTTCCCTTCTAGCTCCCTCCAGCACGCATTGCATCTCATTGTAGCTTTAGCAATTATACTTTATTCCAAGATATATTTCAGTACAACCAGCACCTGACAAGGATATTTTCAAGTTTTTTTATTTCTGCTGTAACAAGTGTAATAATTAAGTGTTAGATGGAACATAAAACTAGTAAGAAACGATTTTGCTATTCAAGAAGCTCATCTAGTCAGTTAGTTAAATATAAACCATGTATCTACATACTGCTCGATCTTCATGCTTATCAGCTAAGAATTGGGTTCTCAAACATAGTATTGAAGAGAGAGAGTCCAGTATTGAGATCAACAATATACAGAGAAACATGTCGATTGAAGAATTTATATTACACCATTTTTACATGGATCGACAAGCTTACATTATCAATCTCCAGATACCTGCCTAACGTAACTCCACTATATTCTAGCATGAAATACAGTTTAGATTTCTCGCAAAAAATCATGGGTGAACACAATAGAGATACATGAACAAACAACATATGCCAAATCATAATATTAGGGATGAATATAAAAAAGACTTTTGTGATGATATATGTGTTGTCTGCTTACATTATCTTAGTTCAGAGTGTAAGTTTTGTTGGTGAATATGTTCCTAGTTCAGAGTGTAGGACAAAAACATAGAGAAAAGAAAAAAAGAACTTCATAGTCTTAGACTTTCAATCTAGGAGAGACGGGCATCTGCTACATATGACAACAAAAAAGATAAATATCTTTTTCCCATCAGATATAGTAATCCTTGCAATTAAGTGTAACTTGTCATAACATATTCTATTTACAATCTTCACATATTAGAAATGTTCTTACTCGCATCTGTTCCATCTAATTCACATGATATTAAATTAAAATATTTCATACTATAATCATCAAAACATGACATGTTTCGACAAAAACATGCCATTCATCATATCATTCCATAAAAAGTAAGTCCCAAATGTCGTCAATATATAGAGAAAGCATACATGAACTCAAATTTTTGAAATTTAAAACTACACTATTTACACAGAACATGGCGGATTATGTACTCGTCACTGCGAACTTTGAAGCAAACAAATAGGTGACTAGAATTAGGTTCGACGACTCAAAATACTAAACTTCTTTCATACTTCAGCAATCTGAAATGTCTATCGGATAATATATCATATTATTATATCAGCAAATTTAAAGTGTTTATAGGAGAAAATATTCATATAATGAAATGATTATATCAAGTGATGATCATGAACTTTAAAGTTATACAAGTTTAACTTGATTCTCGAAAATCGAAACTACACTTTTCACATAAATCTGAGAAATTATATATTCGTCACTAAAATCCAGTGATTTCTAGAGCAAACAGATTACTCAAAAGTAAGATCAGGTTTCATAGCTCCCAAAACTAAAATTCATCCATATCTCAGCAAAATCTTAAGTGTCATATTTAAAATCGAACGAATCTATCAACTTGCTGTCCTGGTAAATAAAGTGTGCATGAACATAAAATAAATTTCTAATAAAGATCACTTGATCTCCTATATACAGACAAACACGCACGTAGATAGATTTCGTATACGGATATGTATGCTAAATACAAAACTTAAACTATCAGTACCACTACCTTTGATGAAGTTACATTATCCGTCGATCTTTGCCTAGGGGGACCTCCATGAACAACAGTAGGAGAACCATTTCTTCTAGCGAAGGCTTCAGCTACACCTGAGAACCTATCTCTCATCTCCCGTCTAACTGCAAACACAAAATGCCCAAAATTTATTTAATTTCAAATTATAAATCCTTTGCACAACTTAATGTAAAGACAACAGAAAATCCAAGAGAATGCAGCAGAAACTCAGCGCATAAAGGTTATGGTCGATTGTGAAGAATTAGAGGAGCAATCAGTGCTTCAATTATTTAATAGTACAATTTAGGAGACAGTTTAACTACTACACGAAATGCAAATTTACTTCCTTTGTCCAAAGATAAGACCGAGGCAGAGAAATACGGTCAAACATTTGTCTCTGAATTGATATAACTTTCCAACTCCATTCAAAATACTTAGGGTTTGGTTCAACCACCTAAATGTTATGATTTATGTAGATATTTGGAGGCATCTTTAATGTAATTCAAAGTGGGCCTCTAACTGCAGTGTGCACTTTTTGAAGATAGGAACTATATCATAGTATAAGTACAAAAGAAACAGACCATAGAAGAATTATAAAAATCAAAATTTGCAACCCTTAATTATTAAATGACAATCTTAATTATAACCCATGAAGTACCTGGCATTTTTTCTGCTTCAGAACAAAGGGTCTGTATGGTTCTTGTTGCTTTCGGTAGCTCTTTGACCTGTCATATTTTAGACAAGAGTAGTAAAATGAACTCCTAATTAGGAATGCTCTACTATGAGAATATAATGTTACACAACTGAAGAAAACTTCATCCAAGCAGTTTATTATACAAATTAGGGGAAAAATAATCTTACTAGTTCAACTATACACTTATTATGCTTGTCAAATCGGGTCTTTAGAAAATCAAAAACTGCAGTAACGATTTTAATTAGTAACCTCAAACTACAGGGAGCCCTTAACTTTTTTAATAATACAAACTCAAAATTATACCCTTGAGAAAGGATTCAATAAACTTTCCACCATACTTGAAACTAAAAAATACTTACACTGGTTCTCCAACAATTCATACTTACACACTTCATCAAAATAACACCGAGACTAAAAAAAAGAGTAACATTAAGGCTATAAAACAGAGTAACAAAGTAAAATATTTCATACTAAACATAAAAACACAAAATTAGGGTTATAAAAACAAACAAAATATTATGTTTATGCTACCACAAACATAAAATCAAAATAAAAAACAATCAATACATTAGGGTTTTGTAAATCCCCAATTTTTAGGGTTTACAAATCTTAAATTAATACGAAATTAGGGTTCATAAGTGAATTAATACATCTAAAAATTAGGATTTTCTTACCACAAAGCAAGCTTCAAATTCGTAACCACACAGCAAGCTTCCCAGAAAGAGTGAGTGAGACAAAAATTAGATATATTTGTTAGCCAAAGATATAACAGGTATTTATTAATTAGAGAGAAATTAAAGATATTTGTTAGAGATATAGATATAGAGAGAATGAGGAAGAGAGAGACCACAGGTACCCGGCTAAGAGAACGAGAGAGAGAGAGAGAAAGAGAGAGAGAGAGAGAGAGAGAGAGAGAGAGAGAGAGAGAGAGAGTTACCCGGCTGAGAGAAATGAGAGCGAATTATTTGGTAATATGAGTGTATCGACTAAAATGAAAAGTGGATTTACCTAAATATTTCATTTTCCCCCAAATTATTTGCTGGTTCCACCCAAATATTTCATTTTTGCCCCCAAATATTTCACTTTCTCGGGTCCATTTCCAACACTTTTATTAGTGTCTACGGTAACATCATTTTAAATGTTGGCTTTGCTAACCAAAAATATTTAAGGCAACATATATTGAAATGTATTGCAACATCAAAAAACAATGTTAGCTTACATCAAAATTAAGTCATCTAAGGCTACATTTTACATGCCAACACTAGTTTTAGGTGTTGGTAAATACCATATATGGTGTAGTGAAATTTGGAGTGCCTTTAAGATACCTAAAGATTCTCTTGCTTGCTACTAAGTGTGATTCTTTTGGATCAGCCTGAATCCTTGCACAGAGACATGTAGCAAACATAATATCTGGTCTGCTAGCAGTTAGATATAGCAATGATCCCACCATGCCTCTGTAGGTACTAGAATCCACTTTCTTTCCTTTAGGATCCAAATCCAGTTTGGTTGCAGTAGAGATAGGTGTCTTGGCAGGTGATACATCTTCCATGTTGAACTTTTTAAGGAGTTCCTTGACATATTTCGATTGGCTTATGAAGATGCCATCATCCTTTTCATGAATTTGTAGACCTAGGAAAAATGACAGTTCTTCCATCATGCTCATCTCATATTTGCTCTTCATAAGAGATGAAAACTTTTCACACAGCTTCTCATTTGTAGAACCGAAGATTATGTCATCAACATAAATCTGAACCAGAATGATGTCCTTGCCATGGTGCTTGTAGAACAGTGTCTTATCCACCACACCTCTTGTGAATTGATTCTCAATGAGAAAAGTAGAGAGAGTTTCATACCAAGCTCTGGGGGCTTGCTTCAATCCATAAAGTGCTTTGAACAGCTTGTAGACAAAGTCATACAACTCAGCATCCTCAAATCCAGGTGGATGTCCAACATACACTTCCTCTTCTAATTCTCCATTAAGAAAGGCACTTTTGACATCCATTTGAAACACCTAGAAGTTACAATGTGCAGCATAGGCTAAGAATATCCGAATAGCTTCAAGTCTGGCAACAGGTGCAAATGTTTTATCATAGTCAATCCCTTCATGTTGACAATAACCTTTAGCTACAAGCCTTGCCTTGTTTCTTGTCACATTTCCACTTTCATCCAGCTTGTTTCTGAAAACCCACTTTGTGTCAACGACTGACTTCTCTTTAGGTCTAGGGACCAGCTTCCATACATTGTTTCTCTCAAATTGGTTGAGCTCTTCTTGCATAGCTATCACCCAATCTGAATCCAACAATGCTTCATCAATTGACTTTGGCTTAGTTTGAGATAGAAAACATGCTGTCAACAGAAACATTTCTCCTTGTCCTTATACCATTAGTGGGATCACCAATAATTAGATTGCTGGTGTGATCTTTGTTCCACTTAGTGGTTCTAGGCAAGGTTTCTTGATCTGCTTGATTAGTTCCTCTTTGAGGGGTTGATTCTCCACTATTGATGTTTTTTCCTTCACGTTCTTCAACATCTCCAGAATCATTCTCATTCTGATGATTAGCTGATATAGTTTGAGATTGAGCTGGAGTTTGAGTAGCATCATTGGTGTTGACAGCATCTCTTTCAAACTCAATATCCTGAGTGCAAGTAGGTTCATCAGTAACAACTTCTTCTTCTTCCAAGTAACCTTGATTTTCAAATCTAAGATGCTCCATTTGACTTTCCTCTTGTAATCCTGGAAACTTGGTTTCATCAAAGGTGACATTCACACTTTCTTCAACGACTTTGTGATCAATGACATAGACTCTGTAGGTAGTCCTTTCTAATCCATATCCCATGAAAATGCCTTCATAAGCTTTAGCATCAAACTTTCCTTTCCTTTCATGGTTGTCAATCATCATGAAACACTTACTCCCAAATACATGAAAATATTTGACAGTTGGTTTCTTTCTTGTTAACAGATAGTAAGGAGTGTTTCCATGAGTCTTGTTGATCAAGGTTTTGTTCTGTGTGTAGCAGGCTGTGTTAATAGCTTCTGCCCAGAAATATGTTGGTAATTTAGAATCATTCAACATAGTTCTCGCAGCTTCAATGAGAGTTATGTTCTTCCTTTCTACAACTCCATTTTGTTGTGGTGTCCTGGCATTGTTGGACAATGCCTTCTTCCTTGCAGAAGTTTCCTAATGTGGCATTTTTGAACTCAGTACCATTGTCACTTCTCAGATATTGAACTTGAGCATTCGTGGTTCTTTCAAGAACTCTTATGTGATTAATGATTTCTTGAGCAGCTTCGTCCTTTGTCTCTAAGAACTTTACCCAAGTGTACCTTGAGTAATCATCCACCATTACCAGGGTATATCTCTTTCTTGCAAGAGATTGAACATTTACTGGACCAAACAAATCCATATGAATTAATTTGAATGACTCAGTATTGGTATTCACTTGCTTTGACTTGTGCACAGATCTTTTCAATTTACCTATTTGACAATCCTCACATAGTCCTTCTTGACAAAATTCCTGTTGAGGTAGTCCTCTCACCAAATCCTTCTTCATCAGAATATTCATGTTCTTGAAATTTAGATGGGAGAGTTTCTTATGCCAAAGCATGCTTTCACCAACTGATGCTTTACTGTAAAAATAGTAAGCCTTGTCTTTCTTCACAGAATTTAAGTCTCCAACAAACAAGCTTCCCTTCCTAACTCCTTTCAAGGAGAGGCTTCCATCCTTCTTGTGATAGATATTACAAACCATCATATCAAAATTAACCTTAAATCCCCTATCACTGAATTGGCTGACACTGAGTAGGTTGTGCTTCAATCCATCTACAAGAGCAATATCTTCAATGACAACATTTCCAATTTCCAAACAGCCATATCCCACAGTGTAACCTTTGTTGTTGTCTCCAAAAGTTATGATTGGGCCGGCTTTCTCAACAAAATGTGATAGCAAGGCTATATCACTAGTCATGTGCCTGGAACATCCACTATCGATGATCCACATGACTTGCTTCTGCTTCTTGCCCTGAAAAACAGATGATTTTAATTTACATCTGGTACCCAAACTCTGTTGGGTCCTGCAGTTAAAGCATCATTGTTCATATCATTCTGCTTTACATTTAAATCAACACTAGAATCCTCCTGTTTGACTTCTTTTGCCATCCACTTAGTTCTAGAGTTAGACTTGGTCTTTCTCTTAGTGGAAGCAACTTTTTTACCAACATAGGCAGGCATAGAAGTCTCAGCAGTTTCTATATAGGGACATCTTTCAGTAGACAGAATAGGCAGATTAAAACAAGTACTCATAACAACAATTTTGCATGGCATACAGTCAATATTATTGCAGACGTCCATATTTTTTTGCATAATGGGGGTTCTATGTAAGTTACCACTAACATTGGTCGCATTAACCTTGTTCTGTTTGGGTTTCTTACAAACACATGTTAAATGTTGAGATGAGCCACAATTATTGCAAAGCTTCCTAGGAGCATCCTTAACATAACTATAACCATTCTTCTTGTCAAGTCCTAACTTTCCATTCCTATTCTTAGGCTTGTAGACATTTGCCTTGGCAATATGTTCTGAAGTTGCTGTCGAGCTACCTTTGACAATACCTTTCTTACCCTCTATCTTGACAATATTTTTGAAAGTTGCTGTCTTGGGTTCTCTTTTGACCATATCTTTTGAAGTTTCTGTCTTATCCTTGTTGACAGCTACTTTAGAACATTCTGTCTGATTACTTGGCAAAGTTTCTATCATGGGAGACTTGACAGTATCTTTCCCTTCACCTAGTGTGCTGTCAATGCACTCATCCTCATCAAGAAGCACTTGTTTGATGAACAAGGAGGTTTCATCAAAATCAGCTTGAAGATTTTTGAAAATCGGTTTGTAAACTCTTTTGAGAATATGAGGTTTGACATCATCACTTTCATCAAGAGCAATTCCCTTTCCATGCCTCTTACCATACTCGAAGCCTATACCTATCTTTTGATTCTGAGTGTGATTATCATGGTATTCCTGGACTGTTAGGAGTAATTCATAAGTTATGATGTTAAGAATAGAATTTGCAAATACTTCTTGTGTATCCTGATCTTATAAAGGATTTAGCACTTTGTATAGGATATATGTGTTAGATAGTAATCTATAGAGTTAAGTCAGGAACAGAGCATCAAGGACTACATTTCAGGAACTGAGAGCAGATCCTGATACGACAAGTCAAATACTGAAGGATGGTCAGATCCTGATGCAATGTGAAATCCTGATATCAGTCATGATACTGATGATGTCATACGGATGCTATGATATTAGTCGTGTTACTGATGATGTCATTATGGATGCTACAGAAACTGGTAAGTGCTATTGTAATAACCCTAACTTTAGTAATGCTACAGTGGTCACATGAATAGTAAATTTCGAGGATTTAGAAAAAAATGGTATATAAGTACTCCATAATGGAAACGGAAAATGAATAAACAGAAACCATATTAGTGTCGTACATTGAAAATAAGTGACTCGAAATGACGATGGATTTCAGAAATTCCTAAATATGGATTTTGAGGATTTTGATTTCGAATGAGCTTTTATTGGATATTAAGGAGCATGGAAATATTATAAGAATTATATATTGAGGGATTAGTGAATTTAGGTTAAACCAAAGGATTATTAAGTTAAGAGAATACCAAGGGAAATTGGATTTGTAAATGATTTCGAAAACCACTGAGATAATGATGTACACCCGAAACGAACCACAATTAGACGAGTATGGGAACAAGACAACCAAGATTAGTAATATAGCAAGGATACATACCACATTACCATTTACCAAGATTTTAGCAAATTACTTAGGAAAATCAAGAAAAAGAGAATTATGAGATCATCTAAATGGCATCATCATCCACTAACTTGTTTTTAAGGGTAGAATAGTCATTTTGCATGAGATTTTTTTCTACAATCTTCTTGACCAATCCACAAGACTCTAGGATAAGCTAGATTAGTGCAAGATAAGAACAACCAAGCAAGAAAAAGCTCTCCCCCCATTCCATAACATCATTTTCGGCCAAACAAGACAACAGGTTGGTAAATCGAGCATAACTTCTTCGTTTCTTAGCCAAATTTTGCGTTCTATAGCTTTTTAGAAAGCCCATGAGATAAGCTACAAGTCGTATTTCACAAGCATTTTCCAGAAAAGCAAGGTAAGGGGGTCGTTTTTCATGTTCTTTCAGCTGATGAATAGTAACTCCGAATTATTAACTTGGTTTTAATGGCTCCTTTAGCTGATTCAAGCTAATTCAAGGTGGTTTAAGGATATATCAAGGTTTATTAAGGATCTTTAAAGCTTCAAGAAGGTATAATTACTCTTGTCCTTGTTTATTATTGATGGATATTGATGTAAGTAGTGGATAAGTGGTATAAATGTTAAGATTATGGTGATTTATGTGTTTGTAAGTGGTTTGAGTTAAATATGGAAGTGTTTGGGCTTGTAACCATGGCTGGTAATGAAGACCACATGGTGTAGGTGATGATTATTGTGTGTGATAATTGATTTGGAGGAGTTGGATTTTTGGAAAGTATGAGAATATAGCCGTTATAATGTCCGATTTTCGTTAAGAGGTAATTTGCCCTGTTTTGGACCCCTGTATTCGTACGGTACCCTACTGCCTAGGTTACCAATTGACCATGAAATGATATATCTTAGTTCATAGATCGTTTTGATATAAGGTGCGTTAAAATCTGATGAACGGTTTAGGAGAAAAGTCAGTTTTAGTGAAAGACGTTCGAAAACCGAGAAACCGTAAATGTATCAACTTTGAGGTTACAATTACCATACTTTAACATTGTTAGAAGTCACGAAATTTTGGGATATAGTAGTGGTGTGGTCAAAGAACTATGTCCAGTTGACCTCACATTAAAATTCGAAATGTAAAAATTTTAAGAAATTTTACAGTCGAGTGTAGTAGTTAAGGGGAAATGGTGAAAACCCCTGAAACTTCGATTGACTTTATAAATGGTTAAGTTCTTGAACCTTTGGGGTAATAATGATACGTTAAACATATATTGAAGTGTAAAGGGTCTTGTTATACAAGAATGTAGTGAGTAGAGATGTGGTATTCTAACGACGGTCCTTTTGTGTTTATAGAAACTCTGGAAGAGACACGAACCATAACCGTCAGGATACCAAAACCGAGGCAAGATTTCTTCTATCCCTACTTTAAAAAATTATTTATCTGCAAAGAAAAATGATTTTATGGAATATATATGTGATTCTATTATTGCTATATTGTTAAGAATTTGTTTTCCTGATTTTTGAAATTAAAGGGAGATATGAGTATGGATATGGATTAAAGGGAGCAAGATTTCTTTTATCCTTATTTTGATATACTGTTTATGTTCAAAGGAAATGGTTTTGATGGATAATATATGAATCTTATATGATGAGATGAGTAGGGATATATTCCCTGTTTACTGAGATTTTTGAATATGGATTATGAATGTGGATATGATTATGAATGGAGCGAATATGCTCTATGGTAAAAGAGATATGAAAGATAATGGTATCAGTTGTTATCTAGAGTTATATAAAGGAATGGTATCAGTTGTTATCTATGGTTTATAATGCTATATTGTAAATATTCTTTTTGAGTATTAGTGGTTTAATGAATATTATTTGGTTATTATTTACTACTCTTAAATAGACGGAATATTTTATGAATATAAAAGCATATTTGATTTCTTGAACAGAAAAGAGATGTCTGAATCATAATCAAAGTATTATGTTATATATATATTTTATAGAAATAATGTGCGATAATGGAAATGATATGAGTAATGATAAATGGAAATGATATACGGGAATGGAAATGTGAAATGGTGTTGATAAATGGAATAATGATTTTATAAAAAGGGGGAATAGCAATAAACTTGCGTAAGAGGCTGTGTCAGGGCTGTGTGCGACACAGTCCAGCATTCATTATATGATTCGGCACGAAGATGCCAAGGGAGGATGTTAGCAGGTGGCCTTCCTCCAGGGAGGATGTTAGCAGGTGGCCTTCCTCCAGGGATGATGTTAGCAGGTGGCCTTCATTCCTTCTACCGGTAGTAAAAGGGACGGGTACGGAGGACGACTGATCATCGTGCCTCACGTATTCGGCAACAGTGAAAACCCCCAAAATTTTCGAATAAAGAATCGACGATAAAGTCAGATTGATATACTGAAAAGGGAAAATGATATGAGATGATGGAATTACTATTATAGATGAAGAGAAACTGATTTTATATTAATTTATATAATTGTTGCATAAGAAGGAAATGAGAAGATGACAGTGAGAGATTTATTCAAGTATTCATAGTATCTTGAAATATTACACTGAAAGGGTATATTGATTGTTATATTATTTAAGAAGAGAAACTGATACTATATTATCCTAGATTTCTTTCTTATAATATTAAGTGGATGATGTATTATTAAATAAGAGTTTTATTCTTCCTTAAAGTTTATAATTGGTTACCGCTTACATATGCATATATATGTATACCTGGTCACATTTTAAATTCTAGCTTACAATATTATCTTGCTGAGCTATTATAGCTCACTCTTGCTACTTATCTATATACAGCTAGGTATGCTGATTCTACGCAGAACGCCCTGCAAGAGGGTAGGGGGAAGGCGACTTTCTGAGAGTACGCTAGCATCGATTCCCGAGGTAGCGTAGTGGCAGACGGGTTCTGGGAGCTCTATGTATAATTAAGTGTGTAAACATATAAGAAACTTTTGGTTGTTGAAATGCTTCATGTCGAAGTATTATTCAACAATGTACTTAAGTATGATTCTGGGTTTGTAATAACTGTTAAATTCTAAACGTCTATTATGGTGAATGTTGTTCTCTGAGCATATGACTGGTGTGTGTGTGTTTATTATTGCGGGGTCAACTGCATAAGTATTAATTGTAAAAAAAAAAAGACCCAAGAGATATTGATATTGAATGGAAATTGGTCCGTGATGGCCCAGATTTATGACCCCGGATTTGGGGCTGTCACAGATGGTATCAGATCTTAGAGTCATATTGCTCAGGAACAAGAGTGATAGTAATATACACATATAGATATATAGGTAATGATATAAAATATGAACTCACATCGAGTTCAAGGGGGGTTTATCGAACGAAGCGTTTATTCTAAGTAGTGATTATAATTTTATAGATTATTGCTAATAAAGGTTATTATGCCAAAAGTGTTAAGCTTATGTAGCACACGAGAACGATACGAGAAAAGGGAATACTTGATGTATCGGGAAGTGTACGTTAGATAACCTCGTGAGTAATTCCAGGGTGATCCATCATCTCTTATTCAAAAGGGGCCGGTATCTTTTCAAAACTTTTTGGTATCCTTGAAATGTGTTTCAAAATTGTATTAGTCAAAATATTCCTCTAAGATTATTTTCGGAAGATGGTATTTATCATTGTGATTTAAATTTTCCTCTATATTTCTTACTCCAACTAAGAGGAACAGCCCTATAAGTATACACAAGGACGATCTATCTGTGTGATAGAAAGTCGGAGGGGACGCCCTCACTTGTGTGACGTACGGGTTCTTCCATCATATTGATTTCCAAAATATTCTTTTGTTTAAATAAGAGCTATTTAAAACTCTTAATCTTATAAATTGTGGTGGGACACTTGCTTGTTTCTGGGTTCGTTTCAATTCGAAGTTTCTTAAATTCTATAAATTGTTTCGAATATAGAAGATTTCATTAATGGATGGGATAATGGAAGCAAAGTTTAGAATATACGTGATTATACGAGGAAACTCGAGATTTCAAGGAAAATTTTAATAAGAGATAATTAGAGCTAGAAGCGTTTCGATATAGAAGAGGAAGGAATTCCGTGAGAAGAAAGGGGTATAATTGAGGATTAGCGAGATAAAAGAATATGAGGAATTTTAAGGTATAATTGAGACTTACTATTGAGAGTAAGGTGTATTTTGAGGAAAAGTTATAATAAGGATAAACAAAGGAAGTGAGACAATTAATGAAGTTTGTGTATTCTGTCTAAATTCTATCATATTTCGATATTAAATGTTGAGATTCAAGAATATCGATGTATATAAGGTGATTGACTTAAATGAAAAGGTTATTGTGCTAAAGGTGATACGCTTAATTGCTAAAGCTGAGTTGAGAATATTATGATATATAAATGAGTTGACTAGTAATATAATTGTGTATATGAGAATGTGTATATAGAAATGATGTATATTATACCCTAAATTTGGGTGATTATTGAAGAATATTGCTATATACAGAATCATGCCGCCTAAACGTTATAATAGAGCGAATGCAAGGGAAAATGAGAGAGAGGAAGGAAGTCATAATAGGCAAGGTGAAAACGCTCATAATGAACAAAATCATGAAGAAGAAGAAGATGAATCAACTGGCCAACAAGGAAATCAGGGTGGTGACCCTTTTAACCAACTCATGGACCTATTAAGGCAGAATTTAGCTAATCCACAGAATCCTCAACAACCACCTGTTCTTCCCAATCAGGCAGCTAACTCCTTTCGCGCTTTTAAGTCATTAAAACCCCCAGAGTTTGAGGGAACTGCTAACCCAGTAGTAGCCAGAGCCTGGTTAAAAGAGATGGAAAAAGCTTTTGAGATATTGAGGATAGAAGAGGATCAGAAAACAATCTTTGCGGCCTATCTCTTAAAGGGAGAGGCAAATTATTGGTGGGAGGCTAAGAAAAACCTAGAAGGAGCGGGAGTGATAACCTGGGAGCGTTTCACTATGGTGTTTTTAGAAAAGTACTCCCCTAGGTATTTGGAAAACCAAATGGAGATGAAATTTCTGGAATTGAAACATGATAATTTATCAGTGGCCGAGTATGAAACTAAATTTACGGAACTATCTAGGTTTGTTCCGGAATTTGTGCGTACTGAGGAACCTTTCAGTCTAATCAATCGCGACCACCATTACCAGATTGCAACACGTGTGGTAGGAAGCATATCGGAGAGTGTAAGATGTTAGGAATAACTTGCTTTAAGTGTGGACAGAAAGGGCATTATCAGGACAGGTGTCCATTAGCTGATAAGGGTGATGTCAAGTGTTATCAATGTGGAAGACTAGGACATTTTGCTAGAGATTGTCGTTCTGGTGGGTCGTCTGCGCCAGGACAAAGTATGACTGCTTCAAATAGACCTACTGCTAGAGTGTATAACATGACTTTAGGAGAAGCATTGAAAAAGCCGAATACAGATACAGGTGAAATATTTTCTTTAATAATTTACTCTTGTAGGTATAAGTGTTTGGTTAGGAATTAACGTGGTCAATGAATGGTGTAAATGAGTTAATAGCATAGATAAGAATAATCTATCTGAGTAGGAAGTAAGATATGCCAATCCAGAGAGAAAATACGAGCACCCTTGTTTAGATACGAACAGGAAATATATATTATAGGTAGTATTTTCTTACAATTGTTTCAAGGAATCTTATTCTAGTCGGATTTCTGGAAGATTTTACAGAGACAAGATATAATAAGATCGAAGTGTGTATATTTATGTCATGATAGAGATCAACATAGGGATAAACCATAAGTGAGATACACTACCATTCAGGGGGAGGCCAATGTGGTGGCCGATACCCATAACCAAAAGAGGAATGTTGATGAATGACAAACAAGGTTATGTTGGTGTATTCTGTGCAAACAAGATAGAGATATTATAAAGGAAAAAGGATGGAGAAAGTGGTATAGAAGTTATAAGGTGTAGATGAAAAGGTGTCTATGGACATTTCTGTCGTGATTCCGGGACGGAATCCTTTTAAGGGGGGAAGGATGTAATAACCCTAACTTTAGTAATGCTACAGTGGTCACATGAATAGTAAATTTCAAGGATTTAGAAAAAAATGGTATATAAGTACTCCATAATGGAAACGGAAAATGAATAAACAGAAACCATATTAGTGTCGTACATTGAAAATAAGTGACTCGAAATGACGATGGATTTCAGAAATTCCTAAATATGGATTTTGAGGATTTTGATTTCGAATGAGCTTTTATTGGATATTAAGGAGCATGGAAATATTATAAGAATTATATATTGAGGGATTAGTGAATTTAGGTTAAACCAAAGGATTATTAAGTTAAGAGAATACCAAGGGAAATTGGATTTGTAAATGATTTCGAAAACCACTGAGATAATGAGGTACACCCGAAACGAACCACAATTAGACGAGTATGGGAACAAGACAACCAAGATTAGTAATATAGCAAGGATACATACCACATTACCATTTACCAAGATTTTAGCAAATTACTTAGGAAAATCAAGAAAAAGAGAATTATGAGATCATCTAAATGGCATCATCATCCACTAACTTGTTTTTAAGGGTAGAATAGTCATTTTACATGAGATTTTTTTCTACAATCTTCTTGACCAATCCACAAGACTCTAGGATAAGCTAGATTAGTGCAAGATAAGAACAACCAAGCAAGAAAAAGCTCTCCCTCCATTCCATAACATCATTTTCGGCCAAACAAGACAGCAGGTTGGTAAATCGAGCATAACTTCTTCGTTTCTTAGCCAAAGTTTGCGTTCTATAGCTTTTTAGAAAGCCCATGAGATAAGCTACAAGTCGTATTTCACAAGAATTGTCCAGAAAAGCAAGGTAAGGGGGTCGTTTTTCATGTTCTTTCAGCTGATGAATAGTAACTCCGAATTATTAACTTGGTTTTAATGGCTCCTTTAGTTGATTCAAGCTAATTCAAGGTGGTTTAAGGATATATCAAGGTTTATTAAGGATCTTTAAAGCTTCAAGAAGGTATAATTACTCTTGTCCTTGTTTATTATTGATGGATATTGATGTAAGTAGTGGATAAGTGGTATAAATGTTAAGATTATGGTGATTTATGTGTTTGTAAGTGGTTTGAGTTAAATATGGAAGTGTTTGGGCTTGTAACCATGGCTGGTAATGAAGACCACATGGTGTAGGTGATGATTATTGTGTGTGATAATTGATTTGGAGGAGTTGGATTTTTGGAAAGTATGAGAATATAGCCGTTATAATGTCCGATTTTCGTTAAGAGGTAATTTGCCCTGTTTTGGACCCCTGTATTCGTACGGTACCCTACTGCCTAGGTTACCAATTGACCATGAAATGATAGATCTTAGTTCATAGATCGTTTTGATATAAGGTGCGTTAAAATCTGATGAACGGTTTAGGAGAAAAGTCAGTTTTAGTGAAAGACGTTCGAAAACCGAGAAACCGTAAATGTATCAACTTTGAGGTTACAATTACCATACTTTAACATTGTTAGAAGTCACGAAATTTTGGGATATAGTAGTGGTGTGGTCAAAGAACTATGTACAGTTGACCTCACATTAAAATTCGAAATTTAAAAATTTTAAGAAATTTTACAGTCGAGTGTAGTAGTTAAGGGGAAATGGTGAAAACCCCTGAAACTTCGATTGAGTTTATAAAATGGTTAAGTTCTTGAACCTTTGGGGTAATAATGATACGTTAAACATATATTGAAGTGTAAAGGGTCTTGTTATACAAGAATGTAGTGAGTAGAGATGTGGTATTCTAACGACGGTCCTTTTGTGTTTATAGAAACTCTGGAAGAGACACGAACCATAACCGTCAGGATACCAAAACCGAGGCAAGATTTCTTCTATCCCTACTTTAAAAAAATATTTATCTGCAAAGAAAAATGATTTTATGGAATATATATGTGATTCTGTTAGGTAGAATACACAATAGGTAATCAAATACTGTATGAGTAACTTAACAAGATCACACTGTTTAATACTTAAAAACTGTTTGGAATTAACAATTCCTCTCTCAGTGATGTAAAATACCACAGAGAGCTGCTTAGGTTACAATCAATGAATTTCTCAATGTTCGATCCCCTTCTAGGGTTAACCTAACTGTATTTATAAAACATACAGCTTCGTACAATCACTAATTGATTCTCCTATAATTAAGCTATACAATTGATATCAATCACGATTGCTTTAGTCTTCCAAGTCAACTCAATCTCTTTGACAGCTTTCCAATCTTCAAAGATATTGCTTCCAAATTTATCTTGTATCAATCTTCAAACACTGTTGACTCTTCAGACAATACCGCTACAGAGTTTAACAATCTCTGTTGCGCTTCCAGTCAGTGTTTAACTAAACTCTGACTGCTTCCAGCTAAACTGTGTTTTGTCACTATAGCTTCCAAACACTGTTCTCATCAATCATTTCTAACAATCTCCCCCAACTTGTCCATTAGCAAGAATGTACAAGTTTACAGTAAATGATGATGTCAAAACAAATACAAAGTTTTACAGTGTCTAACATACAAACAGAGTTTAAGCTATTACTTAACAATTTCTACAGAAGATAAGAAAATTCTTACAGACTTCAAATTCTAATCTCTTGAAGATCTGGCATTGTTCTGAGATAGTCTATAAGCAACCTTCTTTCAGCATTTTCAAGCTCTATCTGCATAGCTTCCTTGATTTCTCTCAACTGAGGATCATTCTCATCAGTCTGATAGATAGCAGCTCTAAGATCGTAGATTTTGTTTCTTCTCATTTCATTTCCCAGCCTGATATATTTCACTTCCTCAGACTTCACATTAAAATCCAGAACAGTGATTCCAAGATCAGTCTTCAGCTTTGTAGTTCCCTTCTCCATTTCTATCAGATTGCCATTCCAATCTCTGTACTTAGGAACATACTTACTGTTGAATTTCATTTTTCTTCTTGCAAGGTTTTGAATCATCCTTTGTCTGAGCACATTTGCAACTGACTGAGCTCTTTGATTTCTCACTCTGAAAATATACAGGACATATTCAAGTTCTTCCCAGTATTTTAATTCAATATCCTTCTCATCAACTTTAAACACTGTTCCATCAGCCATGAAATATAGCAGAAAATCCTTCTCTAAACTCTTCTGATTAACAAGCTGTACTGACTCAAGTCTGTCTAAACTCTCTTGAGTGACACCACGACCTGGAACAGACAGTGAAGAAGGATCTCTGGGACCAACATATTGTCTTGTGTCTCTGTGTGAACCTATGCCTCCTTTGTTGTATCCGATTTTACCAGATAAGGCTCTACCATCAGTGAAATCCATTGGAACTGTAGCTTCTAGCCTTGAATCATGAAGAACACTTTTTCCAAATGTTGATTTCAACTGAGAAGACAATAATGGTGTGGTCACAACTTGTGCAGTAACAGAGGTTGTGTCTTCATTCTTCTGTACAACATGTGTATCAACAGAGGTTGTAACAATACTTTTCAGCTTTTGCTTAGCTTCTTCATCTATTGGTTTTCTTAACACTTGCATTCTTTGATTTGTACCAACTGGTTCCTTGATTTGAATGCCTTTAAGAACAGGCTTTGCAGCTTTAACAGCTTTCACATTCTTCTTCAATTTATCAGACTTTAAAGTCTTCAAATGCTTTTCTTGCAGACTCTTCTCTTCAGCTTTAGCATCTTCTATAGTAACTCCTTCTGCATTCTCTTCCATGAAAAGCTTAACAGCTAACTCCTCATCAGTCTTTGGATTTGATATTAATTCCAAACTCTTGGTTTTTGAAGTACCTTGAGTTTCAGTGTTTATTCCAACAGACTGTGACTTAAGAGATTTGCCAGATCTCAGAGTTAGTGTTTCAGAGTTTAAACCCTTCTTCTTATCACTTGCCCCTCCATCTCCAGCATCATCCTTTTGAAGCAGAGTTTGAGAAACTTTGCATTTAGACTTAGCAACTCTCTCCCCCTTTTTGACATCATCAGGAATGAGTATAGATGTAATGAGCTCCAAAGAATTAGCAATAGAATCAACCTTAGAAAACAAAGCAGCTTGATTCTCTTCAACCTTTCCTAGCCTGGCAAAGAGAGTATCTTGAACTTTAGACAGCTGTGCAGCTTTAATTTTGGACTCTCTTTCCATCTTCATTTCTCTTGACTGTATCTCAGTCTTCAAAGAAGCAATTTCTTGTTTTGTGTCAGCAAAATTTCCATCCAGAGTTTTGACTTGTACTACAGTTGCCTTTAAACATGATAAAATCTCTGGATTTGAAATTGTACTTGCAGTCTGCTTAACAAAATCAGCTGCTCTCCCTTTTGGAAAAATACAGTCTTGTTTATACCAATTAGCAGCATATTTAGCAAGGTGCACTTCTTCAATTGCATGAGATGGACAAGGCTGATCAAAAGGTTTATGTTTATTTTCAGTCTGTGCTGGTGCACTCAGAAAAGAATCAGAGTTTGCACTGTTTTCAGATTCATCTTCAGCACTTGCATCATTAGCTTGAGCATCTTTTAAAGAACCACTGTGCTGAGCTGTGTCAGCCACAGTTTCTGCAACAACTTCTGCAATCTTGTCAATAGACTCCTCATGTTGCACAGGCTCTGCAACAGAGTTTGTATGTGTAGCTTCAACAGTCATAGATTCAGAAATTATCTTAGTTGCCTGATCAACCTCATCACCTTTATCTGGAATTGGAGAAGCATTAGATATCAGTTCTGTGTGTGATGCTGCAGCTTCAGGAACATTAACTGCAGGCTCATCAGCTACACCAGGAGCTTCATCATGATCAACAGGTGAGATAGGATCAAGGATTGGTTGAAATGATTCAAGAACATCATTCACTGGTGAAAAACCATCTCTGTGATCCTCTTCTACAGGCATGTTATCCTCTGTAGGTACTTTAACATTGACAGCATCCTCTGCAGGTATTTCAACCTCTGCAGGTATAGCAATATTGACAGCCACAATATCCTCTGCAGGCATTTCAACCTCTGCAGGTATAGCAACATTGACAGCCACAATATCCTCTGCAGGCATTTCAACCTCTGCAGGTATAGCAACATTCTCTGCAACCTCAACAGTAGGTGTTTGCAATGAAACCACCTCTGGAGCTTCAAATACATGCTCATTTTTAGATTCTGAAAGAATTAATCTTCTCTTCTTGACTTGAGGCACTACAATCTCCTCTTCTTCTTCACTAGAGCTCTCTTTTGGTGGTGAAAGTGAAGGTCTGTTTGCCTTTTGTTTCCTTCTTCTAGTATAAACAACTCTAGGTAATGTCTGTTTAGCCTTTGAGTGTTTAGTGTTTTGGGCGGTGTGTATTTTTCTTTTTGGTTTGGATTTGGGTTGTTCAGTAGGTGCTGTCTCAGAGTTTAAGGTTTCAGAGTTTAGTGGTGGAGAGTTTATTGTTGGAGAGTTTATTGTTGGAGAGTTTATGTGTTCTGGTTGTGGTTGATGAGATGTAGTAGGTACAGTTGTTGTGGGTGTTGTGGGTGTTGGTTCAGAATGTATAGTGTCTAATGGTTCAGGCATGTGTTGTGGTGATTGAGAATCTTGAGGTTGGTTAACATAGTTTTGTAAGGCTAGTGGCATAAATATATCAGGTATGTGCTGTTTAGTAACATCTTTGTTTGTCAAATCAGAAAACATTCTTTTAGCAACTTGAAAAGGCTGAATCACATCAGCTTCATCAATTGTAATATTAGGCACACAAGCAGTGAATAGTATTTGACAAAAACGAGCAAAATAAACAGAAGTAGGCTCAGACAAATGCTCTCCCAAATTCATTAGCACTAGTCTACCAAAATCAAAATTACCTCCATACAGTAGAGCATGGCCAATTTGAAGAGTGTCAAGAGGAAGTGCATCCCAATTTGTTGTCTTCTTTCCAAAAGTTCTTGTAATGCAATCGAAAAAGAAACTCCATTCCTTTCTCAAAAGAGGCCTTCTCAGAGACCCTAGCTTATTCAAGTTGCCTGCACATCCAATTTGCTGCAACATTGTCCTCAAGCGATCATGACCAACAACACTGTAAGAAGTGTGAGTCTCAAAATCCAGAGCATCCCTAACCGTAGTTGGAGTAATGATATACTCTGATTCAGCATGAGTGAAAGTGATTGTTGGAGTGCCAGACTCTTCTCCATCATCATACACAGAGTTTGTCCAAAAAGTAGCAATTTGTGAAGCAGAGAGTATTGGTGGTGCAGTTAAAGCCTTCCCTATTTCAGAATCTTTCAAGAAATTTTGGAACAAATGAAACGCCTCTGGAACATTTGCATTCTCCAGTGGTGCTGCATAGTTGCTAGGAAGAAAAGTTAACCCTGCTGCATCAAACGCTTTGGTTGCCATTAGTAAGATATGATACGAAGATATTCAGAGAAAAGATGTATGGTAAGTGTTTACCAAAATGTGAAGGAGAATGAGTGAAAATTTTGAAAGTGAATGAGTATGCAAGTAACTGTGAGTGGGTGAATATGAATAGATGTGAAGTGAGAGAACAAAAACGATTAGAGTAAAACTAAAACTCAATCGTTTATTCAGTAAAAGCGCGCAACTGATTGTAGAGTAATGTGTGTGAGTGGGACACTATCATGGGACACGTGTCAAACAACCAATGGATCACTTAATAATTACCGCTGTCATTCCTATAATCACGACACTTTGACATATTTACACTAATTAACAGTTGTCAACTACCCCAATTACTCCAAAATAGTCAAATCATCTCAATGAAACTGTACCTTAGAGTATTTAACACAACTCTACAGTGTTTATCAATTTTCCAACTTTATCACTAACAACCCTTTCAAAAATTGCACAGTTGTGAATATGAGTGTGTGTGAAGAAGAGTTTACTAAAATCAATTTTTAAAGCATCTAATATTTCATAAAATCCATAACAAAAATCAATAAACACTGAATGCACAAACTCTCATATTAAACACTGATTGTTTGATGAATGCTAAACTCTGTAGTTACTGTAATACAGAAATCTGAAAACTTCCATTCCCTTTGATGTTCCATGATTATCCAGGTAAGCACACAGTCTTTGAAGACAAAAAGATCAAGAGATAGAAATCAGAGCATCATTCAGTGAATAACAGTCATGAATTTGATAATCTCACAAACTCTCGAAGCACACAAGTGTTTAGGTGAAGTGTTTACACTCACATTCAATCAGAAATAGCAGAATCTACCATATTCTTGAATGTCCACCAAATCTACACTACTTTGAGTACATGTATTCACAAATCAAAAGGACTTTATTCAGGGTTGTAATGAGATAAGATCAAACAGATGAGTATAGATGTTTTATTCATGAGTGAATTTCAAACTGAACATTTTAATAGAGCAAAGTGTTCAGTCACACTGTTAGTACATATTTGTACAAGATCAGTATATATGCCCCTTTTATTTATTTATTTATTTATTTTTTTTATTTTTTTTTATTTAGCATATATACTGAGTAAACTTTTCTTTTCTTGAGAGACCCTCATCTGCTTGATTTTTTTTTAAAAGAATATAACTGCTCTTAATACTTCAGAGTATAAGAAAAATGAGCAGTTAATTAGGCTCAAAGGGGTTTACTAAGGGTGGTATTGGTGAACAGTGTTTGTACAGTGTTTGAACAGTGTTCAAAAGAATTTTGAACAGTATTTGAAGGAATGGTAAATCCTATTGCCTTTATCATTTTCATGCACACACATATCATGTAGTCTCAAGATGGTTTAATACAAGTTCTAGAGAAACATACTTCCTGATGAATATCACACAACAATAAATACTGATTGATAGAAAATGTATCAATCACTGATTTGGCTCAAACTCTCACAGGGTGTAAACATGAATCTGAACTCACCAAACTAATCAATGACACATCTCAAGTTTTATGGTTTTCACAAGTACAAACAAGGAATCATCAGGAACCATACCTTTGGAAACAGAATGTCACTTATCAGAGTTTAGAGTTCATCAATAACCAAAATTATTTATGAGAGGCAATGCACACAATATTCATAAACTCGGAGTTTAGGACTGAATAAACTAAGAGATGCTATAAATATGAAACAGTATCATGCTGTGTTGATTTACTGCACAAAGTTTGATTAGATTACAGTAAATCAGAAAGAATCATGATTTAATTACTGAGAATCATGCTTCATACATTTTTCTTCATTGGTGTTTTCATTCAGACAAAAAAAAACAATTCTGATTTCACTGAGTGTATCCAACATGTTAACAGTGTTTAACAGACAGACATGCTGACAGAGTTTAACAAGTTTTAAACATAAGCATGCAGAACAGAGTTTAATACTAAGGTTCACATAGCACTTAACAATTTGTAGAAACATGAGCAATATATTTTAGAGATAAGTCTTTGAGTCTAACCAACATCTCTAGTCAAAACTAGAGACCATTCCTAGTTCATTGACCAGTCTTGTAAATGTAGCTTCACTCAATGGCTTGGTGAAGATATCTGCAAGTTGTTGTTCTGTAGACACAAAGTGAAGCTCAATGTTGCCTTCCTCTACATGCTCTCTGATGAAGTGATACCTTATGCTGATGTGCTTTGTCATTGAATGTTGTACTGGATTACCTGTCATTGCAATAGCACTTTTTACATCCATCTGAAACACTTTGAATTTCTTATGAGAGGCATATGCTAGAAAGATTCTGATTGCCTCCAATCTAGCAACTGGAGCAAATGTTTCATCATAGTCTATTCCTTCCTGTTGTGAATAGCCTTTTGCAACCAGTCTTGCTTTGTTTCTTGTGATAACACCCTCACTGTCAGTTTTATTTCTGAAAACCCATTTAGTACCAACAATGGATCTGTTCTTAGGCCTTGGTACAAGGGTCCACACTTCATTTCTTTCAAATTCATTTAGCTCTTCTTGCATTGCTGTTATCCAGTCAGCATCTTTAAGAGCTTCTTCCACTTTCTTTGGCTCAGTTTGTGACAAGAATGCATGAAACAGACATTCATTTGTTGTTGCACTTCTTGTCCTTACTTTTGCATCTGGATCACCAATAATTAAATCAGGTGTATGTGACTTAGTCCATTTTCTTGCAGAAGGCAAATTGCTTCTGTCATCATGTGATCCTCCCCCTTGATCCATGCTCTCCTGATTTCCTTGGTGCCTCTCTTCATTTTCAGATGCTCCCCCTGAATGTGACTGCTCAGAATTATCAACAGAGTTTGAATCAACAGAGTTTGATTCAGAATTATCAACTGAGTCACTTTCAGTGTTTGAATTATCACTTTGATGTGATTCTTCATGCTCCCCCTCAACTGGTTCTTCCCTTGTTTCTGATTGAAGAGTTTCTTCAGTATTTACCAGTAGAGGTTCAGAGTTTAGATCAACAGAGTTTGTCAGACCAGTCTGATCAGAGTTTACTTTTCCTGAATTCAGTTCCATTGTCACTTCTGATTATCTTCACTTGATTTTCTGACCCTTTGTCCAGTTGTAATATATGTTCTGTCAGTGTTAATGCAGTTTCATCCTTCTTTGCAAGAAAATATACCCATGTGTATCTGGTATATTCATCAACAATGACTAGAGCATATTTCTTCTTTCCAAGAGACATGACATTCACTGGTCTAAAAAGATCAACATGTAGGAGATGATAAGGATCAACAATTGAAGACTCAGATTTGCTTTTGAAGGAGGCTTTTCTCTGTTTGGCCTTTTGACAAGAATCACACAGGCCTTCTACATTCAACAAAGACCTTGGTAGACCTCTTACAAGATCATTCTTGATTAGCTCATTGATGTTGTTCAGATTTAAATGAGAGAGTTTCTTGTGCCACTTCCAACTCTCTTCACTGGACATTCTTGTTGACAGACACACTGCTTTGCCATCAGTGTTTGTTGACAATTTAATTTCATAGATGTTATTGTGTCTGTTTCCAACTAGAGCAACTTTCCCTGTAGATTTGCTGATAACTTGACAATATTCAGGCTGAAAATCCACATGATATCCTCTGTCACAGATTTGAAATTCCCAAGATTAATATTGCCATATCCCAGAGTATGTCCTATGTTGCCATCTCCATAGGAAACTTTTGGGCCAGCCTTCTCCTCATACTCTGATAGCAGGGCTTTATTTCCTGTCATGTGTCCTGAACATCCACTATCCACGACTAGGGTACTAACCCTATTGCCCTGCAATCATAAACAATCACTGATTATTAGTTTTAAGGATCCAGACTTGCTTGGATCCTTTGGCTTTCTTAATTCTGTTAGCTTTTGCAGCGGAATTCACATTATCAGAGTTTAAGCTAACTTTTTCAGAGTTTACCTTTGCAGAGTTTACTTTAACCCATTTCAAATTTGGTTTGGGTTCATAGTAATTATAGTAAATAGCATGATAATCTCTGCAAGTGTAAATAGAATGCCATGTACTTCCACAGTGTTTACATAAAGTCTGTGGTCTAGTTCTCACATAATCATTTTTAACTGCAGTTTTAGAGGGCAAAGAATTAATGTTCTTATTCTTACTGCAGAAACTAGCAAGATGATTAGTGCTACCACAATTAAAGCATGTTTTTCTAGGAGCTAATGAAGCAAGCATTGGCTTAATTCCTGATGTTATGCCTACCTTTCCATTTTTGTTTTTCCTAGGCATTTTCTGTTTGTTGACAGATTTTATCTCTTTAAGCTTATGCTTGAGTTGTTTATCTGTCATTAAACCAATGTTAGCCTCTTTAATAAAAGTCTTAGCATATGATTCTTTAACAGCCTTTTTCTCAGCTTCAGTCTTAGGTCCACCTGTTCCCATGACATTACCTTCAGATGAACGATGTGGTCTAACTTTTACCAAATTTTCAAATCTAAGTTCATCTCCTTCAGAGTAACCTAGACCTACTGTATCTGACTGAAACACTTCTTGAGTATCTTTACCAGAGTGTGTCCAAGTTTTAATGATGTGTTTAGTATCCTCCAATTCAGATTCTAGTTGCTTATACTTACCTAGCAACTCCTGTTCAATAAACACTGCATCATCTCTCTCTTTCTGAATTTTATTCATGTTTTCTAGCTGTTCCTCAACTAGTTTGTTTCTATCTTTGAGTTGAGAGCACTCAGTCTTTATCCTCTCATTTTCTAAAGTCTGATCCCTATAACTGATATGCAATGCTTTAAGATAAATTCTCAATTCAGTTATATTATCTGTATTATAAGCATAGGTAGTTGGGGGTACCTTTAGATCATCATCTTCTTTTTGAGTAGTAGCCATGAGTGCATAGTTGACTTCCTCATCTGAATCTGAAGTGTCTGCCCAATCTCTGCCTTTGGTGTAGAGTGCCTTTTCAGTTTTACCCTTCTTGCACTCAGGAGCATAGTGACCCATCTCCTTACACTTGTAGCATTGAATTTCAGACTTATCTTTCTTACCAGATTTGAAGTCCTTTCCCTCAGATTTCTTGAAATTCTTCTTGTCAGACTTTGAGTAGTCCTTAGAGAATCTCTTTCCCTTCTTGAAGTTCTTGAATCCCATCTTCTTGAAGGTCTTTACCATCAATGCAGCCATTTGCATCACCTCTTCATCATCTTCAGAATCAGATGTTCCATCTGTGTTTGAGTCAACATCAGTGTTTGATGACTCACTTTCTGAGTGTATGACTAAAGCTTTTCCTTTTGCCTTTTTCCTTGATGCTTCCTTCTTTGATGGTTTCTCCTCAACCTTAAGTGCAACAGACTTTGACTTTCTACTTGATCTTTTGTTTCTCTGCTCCAATTCCAATTCATGGGTTTTGAGCAGTCCATAAATTTCATCAATCTCTGTTTCACCAAGTTCATAGTTATCTCTTATGGTGGTTGTTTTCACATCCCACTTTTCAGGTAGAGAAAGAAGAAACTTGAGATTTGAGTCTTCTAAATCATACTCTTTATTAACCAATGACAAATCATTGAACAGTTTACAGAATCTGTCAAATGTTTCTGTCATGGTTTCTTCAGACTTTGCCTCAAAGTGCTCATACTCCTGAGTGAGTATGTTTCTTCTGTTTTTCTTGATTGCAGGAGTTCCTTGACACCTAACCTCAAGTGCATCCCATATTTCCTTTGCAGTTGTGCAATTAATCACTTTATTAGACATAACATTGTCTAAAGCACTGTGAAGTAAATGTCTTACTTTTGTATCCTTTGCAATAGATGAAAGATCCTCAGCAGTTAGATCTTTCTTTTCTTTTGGAATGACCTTTGATTCCTCACCAGCAGCAGCAGCAGATAACTTTGTAGGTTTGTGAGGACCTTCATAAATTCTATCAAGGTATTCTGGATCTGTAGCCTCCAGAAACATGGTCATCTTCACCTTCCAAATTGCATACTCTGATGGCCTAAGTATAGGAACCCTAATTGTTTCATACCTACTAACAGTAGTAGGGGTTTTCTCAGATGGTGGAGGTATCTCTGCCATTGATTACTATTGTGTTTTGGATCTTTAACTGTAATAAAGTAACAGATTGTCTCTGATACCACTTGTTAGGTAGAATACACAATAGGTAATCAAATACTGTATGAGTAACTTAACAAGAACACACTGTTTAATACTTAAAAACTGTTTGGAATTAACAATTCCTCTCTCAGTGATGTAAAATATCACAGAGAGCTGCTAAGGTTACAATCAATGAATTTCTCAATGTTCGATCCCCTTCTAGGGTTAACCTAACTGTATTTATAAAACATACAGCTTTGTACAATCAGTAATTGATTCTCCTATAATTAAGCTATACAATTGATATCAATCACGATTGCTTTAGTCTTCCAAGTCAACTCAATCTCTTTGACAGCTTTCCAATCTTCAAAGATATTGCTTCCAAATTTATCTTGTATCAATCTTCAAACACTGTTGACTCTTCAGACAATACCGCTACAGAGTTTAACAATCTCTGTTGCGCTTCCAGTCAGTGTTTAACTAAACTCTGACTGCTTCCAGCTAAACTCTGTTTTGTCACTATAGCTTCCAAACACTGTTCTCATCAATCATTTCTAACAGATTCTATTATTGCTATATTGTTAAGAATTTGTTTTCCTGATTTTGGAAATTAAAGGGAGATATGAGTATGGATATGGATTAAAGGGAGCAAGATTTCTTTTATCCTTATTTTGATATACTATTTATGTTCAAAGGAAATGGTTTTGGTGGATAATATATGAATCTTATATGATGAGATGAGTAGGGATATATTCCCTGTTTACTGAGATTTTTGAATATGGATTATGAATGTGGATATGATTATGAATGGAGCGAATATGCTCTATGGTAAAAGAGATATGAAAGATAATGGTATCAGTTGTTATCTAGAGTTATATAAATGAATGGTATCAGTTGTTATCTATGGTTTATAATGCTATATTGTAAATATTCTTTTTGAGTATTAGTGGTTTAATGAATATTATTTGGTTATTATTTACTACTCTTAAATAGACGGAATATTTTATGAATATAAAAGCATATTTGATTTCTTGAACAGAAAAGAGATGTCTGAATCATAATCAAAGTATTATGTTATATATATATTTTATAGAAATAATGTGCGAGAATGGAAATGATATGAGTAATGATAAATGGAAATGATATACGGGAATGGAAATGTGAAATGGTGTTGATAAATGGAATAATGATTTTATAAAAAGGGGGAATAGCAACAAACTAGCGTAAGAGGCTGTGTCAGGGCTGTGTGCGACACAGTCCAGCATTCATTATATGATTCGGCACGAAGATGCCAAGGGAGGATGTTAGCAGGTGGCCTTCCTCCAGGGAGGATGTTAGCAGGTGGCCTTCCTCCAGGGATGATGTTAGCAGGTGGCCTTCATTCCTTCTACCGGTAGTAAAAGGGACGGGTACGGAGGACGACTGATCATCGTGCCTCACGTATTCGGTAACAGTGAAAACCCCCAAAATTTTCGAATAAAGAATCGACGATAAAGTTAGATTGGTATACTGAAAAGGGAAAATGATATGAGATGATGGAATTACTATTATAGATGAAGAGAAACTGATTTTATATTAATTTATATAATTGTTGCATAAGAAGGAAATGAGAAGATGACAGTGAGAGATTTATTCAAGTATTCATAATATCTTGAAATATTACACTAAAAGGGTATATTGATTGTTATATTATTTAAGAAGAGAAACTGATACTATATTATCCTAGATTTCTTTCTTATAATATTAAGTGGATGATGTATTAATAAATAAGAGTTTTATTCTTCCTTAAAGTTTATAATTGGTTACCGCTTACATATGCATATATATGTATACCTGGTCACATTTTAAATTCTAGCTTACAATATTATCTTGCTGAGCTATTATAGCTCACTCTTGCTACTTATCTATATACAGCTAGGTATGCTGATTCTACGTAGAACGCCCCGCAAGAGGGTAGGGGGAAGGCGACTTTCTGAGAGTACGCTAGCATCGATTCCCGAGGTAGCGTAGTGGCAGACGGGTTTTGGGAGCTCTATGCATAATTAAGTGTATAAACATATAAGAAACTTTTGGTTGTTGAAATGCTTCATGTCGAAGTATTATTCAGCAATGTACTTAAGTATGATTCTGGGTTTGTAATAACTGTTAAATTCTAAACGTCTATTATGGTGAATGTTGTTCTCTGAGCATATGACTGGTGTGTGTGTGTTTATTATTGCGGGGTCAACTGCATAAGTATTAATTGTAAAAAAAAAAAAAAACCCAAGAGATATTGATATTGAATGGAAATTGGTCCGTGATGGCCCAGATTTATGACCCCGGATTTGGGGCTGTCACAGCTATAAAACAGGATCGTTGTTTTGAAGAACAAGCAAGAAGATATCATGAAGGAAAGAATTTTCTATTGATGGAAACTATCAACTGGACGGTAGAACATTGTCATGTATAGATTATCTTTCTATTATTAGTTGATAGGTAGCATTACAAATACTCTCTCTAGATCATTGTAAAAAAGTGTTCGTGAGGTTTGTAATCGTAAGTTTACGAGAGTACAAATAAAGAGAGATTTTTATTGGCAGCAGCTGCTAAAGTACACCTTTCGTAGAGTTTGTATTTCATCTTATTAATACAAACAGTTTGGTTTATTCGTTTGTTCTTGTTTATTTATTCAAGCAAAAATCAGATACGATTATATAACTTGTATTCAACCCCCCCCCCTTCTATAAGTTATTCGAGTTAACAATTAGTATCAGAGCAGGTTGATTTCGAATAATCATAAAGATCTGCAATCATGTCTGGTTACAAGGATGGTAATACTAAGATTCCTATGCTCAAGAGGAACGAATATACTCTATGGGAAGTAAAGATGTTGCATCACCTGGAAGTAACAGATCCTGATTATCTTGACAGGATCAGAGATGGACCTTTTGTTCCAACAAGGGTTGTTGGACAAGCAACTATCGATGGTGAGGTTGTTCCAGAACATATAGTAGAGAAGCCTAAATCTGGATGGACAGATAAGGAAAAGGAGAACGTTCTTAAGGATGCTAAAGTGAGAAACATACTGTTCAATAGTCTTGATTCTGTTCTCACAAACTATGTTCTCTCTTGTAAGACTGCTAAGGAGATATGGGACAATTTGAAGGTTCATTGTGAAGGAACAAAACCTGTCAAAAAGAATATGAGAACATTTCTCATACAACAGTATGAATACTTTGAATCCAAGTCTGGTGAGTCACTTACTGATACCTTTGATAGGTTTACAAAACTAGTCAATGAGATGGCCATGCATGGTAAATATTATGACTTGGAGGATATGAATACTAAGTTCATAAAAGCCTTGCCTGATTTCTACAATGAGAAGATATCTACAATTGAGGAAGCTAATGATCTGGATGAAATTTCATTAGAGGCGGTTTTATGGAAAACCTAGGGCTTATGAACTTGACAAGCAGCAGAAGAAGAGTAGGAGTGAAGAAAAGATGAAAACTGTAGCACTCACTACTCAATCTGAATCAAAGAAACTTTCAGAAGAACAACATGTTGAGCCTACTGTAAAGGACTCAAGGAAGAAGAAGAGAAAAGAAAGTTCTGAGTCAGAGACTACTGATATAGATTCTGATAATGAAGATTCTGAATCAAAGATGCAGGAACTCTTTGCTATATTTGCTAAACCTTTCAAGAAAGGAAGATTCAATAGGAGAAGATTCAACAAAGGACCTTTTCAAAAGAAAGAGGAGAAGAAGAGTGACAAGGGCAAAAGTACAATTGTCAAGCTTGATAAAGCCAAGATCAAGTGCTTCAACTACAGTGAGCTTGGACACTTTGCTAGTGAGTGTAAGAAGCCTAGAAATTCAGGAAAGGGTAATGCACTAATGGTCACACAGAAGGATTGGGCTGATTCCAGTGATTCTGAAGATGAATTGGATTATGACAACATTGCATTGATGGCAAATGTTTCAGAAAAATCTGGATCTCCAAAGAAAACTTCTCCATCTTATCACTTCATTTTCTTGATTCATTTGATAGCTTAGATTCTGATGATATTAGATCTATCCATGTTGAGTTTAAGAATCTTATGACTTGATAAGTGGATTTTATATCCACTTGGAGCATTCCATATCGGCTTTAATTGATTCACTTGGCCTCAAGTTTGTTGTAGTTTTGATGTGTTTGTGTTTAGTTGTGCAGGTTTGTGAAATATCATTTAGGGTTGGTGTTTTCGTCAATTTTGGAGATGATTTGCGCAATGGAATGAAGGATGGCGTATTTCCCTAGGCTACCATGAAGATCATAACGATCAAGAATTGAAGAACGGGAAGTGGCAAAAGAATCGGAAGAGAAAATGGATGAGATATGAGCAAATTATGGAAAATTCGGATTTCAGGGTATGTTGCGCAGTCTACACTATTTTGGCCATATCTGGAGTTCTAGAAGTCCGTTTTGGACGATCTTACTGTCCACGCGAAGCCTGGAAATTTTCTATAATTCTAAACAGGAGATAGCTGCGATGAGAGCGCCCTGACCGCGCTGAGAGCGCCCGAACGTCCTGGAAATTGCTAAATTCTATCCTGTTTCGAATTAAATTGTATTTTTAGGTCTTTTCTTGTTGGAAAAGTATTATAGGGCCTATATTGTTGGAAATATTCACTAATATAGTAAAATAGAGGCAGTCATATATCGTATTTAACAAACCAAGGCCAAGCAAACAATTCACGAAACAAAACACGAAGGTATAAAGCATGCTTATCAGTAACTGACAAAACGAAAGAAAGACAAAAGACATACCAGTAGCCATAGCTATAGCAGTATATCAAACAAACAAGATGTTAGGAATAATTCATAAGTTGTGATGTTAAGAATAGAATTTACACATTATACTTCTTGTAATCCTGATCTTATAAAGGATTTAGCACTATATATAGGATTTATGTGTGAAACAGTTATCTGTACAGTTTAGTCAGGAATGAACAATGTATCGGAGACTACATGTCAGGAACAAAGAGCAAATCCTGATGACGGTCTAATACTGATGATGATCAGATACTGAAGCAAGATGAAATCCTGATATCAGTCGTGTTACTGATGATGTCATTGTGGATGCTACAGAAACTGGCAAGTGCTATAAAACAGGATCGTTGTTTGAAGAACAAGCAAGAAGATATTATGAAGGAAAGAGTTTACTATTGAAGGAAACTATCGACTAGAAGGCAGAACATTGTCATGTATAGATTATATCTTTCTGTTATTAGTTGATAGGAAGCATTATAAATACTCTCTCTATATCATTGTAAAAAGGGTCGAACAAGTGTGTGTTGTGAGTTCGTGTGCGTAGCTCTGTATAAGGTTTGTATTCAAGAGTTTGAAACAAACAGAGAGAGATTTGTATTGTCAGCAGCTGCTAAAGGTATTGTACACCTTTGGTAGAGTTTGTATTTGATCTTATTAATACAAACAGAGTTTGATTCATTCGTTTATTCTTGTTCATATAATCAAGCGAAAATCAGACACGATTATATAACTTGTATTCAACCCCCCCCCCCTTCTACAAGTTATTCGAGTTAACAATTGGTATCAGAGAAGGTTGATTTCGAATAATCATAAAGATCTGCAATCATGTCTGGTTACAAGGATGGGAATACTAAGATTCCTATGCTCAAGAGAAACGAATATACTCTATGGGAAGTAAAGATGTTGCATCATCTGGAAGCAACAGATCCTGATTATCTTGACAGAATCAGAGATGGACCTTTTGTTCCAACAAAGGTCGTTGGACAAGCAACTGTTGATGGTGTGGTTGTTCCAGAACATACAGCAGAGAAGCCAAAATCTGAATGGTCAGATAAGGACAAGGAGAATGTTCTTAAAGATGCTAAAGTGAGAAACATATTATTCAACAGTCTTGATTCTGTTCTCACTAACTATGTTCTCTCTTGTAAAACTGCTAAGGATATATGGGACAATCTTAAGGTCCACTGTGAAGGAACTAAGCCTGTCAGGAAGAATATGAGGACATTACTTATACAACAGTATGAGTACTTTGAATCCAAGTCTGGTGAGTCACTTACTGATACCTTTGATAGGTTTACAAAACTCATCAATGTGATGGCCATGCATGGTGAATATTATGACTTGGAGGATATGAATACAAAGTTCATGAAAGCTTTGCCTGATTTCTACAATGAGAAGATATCTGCGATTGAGGAAGCTAATGATCTGGATGAGATTTCATTAGAGGCAGTATATGGAAAATTGAGAGCTTATGAACTTGACAAGCAGCAGAAGAAGAGCAGGAGTGAAGGAAAGATGAAGACTATTGCACTTACTGCTCAATCTGAAGTAAAGAAGCTTCCTGAAGAACAGCATGAAGAGATTGCTGTAAAGAATTCAAGGAAGAAGAAAAGCAAAGAAAGTTCTGAGTCAGAGACTACTGATATGAACTCTGACAACAATGATTCTGAATCTGAGATGCAGGAACTCTTTGCTATGTTTGCTAAAGCCTTCAAGAAAGGAAGATTCAATAGGAGAAGATTTAGCAAAGTACCTTTTCAAAAGAAGGAGGAGAAGAAGAGTGACAAAGGCAAAAGTACAATTGTCAAGCTTGATAAAGCCAAGATCAAGTGTTTTAATTGCAGCGAGCTTGGACACTTTGCTAGTGAGTGTAAGAAACCTAGGAATTCAGGAAAGGGTAATGCACTTATGGTCATACAGAAGGATTGGGCTGATTCCAGTGATTCTGAAGATGAATTGGATTATGACAACATTGCATTGATGGCAAATGGTTTAGACAAACCTGGATCTCCAAAGAAAACTTCACCATCCTCTGTTATGGGCACAGGAAAGAAGCATTCAATTATCTTGGACAGTGGATGCTCTAGACATATGACTGGAAAGAAGTCCCTGCTTATAAAGTTTGAAAGGAAAGCTGGCCCAGTAATATCTTTTGGAGATGGCAACAAAGGAGAAACTCTGGGATATGGCTCAATTGTTTTTGGGAATGTCATCATAGAAAATGTAGCACTGGTTGAAGGCTTGAAACATACTCTTTTAAGCATAAGTCAACTGGGTGATAAAGGTTACAAATCAATCTTTAAAAAAAAGAATCCAAAATCTTGAATATGCAGAATGGAGACATTGTTCTAACTGGTCAAAGACATGGTAACATATATGAAGCCAGCTTAAGTGATACATCTAAAGGAATTGTTAGATGTCTCTACAGCAAAGCAACAAGTGATGAAAGCTGGAATTGGCACAAGAAGCTCTCACACCTTAATTTCAAGAAGCTTAATCAACTTGTTAAGCACAATCTGGTGAGAGGCCTACCTCAGGCAAATTATGTGCAAGATGGACTTTGTGATGCATGTCAGCTTGGAAAGCAAAGAAGAACCACTTTCAAGAGCAAGACTGAAAATTCGATTACTGAACCATTTCACATGCTACATCTTGATCTGTTTGGTCCAGTAAACATTATGTCTATCAGCAAGAAAAGATATGCTCTAGTGATAGTGGATGATTTCACAAGGTTTACATGGGTGTTCTTTCTACACAAGAAGGATGAAGCTCCTCAGCAAATCATTGAACTTGTAAAGAATATTCAGAATAACTCTGAGTATAAAGTTAAAGTACTTAGGAGTGACAATGGTACAGAATTCAAGAATTCTACAATGGAGGGGTTTTGTGCAGACAATGGAATCACTCAACAGTTTTCTGCACCTGGTACACCTCAGCAGAATGGTGTAGTGGAAAGAAAGAACAGGACTCTCATAGAGGCAGCAAGAACCATGCTTGCAGATGCAAAACTTCCAACCTACTTTTGGGCAGAAGCTATTAACACTGCATGTTTCACTCAAAACTGTACCTTGGTAAATAGTCATGGAAAAACTCCCTATGAGATGATCAAAGGAAAGAAACCAAGTGTGAAATATTTTCACATCTTTGGATGCAAATGCTATGTCCTAAAAGTTCATCCAGAACAACTTGGAAAATTTGAAGCCAAATCGGATGAAGCAATTTTTCTAGGATATTCAGCATCTAAGGCCTTCAAAGTTTATGATCTCAGAACTCACATTGTTATGGAATCAATTCATGTTGTATTTCATGATAAGAAATTTGGAATTCTGCAAACTGATGAAAGCCATGACAAATTGGAATTTGAAAATCTGAAGAATTCTGAGATACTCTCCAATGATGATGAAGGTTCTCCAGAAGGAATTTCTATTGCTTCTCAAAGGAATGCTACTGTTGAGGGAGAGCAAATAAATCAAAGAGAACACAGTGATCATCAGGAGCAGACTAGCTATTCAGAGTCTACTCCATCAGGAATTGACTTTTCAGAGTCTACTCCATCAGGAACTGATCTTTCAGAGTCTACTGAAGGAAGATCAGTAACTAGCAGCAATATGGAATCTACTGATTCTACTGATCAAAGGGGAGTTATTGAAGGCAGAGAGAATTCTTCTACAAGAGATACCACTAACTTAGGGGGAGAGACTAGCAGAGTCAATCTACCACCTGTTAGAAAATGGACCAAAGATCATACTGAAGATTTGATTATTGGTGATCCAAATAGTGGTGTTCGAACTAGAAGATCAATTCAAAATGAATGCTTGTATAGTTACTTTCTCTCAAAGAATGAACCTAAGAAGGTTGAAGAAGCCTTACAGGATCCTGATTGGGTAATTGCAATGCAGGAGGAGTTAAATGAGTTTGAGAGAAACAAAGTCTGGAAATTGGTACCAAGACCTAAAGATAGATCTATTGTTGGTGCAAGATGGGTTTTCAGAAACAAGCTAGATGAATCTGGTATGATTGTAAGAAACAAAGCAAGACTGGTGGCTAAGGGTTATTCTCAGGAAGAAGGCATTGATTACGATGAGACCTTTGCACCTGTAGCAAGATTGGAAGCAATCAGAATGTTTCTTGCATTTGCAGCTCATTCAAAATTCAAGGTATATCAGATGGATGTAAAAAGTGCTTTTCTAAATGGCAAACTTGATGAGGAAGTGTATGTGGAACAGCCACCTGGATTTGTTGATCCAAAGTTTCCAAATCATGTCTACAAACTTGATAAGGCACTCTATGGACTAAAGCAGGCACCAAGAGCATGGTATGAGACTTTGTCTAAATTTCTTCTTGAAAATGGCTTCACAAGAGGTACAATTGACAAAACTCTATTCTTTAGAAAGATAAAAAGTGAATTGCTTTTAGTTCAAGTTTATGTTGATGATATTATTTTTGGTTCTACTAATGAAAAGTTGTGTGCTAAGTTTAGCAAGCTTATGGAGTCTAAGTATCAGATGAGCATGATGGGTGAATTAAATTATTTCTTAGGCTTGCAGGTCAAACAGACTGAGACTGGTATTTTCATTAATCAGTCAAAGTATATCAAAGATCTTTTAAGAAGGTTTGACTTTCATGACTGTGCAGTTGCAAAAACACCCATGGCAACAGCCACTAAACTAGACTCAGATCCTAAGGGAAAGAGTGTGGATAATACTAGTTATAGAGGCATGATAGGCTCATTGTTATATCTAACTGCAAGTAGGCCAGATATAATGTTTTCTACCTGTTTATGTGCTAGATTCCAAAGTGATCCTAAGGAATCTCATTTAATTGCTGTGAAGAGAATTTTTAGATATCTCAAAGGAACTCCAAATCTTGGTTTGTGGTACCCTAGAGAATCTGATTTCTTTCTAATTGGCTATTCAGACTCTGATTATGCAGGGTGTAAAATAGACAGGAAAAGCACTACAGGTACATGTCAATTTTTGGGAAACAGATTGATTTCTTGGGAAAGCAAGAAGCAACAATCTGTCTCAACCTCAACTGCAGAAGCTGAGTACATAGCAGCAGGTAGTTGTTGTGCACAGCTCCTTTGGATAAGAAATCAGTTGATGGATTATGGTATGACACTTAGTAATATTCCTATGTTTTGTGATAATACTAGTGCTATTAAAATTGCAGAAAATCCAGTTCAACATTCAAGAACTAAGCACATTGATGTCAGGTATCATTTTATTAGAGAACATATTGAGAATGGTACTGTGGAACTTCATTTTGTTCCTACTGACAAACAGCTTGCAGATATTCTAACTAAACCACTTGATGAGACTACATTCAGTAGATTAGTAAGTGAGTTAGGAATGTTACATTTCTAGATCTTTAACATCTACAATAGTAGCAAGGTATGATTTAGCACTATATATAGGATTTATGTGTGAAATAGTTATCTGTACAGTTTAGTCAGGAATGAACAATGTATCGGAGACTACATGTCAGGAACAAAGAGCAAATCCTGATGACGGTCTAATACTGATGATGATCAGATACTGAAGCACAAGCAAGAAGATATTATGAAGGAAAGAGTTTACTATTGAAAGAGCAAATCCTGATGACGGTCTAATCCTGATCTTATAAAGGATTTAGCACTATATATAGGATTTATGTGTGAAACAGTTATCTGTACAGTTTAGTCAGGAATGAACAATGTATCGGAGACTACATGTCAGGAACAAAGAGCAAATCCTGATGACGGTCTAATACTGATGATGATCAGATACTGAAGCAAGATGAAATCCTGATATCAGTCGTGTTACTGATGATGTCATTGTGGATGCTACAGAAACTGGCAAGTGCTATAAAACAGGATCGTTGTTTGAAGAACAAGCAAGAAGATATTATGAAGGAAAGAGTTTACTATTGAAGGAAACTATCGACTAGAAGGCAGAACATTGTCATGTATAGATTATATCTTTCTGTTATTAGTTGATAGGAAGCATTATAAATACTCTCTCTATATCATTGTAAAAAGGGTCGAACAAGTGTGTGTTGTGAGTTCGTGTGCGTAGCTCTGTATAAGGTTTGTATTCAAGAGTTCGAAACAAACAGAGAGAGATTTGTATTGTCAGCAGCTGCTAAAGGTATTGTACACCTTTGGTAGAGTTTGTATTTGATCTTATTAATACAAACAGAGTTTGATTCATTCGTTTATTCTTGTTCATATAATCAAGCAAAAATCAGACACGATTATATAACTTGTATTCAACCCCTCCTTCTACAAGTTATTCGAGTTAACACAAGAACAACAGCTGAGTCGTCAAGATTTGCTTGAAAGCCTAACTGCTCTTGAAGAGATAATTGCCCCCACTTACACCGTGTCAGGATGCTGGCAATATTCTTCCAGGATAAAATAGCTCCGAGTTATATGGTCACAGCAACCATAAAACTCAACTTCGACTAACACCTCAGTCGCCAGAAAAACCCACAAGCAAAGTAGCTTCGACAGTAAGGGAAAGGAAAAAGAGAGTGTAGAGAAGAGAAGAGAATGTAGGGTGTGTTGTATGTATATTCAGTGTGTATACAATCAGTAGCTTAGGTCTCTATTTATACTAGAGGCTAAGTGTAACTGATACCACCCTCATTAATATAAGAATTGTAACTCCACGATTTACATTCAATAAAATCAAAACGGATGATTTAGAATTAAATAAATTGTAACTGTTACACTATATATTTATCCACATTATGACTTCCAATTAATAGAATAAACGCTCAGACTCTGCTGTTAACAAGACTCGCACTACGCCATAGATGGCCTATCGCAACCTTTTGGCATGGGTGTTACCACTAAGGGTGTTACCATAGCTATCAAAATTTTGACCTATCGCAACCTTTTGATTGTGGTGTTACCATAGGCATAAAAGTATGTTACTTTAGTCATAAAGGGTGTTAACAGTGGGTAACACCATGAGCTGTGTTACCATAGAGTATTCATTAACAAAATTTTTATTTCATTTAAAATTAATTGTAACGCCCCAAATCCGGGGTCAGGGATTTGGTCGTCACGCGGAAATCCTAAACATCAAATTACCTGTTTAACAATATTAAACCATCTGTAATCATGAAAACTGAAATATAACTCTGCGACCCCAACCACCAAGCACCTTTTAGGTCATAGGGCTAGAAACAAGAACTAAAATCTTTACATCTTCATTACACCCATTTTATTACATCGCACTATGCATTACAAATCTTATACTACTAGTATAGCTTCGTTGGGAAGTACACCAGCAACTAGTACTACTCATTACAAAGTAATATATATTACACATCAATATACTTATATATAACTTACTCCAGCTATCTATGTTCTGGGTCATAGCATCTTCACAAGACGTACTGCCTGCTTCTTCTGAGCCATGCAGATAAGCCTCAATCATCTACCTTCCTCTGAAAGGTTAATATTTAAAACAAGCAAGTATGAGCGAAAGAATTGCCCAGCAAGTATTAATAGAGCACAACAATATATATCAATTATACACATGGAGTTTTCGAAGTATAACGATACTTAATATCAATTTCGAAATATTTACAATAATGAAACCTCAGTAGAGAAAATATGACGTTTAACGCAACATCCAATGAGCAGATAAGTTTATAATAACCATAGTAATCCTCATATCTTAGCGAAATAGTGTACACTACAGTATTGCTAATCTTTTAGAAGGCTTTTCAAAATACGCAGTTCAATATGCTGCTAAGACAGTTGCTTATCGTCATATACAAACCAACCATTAGAAGATCTCATTTTTTTTTTTAGTATTTCTCAATCTGAAAGTATATACATATAAGTTTGTCATTTCCATCAAACACCTTACAGAACAACATCATGTACCGGGTATAAGTTCTTTAACCACTTGATAAGTCTAAACTCAGAAATAACTGATAGGAAGAGAGTCAAAGCTCTTAAAGCAAAACATTTGGGATTTAACATCAATAACCGATGAACCATTCATCTTTTGAATAATTGCAAAAGTGCACAAGTACGTGCCATTATTGTTAGAATAATCTTGCAGTTCTAGATACTGCATGAATTCATCATCTTTCAAAATTGAAAACAACACTATCGGCTACTTGGCACTTAGGCCTAAGAAGCAGTGTTTGAGTATTTTTCCAAAGTGGAGGATGGGACTTAAAGAAAACATAAAAACCTGACAAGGATTGACGATGATCAGTCGCCACATCCAAGTCCAATAATCCGCGGGTCTTCTCTACCGGTAGAAGGATAGAAACTACATCCGTAACTATCCCTGAGTGAAAACTACGTCCGTAATCACCCTCGATGAAAACTACATCCGTAATCATCCTTCGGCAACACATGGGCCGGAATAATAATTGATGGACCGCCTGGCTCACGGCCGCTTACACATCCCGGGAATCGTTCGTCAACGATTCCCACACCTGCCAGAGTCCCCTTTTTCTTTTCTTGTCAAAATCATTTTGATAGAAAACTTGAGTAGTTGAAGTTCGACTTCAGTCGACCGATAATTTCTTGAAAAACGAGCAAGAGAGTAAAACCTGACCGGGGGTTTTCGAAAATGTTTTGAGTTCAAAAGAGTTCAAGTATAGATATACACTTGTACCGATATCAATCTCGACACAGGGTTTTGTGATCACACATGGAAAATGGTACGCATAAAGCTTGTAACCACAACAGGGTAATTCCATATATATATAAGTTCTTGAAAAGTAACTTACCTAGATAGATTCAAAATATAATATTTTAAATGACTATGAAAGTCCTTAGACAACCTTTAAATAGTGTTTTTATAACCTTCAAACCACTTATTTAATAAATATCTGACTACTATGTAACAAATAATAAATATTCAATAATCCCCTTTTTAAAAGAATACTCAAATTAATATTCATCTATTAAGTAATATTCAAATAATATTTACTATTAATACTGGAATATTTAATAACCTCAAAACACCCAAATACAACTCTTGAAGTGTTTCTAATCAAAATCAAGACACAATCTCTCCAGTAGTCTCCAAACTTTATCCACTTTATCAAATAATTACTACTGACTCTCGGTCAATAAGAAATAATTAATAATCATTCAAGTAACATATATCGATATCAATCTAGCTGGTTTAAGCTGAAAGTAACCAATTTATAACCATTGGAATATCTTTAATCCGTATTGAAAATAAACTATCTCCGATAAATAATATACTAGATAGAATCACTCCATTAAATTGTTTTATTATTTCTCCGGGACAAAGTGATTTAAAGAAAGCGTTTTGAAAACGATATTCATCTAATTAAATAAATTTAATTAGGCGAATGAGGTTTATTTAATTAGTAAATGCTCTCAGGAGCATCTATTACTTAAATAAACACTGGTTTATTGGTGATGTTGCCTTTAGGTTAATTATTGCGAAATTCTTTTTAAAAGCTTTGCCCGGGTTTTCGAAAACATACAATACAAAATAGCCCCGACACGCGGGCTAAATTCGATAACTCAATACACGCTCTACCCTCGGAGCCTTTACCACGTAGTTCCATATACGTATATGTATATATATATATATACCCCATAACATATAGTCCTCTATCACATTACAAAAGTTTATAAATATACAACATATAAATCGAGATGTAGAACCATAAGAATGTCACCGTCCATCGACAGTATTATAAGTCATGGGTTTTGATTATTGCACGAGAATAATTTAATATCGCTAGCAGAGTCAAGGATAAAATGATTTGGAAGGAGGAGCACAAGATTAAAAACTCGCAATTAGGGATTGAAAACCCTTTTCCGCACATTTTATATAATTCAAAATAGGTATACTCTGAACGATAGAGTATGTGTAAATAAACTTGCCTCTGGTCCTTAGCAGAAAACAGAAACCGCGAACAAATCCTTCGCACCTCGTCCAAGTAATTCCATGGACCTTACCTGACGTCTCGATCTTCCTTTTTAGTTGCACGTCGCTCCAATTTGATTTCGCCCTAATGGTACTGAAATGGTTACGAGTACGTGTCAGTCATACCACGTATATCGAGTAGACACAACTCGGAATTATCACTAAATAATCATAAAGTCAAACTATAGGTGTCCTCCCTATAGTTGACTACTCTAATAGCACTTAATGCACATAAGACATTTAGTAATAGCAAACAACACGGGAAGAGTCCCCTTATATAAAGTGAACATTTCCTAGTACTAACACATCATAACACTACACAGTTATAACACTTAGTCAAAACTCCACTTAACACTTTTGACCATAATACTATTGACATACTCTTGTCACAAGTTAATTAACAAATAATCCTCAAAACATACTTAGCCCTCGATAAAGACTCATAATACCCATTTAATCTTCAAGACACATTTAATCCTCGAATTAGCACATAATCCTCGAATTAATTCACTTAACACATATACACATAAACAGTTAACACCCAAATCATACCTTTAAACCCTTGAAATCAAATAAGTTAAATAAATTAAAATGCAGGGGATTTTTAGAAAATTTCGGCATGTAGTATTCGTTTATCGGACTATGGGCTCAGCCCCTCCATGCCAACAAAACAATTTATAACCCTGCTTTTGATAAAATAAAAGCTGCCTCAACTTGCAGCAACATAAAAGTAAACATATAAGAAAAGTACCCGCCCAGACATGCGGCAACTAGCACATAAGGAAAAGTACCCGCCCAGACATGCGGCAACTAGCACATAAGGAAAAGTACCCGCCCAGACATGCGGCAACTAGCACATAAGGAAAAGTAAACTAAGTTTATCCACATTTAAGCCAACACCACGTAGTTGGCACTTATGACTTCTAACAATTACTATGACCCGACTTATACCATTTAGCACATAAACATTTACCGATAAGCCAACTCTTATAACTATACCTCATATGACAATAACAATTAGCACTTAGCACTTAGCACTTAGCACTTAACAATTTAAAAATTACAATTTGGAAACTAACAATTAGCAATTAGCACTTAACAATTACTTGACAACTAACCCGAATATTTAATCGGACTCATAATTAAACCCAAAAATAATCCAAATTATTAATACTCCAATATTTTTAATAAATCCAAACATTAATCATAAATCACCAAATTTTATGGGCTTCTTTCTGAATATCAAATAAAGATCTCATAAAAGTTTCCAATTCAATACCATTTTCTAACTAGGTGAATCATTATTCCAAACTCAACACATAAACTGTTCATTAAATCCGCGCACCTTGCATTCTAAAAATTCTCATAAATTGAAAAATTAATCTTTGCCTCCGAGACCTCTGGGATTCCAAAACTGAAGATAATATCTTCACACCATAAAACTTTTAGTCTGAAAAAACATAGTTCATCTAGGACAATTACCCATCCAAATACAACTCAAGAACAGAGCAGTTTCTTCCAACACAGTGACATTCAAACATTTTTAATAAATTGAAAAATCAATATTTTTACCCAAATCTTTTTCTAAAATCTTTCTAATTCCTTCTTTTATCCTGAATAAAAGTATCAATCCAATTTACAGATTTTAACTAGGTGAAACATAATTCCAAAGTGCGAATCCCGAGAGGTTCGGGTGTCCTGCGTGGGTTTCACTAAAACGTCGTTTTCTCCTTACTCGTTAACTCAAACGACGCACCGTTTTCTCCTACACAAACTAGACTCTAAATAGAACAACTTTTATGAAGACACTACTGCCCAGAAAAGAGCACAAATGGTTCGAAATTCACTTGCAAAAACAGGGCAGGCCCTGAAAAATTCTGGACAGTTTTGCATACTACTCTAAACAAACCCACTTCATCAATTCATTTATTAAACACTACTAAACAATAATATACTCTTAGAAACCTTGAAAATCTGCTAACTACTACTACTTATGCTCGTTAATTAAACACAAAATCAAAGTTTGAAACAAAGATTTTATACCTCTTTAATCAACCAAAACTCAAGAACACCACTATTCATCATCTTCTCCACCTTCATCTTCTTCCATGGCCGAAACAAGCAAGCCTTCACTCCTTCCTCTCCTCTCCCTTGGCTGACTTTGAATTGTAGAAAAGAGGGAGGATGATCCTCCTTCATCATCTCCTTCTCTCTCTCTCTCTCTCTCTCTCTCTCTCTCTCTCTCTCTCTCTTCTCTTCCCAATCTCTTTTCTCTCCCCGTCGTTCTTGTTTGTGCGGCTGTGTGTGTTTTTATGTGCGTATCTGGTATGTATATGAGCTGTGTTGAAAACCTAATGGGCCTCAAGCCCAACACAATTTAAAAAGCGATACATTTAATTACTACACACTTTAATTAATATTTTTCACTAATAACTCTAATTTGTAAAAATAAAATTTTTTTTAGCATAATTAAATACTAGAATATTTTTAAAGACTTTTGGAGAAAGAATTAGAATTAAATCTAAATTTTCTAAATTGATATGCATTTTACAAATATTAATAATTTTAAAAAAACAAATCATAAAAATAATAATTGTGATTCATAATTCACAATTTACGGGGCTTTATAAAAATACTACAAACACTATTGTTTTAGTAAAATCTCAAATTCTTGATTTTATATATTAATCAAGTAATTTCTACAAATCCTCAAATAATTAAAATAAACATTTTCTAAGGATTTTAAAATCTCTAAATTATTCAATAATTTAAAATAAAATCTTTACTGAATAAACATTCCAAAATTAATCTTTGCATAAATAAACTATTGACTCGATGTATCTACTCAGTCAATAAAATTGTAAATAGGAGCACCAGGCTCCACTTAACCGAAAATAATTAAATAATTGAATATTAAAATAAAAAAAAAAATTCCTCCTCATTTTAGGAAAACATTACTATTATTGAAATAATAATAAAATCATTTCTTGAAAAATCCGGGTTATTACAGTCTACCCTCCTTAAAAGGATTCCGTCCACGGAATCAGCTAAGGCCACTACTGGGATTCCTTAACTCTTTTATCATCAACACTTATTCTGCAAAACAGGAGATAGTGTCTCTTCGTAAACAACTTCTCCAATATCTCAATTCAAACCTCGATTCTCTATCTGACACTATTATCGCTGGAGTCTTATAACCCACCATTATTCCTTTCACATATACGTCTTGCCCAACTTTCTATTATTATACTATCCTTAAGAGAGAGAGTTCACTGGTTCTATTCACAAAACATCCTTGAGAGAGAGAATGCACTAATTCCATTAACATAATATCATTGAGAGAAAGAATTAACTGATTCTATTGATACGTCACTAATATTCTATTCGTTTTGGAATTCGCTCTTGCTCTTGGCGATTCCGTTCGAATCCAGCTTTGATCAGCAATTTATGACTTGGCCGACCTGGTTGGCATCCCCTTGAAATTCATTAGAGGTAATAGGAATCAGGGACCTTTGAAAAGACAGTTGTCATATCAAGGCAATTGTTACACACTGGTGATCATAAGGTTATGAGTATTAAAGTAAACCTTATTTCAAATAAGAGAATTTACTGAGAGATCAATATGATCATAAGAACTCACGTTGCGTGTCTCAGTTAAGACATTACTAAAGGTAGTTAGCCTTCTTGTATTTCACAACTCACAAGTGACGGCGTCCCGTCAGACTTCTATCACACAGACAGATAGCCCTTGTGTCCCCTATAAGTATAGGGTTGTTCGTCTCAGTGGAAGCTGAGAAGTATGAAAGCAATTCGAAGTGAAGATAATAATTATCGTCTTTCGACAAATAATTCTCAAAGGACACCTTGGAGTTGAATTGAACGGATTCCAAAGGTGTGATTTCCAAAGAAAAGGATAACCAGAAAGATACTGGTATTCAATAAGCAAGTGGTGCTATATCACCATAGAATCATCCATTATTGAAGGAAAGTGGAAGTTTGAAATAACATCATTCGATAGGGCTTCAAAAATCTGAAGGCAGGAATAATGACAGCTTTTGGCACAATCGAAATTAAACATGGTTTAACACGAGTATTGAAGAACAACTTCGAAGAGGGAGTATATCCTTTATCAAAATTCCCTCTTGGAGAGATGTCAGGATAGATAATGGATTAGGGAGGTAATCAAAACAATTTACGCATGGGGAGATGTCAAATAATTCATATATTGGGGAGGTAATTAAAATAATATATGCACGGGGATGTGTCAAATAATTCGTTGATTGGGGAGGTAATAAACATAAGTTGCGAATGGGGAGATATCAAATAATTCAGACTGGGGAAGTAATCAAAATGATTCCTAATTGGGAGGGTATTGCCAAGGTCTCCACGGATGCCTTTCATGTCGGCTCCTCTGACGGATAATTGTTCGTTCGTAGCGCTCTACTTTTCCACGCACACCCTAAGGTGCTCGATAACTGACGTCATCGTCGACTCGTAATAGTCGCTAGACATTCAACCATCGGCATTTTACGATATTAAGGAGTTCTATTCGACTCGGCGCAAGCATCTCACGCAAGCGTTCTATTCTTCGAGAAGACTTCGATACCGGTGTCGCCCCTAGCAACGACGAATTCCACGTGTCGAGTGGGCGATATTCTGGAACATTGCTGGAAATACATACTTAGATCCAGTCACCATTATAACCGTATTTATACTACATGTTCCTGTCCTCATGACAATTCCGTGCGCTACTTAAGCTTATCCCTTTTTGGCATAACAACCTTCGTACTAGTCTCTCTCAGACTTTCTCAGTCCGTCTTGATTCTTAAAATATATCTCGTCTTTATTGACCAATCACCACTTGACCATTTTATCTATGTAATCCTTTGAAACATTCGGTGTCTGTCCACCAATCTATTTGTAATATTACCTCAAACCCTCTTAGGCTCGAGAAATTTAATACCCGTAACTTCGACTAATACTCTTTCCTAGGGATCTTGTTTTGTTTCCCTTTCGAAATTATAATCTCGGTACATCCTTGCCACAATACCAGATGTCATCTTTCCATCCTTTACCGTCATGTTGAAATTTCCTATAATTCAGGGAATACATAACTGCCTCCATGAATCCCCTAAAATCATCTTAAATTTAGGCCTCGGGCGCTCTATGCCCCTGCCAACCAACACTTGTCTCTAAGAGTTCTTTAGCAGACATCCATCACCACAAGAAGTGAAGTCTATCTCAACATATTCCTCAAAATCTTATCTTAATCATTGGTACTATATCCAATAGTCCAACATGAACTCTACATGAGTTCTGACGTTCTCACATAACTATACCCACTCCTACTCACTCTCGTTTCTAGTTTACTATAACCTCATCTCTGATACCATTTCTGTAACGCCCCAAATCCGGGGTCAGGGATTTGGTCGTCACGCGGAAATCCTTAACATCAAATTACCTGTTTAACAATATTAAACCATCTGTAATCATGAAAACTGAAATATAACTCTGCGACCCCAACCACCAAGCATCTTTTAGGTCATAGGGCTAGAAACAAGAACTAAAATCTTTACATCTTCATTACACCCATTTTATTACATCGCACTATGCATTACAAATCTTATACTACTAGTATAGCTTCGTTGGGAAGTACACCAGCAACTAGTACTACTCATTACAAAGTAATATATATTACACATCAATATACTTATATATAACTTACTCCAGCTATCTATGTTCTGGGTCATAGCATCTTCACAAGACGTACTGCCTGCTTCTTCTGAGCCATGCAGATAAGCCTCAATCATCTACCTTCCTCTGAAAGGTTAATATTTAAAACAAGCAAGTATGAGCGAAAGAATTGCCCAGCAAGTATTAATAGAGCACAACAATATATATCAATTATACACATGGAGTTTTCGAAGTATAACGATACTTAATATCAATTTCGAAATATTTACAATAATGAAACCTCAGTAGAGAAAATATGACGTTTAACGCAACATCCAATGAGCAGATAAGTTTATAATAACCATAGTAATCCTCATATCTTAGCGAAATAGTGTACACTACAGTATTGCTAATCTTTTAGAAGGCTTTTCAAAATACGCAGTTCAATATGCTGCTAAGACAGTTGCTTATCGTCATATACAAACCAACCATTAGAAGATCTCAATTTTTTTTTTTAGTATTTCTCAATCTGAAAGTATATACATATAAGTTTGTCATTTCCATCAAACACCTTACAGAACAACATCATGTACCGGGTATAAGTTCTTTAACCACTTGATAAGTCTAAACTCAGAAATAACTGATAGGAAGAGAGTCAAAGCTCTTAAAGCAAAACATTTGGGATTTAACATCAATAACCGATGAACCATTCATCTTTTGAATAATTGCAAAAGTGCACAAGTACGTGCCATTATTGTTAGAATAATCTTGCAGTTCTAGATACTGCATGAATTCATCATCTTTCAAAATTGAAAACAACACTATCGGCTACTTGGCACTTAGGCCTAAGAAGCAGTGTTTGAGTATTTTTCCAAAGTGGAGGATGGGACTTAAAGAAAACATAAAAACCTGACAAGGATTGACGATGATCAGTCGCCACATCCAAGTCCAATAATCCGCGGGTCTTCTCTACCGGTAGAAGGATAGAAACTATATCCGTAACTATCCCTGAGTGAAAACTACGTCCGTAATCACCCTCGATGAAAACTACATCCGTAATCATCCTTCGGCAACACATGGGCCGGAATAATAATTGATGGACCGCCTGGCTCACGGCCGCTTACACATCCCGGGAATCGTTCGTCAACGATTCCCACACCTGCCAGAGTCCCCTTTTTCTTTTCTTGTCAAAATCATTTTGATAGAAAACTTGAGTAGTTGAAGTTCGACTTCAGTCGACCGATAATTTCTTGAAAAACGAGCAAGAGAGTAAAACCTGACCGGGGGTTTTCGAAAATGTTTTGAGTTCAAAAGAGTTCAAGTATAGATATACACTTGTACCGATATCAATCTCGACACAGGGTTTTGTGATCACACATGGAAAATGGTACGCATAAAGCTTGTAACCACAACAGGGTAATTCCATATATATATAAGTTCTTGAAAAGTAACTTACCTAGATAGATTCAAAATATAATATTTTAAATGACTATGAAAGTCCTTAGACAACCTTTAAATAGTGTTTTTATAACCTTCAAACCACTTATTTAATAAATATCTGACTACTATGTAACAAATAATAAATATTCAATAATCCCCTTTTTAAAAGAATACTCAAATTAATATTCATCTATTAAGTAATATTCAAATAATATTTACTATTAATACTGGAATATTTAATAACCTCAAAACACCCAAATACAACTCTTGAAGTGTTTCTAATCAAAATCAAGACACAATCTCTCCAGTAGTCTCCAAACTTTATCCACTTTATCAAATAATTACTACTGACTCTCGGTCAATAAGAAATAATTAATAATCATTCAAGTAACATATATCGATATCAATCTAGCTGGTTTAAGCTGAAAGTAACCAATTTATAACCATTGGAATATCTTTAATCCGTATTGAAAATAAACTATCTCCGATAAATAATATACTAGATAGAATCACTCCATTAAATTGTTTTATTATTTCTCCGGGACAAAGTGATTTAAAGAAAGCGTTTTGAAAACGATATTCATCTAATTAAATAAATTTAATTAGGCGAATGAGGTTTATTTAATTAGTAAATGCTCTCAGGAGCATCTATTACTTAAATAAACACTGGTTTATTGGTGATGTTGCCTTTAGGTTAATTATTGCGAAATTCTTTTTAAAAGCTTTGCCCGGGTTTTCGAAAACATACAATACAAAATAGCCCCGACACGCGGGCTAAATTCGATAACTCAATACACGCTCTACCCTCGGAGCCTTTACCACGTAGTTCCATATACGTATATGTATATATATATATATACCCCATAACATATAGTCCTCTATCACATTACAAAAGTTTATAAATATACAACATATAAATCGAGATGTAGAACCATAAGAATGTCACCGTCCATCGACAGTATTATAAGTCATGGGTTTTGATTATTGCACGAGAATAATTTAATATCGCTAGCAGAGTCAAGGATAAAATGATTTGGAAGGAGGAGCACAAGATTAAAAACTCGCAATTAGGGATTGAAAACCCTTTTCCGCACATTTTATATAATTCAAAATAGGTATACTCTGAACGATAGAGTATGTGTAAATAAACTTGCCTCTGGTCCTTAGCAGAAAACAGAAACCGCGAACAAATCCTTCGCACCTCGTCCAAGTAATTCCATGGACCTTACCTGACGTCTCGATCTTCCTTTTTAGTTGCACGTCGCTCCAATTTGATTTCGCCCTAATGGTACTGAAATGGTTACGAGTACGTGTCAGTCATACCACGTATATCGAGTAGACACAACTCGGAATTATCACTAAATAATCATAAAGTCAAACTATAGGTGTCCTCCCTATAGTTGACTACTCTAATAGCACTTAATGCACATAAGACATTTAGTAATAGCAAACAACACGGGAAGAGTCCCCTTATATAAAGTGAACATTTCCTAGTACTAACACATCATAACACTACACAGTTATAACACTTAGTCAAAACTCCACTTAACACTTTTGACCATAATACTATTGACATACTCTTGTCACAAGTTAATTAACAAATAATCCTCAAAACATACTTAGCCCTCGATAAAGACTCATAATACCCATTTAATCTTCAAGACACATTTAATCCTCGAATTAGCACATAATCCTCGAATTAATTCACTTAACACATATACACATAAACAGTTAACACCCAAATCATACCTTTAAACCCTTGAAATCAAATAAGTTAAATAAATTAAAATGCAGGGGATTTTTAGAAAATTTCGGCATGTAGTATTCGTTTATCGGACTATGGGCTCAGCCCCTCCATGCCAACAAAACAATTTATAACCCTGCTTTTGATAAAATAAAAGCTGCCTCAACTTGCAGCAACATAAAAGTAAACATATAAGAAAAGTACCCGCCCAGACATGCGGCAACTAGCACATAAGGAAAAGTACCCGCCCAGACATGCGGCAACTAGCACATAAGGAAAAGTACCCGCCCAGACATGCGGCAACTAGCACATAAGGAAAAGTAAACTAAGTTTATCCACATTTAAGCCAACACCACGTAGTTGGCACTTATGACTTCTAACAATTACTATGACCCGACTTATACCATTTAGCACATAAACATTTACCGATAAGCCAACTCTTATAACTATACCTCATATGACAATAACAATTAGCACTTAGCACTTAGCACTTAGCACTTAACAATTTAAAAATTACAATTTGGAAACTAACAATTAGCAATTAGCACTTAACAATTACTTGACAACTAACCCGAATATTTAATCGGACTCATAATTAAACCCAAAAATAATCCAAATTATTAATACTCCAATATTTTTAATAAATCCAAACATTAATCATAAATCACCAAATTTTATGGGCTTCTTTCTGAATATCAAATAAAGATCTCATAAAAGTTTCCAATTCAATACCATTTTCTAACTAGGTGAATCATTATTCCAAACTCAACACATAAACTGTTCATTAAATCCGCGCACCTTGCATTCTAAAAATTCTCATAAATTGAAAAATTAATCTTTGCCTCCGAGACCTCTGGGATTCCAAAACTGAAGATAATATCTTCACACCATAAAACTTTTAGTCTGAAAAAACATAGTTCATCTAGGACAATTACCCATCCAAATACAACTCAAGAACAGAGCAGTTTCTTCCAACACAGTGACATTCAAACATTTTTAATAAATTGAAAAATCAATATTTTTACCCAAATCTTTTTCTAAAATCTTTCTAATTCCTTCTTTTATCCTGAATAAAAGTATCAATCCAATTTACAGATTTTAACTAGGTGAAACATAATTCCAAAGTGCGAATCCCGAGAGGTTCGGGTGTCCTGCGTGGGTTTCACTAAAACGTCGTTTTCTCCTTACTCGTTAACTCAAACGACGCACCGTTTTCTCCTACACAAACTAGACTCTAAATAGAACAACTTTTATGAAGACACTACTGCCCAGAAAAGAGCACAAATGGTTCGAAATTCACTTGCAAAAACAGGGCAGGCCCTGAAAAATTCTGGACAGTTTTGCATACTACTCTAAACAAACCCACTTCATCAATTCATTTATTAAACACTACTAAACAATAATATACTCTTAGAAACCTTGAAAATCTGCTAACTACTACTACTTATGCTCGTTAATTAAACACAAAATCAAAGTTTGAAACAAAGATTTTATACCTCTTTAATCAACCAAAACTCAAGAACACCACTATTCATCATCTTCTCCACCTTCATCTTCTTCCATGGCCGAAACAAGCAAGCCTTCACTCCTTCCTCTCCTCTCCCTTGGCTGACTTTGAATTGTAGAAAAGAGGGAGGATGATCCTCCTTCATCATCTCCTTCTCTCTCTCTCTCTCTCTCTCTCTCTCTCTCTCTCTCTCTCTCTCTCTCTCTCTTCTCTTCCCAATCTCTTTTCTCTCCCCGTCGTTCTTGTTTGTGCGGCTGTGTGTGTTTTTATGTGCGTATCTGGTATGTATATGAGTTGTGTTGAAAACCTAATGGGCCTCAAGCCCAACACAATTTAAAAAGCGATACATTTAATTACTACACACTTTAATTAATATTTTTCACTAATAACTCTAATTTGTAAAAATAAAATTTTTTTTTAGCATAATTAAATACTAGAATATTTTTAAAGACTTTTGGAGAAAGAATTAGAATTAAATCTAAATTTTCTAAATTGATATGCATTTTACAAATATTAATAATTTAAAAAAAACAAATCATAAAAATAATAATTGTGATTCATAATTCACAATTTACGGGGCTTTATAAAAATACTACAAACACTATTGTTTTAGTAAAATCTCAAATTCTTGATTTTATATATTAATCAAGTAATTTCTACAAATCCTCAAATAATTAAAATAAACATTTTCTAAGGATTTTAAAATCTCTAAATTATTCAATAATTTAAAATAAAATCTTTACTGAATAAACATTCCAAAATTAATCTTTGCATAAATAAACTATTGACTCGATGTATCTACTCAGTCAATAAAATTGTAAATAGGAGCACCAGGCTCCACTTAACCGAAAATAATTAAATAATTGAATATTAAAATAAAAAAAAAAATTCCTCCTCATTTTAGGAAAACATTACTATTATTGAAATAATAATAAAATCATTTCTTGAAAAATCCGGGTTATTACATTAATGATTTAATAATTATTTGACTTTAAAAATAATTAATTTTAATAAAATCATTGAAATAATCATTTTAACACGTAATATTCCATCAAATAATTAAATTATTGATTTTTCATAAATATTTAAATTTTGTTTATAAATTTCAAATAAAAAGATTTTAAAATAATGTAATATCCAAACATTATTAAATTTTAACTAAATTCATTAAAAGTTTAATAAAGAAAACTAAATTACGTATAAGTTGTGAATTATTATAAAATTATGAAAACATTAGATTTAATAATTATATTTTAATTTCAAGAAATTAAAATAAACTGATAATTTCAAGAAAATAGTAATATATGAAAACTAATGAATTTTTATTAAAATCATTAGAAATTGTATTATAGAAAATAATGGCTTGCAATAATTATGAATTATTATAATTTAACTAAAATTATCAACAAATTAATAGGAATATGTAATATTTTTAAAATAAAATTTGAAATAAAGAGAGTGGCACTTATTTTTAGTTGTGAATTATTGGGAGCGGCAAATGAAATAACTGTGAGCGGCAAAACAAAAATTGGGACAGAACAAATTGGGGGCAGAACAAATTGGGGCTTTATTCTTTCCCACTCATTCACTCACTCTTCTCTTTCACTGGAATTCTCCCCTCAGTTTCTCATCTTAAATTCACCCGGTTGAAGGATTCAATTAGGGTTCGAGCGGGTTCCAACACCTAGGGTTTGTTTGTTTTCGATTTTCAGGTATAAAGCTATCATCTCTCTCTTTCTCACTACCTCTCTTACTCTCTCGTCTCTCTCAATTTTATTGTAGGTGTTCAAGATCTGTTAGTGTTTATTCAAGGGTTGAAGGATTCAATTAAGGTTCCAGCCTATTCAACAAATTCGTGTCTAAGCTTGGTTTGTGTTTAATTAAGGTTAGATCTTTATTTGTTTTCGATTTTGTGGTATACCTTGCTTTGGTTTAAATTATAATCTCCTCTCTTCTCCCTCTCTCTTTATGCCCCTCCATTTCTCCATCTCTCTCTCTTTTTGTCTTACTCTCTCTTTTTCAGTTTGATTTATTGTAAATGTTTAGTATTAACTAATTCTGATATAGTGAATCTGTTCGTGAATTTTGTAGGTTGACAGATATCTATGGGTCTTTGATAGATTTTTGTAGAAGTGTTGGTGTTCTGTCACTGTAATTTTATAGTTATCTATGTTGGTCAGGCCTGGATGATAGTTTATCAATAGAACTGGGTGGATGATAGTTGATTGGGCTGGATCTGGGTTTTCCTCAGTATCAATCCATTACATTATACCCATGCTATGTATAGTAGACAGTGTTATTAATTGATGTGGCTAAAATATGTACTGTGTACACAGGCTATTTTTTAATGGTATCTATTGGAGATTATGCATGATTCTATTTCTCAAGTTTATTTCCTAATGCCTTCAACTAGGTGGTGTAGTGGAAGACTTATATATAACATTGCATATGCAGGAAATGTCGGAGTATTGACAATGGCGCTCTTGGACATACCATGGGAAGATATGGTAGCAGGTCCTGAACCGCAAAGATTGAGATTTCCTTACTGAGTACTAGAATATGATTTTTTTTCCGCTGATCTGATTTAATTAGTTTTGTGTGCAGATATATGTAGATGCGTATATTAAAATTTGGGTTAATTTCATATTAGTTGTAATTTTGTGAGGTTCGGATAATTCAAAGTTTTATTATTTTTGTGTGATTAAATGTAGTTACAACTTAGAGGTTGATTTGATTATGTGTTTTGACAGAAAATGGAAAGATTTGGTTGATGAATGGGTGAAGTTGAACCCATTTAATTTCAAATCAGTTTCATAATGAAACTAGTCAATGATTTGGAACACGCTTCTGTGAATCTGATCTTGTTTGATATCTGTCAAATGTTTCAGGGGAATTCCATATCAACGACAAAGTACAACTTATTGTCATTTCTTCCGAAGGGGTTATATGAACAGGTGATTTTACATAATTTTGTAACCCCATATGTATCTATATCTTATTCTACTTTCTCAGTCCATTCTTCTGATGATTCTCACCGGGAAAATGGTGGCAGCCTGTTGTTTCAGCTCCTGAGTTTGGAGGAGTTAATATTGCTAAAGATATGTCAGTTTTCCTTATTTTACCATGTCGCTTCAACCATCCTTTGCTTAGAACTAAACTCTACGTGTTGAATTTTTTTTTACGGTGTAGTCATAATAAGCATTTGTTAGACAGCCTGATGGTTCATTGTTCAGTTGGTGTGAACGCTTCCGTTGCTACCATCACATGATATATGGGATTGTAAGTAACTTCTTCCTAGTGCTTATGATAAGTTCTATTGTAAGTTTTATTATCTGATAATTAAGTGCTTTGATAAGTTTTATTATCTGTTCCTAATAAATTTATTAGGAAATAGTTTCTTTCTTTTGTAAAGTAACATCAACTGCTAAACTTTCACTAGAAATATAATATGGACTTGGGGAGGAAGAGTGTAGATGTGCTAGGTATTTATAGTTGGATACATAGTGATATTAACAATTTGCAAATGCAGGTGGTTTTGTGACTGCTGGTAAAATCTAAAACCTTACACAGAAATTTTAATACAGCATATGGTCATCTAATGTATGAGTGAGTGAGTGTGTGTACACGAACATAGATGTGCATATAAATCCACTGCCCTTTGGTAGTGTAATGCAGCTTGCTGAAGAGGTGATGGAAACTGGACCCGCTGCAAGATTGTTCAAAAGCAAGGTTGCCAACTTGACCCATGCATACTGATATACATTGTTGTATACATGATCAAGTACTAATATATGATCAGATAACTTGATTTGCATTACTTAATTAATATCCTTGATCGGATAAAAGATCGCGTTACTTTACTAATATCCTTGATCAGATGATTAGACTTGTCTCCTTGATCAAATAACGAATATCCTTGATCAGATAATTAAGAGTGTAGATAATTAAGTGCTTTGATAAGTTTTATTATCTGTTCCTAATAAATTTATTAGGAAATAGTTTCTTTCTTTTGTCAGGTGAAGCATTTGCACTGGTATCACATAGGAGATGAAGCCTCTGTGAGTGCAGATGCCGTAGAGCTCGTCTACCACCCAGCAGGTAAGATGAGCCTTTTTTATTTTTCTGGTTTCTTGCAAGTGCAAGTTATACACCTATGCTACCTAGTGATGACCATTCTGTCTAGTGTAAATTCAAATGTTGCATCTATTAAGTAGTTTTTTTAATGCAAGAAATCGTTGAAAGAACAGCACATCTTTAACTATTGCCATGTAAAATAAATATCCATGAGTTCTGAGCCTAGTGACGAGGCCCTAACTGGTTAGGGATGTAGGATCACAGTGAGGTCCAGTTCCTAAAGTTTGATCCGGTTTCTGGCAAGGAGGGTAGAAATTTAACCTTGTTATTGAGTCGTTTCCTTCAAAAAATTCCCTAACATACAACCAATACCAAGGCTCATTCCAAGAAGCTCCATGATAACAAGAGAGAGATTGCTCATAGCTTCACAATATTCCTGGAAAATCCTCCTAAAAAAAAAGAAATAAAATAATAATGTAAACATTAGAGTATTATTGTGCATCGTGTGTTGGTGACCTTTTCTGTATGCTGAAGGCCAACATTTGGCAATATGTGCTGATGTTCTAGCAGAATTAGGTACATTCATAAGAAATCAAAAGTCCTGTTTTTGTTCTCTCCTTTTTTTATTGTGAAGTAATAATTTTATAAACCCAACAAGAAATATATATATCCCTCTCCTAGTTGTACATGCTTCACTAGATATATCCCTGTCACAGATATTCTTATGTCCCTGTCACAGATATGCGATATTTTATTACGAGCGTTTTTAACTTATGCAGGATATACGATAAGATATATGCTGATTCAGTCAGTATGTTAAGTGAGGCATGTAGCACAGGGTATGTCTGCTATATCCTGATGATTTTCAGTCTCATACTAGTTATATGATATCCCTATTTTCTCTTTTATCCTTTTCAACTAAAGATAACTATTCTACGATTTTACCTTATGCAGGAAGCTTGTCTGCTGAGAAGTTCATTGAAGAGTTTGAATTACTTGTCAATATAATCTTAGATGGTCCTCTTCACTCTTCGTACTCTTCTGTTGAAGAGTCTGACCCTGCATCAACAAGGAGATGCAAAAATGCAAGCCAACTCAAGGAGATGCTAGTACTATTACTCATGATTTGAAGGCAATACAGAAATTGCATAGTACCATTTGAGCTAGTATGCATGTTATTAGCTCTAGTACTTGTACGTTTTAAGTTTTGTTCATTAGCTAGTGTTGGTAGATGTTTTGGATGATTGGTTTTGTACAAGATGATGTTATTGAAATGATGTTGGATGATGTTATTGAAATGTAATTAATTTGGTTCTTGATTTTTTTTACTTGAAAATGTAATATTTAAATGTCAATTTTTTTGTTAAAAAATTATTTATAAATGATTTTAATTATGTAACACACAAAGTGTTACAATTGGTAAAAGAGGGTGTTACAATAGATTGTTGACCCCACCTAGATGTGGGCCCCACATTTGTCCCTGTGCAAAATTGTATTATCTATTGTAACACACAAACTATGTTACTATAGAGTGTTTAAGATGTTGCTATAGAGGTTTTTGGTAACCACATTTGCTATGTTACCTTAGGCTGTGTTTTGATGTTACCTTAGATACCTGTAGTTACTGCTGAGAACCTAACACAGCTGAAGTGTTACCATAGCCCTATTTTGGCCTATGGTAACTTCAAAATGGGGTCTATGGTAACACAGTTTGAGGGTTGCTATAGGCCATCTATGGCGTAGTGTCGACAGTATAACAAAACTAACTGTCATCAGGTGACAACAAGTTTACTTTCTGACAGCAAACTCAAGTAACTGTCATCAGGTGACAGTAAGTTTACTTCCTGACAGCAACCTTGTTTTTGACAGAAAGTTTTACCTTCCTGACATCAACCTTGTTTTTGACAACAAGTTTTCACCTTCCTAACAGCAACCTTGTTTTTGACAACATGTTTATAATATTAAAATAAATCAATAATCCATGCAATAAAATTCCTCGCCCAGGTCACCTCGCGTACGCGAGACGCCGAGACATTCGCCCAAATCGCCCTTCGACCGAGCCGACCCGAGTCGAGACGTGTCGTGGCGTGGCGAGGCGAGCGGCGGCGGCGGCGCGCGCGCGTGTGTGTGTGTGTATGCGCATGGAGCACACAGTAACACCATGCACCATCATACACCTTAGTAGTTGTACACTACCCATGTGTGTGATTCTATATAAAGCAAACAACCCCCTTTATTTATTTCAACGTGGGACAAATACACATTCTCATTTTCAAGCTCTTTCAAGCTACCCACTTCAACTCTATTTCTCTATGGATTTCACTAAGAAAATTACTTAGACCCATATATGAAAATTTAAGTCCTCATAGCAAGGAACAATTTCCAATTGTTAAAATCCGGAATTAGCATCAAGAACATTAATTAATTATGCTCTAAAAACTCCATTTCCTAACAATCCCCCACAAATCCATACAGAAATGCTTCAGGTTTTTCATCATGACTTGTTTTTCAGAGTCGGTACCCTTCCGGGTTTAAACCCTCCTAAGTCCCCTACTTCGATGACTACCGGATTCAGATGGAATGTTTCACCTTGAATCTTAATCCGTTTGATGTAATCATGTTCCATAGACGACGACAAGTCAAAGGCTATGGTGCTAATCTATGGCTTTGAGACATTAATGGTCTTGTCTCGATCCTGTTCGTCGAATGTTTCAAGGAATAACCCTTTCCTCTAATTGCGACCACACAATCACATTCGCTTAGCTGGGCATCTCCAGAGATGTACTGCTACCATCTCGTCGAATGACTTGACCCCATTCAGAGTTATCATAACTCTTGCTCACTAGCAGTGTCAGTACCTTCTAGGTTTACAGGGGATAGACTCAGATACAACAGTATCATCTATGTTGCAAAGGTACTACCAATTCATCCTTACAACTTGTTATTACCACATTGAATACACTTCAAGGGATCTCCTCTCATGTGTATTGGGTTCCCACTGATGATGACCTATGAGGGGTTGACAGCCCCATCCCCATATCGGCTTAAATTGATTCACTTGGCCTCAAGTTTGTTGTAGTTTTGATGTGTTTGTGTTAGTTGTGCAGGTTTGCGAAATATCGTTTAGGGTTGGTGTTTTCGTCAATTTTGGAAATGATTTGCGCAATGGAATGAAGGATGGCGTATTTCCCTATGCTACCATGAAGATCATAACTATCAAGAATTGAAGAACGGGAAGTGGCAAAAGAATCAGAAGAGAAAATGGATGAGAAATGAGCAAATTGTGGAAAATTCGGATTTCAGGGTATGTTGCGCAGTCTACACTATTTTTGCCATATCTGGAGTTCTAGAAGTCCGTTTTGGACGATCTTACTGTCCACGCGAAGCCTGGGAAATTTTCTATAATTCTAAACAGGAGCTAGCCGCGCTGAGAGCGCCCTGCTCGCGGTGAGAGCGCCCGAACTTCCTGGAAATTGCTGAATTCTATCCTGTTTCAAATTAAATTGTATTTTTAGGTCTTTTCTTGTTGGAAAAGTATCTAGGGCCTATATAAACACTACCTATCATTGTAAATCATATCAATTACTTAGAATTAGTTAGAATAACATAGAGGGAGACGAGAGAGACTTGGAGAAAGATTCCCAACGCTCATGACAAGCAACGGAGATCTAGATCTACTTCATCTTTTCTATTCTTCTATGCACATTTTGGATTTGTTTTCTAAACTTTATTACTCTTATTTAATATTCAGATCTTGTTTTAATATCATGGTTTCACTTGATCCCATGATGACGAGAGGTTTAATTACGAACTAATCGTTGTCATGGGATTCTAACGGATTTATCTATGTAGCTTAGTAGTTTGATTGCTTTAAAAATTTATGTGTGGTGAATTCTTGATATCCTTGTATGGTTGTGTTTCATGTGTTAGATGCGTCGCGAACATCTAAATTGTTAATCTCTTGCGAAACGAGAGTGGATCTTGAGATTTAGAACTTGTCATGCTAGCATAGGATAGGTTGATGTTTTAACATCATGATTTGTAGCGTAAATAGAGATATTATGCTGCTGCCCTATGTGATCTTAATAGACAACTTGTTCTTCAACCGTTATGTTTTCAAATCTTATGAAGATATAGGGTCTAAGCATAATTGGTGTCTATTCATCTTCTATCTCTTTTGTGGATGTATGTTTAGTTTGGTATTCGTATACTTAGAGGTAGCGTTTACTTGTTTCGTATTGTCTGATCAGATATCATAACCATCACATGCATTGATTAAAGGCATCAACTCTAAGCGAAGTATTTAATGAAGTTAGGATCCCATGTTTACTCTTGTAGAAGTAATTCGATTTTAATTTTCATTAGATAATTAATTCTTAGATTGTTTATTTGTTTTATTTAGTTAATTTTAGTTAATTAAAACCCAAATTTGTTAATTGTCTTAGCAGTGAATAATAATCATACATTGTTGCATAGGTACATCTACTAAATTAAAACCATAACCAGATCTTTGTGGGAACGAACTTGACTTATTCATATATTACTTATGACCACGTACGCTTGGGTGATTTTATGTTAACAAGTTTTTGGCGCCGCTGCCGGGGATCATCGGTGTTTTATTTTTGGTTTATGTGCTTGTCATCAGTGGTCGTTAGATTTCACTTACTCAGATTTGTTTTTCTTAACTATCTTGTTTAGTTCGATGTGTTTCAGGTACTTGAGTGTTTGAAGATGCCATGCGAGGAGTTGCCATGGTGGGCATATTCGAGGACATCCATGCCTCAGCAATGTGAGCAGTGTTTGGGCGTTCATGAGACCTTACAATATTGTTACTACGAAGGAGTTAATCCATATGTCACTTATGAGGAACAATCATATTTTCAATATCATCCTCAATAGTACCAGCAAGATGTTCCAAATATGTCATATTTCTTTGGTAGTGAAGAGTTTCAACATCAGCAACCTACTCCTACTTTTTAGTTAGATGAGGTTGATGCTATGGAGGAGATTAGGATGCTTGAAAAGAGTAATGAGGAGTCTATCAAATCTTTGGAGACACTAGTTGCTCTAGTTTTTAGTGCCTTGGAACAAGAGAAACAATAATTCATACTAGAGGCAATTCTAGAAAATAACGGTGACTTGGAGCAAGGTACTGCATGCATAATTGAGAAAGACAAATTCCAAGGTGAGGTGAGCATTCGCAAGCCATGTGAGGAATTTGATCATGTTAGTATGGTGGATGATTTGGAAAGGGCACTATTTGGGACAGACACGGATGAGTTGCACAAATTTCAAGAATTGGTATGTGTGTACCAAGAGGCTGATGAACATGGGAAAGATGCAGGTCTTCTACTTGACTCAGAGTATAAAGATGGAGGTAGCGTATTAGAGCCAATGGAGGAAGTTCTCTTTGAGGAACCAAAGGCTTCAACAACTTACATTTACCCTCCTCCATTATATTTAAGTGAAGCCCGCGAATGTGTGTTGTTCTACAAATTGACAGATTTTGGGTCAACAGATGAAGGCATTGGAATAGAACATAGTTGTTATACGAATAGGCCAAGTGAGGAGAAGGGGCAGAAGGTGTGTCGCCGTGATGACGATGAAGTCTCACGAAGAGATGACCAGGCCAACTATTATCATCCTTAATGGAGGCTTGGACGTAGTCAAGCTATTGACGTTAAAGAAGCGCTTCGTGGGAGGCAACCCATGCATTAGTGTAGGTTAAAAAAAAAATTGTGTGTACTTCTTTCAAAAAAAAAATTGCAACAGGGACTTACTCGCGCCGCAGCGCCGAACGAGCGACATAGCCTCCAAAGTTTCTGTCCAGGAAGGTCAGTGGTATTACTTTTGGTTTTACTTTTGTTTATTTTTATTTTTGTTTATCAAAAAAAAAAATTCAACAGAAGGTTGCACGCGCCATGTCGCGCACTGCGCGCCATATCCTGGCAAATCTTCTGTCCAGGTTAGTACTTGTACGTGTATACATATGTTTAGCACATATTAAAAAACAAAAAGATGCTTTTCTGTTGGCGTAAAAACTTGTTCGATTTTTTTTGTGTTTTAACACAAATTCATCCCCAACTTCATCTTTTAATATTATATCTCTCAAACTAAATTCCTAACTCTATTCTAATATTAATTCTACACCCTTCTAATCCCATCTCATCTCAAATCCTAACCAAAAAATTTTATACACCCATCTATTTATACACCTATATATACACACAAATCCTACCCCATTCCAATTATATTTCCTACAATCAATTTCAAGGCTTCAGGATTCAAGTTTGGGGGATTTTTAATTGCAATCTTCACCTCTCCGGTTCGTATTTGGGGTATATTTCTTCCTTTTATTTTGATATTACGAATTGTGTTCTTGCATTATTAGGGTTGTGTGTTCTTGATTATTTGGGGGTATTTGTGAGTTCGAATTTTTTGTGGATTTTGGTGAAATTTGTGAGTTGGGTATTGATTTTTATGGCACCTAAGCATCAGTGAGGTAGTACTAGTACCCGTCCAACCTCGGATGAGGATGATAGTGGAGGTAATTGTTGCGTAAAATACAGATGTGCAAGTGTACACAATCGCAAACAAGTAATACAGTAGTAAATACCAGATATCGTTCCTCAAGGACTGTCTAATTGTATAAATCGCAATTAATATCAAACAATTCGATTATAGAACACAAGAATTGGGTTTTGTTTTATCTATCTAAATCTAATTAATTATCAACTAAATTAACTAACTAATATAATACTAGCAAAGAGATCTGAATGAGTTTTGGATACGAGAAGCTAAGTCAAGATAATTACTTCCCCCTAATATGTTCATGTCGGCAATAAAGCAGTGTAATACTATAGCAAAATCACAGTCTACTAACCAGAAATTCATAGATCATAGGTTTCTCTCGAAATCACTATGTTATAGATTCTGTAATTAAATTAACATATGTCTATGCCCAATTCAACTTCCAGAATACAATTAAACACCAATTTTACACGGCTATGCAAGGTAACAATATATGTCTATACCGTCACAAAATTAATATCAACAGATATAATCATGCACCATTCAAGTTTTGTGTCAGTTAATCATAACCCTCTCAGTATTATAATTAACTCAATCATCTACTAGTGTTGGCCAAACAATAACAAATAAATAACATGAAATCCACTTGAACGAATAAACTGAGAACTGCAAATAGTACTTCTTATCAAAACACCAACAATCCCATACTAGGGTTCCATAAAAATCCTAACTCATACAAGTTTAGTTCATTATAAACGTATCAAAACAATCCAAATTTAACCAACACATAATCATAAGAAGAGATATAAAAAGATAAAGAGAAAACAAAGCCAATTGAATGTCTTCAATGGCTGAATTCTTCTTGTTAATGGCTTCTTCTCCTCCTCTGTGCGGCTACTCCTCTCGTACGATGTATCTCCAATTAGGTCTGATCTATATCAAATAATATCTCTAATAAAAGTATTTTTAATTATTTACTACAATTACAAGGAGATTTCCCAATAAAAACTGAATTCCAAGAAGAGGAAATTCGTAACTCCCTTTTGGGCTCTGTTTTTGGGCATATTCGGCTGGATTTTAAATACAAGACCACTTCTAAATTCAAGCTCTTCTCATAAGCTTTCTGTGGGCTGTTGAATCGCCTAAAACGGACTTCTGGAACTCCAGATATGGCCCAAACAGTGTAGACTGCGCAAGCACCCTGTAAAATCCGATTTTTAATCAAATAAATCCACAAATCTTGTTACTTAAGCTCCAAGCCCTCCTTTATTATAACTCCTTGATACCTACAATAAAACATTAAAATTTATTAAATAAAAATCCAAATCAGTGCAAAGTAACTTAAATATAGGGAAAATATTAATATTAAATGCACGCTTATCACATCCCCACACTTAGCATCTTGCACGTCCTCGGGCAAATTAAGAAGAAAGAAAAAAAACTAAATCCTTACTAACTAATACCACTTCCGTAGGTGATCACGGTTGCATTTGGCATATGAAACAAGCCCTTTAAACCCCGAGGTAGCCCAAGTGGACGAGTAAGGTCTCGTGAGGGTTTGTAGTGAATTTACCCACAAAATTCCTAATTTTTATTCTGACTGCCAAGTCTCAAACATGAAATATATCATAGCACTCCACACATGCAAACTTAATCATGTAATAGCTCATAGATGTCATATAATGTGATTCCTCAACTTTACACACCGACACAACTATTCAAGCACGCACACATAGTCTCAAAAGGCTAAAATATCATGAATAACATCAAAGTCTCAATCAGCAAGAAAACAACATTCTTAGGATGGAAAATAATCTCACAAACACTCAAATCACACAAGTGTTTAGGTGCAGCTATATCACTCAAGTTCAATCAAATGCACATATGCTACCATAAGCTTGCTTGTCCACCAAAATCTCTAGACTTCGTGTTCGTATAAATCAAAAGGTCTTTGTTAAGGGTTGTAACGAGGCTTAGGTGCAGGGGTAGGATATCAAAGAAATAGGCTAACAAGTGGCTAACTTGACAACTAATAGAGCATAATGTTCATATATACTTGAAACACTCAACATGAAACTAACCTTGTGATATAATCTCACATACAAATGTAAACTCATAAATTTCACATTGTAAGAACCATTGAACATATACACTCTCTTTCTTTCTTTTTTTTCATTTTTTTTTCACTCTATTTTTTCTCTTCTCGTTTCCTCCCTTTTTATTGATTCGAGTGACTTCATTGAAGTGTCACGAAGAAGTAATAGCCAAACCAATTCAATTCCCACCCAAAATTTCACACAGTAACAAAGATATCCCCACACTTAATATTTTACCAATCTCATGTATACATCACAATGCTCTACTAGTCAATCAAGACAAGAAGAAATATATAAGCTCAAAATTTAGATGGTGATATACGAAGAAAAAGGATATAGGCTCAAGGGGGCTCACTAATGATTAATTTTAAGGGTACTGTTTGGGACAATACGGTTAATCCTAGTGCCTTTATCATTTTTAGACGATACACAATATCAATATGCGCACGACCTGGTTTAAAGCAAGTTCTAGAGCAACACATGCAATGACGAATTACTCACCACAAAAAAAATAGATTGATAAAAGATGTATCAATCGCAAATTAAGGTTCAAGATCTCACATGGTGATAGCATGCCATACTCATCAAAATTGACAATGACGTACATTCAAGTTTTTAATTTTCGCAAGCACGTACAAGACATCATCATGTATAAGGTATTTTACGCTAAGGAGACATACATACGACACTCGAAAAATTAGCCCACATGGTGTGTACTTATCCTTATTAACATGCTATATTGACAAGGAAATCAATTTTTTTAATTTCCTAATTTTTTTTTGTGTTTTTTTCCTATTTTTTTTTAACTATCCTAAAATAAAATCTAAAAAAGAAATATCTAATGTCCAAAAAAAACTAAGAAAAAAAATTATCCTAAAAATAAAATTATTAATGATCCTAATTTTTTTTAATGTTGAAAACCCTTCCCCACACTTAAGCGGTTCATTGTCCTCAATGAATAATTATAATAAATATACAAACTAAAAAGATTCTAAAAAAAATACAAAAATAAAATAAAAAATATATTTACAAAGAAAGGTTCAAAATACTCCCCTCATGCCGCATGAAGTGCTCGTTCAAAATTGTTGGTGAAGCTTGCTCTAATCTCCTTTAAATGTGCTGAAATTCTGGGACCCATGTTCATTAGATATAGATTTCTGTCCACTTAATATCACCAAAATAGATGTAGCACAAGTGGTTGAAGAGGGCACATAGAAGTTCTTTTCTCTAAGGTCAGGGGTTCAACTCCCCCCTCCATCATTTCCAATATTCTATTTTTGTAACAACAGCCAATAACATCTGACATGGCTGATGACTGGACACCAAGGTGGCTACTGATGTGGAGAACACATGGACAGATGGGCTGATATGGACAGTGGCTAGATGTTGAAGTGGCAGATGACTTGGCGTGATATGGAAGCTGACCAGACTGTGGCTGGACAATTGCATGGTAATTGGTCTGGGCCAGATTAATGGGCTCCAAATAGTGTTGAACGTGTGAATCCAGATGCATAATTATGTTGCAAACAGACATATTTGCACCGCGGGATGTACATGCTGCACCGCGGTAACACTGACCACCGACCCACGCGCGAGATGAATTAGAAGCAGCAAACAGAAGGCTTTGTACCGGCATCACAAAATCACACGCCCAACATATTCTAATGCGCGCTGACTACATGAAACAGAGACATCTACACGGCCAACAAATAAATCGCATGGCCATCAAATTGTTTCTGTTTTTTTTTTCAAAATTTGCACGGCTGCTTCTAAAATTGCACATCCAACAAGAAATTCCTGTGCATCATTTTTTTCTCCGAAAACTCAATTCTTTCCTAATTTTTTTTCCAAAATCATTTTCTCCAAAAAAAGAAAAAATCAAATAAAACACAAAGTGTCTTAAATTAGTCGTCTTTAACCTGAAACACTTCACATAAACTCATCAAGGCACCTAATGGGAGTAAAAAAAATAAAAATAAAATAAATATATATATATATATATATATGTATATAAAAGAAAAAAAAAATCTAAACTAAAAAAAATACAACAAAAAATGAAATAAAAATGTACTAACCATATAAAAACCTTGGGTTGCCTCCCAACAAGCGCCTTTCTTTAAAATCTTTAGCTAGACATGGCATTGGACTTTGTACTTGTTAATTTTACACCATAGTGAAAAATTTTGCACCGCAATTTTGTACGGCCATTTAATTATCTTTTTCGGAGCAACGTCTTTTATGACAAGTTTCAACCTTCTCCGTTGCTGAAAAGAACCCAGCCTGTACAATTGTGAAACCTCCAACAACCATTCTTCCTTATCAGGCGGTAACTCTGCGGAGATAATGACGGACAAATTCGGAGATGTCAACCTTCTCTGTTTCTCAAAAGAACCAATTGTAGTGTCCACTAACAAAATTTTCGTGTCTACAAAGCACATACTATCACGAAAAATTGAAATATCTCTTCCAACTTTCTTGTCTGGAGGTAATTCTGCTGAGATGATGATAGAAGATGTTAAAGATAAGCTCGAATAAACCTCTTGAGAATGAGAGGACATCAACTTCAGTTCCAAATCAGGTGGTTGTTTGATGGAGGCTTTTGGAGGTTTGACATCTGCATATAGCACTTTTATTTACCCAAAACAATGCACTTTTTCTGCATCTTGTGAATTAACCTCCAACAAAGTTAGATGCTCCTCTTCATTACTCTCATGGCCAGAATATAGAATCATGGGCTGCTCCAATGGATCTTCATCAGAATTCTGCTCTAGTTTATCAGAAACTAGAACATCCTCTACAGATATTGTTGAAGATTCCTCTACATATCCTTCATCAACAGATGTAATCTTAGAGACCTCCACCTCTTCTTTGCTTTCAACTAACACGGGCTCTGAATACTCCTTCCCAATAACTTCATGATTATCAATATCACCTGGTAGATAACCAGGTGCTTGAATCTTTATTTCATCAACTGGCTCCTCAACTTGATTCCCTAAGTTCCTCAACAAATTTGATTGATTCTCTATAGCTTGCATCAACAAAGATTTTAGAGAACTATGTTCTTCTTCTTCAAGCTGTTGTTGTTGAGGTTGTTGAAAACATGGATAGCTAGGGTTCATTGATGAAGTTCCAAGATAAGCTCCTTCATTACTCCATGAATTACTGGGAGGTTGCGTCCATGACTGGTTGCAAGAATTGTAATACGAACTACTCCAATTTTGATTACCCGCAATGCAAATAGAATCCGGATTGGAAGGACAGTAGTCATAGGTATGAGCACCGCAACAATAAACACACGAAACATTGTTAGCTTGGCTTCGTGGTGGACTCATTGGTTGCCACATAGGTTGACTCATTCCTCTGCCCATATTCTTAATCATGTCCGCCACAGAAGATAATTTACTCTGCAACGAAAGAAGTTCTTGATCTCGAGCAGCACACTCTTCGTCATACACCATACCCATCGCATATGGAGAACACAAAACTCTATGTTGTTAACCTGAAAAACAACAAGAATTATCAATGTGAGCACACAAAATCAAACCAAACTGCAAGATAATTAAATTTGCAATAAACACTAAAAAAGTCCCCGGCAGCGGCGCCAAAAACTTGTTGCGTAAAATACAGATGTTCAAGTGTACACAATCGCAAGCAAGTAATACAATAGTAAATACCAGATATCGTTCCTCAAGGACTGTCTAATTGTATAAATCGCAATTAATATCAAACAATTCGGTTATAGAACACAAGAATTGGGTTTTGTTTTATCTAACTAAAACTAATTAATTATCAACTAAATTAACCAACTAATATAATACTAGCAAAGAGATCTGAATGAGTTTTGGATACGAGAAGCAAAGTCAAGATAATTACTTCCCCCTAATATGTTCATGTCGGCAATAAAGCAGTGTAATACTATAGCAAAATCACAGTCTACTAACCAGAAATTCATAGATCATAGGTTTCTCTCGAAATCACTATGTTATAGATTCTTTAATTAAATTAACATATGTCTATGCCCAATTCAACTTCCAGAATACAATTAAACACCAATTTTACACGGCTATGCAAGGTAACATTATATGTCTATACCGTCACAAAATTAATATCAACAGATATAATCATGCACCATTCAAGTTTTATGTCAGTTAATCATAACCCTCTTAGTATTATAATTAACTCAATCATCTACTAGTGTTGGCCAAACAATAACAAATAAATAACATGAAATCCACTTGAACGAATAAACTGAGAACTGCAAATAGTACTTCTTATCAAAACACCAACAATCCCATACTAGGGTTCCATAAAAATCCTAACTCATACAAGTTTAGTTCATAATAAACGTATCAAAACAATCCAAAGTTAACCAACACATAATCATAAGAAGAGATATAAAAAGATAAAGAGAAAACAAAGCCAATTGAATGTCTTCAATGGCTGAATTCTTCTTGTTAATGGCTTCTTCTCCTCCTCTGTACGGCTACTCCTCTCGTACGATGTATCTCCAATTAGGTCTGATCTATATCTAATAAAAGTATTTTTAATTATTTACTACAATTACAAGGAGATTTCCCAATAAAAACTGAATTCCAAGAAGAGGAAATTCGTAACTCCCTTTTGGGCTCTGTTTTTGGGCAGATTCGGCTGGATTTTAAATACAAGACCACTTCTAAATTGAAGCCCTTCTCATAAGCTTCCTGTGGGCTGTTGAATCGCCTAAAACGGACTTCTGGAACTCCAGATATGGTCCAAACAGTGTAGACTGCGCAAGCACCCTGTAAAATCCGATTTTTAATCAAATAAATCCCCAAATCTTGTTACTTAAGCTCCATGCCCTCCTTTATTATAACTCCTTGATACCTACAATAACACATTAAAATTTATTAAATAAAAATCCAAATCAGTGCAAAGTAACTTAAATATAGGGAAAATATTAATATTAAATGCACGCTTATCAGTAATGGGGAGAAATTTGTGTCGGTGGAAGCTCAAAATGAGTATGATAAATTGGTGGCGAGGTCGATTACTAAAGAAAGAGGGTTTTTGCCGGTCACCCATTCAGATTTGGTTCGTAGGACGAGTAGGTATGTTTTCTGCTTTCCTTCGTATTTACTTCCATTCAATGCGGACATTGAATATTTTAAGTTTGGGGGTGGTTTGGGGGATTAGTAGTTGTTGTTGTATTATGTGTTCATATAGGATATCATGTTTACATAATAGTATTAATTCATGCATGTTATTCGTATTATTTACGTTTGTTTCATATAGGACATTTTTTTTAATTTTCATATACCATGTGAGTTCATGTTAGTTGCATTTTCATGGCATGCATATTTCATGATCCCTTAGGACGAGCCGATTCTGATTGGTAGGTAGATGTTTAATTGATTGTGGTAATGATGAGTAGAGGGTTGATTTATAGTTCCTGCGAAATTGACTTGCATGCTTCAGAAACACAATAATTACACAGTCTCATTGGGTGCTTTTGGGCTAGGTTGAGGTCATGCTTGTTTGATTGTTTTGAGATTTAATCACTTGATTATATTTAGAATTTTCGTTATTCCCTTGATGGCATAGGAGCATTAAAGTCTAAGTTTGGGGGAAACCAGGGATTTCATGCTAGTTGTAAATATTGTCAATAATGGCTAGGCGTCAAATGGCTAGTAGCCGGCTCATATTTATATGAGTAGTCTAGGGTTGGAACTGAGAATTCTCATTCCAGATTGCATGAAAAAAAAAGGAAAAAAAGAAGAAAAAAAAAAGAAAAAAAAAAAAGAGTCATGTAAATTGTTTAATTATTAAATGCAAAATTAACCACGAGTGAGCTCTTTAATACTCGAGTAATTAAGTCCGGGGGGACTTAGTCCTAGTAACCTAAAGCCCTTGTGGTTTGGGATTGCTGACCTAACACTCACTACATGGGTATTATTGTATTAGCCTTTTGGAGTCTCATTCATTGCATGGTTAAATAAGCATGCGTATTGTATATAATATTATGTGTCGTAGTGTAGTAATACAGCATGAATTCCTGGCTAACTTGAATGAAGATGGAGGTGTTCCTAGGATATGAAGTGTCTACAGTCTATTCTATTTATAAACCAGTGATTGTCTTGGCGAAGAATAGGTATGATTTTTGATCTAGTTTTGGGAGTATTTCTGATGAGCATCGCACACACGCATGTTTCTGTTCATTTATTATTAGTATACGGGGACTTAGTCGAGCTCTATTTGGATTTAGTTGCATTCTTTGAGATATTTGCATGCTAGTTGGTTTTGGTTAGTTTAAAGGGGATCATTGCATTTTCATATTAGTTGCATTCATGCATTGATTTGTTTTTGCGTTGTTAGTTAGATGGATTTTGTGGGTACATTCGCTATAGGCCCTCACGAGACCTTACTCGTCCACTAGGGCTGCCTAGGGGTTTAAAGGGCTTGTTGCATATGCCAAATGCAACCGTGATCACCTACGGAAGTGGTACTAGTTAGTTAGTTAGTTTTTAGTTGTTTATGCTTGAGGACAAGCATCGGTTTAAGTTTGGGGGTGTGATAAGTGGATTTTATATCCACTTGGAGCATTCCATATCGGCTTAAATTGATTCACTTGGCCTTAAGTTTGTTGTAGTTTTGATGTGTTTGTGTTAGTTGTGCAGGTTTGCGAAATATCGTTTAGGGTTGGTGTTTTCGTCAATTTTGGAAATTATTTGCGCAATGGAATGAAGGATGGCGTATTTCCCTATGCTACCATGAAGATCATAACTATCAAGAATTGAAGAATGGGAAGTGGCAAAAGAATCGGAAGAGAAAATGGATGAGAAATAAGCAAATTGTGGAAAATTCGGATTTGAGGGTATGTTGCGCAGTCTACACTGTTTTGGCCATATCTGGAGTTCTAGAAGTCAGTTTTGGACGATCTTACTGTCCACGCGAAGCCTGGGAAATTTTCTATAATTCGAAACAGGAGCTAGCCGTGCTGAGAGCGCCCTGCCCGCGCTGAGAGCGCCCAAACTTCCTGGAAATTGCTGAATTCTATCATGTTTCGAATTAAATTGTATTTTTAGGTCTTTTCTTGTTGGAAAAGTATTCTAGGGCCTATATAAAAACTTCCTATCATTTTAAATCATATCAATTACTTAGAATTAGTTAGAATAACATAGAGGGAGACGAGAGAGACTTGGAGAAGGATTCCCAACGCTCGTGACAAGCAACGGAGATCTAGATCTACTTCATCTTTTCTATTCTTCTATGCACGTTTTGGATTTGTTTTCTAAACTCTATTACTCTTATTTAATATTCAGATCTTGTTTTAATATCATGGTTTCACTTGATCCCATGATGACGAGAGGTTAAATTACGAACTAATCGTTGTCATGGGATTCTAACGGATTTATCTATGTAGCTTAGTAGTTTGATTGCTTTAAAGATTTATGTGTGGTGAATTCTTGATATCCTTGTATGGTTGTGTTTCATGTGTTAGATGCGTCGCGAACATCTAAATTGTTAATCTCTTGCGAAACGAGAGTGGATCTTGAGATTTAGAACTTGTCATGCTAGCATAGGATAGGTTGATGTTTTAACATCATGATTTGTAGCGTAAATAGAGATATTATGCTGCCCTATGTGATCTTAATAGACAACTTGTTCTTCAACCGTTATGTTTTCAAATCTTATAGAGATATAGGGTCTAAGCATAATTGGTGTCTATTCATCTTCTATCTCTTTTGTGGATGTATGTTTAGTTTGGTATTCGTATACTGAGAGGTAGCATTTACTTGTTTCGTGTTGTCTGATCAGATATGATAATCATCACATGCATTGATTAAAGGCATCAACTCTAAGCGAAGTATTTAATGAAGTTAGGATCCCATGTTTATTCTTGTAGAAGTATTTCGATTTTAATTTTCATTAGATAATTAATTGTTAGATTATTTATTTGTTTTATTTAGTTAATTTTAGTTAATTAAAACCCAAATTTGTTAATTGTCTTAGCAGTGAATAATAATCATACATTGTTGCATAGGTACATATACTGAATTAAAACCATAACCAGATCTCTGTGGGAACGAACTTGACTTATTCATATATTACTTGTGACCACGTACGTTTGCGTGATTTTATGTTAACATGATTAATTTCAGAATTCTTACTAGTGAAAGAGATGATCTTAAGGTTAAGAATGATGAATTAGTTGATAGAAATAATTTTCTTGAATCTGAGTTAATTCAAATGGAAGTATATAGATTAAGTTCTGATAAAGCTAAGCATGATTATAGTGTTATTCTTGAGGCTTATGACTATGTCAGAAAAGAATTAGAGGAAGAGAGAAATACAATTAAAACCATTAACAATTCTGGTAAAAAGACTCAAGAAATCATTGAAAATCAAATTTTTGGTAAGGTTAATGGTTTAGGTTTTGATAAGGCTAGAAAAGAAGAGACTATAGCTATTGTCAATGATAATAGTAAACTAGAAGCTAGCACATCTAAATCTGAAGGTAAGAAGATAGTTTTTGAACCTAAACATGTTAAATTTGTTGATTCAAAAGGTACCCCTGTTGTACACAAGAAAATCTACAATAGTAATTCAGATGAGAAAGTGTTAGAGAAACCTAAGAATGTCAATATAGGTTTTCTGTCAAAGTCTCAGTTGAAACAGAGACTAGATGGTCTTTCAGAGTCTAGCAAGATCAAGAGAAATAGGAATGGAAAAGAAGGTATTAACAAAGAAAATAATTACAAGAATGTACCTGATGCACCTAGGAAAAAATGCTAAAAGTGTGGTCATAATCATTTGGCCCTAGACTGTAATCAAAAACCTTCTTGGAAAACTGAGTCTAGATTCCCCAAGACTCAGAAAATTCAATACCAACCACAAAAAGCTTGTTATCATTGTGGTAGTTTACTTCATTCTATTTACATGTGTAGAGAATATCATGAACTATATTATGACTATTATTCTATAAAATCTGAAACTACTAGTCACAAACAGATTGTGAAATCAGAGTCTAAGATGGACTCTGCAACAGGTAACTCCAAAGCAAAATCTTCAGAGCCTGTTGTTTCTAAATCTAGTAAGAAAGGATCCAATCAAAGTTGGATCCTAAAAATTTCTAACTAGTTACTTTTTGTTTGCAGGGCATAGGAAAGAAGCATTCAATTATCTTGGACAGTGGATGCTCTGGACATATGACTGGAATATCTTTTGGAGATGGCAACAAAGGAGAAACTCTGGGATATGGCTCAATTGTTTTGGGGAATGTCATTATAGAAAACGTAGCACTAGTTGAAGGCTCGAAACACACACTTTTAAGCATAAGTCAACTGGGTGATAAAGGTTACCAATCAATCTTTGACAGAGAAGGATGCAAAATCTTGAATATGCAGAATGGAGACATTGTTCTAACTGGTCAAAGACATGGTAACATATATGAAGCCAACTTAAGTGACACATCTAAAGGAATTGTTAGATGTCTCTACAGCAAAGCAACAAATGATGAAAGCTGGAATTGGTACAAGAACTCTCACATCTTAACTTCAAGAAGCTTAATCAACTTGTTAAGCACAATCTAGTGAGAGGCCTACTTCAGGCAAATTATGTGCAAGATGGACTTTGTGATGCTTGTCAGCTTGGAAAACAAAGAAGAACCACTTTCAAGAGCAAGACAGAAAATTCAATTACTGAACCATTTCACATGTTGCATCTTGATTTATTTGGTCCAGTAAACATTATGTCTATCAGCAAGAAAAGATATGCTTTAGTTATAGTGGATGATTACACAAGGTTCACATGGGTATTCTTTCTACACAAGAAGGATGAAGCTCCTCAACAAATCATTGAACTTGTCAAGAATATTCAGAATAGCTCTGAGTACAAAGTCAAAGTACTTAGGAGTGATAATGGTACAGAATTCAAGAATTCTATAATGGAGGAGTATTGTGCAGACAAAGGAATTACTCAACAGTTTTCTGCATCTGGAACACCTCAGCAGAATGGTAGTAGAAAGAAAGAACAGGACTCTCATAGAGGCAGCAAGAACCAAGCTTGCAGATGCAAAGCTTCCAACCTATTTCTGGGGAGAAGCTATAAAGACTGCATGTTTCACTCAAAATTGTACCTTGGTAAATGGTCATGGAAAGACTCTTTATAAGATGATCAAAGAAAAGAAGCCAAGTGTGAAATACTTTCACATCTTTGGATGTAAATGTTATGTCCTGAAAGTTCATCCTGAACAACTTGGAAAATTTGAAGCCAAATCGGATGAAGCAATCTTTCCAGGATATTCAGCATCAAAGGCCTTCAAAGTTTATAATCTCATAACTCACATTGTTATGGAATCAATCCATGTTGCATTTGATGACAAGAAATTTGGAATTCTATGAACTGATGAAAGCCATGACAAATTGGAATTTGAAAATCTTAAGGAATCTGCGATGCTCTCCAGTGATGATGAAGGTTATCCTGAAGAAATTTCTATTGCTACTCAAAGGAATGCTACTGTTGAGGGGGAGCAAATCAATCAAGGAGAACGCAGTGTTCATCAGGATCAGACTAGTTATTCAGAGTCTACTCCATCAGGAACTGATCCTTCAGAGACTATTGAAGGAAGATTAGGAACTAGTAGCAGTATGGAGTCTACTGATCTACTGATCAAGGGGGAGCTTTTGAAGGAAATGAATACTCTTCTACAAGAGATACCACTAACTTAAGGGGAGAGTCTAGCAGGAGCAATTTACCACATGTTAAAAAATGGACAAGGGATCATACTGAAGATTTGATAATTGGTTATCCAAATAGTGGTATTCGGACTAGAAGATCAGTTCAAAATGAATGCTTGTACAGTTGTTTTCTCTCAAAGAATGAACCTAAGAAGGTTGAAGAAGCCTTACAGGATCCTGATTGGGTAATTGCAATGCAGGAAGAGTTAAATGAGTTTGAGAGGAACAAAGTCTGGAAACTGGTACCAAGACCTAAAGACAGATCTATTGTTGGTGCAAAATGGGTTTTCAGAAACAAGCTAGATGAATCTGGTATGATTGTAAGAAACAAAGCAAGACTGGTGGCCAAGAGTTATTCTCAGGAAGAAGGAATTGACTATGATGAAACCTTTGTACATGTAGCAAGATTGGAAGCAATCAGAATGTTTCTTGCATTTGCAGCTCATTCAAAATTCAAGGTATACCAGATGGATGTAAAGAGTGCTTTTCTAAATGGCAAGCTTGATGAGGAAGTGTATATGGAGCAACCACCTGACTTTGTTGATCCAAAGTTTCCAAATCATGTCTACAAACTTGACAAGGCATTCTATGGACTAAAGCAGACACCAAGAGCATGGTATGAGACTTTGTCTAAATTTCTTCTTGAAAATGGCTTCACAAGAGGTACAATTGACAAAACTCTATTCTTTAGAAAGATTAAAGGTGAATTGCTTTTAGTTCAAGTTTATGTTGATGACATCATATTTGGTTCTACTAATGAAAAGTTGTGTGCTAAGTTTAGCAAGCTTATGCAGTCTAAGTATCAGATGAGCATGATGGGTGAGTTAAATTTCTTTTTAGGTTTGCAAGTCAAACAAACTGAGACTGGTATTTTCATTAATCAGTCAAAGTATATCAAAGATCTTTTAAAAAGGTTTGACTTTCAAGATTGTTCAGTTGCAAAAGCACCCATGGCAAAAGCCACTAAACTAGACTCTGATCCTAAGGGAAAGAGTGTGGATAATACTAGTTATAGAGGCATGATAGGTTCACTGTTATATTTAACTGCAAGTAGACCAGATATATTGTTTTCTACCTGTTTATGTGCTAGATTCCAAAGTGATCCTAAGGAATCTCATTTAATTGCTGTGAAGAGAATTTTTAGATATCTCGAAGGAACTCCAAATCTTAGTTTGTGGTATCCTAGAGAATCTGATTTCTCCCTAATTGGCTATTTAGACTCTGATTATGCATGGTGTAAAATAGACAGGAAAAGCACTACAGGTACATGTCAATTCCTGGGAAACAGATTGATTTCTTGGGCAAGCAAGAAGCAACAATCTGTCTCAACCTCAACTGCAGAAGCTGAGTACATTGCAAAAGGCAGTTGGTGTGCACAGCTCCTTTGGATAAGAAATTAGTTGATGGATTACGGTATGACACTTAGTAATATTCCTATGTTTTGTGATAATACTAGTTTATCAAAATTGCAGAAAATGCAGTTCAATATTCAAGGACTAAGCACATTGATGTCAGGTATCATTTTATTAGAGAACATATTGAGAATGGTACTGTGGAACTTCATTTTGTTCCTACTGACAAACATCTTGCAGATATTCTAACTAAACCACTTGATGAGGCTACATTCGTAACAACCCGAATTTTCAAAATAAATTTTTTATTTTTATTTTACGTTGACTGATAGGTGCAATGAGAGAAGAGAATAGTTAAATATTATTTATAATATTTATTCGATTGTGGAGCATCTATGTGATTAAATGATGTTTGTGTATGATTAAGTGGAAAAGTGGATTTGATTAAAAATTTATGAATTGAGTCAATGAGACTTAATTGCTAAATGACTATGTGAGTTATCTGAATTAAATCAATATGTATATGTGTTGTGGAATAAAAACTAGGTTATTAGATTACGGCTAGGGTTTGATGTATTTAATGCTAGGGTGTATGAGCTTCGTGCTTTAATGGCTGCTTCTGCGTTCGAGACTTAAACGGTCCTCACAGAATGCCTACGTATCTCTGTATTAAGAGAATCAAGCCAATAAAACGTAGTTCTGAGATGAGGGGTCAGACCCTTTATATAGGCTGAGAAGCCCTAAAATCGTAGTAGGGTTAGGTGACTTGGTGGGCAAGTCACCGCCTCTAGGAAGGTTCCGGATCCATTCCTTGTAGGAGTCTGTTTCCTTGTATGACTGTGTGGCTTGGAGGCTACTCTTTGTAGAGATAATGTCCTTATTGACTTGTATCTCCCAGCTGTTAATTATCCCTAAATATTAATTACGAAATTAATATTATAACTGGGGTTTGGGCCCATCTGGTGGGCCCCACGTTTGGACCATTCTAGGTCTAATCAATGCCACATTAAATGTGTCTTTAGGGCTTACTTTTAGCCCATATCATTTGCCCCCCAACTTCTAGGAAAACTGATCAGGTTTTCCTTGAAGTTATAACGGCCTTACATGAGACTTGGGTCAGGGTTTATTGCTCTTACATGAGTATTTTCAACTTATCATCTTAATGTAAAGCGTGGAGCGACCGACGCAATTTACGACGATGTTGAACGACACTAAGCGGTGTTAAATGGCACTAGACAGCGCTAATCAGCCTTAAACAATGTTTAAACAGTGTTAAACAATGTTAAATGGCATAAAACGGCACTAACGGCACTAATCGGCGCTAAACGGTGCTATACCGGCACTAAACGGTGCTAATCGGCACTAATCGGCACTAATCGGTGCTAACAGGCACTAATATGTGCTAATCGGCATTAAATGGTGCTTAATCGGCACTAAACGGTGCTAGCGGGGGTCCGGGGGCGGCAGCCCCCGGGCGGGGTCCAAGGGGCGGCAGCCCCTGGCGGGGTCCAAGGGGCAGAGCCCCTTGGAAATTTTTTATTTCTGAAGACTAGTACTATTCAGGCCAAATTGCATGTTTTTCTTCTTTTTTTTTTTTCAGGCCAAATTCGAGCTCAATTTTCGAGCTCAAACTGTCCCAGGTCGCAGCCATTTTACCTGTTTCCCAAGTCATTTTCGACCTGGACATTTCGAGCTCAACTAGTACATTTTCGAGCTCAATTTTCGAGCTCAAATAGTCCCAGGTCGTGGCTATTTTCGAGCTCATCTAGTTCAATTTCGACCTGGACCTTTTTGACCTCAACTAATACATTTCGAGCTCAATTTTCGAGCTCAAGTAGGGGCCAAATCGTAGCTTTTTTCCAGGAAATCCAATGTTTTTTCGACCTGAAATGAACGAGCTCTAATAGTGTCAAAACGACCTCAAAATAAATCCCAGGTCGTGAGGAATTTCCATCTTTTCTAGTTCATTTTCGAGCTCAGACTCACGATCTCAATTCTAGGAGATATCGACCTCAAATTGGCCTCAAGTCGTATGGATTTTTCGTGAATTTCTGTTCTTTTTCGACCTCAAATTTACGACCTAGCCATAGCATATTTTCGACCTCAAAATGGGTTTTTACTTGACTTTTCAGGTCGTTTGATCGAGCTCGAAATCGTATTATCAAATGAGGTCGTTGGTCTCGACCTCAGACAACTTTGCTTGGGACACTTGTTTTGCTTTTGGGCCTTAGACTCATCAGAATTCTGGGCCTCTCCTCGTGGGCCCTAATCACATGTTTGGGCTCTTCTTTATTGAAGCCCTAATTGACTTTGACTTGGGCCTTAACTTTTGGTCAACATGACCTTAAACTAAAACCTTAATTAAGTTTATCAATATGGGTTGGGCCATGACAGGCCTTTAATCACTTTAACTAAACTTGGGCCTTAACAAGCCTTGTGTTGTTGATGGCCCACAAAGGTTTCAAATGGGCTACAACCGGTTGACCTTCTCCCTCTTCTTTCGGGTCTTTCCTTGGTTTGTAGGACCTTGCCTTGGTTTGAATTTAGCCAGTAGTTCCTGATTTTTAGGCCTTCAATTCAAACAACCAGCTTAATTTGAGGCAAACAGCCTTGTTGGCCATCAAGGCGAATGCGTATCTCAATGCTCTCACTGACAGTTTCGTGCCTCCAAGGCATTATCATAGAGCCAACCAGTCTCAAGATGAGCTTTGATGGGGGTCTGTCTAGCAACTTCCAACGTCGATGGGCGCCAACAATTTGCGCTCTATAGTGGGGTCTCCAAGACCTGATAGTAAACACTTCTAGTGTAATTCTCGATTTCAGACGAGGCGAATTTGGACAAGGCATCGGTGGTTATACAAGTTGGTATTCCTCGAATCATACCATACCAACTGTGATTTTACAATTTTCAGATATTTCAACATCGTTTCATCTTTGGCTTTTAGAGCTCTACTCACTTGGGCTATCACCAGCCTTGAGTCTCCATAGACTTTAAGATTTTTGGCCCTCATGGCTAAAGACGAGCCTAGTCCGGCCTTCAAGGCTTTATACTCTGCCTCGTTATTGGTTGTCGAAAAATATTCAACTTCAAGGCACATTCAATCGCGAAGCCATCAGGGCTCTATAGGACTATACAAGCACCACTTGATTTTGTTTTTGATGCCCTATCAAAATAGAGCACCCAATGTTTCTTCTAAACTTTATAAGTTCTCTCCCTCTTGGGGTGTCTCATCTTGCCCTTACTATAAGTTCTCTCCCTCTTGGGGTGTCTCATCTTGCCCTTACTGGGGTGTTGTGCCTTCCTGCCCCCGACTTCTTGGTTGTCAATGGTATATTCAACTAAGAAGTCAACGAGTACCTGTGCTTTAATTGCAATTCGAGGATTGTACGCGATATCAAATTATCTGAGTTCTATCGCCCACTTAGCTAGCCTTCGGGTTATGCAATATGTTTCTCAGTTGCTGGTCCGTCAGGATTTCAATCTTATGTGCCTGGAAGTACGATCGTAGCTTCCTCGAGGCTGTTACCAATGCCAAAGCACACTTCTTAATGGGAGAATAATTTAACTCAGCTGCATGCAACATCTTGCTCACATAGTAGATAGGCTTCTGAACCTTGTTGTCCTTTCGAATGAGGATGGCACTCAATGATTGTTCAGATATTTCAATGTTGGCATTCTGGATTGAGGGTCCAAAATTTCAGATTGGTTTTCAAGCTTTGACTTGAAGTTTCAACCATTGGATCTTATCTGGAGGTTCATGACCCCTTCAAGTTTGGCCTTCATAGCTATCCCATGGCCTTCATGGCTAATAACTCGTGTTCCTTATCCTAGGATTCGAGGTTGACGTTTACATGTTCATCGTTGGTGTTCATATGTCGACTACCAAGTATTCACGACCTTTCTTTTGGATTGATGTCAAACTAAAGGTCTTTAGGATCCCTTACTTGACTTCATGTCTTTCACGGCTTGTCTCGAATCTTAGTTCTGATTTCAGGGTTTTCAAACCTATCTTTGCTTCTTGTTTTTTATCCGGGGTCCTTCAAGGACTTAAACTCTTAGTAACTCTCGACCTTTCAGGGTTTTTATTTATGCGTTTGTTTGTTTCCATTCGTGTATTTTTTATTTTCGGTACTTGGTCATCTTTGACTTACACACATCAGGTGTTAGGTACATAAATAAAATCACATAATCAATGAATGGAAAACAAACTTGCATTAATAACTTGAGATGGGTTCAACCCTTACATAGAATACTACTGTCCTACTCGGAGCAACATGCTCTGCGATGGTTTTATCGAACCTTATTTCTACTTCTACTAGATAAAATATGAAGCTAAAAACTACTAGGATAATTTGAACCCATCGGGGCTTTGCAAGACTAGGCTTGCACCACTTGATTTTATTTTTGATGCTCCAATAAAATAGAGCACTCACTACTCCTTCTGGTCACCTCATTCTTATTCTGAAGTTCACTTACAGCTTGGGGTACAATCTCCTGCCCCTCGATTTCTTGGTTGCCAATGATGCATTCAACCACGAAGTCAGTTGACGCCTTAGCCTTAATGGCTATCCGAGGTTTATGTGTGATGTCCTCTGCTGGCCTTTCTTGATGTTCCTTATCACTACAAACGTCCATGTCTTCAATCGGAAGGACCTGCCCCCCGACTCCATCAGGCCTTAACGCGGCTACATAACAGCTCCTAGCCATTTTCTGGTCACCTTTTTGTTCTCCTACACCATTCCTGGTTGGGAACTTGATCTTCATGTGATAGGTTGAGGCCACAGCCTTAAAAGCATGGAGTCCAGTCCTCCCGAGGATGGCATTGTAGGTGGAAGATGCTTTGATAACCAAAAAGTTCAGCATCTGAGTGGCCTCTGTTGGCTTCTGTCCGATGGTGACGGGCAACAGAATAGTTCCCTCAACTTTAGACTCTACTCCGCTGAATCCATATATAGGCATGTTAGATAGGGTCAACTGAGAGTCGTTGTATCCCATTTTCACGAATGCATCATAGAACAAAATGTCCACTGAAGCTCCATTGTCTATCAAGACTCGCTTCACCTCTGAATTCCCAATCATGGGTGTTATGACCAGCGGGTCATCGTGGGGGAACTTCACCCCTTCAAGGTCTGAATCATCAAATTCGATTGTTACTTCGATTTTTGCACGCTTTGGTGTCTCTCCGACAATATGCATCACTTCTCGGGCATAAGCCTTCCGAGAGTTCCTAGTCGTCCCGACCGCAGTCGGGCCTCCTGAGATCATGTTGATCACTGGCCATCGGGGCTGTGGGGTGCGATCCCGATCGTCGTCGTTCCTATCATACTCTCTTCTCTGATTACCACGATCTTCACCCTTAGTGAAGTGGCCCAACTTCCCTTTACGGATCAAGAACTCGATCTCATCTTTGAGTTGCTTACAATCATCAGTATCATGCCCTACATCCTTGTGGAATCTGCAATACTGATTTTTGTTCCTCTTTGTGGGATCACCCCTGAGTGGCTTCGGCCATCAGAAATCCTTATCCTTCTCAATGTCCAATAGGATTCGACTCCTGGGAGTGTTCAACCTTGCATACTCAGTGAACCTTGGTCCTTGGCTCTTTTTAGGGGCAGAGTCGGAGTCCTCACTAGTTCGGGGATACTTGTCCCTAGCATCATATTCCTGGTCATCATACTCCTGGTCTTGCCTTCGCTTCTTGGAGTTCCCGTTGCCTCCATTGCCCAACGTGGCTTCCTTCTTCATGCTATCCTCAGCCTTAATGTACTTATCAGCCCTTCGTTGGAGCTCATCCATGTTCTCAGGGGGATGTTTTGCCAGTGACCTCTTAAAAAAGAGATCCGTGGTTCCATGCTGCAGGGCTACCATAGCCACCTTATTTTCCAAATCAGTGATGTTTAGGGTCTCCTTAGTGAATCGCTTGAGATAATCTCTCAGACTTTCGTTCTTCCCTTGTACCACATACATAAGAGATGCAGAGCTTTTCTCATGCGTTCTTCCGCTGATAAATTGACTAATGAAAGCAGCACTCAACTCCTTAAAGGAACCAATCGAGTTTGCAGGAAGCCGACTATACCATCTTTGAGCCATGCCTGACAAAGTTTGAGGGAAAGCCCTACACTTCAAAGCGTCGCTTGCAGGCTGCAACAGCAGTGCGTTTGAAAACGTTCTAACGTGGTTTGCAGGATCACCCATTCCATCATAAGCTTTGATTGTTGGCATCTTAAACTTCTTTGAGATACGAGCATTCATCACGTCCTCAGTAAACGGAGGTGTGGGATCATCAGGGTCCCCAAGTGGCATCAGATCCTTGGGGTTGCTTTTAGGGGTTTCCACCCTTGTAGTTCTTTCAGGTGGGACGGTAGTCCTTCTTTGCCTCCTTGGAGGCCTCTCCAGATCTATGAAGGGAATCGGTCCTGACGTGGGAGGTGGCAAAGTCTGATTTGATCTGGCTTGCTCCCTGGCCATATCTTCCTTTAACTTTAAGATCTCGGCTTCATAAGCCTTAATCCTCTCAGCAGCTGTTGAAAGGAGTCCATCATGGATAGTTCGAGTTCTCCCCATAGGCTCTTTACTTGCACGTCGCCTCCTCGGAGCTTCATCACGCTCGTAATCATCGCCAGAAGATGATTCATCCGTATAAGGACCAGAAAAATCGCGATAATCTCGATCTCGAATATACAGGGCATGACCACTTGATCCAGCTCCGTAGTTAGGCATCCCGTACATTGGACTGGTACTTACGGGGAGATCCGTAGTGTGGATCTGAACCCCTCGTGTAGGGTTGGGGTCTACACTCAAGGAGGAAATCCCCACCTGGCGGGGGTTAGTCCCTGGAATTGTGTGGACGATCGGAGGTAGCGTACTCTCAACATGGGTAGTCGTCCCTAGGGGTTGAGAAACTTGATACGGAACGATAGTCCCGGATGTCGGAGGTACTTGCTCAGATGTCGGAAGTACTTGTTCAGTATGGGGCGGAGCAGAGCTAAGAGGTAGAGCCTCGGTAGCAATTGGCTCCGTAGTGCTTGGTACAGTTCTTCGTGTTTGAACCATGGTTGATGTCTTCTTCCCACAGACGGCGCCAAATGTTGTGGAATAAAAACTAGGTTATTAGATTACGGCTAGGGTTTGATGTATTTAATGCTAGGGTGTATGAGCTTCGTGCTTTAATGGCTGCTTCTGCGTTCGAGACTTAAACGGTCCTCACAGAATGCCTACGTATCTCTGTATTAAGAGAATCAAGCCAATAAAACGTAGTTCTGAGATGAGGGGTCAGACCCTTTATATAGGCTGAGAAGCCCTAAAATCGTAGTAGGGTTAGGTGACTTGGTGGGCAAGTCACCGCCTCTAGGAAGGTTCCGGATCCATTCCTTGTAGGAGTCTGTTTCCTTGTATGACTGTGTGGCTTGGAGGCTACTCTTTGTAGAGATAATGTCCTTATTGACTTGTATCTCCCAACTGTTAATTATCCCTAAATATTAATTACGAAATTAATATTATAACTGGGGTTTGGGCCCAACTGGTGGGCCCCACGTTTGGACCATTCTAGGTCTAATCAATGCCACATTAAATGTGTCTTTAGGGCTTACTTTTAGCCCATATCAATATGTGACTTATATGTATAGTTGGTATGATTAAATATGCTTATATGAATTTTTATTTCATTTAAATGATGGTTTAAAACACTGTTTAATTTTTCTAAAATTCCTGGAGCATCGCAAAATCATGAAATCTCTTTCAGAATGTTTCTTCAGTATTTATAAATGTTTTAAAAATGCAACTTTACTTTATTTGGCCTCCAATAATTTTTAGTGATTTTTAAAGTCTTATCATCTTTTAAGATGGTAAATCTTGTAAATTCTCTAATAAAATAATTACAAGTCGTAAAAATATACTTTTGGTACATATATGTTTCTGATTTTATACTCTTGGTTATAAAAGTAAGAGTTTGATTTATTTTGGGCTTTTTGGATTTTTAAATAATTTTAGGAAGGAAATTTCTTTTTAAAAGATTATTTCTTGTAAAATCCATATCTTTTTATTTACGAGCCCTAAAAATATTTTAAAAATATATGTGTGAACCTCATTGGGTAAACTTTATTTTTAAAATATAAATCTACAGATTTTATAAAAACCCAAGTGAGTATAGATTTAATTGGTAATTGAAAATTGTTTAAAAATTAGAATTGAGAGGTGGAAATTACTAAACTTCCTTTGGATATATTAAAACCCTCATTCTCTTTTCTTTTCCCTCATTTCACCGAATCTCTCCTCTCATCTCTCTCTCTCTCTCTCTCTCTCTCTCTCTCCCATAAGTTTCCTCTCCCCCATTCTTTTTCTTCAAAAATTTGATTGATTCCTCTAGTTTTATTCAATTTGTGAGTGGTACTTGAGGTTATAATGGTTAATTGATATTGGGGTGAGTTTATTTGAAGTTGTAGTGATAGTTGTGTGTATATATGTTCGTTTTTGTGTATGTATAGGTTGGGTGTGTTCAAAAACTTACATGCAAGTAGAGATAGGTGTGTAATTGATGTTGTTAATGGATGGGTTGCAAGAAAAATCGAGTTTGGAGGTGTGTCTGATTGGGGTGCCGAGTTTGAGGCCACCACTGAACCATCACCACCATCGGAGATGGTCTCCATGAGATCCGGTAGGTTGGATTCTTGTATGTAAATGCTTATTTGTGTTAGTTGTGATGCTAATTAGTGAATTTTGCTAAGAACTTTACATGAATGTCATTTTCGAAAAGAGGGCTTTTAGTTTTAAACTTGTAAATCATAAATTTGTTATGGGTTAGTGTTATGATGATCTTGTTAATGATTTTTGTGAAGAGAATTAAGTTGCATGACAATTTTGAGTTAGGTTTGTAATTTTTCAGATTTATAAGTTGAAGTTCAAGGGGATTTTGAATGTTGTTTTGATTAAGTATAAATAGGTGAACTATATTGAATATATGCATGTTCTTGGGGGTATGTAATTGATGTTAATTAGAAGCTTACTTGTAAATTGCTAATTGATATAAGTGTGTGTGTGTGTGTGCCGAGTATATGTGTGTGTATTAGATGGGTGTTGTTTGATAATTGCTAAGCTAAAAGATGGGAGTTAAGGAGATACTTACTTGATTTGCTAAGTTTCGGTAGTAGTCTGATGCATTGTAAAAATGTTATTAAATTGAAAAATAATCATATGGGGTTGATGTTAGAGTTTTTAGAAAGGTATTTCAGTTGTCTACAAGTTTCGTTTTATGTGTTTTCTGAAATTTCAATTGTAATCCCCTGTTTTCTGCACTTTAGTAACTGGCCAGAATTGTTTGGTCATTGAGAGCCCTGTTTTCAAAAATTCATAGTAAATTGATCTTACATTAAACTTTTCTGAACTATATCAATCTGGAAAGATCATTTCGAACTCTACATTTTTCATTTACATTATGTTGTCAAATTTTGTGATCTTAATATGTTAAACTTCAAAATACTAGTGTACTTAGGGACTGATTCTGTGTTAACAATCCACGTTTTGATCGATTCTGAATTCATTACTTATCCGTTTTTAACGAGCCTTACCATTCTGGAAAGGTCTCGGGATTTCCTTCGAGTTTCATGTTCCATACTTTTTAAGTTAAGGTCATCTTGATAGTTTAAATTGGATGTCGTTCCAGGCTGGTCATAGCAGATTATTAAGTGTGAAAGTCATTTTGGTGTATTGTGAATCGTGATTGCAAGTATGGTTGTAAGTAATGTCAAATAACTATAATAGTAAGTTGAATGCTTGATTATGTTGTAAGTATAGGACTTGGTTGTTGTTTGTGTCGGTGAAATTCCGATTGGTAACGCGATAATACAAAGGAGATGCCACCGAAATTTCTAAAAATGTAAATAACTTCTTTTGATGTTTAAACCGGAACATCTCTCGTATATGATCGTTATTATCGATCGGAAATATTAATTGACTTATGTGTTATGTGATTAGAAGATCGTATGCATGCTAGATATACGAATATATGTTTACATGATTAAGTGTTAACGACTATAGGATAGTCGCTATTGAATTTGAGTTGATTTATGATTTAAGATTTGTCGGGCATAGACCCTAGATGTTATAAAGTTATTAAGTGTGAATGGTTGGTTAAAGTGTTGATTTTGGTAAGGTGTTGTATACAACGGGAAGTGTTTTATAGTAATATTTGTGATTAAGTTAAACGTGTTAGAGTGTGCGTACTAGTGTCGATAGACCGTATGTTTATTCCGAAGACTAAAGTACCGTATTGTGTTAACTATAGAATCGATGTGCGGACTCGATCGCGGTGAATCAAACTCGTGGCAACCGCAAGTGCATCGAATCAAGGAAGGATCAAATCAGAGGATTGGACACGCGGGACAAACGAAGGATTGTTCTCTTTAAATCGTCAAGCATACTTATTATCTAGGACCTAAGGCAAGTCTACTAATCGTACTCTTTCGTTCAGAGTATGCATGATTTTAAAATATTATGCTTTCTTAAAAACGAGAATTTTACAAATGCTTTATTTAATCTCATAAATTTGCGAGAAATCGCTCAAGTCATTTAACCAGTTTATAACTGCTTTCAAATTATCTCAAGCATGTGATTTTATCCATTGTGTTATAAAAGTTTACAATTGCACTTTACCCCTACAAGAACTGTTTTACATTTCTTTCATGATTACGATACACTCTAATATCTGTTGAGAATGTGAATCCCTTTCGTTTGAATATTCTTATCATATTGGAACACCCTTTTGATCGAGGCGCCGGTCCCCCCTGTCATTTTTATATTAAGGTCTGTGTGTGCCTAAGGATCCTTTCATATTTGAGAACTCGTATTGGATATACGGGTTCGGAGCTCTATCGTGGGCTGATCACCCAGCTTAGCTCGTAGCGTCTTATCGTAGTTCCAATCTTTAAGGGTTATTCCTTCTGAAAATCATATTTTATTGTTGAGAATCAAATGTCGAATCTTTGATTCAATTGTTCTATATTAATTCGAGATTCAGATTGTCGCTAGAGCATTTGTTGCACAGTGACGGTTAAAAATTGAGAATGAATTGAGATCTTCTTATTTATTCATGAACTCATTATTGTCAAGCCGATTTGGTAGCTAAGTATGTAAGTGCTTAGTCGACAAGAGTAAGATTATGAATAATTAGGAATTTCTTGTATGTTGTCTCTTAGTATCTGAAGCATCCGTCCTTCAGTTATTCAAAGTTTTTATCGGAAGTCGCTATAAAAAAAATTGTTGAGATAAATATCAAAAGTTTTTGTCTCTTAGTAGTTGAATTCCTCCTTGAATTTTGTAAACCTCTTTTCTATTGAAAAATCTTCGTTATAAATATTTCGAAAATGATGTCATCCATACATTGGATTTGAAACCTTCAAAGTTTTTCTAAAATTACCTTAGTATACTCTATTATATACTTGCTGAGCACCTCTTTCGCTCATTCTTGCTTTTGTTTTAAATCTTATTTTACAGATATAGATAGTTGATGCTGTTGACTTAGTTAGCTCGAAGCAGGGCAAGTCATGGATCGAGTTGAGGTTTGGCTCAGAGCAATTCTGTCATTCGGAATAGTCTACTAGATGTATAGTTAGACTGGTAATGTATTTATTACTTGTGTTGTACTATTTGTGTATTAGATTATTGTGGTTGTTGTATACCTTATATCAAGGTGATACTAATAGCATAAGATTGTATAAGAGATTGTTGTACTAAGAGTTATGAGTTAATAAAAGAAGTTAATTTTATTATGTTTTGGATTTCTTGTTTTCTAGTCTATAACCTGAAAAGATCTTTTTAGGTTGGGGTCGGATGTCATGTTTTAGATTAAATATTGGCAGGTGATTATTTGATTATTAAGGTTTCCGTAGTAGCGACCCATATCCTTGACCCCGGATTTGGGGGCGTTACAACATTCATTAGATTGGTTAGTGAGTTAGGAATGTTAAATTTCTAGATCTTTAACATCTGCAAAAGTCGCAAGGTATGTGGTTCAGCTTATAGACTTGATATTCTTGTCAGGATCTATATTTAATCATTAATTGCTTAAACTGTAACATTTTACCTTGATAAATTTCAGTATGATAGACTTATTGTTAATTATCAGGATCAGAATTACTATCAGGATGCTGACGTCATCAGGACTGTATCGTCAGTATCAGGATTGTGAAATTTGTATGTCTTACAGTTTCAAATCCTGAAGTTCAATTTATTCGGGGCTTAATGACCTTTTAGCCCTCGAAGTTTTATACGAAATACCTATCAGCTCTCATTGTTTCAAAACGTTCCTATTAGCCCCTGAAGTATCCGTAAAGGTCCAATTAACCCTTGTACCGGTACAAAAAATTGTAACGGTACGTATCGGATGGGCAAAATAGACATTACATGTGTCCGTTACAATTTTTTTTTAATTTGTACCGGTATAAGGGTTAATAGGACCTTTCCGGATACTTCAGGGGCTAAAAGGTACAACGTATTAAACTTGAGGGTTTGATGGGTACAAAAGGTCATTACTATATCTACTAGTTTAATTCAACCACCATTATCTCCATACCCCTCGAGTAAGACTTACATACACTCTTCTCTCTTTGCTTACCACTACCAAAATAAGTATAGGGAATTCATAATCCTACATCCTATAAGCAGATCGAAGCAGAGGCCAATGCAAGGAAGGCATGAATGTGTATTAAGCCTCCATGGAGGCTGTGAAAATTAAATTGAAAAATGATGTAGTAGAAACTGAGAAATTTTTGAAGTATACATGCTTGGTGCATACTAGTATAATTTACATGTAATCAGTTTGAATACCTTTTATTCAATTAAGGTCCAACTGTTTTTCATTTTAACATTGTCTTATTTTTATAGATCTTTGAAACTATCTTGGTAGTTACAACTTTGAATTCCTTGAAAATTTACTATTGACTGTTATGGCCAATGCATGTTGAGGGTGCTGAGCTTGAATTTAATGCATAATCTACTATATAAACACCATCATTGGATGTAAGTCATAATCAATCAATTAAAAGTAAACCTCTTTTAATTTAAAAAGGCAATCGACTTATTATCACTAATTATATTATTTTACTATTTATTTTAATAATTATGATGATTGTGTTGAAAATCGAACCGAAAAACTTTCAATGCCCGTGCGATGCACGGGTTTCTTTTATTATGTTATAAATTTTATTTAACATTACAATTATGTATTTATATAATCATTATTTTTCATATTTTTTAATTTTAATTTTATATAATTTAATATACTCTTATTTACGGATTATACTAATGTTTCCCTATTATAAATAATGTATACGGATTTTTAATAAATTTTATTAATAATCAAAAAATATGGTGTGATATTTTCGGGTATATATTAATGATTATAAGATTAGTTTTAAATCAAAATGGTAACATGTTTAAATTAGAAAGAAAATATTAATGATTGAAAGATATGATACGATTGATTTTTGAGGTGTTTATAAGGCAATATATTCAACTAAAAAGTAAATGTGAAAAACACAATCGGTTAATTACCATTAATTATATTATGTTATTATTTATTTTAATAAATAGGATAACTATACCGAAGACCAAAACAACCAAAACTTGCAATGTTTCGGCTTTAATATAATAGTATAGATATTATTATAAATTTTAATTTCAATATGTTATTGGAAGAATTCGAACCTTACATTTTTTTATAGAATAATTTTCAGTATTAAATTTTAATTAACATGTTGGCGGGAATCGAACCTTACATTTTCGCTTATTATAGTATAGTATAGTATAGATGAGTGGAGAGCACATCTCATAGTATAGTATAGATGAGTAGATATAGTAATAACTTTTTGTACCCATCAAACCCTCAAGTTTAATACGTTGTAACTTTTAGCCCCTGAAGTATCCGGAAAGGTCCTATTAACCCTAATACCGGTACAAATTAGAAAAAAAAAATGTCACGAACACATGTAATGTCTATTTTGCCCATCCAATACATACCGTTACAATTTTTTGTACCGGTACAAGGGTTAATTGGACCTTTACGGATACTGCAGGGGCTAAAAGGAACGTTTTGAAACAGTGAGGGCTGATCGGTATTTTGGTGGAAACTTTGAGGGCTAAAAGGCCATTAAGCCTTTATTCGGTGATCTAATTTTGATACTTGTTAAGTCTATTATAAAAACTCTTATCATATTCATACTGATAATTTATAAACTATTCAGATCTTGAAAATAAGCATTAAAGAGACATGATAGATAAACAGAAAGATATGTATTTTCATTAATCAAAAGCAGTACAAACATGGAAATGAAATACAATATTCTTTTCATCTAACAATAGTTACTAATCCTATTCTTTTCTAAAGATTGTTGCTGCTTTAATCTTTAACGATCGACTTCAGGAAAAAGAGCATCTCAAGAGTTACTTGGAGGATCTACTCCTGGATTCCTTGTCTGGGCGACTTGAAGAGAGCAGCAGACTCAACTCCATGCTTATTGAGGAGAATGAATAGCATCTCCATCAAGATCAACCGCAGACTCTCGACCAAGGTTTTTATCCTCAAGTTTTGAGGAGGTTAGAGGGAGATTGTATCCAACAGATGGATGTTCTAGGAGAAGGTTCTGGACATTATTTGGATCTACTCCAACCATGTCTAATACGATGAGAAAAGTCATCTCTTCAAAGAGATAAACTATCAACTTTTGGTTGTTATGAACAAGCATGTTCATTGTCTGTGAGAAATCGAAAGATTGGGTTGTTTGAGTAAAAGGCCATTGTTTGTGTGTTTTTGGAGTAAAGAAAGGCAAAAGACATCAGGTGTTTATAAAGGAAAGGGTGAGAAGCTGAACAGTCATTTGAAGTGTTCAATGCATCAGCGTAAATATCCATGCGTGTGACTGGCCTTATCATATTTCCAAGATATTTTGACAATTTAACAAAGTTATTTTTGTTTGAATTATTGATGTTCTTTTCAGGTTAATTTTTGACATGCCATGTATGCAACTCCATCTAGTTGCTGAAAATCATTCAAATTTTCATTTTTATCCTGATTTATTAAATTGAAATCAATGTTGGATTTTATTCTCCAAAAATCGTGGGTAATTGCATTTTTCAGGGGCTGACACCTGTCAACCTACGTGTTAACGTGGGTTAGTGGGTCTGAAGGATTTTTGTAATATATCATTATTTTGAGACTCTGATTGTTTATTGCTTTCTTCTACTTCGAATTTCTAAAATCAAAAACATCCTTCGAGTTTTCAAAATCACTAATCAATTTCAAAGATTTCTCAAGTTCTTTTCAGATCAAAAAGGCAGCTCAAAGAAGACTACCCAAATCAGTAGCTGTCAAGTTTGGTGACTTTGATTTTATGATGAATAATCATGTTGCAGCTATCACCAACAAGGAAGGGGTGTCAACAGATTTTCACCCAATTATGGACTTCATGGCATCAGGACCATTAAGTTATGCCTTAACAGCATCTCCACAACTCAATCAAGCAGGTGTTTCACAAGCTTGGGAGAATGCTGAGGTAATTGATTCTACTCAGAGTCAATCAGGTGAGATTGTTCTACACTTAGGACAATATACTTTTGATATTACTGAATCTGTTATTAATTCAATACTTCACTTACCTGTTAGTATGAATTTTGAAAATGTACCATCTGATGATAATGTTAGAACTATGTTGTCTGAGTTAGGTTACAATGGACCTCTAGATAATACGAGCCAGTTAAATAGATCTTTTCTTAGGAAAGAATGGTCTTTCTTCTTTGATCAAATTGCTAAATGTTTACTGGTAAATGCAGTTCTTTTCAGCAAATTACTTCTGTTACTTCATACATTGCATATAGTTTGCTTTATGACAAAGTAATTAATATTGGTCACATTATCTTAAGTCAAATGTGTATCAAACTTGGGTCAAGAGATCAAGATAGGAAGATGGTTTATTATCACAGATTCATGCAACTGTTTATTAACCATTTTATTCCTAATGTTGAAGCTAGATTTGGTAGAGAACATTGTGTTTCTTCTTATGTACATCAAAAGAGAATTTTCTCTGACATTACAAAGAAGGACAGTAAAAAGAATCTAGATGAAATACCTGCAATATACTATCCACATCATGTTCATGTACTTCTAAAAACTCATCTTCCTGCTCTCTAAAATTCTTTTTTCTTTGGTGGTGAAATGACTCAGGAATCTCATTTGGTCGAGAACCCATCTGTGTCTACCCAAGTAGCCAAAATCATTATAGTCTATGAAACAATTCTTAAACCAAATTTTGATCCACAGCCTATTGTTTCAAAGAAACCAACCTTTGGTGTTTCTCAAAAGACTTCAGTTGTAAGGAAGAGAAGATTTGTTGTGTCAAGTAGTAGTAGTGCTAGTGAAGATGGTGATAATATATCTCTTGCTGAGAGAGCAGAATTGAAGGCTGCAATTCAACTTTCTTAGCTAGGACAAAGAGATGAAGCACCTAGTCACAACCAGGCTGTAGTCTCTCAAAAGGCTGTAGAACTTAAAAAGGGAAAACAGTTACTGGATACTGTCTCTCAAAAGACTGTGTCTATTGAAAAAGGATCTCATCCCAAGATCACTTCTGTGTCTACACCTCTTGAGTCTTCTCAAGATAAATCTGTTGCTCACTATAACAGGAGAACAAGGAGAAAAAGTCATTTGTCACCTACACACACAAAGTCTAGTCCAACTAACATCATGCAGATTTCTACAAATGAAGCTGTATCTGAGTCAGCATGTGATAATAGAGATTTTGATATTGATTCTCCATGAGAAACAACATTGTCATACAAATTGGCTATGGGAGTTATTTCTATCAAAGTGAAACTGTCCAGGCCTGTTCTAGATTTTCTAGTTGAAAGAGTACCGAGACTTTCATTTCCTAAAGAATATGGACTTCTACATCAAAGACTTAACTTAATGAAAATGCATTTCTATGTATCTGTCAGAAAGGATTTAGTCAAGAAATTTGGACTTACTAAGCATGGTGCACTTCAATCACTTCACACATACTTGTTTCATAAGGATTTTATTGTTGAAGATGCTCCAGCTCAAGGTGATCAAAAGGAGGTAGTAGTTAGTGAAATGTAGTCAATAGGAGATACTATTACACCAGTGGTGAATAGTATGATAGATCAGATCACAGTCATTGCAACACAAGAACCATCTAGTCAGAGGTTGGATGACTTAGGAACTGTGATGGCTGATGTTGAAAGGTCTTCTGTGATGACTGGAATTGCAAGTGAGAAACCCTATGATATGGGAGGAATGACTTTGATTGATTTTCCTGTAGATCAAACAAATTTTGTTCAATCAGAGTCTATCCACCTTGAGGGTGAGTCTCAGCAAACAACACTTAAAGATGGTGACATGCTAACTATGGTGTCTAATGAAGTATTACTGAAGACATCAGAGTCTAGTATAGAACCTGAAAGTGGTATACTGGAGCCTGTAGTCTCTGGAAAGAAAGTAGATGTTTGTGAGGGTTCAAAGACTATAGCAACTCACTCCATGGAGAAAACCTCAAGCCCCTTGCCATATGAGGAACCCTCTCTCCATGTGAGTTCAGGTATAAAAACTTCTTCTAAACCCTATTTTTCTGTAGGTCATGAGAGCACTTATCCAAATTTGAGTGATACACTTGAAAAGATGGACATAGATCCACAAACAGAGAGGCTGGCTCCTGACCAGGCAAAAGGAGAGTTAGAAAGAGTGTTGACTTTAGATAGTCAAAGTGAGAATGAGGGTATGGATCATTAACTCCATAGTGAGGGAGAGAAAATTAGGAAACCACCATCGTTTGATTTCTGGGATCAGGTTTTTCCTGAATCTTGGTCTGATAATCATGGTATGGATGCTGGTACTTATTCTTTTTTCAAGATGTATGAGAAGAATGACTTAGCAAAGCACAATGCAAAGCCAGAAGTTAAAGCTCAGAAGCAAAAAGAAAGGCTTGCAGGAATCATCAACAGAAGAGGTGAAAGACTAAGACAAACTTCTACTTCACTTGTACCAGAAGAAATTTCTAATGATCCTAGTATTCCTTTGTATGTACTTCCAATATCAGCTAGAATTGAGACATCAACAGTGTCTGATCACTCTAAAGAGGAGTCAGGATTTGTATATGTTAGTACACAGAATACTGGTGAAGGACAGGATGATCATATTTCAGCTTCAGATCAGAAAGATGAAGATGTTTGTAACTCTACTCGAGTATTATTACTTGAATATCATTCTAAGCAGACAACTTCTTCTACAAGACTTGAATCTGAAGATATTCCAAACACTTCCAACATTGAAGTCAATTCTAAAGTTCTACAAGACATTCAGAAATCTCAAGTTGAATTTCAATCAAGACTTCAAACACTTGAAGATAACCAAGTCACTATTATGGAAAATCAAACAATTCTGATGAATCTTATTTGTTCTGTTACTGAATCTCTTAGAATCAATGTTGCTGATGTCAAAAAGGGGGAGATAAAAACAATTCAAAGGCGACAGCGATTGGGGGAGATAAACAGACTGAAGAAGATAAAAGAAGAACTAAGGGTGACAAAGTTGAATCTCATCAGGGAAGTGGTAAAGGAAAAGAAGTATCAAATAGTTGAATTCTTTCTTCTAAGTACTAGATACTATATATGTCTACATCTGAAGAAGGAGGTACTTAAATTCATGATCTTAAATTCATAAATTCTATTCTGGTTGAATTGTTATATGTTTTGACATCTACAACTTAGATTTATGCTTCAGATTCTAAAGCATAAATAGGGGGAGATTGTTAGGAATAATTCATAAGTTGTGATGTTAAGAATAGAATTTGCAAATACTTCTTGTACATCCTGATCTTATAAAGGATTTAGCACTTTGTATAGGAAAATGTGTTAGACAGTAATCTGTAGAGTTAAGTCAGGAACAGAGCATCAAGGACTACATTTCAGGAACTGAGAGCAGATCCTGATACGACAAGTCAAATACTGATCAAATACTGATGGATGGTCAGATCCTGATGCAATGTGAAATCCTAATATCAGTCATGATACTGATGATGTTATACGGATGCTATGATATTAGTCGTGTTACTGATGATGTCATTATGGATGCTACAGAAACTGGCAAGTGCTATAAAACAGGATCGTTGTTTTGAAGAACAAACAAGAAGATATCATGAAGGAAAAAAATTTCTATTGATGGAAACTATCAACTGGACGGCAGAACATTGTCATGTATAGATTATCTTTCTATTATTAGTTGATAGGTAGCATTATAAATACTCTCTCTATATCATTGTAAAAAAGTGTTCGTGAGGTTTGTAATCGTAAGTTTACGAGAGTACAAACAGAGAGAGATTTGTATTGTCAGCAGCTGCTAAAGGTATTTATACACCTTTGGTAGAGTTTGTATTTGAACTTATTAATACAAACAGTTTGGTTTATTCGTTTGTTCTTTTTTATTTATTCAAGCAAAAGTCAGACACGATTATATAACTTGTATTCAACCCCCCCTTCTACAAGTTATTCGAGTTAACATGGACTAACTTAGAAGAGTTTCTAAATGCTTTGAGTTTAAACTCATTTTCTGCAATTTGGTTCCTGAGAAATTCTTCTATTTCCTTAGCACAAATAATATCATTTTTCAATCTTGCATTCTCTTGAGCTAACGAATCAAGTGGACTGGTTCTAAGCAATAACATTTCATTTTCAGATTTGAGAGTTTCGTTCTGTTTAGTTAACTTAGCAATTTCTTCGTGAGCAGCAGATAAACTAACATGAATGTTAAACATCTCAGCACTTAAATCTTCAATGGTATGCTTGTACTCAGTTTTAGACATATCAAGTAAAACGAGAGATGGTACCTGGTGAGATGAAATTGAAGCTTCTTCATTAGATTTAGCCATGAGGACTAAGTTTACAAACTCTTCTTCTTCTTCATCTTCAGAATCATCCCAGCATTTTCCTTCAGCCACATAGGCTCTTCCTTGATTTCTCTTAAACTGATTTCCAGATCCTTTTCCCTGATTCTGTTTTGGTCTTCTACACTCAGTAGCAAAATGACCTATCTCATTGCAGCTGTAACTCCTGAACTTCGACCTATCCACCATCCCTATCTTGTATCCACCTCTTGTGGCTCCACCAGTAGTCTTAGAAAAACCTCCCTTGTTGAACTTAGATGTCTGACCCTGTGGCTTGTATGCCTTGTCCTTTTTGAATCTGATATTCTTGAATCTCTTAGCCATATAAGCCATCACCACAAGAAAATATGGATTAGACATCGGGCCTTTAACAACGCTTTGAAAAGCCACCGATGTTAAAAGCATTTTTAACATCAGTTATTTAAAAAGCGATGTTAAACAACTTTTTGGACATCGCTTGCTAAAATAACCGATGTCTTAATGATTGTTTAAAAAATAAAAAAACACGCGAATCATTTTCCCCCCATTTCTCATAAAACATTTCCCCTTAGAAAAATTTCATTCCCCGCCTACTAACATTTGCCCTTACAAAAATATCATTCCCCCGCCTACACTAACATTTCCCCTAATTTGTTTTTCCCCAAATTACTCTCATCTCTCTCTGGCCTCATCTCCATCGACCCTAATCTCTCCCTCTTACTCTCACTCTTCTCTCTTTCTCTCTCTCTCTCTCTCACCCATCTCTCTCGCTCACTCTCATCACTACTTGACCCTCTCTCTGTCTCTCTCAATCTCTCGATGGAGTTGTCCACTCCACTCCGTTGGTACTCTATCTCTGTCTTTGAAGGGCTTAATTAACTCATATTTTGAAGGGCTTAATGAATCTATGGTCTGATTTGCTGCTGGGTTTGTAGGGCTCAATTTTTGTCATAATCAACCGGGATTTGCTGCTGGGTTTCTAGGGATTTGTAGGGCGATTGTGTGATTTGAAGAATTATAACTCCTCGATTTGTTAGATCGAGGGATTTACCGAAATCATCTGAATCATCACACCCTCGTACAGATCGTAAGCCAAGAAATGTCCAGTGGGTGTTTCTTGGATGCCCAGGTGTCGGAAAAGGAACTTACGCTAGTCATCTTTGTTCTCTCCTCGGTGTTCCTCATATTGCTACTGGCGATCTTGTTCGCGAAGAACTCGCTTCTACTGGGCCCCTCTCTACTCAGGTAGTTTATGTTTTTGTTCAGTCTATGTGTAACTTGTGTTTTGTATGTTTGTGTTGTTTGTAAGATATTGGGTGATGGCTATTTAGAGATAGATCTTCAAGTTCATGCCTTTTTTGTTTGTCGAATTTCGGTTACTACTAAATGTATGCAGCTTGATAAAATCAAAACCAATGGGAACCACTAAGGTCTAACATAAGTATATATTAATTTAATTTAATGGTGATGATCTATACCAGGTTCAGTGTCGGGGTTTACTGTTTTAGAATTTAAGTGTAGAACACTTGCTGTTTAAACATGTATAAGTATAACCAAGGTTTGACAATTAAGGTGTTGGAATTGAGTATCCTATGTGTTAAATCTTGGTGGTTCTGGTTTTGGTCGGTTCTCGTTTGATCCAAACCCTATTTGTGTCTGTGTGTCTGTGTGCGTGTGTTTTACTAAAAAACAGAAATTACATGATGAAGTATCAAGAACTGGCCATGGGGTTGTGTAATGTGAAGACAGATGACATTTTTTATGTCTAATGTTGCTCATATTCTGTGGGAACCCAAAAGATTCAGGCGTGGTTCAAATATTTTAGATACTCTATTGTTTTCTCCGGGTTTTGGTGATTGATAACAATAGAATAGTTTATCGACTATTGAAATGACGCATATGGGTGATACTGCTTGGATAAAACTAGAATAATTTACTACGCAGTGAGTCAGTTGATACCAAAAGTGTACACAATATATAGGAGTGCTAACTTTTATACAGTTTTTCTGGTGGAAAGGATACTCGTGCTTGACAATATGAATTATGATATGGACATGTGTAAGTTTTCCTTATATTATGACCTTTGCTTCCATGATGTATATATCAAACTAGCATCATTGCGTAACTTCAAATGCATACCAGTACTTAACAGATTCCTGTACCTGTCCTTGTCCTGATTTGATTGTGAGAATGGGTTCAGAAAATTATTTTTTACATGCATTGACTGTTTATAGTATCTTTCTCTTATAAAACAAAAGAAAAACTTACTATGGCATGTGAATTGATTGCATAAAATTTTCATATTTGTAGTCATTCATTTTTTATTCTTTTTTTAATATTTGAATGGGAAAATTAAAATTTTTAATAACAACTTGCATAGATTGTCAATCAAGGGAAATTGGTTTCAGATGAGATAATAATGTGACTGTATATGTTTATTTTGCAGTTGCAAGAGAATCAAATTTTATCATTCTTGATTAATGTGAATGGAGGACAAACGTTAAAAACAGATGAGCAAAGTTCATAAAACCTGGTAAAACCTGTATTCCAATGGTGAATGCGGTTATCAAAAAATTAATACAATATAATATAGATAGTCAGGCTTATTGATGTTTAGTGTTTCAGTAATATGTTTTCAGGGCTGTAGTGAGGCTGCTGCAAGTGAGAGAAGTTACAAATTCTGTTTCTCAAAAGTTAGAAATGGAGATGAGAACATTGAACGATAAACTAGAAGACAAACTTCAGACGGTAACACTATGTTTAAACTACTTTTTTATTAATTGTTTGTTAGTGCTATATTTTTAGTAAATCAATGATTATACTTCAACTGTTAACTTGTTAACTTGTGCTTCCATTATGTCCTGCTCTGTTGATTTCTCATGCAACTACTTTTTAAGTTCTAATTAATTTTTGTAGTACCTAGCAATGAATATTAGTAACTTTCTATCCTTTTTCATTATTGTTTCAGATACAACATCCTAGATCAAATCTCAAAAGGTTTGATTTGGTTATTACTCCACGCCATGATTATTATCCATTAACTGTGGGAGCTCTACATCAATCTGATCCAATTGCTTTGCTAAATGCTGCTTCTTCCTGGCACGATAACTTGGCACCACTACCGAAACCTTTGTTTGTGGTTAATATTGGAGATTTGGAGGTCCTACAAGTAATTTTGCTAACAATAATATACTGCTACTTCTCATTTTATTGAATTATACTGAAATTGAGCTGCTTGTGTATTTTGATGCCTCGCAATAATATTTTGATGCATTATGAAAGTATTATGTGCTCTATTTTTGTCACATTATATTCTCACGTATTATGTGCAGATATAATCTGGGCAAGTCCTGATACAATTTCTTGGATCAGAAATCGTTCCAGTAGTGAAAAGGGTGAATTGGTTATTGATGTGACTCTGGACAAGAAATCGGTAAAGCAGACAGGAGATGTCTGGCGTATAGTGTTGGATTCTTGCCTTCCTGTGATCCATTTAATTGACACCAGAAGATCAGTCCCTTATTCTGTGAAGCAAGTTCAGGAATTATTTGGGATATCTTGTGCTTTTGAACAAGCCATACAGGTATTGTCAGTTTCTTGGTTCTAGTTCATAAGCTACTTGATAGTCCACTACCACAACTAATGAATGTATCTTTGATAGTAGTGTATGACGACACAACAGACTACATTTTTATTTAATCGCCAGCAGATATAAAGTGAACCATTGTTACTATAGGGGATACATATGACACAAAATGCATAGTCCGCTATAAATGTTTGACATATGTAATAACTCATTATGTTTGAATCCCGTAGCTGTGATCAGGTATTAAGATTTAAGTAATTAACAAACTTTACTATTTCTCCCGAATAGGTGATGGACCAGGAAGCAATTTGGCATCCAACTTACGTCATATGATTTGGGCACCAACTTCTTGTTACTAACAAGAAGAAAGAGTTCGACCAACTGCACAAGAAGACCTGATTTGTAATATCAAATTGCACAAATAGCTAGTACTTTCGTTCTGTCCTTTTAGTAATGTAGTAGGGATGAGCTTTGATTTGATAATGTAGTATTGGTTTTGCCGTTATTGTGTACTGAATTGTTTTGTTTGGTAATATATAACTGGATTTTGGTTATTTTTATTTGATTGTCTTGGTTTGTTTTTAGTGCATATAAAAAGAATATTGTATACTAATACCTGAACAAGAGACATCGCTTTTTAACAAATAAACCAATGTCCAAGAAAAGCTAATACATCAAATATTTAAAAAAAACCGATGTCTACTAGAACATATAACATCGATTTTATTAATGAACACGATATCTAATAATACTATATAACATCGGTTTCACATACCAATTGATGTCTCAGATAACATAAAACATCGGTTTTTACCAAGAAATCGATGTATATGTCATTATTTACCTTATCCGTGCTATGTTTATGTTGATCTAATGAACATAATATATCATAATTTAAAAAGAACTACTGCACATAATGTATCTTAGACATCAGAAATATTTAAGAAACCAATGTCTACGTCGATAATAGACAACGGCTAAAAACCGATGTCTAAAGGTTTTGACCTTTCTCTACACACGCATAGACATCGGTCAGATTTTTTTTTAACAACGGCCAGAAACCGATGTCTATTGACATATTTCTAGTAGTGCATGGTTGGATTATCCATGCTTTCATTCTCTTCTACTGTGTAGAAGTCTTCATCTTCAACATCTTTGAGCTGTAGAACCACGTTCTCCTCGTCATCCAACACCTCTTCAATCTTCAAGGATGGCATCTGTGTTAGTTGTGAGCTTTGTGAAGGTTTACTTTGACAAGCTACTTGGGGTCCATGAGCTACAAGGGCTCCTGACATGTTTGCTACCTTTCCTTTGGTTCCAGTTTGAATAGCTCTCTTTTGAAAAAGTTCGAGTTCATATGATTTGAGCACACCATAAAGAGTTTCAAGAGAAACATCATTCAAGTTTCTTCCTTCTCTTATGGCTGTGACTTTGTGCTCAAGATGCTCAGGGAGAGTGACCAGAAATTTGATGTTAATCTCCTTTCTATCATAGAACTTTCCATGAATTTGTAACTCAACTATTAGCTTACTGAACCTTTCAAACATGTGAGTTAGTTCTTCACCTGGTTTGGCCTTAAAAGCTTCATATTGTGATACAAGGATTTGCCTTTGATTTTCTCGGACCTCTTCACTTCCTTCACAAAGCAGCTCTATCTTGCTCCACATCTCTTTTGCAAATGAGCATCCCATGATATTACCATACATGGCTTTGTCTAATGTAAGAGAGTTGAGCAAGATAAGTTGTAAGTAGTCATCGAAGGCTACTTTCTCCTTTTCGGTCTCTGTGTACTCTGAAGGCTTCTTAGCAACCCAGTGGGCTGGAATGAGTTCGTCATTTACAGTAGCAGCAGCTACTTCCTTCTGAGGTATAAAGGGGCCTTTCTCAAGGATTCCCATGTATAGTGGATGGGCAGCTTTGATAAATAACAAAATCTTTCTTTTCTAGAAATTGTAGTTCTCTTTATCAAAGACTGGAATCTTGATACCACTTGACTTCTGAACACTCGTCATGATCTTCAAATTTATATATCAATCTGGATGCTCTAATACCAGTTGTTGGTCCCGGAGTATTGCAGAAGGGGGGGGGGGGTTGAATGCAATACTGATAAAATCGAATCTTTAAAATCAACAACAATAATAAAGATGGTAGATTATCAGTTGAGATATGCAAACGTAAGTGAAACAAGATTTCTCATAAAATAAATGTATTATTTATCTTATGAAGTGATGCTACAACCTAGAGAAAGAATTCTCCATGTAATAACCCTAACTTTAGAAATGCTACAGTGCTTAAATGAATAGTGATTTTGAGGATTTAGGGAAATGGTATGTAGGTACCCTATAAGTGAAACAGAAAATGAATAATCAGAAACCATATTAGTGTCGTACTATGAAAATGAGTGCCTCGAAATGATGACGGATTTTAGAAATTCTTGAGTATATATTTTTGAGATGTTTGATTTCAATTGAGCACTATTGTATTGGATATTAAAGAGTATGGAATATGAAAAGGGTGTATACTTTGAGGAACATGTGAAATTAGGTTAAACTAGGGGATTATTAAGTCAAGGGAATGCTAGAGGAATTTGGATTGTTAAACAATTTAGAACCACTTGGAAATGAGATAATAAATTTGAGGAATTGAGGATTTAATATTTTGGAATTTTATTATATTTGATTTGAGAATTTAGAACGAAAACTACTGAGACAGTGAAACGAACGTTCTGGAAACCGCTGAGACTTTATAACGAGATTAAGCGATCAAGAGAACGAATCATGGGTTAAGGATATTAAATATTAGAAGTCCAAGGGAGGATATATTATGAAAGGGAAAGAGGATTGAGAATATAATCCTAGAGCAAAGAGAATGCAACTAGTTGGAGAACGCTTGAGAAACCGAGAGAGCAAATTCTGAGATAAAGAGAATATGCAAAGGATGTTGGATTTAATACCTACTTGACGATTAGAACCACCCTAACACACTAATATATAATGTGGGAGAGGATAATATGTATCCAAGAGGTTTACAAATGAAGAACCACTGAGACGATCACAGAAATCCTTCGATGAATCCAACAACTAGAAACTCTTGGACAAGGCCCAAGTATAAAACCAATAACAAGATATGGGCCTTACCATTGGCCTAATAACATTCCAGGGCTGATTTTAAGTGGATTAAGAAGGGAAGTACCAAAGTAGAAGAATTATAAGACTTAATGGATGTTGGATGCAGCTTAAATAAAGCTAAGGACTTTCTTGCAAAATTCAAGGATAAGCATTAACAAGGAGCCAACAAGTGGCCTCTTCTCATTGGTGGAATTCAAACAAACTTATTAAAAGATAAGAGAGCTGATTATACAACCTAAATATCTCTCATAATTCATTGGACAATGATGGTTCCGATCGCAAACACGTAGTGAAAAATAGTAAAATAAAATCGAAACCAAGCCCGGATCCATGTATAATGATTGGATAATTTGGTAGATAGAACGTTTACCTTATTAAAGCTTTACGATTGTAGAACAATGGAGATGCGAGCCTTCCACGATCACTGAGTGTTCCTCTTCGAAACCTCCTCTACGGTATCCACACGAACACCTTCAAGAACGTCTCACGATCTTGTCCGGAAGGGAGGTACTAGCCTCCAATGAAAAATATGAGCTATAGGTTTAGGGTTTTGGTTATGCGGTTGATCCTGTGTATTTCTGTCATACAAAAACCTCAAACCCTCCTGCACTATCATTATGTATATATATATATATATATATATATATATATATATATATATATATATATATATATATATGATAGTGTAAAGCAAAAAGCCAAAGTTAAAACCTAGCCCAAATCAGATTTTTTAAATAATAGAATAAAATCCTATTATTCAAATAAATAATAATTAAGTCATACTCAATTATTAAAAATCAGAAAATCATATCTCATATATGTTTGCATTTTATTATGGCTTAATTAAGTCCCACTTAATTAATATAATAAAATCCAACTTATCATTAATTATTTTAAATCCATAATTTAAATTAATTCTTCCTTTAAATGTTCTATGTGTGTGACCCTATAGGTTATTATTTAATTGGCAATAATTTTATACTCCAATAAAATTATAAACAATGAGCGGCATCTAGTAATGCATCATTGCTACCCAATTAAATAATAATTAAATCGTGATTCGATAAAACCTTTTGTGATCAATTTTCCCGTGTAATATAATCCCTTTAACCAAATATTATAGATTAAACTCGAGGCATGTTTATTGTCATCCTCTTTATAATTTAATCCAGGTTTACTTGATCCATGAGTAGACTATTAAAACACATCATTATTTGAGCACGGCCATGCATTTTATAGTCTCACTCAATCAAGAGGCCAATAATATCTCTCCTAATTATAGGAGGGTTAAATCCTTTATCTATCATTCATATTTCTCATACGACTCATAATATACCCGATGTCCACTTTTATCATCACCCGATCAAAGATAACTTTTAATGTAGTCAAAGTATATTAATCCTCGTATAGAAATATAATGATCTCAAGTCAAAGGATCATTACACCATTATCACTGTGAGTCTTTCTTATGACTTTATTAACATGAAGAATCTCACGATGGGTCTGTCCAGTACCATGTACTCTTACATGTACCTATGTATTGAGTTTAGTATCTCCATACTTATAACCAATGAGATGTGGTTATCTGTCAAACAACATACTAGTCTATTTATGTATTATTATTGTCCTATATAATAATACTCGATTAGGGACCTTTTAAGAATATGATATATTATATAATCTCAAGTTCAAGTTGTATACTTAAACTATATAATGTGTATCATGATTCTAAGGACATTTATTATGCTAACAAATATATCGCAGTAATTAAAGTCATAATAAATACGTTTATTTAATAATCAAATGACATAAAGGTTTATTCAAGAAATAATGTATTGCCTCTAGGGCACCTACTCTAACAATCTCCCACTTGCACTAGAGCCAATCACCCATGTATTTAATACCCATGGAACTAGTGTGACCATCGTGCTTTTGTTGCGACAAGCCTTTGGTCAGTGGATCTGCAATGTTATCATTTGTGTGCACTTTACATATGTGTATGTCACCCCTTTCATTAATCTCTCGAATGAGGTGATATCTTCTGAGTATATGTTTGGAGTGGGAGTGCGATCTAGGCTCTTTAGCCTGTGCAACGGCCCCATTATTATCGCAGTATAGATTAATGGGATCTGCAATCGATGGAACCACTTCCAAATCAGTAATGAATTTTCGAATCCAAACAGCCTCCTTAGCCGCTTCACAAGCTGCAATGTACTCAGCCTCCATTGTAGAATCAGCTACTGTTTCTTGCTTTGAACTCTTCCAGCTTACAACACCTCCATTTAGACAAAACACAAAACCAGACTGTGATACAGTATCATCCCTGTCTGTTTGGAAACTTGCATCGGTGTAACCTTTTACAACCAGTTTCTCCTCTCCTCCATACACCAAGAATGTATCTTTAGTCCTTTTCAGGTACTTTAGAATATTCTTGACTGCCGTCCAGTGACCTTCACCTGGATTAGACTGGTATCTGCTCGTCATGCTCAAAGCATACGAAACATCTGGGCGAGTGCATACCATTGCATACATGATAGATCCAATTGCTGATGCATATGGAACCTTACTCATGTGGTCCTTCTCATCCAATGATTTCGGACACTGGTCTTTAGAGATCGTTATCCCTTGAGACACGGGGACAAATCCCCTTTTAGCATTTTGCATACCAAAACGATGCAAAACCTTATCAATGTATGTACTCTGACTTAGACCGATCATCCTTCTAGACCTATCTCTATAGATCCTCATTCCTAGAATGTAGGTTGCCTCTCCTAAGTCTTTCATAGAGAAATTGCTCCCTAACCAAGTCTTAAGAGCCTTTAGAGAAGGTATGTCATTCCCCATTAGTAGTATATCATCAACATACAGTACTATGAATGCCACATGGCTCCCACTAACTTTCTTATAAACACAAGGTTCATCCTCGTTTTGAATAAAGCCATACTCTTTGACTTTTTCATCAAAACGGATATTCCATCTCCTAGAGGCTTGCTTCAATCTATAAATGGATCGACGTAATTTACATACCTTGCCAACATTCCTTGGATCGACAAAACCTTCAGGTTGTGTCATGTACACATCCTCTTCAAGGCTTCCATTAAGGAAGGCTATTTTGACATCCATTTTCCAGATTTCATAATCATGGAATGCTGCAATGGCAAGCAAAATCCTTATGGATTTGACCATAGCCACTGGTGAGAAAGTCTCATCATAGTCAATACCATGAATTTGTTTGAAACCTTTTGCAACCATCCTCGCTTTATAGGTCTGAACATTTCCATCTATGTCAGTTTTCTTCTTGAAAACCCATTTGCACCCTACGGGTTTTACCCCTTCAGGTGGATCAACCAAATTCCATACTTGGTTTTCGTACATGGAATCCATCTCAAATTTCATGGCTTCAAGTCATCTCTTAGAGTCTGGACTGTTCATAGCATCTTGATATGTGAGAGGCTCATCTTCATCTATGAGCATCAAATCACCACAGTGAGTCAAGAGAAATCCATATCTCTCTGGCTCATGGCGAATTCTACCAGATCTACGAACAACTTGTGTTTCTTGAGCATTATCATTATCCTGCTCTTGTTCCACTTCAGGTTCAGTGTTATTTTGCGGTTCTCGATCTTCATCGAGATCTATAGTTCTCCCACTGTTTCTTTTGGAAACAAAATCTCTTTCCATGAAGACAACATCTCGAGCAATAAACACTTTCTGCTCAGAGGGACTATAAAAATAATACGCCTTTGTTTCTTTAGGGTATCCCACAAAATTGCACTCTTCAGATTTAGGTCCAAGCGTGTCAGATACTTGACGTTTCACAAACGCCTTGCATCCCCAAACTTTCATAAAGTTCATACCTGACCGTTTCTCCTCCCATATCTCATATGGAGTCTTTTGAACCTTTTTACTTGGAACCCGGTTAAGTGTGAAAGCCGCTGTTTCTAGAGCATGACCCCAGAAACTAATTGGAAGATCTGCATGACTCATCATCGATCGTACCATGTCTAACAGGGTGCGATTTCTCCTCTCTGAAACTCCATTCCATTGAGGTGTACCTGGCGGAGTGAGTTGTGATACAATGCCACACTCTTTTAAATACTCTTTAAATTTGGTGCTTAAGTATTCACCTCCACGATCGGATCGTAAGATCTTAATACTAGCACCTCCACCTATTTGCTTCTCTACTTCAGCCTTGTATTCTTTGAACTTTTCAAAAGAATCGGATTTATTCTTCATAAGATATACATATCCATATCTACTGAAATCATCAGTAAATGTTATGAAGTAGTAGTAGCCTCCTCTAGCCATCACACGCATTGGGCCACATACATCACTATGTATTAGCTCCAGACGTTCAGTGGCCCTTTGACCCTTACCAGTAAAAGGGGCTTTAGTCATCTTACCAAGCAAACAAGATTCGCATTTATCGTATGATTCAAAATCAAACTTATCCAAGTATCCATCCTTATGTAATCTGGATATGCGTTTCTCATTTATATGGCCTAGACGACAATGCTAGAGGTATGTTTGATTTGAGTCATTAACTTTAATTCGTTTGTTTTCTATGTTACAGACAGGATTATCTCAATCAAGAACATATAAACCATTAAATAAACGCGCAACACCATAGGTTAAATCATTCAAATCAAAAGAGCAACTGTTGTTCTTTGTTGTAAATGAAAAACCTTTCTTGTCCAAACAAGAAACAGAAATAATGTTTCTGCGAATCGCAGGCACGTAAAAACAGTCTTCAAGTTCTAAAACAAGCTCAGAAGGCAAAGATAAATAATAAGTCCCTACGGCTAAAGCAACAACTCTTGCTCCATTGCCTACTCGTAGGTCCACTTCTCCCTTAGCCAAAGTCCTACTTCTCTGCAGTTCCTCCACATTTATACAAATGTGAGAAGCACATCCAGTATCCAATACCCAAGATGTAGAAATAGACAAATTGACTTCTATAACATAAATACCTGATCCAGAAATCTGATCACCCTTCATTTTCTTCAGATCTTCGAAATAAGCTGGACAGTTTCTCTTCCAGTGACCAGACTTTTGGCAATAGTGACAATCACCTTTGTCAGCCTTTGCGACATCTCCCTTCAGCTTTTTAGCCTTTTTGAAAGAGGGCTTAGAAGGACCAAGATCTTTTGATGCAACCTTTTTCTTGCCCTTCCATTTCCCCTTTCCCTTAGCACCTTTCTTGCCCACCATCATTATGGGAGCTTTCTCAGGTGCCTTGACCATATTTGCTTCAGTGGTTCTCAGCATGGCCAACAATTCCATAGGAGTCTTTTCTTGCTCAGTCATATTAAAAGTCATAATGAACTTAGTATAGTCGCTGTTCAAAGATTGCAAGATTATATCGACTTGAGCCTCTCGCTGAAGCGGGAAACCAAAATGAGCAAGGTAATCACAATACCCAATCATCTTTAGAACATGTGGTCCGACTGGTCCGTTGCCCTGCTTGCACGAGAAGAGTGCTTTGCACGTGTTGAACTTTTCCACACGAGCCTGTGATTGAAACATCGTTGAAAGATGTTCAAACATAGTATAACCATTCATATCAAAATGCTGCTTCTGAAGCTCAGCATCCATAGTGGCAAGCATAAGACAAGCTACATCAGTCGCATCATCAATATGCTTCTGATAAGCATTTTGTTGAGCAAGAGTGGCATTGGCAGCAGGGGCTGCCGGTGGAGGAATATCAATCACATAAGATTTCTTTTCCTGCATGAGAACAATTCTCAAATTCTTAGACCAGTCAAGGAAGTTTGATCCTGTCATCTTGTCCTTCTCAAGGACTGATCGCACAGAGAAAGTGTTGTTTGTGTTTTGTGCCATTTGTTTTCTACAATGATAAAATGCATAAGATAGGTTAGATTGTTACAATAATTATGTTCAAGTGATTATGACATATTCATAATATATCTCCCACTATTTTTATCAAATTAATAGCCCTTACTATTAAATCGGAAAGAATATCCCATAAATCTTTCTAGTGAGCCAAGATCCTTATTTCGTCATATCCTAAGTCAACCACTGGTAGTCCTTAAAACATGATTATTTAGGTAGACAATAGTTGTCAATTATATCATATATAATTCTTGGATAGTTTGGTAAACAACATTTGATCTTATCTATTTAACAGATTTTGAACCAAACTCTATGCTTCTAAGTTTATAATAGTTGAATATAACCGTTTATTTTCACCTTATCATGATGACTCAGTTAAGTTAGACCCAATGATACAACGGCCGAATATAACCGCTTATATTCGTCACATCTCACCACGATAGACAGGAGTCCCCTGCCACTGGCAGTCATTCCCCTTATTGATCTAGGATTTAATGAGTGTTCATTCATTGGAAAGCATCCGATTAAAACTTAATATTTTGTTAAGGGGTTTAGAATTAAAACGACCATGATCCCATCATAAAGAGATTCCCAATTTTTCCTTGATTTAAATACTTCAAATCAATATTCATCAATAGTTTGATTTCCAGGTTGTTGGAGGAGTCACAAGTGGCCTCACTTAATACCCAACTTCCTTACAGGTAAAACCCGTTTTTGACAAAATCTCCCCATATCTAAATAATTGAAAATTCATATTTAATTCCGTGTTTCATAAACACATAAATCTCATGATCGTTTGCTCATTTTTAAAATCTTGAATCGTTACAGATTTTATCTTGTTTAGCATGGCAAGCATGGTATGGGTGACGTATCTAATACATGCATACATCATTAATCTAATTAAAGCATGCATATATTTTCTACTCTACACATACATCATATGTAAAGTGCATCACATAAATAAATATGCTATGGTTATGGCCCAATCCTATGCGATTTTTCCAAGCTAATGGAAAAATCAAGGTCAATCTATGGTGGTAATAACTAATTATTACAAAATCTCCTGCTTCGCTTCCAAAGCTGCCTTGATTGCCTGCAAGCTTCCTTTTGAAACATTTTACAAAAGAACTCGAGTTGCATTCGAGATAAAAAAAAATTATAAAAGAGAAAAACGACATGCAAGTCGTATTTAATTATTACAAACCATAAATTAAAAATAATAAAATAAATCAAAACTAGGTCTTGGGGCCATAACCATGCATCATGCTCACATAGCAATTAAAAGCATCACATATTGTATAATCACAATTTTATACAACATAAATTAATATGATCAAATCATAAATAATAAAATTAACACACTTTAATTAAATGTTAACATAGTAATCAAAATTACTAATTAATAAAATTTTGCATACTCCAAGTTAAGCATTAACATATGTAATTTAACCTAGCATGCAAAACCTAGCAGGAACATAAATTGTAACCCAGCAGATACGCATCCTTCGTATGTGCACATGACATAAACTGTAAACCTAGCAGATACGCATCCTACGTATGCACACAGAACTGTAACCCTAGCAGATACGCATCCTTCGTATGCGTATCTACAGTACATATTCATACAGAAAATACCAGTTTGATCGTGTTCTTCATATTAACTGTGATTTTGTTTCCAAACTTTTAATATAGACCTACGATTACCTATGCAGTAATAACACAATCATATATCACAGCTGGAACGATTAAAATCTAAACCTAGTAGCATGTTTGTATGAACACGTATGTATATATATATGCATGAACTGACATATCTGCACTTCTAATCATGATAATCAACTGCAACTGGTTTCTTAGATGTTCAGATTACGATTTAATCTCATTAAAACATAGCAGATCATCTTTACGCAACAAAGCCAGGAGCACAGAAGCATACAAATCGCAGGTTTCATGCAGAATAGTTCTCAGGAAAAAATAAATAAATTCTGGTAACCATATAGCATATCGTATACATCAATCATGACCAGATTATCCTATTATACAAGCAGATCTGATACCATTAATGGTTCCGATCGCAAACACGCAGCAAAAAACAGTAAAATAAAATCGAAACCAAGCCCGGATCCATGTATAATGATTGGATAATTTGGTAGATAGAACGTTTACCTTATTAAAGCTTTACTATTATAGAACAATGGAGATGCAAGCCTTCCACGATAACTGAGTGTTCCTCTTCGAAACCTCCTCTACGGTATCCACACGAACACCTTCAAGAAAGTCTCACGATCTTGTCCGGAAGGGAGGTACTAGCCTCCAATGAAAAATATGAGATATAGGTTTAGGGTTTTGGTTATGCGGCTGATCCTGTGTATTTCTGTCGTACAAAAACCTCTAACCCTCCTGCACTATCATTATGTATATATATATATATATATATATATATATATATATATATATATATATATATATATATATATGATAGTGTAAAGCAAAAAGCCCAAGTTAAAACCTAGCCCAAATCCGATTTATTAAATAATAGAATAAAATCCTATTATTCAAATAAATAATAATTAAGTCATACTCAATTATTAAAAATCAGAAAATCATATCTCATATATGTTTGCATTTTATTATGGCTTAATTAAGTCCCACTTAATTAATATAATAAAATCCAACTTATCATTAATTTATTTAAATCCATAATTTAAATTAATTCTTCCTTTAAATGTTCTATGTGTGTGACCATATAGGTTATTATTTAATTGGCAATAATTTTATACTCCAATAAAATTATAAACAATGAGCGGCATCTAGTAATGCATCATTGCTACCAAATTAAATAATAATTAAATCGTGATTCGATAAAACCTTTTGTGATTAATTTTCCCGTGTAATATAATCCCTTTAACCAAATATTATAGATTAAACTCGAGGCATGTTTATTGTCATCCTCTTTATAATTTAATCCAAGTTTACTTGATCCATGAGTAGACTATTAAAACAAATCATTATTTGAGCACGGCCATGCATTTTATAGTCTCACTCAATCAAGAGGCCAATAATATCTCTCCTAATTATAGGAGGGTTAAATCCTTTATATATCATTCATATTTCTCATATGACTCATAATATACCCGATGTCCACTTTTATCATCACCCGGTCAAAGATAACTTTTAATGTAGTCAAAGTATATTAATCATCGTATAGAAATATAATGATCTCAAGTCAAAGGATCATTACACCATTATCACTGTGAGTCTTTCTTATGACTTTATTAACATGAAGAATCTCACGGTGGGTCTGTCCAGTACCATGTACTCTTACATGTACCTATGTATTGACTTTAGTATCTCCATACTTATAACCAATGAGATGTGGTTATCTGTCAAACAACATACTAGTCTATTTATGTATTATTATTGTCCTATATAATAATACTCGACTAGGGACCTTTTAAGAATATGATATAATATATAATCTCAAGTTCAAGTTGTATACTTTAACTATATAATGTGTATCATGATTCTAAGGACTATTATTATGCTAACAAATATATCGCAGTAATTAAAGTCATAATAAATACGTTTATTTAATAATAAAATGACATAAAGGTTTATTCAAGAAATAATGTATTGCCTCTAGGGCACCTACTCTAACAACAACTAGCTAGACAAGAGAAAAAGAGAGAAAATACCAAGAACACCAAAACTGCCCAGTTTCTGTCCAGCAGGAAAAACGGGTTCAAAACCCTAGCTACCCAGCACCAAATTTGATGATCTATAGTTCAAATCAAAGTTTATGAAGAGGCCAAGATGTGGTAAAAATTTGAGAGCTAAACTCTTATTTTTCGATTTGTTATGAATTTTACAAGATTGATGATGAATAGTAAATCTTAGAAACTAACTTTAGTTTTCTTGGTTTCTTCGGAAGATCTAAGCTATACTAAGGTGATATAAAGGTTATGCAAGGTGTATTAAGGCTTGTATACACCCCAAGAAAGGTATACTACTGGAAACCCTAGCTAGAATCTTGAGTTTATGGTTGGTTTTTAAGTAAAACATGTGTAAAGTGTAAAATCATGGTTATATAAGTGTTTACAAGTGTTTTAATTGATTATGGAAGTGTATTGTGCTTCTAACCATGACTGGTATGATGACCACATGGTGTATGGATTGTGATATGTGTTGGATGATGAGTTTGGAGGAGTGAAAAATTTGGAAAGTATGAAAATATAGCCGTTATAATGCTCGATTTTTGTTAAACCAAAAGATGCCCTATTTTTGACAACCATACTCGTATGGTTAGGGTTCTGTCCAGGGTACTAACTGACCATGAGAGGATATAGCTTAGTTCATAGATCGTTTTGATATAAAGTACATCAAAATCCAATGAACGGTTTAGGAGAAAAGTGAGTTTTAGTGAAAGTCGTTCGGAAACCGAGAAAATGAAATTGTGTCAACTTTGAGGCTATAATTACCATACTTAAACATCTTTAAAAGTTATGAAATTTTGAGACAATATAGTAGGGTGAATTGAGAGTCAACCCCACTACCCTTGTATCAAAATTCGTAATTTATAATTTATGAGAAATTTTACAGTCATGTGTGGTTAATAAGGAAGTGGTGAAAAACACTGAAACTTTTTATGAAGTCTAATAATAGATAAGTTCTTGGAACTTTTGGTCTATAAATAGTATGTTAAGCTAATATTATGTGTCAAGGGTGTTACTATATATATATTTCAGGGTTAAGTGGGTAAGTGAAATATATTCTGATGGTGGTCCTTTTTGTTTCTATAGATACTCAAGATGAACACCGGATCATTCCTCTTGGGATTAGAGATCGAGGCAAGATTTCTTTTATCCTTATTTTGATAAATTGTTTATGTTTAAAGAAAAGTGGTTTTGCTAGATAATATATGAATCTTATATCATTGTAGGGTTAGGGATATTCCCTGTTTGTTGAGATTAGTTAAGGTGAATATGATTATGAATATGGATTACGGATATGATTATGGATATGGATTACGGATATGCATTATGGATATGAATTATGGATATGGATATGAATACGGATGGAGCTAATATACATTATGACTTAAAGAGATATGAAAAAGAATGGTATCAGTTGTTATCTAGGGTTATAGGGTTTATAATATTCTGTTATTTATAATCTTTAAACATTTGTAATTTAATAAATATTATTTGGATATTATTTAATACTTTAAAAATAGATGGAATAGTTTATGTATTTAAAAGCATGTTTGATTTCATTAAATACGGAGGATATTTCTGAACTTATTTCAAAGTATCTTGAATATTTCTGTCTTTTGAGTTAATGATCTTATGTTTCTTTAAAGGGAGTTATATTTAAAGTATAATGATATATGTATGGATAAGGGTGGAAATGGAAATGAAATTCTTAAATGGAATAATGATTTTACAAAAAGGGGGATTACAACATACTTGCGTAAGTGGCTGTGTTTAGCACAGTCCAGTATCCATCATTTTATGAGGAAGTAGTGGAGAACCTTCCTCATTATGTTATTACGGCCCAACGGATGCCGAAGGAGGATGTAGTGGAGAACCTTCCTCCAGGGATGATTGCCATTCCTTCTACTAGTAGTAAACAAGGAGCAGGTACGATTAGGCGACTGATCACCGTCCTAACGTATCAGGCGACAGTGGATATCCCCAAAACTGTTAAAGGAAGAATTGATAATGATTACAGACTAGTATACTGAAAGATGAAAGGAAAACTGGTATGAAATGATGGAATCATAATACATTGTTTTAGAAGATAAACTGATATTATATTGTTCTATATTTCTTTTTCTTATAGAGGAAAATGGATGGTGTATTTAATAAGTAAGAATTAATTCTTTCTTAATGATTATGATGGGTTTTCCGTTTATGTATCCCAGAGGTTTACAAATGAGGAACCACTGAGATGATCACAGAAATCCTTCGATGAATCCAACAACTAGAAACTCTTGGACAAGGCCCAAGTATAAAACCAATAACAAGATATGGGCCTTACCATTGGCCCAATCACATTCAAGGGCTTATTTTAAGTGTATTAAGAAGGGAAGTACCAAAGTAGAATAATTATAAGACTTAAAGGATGTTGGATGCAATTTACATAAAGCGAAGGACTTTCTTGCAAAATTCAAGGATAAGCATTAACAAGGAGCCAACAAGTGGCCTCTTCTCATTGGTGGACTTCAAACACACTTATTAAAAGATAAGAGAGCTGATTATACAACCTAAATTTCTCTCATAATTCGTTGGACAACTAGCTAGACAAGAGAAAAAGAGAGAAAATACCAAGAACACAAAAATTTCCCAGTTTCTGTCCAGCAGGAAAAATGGGTTCAAAAACCTAGCTACCCAGCACCAAATTTGATTATCTATAGCTCAAATCAAATCTTATGAAGAGGCCAAGATGTGGTAAAAATTTGAGAGCCAAACGCTTATTTTTCGATTTGTTATGAATTTTACAAGATTGATGATGAATAGTAAATCTTAGAAACTAACTTTAGTTTTCTTGGTTTCTTCGGAAGATCTAAGCTATACTAAGGTGATATAAAGGTTATGCAAGGTGTATTAAGGCTTGTATACACCCCAAGAAAGGTATACTACTTGAAACCCTAGCTAGAATCTTGAGTTTATGGTTGGTTTTTAAGTTAAACATGTGTAAAGTGTAAAATCATGGTTATATAAGTGTTTACAAGTGTTTTAATTGATTATGGAAGTGTATTGTGCTTGTAACCATGGCTGGTATGATAACCACATGGTGTATGGATTGTGATATGTGTTGGATGATGAGTTTGGAGGAGTGAAAAATTTGGAAAGCATGAAAATATAGCCGTTATAATGCCCGATTTTTGTTAAACCAAAAGATGCCCTGTTTGTGACAACCATACTCGTATGGTTAGGGTTCTGTCCAGGGTACTAACTGACCATGAGAGGATATATATTAGTTCATAGATCGTTTTGATATAAAGTACATCAAAATCCAATGAACGGTTTAGGAGAAAAGTGAGTTTTAGTGAAAGTCGTTCGGAAACCGAGAAAATGCAATTGTGTCAACTTTGAGGCTATAATTACCATACTTAAATGTTAGGTCGAATACACAATAAGCAATCAAATACTGTATAAGTAACTTAACAAGAACACACTGTTTAACAATTAAAAACTGTTTGGAATTAATAATTCCTCTCTCGGTGATGTAAATATCACAGAGAGCTGCTTAGGTTACAATCAATGAATTTCTCAATGTTCGATTACCCTTCTAGGGTTAACCTAACTGTATTTATAGAACATACAGCTTCGTACAATCAGTAACTGATTCTCCTAAAATCAAGCTATACAATTGATATCAATCACGATTGCTTCAGTCTTCCAAGTCAACTCAATCTCTTTGACAGCTTTCCAATCTTCAAAGATATTGCTTCCATATTCATCTTGAAATAATCTACAAACACTGTTGACTCTTCAGACAATACCGCTACAGAGTTTAACAACCTCTGTTGCGCTTCCAGTCAGTGTTTAACTAAACTCTGACTGCTTTCAGCTAAACTCTGTTTTCTGACTTTAGCTTCCAAACACTGTTCTCATCAATCATTTCTAACAATCTCCCCCAACTTGTCCATTAGCAAAAATGTACAAGTTTACAGTAAATGATGATGTCAAAACAAATACAAAGTTTTACAGTGTTTAACATACAAACAGAGTTTAAACTATTACTTAACAAATTCTACAGAAAATAAGAAAATTCTTACAGACTTTAATTTCTAATCTCTTGCAGATCAGGCATTGTTCTGAGATAGTCTATAAGCAACCTTCTTTCAGCATTTTCAAGCTCTATCTGCATAGCTTCTTTGATTTCTCTCAACTGAGGATCATTCTCATCAGTTTGATAGATAGCAGCTCTAAGATCGTAGATTTTGTTTCTTCTCATTTCATTTCCCAGTCTTATGTATTTCACTTCCTCAGATTTCACATTAAAATCTAGAACAGTGATTCCAAGATCAGTCTTCAGTTTTGTAGTTCCCTTCTCCATTTCAATCAGATTGCCATTCCAATCTCTGTATTTAGGAACATACTTGCTGTTGAATTTCATTTGCCTTCTTGCAAGGTTTTGAATCATTCTTTGTCTAAGCACATTTGCAACTGACTGAGCTCTTTGATTTCTCACTCTGAAAATATACAAAACATATTCAAGTTCCTCCCAGTATTTTAATTCGATATCCTTTTCAGAGACTTTAAATACTGTTCCATCAGCCATGAAATATAGCAAGAAATCCTTTTCTAGACTCTTCTGATATACAAGCTGTACTGACTCCAGTTTGTCCAAACTCTCTTGAGTGACACCACGACCTGGAACAGACAGTGAAGAAGGATCTCTAGGACCAACATATTGCCTTTTATCTCTGTGTGAGCCTATGCCTCCTTTGTTGTATCCAACTTTACCAGATAAAGCTCTACCATCAGTAAAATCCATTGGAATTGTAGCTTCTAGTCTTGAATCATGAGGAGCACCCTTCTTAAATGTTGATTTCAACTGAGAAGACAATAATGGTGTGGTCACAACTTGTGCAGCAACAGAGGTTGTGTTTTCATTCTTCTGTACAACATGTGTATCAACAGAGGTTGTAACTATACTTTTCAGCTTTTGCTTGGCTTCTGCATCTGTTGGTTTTCTGAATACTTGCATTCTTTGATTTGTACCAACAGGTTCTTTGATTTGAATGCCTTTAAGAACAGGCTTTGCAGCTTTAGCAACTTTCACATTCTTCTTTGCTTTTTCAGACTTTAGAGCTTTCAGATGCTTTTCTTGTAAACTCTTCTCTTCAGCTTTAGCATCTTCTAAAGTAACTCCTTCTGCATTCTCTTCCATAAAAAGCTTAACAGCTAACTCCTCATCAGTCTTTGGATTTGATATTAATTCCAAACTCTTGGTCTTTGAAGTACCTTGAGTTTCAGTGTTTATTCCAACAGACTGTGATTTAAAAGATTTGCCAGATCTCAGAGTTTGCTTTTCAGAGTTTAAGACCTTGCTCTTATCACTTGCCCCTCCATCTCCAGCATCATCCTTTTGAGTCAGAGTTTGAGAAACTTTGCATTTAGACTTAGCCACTCTCTCCCCCTTTTTGACATCATCAGGTATAAGTATTGATGTAATGAGCTCTAAAGAGTTAGCAATGGAATCCACCTTAGAAAACAAAGCAGTCTGATTTTCTTCAACTTTTCCTAGCCTGGCAAAGAGAGTGTCTTGAACTTTAGACAGCTGAACAGCTTTTATTTTAGACTCTCTATCCATCTTCAATTCTCTTGACTGTATCTCAGTCTTTAAAGAAGCAATCTCTTGTTTTGTTTCAGCAAAATTGCCTTCCAGAGTCTTGACTTGCACCACAGTTGCCTTTAAACAGGATAAGATCTCTGGATTTGAAATTTGCTTTGCAGTTTGCTTAACAAACTCAGATGCTCTTCCTTTTGGAAAAATGCAGTCTTGTTTATACCAATTTTCAGCAGATTTAGCAAGATGCTCTACTTCAACTGCATGAGATGGACAAGGCTGATCAAAAGGTGTATGCTTATTATCTGTCTGTGCTGGTGCACTCACAAAGGAATCAGAGTTTGCACTACTGTCAGAAACATCTTCAGCACTTGCATCTTTAACTTGAGTATCTCTTAAAGAACCACTGTGCTGAGCAGTGTCAGCCACAGTTTCTGCAACAACTTCTGCAACCTTTTCAACAGTTTCCTCATGTTGCACAGGCTCTGCAACAGAGTTTGCCTTTGTAGCTTCAACAGGCATGGATTCAGAAATTATCTTTGTTGCCTGATCAACTTCATCACCTTTGTCTTGAATTGGAGAAGATACCAACTCTGTGTGTGATGCTTCAGCTTCAGGAACTTTTACTGCAAGCTCATCAGCTACACCAGGAGCTTCAGTATGAACAATAGGTGAGATAGGATCAGAGAATGGTTCAAATGAGTCAAAAATATTATCCATTGATGAAAAGCCATCTCTGTTATCCTCTTCTACAGGCATTTTATCCTCTGTAGGCATTTGAACATTAACATTATCCTCTGCAGGCATTGCAACCTCTGCAGGTATTTCAACTTTGTCAGTGATAATATCCTCTGCAGGCATTTCAACCTCTGCAGGTATAGCAACATTCACTGTAACCTCAACAGTAGGTGTTTGCTGTGAAACCACCTCTGGAGTTTCAACAAGATTCTCTTCATCTGAATCAGAAAGAATTAATCTTCTTTTCTTGATTGGAGGCTCCACATTCTCCTCTTCATCTTCACTTGAGCTCTCTCTTGGTGGTGAAAGGGAAGGTCTGTTTGCTTTCTGTTTCTTCCTTCTTGTATAAACAGCTCCAGGTATTGTTTGTTTAGCCTTTGAGTGTTTAGTGTTTTGGGCAGTGTGTTTCTTTCTTTTTGGCTTGGTTTTGGGTTGTTCAGTAGGTGCTGTCTCAGAGTTTAAGGTTTCAGTGTTTAAGATTTCAGTGTTTGAGGTTTCAGTGTTTAATGGTGGAGAGTTTATTGTTGGAGAGTTTATTGTTTCTGGTTGTGGTTGATGAGATGTAGCAGGTACAGTGGGTGTGGGTGTTGTATGTGTTGGTTCAGAGTTTATGGTGTCTACTGGTTCAGGCATTTGTTGTGGTGATTGAGGGTCTTGTGGTTGGTTTACATAGTTTTGTAGGGCTAAAGGCATAAACATATCTGGTATTTGCTGTTTAGTGACATCTTTGTTTGTCAAATCAGAAAACATTCTCTTAGCAACTTGAAAAGGCTGAATAACATCAGCTTCATCAATTGGAATGTTAGGCACACAGGCAGTAAATAGAAATTGACAAAAACGAGCAAAATAAACAGTAGTAGATTCAGACAAACGCTCTCCCAAATTCATTAGCACTAGTCTACCAAAATCGAAGTTACCTCCATATAGTAGAGCATGACCAATTTGGAGAGTATCAAGAGGAAGTGCATCCCAGTTTGTTGTCTTCTTTCCAAACGCTCTTGTAATGCAATCGAAAAAGAAACTCCATTCCTTTCTCAAACTTGGCCGTCTCAAAGACCCTATCTTATTCAAGTTTCCTGTACATCCAATTTGCTCCAACATTGTCCTCAAACGATCATGACCAACAACACTGTAAGAAGTGTGTGTCTCAAAATCCAGAGCATCCATAACAGTAGTTGGAGTAATAATATACTCTGATTCATCATGAGTGAAAATGATTGTTGGAGTGCCAGACTCTCCTCCATCATCATATTCAGAGTTTGTCCAGAAAGTAGCAATTTGTGAAGCAGATAGTGTAGGTGGTGCTGTTAGAGCCTTCCCTATTTCAGAGTCTTTCAAGAAATTTTGGAACACATGAAACGCCTCTGGAGCATTTACAGTCTCCAACAGTGCTGCATAGTTACTAGGGAGAAAAACTAACCCTGCTGCATCAAACGCTTTAGTTGCCATTAGTAAAAAGTGATACGAAGATATTCAGAGAAAAGATGTGTATGCACTGTAAGTGTTTATCAAAATGTGAAGGAGAGTATATGAGAAGTGTGAAAGTGAATGAGTATGCAAGTAACTGTGAGTGGGTGAATGTGAATCGATATGGAGTAAGAGACTAAAGACGATTTGAGTAAAATTAAAACTCAATCGTTTATTTAGTAAAAGCGCGCAACTGTTGTAGAGTAGTGTGTGAGTGGGACATTAACATGAGACACGTGTCAAACAACCAATGGATCACTTAATAATTACCGCTGTCATTCCTATAATCATGACAATTACACTAATTAACAGTTGTCAACTACCCCAATTACTGCAAAATAGTCAAATCATCTCAATGAGATTTTACCTCAGAGTACTTAACACAACTCAACAGTGTTTATCAATTTATCCAACTTTATCACTAAAACCCTTTCAAAAATTGCACAGTTGTGAATTAAGTGTGTGTGAAGCAGAGTTTACTGAAATCAATTTTTAGAGCATCTAATATTTCATAAAATCCATAACAAAAATCAATAACCACTGAATGCACAAACTCTCATATTAAACACTGATTGTTTGATGAATGCTAAACTCTGTAGTTACTGTAATACAGAAATCTGAAAACTTCCATTCCCTTTGATGTCCATGATTATCCAAGTAAGCACACAGTCTTTAAAGACAAAAATATCAAGAGATTGAAATCAGAGCATCATTCAGTGAATAACAGTCATGAACTGGATATTCTCACAAACTCTCAAACACACAAGTGTTTAGGTAAAGTGTTTACACTCACATTCAATCAGACATAGCAGAATCTACCATATGCTTGAATGTCCACCAATTCTACACTACTTTGAGTACATGTATTCACAAATCAAAAGGACTTTATTCAGGGTTTAAATAGAGTAAGATCAAATCAGATGAAAAGAGATGTTTTATTCATGAGTGACTTCAAGCTGAACATCTTAATAGAACAAAGTGTTCAGTCACAATGTTAGTATATACATTTGTACAAGATCAGTATATATGCTCTTTTTCTTGTTTTTTTTTTTTTTTTATTTTGTTTAGCATATATACTGAGTAATCTATTTCTTTTCTTGAGAAACACTCATCTGCTTGAGAAAAAAAATTAACTGCTCTTAATACATCAGAGTATAAGAAAAATGAGCAGTTAATAAGGCTCAAAGGGGTTTACTAAGGATGGAATTTATGAACAGTGTTTATACAGTGTTTGTACAATGTTCAAAAGAATTTTGAACAGTGTTTGAAGAAATGGTAAATCCTATTGCCTTTATCATTTTCATGCACACACATATCATGTAGTCTCAAAATGGTCTAATACAAGTTCTAGAGAAACATACTACCTGATGAATATCACACAACAATAAATACTGATTGATAGAAAATGTATCAATCACTGATTTGGCTCAAACTCTCACAGGTTGTAGACATGAATCTGAACTCACCAAACTAATCAATGACACATCTCAAGTTTTATGGTTTTCACAAGTACAAACAAGGAATCATCATGAACTATACCTTTGGAAACAGAATGTCACTAATCAGAGTTTAGAGTTCATCAATAACCAAAATTATTTATGAGAGGCAATGCACACAATATTCATAGACTGAGAGTTTAGGACTGAATAAACTAAGAGATGCTATAAATATGAAACAGTATCATGCTGTGTTGATTTACTGCACAAAGTCTGATTAGATTACAGTGACTCAGAAAAAAAATCATGATTTATTTACTGAGAATCATGCTTCATACATTTTTCTTCATTGGTGTTTTCATTCAGACAATAATCAATTCTGAATTCACTGAGTGTATCTAACATGTTAACAGTGTTTAACAGACAGACATGCTAACAGAGTTTAAAAAGTTTTAAACATAAGCATGCATAACAGAGTTTAATACTAAGGTTCACATAGCACTTAACAATTTTTAAATCATGAGCAATGAGTTTTTGAGTCTAACCAACATCTCTAGTCAAAACTAGAGACCATTCCTAGTTCATTGACCAGTCTTGTAAATGTGGCTTCACTCAATGGCTTGGTGAAGATATCTGCAAGTTGTTGTTCTGTAGACACAAAGTGAAGCTCAATGTTCCCTTCCTCTACATGCTCTCTGATGAAGTGATACCTTATGCTGATGTGCTTTGTCATTGAATGTTGTACTGGATTACCTGTCATTGCAATAGCACTTTGATTATCACAGTAAATAGGTATCTTGGTATACCTTAATCCATAATCCAGCAGTTGATTCTTCATCCATAAAATCTGTGCACAGCAGCTACCAGCAGCAATATACTCTGCTTCAGCTGTAGATGTAGATATTGACTTCTGTTTCTTGCTGTACCAGGAAACAAGTCTGTCACCCAGAAATTGACAACTTCCACTGGTGCTTTTTCTGTCTATCTTACATCCTGCAAAGTCTGCATCAGAGTAACCAAGAAGTTTAAACTCTGATTCTCTTGGATACCACAGCCCCAAAGTCATAGTGCCCTTGAGGTACTTGAATATCCTCTTTACTGCTGTTAAATGTGGTTCTCTTGGATCTGCCTGGAATCTTGCACACAAACAAGTTGCATACATGATATCAGGTCTGCTAGCTGTCAAATAGAGCAAAGAACCAATCATTCCTCTGTAACTTGTCATATCTACTGATGACCCTGCATCTTTGTCCAATTTTGTTGCAGTTGCCATGGGAGTTGTTGCAGATGAACAGTCAAGCATACCAAATTTCTTGAGAAGGTTTCTGGTATATTTTGCTTGATTTATAAAAATTCCATCATCTGTTTGCTTCACCTGTAAGCCTAGAAAATAACTAAGCTCTCCCATCATACTCATTTGATATCTTGACTGCATGAGTTTGGCAAATTTCTTACAGAGTTTATCATTAGTAGACCCAAAAATGATGTCATCCACATATATCTGAACTAAAAGCAAGTCACTACCATTTTGGAAGTAAAACAGAGTTTTGTCAATAGTACCTCTGTGAAATCCACTTTCTAGTAGAAATTTGGCAAGGGTTTCATACCATGCCCTTGGTGCCTGCTTAAGTCCATAAAGTGCCTTGTCTAACCTGTAGACATGGTCTGGATATTTTGGATCTACAAACCCTGGTGGTTGTTCCACAAACACTTCTTCTTCAAGTTTTCCATTCAAAAATGCACTTTTTACATCCATTTGAAATACTTTGAATTTCATGTGAGAGGCATATGCAAGAAAGATTCTGATTGCCTCCAATCTAGCCACTGGAGCAAATGTTTCATCATAGTCTATTCCTTCCTGTTGTGAGTAGCCTTTTGCAACTAGTCTTGCCTTGTTCCTTGTGATAACACCCTCACTGTCAGTTTTATTCCTGAAAACCCATTTAGTACCAACAATGGATCTGTTCTTGGGCCTTGGTACAAGTGTCCACACTTCATTTCTTTCAAATTCATTTAGCTCTTCTTGCATTGCTGTTATCCAGTCAGCATCTTTAAGAGCTTCTTCAACTTTCTTTGGCTCAGATTGTGACAAGAATGCATGAAACAGACATTCATTTGTTGTTGCACTTCTTGTCCTTACTTTTGCATCTGGATCACCAATAATCAAATCAGGTGTGTGAGATTTAGTCCATTTTCTTGCAGAAGGCAGATTGCTTCTGTCATCATGTGATCCTCCCCCTTGATCCATGCTCTCCTGATTTTCTTGGTGCCTTTCTTCATTTTCTGATGCTCCCCCTGAATGTAAATTCTCAGAATTATCAACAGAGTTTGAATCAACAGTGTTTAAATCAACAGAGTTTGATTCAGAATCATCAACTGAGTCACTTTCAGTGTTTGAATTATCACTTTGAAGTGATTCTTCATGCTCCCCCTCAACTGGTTCTTCCCTTGTTTCTGATTGAAGAGTTTCTTCAGTATTTACCAGTAGAGGTTCAGAGTTTAGATCAACAGAGTTTGTCAAGTCAGTCTGATCAGAGTTTACTTTTTCAGAGAATAAATCTTCATTTTCAAAGTGCAGTTGATCATGTTCATTGACATCTTCAAGTCCAGTTATTTTCTTGTCATCAAATGACACATGAATTGATTCCATGATCACTCTAGTTCTCAGATTATAAACTCTGAATGCCTTTGTTGACAGTGGATAGCCAACAAAAATTCCTTCATCTGCCTTTAGGTCAAACTTGGTCAACTGTTCAGGATGAGTCTTCAACACAAAGCATTTGCATCCAAAAATATGAAAATATTTTAGATTTGGCTTTTTCTTCTTCACCATTTCATATGGTGTTTTACCATGCTTGTTGATCAGTGTTGCATTTTGAGTAAAACAAGCAGTTTGAACTGCTTCTGCCCAGAAATATGTTGGCAACTTTGCTTCATCTAGCATGGTTCTGGCAGCTTCTATCAAGGTTCTGTTCTTCCTCTCCACTACACCATTTTGTTGTGGAGTGCCAGGTGCAGAAAACTCTTGTTTTATCCCTTTACTCTTGCAAAATTCTTCCATTGATGAATTCCTGAACTCAGTTCCATTGTCACTTCTGATTATCTTCACTTGATTTTCTGACCCTTTTTCCAGTTGTAATATATGTTCTGTCAGTGTTAATGCAGTTTCATCCTTTTTTGCAAGAAAATATACCCATGTGTACCTGGTATACTCATCAACAATGACAAGAGCATATTTCTTCTTTCCAAGAGACATCACATTCACTGGACCAGAAAGATCAACATGTAGTAGATGATAAGGATCAACAATTGAAGACTCAGTTTTGCTTTTGAAGGTGGCTTTTCTCTGTTTGGCCTTTTGACAAGAATCACACAGTCCTTCTACATTCAATAAAGACTTTGGTAGACCTCTTACAAGATCATTCTTGATTAGCTCATTGATGTTGCTCAGGTTCAAATGAGAGAGTTTCTTGTGCCATTTCCAACTCTCTTCACTGGACATCCTTGTAGACAGACACACTGCTTTGCCATCAGTGTTTGTTGACAATTTAATTTCATAGATGTTATTGTGTCTGTTTCCAACTAGAGCAACTTTCCCTGTAGATTTACTGATCACTTGACAATATTCAGGCTGAAAATCCACATGATATCCTCTGTCACAGATTTGACTCACAGATAGCAGATCATGCTTGAGTCCTAGAACCAGAGCTACATTTGTGATGATGACATTTCCAAGATTAATATTGCCATATCCCAGTGTATGTCCTATGTTGCCATCTCCATAGGAAACTTCTGGGCCAGCCTTCTCCTCAAACTCTGATAGCAGGGCTTTATTTCCTGTCATGTGTCCTGAACATCCACTGTCCACGACTAGGGTACTGACCCTTGTGCCCTGCAATCACAAACAATTACTGATTATTAGTTTTAAGGATCCAGACTTGCTTGGATCCTTTGGCTTTCTTAAATCTGTTAGCTTTTGCAGCGGAATTCAAATTAACAGAGTTTAAGCTAACTTTTTCAGAGTTTACATTTGCAGAGTTTACTTTAACCCATTTCAAATTTGGTTTGGGTTCATAGTAATTATAATAAATAGCATGATAATCTCTGCAAGTGTAAATAGAATGCCAAGTACTTCCACAGTGTTTGCATAAAGTCTATGGTCTAGTTCTCACATAATCACTCTTTACTGCAGTTTTAGAAGGCAAAGAATTAATGTTCTTATTTTTACTGCAGAAACTAGCAAGATGATTAGTGCTACCACAATTAAAGCATGTTTTTCTAGGAGCTAATGAAGCAAGCATTGGCTTAATTCCTGATGTGATGCCTACTTTTCCATTTTTGTTTTTCTTAGGCAATCTCTGTTTGTTGACAGATTTTATCTCCTTAAGCTTATGCTTGAGTTGTTTATCTGTCATTAAACCAATGTTAGCCTCTTTAACAAAAGTTTTAGCATATGACTCTTTAACAGCCTTTTTCTGTGCTTCAGTCTTAGGTCCACCTGTTCCCATGACATTACCCTCAGATGAACAATGTGGTCTTACCTTTACCTGATTTTCAAATCTAAGTTCATCTCCTACAGAGTAACCTAGACCTACTGTGTCTGACTGAAACACTTCTTGAGTGTCTTTACCAGAGTGTGTCCAAGTTTTAATGATGTGTTTAGTATCCTCCAATTCAGATTCTAGTTGCTTATACTTACCTAGCAACTCCTGTTCAATAAACACTGCATCATCTCTCTCTTTTTGAATTTTATTCATGTTCTCTAGCTGTTCCTCAACAAGTTTATTTCTTTCTTTGAGTTGAGAACACTCAGACTTTATCCTTTCATTTTCTAAAGTCTGATCCCTAAAACTGATATGTAATGCCTTAAGATAAATTCTCAATTCAGTTATATTATCAGTGTTATAAGCATAGGTAGTTGGAGGTACCTTGAGATCATCATTTTCAGTCTGAGTAGTAGCCATGAGAGCATAGTTGACTTCCTCATCTGAATCTGAAGTGTCTGCCCAATCTCTGCCTTTGGTGTAGAGTGCCTTTTCAGTTTTACCCTTCTTGCACTCAGGAGCATAGTGTCCCATCTCCTTACACTTGTAGCATTGAATTTCAGACTTATCTTTCTTACCAGATTTGAAGTCCTTTCCCTCAGATTTCTTGAAATTCTTCTTGTCAGACTTTGAGTAGTCCCTGGAGAATCTCTTTCCCTTCTTGAAGTTCTTGTATCCCATCTTCTTGAAGGTCTTTACCATCAAAGCAGCCATTTGCATCATCTCTTCATCATCTTCAGAATCAGATGATCCATCAGTGTTTGAGTCAACATCAGTGTTTGATGACTCATTCTCTGAATGTATGACTAAGGCTTTCCCTTTTGCCTTTCTCCTTGATGCCTCCTTCTTTGATGGTTTCTCCTCAACCTTAAGTGCAACAGACTTTGACTTTCTACTTGATCTTTTATTTCTCTGCTCCAATTCCAATTCATGGGTTTTGAGCAGTCCATAAATTTCATCAATCTCTGTTTCACCAAGTTCATAGTTATCTCTTATAGTGGTTGTTTTCACATCCCACTTTTCAGGTAGAGAAAGAAGAAACTTGAGATTTGAGTCTTCTAAATCATACTCTTTGTTAACCAATGACAAATCATTGAGCAGTTTACAGAATCTGTCAAATGTTTCTGTCATGGTTTCTTCAGACTTTGCCTCAAAGTGCTCATACTCCTGAGTGAGTATGTTTCTTCTGTTTTTCTTGATTGCAGGAGTTCCTTGACACCTAACCTCAAGTGCATCCCATATTTCCTTTGCAGTGGTGCAGTTAATCACTTTATTAGACATAACATTGTCTAATGCACTGTGAAGTAAATGTCTTACTTTTGCATCCTTTGCAATAGATGAAAGATCCTCAGCAGTTAGATCTTTCTTTTCCTTTGGAATGACCTTTGATTCCTCACCAGCAGCAGCAGCAGATAATTTTGTTGGTTTGTGAGGTCCTTCATATATTCTATCAAGGTATTCTGGATCTGTAGCCTCCAGAAACATGGTCATTTTCACTTTCCAAATTGCATACTCTGATGGCCTAAGTATAGGAACCCTTATTGTCTCATACCTACTAACAGTAGTAGGGGCTTTCTCAGATGGTGGAGGTATCTCTGCCATTGATTACTCTTGTGTTTGGATCTTTAACTGTAATAAAGTAACAGATTAGGCTCTGATACCACTTGTTAGGTCGAATACACAATAAGCAATCAAATACTGTATGAGTAACTTAACAAGAACACACTGTTTAACAATTAAAAACTATTTGGAATTAATAATTCCTCTCTCGGTGATGTAAATATCACAGAGAGCTGCTTAGGTTACAATCAATGAATTTCTCAATGTTCGATTACCCTTCTAGGGTTAACCTAACTGTATTTATAGAACATACAGCTTCGTACAATCAGTAACTGATTCTCCTAAAATCAAGCTATACAATTGATATCAATCACGATTGCTTCAATCTTCCAAGTCAACTCAATCTCCTTGACAGCTTTCCAATCTTCAAAGATATTGCTTCCATATTCATCTTGAAATAATCTACAAACACTGTTGACTCTTCAGACAATACCGCTACAGAGTTTAACAACCTCTGTTGCGCTTCCAGTCAGTGTTTAACTAAACTCTGACTGCTTTCAGCTAAACTCTGTTTTCTGACTTTAGCTTCCAAACACTGTTCTCATCAATCATTTCTAACATTAAACATCTTTAAAAGTTATTAAATTTTGAGACAATATAGTAGGGTGAATTGAGAGTCAACCCCACTACCCTTGTATCAAAATTCGTAATTTATAATTTATGAGAAATTTTACAGTCATGTGTGCTTAATAAGGAAGTGGTGAAAAACACTGAAACTTTTTATGGAGTCTAATAATAGATAAGTTCTTGGAACTTTTGGTCTATAAATAGTATGTTAAGCTAATATTATGTGTCAAGGGTGTTACTATATATATATTTAAGGGTTAAGTGGGTAAGTGAAATATATTCTGATGGTGGTCCTTTTTGTTTCTATAGATACTCGAGATGAACACTGGATCATTCCTTGTTAACTCGAATAACTTGTAGAAGGGGGGGTTGAATACAAGTTATATAATCGTGTCTGATTTTTGCTTGATTATAAGAACAAGAATAAACGAATGAATCAAACTCTTGTTTGTATTAATAAGATCAAATACAAACTCTACCAAAGGTGTACAATACCTTTAGCAGCTGCTGACAATACAAATATTTCTCTGTTTGTTTCGAACTCTCGAATACAAACCTTATACAGAGCTACGCACACGAACTCACAACTTCGTCGCTCTTTACAATGATATTGAGAGAGTATTTATAATGCTACCTATCAACTAATAACAGAAAGATATAATCTATACATGACAATGTTCTGCCTTCTAGTCGATAGTTTCCTTCAATAGAAAAACTCTTTCCTTCATAATATCTTCTTGCTTGTTCTTCAAACAACGATCCTATTTTATAGCACTTGCCAGTTTCTGTAGCATCCATAATGACATCATCAGTAACATGACTGATATCAGGATCTGTACACTGCATCAGTATCTGATCACCCATCAGTATTGGACCGTCATCAGGATTTGCTCTCTGTTCCTGACATGTAGTCTCCGATACACTGTTCATTCCTGACTAAACTATACAGATAACTGTTTTACACATAAAACCTATATACAGTGCTAAATCCTTTATAAGATCAGGATTACAAGAAGTATAATGTGTAAATTCTATTCTTAACATCACAACTTATGAATTATTCCTAACAATCTCCCCCTATTTATGCTTTACAATCTGAAGCATAAATCTAAGTTGTGGATGTCAAAACATATAACAATACAACCAGAATAGAATTTATGAATGTAGAATTATGAAGTTAAGTACCTCCTTCTCAGATGTAGACATTTATCCAGTACTTAGAAGAAAGAATTTTAACTATTAATGCTGCTCTTCCTTACCACTTCCTAGCTGAGATTCACCACTGTCACTCCTGGTTCTTCTTTTTACTACCATTTGTCTGATCTTTATCTCCTTCAGTCTGGTAGTGTTGTTGTTGTCTTTGAATTGTCTTTATCTCCCCCTTTTTGACATCAGCAACATTAATTCCAAGAGATTCAGAAACAGAACAAATGAGATTCATAAGAACTGCTTGATTTTCCATAATTGTGACTTGGTTATCTTCAAGTGATTGAAGTCTTGTTTGAATAGCAATTTGAGAATTTTGAATATCTTTCAAAACATCAGAATGAACTTCAATATTGGAAGTGCTTCTAGTATCTTCAGTATCAGAATCAGAAAGAACTTTATCTTCAAGTCTTGTAGAAGAAGTTGCTTGAGTTGTATGATATTCAAGTAATAAAACCTGATTAGAAGTATCAACGTCTTCATCTTTCTGTTCTGGAACTGAAACATGATCATCATCTCCTTCACCAGTATTCTGTGTACTAACATCTTCAAATCCTGACTCCTCCTTAGAGTGATCAGAGACTGTTGATGTCTCAATTCTAGCTGATATTGGAAGTACATACAAAGGAACACTAGGATCATTAGGATCTTCATCTGGTACATATGTATCAAGAGATTGCTTTATCCTGGCACCTCTCCTGTTAATGATTTCTGCAAGCCTCTCCTTTTGCTTCTGAGCTTTAACTTCTGGCTTTGCATTGTGATGTGCTAGGTCATTCTTCTGATACATTTTGATGAATGAATAAGTACCAGCATCCATATCCAAATTTTCAGACCAAGATTCAGGAAAAACCTGATCCCAGAAATCAAATGATGGTTTCCTAATTTTCTCTCCCTCACTATGGAGTTGATCATCCATACCCTCATTCTCACTTTGACTTACTAAAGTCAACACTCTTTCTACCTCACCTTTTGCCTAGTCAGGAGCCAGCCGCTCAAATTGTGGATCAATATCCATCTTTTCAAGTGTATCACTCAAATTTGGATAAGTGCTCTCATGACCTACAGAAAAATAGAGTTTAGAAGGAGTTTTTATACCTGAACTCACATGGAGAGAGGGTTCCTCATATGGCATGTGGCTTGAGGTTTTCTCCAAGGAGTGAGCTGCTATAGTCTCTGAACCCATACAATCATCTTCTTTCCTTTCAGAAACTACAGGCTCCAGTATACCACTTTCAGGTTCTTTACTAGACTCTGATGTCTTCAGTAATACTTCATTAGACATCATAGTTAGTACATCACCGTCTTTAAGTGTTGTTTGCTGAGACACACCCTCAAGGTGGATAGACTCTGACTGAACAAAATTTGTTTGATCTTCAGAAAAATCAACCAAAGTCATTCCTCCCATATCATAGGGTATCTCACTTGCATTCTCAGTCATCACAGAAGACCTTTCAACATCAGCTATCACAGCTCCTGAGTCATCCTTCCTCTGACTAGATGGTTCTTGTGTTGCAGTGACCGTGATCTGATCTTTCCTACTACTCACCACTGGTGTAATAGTATCTTCTGTTGACTGCTTCCCTCTATCTACTTCCTCCAGTTGTTCACCTTGAGCTGAAGCATCTTCAATAATTACATCCTTGTCAAATAAATATGCATGAAGTGATTGAAGTGCAACATGCTTCGAGAGTCCAAATTTCTTGACTAATTGTCTTCTGACAGATACATAGAAATACATCTTCATTAAGTCAAGTCTTTGATGTAGAAGTTAGAGCTGGCAATTCGTTTCGTGTCGTGTACTTCGTGTCGTGTACTTTCGTGTTTCGTGTACCTAGGGACCAAAAACGAAAACGAAACGAAATAAATTCGTGTACTCAAATTCTAAAACGAACACGAAACGAAATATTTCGTGTAAACACGAAACGAAACGAAAAGTACACGAAATATTTCAATTTACACGAAAATGAAAGGAAAAACGTGTACTTTCGTGTACTTTTCGTGTACTTTCGTGTACTTTTCGTGTACTTTTCGTGTACTTTTGTGTACTTTTCGTATATTTTCTATTTATTTTGTAAAAAGGTTAAATATCTAATATTTATTTATAATATATATTTATATAATTTAAAATATTTATTTAAATATTTATTTATTTCGTGTATTTTCGTTTCGTGTCGTGTACCCAAGGGTAAACCCAAAACCGACACTAAATTCATCCGTGTAATTTCGTGTTCGTGTACTTTCGTGTTCGTGTACCGCAAAGGTCAACCCAAACCCGTAATTTTCGTGTCGTTTTCGTGTCGTGTTTTCGTGTCTTGTACGAAATTGCCGGCTCTAGTAGAAGTCCATATTCATCTGGAAATAAAAGTTTTGGTACTCTTTCAACCAAAAAATCTAGAACAGGCCTTGACAACTTCACTTTGAGAGAAATTAGTCCCATAGCCAGTCTGTATGATAATGTAGTTTCCCATGAAGAATCAATATCCAGATCTCTCTTGTCAAATACTGACATAGATGTAGCTTGATTTGTAGAAACCTGCATGATATTAGTTGGACTAGACTCTGTGTGTGTAGGTGACAATTGAATCTTTCTCCTTGTTCTCCTGATATAGTGAGCAAAAGATTTATCCTGAGAAGACTCAAGAGGTGTAGACACAGAAGTGATCTTGGGATGAGATCTTTGTTCAATAGACACAGTCTTTTGAGAGACAGTATCCAGTAACTGTTTTCCCTTTTTAAGAACTACAGCCTTTTGTGAGACTGCAGCCTGGCTGTGACTAGGTTTTTCATCTCTTTGTACTAACACAGAAAGTTGAATTGCAGCCTTCAATTCTGCTCTCTCTGCAAGAGTTAAATCATCATCATCTTCACTAGAATTACTACTACTACTTGACACAACAAATCTTCTCTTCCTTACAACTGATGTCTTTTGAGAAACACCAGAGGTTGGTTTCTTTGAAACAATAGGCTGTGGATCAAAATTTGGTTCTTGAATTGTTTCAGAGACTATGATGTTTTCGGCTACTTGGGTAGACACAGGTGGGTTCTCCTCCAATTGAGATTCCTGAGCCATTTCACCACAAAAGAAAGAAGAATTGTAGAGAGTAGGAAGATGAGTTTTAAGAATTACCTGAAAATGATGTGGATAATGAATTGCAGGTATTTCATCTAGATTCTTTTCATTGTCCTTCTTTGTAATATCAGAGAAAATTCTCTTTTGCTGTTCATAAGAAGAAACACAATGTTCCCTACCAACTCTAGCTTCAAGATCAGGAATGAAATGGTTAATAAACAATTGCATAAATCTATGATAATAAACCATTTTCCTGTTTTGATCTCTTGACCCAAGTTTAATACTCATCTGACTTAAGATAATATGACCAATGTTAATTACTCTGTCATAAAGCAAACTATAAGCAATATGTGATGTAACAGAAGTAATTTGTTGAAAAGAACTACATTTGCCAGCAAAACATTTAGCAATTTGATCAAAGTAAAAAGACCATTCCTTTCTTAGAAAAGACCTATTCAACTGGCTCATGTTATCTAGAGGTCCACTATAACCTAATTCAGACAACATAGTTCTTATATTATCATCAGATGGTACATTCTCATAACTATCAGTAACAGGTAAGCAAAGTACTGAACTAACAACAGATTCAGTAATGTCAAATGAATCTTGTCCTAAATGTAGAACAATCTTACCTGATTGACTCTGAGTAGAATCAATTACCTCAGCATTCTCCCAAGCTTGTGAAACAGCTACTTGATTAATCTGTGGAGATGCTGTCAATGCATAACTTAATGGTCCATACGCTAGAAAGTCCATGATTGGATGAAAATCAGATGACACTCCTTCCTTGTTGGTGATAGCTGCAACATGATTGTTTGTCATAAAATCAAAGTCACCAAACTTGAAGGCTACTGATTTAGGTAATCTTCTCTGAGCTGCCATTCTTGATCTGAAAAGAAAACGATTAGAGTTTCAAAACAAATATATTTCACAAATCTTTCAGACCACTATCCCACGTTGACACGTAAATTGACAGGTGTCAGTCCCTGAAAAAAAAAAATGCGGTTACCCACGATTTTTGGAAAATAAAATCCAAAATTGATTTTCATGAAATAAATCAGGGTATAAATAAGTAATACTGATCAGCTTCCTTTTCCTGATGACCTCTCATCAAAATAATCACAAAATGCAATTTGATTTAAAAATATAATTTTCAAATCATGATGATCACTCATGAAATCCTGATCAATATCATCAGAGACTTAATATGGAGTTTTCCACGTGGCATCTTTCTTTTATCTGAAAAAGAAAATAAACAATTAATCTGAACAGAAAATCAATTGGTTAGATATTTTCAATATTTCTTGAAACAAGAAATACAGTCTCATGCAATAATTAGCATTTGACTTCATTAAGACTTCCAAGTGACTGCTTAGCTTCTCACGTCTTCCTTTAAAAGAACCAAACGCCTTGTGCCATTCTCCATAACCTTTCAATTTCTTTTCTTCTCAACAATGCTTCTCAAACCAAAAATCCCTTCAAACCCATTTTTCAGATTTTTCTTGGTCGATGAACATCCTGTTCTTGATCATCTCTTTGAACAAACGACTCTTCTCATCGAACTAATCATGAATGGATTGGTTTTCGATAATATCCAGAGGTTTCCCCTAGAACATCCATCTGTTGGATACAATCTTCCCCTAACCTCCTCAAAACTTGAGGATGAAGAATTTGGCCGAGAGTCTGAGGTTGATCTTGATGGAGATGCTATTCATTTAAGTTAGCTGCTCTCATTCAAGTCGCCCAGACAAGGAATCCAAGAGCAAACGAGGCTTTCATCTCCTGATGGATTTCTTGAGATGCTCCTTGTCCTGTTCCTCAGAGTTCATATCAAAGACAAGTATAGAATAGAAATTTAGACAAAAAGATGTTGTATTTCATTTCCATGTAATGATTTTTATTAATGAAAATACAATTTCTTGTTATCTGCTTGTCTTTTGATTTTTGAATGATGTATAAATTATCAGTATGCAAATATCAAAACTTGCTAGCATAGACTTAACAAATCACAGAATCAGATTACTACACAAAGTAAACGTCAGGATCTGAAGCAATTTTCATAATCCTGATACTGACACAATACTGATGACGTCAGCATCCTGATAACAAATCTAATCCTGATGATTATTAACAAGTCTATCATACTGAAATTTATCAAGGCAATGTGTTATAGCTCAAGCATTTAACAATCAAATATAGATCCTGACAGAAATATCAAGTCTATAAGCTAAGAACAACATACCTTGCTACTTTTGCAGATGTTAAAGATCTAAAAATTTAACATTCCTAACTCACTTACTAGTCTACTGAATGTAGTCTCATCAAGTGGTTTAGTTAGAATATCTGCAAGCTGTTTGTCAGTAGGAACAAAATGAAGTTCCACAGTACCATTCTCAATATGTTCTCTAATAAAATGATACCTGACATCAATGTGCTTAGTCCTTGAATGTTGAACTGGATTTTCTGCAATTTTAATAGCACTAGTATTATCACAAAACATAGGAATATTACTAAGTGTCATTCCATAATCCAGCAACTGATTTCTTATCCAAAGGAGCTGTGCACAACAACTGCCTGCTGCTATGTACTCAGCTTCTGCAGTTGAGGTTGAAACAGATTGTTGCTTCTTGCTTGCCCAAGAAATCAATCTATTTCCCAAAAATTGACATGTACCTGTAGTGCTTTTCCTGTCTATCTTACACCCTGCATAATCAGAGTCTGAATAGCCAATTAGAAAGAAATCAGATTCTCTAGGATACCACAAACCAAGATTTGGAGTTCCTTTGAGATATCTAAAGATTCTCTTCACAGCAATTAAATGAGATTCCTTAGGATTACTTTGGAATCTAGCACATAAACAGGTAGAAAACATTATATCTGGCCTACTTGCTGTTAGATATAACAATGAGCCTATCATGCCTCTATAACTAGTATTATCCACACTCTTCCCCTTAGGATCAGAGTCTAGTTTAGTGGCTGTTGCCATGGGTGTTTTTGCAACTGCACAGTCTTGAAAGTCAAACCTTCTTAAAAGATCTTTGATATACTTTGACTGATTAATGAAAATACCAGTCTCAGTCTGTTTGACCTGCAAGCCTAAGAAATAATTTAGTTCACCCATCATGCTCATCTGATACTTAGACTGCATAAGCTTGCTAAACTTAGCACACAACTTTTCATTAGTAGAACCAAAAATAATATCATCAACATAAACTTGAACTAAAAGCAATTCACCTTTTATCTTTCTAAAGAATAGAGTTTTGTCAATTGTACCTCTTGTGAAGCCATTTTCAAGAAGAAATTTAGACAAAGTCTCATACCATGCTCTTGGTGCCTGCTTTAGTCCATAGAGTGCCTTGTCAAGTTTGTAGACATGATTTGGAAACTTTGAATCAACAAATCCAGGTGGCTGTTCTACATACACTTCTTCATCAAGTTTGCCATTTAAAAAAGCACTCTTTACATCCATCTGGTATACCTTGAATTTTGAATGAGCTGCAAATGCAAGAAACATTCTGATTGCTTCCAATCTTGCTACAGGTGCAAAGGTCTCATCATAATCAATGCCTTCTTCCTGAGAATAACCTTTGGCCACAAGTCTTGCTTTGTTTCTTACAATCATACCAGATTCATCTAGCTTGTTTCTGAAAACCCATCTTGCACCAACAATAGATCTATCTTTAGGTCTTGGTACCAGTTTCCAAACTTTGTTTCTCTCAAACTCATTTAACTCCTCCTGCATTGCAATTACCCAATCAGGATCCTGTAAGGCTTCTTCAACTTTTTTAGGTTCATTCTTTGAGAGAAAGCAACTATACAAGCATTCATTTTGAATTGATCTTCTAGTTCGAACACCACTATTTGGATCACCAATTATCAAATCTTCAGTATGATCCTTTGTCCATTTTCTAACAGGTGGTAAATCAACTCTGCTAGTCTCTCCCCCTAAGTTAGTGGTATCTCTTGTAGAAGAATTCTCTCTACCTTCAAAAACTCTCCTTTGATCAATAGAATCAGTAGATTCCATATTGCTGCTAGTTACTGATCTTTCCTCAGTAGACTCTGAAAGGTCAGTTCCTGATGGAGTAGACTCTGAAACATCAATTCCTGATGGAATAGATTCTGAAAGACTAGTCTGCTCCTGATGATCACTGTGTTCTCTCTGATTTATTTGCTCCGCCTCAACAGTAGCATTCCTTTGAGAAGCAATAGAAATTTCTTCTGGAGAACCTTCATCATCACTTGAGAGTATCTCAGAATTCTTCAGATTTTCAAATTCCAATTTGTCATGGCTTTCATCAGTTTGCAAAATTCCAAATTTCTTATCATCAAATGCAACATGAATTGATTCCATAACAATGTGAGTTCTGAGATTATAAACTTTGAAGGCCTTAGATGCTGAATATCCTAGAAAAATTGCTTCATCCGATTTGGCTTCAAATTTTCCAAGTTGTTCTGGATGAACTTTTAGGACATAGCATTTGCATCCAAAGATGTGAAAATATTTCACACTTGGTTTCTTTCCTTTGATCATCTCATAGGGAGTTTTTCCATGACTATTTACCAAGGTACAGTTCTGAGTGAAACATGCAGTGTTAATAGCTTCTGCCCAAAAGTAGGTTGGAAGTTTTGCATCTGCAAGCATGGTTCTTGCTGCCTCTATGAGAGTCCTGTTCTTTCTTTCCACTACACCATTTTGTTGAGGTGTACCAGGTGCAGAAAACTGTTGAGTGATTCCATTGTCTGCACAAAACCCCTCCATTGTAGAATTCTTGAATTCTGTACCATTGTCACTCCTAAGTACTTTGACTTTGTACTCAGAGTTATTATGAATATTCTTGATGAGTTCAATGATTTGGTGAGGAGCTTCATCCTTCTTGTGTAGAAAGAACACCCATGTGAACCTTGTGAAATCATCCACCATAACTAGAGCATATCTTTTCTTGCTGATAGACATAATGTTTACTGGACCAAACAGATCAAGATGTAGCATGTGAAATGGTTCAGTAATTGAATTTTCAGTCTTGCTCTTGAAAGTGGTTCTTCTTTGCTTTCCAAACTGACATGCATCACAAAGTCCATCTTGCACAAAATTCGCCTGAGGTAGGCCTCTCACCAAATTGTGTTTAACAAGTTGATTAAGCTTCTTGAAATTAAGATGTGAGAGCTTCTTGTGCCAATTCCAGCTTTCATCATTTGTTGCTTTGCTGTAGAGACATCTAACAATTCCTTTAGATGTATCACTTAAGCTGGCTTCATATATGTTACCATGCCTTTGACCAGTTAGAACAATGTCTCCATTCTGCATATTCAAGACTTTGCATCCTTCTCTGTCAAAGATTGATTTGTAACCTTTATCACCCAGTTGACTTATACTTAAAAGAGTATGTTTCAAGCCTTCAACCAGTGCTACATTTTCTATGATGACATTCCCCAAAATAATTGAGCCATATGTCCAGAGCATCCACTGTCCAAGATAATTGAATGCTTCTTTCCTATGCCCTGCAAACAAAAAGTAACTAGTTAGAATTTTTTAGGACTCAACTTTGATTGGATCCTTTCTTACTAGATTTAGAGACAACAGACTTTGAAGATTTTGCATTTATTTTACCTGTTGCAGAGTCAACTTTAGACTCTGATCTCACAAGCTGTTTGTGACTAGGAGTTTCAGATTTCAAAGAATAATAGTCATAATACAGTTCATGATATTCTCTACACATGTAAATGGAATGAAGTAAACTACCACAATGATAACAAGCTTTTTGTGGTTGGTATTGAATTTTCTGAGTCTTGGGAAATCTGGACTCAGTTTTCCAAGAAGGTTTTTGATTGCAGTCTAGGGCCAAATGATTATGATTTCCACACTTATAGCATTTTTTCCTAGGTGCATCAGGTACATTCTTGTAATTATTCTCTTTGTTAATACCTTCTTTTCCATTCCTATTTCTCTTGATCTTGCTAGACTCTGAAAGACCATCTAATCTCTGTTTCAACTGAGACTTAGACAGAAACCCTATGTTTACATTCTTAGGTTTCTCTAACACTTTCTCATCTGAATAACTATTGTTAATTCTCTTGTGTACAACAGGGGTACCTTTTGAATCAACAAATTTAACATGATTAGGTTCAGAAACAATTTTCTTACCTTCAGATTTAGATGTGTTAGCTTCTTCCTTACTATCATCATTGACAATAGCTACTTTTTCTTCTTGTCTAGCCTTATCAAAACCTAAACCATTAACCTTACCACGAATTCCACTCTCAAAGATTTCTATTGTCTTCTTACTGGAATTGTTAATGGTCTTAATCACATCTCTCTCTTCTTCTAGTTCTTTTCTGACATAGTCATAAGCCTCAAGAATTACACTATAATCATGCTTAGCTTTATCAGAACTCAACTTGTATTCTTCCATTTGAATTAATTCAGATTCAAGAAAATTATTTCTATCAACTAATTTATCATTCTTAACCTTAAGTTCATCTCTTTCACAAGTAAGAATTCTAAAATTAGTCATAAGATTCTTAAACTCAGCATGGATAGATCTAATTTCATCAGAATTTAAGCTATCAAATGAATCAAGAGAGTGAAGTGATACCTTAACAGAAGATGGAGAAGTTTTCTTTGGAGATCCAGGTTTGTCTGAACTATTGGCCATCAATGCAATGTTTTCATAATCCAATTCATCTTCAGAGTCACTGGAATCAGCCCAATCCTTCTGTGTGACCATAAGTGCATTACCCTTTCCTGAATTCCTAGGCTTCTTACACTCACTAGCAAAGTGTCCAAGCTCGCTGCAGTTAAAGCACTTGATCTTGGCCTTATCAAGCTTGACAATTGTACTTTTGCTCTTGTCACTCTTCTTCTCATCCTTCTTTTGAAAAGGTCCTTTGCTAAATCTTCTTCTGTTGAATCTTCCTTTCTTGAAAGCTTTAGCAAACATAGCAAAGAGTTCTTGCATCTCAGATTCAGAATCATTGTTGTCAGAGTCCATATCAGTAGTCTCTGACTCAGAACTTTCTTTGCTTTTCTTCTTCCTCGAATTCTTTACAGCAATCTCTTCATGCTGTTCTTCAGGAAGCTTCTTTACTTCAGATTGAGCAGTAAGTGCAATAGTCTTCATCTTTCCTTCACTCCTGCTCTTCTTCTGCTGCTTGTCAAGTTCATAAGCTCTCAATTTTCCATATACTGCCTCTAATGAAATCTCATCCAGATCATTAGCTTCCTCAATCGCAGATATCTTCTCATTGTAGAAATCAGGCAAAGCTTTCATGAACTTTGTATTCATATCCTCCAAGTCATAATATTTACCATGCATGGCCATCTCATTGATGAGTTTTGTAAACCTATCAAAGGTATCAGTAAGTGACTCACCAGACTTGGATTCAAAGTACTCATACTGTTGTATAAGTAATGTCCTCATATTTTTCCTGACAGGCTTAGTTCCTTCACAGTGAACCTTAAGATTGTCCCATATATCCTTAGCAGTTTTACAAGAGAGAACATAGTTAGTGAGAACAGAATCAAGACTGTTGAATAATATGTTTCTCACTTTAGCATCTTTGAGAACATTCTCCTTGTCCTTATCTGACCATTCAGATTTTGGCTTCTCTGCTGTATGTTCTGGAACAACCACACCATTAACTGTTGCTTGTCCAACGACCTTTGTTGGAACAAAAGGTCCATCTCTGATTCTGTCAAGATAATCAGGATCTGTTGCTTCCAAATGATGCAACATCTTTACTTCCCATAGAGTATATTCGTTTCTCTTGAGCATAGGGATTTTAGTATTCCCATCCTTGTAACCAGACATGATTGCAGATCTTTATGATTACTCGAAATCAACCTGCTCTGATACCAATTGTTAACTCGAATAACTTGTAGAAGGGGGGGTTGAATACAAGTTATATAATCGTGTCTGATTTTTGCTTGATTATAAGAACAAGAATAAACGAATGAATCAAACTCTTGTTTGTATTAATAAGATCAAATACAAACTCTACCAAAGGTGTACAATACCTTTAGCAGCTACTGACAATACAAATATTTCTCTGTTTGTTTCGAACTCTCGAATACAAACCTTATACAGAGCTACGCACACGAACTCACAACTTCGTCGCTCTTTACAATGATATTGAGAGAGTATTTATAATGCTACCTATCAACTAATAACAGAAAGATATAATCTATACATGACAATGTTCTGCCTTCTAGTCGATAGTTTCCTTCAATAGAAAAACTCTTTCCTTCATAATATCTTCTTGCTTGTTCTTCAAACAACGATCCTATTTTATAGCACTTGCCAGTTTCTGTAGCATCCATAATGACATCATCAGTAACATGACTGATATCAGGATCTGTACACTGCATCAGTATCTGATCACCCATCAGTATTGGACCGTCATCAGGATTTGCTCTCTGTTCCTGACATGTAGTCTCCGATACACTGTTCATTCCTGACTAAACTATACAGATAACTGTTTTACACATAAAACCTATATACAGTGCTAAATCCTTTATAAGATCAGGATTACAAGAAGTATAATGTGTAAATTCTATTCTTAACATCACAACTTATGAATTATTCCTAACATTCCTCTTGGGATTAGAGATCGAGGCAAGATTTCTTTTATCCTTATTTTGATAAATTGTTTATGTTTAAAGAAAAGTGGTTTTGCTAGATAATATATGAATCTTATATCATTGTAGGGTTAGGGATATTCCCTGTTTGTTGAGATTAGTTAAGGTGAATATGATTATGGATATGGATTACGGATATGATTATGGATATGGATTACGGATATGGATTATGGATATGGATTGTGGATATGGATATGAATATGGATGGAGCTAATATACTTTATGGCTTAAAGAGATATGAAAAAGAATGGTATCAGTTGTTATCTAGGGTTATAGGGTTTATAATATTCTGTTATTTATAATCTTTAAACATTTGTAATTTAATAAATATCATTTGAATATTATTTAATACTTTAAAAATTGATGGAATAGTTTATGTATTTAAAAGCATGTTTGACTTCATTAAATACGGAGGATATTTCTGAACTTATTTCAAAGTATCTTGAATATTTTTATCTTTTGAGTTAATGATCTCAGGTTTATTTAAAGGGAGTTATATTTAAAGTATAATGATATATGTATGGATAAGGGTGGAAATGGAAATGAAATTCTTAAATGGAATAATGATTTTACAAAAAGGGGGATTACAACATACTTACGTAAGTGGCTGTGTTTAGCACAGTCCAGCATCCATCATTTTATGTGGAAGTAGTGGAGAACCTTCCTCATTATGTTATTACGGCCCAACGGATGCCGAAGGAGGATGTAGTGGAGAACCTTCCTCCAGGGATGATTGCCATTCCTCCTACTAGTAGTAAACAATGAGCAGGTACGATTAGGCGACTGATCATCGTCCTAACGTATCAGGCGATAGTGGATATCCCTAAAACTGTTAAAGGAGGAATTGATAATGATTACAGACTGTTATACTGAAAGATGAAAGGAAAACTGGTATGAAATGATGGAATCATATTACATTGTTTTAGAAGAAAAACTGATATTATATTGTTCTATATTTCTTTTTCTTATAGAGGAAAATGGAAGGTGTATTTAATAAGTAAGAATTAATTCTTTCTTAATGATTATGATGGGTTTTCCATTTATTACCATATATATATATATGTGTTTTTCCTTTGAGACTGGTTTACAATAAAATCTTGCTAAGCTATTATAGCTCACTCTTGCTATTTGTTTATATAACAGCTAGGGCAGATGCCGATACTTCGTACTACACCCCGGAAGAGGGTAAGGGCTTTTGAGAGTACTGGCGCCTATCCCTGAGGTAGCTCTTGTAGGACAGATGGGTATTAGTTGACATATGTAAATTAAGTGTGTAAGCTTGTGTAATAACTTTTGGTTGTTGAAATGCTTCTTCTAGAAGTAATATTCAGCAACACTACTCAAGTAAGATTCTGGGTTGTAATAACTCTTTTAACTTTAAACTGTTATTATTATGGATGTTGTTCTCTGAGCATATGACTGGTTTGAAATGTTATAGTGTGGGGTCTATTATGTGAGTATTAGCAAGTATTTATATTTTAACTGTCAAGAATATAATGTTATTAAATGGAAATTGGATCGTGATGACCTGGATTCATGACCCCGGATCTAGGAGTTGATAGAGAGATTGCTTTAGACAGCGTGTCAACGGATGATGCCTGCAGTTATCCGTTGAACAACGAGCCATCGATGGATACAGATCAATGTCATCCATCAAAAGCCAAAACTGTCAGCAAAGCAACTCTGGTTAAACTGAATGATAAATATGGCCCCATCAGCAAAAACTTTGAGATAGGAGAATGTTTCAAAACAAAATCAGTTGAGAAAGCTAACATAGGTCACTTGTCCCAAAAGCAATTGAAGGACAAGTTAGAGAAAGTTGAGTCAAGAGCTAAAGGAAGGAGAAAGAACAGAAATGGCAAAGTAGGGATTAATAAACACAACAATTATACACCTGATAAGTATGCTCCTAGAAAAGAATGTGTTAATTGTGGTAGTGTTAATCACCTATCTGCTAGTTGTAGAAAATTGAAAAATGCTCCCGTGCCTTTACACTTGCCCACTTCTGCCATGTATGTTATGCCTAATACTACTGCTCAATCTACTCATGCATCTAGTCTATATGCAAACATGCCATTCATGCACAATCCATACTATAAAGCTTTCAATATGCCTTAGATGCCATGGATAATGAATAACATGCATGCACAGACTATGCCTAGTTCTAATTTCTATAATGCATATGAGCAAGGCTCAAATCCTGGATTTCAAAGGCCCACTCCCAGAGTCAAGATTGATTTAACTAAGTCTGGACCAAAGGATAGAAAGGATTTGAGAGGCAAGAAAAAGGCTAACACTACAGGACCCAAGGAGACTTGGGTACCAATATCAACTTGATTTGGTTTTGATGTGTGTAGGGAGACAGAAAGAACCTCTGGTATCTGGATAGTGGCTGTTCCAGACATATGACTGGAGATTCTACCCTGCTCACTAAGTTCGAGGAGAGAGCTAGCCCTAGCACTACCTTTGGAGACAACAGCAAAGGATATACTAGAGGATATGGCTTGATTTCAAAAGGAAATGTTGTCATTAAGAATGTAGCACTAGTTCAAGGACTCAAGCATAATTTGCTTAGCATCAGTCAACGATGTGATAAAGGTCAAAATGTGTGGTTTACTTCAGAAGCTTGTGTTGTTTTCAAGAAAAACGATAAAACAAAGTAGTGATGACAGGCAACTGGAAAGAGAATGTGTACACAGCTAACTTTAATTCAACAAGTGCAGATACAGCTACATGCCTCTTCAGCAAGGCAAGTGTAGATGAAGGTTGGCTATGGCACAGGAATCTGTCACACTTGAATTTCCAATCAATGAATGAGTTGGTGAAAAAGGATCTCGTTAGAGGTATTCCAAAATTGGATTTTTCCAAGGATGGATTGTGTGATGCATGCCAAAAAGGGAAGCAAAAGAAGGTATTCCAAAAGAAGGCCTCTTTCTGCACTCCAAGGATGAGGCAGGAGAAATCATCATCAATCATATCAGAACAGTCAACAATAATCCCTCCTTCAAAGTTAGAAGGATGAGAAGTGACAATGGGACTGAGTTCAAGAACTCTATGATGAGAGGGTTTTGTAAAGAACAAAGAATTATCCAAGAATTCTCTGCACCTAGGACTTCTCAACAAAATGGTGTAGTGGAAAGGAAAAACAGGACTCTCATTGAAGCTGCAAGAACAATGCTTGAAGAATCAAAGTTACCAACATATTTCTGGGCTGAAGCTGTTAACACTGCTTGCTACACTCAGAATATTTCTTTGATCAATCAAGCAAAAGGACTGACTCCATACCAACTATTCAAGGGAAAGAAGCCAACAGTTAACTTCTTACATGTCTTTGGATGCAAATGTTTTGTCCTGAAAAATCAAAGTAAAAGCATTGGAAAGTTTGACACCAAAGCAGATGAAGCTATCTTTGTTGGATACTCAACAGGGAAATCATATAGAATCTATAACCTAAGACTTAACATTGTTATGGAATCCATACATGTTGTCTTTGATGACAAGAAAGTCCAAGGGGTTGATAGATGAAGGTTTCCAGGAAGATCTATCATTTGAAAATGATATGAATGGTGAAAGCAGTGAAGATGATATAGAAGCAACATCGACTGGTGTAAGATTGTAGCATGCTCGGAGTGAAGGGCATGAGACATCATTCGTTGATGTTGAGGAAGCTCCATCCATTGAAGACAATTGTGGATTACCCGTTGATAGTCACAGAGAGTTATCCGTTGACAACTATGTTAGCATTCCAACCTCGAGAGCCACACACACACTCAGGGGGAGTTTCTCAGAGTCGTCACTCAACAACTAATCAGAATGATCAACATAGGGAGAATAAAGCTACGTCATCAAGATTAAATCTGCCACCATCAAGAAAATGGACAAGAAATCACCCATTTGATCTCATCATTGGAGATTCAAATGCCAGAATCCAAGGGCAACTCAAGAAGAATGCTTGTACAGCAGTTTTCCGTCTAAAGAAGAACCTAAGAGAGTTGAGGATGCCCTCCTAGATCTAGACTGGGTTTTAGCAATGCAAGAGGAGCTAAACCAGTTTGAGAGAAATGAAGTGTGGAAGCTTGTACCCAAGCCTAAAGGCAAGTCAGTGATTGACACTAAATGGGTATTCAAGAATAAGATGGATGAGAATGGCATAGTAACAAGGAACAAAGCAAGATTGGTTGCAAAAGGCTATTGCCAAGAAGAAGGAATTGATTTTGATGAGACCTTTGCACCTGTAGCAAGGTTAGAAGCAATCAGAATCTTCCTGGCCTATGCAGCCCATGCCAATTTCAAAGTCTATCAGATGGATGTCAAGAGTGCTTTTCTAAATGGCATTTTGGAAGAAGAGGTGTATGTGAGTCAACCTCCTGGTTTTGAAGATCCAGAGTTTCCAGAGTATGTCTATTTTCTTCTCAAAGCACTCTATGGCCTGAAGCAAGCACTAAGAGCCTGGTATGACACTCTCTCACAGTTCCTTATAGAGAATCACTTCACTCGAGATATTGTTGATAAAACTCTCTTTTATAGAAATGTCAATGGCTCTATGATACTTGTTCAAATTTATGTAGATGATATAATTTTTGGGTCTACTGATGAGAAGCTTTGCAAAAGGTTTTCCAAACTTATGCAAAGTAAATATGAAATGAGCATGATGGGTGAACTAACTTATTTTCTTGGTTTACAAGTAAAGCAAGTTAGTGATGGAATCTTCATTAGCCAATCCAAGTATGTTAATGATCTTTTGAAGAGATTTAACCTACTGGATTGTGCTTCTACAAAAACACCCATGGCCACTGCCACTAAACTTGAGTTGAATACAAAGAAGAAGAAAGTGGACATCTCAAGTTATAGGGGCATGGTGGGCTCACTTTTATATTTAACAGCAAGCAGACCTGATATTATGTTCTCTACTTGTTTATGTGCTAGATTCCAACTTGATCCCAGGGAATCTCATTTAATAGATATTAAAAGGATTTTCAGATATCTCAAAGGAACACCAAACCTTGGCATTTGGTATCCTAGAGAATCTGGTTTTAATCTATATTGGCTATTCAGATTTAGATTATGCAGGTTGTAAAATTGACAGAAAAAGTACCACAGGCACTTGTCAATTCTTAGTGAACAAGCTGGTCTCATGGTTTAGAAAGAAGCAGAATTCAGTTTCCACTTCTACTGCAGAAGCTGAGTATATTGCAGCTGGGAGTTGTTGTGCACAAATACTATGGATGAAGAATCAATTGCTTGACTATGGATTAAGAGTTTACAGAATCCCAATCTTTTGTGACAACACTAGTGCAATTGCCATATATGAGAATCCAGTGCAACATTCCAGGACCAAGCACATAGACATTAGATATCACTACATCAGAGAACATGTGATGGAAGGCACTGTGGAACTTCATTTTGTTCCAAGTGAGAAGCAACTTGCAGATATCTTTACCAAGCCACTTGATGAATAAACATTCACAAGGTTGGTAAGTGAACTAGGTATGCTGAATTTTTCCTAATTTATCTTTGATATTTGCATGGTTGAATAAGCAGCCAGAAATCAGTTTGAATTTTTCTTTTACAAGAAAAGGTACGAAATTCTGTCCAAGTCAGAATCTACCCATCAACGGATGTGTCAAATATCCGTTGATGATTCAAATATTATCTGGATTTTATTTTTATTTATTCGGTGGATATTTAGTTTCCTTTTTGTGTATTATTTCAATAATACATATCAACGGGAAGCTCGTTTCTCGAGAATTTACTCTTTATCCACTGGGTAATTTATTTGTTTTATTTTTGGTCATGTCTGTGCTGTCAAATCATTTTTACCATTTCGTGACCAAATATTTGTCTTGACATGTGTGATTGCATGCTTATGTGCTATTTGTGCTAATTGATTTCCTAGAGATTATCTTTTGATTCATGCGTATTTCTATTATCATGATAAATAGGATTAATCATGACACTTTCTAGGGAATCTAAGAGAGAGACTGTTGGTATAGCCTAGCCTTGCATGCATCCATAACTGGTATCTATAGGTGTGTCCCTTCGTTGATTCATATTCCAAATCCACCTATATATATACACATATAGCAGCCAGTCACAACTACTATTATTTCTTCAAAACTCTACTCCAACTTATTCTCTCAAATCCTCATTCCTTCAAATCTCTCTTCAACTACTCTCTCATGGATTTCTTCATGCATTTCCGATATGTAGACGAGATCCTATTTGACTATCGGTCATCGTCTACGGTCGTCGATGGAGTTAGCTATCCTGCGGATAAGGTTCCGATTGACATTCTCAAGAAACTCACCTACGAGCAAGAGGTGGAGTGGAGTTTCTTACTGATGAACCTGGTCATCGAAGAGGAACTGAAGGCCGAGGCCAGAGTTAGAGAAGCTGAAGAAAGGGAGCAGGAGCGGCTCCGGGCGCTGGAGGAGCAGGAGAGAATCACTGGCCTTGCCGTCACAATGTCAAGGATCTTCTTTTGCAGAGCTGCTGCTGCCAAGAAAGAAAAGAACCCAGAAGATCCTCCTAGCTCTTAGATTATTTAGGGCATCTGTTTTCGTATCAGTTTATGTAATAGCTTATCGATCTTTTAATGAAAATTGCCCAATTTCCTTTTGATTTCATTATTTGCTTAACTCTCTGCATATGTGATAACATGAACTGAATGTGTATATTCTGAAACTGCTAATTGCCTAAGTAATTCTACATGACATTTAACCTGTTCATGAATTAGCACTTTCAGGAAATGAAATTCAACTTTATAGTACATCACATGCTAACAATGACATTGCAATTACTCATTGATTTAATGAAGTCAAAGGAAAGGTTACTTACTCAACAAACTGGTCAATTGTTTGTATCATTGAGGTAACTATTGCTAACCCTCCTTCTACTACTCAATCTCAAGGTTCTTTGCCATTGAGTGTTGCTATGGAGACTGAGTCTGAGAACCCACAGTCTTCTACCCAAGCAACCAAACATACATCTAAATCCAAGTCAAAGAAACCAACCTCAAGTGCTTCCCAATAGGCACTTGTTGTAAAACCTACCATAACCTCTGTGGGGAGTGTTTAGGTGGTAGTGAGTGGTGAGGGACAGGGTGAACATCAAAGAAACTCCAAGGATAAGGTTGGAGAGGTAAGTGAGTCCCAGCCTAGCCACATTACAGTCTCCCAAAAGGCTGTTAATGCTGAAAAGGATTTAAACACATCCCTAACAGCATCCTCTCAACAGGGTGTTGTTATTGAAAAGAGTTCCCAACCAGGAACATTGAACAAGAGGGAAAGGGACACCACTAGCCAAAAATCACTAACCAAAACCTTTGTCAAAAAGAAGAAACCTAAAGTTACTTTGGGTGGACAAGGGTCACACTGTTCAATCTTACTTGATTGAACCTTCTCAAACTCAGGCTGATGTGGCTCCAACAAATGTGGAGTCACAGCCTAGTTCTCTATCTACAATCACACCATCTACTCATAATTCACCATCTCTATCTCTGGATGTGGACATTATTCCCCACATCACAAGCAAATTCTCCCTCTTTTCATCTGAGGGAGGAGCCCCACTCAGATCCTGCTGGTCATCATCTTTTAGATGATTTGTTGGACCAACAACCATTTCTTCCTAGAACTATGTCTGAATCTGTGTCGCCTACTTTAAATTCATTCTGCACAGATTCTATCATAGTTTCCCTATCAACTGCAATTCCTTCTACTTCATCGATGGATATGCTTAACAGCAATTATCCGTTGGTAGCTCCAACTACAGGATCAATGGATACATCAGATTCATTGATCAATGTGTTCCCTGCATTAACAGTAGAAGTCACACTTGTAGTTCAAACATTTCTAGGATTGAGGGAAGGGAGTGGCATCTCTGAGAGTGAGAGGCTACTTTGTGAGCAGGCAACATGAGAGAATGAGAGTGAGGGGCTGGCAATTTCTTCCTGCCAGGCAAAAGGAGAGTCTGAGAGTTCCACCTTAGTAGGTGAAGGTGAGGGTGTGAGAGGTGTGAGCCAGGGGGAGCCCCTGATGCAAAAAGAGAGAGAACATGAGAGAAACACAGGACGGATTTATTGTTGATTTCTTCCTTGCAACATGGGATATTGTTGGCACATGCTTTTGTGAAGCTATTACTCACTTCTTCCACACTTCTGTTATGCATCCAGGTATCAACTCGACTAGCATTGCTCTGGTCCCAAAAGTTTTAACCCCTACTTCTATGACAGACTTTAGAACAATATCATTATGCTCTGTTGCTTATAAATGCATTGCAAAGATCCTTGCTAATAGAATTAAGAATGTGTTGCCTACCATTATTGACACTGCTCAATCTGCTTTTGTTAAGAATCGTAGCATATCTGATAATATTTTGATGGCTCAAGAGCTATTTAGGGGTTATATAAGGCCTTGATAATATCTAATAATATTTTGTTAAGAATCTGCTTTGAAAATTGATTTACATAAGGCCTTTGACTCGGTCAGTTGGGATTTTTTGATGCATGCTCTGTCGATCATGGCTTTTCCTACTCGATTTAGAGGCTGGGTTTTTTCTTGCATTTCCTCAATCAATTATTCTGTCAAGGTTAATGGCAGTTTACAGGGCTATTTCAAGGGGAGAAAGGCCTCAGACAAGGGGACCCTATGTCCCCTTATCTGTTCACAGTGGTTATGAATGTTCTATCATGCATGCTTAATGCTAAACCTCCTGAATTTAAGCACCATTGGTGTTGCAAAGATCTCCAACTTTCACACATGTTCTTTGCGGATGATGTGTTAGTTTTCTCTCATGGGGACAAGGATTCTCTAAGACACATTATGTCCTGCCTTGCAAAATTCTCAGAAGTCAGTGGTTTGAAACCTAGCAATCACAAAAGTTCTTCTTTATTTGCTAATTGCAATCCTGAGGTCATAGCTTGGTTTGATGCTAAATATCAGATTCTGTAAGAACCCGAATTTTCGGTAGAATTAAAACTTTTTATAAATTAAAGAAAGAATGAACAGTGATTCCGACTACAAAGTATAAGCAGCTCTAATGAATGAATGTGAATGGGTATAGATTCAAATGTTTACATGTCATGAAGAATGCAATGGGTTGACAACCTAGATTAGAATAATCTATCTCTTGGAAAATAGGATATGGAGATTCTAAGTGAGGAAGAATATTCTCATGTCGTCCAAATCAATATCTGTTGTTAGTCCAGTGGTTCCGTGAAATGGTTAAGGAACTTCCGAAAGAGAACAAGGACATTATTATAAATATAAGGAATAAAAAGAAAATAAGTGATGATTAGTGTTTTTGGTGGAAATTGGAATATTATTAGACGACGCTATAAAGAAGTATTCTGAACGGATTTTTGAGTTCGTATTCATCATCCAGGGGCGAAATAAGTGTATGTAAACGACATCGGATTCAGAAAAATAGCACTTTTATTTTCTCCGAGAATTCCCTGGGCACTGAAAGACTTAAGGATTTATTAATAGGATTTAAGGAATTTAAATTCAAGATTTATGAAGGAGGATTGAGAATGATGGTATTATTATTAAGAAGGTTTCTGGTAAAACCCTAACTAGAAATCCTTGATATATTCTTCCAATCGATCAATCAAATTGAGCAATAACCGGACACAGCACAAGCAGGAAGCCAAGATACATGCATGTGCTAGTGGATAATAGCAAGTAACCAAGTTAGTTACAAGAGGAACTTGCAACATTAGAATCAAACTTGTACTTAGCTTCATCATCTCATTCAAACCACAAGAACACAACACTTGTCTACTCCAAATAAATCATCCATGACATAGCACCTTTAATAAAGCTACTTTATGATATATATTTTCATAATAATACATTTTAGATGAGAGCAAAGCAAGAGAAGGAAGCCAACCACCATTTCTTTCTTTCTCCCCCATTTCCATCAGTTTGGATTTTCCAGGACAGGGGGTTTTTGCGATTTTTATTTCACCCAGTTCTACTCATCTAAAAATCATGAAAAAACTCACGGAGCTTCTACACATCAAGATGAAGTTGTGGATTTAATTTCGTAATTTTTAAAGCTCGTTTGGATGGGTAAATAAATTCGGGAAGTTCACTCTGTTTTCCCCTTGAAAAGCACCACTTCGAATTTTTGAGATTTTAGGATTTCAAAACCCAACTTTTACCCCTTGTTTGATCTCCAAATTTTTATCCTAGATCCTATATTTCAATAAAATGATACCCTAAAAATCTTAGCCTCAAACACCACTTTTTCCATTTTCAAATAAATCCTTGAAGATGAGGGTGAATAGTGATTTTCAAGAACAAATTCTTGGATCTTGATTTTTGGATGATCTAAGCTTGGTTAAGGATGTTCATGGACTATACAAGGCTTAGCAAGGTCTTACACTCATCATGGAAGGTATATCTCACCAAAACCCTAGCTTGTAATTTGAGATTTATGATTGTCTTGATTGGGTTTAGATTAGTATGATATTGATGATGATTATAAGTATGATTATGTAGTTAGTTACGTGATTTAAGAAGCATGATGATCTTAATAGTAAAATCAGGAGCTATTGGACTTATGAGATGAGTTATATGATGATAAGTTGTTTAGATGCCCGGTGTGGCTTGGTTGGATTGATTCGATTTTTGGAATGTCCGAGTTATAGCCGTCGTAATGCCCGATTGTTGTTAACCTTAAGAAACCGTGTTTGACAATTGCATGAACTCAATATCTAGCTTCATATTCTGCCATGTTTGGATAGATTATGTTATAATATTTGTTTTGATATAAAGATCATGTGAAACGGACTTACGGTTTAGGAGTTATGGTTTAATTCGTAAAAGTGGTTTGAAACCGTAATCGGAAGTTTGTAACTGATATTGAACCCCTTTAATGTTGTTATGTCAGTGGCGAAGCTTGATAATTAAATATTAGAGGTGAAAGGGAAGGTGTGAGAGAAAACCACATGTCGAATGGATCATTTTCCGATTTTATAAAAATGTTCGAATCAAGGATAAACGTGAACGAACCCCTAGAAGCATACTTGGTTATGACTTTGGTAAATGACTTAAAAAACAGGCGAAAAATCTCGAGGTATAATCTTGGTTCGTAAATGACCGACCTTAAAATTTATATGACTTAAGTATATACCAAGTGTAAGTATAGTGACGTGTCTTAGTGGTGGACGAATGACGGGTCATAGCGATAATAAAGAGAATTGCACTAAAGGGTGTTTAACGAGATAACTCGAAAACGTGTTTCGACTTAAGTTAATTTATACTTAGCCTTTTAAAAAGTGTTAAGTGATTGACCTCGGTTATTGTGACTATTTATAGATCACCGGATTGACACGAGGCACACTACCCCTACCGGATTGCCAGGCAAGTTTCCAATACTTGGAACTGTTGTTGTGATAATATATATGATGATTGTTGTATACATATGCCATAGCATGCATGCCTACTTTCAAGTCTATTGATATGCTTGTTCCCTGAATTGATATTGGCTTATAGACTAGATATGAATTATCAGTTATAAGCAGGATTGTTTTGTTAAGACCCTTAGTGAAGGGCGTATGATATTCATTCTTTAAATATGAGACCGGGAGTCGGTATTTTGGGATATATAGATAGTCGTGAAAACCCGGAGGGATTCCAGCGACAGAGTAGTATTCATTTTGAGGAATGATATTATTAAACAATTATTTATATGCCATAAAAGTATCAACTACTTGGAAATTATTCGAAGAATGCTATTTGAATGTTATCTCAATCGAGAAGTACCATATGAATATTATTTTGAATATTCATTCGCATATATTTATTTACTGAATATCATTTTAATATTAATTCGAGCTTTAATTATTTAAAGGAATATTAGTTTCGAATATACATTTAGAGTTAGATTATTCAATGAGTAATTACTTTAATATTCTTGGAAATTTATTTATTAAATGGATATTATTGTGAATATTCATTTAAGATTTTATGTACTTGATGAATATTATTTTAAAATCTTCATTCGAAGTTCTATTTACTTAAGGAATGTTGCTTCAAATATTTCCTTAAAATTTTAAAATAATATTATTTGGATATTCATTTAGAATATTATTTGTTAAATGAATATTATTTGGGTATTCATTTAAAATGTTATTTGTTAAATGAATATTATTTGGATATTCATTTGGAATGTTATTTGTTAAATGAATATTATTTTCAAATATTCATTTAAGGTTTGATTTATTTAGAAAATATTATTTTAAATATTTATTTAAGTTTATCTATTTAATGAATATTATTTTGAATATTCATTTAAAGAAGAGAGTTAGTTAGTAAATAATTATACATATTCATTCGAGGATTACTTACGAGCAATATTATGATTTATTCATATTCCTTAATTATTATTGATCTAATAAATATTCTTGGAATATTTATTTAAATTCTTTTAATTTCTTTTTATAATGATTCATATTATTAAATATTATCTGTCACCTTCAGATATGGTGGAAAATATTTCGGAGTATTTTATGACTACTTTTATCATGGGGAGGTTTCCAAACTTTATTTTCATTTAAATCTATCTTAAAGAAAGTTTAAATACACGTTCAACTTCCAAACATATATATAAGGGGACCTCACTTGAGAGATGTTATTTATTGGACTGCCCGGTCCTATACTTGCTAAACTATCCTGTCACTCACATCTTGATTCTTTCAAACATCGATATGAATCTGTTTGGTTACCTCCTCAACGCTCAAGGGGTAAGAATTGATGGAACAAGTTTATATCCATTAACAAGCATCAGCTTGGGAAATATTGGTGAATTTTCCTTTCCAGCTAGATACGACTACTTTGTGGAGTCCTATCAACAAGTATTATACTTGGGGAAAGGGGGAGGAACTTTACATTTCAGAGTTATGGATGTTAAATGAATTAGGAGATGCGTGAGTGACCCAGTGGTGCCGGTCCAGCAAATGGCCCAACCGTTGGCCGAGGGGGTTCCAAAGGGCGGTCGACAAGTAAATCCATCGGTGCTTCCTTCTACATGTAGAGAACAAGAGGTGGGGAGCATAACATGCGACTGATCATCGTGTAAATGCTATGTCTCCTGGCGCGTCAAACTCCAGTATTAGTTCATCTCCCAAAATGGGAATTTCCTACAACACGTATCGAAGAGACTTCTTTCAAGTTGACGGGTATCTCCCGCAACACGTATCGAAGAGACTTCTTTCAGGTTGGCAGGGGTTTGAAAAAAAAAACGTTCAAAACTGGAATTGCAATATTTTCCTGCAATTCCCTCTCTTATGATTTCTGATAATATCTTGCTTATCTTTGGCATATCAGTTATTTCTTCGGAACAATTTTATTTTGAGTTACCTTGTAACTTCATCTCATACCTTATATTGGTACTACATTCGTTAATGCATAGCATATGGTTTCAAGGATATTTTGGACTGTTATATATTATCACTGTTCAATTATATTTTTGGTGGGCTATTGCTCACCCTTGCTTTATTTATTTATAATCACAACAACAGCTAGATCAGATGGCCGCGCAAGGCGTACCCAGCATAGGCAGGTGTCAGTCGTCAGAGGATTAACCGCTTAGGTCATAGCTACCATTGCTGAGGATGCAGCTTTTGGTAGGCTAGTTGTTAGCATTTGAACATCAAATGTATTTATTATATGGCATATACAAATGGATGGCAAAGAGTATGTACTGGTTAATTGTAAACCTTTTGGGTTGTAAGAACTGAATCTTGCGATTAATAATATTTGGTAATTACTCTGATTTCATCTCTGGGACTATAACGGGTGTGTTTTGTGTTGTTGTTTGGGTCACAAGGTTGTAATTTATATTATGTTGGTTTTGTGGATGGATATTGAAACCGTAACGACAAGATCCCTGACCCTGGATCTGGGGGTGTTACAGAAATGGTATCAGAGAGAGCGTTATATATCCCAGAGATGACGCGACGTTAAAACAAATAAATTCACTAAGATAATGAGAACTCTTGCCAAGTTCATAGTCGGACTACTTAATGTAGTATTGACATATAAAACCCTTATGGGAACTATTAAGTATCATGATAGTAACTTAAGCTCGTTCTCGTACCAACTAGTAAGGCGACAGACCTTGAGGCATACGAGCAGCAGCGCGATGATGCTTGATTATATGCTGACAATCGAATGGTGGATTCGATAGAGTACCCTACAGAGAACCAGCAGGAGGCTTCAGCTAAAGAAGAGAATCTTGTTAGGAATAAGGAGATTACCCTTGAGGGAATAAGGGCTGCAGCCAGATGGACTGTAAGAGTTAAGGTATAATGCTCAGAGAAGTGAACATAGAAAATTGAGATATTATTAAGAGAACTAAAGATGCATATTAGATTCATAGCTGGAATGCCGGATGAAGTACCAGTAATTAAGACGAATTGGAAGGATTACTTGAGGTCTTATATGGGGATAGGTAAAGATCCTTAGAGACCTTCAAATTAATGAGAAAAGAGTTAGAGTGGTACATGATTATCAAAGCCAAAGATAGAGGACAGGGAGCAGAGTCTCCAGGAGCAGTTGAGATAGAGGCAGCAAGTGCCATATCATGTGATAAATGGATTAGTATGAATATTGTTAATGGTAATTCTCCATGAGAAGGCAGATTTCATAGGTTATAATTTATAAAGTCATACTGGGATTGATGAGGTGGTTTGGTTCAGGGAAATGTTCATTTTATGAATGGATAAACTTAGAAAATAAAGACATTGGAAGGTGATGGTATGATTGGAAAAAATCTATAAGGAAGTAGTAAGCGAGGCAATGATCTCAGAACCTACAAGAGGAGAAGACCAGTGAGTCTATAATAAACTAGTAATGAGGCTATCATCAGAAACCAAGTATAAGTTTAGTTCACTTCAGTGGAATAATGAACCAGAAACATTAGATGCATGTGATTCAAAGGAATATTAAATTCTTTCTTTTCCTTGAATGGATTATGGTAGTTACCTTAAGTTTATTCTCACACTGAATCATAAATGGATTAGGTAAGGCGAGCAGTGTTTGAGATATAATTGAGAATGCTTTTAGATGAAACCTGAAAGAACAGGTGTAGGCCAGTTCTCGAAGTAAGAGTTTTGGTGAAATGAAGTCCAGTTAATAGGACATATGATCAATAGGAGTTGTGTTGGTCGGCCCCACCAAGTTAAAGACAGTTTCAAATGGAGATTGGCCAACCACACTGGCAAAGGTGAGAAATTTCATAAGATTCACAAGGTATTACCAAAGATTTCCTCAGGACTCTACAGAGAGTGCAGCCCCGTAACCCGACTTATTGTTAGACTAAAAGTTTGAATGTACAAGATAAATGGGGGAAAATCTCCCTAGAGTTAAAGATAAAATTGGTGACGACCCAGCATTGGCGTTATCTAATGGAGGAAGGAAAATTTTGGAAATTTATTAGGATGCACCTCGTACAGGTTTAGGTGTTGTGCTTGTGCAACACGGTAGGGTGATTGCGGATGTATCCGGACAGCACGGTTCGCCATATTCGGATAGCCTTGGTAGTGCCAATTTTGTGTAATGACTAAGTCCGACGGTAGTGTTCCTTCTGAGACTAGTTGTTAGGTAGACTGGTAGTCAGAAGCATCGACTATTAGGACGATGTTTCAGCATGGAACTTTGATTTTCCTTCTATGGGATGTATATAATTAGTTCCTTTCCAACGGATAGACTCCCAACTTATGTCAATCATTTCGATATTTAACTGTTTATGGTTCGACCCGCTTGGATGTTCCTAGAATTATTATTCGGTTATCGAAATGGATCTTCTTAATGTTACCAGTGGGTGGATAGATTGACTGAAATTTCCCTAATCCTGGAAAGGAATTTGACAAATTTTAGCGAACCTTGTCTTTTTGATTATCGGAATATGTCACTAAAGAGAGTGGAAACTGGAGTGAACCCTATGGATTGGGTAAAATAGCCGTGATACAGGTTGGTAGACAGACCCCGATATTACAGTTGAATGTAGGGATAAAAATTATGAAGTTGAGATTTGGCGGAAAAAGGGAAATGTAATTAAGAAACAAGCCGGATTGAGAAATTCCGGGATTGACTTAATTGAAAAGGTTGTATTGCCAGAAGTGTTAAGCTTTTGTGGCACGTGGAATTAATAAGAATAGTTGAAAAGAATAAAAGTTAAAGAGAGGTGACCGGAGATGATTCCAAGAAGTCGATTGAGACTTATATGGAATAAAATTTTGAAAAGATCAAAAGGTATCAAAGAAGAAGGCACTATGCCGGCAATTGCTAGAAAAGTAATGCTATTCGCCAACCCTTAGACTCACATATTTTAGTGTGGCCAGTTGAGGCCAGGTTACAAAGGATTATCAAGTGAGTAGACCAGCAATGAAAGGACAAAGCAGGGCTGCTTCTAACCAAGCGCCAACTGCGAGAACTTTTAATGTAAAATGAATTGAGATACGTGATGATGGATTTTATAAATACCCTGGATGTATTAGGACTGAAGAGGGTGACCAATAAATGTCATAAAGATTGTCAGAGATAGTGCAGTGTGATGCATAAATGATATATGAAGTTTAGTGCCCTCAAGAGGAGCAATCGATAATAAGAGATTCACGTTGAACACGACCAATATCTTCCAGAACATCCTTGCTACCATTACCAAGTTTTGCAAGAAAGATAGATAGGCATATGTTGTCTTTATAAGGCCTTGTAGACTGGCATCTGTTTGAAAGAAGAGGTTAGCGTTAAGCTACCTATAGATTATCAAGATGAGAAGGATTGGAAAGAGATCCTTATTAAGAATATAGGATTTGATTGTAGAGTACATGATGTAAGTATTCCTTAAAAATAAAATTGAGGATAGAATATCCATAGATTAAGACGAACCCTGGGGGATGCACTAAGGATAGCATCACCCCTAACAAAGACATTGTGAATTCAGATGATATAGGTTGAATCGACCAAAGTATCAATAACCTGTAAGGATTTGTGGAAAGGAGTCTCGAAAAGTACATAGACAGAATTGTTAAAGAATTGATTAATGATGTTTGATATACCCTGTAACCAAAAGATACAGGAGGAATGATGAGGATGACCTAAGAAACCTTATAAGGGAAGAGGTAATATTCTGAACTTCAAAAAGGGAAGTCTGGTAAGGAAGGTATGGCATAGTAACAATAAGGCCAGATGAAGCATGTGTGAAACCATGAAAAAGTATAGATTGAACCAATAAGGTTGAGATTATCCTAAAACAAGAAGGGAGTTAAGTAATGAAATATCCTAGGTATGATTAGGAGTACCTATAGTAAAGTTCACACCAGAAAGATGGAAGCAATGACTTTTGGAAAAGACTGATATATGCTTTCTCTCATTCAGCAGAATTTAAGGGAGAATGCTTCCATCCTGAGTTGGAATAAATCCAGGAAACATTGATTTCAAGAAATTATTGTATTCAGGAAAGGCCAATGAGGTGGTCGACACTTTAAGAATATATGCTCATACTAAAGAGATAGAGTAATAGTAAGAAGGACCTTGAAGGTATCTCTTGGAAAATAGGATATGGAGATTCTAAGTGAGGAAGAATATTCTCATGTCGTCCAAATCAATATCTGTTGTTAGTCCAGTGGTTCCGTGAAAAGGTTAAGGAACGCCCGAAAGAGAACAAGGACATTATTATAATATAAGGAATAAAAAGAAAATAAGTGATGAATAGTGTTTTTGGTGGAAATTGGAATATTATTAGACGACGCTATATAGAAGTATTCAGAACGGATTTCTGAGTTCGTATTCATGATCCAGGGGCGAAATAAGTGTATGTAAACGACATCGGATTCAGAAAAATAGCACTTTTATTTTCTCCGAGAATTCCCTGGGCACTGAAAGACTTAAGGATTTATTAAGAGGATTTAAGGAATTTAAATTCAAGATTTATGAAGGAGGATTGAGAATGATGGTATTATTATTAAGAAGGTTTCCGGTAAAACCCTAACTAGAAATCCTTGAGATATTCTTCCGATCGATCAATCAAATTGAGCAATAACCGGACACAGGACAAGCAGGAAGCCAAGATACATGCATGTGCTAGTGGATAATAGCAAGTAACCAAGTTAGTTACAAGAGGAACTTGCAACATAAGAATCAAACTAGTACTTAGCTTCATCATCTCATTCAAACCACAAGAACACAACACTTGTCCACTCCAAATACATCATCCATGACATAGCACCTTTAATAAAGCTACTTTATGATAGATATTTTCATAATAATACATTTTAGATGAGAGCAAAGCAATAGAAGGAAGCCAACCACCATTTCTTTCTTTCTCCCCCATTTCCATCAGTTTGGATTTTCCAGGACAGGGGGTTTTTGCGATTTTTATTTCACCCAGTTCTACTCATCTAAAAATCATGAAAAAACTCACGGAGCTTCTACACATCAAGATGAAGTTGTGGATTTAATTTCATAATTTGTTAAGACCCTTAGTGAAGGGCGTATGATATTCATTCTTTAAATATGAGACCGGGAGTCGGTATTTTGGGATATATAGATAGTCGTGGAAACCCGGAGGGATTCCAGCGACAGAGTAGTATTCATTTTGAGGAATGATATTATTAAACAATTATTTATATTTCCATAAAAGTATCAACTACTTGGAAATTATTCGAAGAATGCTATTTGAATGTTATCTCAATCGAGAAGTACCATATGAATATTATTTTGAATATTCGTTTGCATATATTTATTTACTGAATATTATTTTAATATTCATTCGAGCTTTAATTATTTAAAGGAATATTAGTTTCGAATATTCATTTAGAGTTTGATTATTAAGTGAGTAATTACTTTAATATTCTTGGAAATTTATTTATTAAATGAATATTATTGTGAATATTCATTTAAGATTTTATGTACTTGATGAATATTATTTTAAAATCTTCATTCGAAGTTCTATTTACTTAAGGAATATTGCTTCGAATATTCCTTTAAAGTTTTAAAAGAATATTATTTGGATATTCATTTAGAATATTACTTGTTAAATGAATATTATTTGGGTATTCATTTAAAATGTTATTTGTTAAATGAATATTATTTGGATATTCATTTGGAATGTTATTTGTTAAATGAATATTATTTTCAAATATTCATTTAAGGTTTGATTTATTTAGCAAATATTATTTTAAATATTTATTTAAGTTTATCTATTTAATGAATATTATTTTGAATATTCATTTAAAGAAGAGAGTTAGTTAGTAAATAATTCTATATATTCATTCGAGGATTACTTACGAGCAATATTATGATTTATTCATATTCCTTAATTATTATTGATCTAATAAATATTCTTGGAATATTTATTTAAATTCTTTTAGTTCTTTTTATAATGATTCATATTATTAAATATTATATGTCACCTTCAGATATGGTGGAAAATATTTCGGAGTATTTTATGACTACTTTTATCAAGGGGAGGTTTCCAAACTTTATTTTCATTTAAATCTATCTTAAAGAAGGTTTAAATACTCGCTCAACTTCCAAACATATATAAGGGGACCTCACTTGAGAGATGTTATTTATTGGACTGCCCGGTCCTATACTTGCTAAACTATCTTGTCACTCACATCTTGATTCTTTCAAACATCGATATGAATCAGTTTGGTTACCTTCTCAACGCTCGAGGGGTAAGAATTGATGGAACAAGTTTATATCCATTAACAAGCATCAGCTTGGGAAATATTGGTGAATTTTCTTTTCCAGCTAGATACGACTACTTTGTGGAGTCCTATCAACAAGTATTATACTTGGGGAAAGGGGGAAGAACTTTACGTTTCAGTTTTTATGGAGTTTAGAGGTTATATGCATATTTAGGACCTTAAGATTATGATTGGGCTTTTATATATGTTCAAGTGGTTTGTATGAACGGTGTTAACTCGAATAACTTGTAGAAGGGGGGGTTGAATACAAGTTATATAATCGTGTCTGATTTTTGCTCGAATAAATAAAACATGAACAAACGAATAAATCAAACTGTTTGTATTAATAAGATCAAATACAAACTCTACCAAAGGTTTACAAATACCTTTAGCAGCTGCTGACAATACAAATCTCTCTCTGTTTGTTTCGAACTCTCGAATACAAACCTTATGCTATCGACTCACAATCGTTCGACTCTTTTTACAATGATATAGAGAGAGTATTTATAAAGCTACCTATCAACTAATAACAGAAAGATAATCTATACGTGACAATGTTCTGCCGTCCAGTCGATAGTTTCCATCAATAGAAAATTCTTTCCTTCATGATATCTCCTTGTTTGTTCTTCAAACAACGATCCTGTTTTATAGCACTTGCCAGTTTCTGTAGCATCCATAATGACATCATCCGTAACACGACTGATATCAAGATTCTATCTTGCATCAGGATTTGACCATCCCATCAGTACTTGACTTGCTCTATCAGGATTCTATCTTAGTTCCTGACATGTAGTACTCGATGCACTGTTCATTCCTGACTAAACTTTACAGATAACTGTCTAACACATATTTCCTATACAAAGTGCTAAATCCTTTATAAATCAGGATATACAAGAAGTATAAGTAAAATTCTATTCTTAACATCACAACTCATGAATTATTCCTAACAATCTCCCCCTATTTATGCTTTAAGATCTGAAGCATAAATCTTAGTTGTTGATGTCAAAACATATAACAGTACAACCAGAATAGAATTTATAAATTCAAAAATCATGAAGTCAAGTACCTCCTTCTTCAGATGTAGACAAAGTATCTAGTACTTAGATGAAAGAATTCAACTATTTGATGCTTCTTTTCCTTTACCACTTCCCTGATAAGATTCACCTCTGTCATCCTTAGTTCTTCTTTTATTTCTCCGAGTCTGTTTATCTCCTCCCCCAGTCTGTTGCCTTTGAACTGTTTTTATCTCCCCCTTTTTGACATCAGCAACATTAAGTCCAAGAGATTCAGTAACATAACAAATGAGATTCATCAGAACTGCTTGATTTTCCATAATAGTGACTTGGTTATCTTCAAGGGTTTGAAGTCTTGATTGAATTTCAACTTGAGATTTCTAAATATCTTGTAGAACTTCAGAATTGACTTCAATGTTGGAAGTGTTTGGAATATCTTCAGATTCAAGTCTTGTAGAAGAAGTTGCCTGTGTAGAATGATATTCAAGTAATAATACTCGAGTAGAGTTACAAACATCTTCATCTTTCTGATCTGAAACTAAAATATGATCATTATGTCCTTCACCAGTATTCTGTGTACTAACATCTACAAATCCTGACTCCTCCTTAGAGTAATCAGATACTGTTGACGTCTCAATTCTAGCTGATATTTGAAGTACATACAAAGGAATACTAGGATCATTAGAAATTTCTTCTGGTACGAGTGATGTAGAAGTTTGTCTTAGCCTTTCACCTCTTCTGTTAATAATTCCTGCAAGCCTTTCTTTTTGCTTCTGAGCTTTAACTTCTGGCTTTGCATTGTGCTTTGCTAAGTCATTCTTCTCATACATCTTGATAAAAGAATAAGTACCAACATCCATACCAAGATTGTCAGACCAAGATTCAGGAAAAACCTGATCCCAGAAATCAAACGATGGTGGTTTCCTAATTTTCTCTCCCTCACTATGGAGTTGATCATCCATACCCTCATTCTCACTTTGACTATCTAAAGTCAACACTCTTTCTACCTCTCCTTTTGCCTGGTCAGGAGCCAGCCTCTCAGATTGTGGATCAATATCCATCTTTTCAAGTGTATCACACAATTTTGGATAAGTGCTCTCATGACCTACAGAAAAATAGGGTTTAGAAGAAGTTTTTATACCTGAACTCACATGGAGAGAGGGTTCTCCCCAAGGAGTGAGCTGCCATAGTCTCTGAACCCTCACAAGCATCTTCTTTCCTTTCAGAGACTACAGGCTCCAGTATACCACTTTCAGGTTCTTTACTAGACTCTGATGTCTTCAGTAATACTTCATTAGATACCATAGTTAGTATGTCACCGTCTTTAAGTGTTTTTTGCTGAGACTCACCCTCAAGGTGGATAGACTCTGAATGAACAATATTTGTTTGATCTTCAGTAAAATCAATCAAAGTCATTCCTCCCATATCATAGGGTTTCTCACTTGCAATTCCAGTCATCACAGAAGACCTTTCGGCATCAGCTATCATAACTCCTGAGTCATCCAACCTTTGACTAGATGGTTCTTGTGTTGCAGTGACTGTGATCTGATCTGTCCTACTATCCACCACTGGTGCAATAGTATCTCCTGTTGACTGCATTCCTCTATCTACTTCCTCTTGTTGTTCACCTTGAGCTGAAGCATCTTCAATAATGACATCCTTGTCAAATAAATATGCATGAAGTGATTGAAGTGCAACATGCTTCAAGAGTCCAAATTTCTTGACTAATTGTCTTCTGACAGATACATAGAAATACATCTTCATTAAGTCAAGTCTTTGATGTAGAATTCCATATTCTTCAGAAAATAAAAGTTTTGGTACTCTTTCAACCAGAAAATCTAGAACAAGCCTGGACAGCTTCACTTTAATAGAAGTAACTCCCATAGCCAGTCTGTATGATAATGTAGTTTCCCATGAAGAACCAATGTCAAAATCTCTATTGTCAATTGCTGACTTGATTGTAGCTTCATTTGTAGAGACCTGCATGATGTTAGTTGGACTAGACTCTATGTGTATAGGTGACAATTGAATCTTTCTCCTTGTTCTCCTAGTATAGTGATCAAAATATTTATCTTGAGAAGACTCAAGAGGTGTAGACACATAAGTGATCTTGGGATGAGATCCTTTTTCAATAGACACAGTCTTTTGAGAGATAGTATCCAGTAACTGTTTTCCCTTTTTAAGTACTACAGCCTTTTGAGAGACTGCAGCCTGGCTGTGACTAGGTGCTTCATCTCTTTGTCCTAGCTTAGAAAGTTGAATTGCAGCCTTCAATTATTCTCTCTCAGCAAGAGATATATTATCATCATCTTCACTAGAACTACTACTACTGCTTGACAGAACAAATCTTCTCTTTCTTACAACTGATGTCTTTTGAGAAACACCAGAGGTTGGTTTCTTTGAAACAACAGGCTGTTGATTAAAACTTGGTTCTCGAATTGTTTCAGAGACTATAATGTTTTGGGCTTCTTGGGTAGACAAAGGGGGGGTTCTCCTCCAAACGAGATTCCTGAGTCATTTCACCACAAAAGAAAGAAGAATTGTATAGAGTAGGAAGATGAGTTTTTAGAATTACCTGTACATGATATGGATAATGAATTGCAGGTATTTCATCTAGATTCTTTTCATTGTCCTTCTTTGTAATGTCAGAGAAAATTCTCTTTTGCTGTACATAAGAAGAAACACAATGTTCTCTACCAAATCTAGCTTCAACATCAGGAATAAAATGGTTAATAAACATTTGCATAAATCTATGATAATAAACCATTTTCCTATCTTGATCTCTTGACCCAAGTTTAATACACATCTGACTTAAGATAATGTGACCAATGCTAATTACTCTGTCATAAAGCAAACTATAAGCAATATGTGATGTAACAGAAGTAATTTGCTGAAAAGAACTACATTTACCAGTAAAACATTTAGCAATTTGATCAAAGAAGAAAGACCATTCTTTCCTAAGAAAATATCTATTTAATTGGCTCATGTTGTCTAGACGTCCATTATAACCTAGTGCAGACAACATAGTTCTTACATCATCATCAGATGGTTCACTTGCATAATTAACATTAACAGGTAAGTGAAGTACTGAATTAACAACAGATTCAGTAATGTCATAAGTATCTTGTCCTAAATGTAGAATAATCTTACCTGATTGACTCTGAGTAGAATCAATTACTTCATCATTCTCCTAAGCTTGTGAAACTGCAGCTTGATTTATTTCTGGAGATGCTGCCAATGCATAACGCAAAGGTCCAATAGCCATAAAATCCATTACTGGATGAAAATCAGCTGATACTCATTTCTTGCTGGTGATTGCTACAACATGATTGTTAGTCATAAAATCAAAGTCACCAAACTTGAAAGCTACTGATTTTGGTAGTCTTCTTTGAGCTGCCATTTTTTATCTGAAAAGAACTTGAGAAATCTTGAAATTGATTAGAGATTTTGAGAATACAAATGAATGTTTTTGCCTTAAGAAATACGATTTAGAAGTTAGCAATAAACAATCAGAGTCTCAAAATAAATATATATTCAAAAATTCTTCAGACCCATTAACCCATGTTGACACGTAGGTTGACAGGTGTCAGTCCCTGAAAAATGCAGTTTTACCCACGATTTTTGGAAAATAAAATCCAAAATTGATTTCAATTAAATAAATTAGGGTAAAATCAAAATAAAATCAATACTTATCAACTAATTTGTTTCCTAATGTGATCTTTTTCACCAAGATAATCACAATTCTCAATGTGATTAAAAATTAAAAATAATCATCAATCCTGATGAAATTTTCCATGTTTTCCTGATCACTATCATCCTGATTCCAGAGATTTACCTAGAGTTCCACGTGGCAATTTCAAAATTTAACCTGAAAAGAACATCAATAATCCAAACAAAAATATTTTGTTAGATTTTCAAAATATCTTGAAAATACGAGAGGGCCAGTCTTACGCATTGATATATACGCTGATACTTTGAACATTTAAAATGACTGTTCAGCTTCTCATTATTTCCTTTATAAACACCTGATGTTCTTTGCCTTTCTTAACTCCACAATCACACAAAACTTCTCTGTAATCACAGAGCTTGCACAAAACACAATGGCCTTTAACCCAATCTTCCAATTCCTCACCAATGATGAACCGATTGTTCATGACGAAAGGTTCATAGTTTGTCTCTTTGAAGAGATGACTTTTCTCAACTCTTTAGACATGATTGGAGTAGATTCAAATAATGTCCAGAACCTTCTCTTAAAACATCCATCTGTTGGATACAATCTCCCTCTAACCTCCTCAAAACTTGAGGATGAAGAATTTGGACAAGAGTCTGAGGTTGATCTTGATGGAGATGCTATTCATTCTCCTCAACAATAATGGAGTTGAGTCTGCTGCTCTCATTCAAGTCGCCCAGACAAGGAATCCAGAAGTAGATCATCAAGTTACTCTTGAGATGCTCCTTATCCTAAAGTGATCTGTGAAGACTAAGAATAGCAACAACTTTAGACAAGAATAGGGTTATCAGTAGAAGTTAGACAAAAAGATGTTTGTATTTCATTTTCATGTATGTAACGCTTTCGATTAATGAAAATACAGGTTCTTATTATCTACTTGCCTATTGTTGTTTATTGATCTGAAAAACAAATTAAAATATCAGTATGAATGAATTAAAGCTTGCTAGCATAAACTTAACAGAACTCAGAATTAGATCACTACATAACATATACTTCAGGATTTGAATAAGACACACAAATTTCACAATCCTGATACTGACTATAAAATCCTGATGATGTCAGCATGCTGATAGCAATCCTGATCCTGATAAAAATAAGTCTATCATACTGAAATTTATCAAAGTACAATGTTACAGCTTAAGCATTTAACAATCAAATATAGATCTTGACAAGAATATCAAGTCTATAAGCTGAAAACAACATACCTTGCTACTTTTGCAGATGTTAAATATCTAGAAATTTAACATTCCTAACTCACTTACTAACCTACTGAATGTAGCCTCATCAAGTGGTTTAGTTAGAATATCTGCAAGCTGTTTGTCAGTAGGAACAAAATGAAGTTCCACAGTACCATTCTCAATATGTTCTCTAATAAAATGATACCTGACATCAATGTGCTTAGTCCTTGAATGTTGAACTGGATTTTCTGCAATTTTGATAGCACTAGTATTATCACAAAACATAGGAATATTACTAAGTGTCATACCATAATCCATCAACTGATTTCTTATCCAAAGGAGCTGTGCACAACAACTGCCTGCGGCTATGTACTCAGCTTCTGCAGTTGATGTTGAGACAGATTGTGGCTTCTTTCTTGCTCAAGAAATCAATCTGTTTCCCAAGAATTGACATGTACCTATAGTTCTTTTCCTGTCTATTTTACACCCTGCATAATCAGAGTCTGAATAGCCAATTAGGGAGAAATCAGATTCTCTAGGATATCACAAACCAAGATTTGGAGTTCTTTTGAGATATCTAAAAATTCTCTTCACAGTAATTAAATGAGATTCCTTAGGATCACTTTGGAATCTAGCACATAAACAGGTAGAAAACATTATATCTGGTCTACTTGCAGTTAAATATAACAATGAGCCTATCATGCCTCTCTATAACTAGTATTATCCACACTCTTTCCTTTAGGATCAGAGTCTAGTTTAGTGGCTGTAGCCATGGGTGATTTTGCAACTACACAGTCTTGAAAGTCAAACCTTCTTAAAATATCTTTGATATACTTTGACTGATTAATGAAAATACCAGTCTCAGTCTGTTTGACCTGCAAGCCTAAGAAATAATTTAGTTCACCCATCATGCACATCTGATACTTAGACTGCATAAGCTTGCTAAACTTAGCACACAACTTTTCATTAGTAGAACCAAATATGATATCATCAACATAAACTTGAACTAAAAACAATTCACCTTTTATCTTTCTAAAGAATAGAGTTTTGTCAATTGTACCTCTTGTGAAGCCATTTTCAAGAAGAAATTTAGACAAAGTCTCATACCATGCTCTTGGTGTCTGCTTTAGTCCATAGAGTGCCTTATCAAGTTTGTAGACATGATTTGGAAACTTTTGATCAACAAACCCAGGTGGTTACTCCACATACACTTCCTCATCAAGCTTGCCATTTAGAAAAGCACTCTTTACATCCATCTGGTATACCTTGAATTTTTTTTTGACGAAATGCGGTATACCTTGAATTTTGAATAAGCTGCAAATGCAAGAAACATCCTGATTGCTTCCAATCTTGCTACAGGGGCAAAGGTTTCATCATAATCAATTCCTTCTTCCTGAGAGTAACCCTTGGCCACCAGTCTTGCTTTGTTTCTTACAATCATACCAGATTCATCTAGCTTGTTTCTGAAAACCCATTTTGCACCAACAATTGATCTGTCTTTAGGTCTTGGTACCAGTTTCCAGACTCTGTTTCTCTCAAACTCATTTAACTCCTCCTGCATTGCAATTACCCAATCAGGATCCTGTAAGGCTTCTTCAACCTTTTTAGGCTTATTCTTTGAGAGAAAGCAACTATACAAGCATTCATTTTGAATTGATCTTCTAGTTCGAACACCACTATTCGGATCACCAATTATCAAATCTTCAGTATGATCCTTTATCCATTTTCTAACAGGTGGTAGATTGCCTCTGCTAGACTCTCCCCCTAAGTTAGTGGTATCTCTTATAGAAGAACTCTATCCGCCTTCAATAGCCCCCGCTTGATCAGTAGAATCAGTAGATTCCATACTGCTGCTAGTCTGAAGACTCTGAAGGATCAGTTCCTGATGGAGTAGACTCTGAACAGCTAGTCTGCTTCTGATGATCACTGTGTCCTCCTTGATTTATTTGCTCCCCCTCAACAGTAGTATTCCTTTGAGAAGCAATAGTAATTCCTTCTGGAGAACCTTCATCATCACTGGTGAGTATCTCAGAATTCTTCAGATTTTCAAATTCCAAATTGTCATGGCTTTCATCAGTTTGCAGAATTCCAAATTTCTTATCATCAAATGCCACATAAATTGATTCCATAACAATGTGAGTTCTGAGATTATAAACTTTGAAGGCCTTTGATGCTGAATATCCTAGAAAGATTGCTTCATCCGATTTGGCTTCAAATTTTCCAAGTTGTTCTGGATGAACTTTTAGGACATAGCATTTGCATCCAAAGATGTGAAAGTTTTTCACACTTGGTTTCTTTCCTTTGATCATCTCATAGGGAGTCTTTCCATGACTATTTACCAAGGTACAATTTTGAGTGAAACATGCAGTGTTAATAGCTTCTGCCCAAAAATAGGTTGGAAGTTTTGAATCTGCAAGCATAGTTCTTGCTGCCTCTATGAGAGTCCTGTTCTTTCTTTCCACTACACCATTCTGCTGAGGCGTTCCAGGTGCAGAAAATTGTTGAGTGATTCCATTGTCTGCACAATACTCCTCCATTGTAGAATTCTAGAATTCTGTACCATTGTCACTCCTAAGTACTTTAATTTTGTACTCAGAGTTATTCTGAATATTCTTGACAAGTTCAATGATTTGCTGAGGAGCTTCATCCTTCTTGTGTAGAAAGAAACCTTGTGAAATCATCCACTATGACTAGAGCATATCTTTTCTTGCTGATAGACATAATGTTTACTAGACCAAACAAATCAAGATGTAGCATGTGAAATGGTTCAGTAATTGAATTTTCAGTCTTGCTCTTGAAAGTGATTCTTCTATGTTTTCCAAGCTGACAGGCATCATAAAGTCCATCTTGCACATAATTTGCCTGAGGTAGGCCTCTCACCAGATTATGCTTAACAAGTTGATTAAGCTTCTTGAAGTTGAGATATGAGAGCTTCTTGTGCCAATTCCAGCTTTCATCATTTGTTGCTTTGCTGTAGAGACATCTGACAATTCCTTTAGATGTACCACTGAAGCTGGCTTCATATATGTTACCATGTCTTTGACCAGTTAGAACAATGTCTCCATTCTGCATACTCAAGATTTTGCATCCTTCTCTGTCAAAGATTGATTGGTAACCTTTATCACCCAGTTGACTTATGCTTAAAAGTGTATGTTTCAAGCCTTCAACCAGTGCTACGTTTTCTATGATGACATTCCCCAAAACAATTGAGCCATATCCCAGAGTTTCTCCTCAAACTTTGTAAGCAGGGACTTATTTCCAGTCATATGTCCAGAGCATCCACTGTCCAAGATAATTGAATGCTTCTTTCCTATGCCCTGCAAACAAAAAGTAACTAGTTAGAATTTTTTAGGACCCAACTTTGACTGGATCCTTTCTTACTAGATTTAGAAACAACAGGCTTTGAAGATTTTGCTTTTACTTTACCTGTTGCAGAGTCAACCTTAGACTTTGATTTCACAAACTGTTTGTGACTAGGAGTTTCAGATTTCAGAGAATAATAGTCATAATACATTTCATGATATTCTCTACACATGTAAATGGAATGAAGTAAACTACCACAATGATAACAAGATTTTTGTGGCTGGTATTGAATTTTCTGAGTCTTGGGGAATCTGGACTCAGTTTTCCAAGAAGGTTTTTGATTGCAGTCTAGGGCCAAATGATTATGATTTCCACACTTATAGCATTTTTTCCTAGGTGCATCAGGTACATTCTTGTAATTATTCTCTTTGTTAATACCTTCTTTTCCATTCCTATTTTTTTTTATCTTGCTAGACTCTGAAAGACCATCTACTCTTTGTTTCAACTGAGACTTAGACAGAAACCCTATGTTAACATTCTTAGGTTTCTCTAACACTTTCTGATCTGAATTACTATTGTTAATTCTTTTATGTACAATAGGGGTACCTTTTGAATCAACAAATTTAACATGTTTAGGTTCAGAAACAATTTTCTTACCTTCAGATTTAGATGTGCTAGCTTCTACTTTACTATCATCATTGACAATAGCTACTTTTTCTTCTTGTCTAGCCTTATCAAAACCTAAACCATTAACTTTACCACGAATTCCACTTTCAATGATTTCTTGAGTCTTTTTACCAGAGGTGTTAATGGTCTTAATCACATCTCTCTCTTCCTCTAGTTCTTTTCTAACATAGTCATAAGCTTCAAGAATAACACTATAATCATGCTTAGCTTTATCAGAACTTAATCTATATTCTTCCATTTGAACTAACTCAGATTCAAGAAAATTATTTCTATCAACTAACTTATCATTCTTAACCTTAAGTTCATCTCTTTCACTAGTAAGAATTCTAAAGTTAGTCATAAGATTCTTAAACTCAGCATGGATAGATATAATTTCTTCAGAATTTAAGCTATCAAATGAATCAAGAGAGTGAAGTGATACCTTAATAGAAGATGGAGAAGTTTTCTTTGGAGATCCAGGTTTGTCTGAAACAGTTACCATCAGTGCAATGTTGTCATAATCCAATTCATCTTCAGAATCACTGGAATCAGCCCAATCCTTCTTTGTGACCATGAGTGCATTACCCTTTCCTGAATTCCTAGGCTTCTTACACTCATTAGCAAAGTGTCCAAGCTCGCTGCAGTTAAAGCACTTGATCTTGGCCTTATCAAGCTTGACAATTGTAGTTTTGCCTTTGTCACTCTTCTTATCCTCCTTCTTTTGAAAAGATCCTTTGCTAAATCTTCTCCTGTTGAATCTTCCTTTCTTGAAAGCTTTAGCAAACAAAACAAAGAGTTCCTGCATCTCAGATTCAGAATCACTGTTGTCAGAGTCCTTATCAGTAGTCTCTGACTCAGAACTTTCTTTGCTTTTCTTCTTCTTTGAGTTCTTTATAGCAGGTTCATCATGATGTTCCTCTGGAAGCTTCTTTGATTCAGATTGAGCAGTAAGTGCAACAGTTTTCATCTTTCCTTCACTCCTGCTCTTCTTCTGCTGCTTATCAAGTTCATAAGCCCTCAGTTTTCCATACACTGCTTCTAATGATATCTCATCCAGATCATTAGCTTCCTTAATTGCAGATATCTTCTCATTGTAAAAATCAGGCAAGGCTTTCATGGACTTAGTATTTATATCCTCCAAGTCATAATATTTACCATGCATGGCCATCTCATTGATGAGTTTTGTAAACCTATCAAAAGTATCAGTAAGTGACTCACCAGACTTGGATTCAAAATACTCATACTGTTGTATAAGTAGTGTCCTCATATTCTTCCTGACAGGCTTAGTTCCTTCACAATGAACCTTAAGATTGTCCCATATATCGTTAGCAGTCTTACAAGAGAGAACATAGTTAGTGAGAATAGAATCAAGACTGTTGAATAATATGTTTCTAACTTTAGCATCCTTAAGAACCTTCTCATTTTCCTTATCTGTCCATTCAGATTTAGGCTTCTCTGCTGTATGTTCTGGAAGAATACAATGGGTTGAAAACTTAGATTAGAATAATCTATCTCCTAGGGAGATAAGATATGGAAATTCCAAATAGAGGAAATATTCTCATGACATCCAAATCGATATATGTTATTAGTCCAGTGGTTCCGTGAAAGGGTTAAGGAACGACCGAAAGAGAACAAGGACATTTTAATAAATATAAGGAATAAAGATGGAATAAAGAATGAATAGTGCTTTTGGTGGAAATGAGAATATTATGAGATGACGCTATATAGAAGTACCCGGAATGGATTTCTGAGTTCGTATTAGTGATCCGAGGGGAAAATAAGTGTATGTAAAAGTTATCGGATTCTAAAAATCAGCACTTTTATTTTCTCCGAGATTTCCCTGGACACTGAAAGACTTAAGGATTTATTAATAGGAATTAAGGAATTTAAATTCAAGAATTATAAAGGAGGATTGAGAATGATAGTATTAATATCAAGAAGGTTTCCGGTAAAACCCTAACTAGAAACGATTGAGTTATTCCTCCGAACGATCAACGAATTGAGCAATAAACGGACAAAGAGACAAGTAGAGAACCAAGAGGTGTGATGAGCTAGTGGAAGGTGACATAATCACTTTATGCAAGATAAGATCAAAGCAACCAAGCTAGATGGAAAAGAGGTGCACCATAAGACACCAACACTTGCTCACATAGTAACAAACCCTTAACCAAGCCTTAACCCATCAACTAGACCATGGTTAACCAAACAAATATCTAGCATTATTAGTCACTTTTTACAAGATGAGATCAAGACCAAGCCAAGTAAAAAAAAAAAACTTCATCCTCCCCATTTCCTTTCAAAACCATTCGGTCGGTTTTTAGCAAAAACCAAACACCACCTCCCACCATTCAACAATTCTAAGATTAATCATGTGAGTCTTATAAATCATAACAAAGATCTCCTAGAAATATTAGCCTCAAAATCCACTCCTAGCTTAGTTAAGAAAATCATCAAAGTGGAGGATGAATAGTAACCTCAAGAACAAAATTCTTGGATCTTGATTTTGGTTGATGATCCAAGCTTCATGGAGGCTATACAAGGACTATACAAGGCTTACTAAGTTCATACACACTCCAAGGAAGGTATAAACTTCAAGAACCCTAGTCTTTGTTTTGAGTTTTTATGGAGTTTAGAGGTTATATGCATGTTTAGGACCTTAAGATTATGATTGGGCTTTTATATATGTTAAAGTGGTTTTTATGAACGGTGTTAACTCGAATAACTTGTAGAAGGGGGGTTGAATACAAGTTATATAATCGTGTCTGATTTTTGCTCGAATAAATAAAACAAGAACAAACGAATAAATCAAACTGTTTGTATTAATAAGATCAAATACAAACTCTACCAAAGGTACAAATACCTTTAGCAGCTGCGGACAATACAAATCTCTCTCTGTTTATTTCGAACTCTCGAATACAAACCTTATGCTATCGACTCATAAACGTTCGACTCTTTTTACAATGATATAGAGAGAGTATTTATAATGCTACCTATCAACTAATAACAGAAAGATAATCTATACATGACAATGTTCTACCGTCCAGTTGATAGTTTTCATCAATAGAAAATTCTTTCCTTCATGATATCTCCTTGCTTGTTCTTCAAACAACGATCCTGTTTTATAGCACTTGCCAGTTTCTGTAGCATTCATAATGACATCATCAGTAGCACGACTGATATCAGGATTCTATCTTGCATCAGGATCTGACCATCCCATCATTACTTGACTTGCTCTATCAGGATTCTATCTCAGTTCCTGACATGTAGTACTTGATGCACTGTTCCTGACTTATTCCTACAGATTACTGCCTAACACAAATATCCTATACAAAGTGCTAAATCCTTTATAAAATCAGGATATACAAGAAGTATAAGTAAAATTATATTCTTAAAATCAAAGCTCATGAATTATTCCTAACAAACGGAAAGGCATTGCTTGGCCTTATTTCAATGATAAATAACATGCATGTGTTGTTTGGAGTGAAAAAATATGGTTATTGGATAGTTCGAAAATTGGAAAACGTATAAACATAGTCGTCGTAATGCCAAAATTTCGTCCACCCTTGAAATCCGTGCCTAGAAGTAGCCTTAACTTACTGTCCAGTGCCGAATCTTGCCATAATAAGTTAGTTCATGTTATAAGCTTCGTTTTGATAGAAAGATCGTATGAAATGGACTTACGGTTTAGGAGTTATGATTAAATTCGTAAAAGTGGTTCGAAACCGAAAGTACGAGTTCGTAACTGAAATTGAACCCCCTTAAAGTGATTAATTCAGTGGGAAATCTTGGTAATTAAATATTGAAAAAAAAAATGAAGGTATGAGAGAAAACCTCATGTGAAACGGATCGTTTTCCGATTTTATAAAAATGTTCGAATCAAGGTTAAGTGCGAAGAACCCCTTTCAGAGATAACACTATTCATTTGAATGCTCCTGCCCTGTTTTAGTAAAATCTGAAAAACTTTATCTTCTGACCAAAGTCAAATTTTGAGCTAGCCACCTTATAGACATTCTCCAGAGTATGCACGCGAAAACGGTGCGTCATTTGAGTTAACGGTTACCGAGTTATGAACGTTTTAGTGAAAGAGGTATGAATAGTAAAAATCCGTCGTTGACTGAACTTCGAAAATACATTTCACCTATCCAGATCCGTGTTTTTGAATTGGAAATTTTATGATAAATATTACAAATACCAAAGATGATTTTAGAAGTGGTTTCATAATTAAATACATTTCCGGTGATTTATTAAAAGTGTTGGAGTGTGCGTCACGGAATAGTAATTCTCAGGAAAGTCAACTCTAGAGGTACTATTTTGACCACCCATTTTGGCTAGATTAAAATAGGAATTTCTAGTCGACTAAAACACGAAACTTGTTAAGAATTATCAAGACAACATATTGGTGTAAAGAACGAGGTTATAAATGATTAAGTAAGATATACGAAAGATCCGATATTAAGGATGGGTTCGAGGTGTGTTTTGGACTAAACTTACGACTTAAGAGTTGTCTGATTAACATGGACTTAGTATGAGTCTAGAGAGACCCCGTAGTTCCTTGTTTGTTAATTGCTTAAGTATTTAAGCATTCAGATATAAGTGGATCGTATAGGGGATTAATGGAGTGTTTTCTTTGACTTGTTTAGATTGTCGGACACCCATGTCATGGGCCCCTATTACATCCAGAGTACCAGGCAAGTTTCCAATACCTTGGAACTGTTGTTGTGATAATATATATGATTGTTGTTATACATATGTCATAGCATGCATGCCTACTTTCAAGTTAATATTGAATTACTTGTTCCCCTAAATTGTTATTGGTCTATAGACTAGATATGAATTATCAGTTATACGCCAAATTGTTTTGTTAAAACCCTTAGTGAAGGGCGTATGATATTCATTCTTTAAATATAGACCGGGAGTCGGTATTTTGAGATATAGAGATAGTCGTGGAAACCCGGAGGGATTCCAACGACAGATTAGTATTCATTTTGAGGAATGTTAATTATAAACATCATTTATATTTTCATAAAGTATTAATTACTTGAAAATTATTTGAGGAATGTTATTTGAACATTATCTCAATCGAGAAGTACTATTTGAATATTATTCTGAATATTCATTCGAGTTTATCTATTTACTGAATATTATTTTAATATTCATTTGAGCTTCAATTATTTAAATGAATATTAGTTTCGAATATTCATTTAGAGTTTGGTTATTTAATGAATAATTACTTTGATATTCATTGGAATTTTATTTATTAAATGAATATTACTTCCAAATATTCATTTAAGATTTTATGTATTTGATGAATATTATTTTAAAATATTCATTTGAAGTTCTATTATTTACTTAAGGAGTATTACTTCGACCATTCCTTTAAAGTTTTGATTACTAAAAGAATATTATTTGGATATTCATTTAGAATATTATTTATTAAAAGAATATTATTTTTCAAATATTCATTTAAGGTTTGATTTATTTAGTGAATATTATTTAAAATCTTTATTTGAGTTTATTTATTTAATGAATATTATTTTGAATATTCATTTAAAGAAGAGATTTATTTAGTAAATAATTCTATATATTCATTCGAGGATTACGTACGAGCAATATTATGTTTTAATCATATTCCTTCATTATTATTGATTTAATAAATATTCTTGGAATATTTATTTAAATTCTTTTAAGTTCTTTTTATAATGAATTATATTATTCAAAGATTATCCTTCACCTTCATATATTATGTAAAATATTTCGGAGTCTTTTATGACTATTTTATCAAGAGGAGGTTCCCAAAACTCTCTTTTCATTTAAATCTATCTTATAAGAAGATTTAAATAATCGCTCAAACCTCCAAAAACATATAAGGGGACCTCACTTGAGAGCTGTTATTTATTTGACTGCCTGGTCATATTCTTGCTAAACTACCTTGTCACTCCCATCTTGATTCTTTCAAACATCGATATGAATCTTTTTGGTTACCTCCTCAACGCTCGAGGGGTAAGATTGACGGAACAAGTTTATATCCATTAACAAGCATTAGCTTGGGAAATATTGGTGAAATTTTTCTTTCCAATTAGATACGACTACTTTGTGGAGTCCTATCAACAAGTACTATACTTTGGGAAAGGGGGACGATCTTTATGTTTCAGAGTTATGGATGTTAATTGAACTAGGAGACGTGTAAGTGGCCGAGTGGTGTCGGTCCAGTAATAGCCCAACCGTTGGCTGAGGAGTTCTAGAGGGCGGTAGACAAGTAAATCTGTCGGAGCTACCTTCTACATGTAGAGAACGACTGATGAGATGCATGACATACGACTGGTCATCGTAAACGTCAGGGCATCTGGCGCGGCAATGCTCCCGTATTAGTTCATCCTCCAAATTGAGAAATTTTCTGCAACATTATCATTGTTGGCAGGGTTGAAAAGTGTTTGAACTGGAATTGCAATATTCTTCCTGCAAGTTCCTCTATTACGAAAATTGATAATATCTTGCTTATCTTTGACACAGCAGATATTTCCACGGAATAATTATATTTTGAGTTACCTTGTAACTTCATCTGAGACCTTATATTGGTACTACATTCGTTAATGCATGGCATATGGTATCAAAGATATTTTGAACTGTTATATATTATCGCTGTTCAATTATACTTTTGGTGGGCTATTGCTCACCCTTACTTTATTTATTTATATCACAACAACAGTTAGATTTGATGGCCGCACAAGGCGCACTTGGTGCAAGCAGGTGACAATCGTTAGAGGATTAATCGCTGAGATCATAGCTGCTAGTGTTGATTAAGAAGCTATTGGTAGGCTAGATGATTGGCTTTCAAGTATCAATGTATTTATAATATGACATATACCAATGGATGGCAAAGAGTATGTAATGGTAAAATTGTAATTCTTTGGGTTGTAAGAACTCAAGCTTTGGACTAATAATATTGATGGTTACTCTGATTTCATCTCTGGGACTATAACGGGTGTGTTTTATGTTGTTGTTTTGGGTCACAAGGTTGTAATTTAAATTATGTTGGTTTTGAGGATGGATATTGAGACCGTAACAACCAGATCCCTGACCCCGGATCTGGGGGTGTTATAGAAATGGTATTAGTGCGTTACGTTATAAACCCAGAGATGATGCGACATTAAAACAATAAATTCACTAATATAATAAGAACTCTTGCCAAGTTCATAGTCGGACTACTTAATGTAGTGCCGACATATAAAACCCTTATGAGAACTATTAAGTATCATGATAGTAACTTAGCTCGTTCTCGTGCCGACTAGTAAGGCGACAGACCTTGAGGCGTACGAGCAGTAGCGCGATGATGCTTGATTACATGCTGACGATCGGATGGTGGATTCGATGGAGTACTCTTCTGAGGACCCAGAAGAGGTTTCAGCAGAGGAGGAGAATCCTATTAAAGATAAGGAAGTTTACCTTTGAGGAAATGAGGGCTGCAGCCAGAGAGACTGTAAGAGTTAAGGTATAGTGCTCAGAGAAGTGAGCGTAAAGAACTGAGATATTATTAAGAGAACTAAAGATGCATATTGGATTCATAGCTGGACTTCCTGATGAAGTACCCACAAGTAAGATGAATTTGAGGAATTACTTGAGATCTTATATGGGGTTAGATAAAAAAATCCTTAGAGACTTTTAGATTAATGAGGAAAGAGTTAGAATGATGCATGATTATCAAAGACATTGATATAGGACCGGGAGCAGAGTTCCCGGGGATAGTTAAGATAGAGGCAGCAAGTGCCACATCATTGGATAAATGGATTAGTGTAAATATTGTCAATGGTAATTCACCATGAGAAGGCAGATTTCATAGGATATAATTTATGGAGTCAAATTAAGATTGACGAGGTGGTTTTATTCAGAGAAATGTCTATTTTATGAATGGATCATCTTAGGAAGTAAAGACATTTGCAAGTGATGGCTTGAGTGGATAAAGTTACATGAGGAAGTAGTAGGCAAGACAATGATCTCAGAACCTACAAGACTAAATGATGAGTGAGTCAATGATAAACTCGTAATAAGACTATTGGCAGAAACTAAGTATAAGATTATTTTGACACAGTAGAATGATGAACCAGAAACATTGGATGCATGTGATTCAGAGGAAGAATAAAATTCTTCATTTTCCTTGAACGGATTATAGTAGTTACATTAGTTGCTCCGACGCGGAATCATAAATGGATCGAGCAATACGATCAGCGGTTAAGAGATAATGGGAAATATTTTAAAGATGAGACCTAAAGGGGCAAGTGTCTGCCAAGTTCTCGGAGTACGAATTCTGGCAAATGAAGTTCCGTTATTAAGATATGCGATCAACAGTGAGTAGGGTTGGTGGACCCCACCGATTTAAAGGCAGTCTCAATTGGAAAAAGTCAACCACACCAACAAAGGACTAGGAAGTCAAATAGGCAGAAAAAAAATGGGAGAAAATCTTCCTGGAGCTAAAGATGAAATTGGTGACGACCCAGCGTTGGCGTCGCCTAATTGGAAGAAGGAGAATTTCGCGATATTTTATGATGCATCTCATACAGGGTTAGGCACTGTGCTTATGCAGCACGGCAGTGTAATTTCGAATATATTTGGACAACACGGTTCACCAGATTCGGATGGCCGTGGTAGTGCCAATTTGTGGAACGACTAACTCCGACGGTAGTGTTCCTTCTGAAACTAGTTGTTAGGTAGACTGGTATTCGGTAGTTTCCACTATTAGGACGAATATGTACTGGGAACATGTGGCTTGTTTCAGTTTGAAACTTTTGATTTCCCTTCTATGGAATATATATTTGGTTTCTTTCAATGGTCAAGCTCCCAACTTTATGTCAATCATTTCACTACTATAACTGTTTATGGTTCGACCTGCTTGGATGTTCCTAGAAATACTCTTCGGGTATCGAAATGGATCTTCTTAGTGTTACGAGTGGGTGGATAGATTGACTGAAATTTCCCTGATTCTGGAGAGAACTTCAATAAATTTTGGCAAACCTTGTCTTTCTGATTATCAGAAGAGGTCACTGAAGAGGGTGGAAACTGGAGCCAACCCTGTGGATTGGGTTAGGTAGCCGCTATACGGGGAGATAAACAGACCCAGAATATTACAGTTGATTGTAGATATAAAATTATGAAGTTGAGATTTGACGGAAAAAAAAAAATTAAAAAAAATAAATGTAATTAAGGAACAAGTCGGACTGAGAAATTCCGGGATTGACTTAAATGAAAAGGTTGTTATGCCAGAAGTGTTAAGCTTTTATGGCACGTGGAATTAATAAGAATAGTTGAAAGGATAAAAGTAAAGGAAAGGTGACCGGAGATGGTACCGAGAAGTCGATGGAGACTTATATGGAGTACCATTTTGAAAAGATCAAAAAGTATTAAAGAAGAAGGCAGTATGCCGGAAATTGCTAGAAAAGTAATGCTATTAGCCAACCCCTAAACTCACATAGTTTAGTATGGTCAGTTCAGGCCAAGTCACAAAGAATTAGCAAGTGACTAGACCAACAATGAAAGGATAAAGCGGGGTTGCTTCTAACCAAGCGCCAACCGTGAGGGCTTTTGATATAAAATGAATTGAGATATAGGATGATGGATTTTATATATACCATGGACGTATTAGGATTGAGGGTAGTGACCAATGAAGAGTTACGAAGATTGTCAAAGATAGTGCAGTATGATGCATAAATGTTATCTGAAGCTTAGTGTCCTCAAGAAGAGCAATAGGTACCAAGAGATTCATGTTGAACACGACCAATATCTTCCAGAACATCCTTGCTACCATTATCAAGCTCTGTAAGAGAGAGCAGATAGACATGTGTTGTCTTTTGGAAGGTCATATAGACTGACATTTGTTTGAAAGAAGAGGTAGGCATTAAGCTACCTATAGATTATTAAGATGGGAATGATTGAAAAGAGACCCTTATTAAGGATATATGATTGGATTGCCAATTACAGGATATAAGTATTCCTTGAAAATAGAATTGAGGATAGAATGTCCATATATTAAGACGAACCTTGGGGGATGCACAAAGGATAGCATCACCCCTAATAAAGACATTGTGAATTCAGACGATATAAGTTGAATTGACCAAGGTAGCAATAACCTTTAAGGATTTAATTGAAAGGAATCTCGAAAAGTACATAAACAGAATTGTTATAGGATTGATTAATAAGATTTTGATGTACCCTGTACCCAAGAAATACAGGAGGAATGATGAGGATGACCTAAGAAAACCTTATAAGGGAAGAGGTAATATTCTGAACTTCAAAAGGGAAGTTTGGTAAGGAATGTATGACATAGTAACAGTAAGGCCATATGAAGCATGTGTGAAACCATGAGAAAGTATGGATTTAACCAATAAGGTTGAGATTATCCTAAAATAAGAAAGGACTAAGATAAGAAATATCCTAGGTATGATTGGGAGTAACCGTGATAAAGTTCACACAGAAAGATGGAAGAAATGACTTTTGGAAAAAGACTGGAATATGTTTTCTCTCATTTAGCAGAGTTCAAGGGAGGGTGCTTCCACCCTGAGTTGGAATAGATCCAGAAAACATTGATTTCAAGAAATTATTATATTCAGGAAAGGCCAATGAGGTGGCCGACACTTTAAGTATAAAGGAGTAAGTATAAATGCTCATACCAAAGGAATAGAACGATATTGAGAAGGACCTTGAAGGACAGAATGTGATGGAGGATTTTACATTCCCTCTGAGGATTGTGCAAGAATCAACTATAAGGATAGTTTAAGTAAACATTCGATTCCTGATATTGTCTGAAGCACATTACCGACAATAGGAGGCTCTGCGACAGGCCAGACCAAATTCCTCAAGAGACTCTCCCTTATTTTAGGAAGAGAGATGACATGTTAGGTAATAAGGAATGACTGAATACAGAAGGTAGATTGGTACTAATATTGAATAGCTAATTGGCATGATGATGAATGACAAGAAAGTTATTGTTGGTGTATTTCTGTGCAAACAAGATAGAGAATATGAGGTTGGAGAATCGTGATGCTGAAAAGTATCCTTGTGAAAAGAATTAACGAGGTTCGGAAAGTGATTAAGTAAACTGTTAAGCTTCCAGTCTTATACTGGAGACATATGATTAATGATCTCACCAGTCTGTTCCAGCTGCGATGTTGAAAGCTCTCCTGCAATTTTATCTGCTTCAGGTAATATCTACGTCAAGTTTAGGAAGCGTTCCTTATGGATAGGGAATAGTGATTATTTTATTTTCCTAGAGGATATTGAATTGACAATTATAAAATCCGAATGTTTAGCTATTAAAGCACTGCGTAAACGATAAACGATGGTGATCCTTCAGAGAAATTAGGTGATAACGATTGTGGAAATGTCGAATTGAGTCTAAGTTAGAGAAATCGACCGGGTTTATTTCGGATGGTTTAATTTTGGAATGACGGGACATTTGAAATAAATGATTAGGCTATGATGGTTCATAGAATGATTATAGTAGAAATGAAGACAAAGGACTGATAGAGATGAAAATAGAGTTGAGAATCAATAAGGGAGTCAGATAGGCGGACTCATGAGAAGCTCTAGTAATGAAGCGAGAAAAGTATGGAATTGGTAGGGCAAGGGTATTAGCCAAAACGGAAAGTTGGAATTAGAAGCATAAATGACATACAAATTGACCCCTTTTAGGTTGGGGGAAGTCGAGGAAATTTGGAATAGATTGATTGAGTAATAAAGAGACTCATGGGATGAGAAAGTGAAATCTAGATGGTTGAACAAAGGAAAGTTTGACCCCAAACGTGTAACGCGTATTGAGTAAAGGTGACGAGTGTCTCAACACTGAGATGACGATGGAGTTAAACAACAGAAGTAAATAAGAATTAGATAATACGAAGAATGTGATTGATAATGAAAAGATGGAGAGATAATTATGAAATGAGAAGCAAGGAATGTTAGGAATGGACTTTCTAACGAACTCTCAGGATGACAACATGATAGTGTTAGTATTGTGAATATGAAAGAGTCAGTAGAGTGGCGTGGAATGTCATTAACTATGAGGTCAAGTGAGAAATCTAAGATTTAACCTGAGTGGTTGAAAGATTTTCCAACGATGAGTGTTACATCGAGGATATGTTGACATGTGAGATTACGATATAGTGGTATTTGATACGATTACGATTATTTTTCTTCTCGGATAAACCTCTATAGTTAAGAGGTAAATTTTAAGTATGATATTTGACAATCATGAAAAATTTCTATAACTCTCTGAAATTCTTTTCTTTTCTCTTATTTATCTTCTTCTACATTGAGAAGAACAACCCTTTAACCCTTTAAGGAGGGGAGGTACTGCTACGTGGCTACCTGTCTATGTGATAGGAGTCTAAGTGGAATACCATAACTTGTCTAAATTGCTTGTCAAGTACTAAAGGCTGGCCACCTTCTATACTAACTATGAAATAGGATGAATGTTCATTGATCATAGTGATCTCTCAATAAATTCCTCTAATTCTATATATTGATCGAGATTGCGAAGATTAAAGCGATCAGAAAATGCATAATTATGAGTGAGGTTATCTCCGAATTCGCAGCGCGATAGTGATATCGAAGTCACTGCAGATACCAATAAGGAAAATAGTATATTACTAGGGTAAGAGCATAACCCGGATAGTGTGTTGTACGAAAAGTAGTAGAGATTAATGAAAAAGGATAAAGGATGTATTGTAGCACTAGTAAGATGTGCTGGAAAAGGATTGGGATTGATTATGGATAAACTGGGGAACTGGAAAGTGAAATAACCAACAAGTACCCAATTGTCTTCTACCTAATTTCGGGGCGGAATCCTTTTAAGGAGGGGAGACTATAAGAACCCCAAATTTTCGGTAGAATTAAAATTTTTTATTATGTATTGATGAAAGAATGAACAGTGATTCTGACTACAAGGTATTAATGGTTCTAATGAATGAATGTTGAATGGATATAGATTTCAATGATTATATGTCAGGAAGAATACAATGGGTTGACAACTTAGATTAGAATAATGTTAACTCGAATAACTTGTAGAAGGGGGGGTTGAATACAAGTTATATAATCGTGTCTGATTTTTGTTTGGTTATATAAACAAGAATAAACGAATGAATCAAATTCTGTTTGTATTAAATAAATCACATACAAACTCTACCAAAGGTGTACAAATACCTTTAGCAGCTGCTGACAAAATAAAACTCTCTCTCTGTTTGTTTCGAACTCTTGAATACAAACCTTATACAGAGCTACACACATTCACACTTCGAACTCTCGTTCTTTTTACAATGATATAGAGAGAGTATTTATAATGCTTCCTATCAACTAATCACAGAAAGATAATCTATACATGACAATGTTCTGCCATCCAGTTGATAGTTTCCATCAATAGAAAATTCTTTCCTTCATAAAATCTTCTTGCTTGTTCCTCAAACAAAGATCCTGTTTTATAGCACTTACCAGTTTCTGTAGCATCCATAATGACATCATCAGTAACACGACTGATATCAGGATTCCATCTTGCATCAGGATCTGACCATCCCACCAGTACTTGATCAGTATTTGACTTGACGTATCAGGATTCAATCTCAGTTCCTGACATGTAGTACTCGATGCACTGTTCATTCCTGACTAAACTTTACAGATAACTGTCTAACACATATTTCCTATACAAAGTGCTAAATCCTTTATAAATCAGGATATACAAGAAGTATAAGTAAAATTCTATTCTTAACATCACAACTCATGAATTATTCCTAACAATCTCCCCCTATTTATGCTTTAAGATCTGAAGCATAAATCTGAGTTGTTGATGTCAAAACATATAACAATATAATCAGAATAGAATTTATGAATTCAAAAATCATGAAGTTAAGTACCTCCTTCTTCAGATGTAGACAAAGTATCTTGGACTTAGAAGAAAGAATTCAACTATTTGATGCTTCTTTTCCTTTACCACTTCCCTGATAAGATTAACCTCTGTCATCCTTAGTTCTTCTTTTATTTCTCCGAGTCTATTTATCTCCTCCCCCAGTCTGTTGCCTTTGAACTGTTTTTATCTCCCCCTTTTTGACATCAGCAACATTAAGTCCAAGAGATTCAGTAACAGAACAAATGAGATTCATCAGAACTGCTTGATTTTCCATAATAGTGACTTGGTTATCTTCAAGTGTTTGAAGTCTTGATTGAATTTCAACTTGAGATTTCTGAATATCTTGTAGAACTTAAGAATTGACTTCAATGTTGGAAGTGTTAGGAATATCTTCAGATTCAAGTCTTGTAGAAGAAGTTGCTTGTGTAGAATGATATTCAAGTAATAAAACTCGATTAGAGTTACAAACATCTTCATCTTTCTGATCTGAAGCTGCAATATGATCATCTTGTCCTTCACCAGTATTCTGTGTACTAACATCTACAAAACCTGACTCCTCCTTAGATTGATCAGATACTGTTGATGTCTCAATTCTTGCTGATATTGGTAGTACAAACAAAGGAATACTAGGATCATTAGAAATATCTACTGGTACTGATGTTGTAGAAGTTTGTCTTAGCCTTTCACCTCTTCTATTTATAATTCCTGCAAGCCTTTCTTTTTGCTTTTGAGCTTTAACTTCTGGCTTTGAGTTGTGCTTTTCTAAGTCATTCTTCTCATACATCTTGATAAAAGAATAAGTACCAGCATCCATACCAAGATTGTTAGACCAAGATTCAGGAAAAACCTGATCCCAGAAATCAAATGATGGTGGTTTCCTAATTTTCTCTCCCTCATTATGGAGTTGATCATCCATACCCTCATTCTCACTTTGATTATCTAAAGTCAACACTCTTTCTACCTCTCCTTTTGCCTGGTCAGGAGCCAGCCTCTCTGATTGTGGATCAATATCCATCTTTTCAAGTGTATCACTCAAATTTGGATAAGTGCTCTCATGACCTACAGAAAAATAGAGTTTAGAAGAAGTTTTTATACCTGAACTCACATGGAGAGAGGGTTCCTCATTTGGCATGGGGCTTGAGGTTTTCTCCAATGAGTGAGCTGCTATAGTCTCTAAATCCTTACAATCATCTTCTTTCTTTCCAGAGACTACAGGCTCCAGTATACCACTTTCAGGTTTTTTACTAGACTCTGATGTCTTCAGTAATACTTCATTAGACACCATAGTTAGCATGTCACCGTCTTTAAGTGTTGTTTGCTGAGACTCACCCTCAAGGTGGATAGACTCTAACTGAATAATATTTGTTTGATCTTCAAGAAAATCAATCAAAGTTATTCCTCCCATATCATAGGATTTCTCACTTGCAATTTCAGTCATCACAGAAGACCTTTCAACATCAGCTATCACAGCTCCTGAGTCATCCAACCTCTGACTAGATGGTTCTTGTGTTGCAGTGACTATGATCTGATCTTTCCTACTATCCACCACTAGTGCAATAGTATCTTCTGTTGACTGCATTCCACTATCTACTCCCTCCAGTTGTTCACCTTGAGCTGAAGCATCTTCAATAATGACATCCTTGTCAAATAAATATGCATGAAGTGAATGAAGTGCAACATGCTTCGAGAGTCCAAATTTCTTGACTAATTGTCTTCTGACAATTACATAGAAATACATCTTCATTAAGTCAGGTCTTTGATGTAGAAGAACATATTCATCTGGAAATAAAAGTTTTGGTACTCTTTCAACCAGAAAATCTAGAACAGGCCTGGATAGCTTCACTTTGATAGAAATAACTCCCATAGCCAGTCTGTACGATAATGTAGTTTCCCATAAAGAATCAATATCAAGATCTCTATTGTTATTTGCTGAATTGATTGTTGCTTTATTTGTAGAGACCTGCATGATATTAGTTGGACTAGACTCTGTGTGTGTAGGTGACAAATGAATCTTTCTCCTTGTTCTCCTAGTATAGTGAGCAAAAGATTTATCCTGAGAAGACTCAAGAGGTGTAGACACATAAATGATCTTGGGATGAGATCCTTTTTCAATAGACACAGTCTTTTGAGAGACAGTATCCAGTAACTGTTTTCCCTTTTTAAGTACTACAGCCTTTTGAGAGACTGCAGCCTGGATGTGACTAGGTGCTTCATCTCTTTGTCCTAGCTTAGAAAGTTGAATTGCAGCCTTCAATTCTTCTCTCTCAGCAAGAGATATATTATCATCATCTTCACTAGAACTACTACTACTACTTGACACAATAAATATTCTCTTCCTTACAACTGATGTCTTTTGAGAAACACCAGAGGTTGGTTTCTTTGAAACAATAGGCTATGGATTAAAATGTTGTTCTTGATTTGTTTCAGAGACTATAAGGTTTTGGGCTACTTGGGTAGACACAGGTGGGTTCTCCTCCAAATGAGATTCCTGAGCCATTTCACCACAAAAGAAAGAAGAATTGTAGAGAGTAGGAAGATGAGTTTTAAGAATTACCTGAACATGATGTGGATAATGAATTGCAGGTATTTCATCTAGATTCTTTTCATTGTCCTTCTTTGTAATGTCTAGAGAAAATTCTTTTTTGCTGTGCATAAGAAGAAACACAATGTTCTCTACCAAATCTAGCTTCAACATCAGGAATAAAATGGTTAAGAAACATTTGCATAAATCTATGATAATAAACCATTTTCCTGTTTTGATCTCTTGACCCAAGTTTAATACACATCTGACTTAAGATAATGTGACCAATGTTAATTACTCTGTCATAAAGCAAACCATAAGCAATATGTGAAGTAACAGAAGTAATTTGCTGAAAAGAACTACATTTGCCAGTAAAACATTTAGCAATTTGATCAAAGAAGAAAGAACATTCCTTCCTAAGAAAAGATCTATTTAACTGGCTAATGTTATCTAGAGGTCCACTATAACCTAATGCAGACATAGTTCTTACATCATCATCAGATGGTTCACTTGCATAATTATCAGTAATAGGTAAGCGAAGTACTGAATTAACAATAGATTCAGTAATATCATAAGTATCTTGTCCTAAGTGTAGAACAATTTTACCTGATTGACTCTGAGTAGAATCAATTACCTCAGCATTCTCCCAAGCTTGTGAAACAGCAGCTTGATTTATTTCTGGAGATGCTGACAATGCATAAGGCAAAGGTCCACACTACGTCAAATTTTGGCTTCCGTCACATCAAATATGTGTGGCTAAGTACTTTCCGTCACGTTTTAATTTTTCAGCAAAGTGTGACCTAAGGTCTCGTCATTTTATGCCCCCCTACGGCCACACCCCAGCTGTGTGGCTATAACTAAAAACAGAGTGACTAAAGCATACCACCCCTTGGGTCTGACAGCCCCCATTTTAAGCTCAAAAGTGTGACTAAATACCAGCTTGCAGCCACATGATGCGTCATGGCTAAAGAGAAATAATAACGTGGCTAAATACCAACATTCATCAAAGGCTTAGTTTTGGTCGCACTATTTATTGGTAAATCGTGGCAAAAAACTTGGGTATGGCCACATTTTATAATTTTTGTGTGGTCGTTTCTATGTTTTATATACTATTAAACAACTGCTTTTAGTCACTAATAATTGTAGTAACTATCCCCGAATATAATATAATATGTAGTGTGGATGAAGTGTGGTACTAGCCACACATACTTAACCACATTACAAACAGGTTTCATTTGTAATATAAATGACCACGGCCATACCAAAAGGCCGATACAAGACAATACCAAAAGGCCACAATCCAATCCAAAAAGGCCACAATATATGCAAACAACTAAAATGCCAAAATACAAGTAAAAAAATGCCAAATTCCAAACTAGTCCATATTAATCCATAAAATCCATACTAAATCCATGATCCATTAACAACGATATGGAGTATAACTCCACAATCCATAAAAACCACATACCATAACCAGAGTACAGAAAATTAACAACTTATCGAAAAGTTCAGAACCAGAAAACCACATTAACATGAGTCAAATTCAGTTTACAATTACACCACGGCCAGCTTCCGCTTCTTCCTCAGCTTGTCTACCTTGTTCGCCTTAGCCTTTGAACGTGTTACTGGGGAACCAGTAATGGTATTACATCTCTTCCCCTTCTTAGCTTGATCTGCGCTATGTTCCTCCTTAGCTTGAGCTGCGCTATGTTCTTTCCCTTCCTCATTGGCAGTTGGAGTTGGTGCCTAGAGTAAAACAGGAAAACAAATACGATGATCATTTCAACAGCCCTCAAGTTACGACCATTTAACACAAGTAATGTAATTCTATAGATAAGCAAGTTAAGACCGTTGGACAAGTAATGTTATTTAATTAAAGCTCCATCAGTTTAAACAAAATTATAAAGCGGGAGAATAAATGCACACAACCAAAATGGAATGCAAAGTAAGAAACGTACTTGATGATCAATTATCTTGATATGGTTTTTGGGCCAAGCCACAAAAGAACCCAAAGCATCCTCAACTGTCCGCATATCACCGGCTTCATACGGTAAGAATGCTTCCTCCTTAACAACTTCATCAACAGAAACTCTATAGCAATCGTCTTGTAGGGGGACTCCATGAATGGTTTGTCCTTGCTGGTCTGAAAGGAAAGCCGTACCACGTGCAATCGGGTTGTTCAAATTCAACGTATACAGAGTACACTTCATTGCCTACAAAAGTTAGTGGCATAATTAACATCATAAAGGTAAAGTGAATTAATATATGTACGCATTTAGAAATATAATGCACACCGATTGGACAATAGTTGAGGTTTGATTTGACTGAGATGGCATTTGACCAGAGATAGTGCTAGGCTGAGATAAACTAATCTTCTTCTTGGTTCCGGATCTAATCACCTTTTCCTACAAAAGTAGTAGCATAATTTCCAACATATTAAAGTTGGAAATTAATCTCAATATACATGTGCATTTAGCAATATTGTAAATATATACCTGGTGCACAATTGTTGGATCTTCTTGTGATTTAGTGGTACGCGGAGATATATAAACTTTCCTCCTGGTAGTGATCACCTTTTGCGCCATTATGGATGTGTCGGCAGTAGGAGTCACTTGCTTTTCCACAGATTTAACCTACAATTTAAGAAATTTGGACAAGAAATCAGCAATTACTTAGAAAAAAATAAAAAGAAATTAAATTAGCCATTACTTACAGGTGTTAAAAACTCTTTCGATGCTGGGATGGTAACATTAATGCAGCTGTCCCTCGAACCATTCCCACTTATCGGTGTTCCCTACAGAATGTAACGTCAAATGGGAAAGTCAAGTGATAACACAAGTTTTGTAAACTATGTTTTGGAATATAGACACAAGATAACTAAATTCAAACACAAAAAACTCCCACAATTTAAGTAGTGCTTACGTCTTGTTTTGTTGCTGAAAGCAGTCCTTGCGAATCCAATTGAGCCATGACTTTATTCAGTTTATTGTTCGTTGCCTCCATCTGCAACGACAGGTTCTTCAGTTCTTCATCCTTCTTCTCACGCAGCAGTTTCTCATTTTCCAATTGAAGCTCCAGAATCTTGATTTTATCTTTTCCTGATGTCCTTTGTGATAAGTGGATATTATATCCACTTGGAACATTCTATATCGGCTTAAATTGATTGTTTTGGACTCAAGTTTGTGTAGTTTTGATGTGTTTTGTGTAGTTGTGCAGGTTTGCAAGAATATCTAAGCTTTTGTCGTTTTTGGAGATTTAATTGATTAAAATTCGGATTTTCCGGGAAGGTTGCGCAGCTTATATACTGTTTTGGCCATATCTGGAGTTCTAGAAGTCCGTTTTCAGCGATCTTACTGCCCACGCGAAGCTTGAGAGATTTTCTACAACCTGAGATAGGAAACAAGTGCAAGAAATAAGCTGAATTAAATCGCGCACGTGATCTTGTTAAAGAAGGCTGGGAATTTACTGTTTTGCCCTTTTTCTAATTCTAATTGTATTCTGGGCAGTTTTGGGTACCTTCTTTAAATCCTAATTGTAATAGAAGGCAATTTCTTGCTAGGCAAGATTTGTAGAGCCTATTTAAACACATCCTACCATTGTAAATAGATAACAATTCATAGCTTTTAATTGTATCAAGGTACTTTCGATCTTCAATTCTTTCTTTAATATTATGTTTTCATTCATTATTATTATTATTATGTTTTCTTTATTAAATATGCGTAACTAATTCTCTAATCTGAGGATTGGGTAGTATTCCTTGGTATTCATGCATGCTTGATTACATGATTTTCTGCTTTGCTGATCTGTTAAAGAGATCTTAACACAATTAGAAGAGTAGCTAACTTTTGATTGTATTCTAGGGATTGTAATAAGCTTGGGAGAGAAGTTGCAATCTTAGTACATGATTTAACAGACATAATTTGAATATTAGATCGGGAGATTAATAGGAGAATTGTGAGACATATAATTCTTGGCACTTAACAGTTTATAGATATACTTTGATTGTATCACGGGAGTGACAATTAGGGTGTCGCTGTAGGCACTATATTGTAACCTGGGAGGGTGCAGTATAACTTTAGAAGAATTGTTTTCAGCAAGGTAGGAACACAGATATCATACTAATATTGAGCATGTATTGAAACCAAGTGAAGAACCCCAGTTCTTAGATTGTTTTCCCATATATTTGAATCTCAGTTTAAAATCAATTCTTAGTGCTTATAATTAGTTCTTGGTTAATTTAGTTAATACACAAACCCAAAATTCTTCTCACATACTTCTAGACGTAAAGAGATAAGAAACCTGAACTTTGTATTAAATTTAGTCCTTCCCTGAGAACGAACACAGAAAAATACTACTAACAAATTGGCGCCGCTGCCGGGGAAGGCAGTATAGTTGAGTTTAGGTTAATTGTTTCTTATTGTTTAGATTTTATCTTTGTATATATTTTTCTTTTCTTTCTTTTTGTATTTTTTTTTCTTTGGTGTGTCTACAGGTTCTTTGAGGTAGACAACTTAAACAGGTTTTGAGGAGAGAGACTAGATGGAGTACAACTTTGGTTGGAACAATGCTCAGAATTTCTACAACAGTCAGGAACAATATCAAGACTTCAATCCTTACCCACAATTCAATGCTTATGAGGATTGTAATGCATATCAGGTGAATTCGTTCTATTCTGAGAACTCATTTTATGCTCCATATGCCCCTAGCAATGATTATTCATATTCGTTTGAAAATCAATATCATGATGATGTTTATCCATATATGTGTAATGATGTTGATACGAGTTTAACTCAGTCTAATCCTTCTTTACTTGCTGATTGGGAGATTGCGCTCAATAAAATGATTCAAGGAACTCAGTCTAATCCTCCCTTACTTTCTTTGGGAGTTTTTGATGAACCAACTTTAGAGATTGCTAGTGACAATGATATTCCATGTGATTCAATAGCTTGGTACGAGGAGAATGCTAAACTAAATAATTTTATTTGGGAAGTTCGAGCAGTGTGGTATGAAGGTTGTTATAGAACTCCCCCTTGTGTCAATTTTCCTCTATGCCATGATTCTTGTTTAGCAATTGATGATAATGTTGTGTCTGATGAGTCTACTTGTGTAGTTGATAATTGTCCCATGCACATTAATGATAATTTGGATGCAATTGAAATTCTACCAAATCTAGAAAATTTTGAGCTTAATACATTGGTAGACGAGATTAAAATTGATGAGTGTCCAATTATAAAAGAGAAGGAAGTTAAGATTGAGGAAGTTGAAAATCTTGCTTTAGAGTATAAGGATCCGATTTGGGAGGAGTATATGAGTCATACTTATAATGATTATTCTGACGACTTTTCTAGCTATTTTGATGTTTCCAAGTCTCTTGAGCATGATAGGTTCTTGGAAGTTTTCGTACCTTTCAATGAATCTAAGGTTTATTTGCACAATATGCTTATATTAGAAATTCGTAGATATGTGCATCTGTTTGCTTTTTATCCTCATTGAAGTTTCCAGTTATAATCAGCGTCAAGCTATTGACGTTAAAGAAGCGCTTGGTGGGAGGCAACCCACGCATTAGTATAAGAAAAAAAAAATTGAATTGTGTGTAAAAAAAAAAAAAAAAAACAGAATTGCAGAAGCAAGCCGCGCATCATGCGCTAGCCCGCGCAGGAGCGCCAAGTGTGTACTGGCCAGTGTAATGTTTTGTGCGCCGACAGAGTTGTTGTAAAATTGTACAAGTGATGATTAGAAAAAAAAAAAGAAATACAAAATAAATTTCAGCCGACAAGAAGTGTACAAGGCAGGTGATTGAAGTGTCCAAGAAGATGTGATGCGCGTGTCTCCACTCTCCAGTTGCGCGTGTCTTCAACGCAGGCCAGGTAAGTGTTTTAATTTGTGGCCACAAATTAATAAGTTGATTGGCAAGTGGCGAGTAAAGTAATAGAAATCAGCAGAAAAGGGTTGAGGACGCGGCGCGAATTTTTCATGCTGCAGCGCTAGATAGTTTCCGTTCGGAGTAATATTTTACACGAGTAATTGTGTTTTAATAACACAAATTTTTTTACACCCTCTTCTATTATTTTAACCCAAAATTTAAATCTCTAAATTCAATTCTAAAGAGGAATTAATTGCAAGTTCACCTCTTTGATTTGTATTGGGTAAATCTTTTTCTCTAATTTTATTTTTATTACGAATTTGTGTTCTTGTAAATTGGGATTTTGTATTATTCTTGGAATTTGGGCTATTTGTGGTGTGATATTGCTTGGTAATTATTGGTGGAGCTTCTTGTGAGTTGGGGATTGATTCTTTTGGCTCCTAAGCGTGGGAGAGGTGGTGCTGGTGTTCTGAAATTTTCGTCTTCCGCATGATTAATCCGAGGAGGAGGACAATTAGGTATGTTTTCTGCTATCCCTTGTATTTACTTCCATTCAATGAGGGCATTGAATATTTTAAGTTTGGGGGTAATTTGGGGGATTAGTAGTTGTATGTTGTATATATTGTTGTATTTTGTGTTCATATAGGATATCATGTTTGCATAGTAGTGATAGTTCATGCATGATTGTTATGTTCGTATTATCTACGTGTGTTCATATAGGACATTTTGTTTTATTTTCGTATACCATGTGAGTTTTCATTTAGTTGCATTTTCTTGGCATGCATATTTCATGATCCCTTAGGACGAGCTGATTCTGATTGATAGGTGGATGTTGATTTGGGTGTGATGATGATGAGTAGAGGGCTGATTTATAGTTTCTATGAAATTGACTTGCATGTTACGGGAACAAAATTTATTACACAGTCTCATTGGGGTGCTTTTGGGCTAGGTTAGGGTCATGCCTGTGGGATGTTTTGAGAGTTAATCACTTGTTTATATTTAGAATTTTCGTTATTCCCTTTATAGCGTAGGAACATTAAAGTCTAAGTTTGGGGGAAACCAGGAATTTTCATGCTAGTTGTTCATAATTGTTAATAATGGCTAGGTGTCAAATGGCTAGTAGCCGGCTCATATTTATATGAGTAGTCTAGGGTTGGAAATGAGAAAGGCTCATTCCAGATTGCAGAAAAAAAAAAAAAAAAAAAGAGAAAAAAAAAAGAGTCAATAAGTTATTTGTTTATATGCAAAATTAACCAGAGTGAGCTCTTTAATACTCGGGTAATTACGTCTGAGGGGACTTAGTCCTAGTAACCTAAAGCCCTTGTGGTTTGGGATTGCTGACCTAACATTCGCTACATGGGTATTATTGTATAAGCCTTTTGGGGTCTCATTCATTGCACGGTTAAATAAGCATGCGTATTGTATATAGTGTCGTAGTTTAGTAATAAAGCATGAGTTTCTGTCTACCTTGGATAAGGGTGGAGGTGTTCTTAGGTTATGAAGTGTCTACAGTCTATTCTGTTTATAAACCTGTGATTGTCTTGGCGGAAAGCATGTATGATTTTTGACCTAGTTTTGGGAGTATTTCTGATGAGCATTGCACACACGCACGTTTCTGTTCATGTATTTGTTAGTATACGGGAATTTAGTCGAGCTCTGCTTGGATTTGTTACATTCATTGAGATGTTTGCTTGTTAGTTGGTTTTGGTGAGTTTGAAGGTGATCTTTGCATTTTTCATATTAGTTGCATTCATGCATTGCATTGCATTAGGTTAAATGGATTTTGTGGGTACATTCGCTATAGGCCCTCACGAGACCTTACTCGTCCACTAGGGCTGCCTAGGGGTTTAAAGGGCTTGTTGCATATGCCAAATGCAACCGTGATCACCTACGGAAGTGGTACTAATTAGTTAGTTGTAATTGTTTATTATTGAGGACAAGCATCGGTTTAAGTTTGGGGGTGTTTGATAAGTGGATTTTATATCCACTTGGAACATTCTATATCGGATTAAATTGATTGTTTTGGACTCAAGTTTGTGTAGTTTTGATGTGTTTTGTGTAGTTGTGCAGGTTTGCAAGAATATCTAAGCTTTTGTCGTTTTTGGAGATTTAATTGATTAAAATTCGGATTTTCCGGGAAGGTTGCGCAGCTTATACTGTTTTGGCCATATCTGGAGTTCTAGAAGTCCGTTTTCAGCGATCTTACTGCCCACGCGAAGCTTGAGAGATTTTCTACAACCTGAGATAGGAAACAAGTGCAAGAAATAAGCTGAATTAAATCGCGCACGTGATCTTGTTAAAGAAGGCTGGGAATTTACTGTTTTGCCCTTTTTCTAATTCTAATTGTATTCTGGGCAGTTTTGGGTACCTTCTTTAAATCCTAATTGTAATAGAAGGCAATTTCTTGCTAGGCAAGATTTGTAGAGCCTATTTAAACACATCCTACCATTGTAAATAGATAACAATTCATAGCTTTTAATTGTATCAAGGTACTTTCGATCTTCAATTCTTTCTTTAATATTATGTTTTCATTCATTATTATTATTATTATGTTTTCTTTATTAAATATGCGTAACTAATTCTCTAATCTGAGGATTGGGTAGTATTCCTTGGTATTCATGCATGCTTGATTACATGATTTTCTGCTTTGCTGATCTGTTAATGAGATCTTAACACAATTAGAAGAGTAGCTAACTTTTGATTGTATTCTAGGGATTGTAATAAGCTTGGGAGAGAAGTTGCAATCTTAGTACATGATTTAACAGACATAATTTGAATATTAGATCGGGAGATTAATAGGAGAATTGTGAGACATATAATTCTTGGCACTTAACAGTTTATAGATATACTTTGATTGTATCACGGGAGTGACAATTAGGGTGTAGCTGTAGGCACTATATTGTAACCTGGGAGGGTGCAGTATAACTTTAGAAGAATTGTTTTCAGCAAGGTAGGAACACAGATATCACACTAATATTGAGCATGTATTGAAACCAAGTGAAGAACCCCAGTTCTTAGATTGTTTTCCCATATATTTGAATCTCAGTTTAAAATCAATTCTTAGTGCTTATAATTAGTTCTTGGTTAATTTAGTTAATACACAAACCCAAAATTCTTCTCACATACTTCTAGACGTAAAGAGATAAGAAACCTGAACTTTGTATTAAATTTAGTCCTTCCCTGAGAACGAACACAGAAAAATACTACTAACACTTTGCCGAGGACAATGCCAGTACGTACTGGGAGTGACCCCACAACCAACACCTCGCAAGTATGAACTCACCCCCATAGTAAACAACCAACCTGTACCTCTTTCCCATGGTACTCAAATTAGCTGTATACAAAAGCACAACAATGTCAGCTATTAATACATCAACATTAAAGCAAAAGTACCCACACAGAGTAACTCATATAACACAAATAACACAAATATTACTCGAGTAACTGAAATAAGTATACACACACAGAGTGTATCATAGAAAAGGGATGGAAGTGTCAAATAATTACAAGTCAAATAGTCTCAATCTCGATCTAAAATACAACTCAAACATGCAATCTCTCCAATCATATATCTTATTCTCAAACTATCTCAAACATACACTCACTCAAATAGTCTGTGGAAAGAATGGTTTACCTGCGATAAGCAAGGTGATTTAAACGCCATTGGAAAAACCATAATTTCAAGAACATAAACCAGATTGGGTCACCAGATTTCACCGACGGTGTAACCTAATTTCACCGATTGAAAGTTGTGGGGAGATTATGGTGCACAGAGAGGGAGAATTTGAAAGTGAATTGAGGGAGAATTTGAAAGTGAATTGAGGGTTAAGCGATGTTGAAAGTGAAGTGGGGGGAAGTTTGAGTTTTTTGGGAAAGTTTAGCCGCCACAGATCTGTAACTGTTTCCCTTTTCACACAACTTGCAAATTATATATCAGTATATCAGTATATATGTTGTATTATTAATTATATAAAAAATTATATATCAAGATATTTATTGTATTTTTGAGATTAATATTTGTAATTTTTTATTTCATTAAAATTAATTAAGGTGAATGAATGTCAAAAATTGAATTAAAAAAAATTATTTCCACTCTCGGGATCGATTCTCGTTTCTCGGAGTAGTACTTTGGCCAGATCCTTGTAAAAACGTCGTACAAGATAAATTCATGATTTTTTGATTATTTTTCCCCAACATCACAATGCGTATCTGTTAATATCCGTACGGTTGGATCGTCAAAAATTGAATTTAAAAAAATTATTTCCACTCTCGGGATCGATTCTCGTTTCTCGGAGTAGTACTTTGGCCAGATCCTTGTAAAAACGCCGTACAAGATAAATTCCTGATTTTTCGATTATTTTTCCCCAACATCACAATGCATATCTGTTAACATCCGTACGGTTGGATCGTCAAAAATTGAATTTAAAAAAATTATTTCCACTCTCGGGATCGATTCTCGTTTCTATTTGGGCCAACACTATTCTATTTGGGTCAACACTATTCTAATAATTGCCCAACACTATTCTAATTGGGCCTTAAACAAGTACAGTCCAGAGTGAGTAAATGGTGGTCAAATACCTAAATGGAAAGTTCATTCTCTCAATTGGAAACCACAGTATCGGATTCAAACCACTGCTACTCAATTGGCCGCTTCTAATTTCATCCATAACGATTTCATCCACAACGATTTCATCCCTAATTCCGTCCCTAAGTTCATTAGGCTTCACACCCTTCTACTCTTAATCACTCCTGCTCCTCTCTCCTGGTAAGTCATGTGTTAAATATATGCTAATTTTTGAATGCTATGGTTTAATATATGCTCGTAATTGCTGTAGTTATGCTGTAATATGCTCGTAATTGCTTTAGTTTATATGTATTAAAGCTGTAGTTATGGATAACTCTTGGATGTTAACCGATAGAAACAGTGAACCATATATGGATGGAGTTGTAGCATTTATTGATTTTGCGGTTTCTAATTTGAAGATGTCAACGAAAACTATTCCATGTCCATGTGTAACCTGTTTAAACCACTGCTCTCTTTCTGTGGATAAGGTCCATTACCACTAACTCGTTAAGGGATTCGATCGGAATTATACAAGGTGGATTAAACATGGAGAGAAAGACAAGCCAACAACTTCCAACCAATTTGATGCAGTAGAATTTCCAACAGATGCTACAGAAACAATAGAAATGGTAAAAGCTACGGAAGACAATTTCATAGCTGACATTCACAAGTTTCAAGAACTACTTGCAGATGCGGAGAAGCCCTTGTATAAATATTGTCCTAACTTCACAAAGTTGTCTGCAACAGTAGAACTACTAAACTTGAAGAGTAAGCATGGAATGACAAATAAGTGCTTTACTGAAATGCTACTTCTGTTGAAAAAGATGCTACCTGCAAAAGGTAACGAGATGGTGAACAACACATATGAGGCCAAAAAGATAATGACAACAATGGGTTCAGGATACGAAAAGATACATGCTTGCATTAACAACTGCATTCTTTACAGGAAGGAGTACAAGGACTTGGTGGTATGTCCAACTTGTGGCATGTCACGGTGGAAGGTGGATGAGAAGACTAAAGTCATATACGAAAATGTTCCTACAAAGGTATTATGGTACTTCCCCCTTATTCCACGATTGAAACGACTTTATAAAGTGAAAAGCATATCAAAAGATTTGATATGGCACTCCACCAGTTCTAAAAAGCCTGGTGTTCTACGCCACCCATCTGATTCACCTGCATGGAAAGCAATAGATGACAGATTTCTGGAAATTACCTCTGATCCAAGGAATCTTCGGCTTGGCATTTCCACAGACGGGGTCGACGTAAACAGAGGGAATAGGAATCACAGTGTGTGGTCGGTATTAACTGTCATTTACAACCTTCCACCTTGGTTGTGTATGAAAAGAAAGTTCATCATGCTTTCGTTATTAATATCGGGAACGCCTGGAAACGATATCGATGTGTTTTTGGATCCTTTGATCGATGATCTGGAGCTCTTGTTCGAAGAAGGTGTTGAAACATATGATTCCTATGCCCAGGAACAGTTCAATTTACGTGCTGTTGTCTTATGGACAATTAATGATTACCCTACTCTTGGTGCATTATGTGGCTGCCCTTATAGTGGATTCCATGGTTGTGTGGTGTGCAGGAAAGAAACTCATTGTGTAAGAATTCCGTTCTCTGCCAAGCAGAGTTATGGTGGTCACCGAAGATATCTACCATATAGTCATCCCTTCAGAAAGCAAACTAAGGCGTTCAATGGAAAAGAAGAGTGGGGAACTGCTGCAGATCCTATGACAGGGGAAGAAATATACAACGAGGTTAAATTTGTTCGGTATAAGGAGGGGAAGGGATTTAAGGATAAAGATTCAGAACTCAATATAGACACTTCGACTGGAAGAGGGGGGAAAACAAAAAAGAGAAAATCAAAAGGGGGTGGTAGCTCAAATTCCGGACAGAAAGAACAGACCTATTGGAAGAAATTCAACATATGGAATCGACGACTTAGGTTTTGGCGGTATAATTTGGTCCAACATTGTATTGATTTCATGCACACTGAGAAGAATATGGCTGAGAGTATTATCAGAACATTACTAAATGTTCCGGGCAAGACGAAAGATGGGTTGCAAGCTCGAAAGGATCTGGCACATTTTGGGATAAGACAAGAGTTGCAGGCTAAAAGTCAAGGCGACAAGACATTACTTCCTGCAGCCTGCTACACATTAACTAAAGATGAAAAAGACAAGTTCTGTGCCACATTACACAACTTAAGGGCTCCGCAAGGTTATTGTTCCAACTTTTCTAGTTTGGTCAATGAAAAGGATAGGAAGCTTATGGGACTTAAATCACATGATTACCATATGCTTATGCAACAGTTCTTGCCAATTGCAATACGGTCTATCATGCCTGAACCCACAAGATATGCTATTATCAGACTTTGTTTTTTTTTCAAATCAATATGTAGCAAAGAAATCAATGTGGAAGAACTCGATAAATTGCATGAGGAGCTTTGCGTTACACTATGCTTGATGGAGAAATACTTTACCCCATCATTTCTTGATGTTATGCTTCATCTAACTATGCACCTTGTTAGAGAATATGCTTTCGGTGGATGTATCCCTTTGAGAGGATGATGAAAGTTATTAAAGGGCATGTGCGGAACAAAGCTTACCCAGAAGGATGCATTGCTGAGGAGCATATTGCAGAAGAAACAATTGTGTTCTTCAACGAATACAAAAAATGCATGACCTCTATTGATATTCCAGAACACCAGCACAACACATCTGAAAATGGTAATGGAGAGGGAATTACTTTATCAGCTGGTAAACCAGTTGAAGTTTCTCAATATCTCAACATGAAAGCACATTTCTATGTATCGCAAAATATGCCTGAAGTTGTGCCGTATATCGAGTAAGGACTCCTACTGAACATGTTTATTTGTGTTTTTGTTTTATTTAACAGTAGGATCATATTTGATACTCATTTTTGTACTTGCAGACAACACATGACATTTTTGAAAAACAAGCATCCTGGTAAACGACAAGCATGGCTGGAGAAAGAGCATAGCACAACGTTTGGTCACTAGTTACGCAACAAGGTAATATTTAAATCAGCATGATCTTAGTTTTTTCTCAATTGTAATTTGTGCAAGATGAATCTCATCCTTTTAATTGTGTAATTTAGGTTGAAAGCGAGTTATCGATCTCCCAAGAAAGTGTATCAGAAACAGTGAAGTGGATCTCACATGGAGCACGCAGAATTGTGAACAAATGCGATGTATATGACATCAATGGCTATACATTTCGTACAAAAATCCGTGATGGCAGAGTTCACCAGAACAGTGGGGTTTGTGTTAAGGCAACTGAGATGCACATTCTAAAGAAGTAGTAACCTATGGAAAGAACTTTTATTATGGGGTTCTACGAGAGATATGGGTACTTGATTATCATAGTAGGAAAATTCCTCTTTTCATGTGCGACTGGGTTGATAATAGAAATGGTGTCAAACAAGATGGCATGGGTTACACGTTGGTCGAACTTAACAGATTAGGCCACAAGGATGATCCATTCATATTGGCCTCACAAGCACGACAAGTGTTTTATGTTAAAGACCAGCTGGATAAAAAGATGTCTATTGTCCTGATGACCCCTCCCAAGAATTATAGAGATCTGTACGATGATGTCAGTGAGGATTTCAGTACTGTAATTCTTCCTCACAATGATAATATATTACCACCTGTAGATCCACGTGACTTGGGTAATGAATCTCGTGATGGTTACTTTAGACCGGACTGTAAGGGTATTATTATACGTAATGGTAACTGAATCCGGTAAATATTATCATTATGTTTGTCAGTTTCCACGTTTTTTATGTAATGCTAAATTCTATTTGTTTGGTTAAATTCTATATATGCTCCATTTTAATTCCTGTTTTTTTCTCCAGGTGTGCAAAGAAAAAGGCCTGATCATGATGTCGTCTTCAAATTCCTACAGCTCAAACCAAACTCGAAGTGATCTCTGCTACTGTGGTCTTCCTGCTCGGATTAGAACATCAAATACACTTGACAACCCTGGAAGAAGATTTCGGGTGTGCCATAGATCAAATTCATTGGTAAGCTCATATTTATCAGTTTCATCTGTTTAATTTAATAAACAGCTTTTAATTTGAATTCCCTTTTCAAGTTTTCTGGACCCAAATGTTCGTTTTGGGAATGGATTGATCCTGAACCAGTTGTCATGAAGATCAAGATCCAGAAAGAACTTGATGATGTGAAGACTGAGCTGCAAAACTTCATGTCAATAGTTGAAGATCTTCGAAAGGAGGTTGATGTCATACGTGGGAAGTTGTATAATGTTATCATTGTCTTGGTCATTTTCTTTGTTTTTTATTTGATGAAGAATTAATATGTAATGGTGAATTTGAATGTTGGCCGAAGGGCATGGATTTTTTAAGGTCATCTGGTATGCAACTTGGATATATCAAGTTTGTGTTTGTCATCTGTGGTATATTAATTTCTGTTTGTCATCTGTTGGTTAATCTGCTATACTATATTTCATGCATGTCCAGTTGGTTAAATATTTAGCCACACACAAATGTAATAATGTGACAGATATGTTGCTGAAAACAGAGTACCTTTTAGTCACACAATAATACATTCACTAGTTTTTTGGTTCCTTAAGCAAACAAAGGTCTGACATATGCAGAAAACTCTACTTTTTAGTCACAATAAACCTGTAGTGACCATAGGTTATTTCCCATTTAGCCACATCACATAAAATAACTGTGACTGTTTCCTAACATTTAGACATAGCAAAGAAGCGTCACTATTTTTTGTCACACTGCTATCTCTCAAGTATGACTATAACTCTTGGATTTGGTCAAAGTCAACAAAAAACATTCTGTTTTATCTCTCAATTGTCACACATTTTTAAAGTTGTGACTGAATCTTAAAAAAATTGTATTTTTGGTCACTCGAAAAACTATTGTGTGGCTAAAACTTGAGAAGATGACCTTTAGCCACTCGTTTTTCCCAAAGTGTCACAGCCCTTACTGTACAAAAGCGTGACGAAAGCCCAAATTTGACGTAGTGCTAATAGCCATAAAATCCATCACAGGATGAAAATCAGCTGATACTCATTTCTTGCTGGTGATTGCTGTAACATGATTATTCATCATAAAATCAAAGTCACCAAACTTGAAAGCTACTGATTTAGGTAGTCTTCTTTGAGCTGCCTATTTTGATCTGAAAAGAACTTGAGAAATCTTGAAATTGATTAGAGATTTTGAGCACTTAATGAATGTTTTTGCCTTAAGAAATACTAATTAGAATTTAGCAATAAACAATCAGAGTCTCAAAATAAAGATATATTCAAAAATCCTTCAGACCCACTAACCCACGTTGACACGTAGGTTGACAGGTGTCAGTCCCTGAAAAATGCAGTTTACCCACGATTTTTGGAAAATAAAATCCAAAATTGATTTCAATTAAATAAATCAGGGTATATCAAAATAAAATTAATACTGATCAGCTTCATTTTCTGATGTGATCTTTTTCACCAAGATAATCACAACTCCGAATGTGATTAAAAATAATAAAAATAATCATCAATCCTGATGAAATCACTTTCGTTTTCCTGATCACTATCATCCTAATTCCAAAGATTAAATGGAGTTTCACGTGGCAATTTTATAATTTAACCTGAAAAGAACATCAATAATCTAAAAAAATCTTGTTAGATTGTCAAAAATATCTTGAAAATATGAAAGGACCAGTCATACGTATATACGCCAATACAATGTACATTTAAAATGACTGTTCAGCTTCTCACTCTTTCCTTTATAAACCCTTGATGTCTTTTGCCTTTCTTAACTCCAAAAACACACAAAACCTCTCTGTAAACACAGAGCTTCCACTAAATACAATGACCTTCAATCCAATCTTTCGATTTCTCACAGATGATGAACACCAAAGATTCAATATTCGTCTCTTTGAAGAGATGACTTTTCTCATTGTTTTAGACATGATTGGAGTAGATCCATATAATGTCCAGAACCTTTTCTTAGAACATCCATCTATTGGATATAATCACCCTCTAACCTCCTCAAAACTTGAGAATGAAGAATTTGGCCGAGAGTCTGAGGTTGATCTTGATGGAGATGCTATACATTCAAGTCAACTACTCTCATTCAGGCCGCCCAGACAAGAAATCCAGGAGTAATCATCAAAGTGACTCTTGAGATGCTCCTTGTCCTGAAGTAGATATTTGAAGTCTAAGAACAGCAACAACTTTAGACAAGAATAGAATTATTAGTAGAAATTAGACAAAAAGATATTTGTATATCATTTCCATGTATGTAATGCTTTGAATTAATGAAAATACAATTTTTTATTATCGACTTGTCTGTTGTTCCCTATTTATCAAATGATCTGACTAATGGTATAAATTATCAGTATGCAAATATTAAAACTTGCTGACATAGACTTAACACATCTCAGAATTAGATTACTACACAAAGTAAACGTCAGCGTCTGAAACAATTTTCACAATCCTGATACTGACACAATACTGATGACGTCAGCATCCTGATAACAATTCTAATCTTGATGATTATTAACAAGTCTATTATACTGAAATTTATCAAGGCAAAGTGTTATAGCTAAAGCATTTAACAATCAAATATAGATCCTGACAAGAATATCAAGTCTATAAGCTAAAAACAACATACCTTGCTACTTTTGCAGATGTTAAAGATCTAGAAATTTAACATTCCTAACTCACTTACTAATCTACTGAATGTAGCCTCATCAAGTGGTTTAGTTAGAATATCTGCAAGCTGTTTGTCAGTAGGAACAAAATGAAGTTCCACAGTACCATTCTCAATATGTTCTCTAATAAAATGATACCTGACATCAATGTGCTTAGTCCTTGAATGTTGAACTGGATTTTCTGCAATTTTGATAGCACTAGTATTATCACAAAACATAGGAATATTACTAAGTGTCATGCCATAATCCATCAACTGATTTCTTATCCAAAGGAGCTGTGCACAACAGCTACCTGCTGCTATGTACTCAGCTTCTGCAGTTGAGGTTGAAACAGATTGTTGCTTCTTGCTTGCCCAAGAAATCAATCAGTTTCCCAAGAATTGACATGTACCTGTAGTGCTTTTCCTATCTATCTTACACCCTGCATAATCAGAGTCTGAATAGCCAATTAGGAAGAAATCAGATTCTCTAGGATACCACAAACCAAGATTTGGAGTTCCTTTGAGATATCTAAAAATTCTCTTCACAGCAATTAAATGAGATTCCTTAGGATCACTTTGGAATCTAGCACATAAACAGGTAGAAAACATTACATCTGGTCTACTTGCAGTTAGATATAACAATGAGCCTATCATGCCTCTATAACTAGTATTATCCACACTCTTTCCCTTAGGATCAGAGTCTAGTTTAGTGGCTGTTGCCATGGGTGTTTTTGCAACTGCACAGTCTTGAAAGTCAAACCTTCTTAAAAGATCTTTAATATACTTTGACTGATTAATGAAAATACCAGTCTCAGTCTGTTTGACCTGCAAGCCTAAGAAATAATTTAATTCACCTATCATGCTCATCTGATACTTAGACTGCATAAGCTTGCTAAACTTAGCACACAACTTTTCATTAGTAGAGCCAAATATGATATCATCAACATAAACTTGAACTAAAAGCAATTCACCTTTTATCATTCTAAAGAATAGAGTTTTGTCAATTGTACCTCTTGTGAAGCCATTTTCAAGAAGAAATTTAGACAAAGTCTCATACCATGCTCTTGGTGCCTGCATTAGTCCATAGAGTGCCTTGTCAAGTTTGTAGACATGATTTGGAAACTTTGGATCAACAAATCCAGGTGGCTGTTCCACATACACTTCCTCATCAAGTTTGCCATTTAGAAAAGCACTCTTTACATCCATCTGGTATACCTTGAATTTTGAATGAGCTGCAAATGCAAGAAACATTCTGATTGCTTCCAATCTTGCTACAGGTGCAAAGGTCTCATCATAATCAATGCCTTCTTCCTAAGAGTAACCCTTGGCCACCAGTCTTGCTTTGTTTCTTACAATCATACCAGATTCATTTAGCTTGTTTCTGAAAACCCATTTTGCACCAACAATAGATCTATCTTTTGGTCTTGGTACCAGTTTCCAGACTTTGTTTCTCTCAAACTCATTTAACTCCTCCTGCATTGCAATTACCCAATCAGGATCCTGTAAGGCTTCTTCAACCTTCTTAGGTTCATTCTTTGAGAGAAAGCAACTATACAAGCATTCATTTTGAATTGATCTTCTAGTTCGAACACCACTATTTGGATCACCAATAATCAAATCTTCAGTATGATCCTTTGTCCATTTTCTAACAGTTGGTAGATTGCCTCTGTTAGATTCTCCCCCTAAGTTAGTGGTATCTCTTGTAGAAGAATTCTCTCTGCCTTCAATAACTCCCCTTTGATCAATAGATTCCATATTACTGCTAGTTACTGATCTTTCCTCAGTAGACTCTGAAAGATCAGTTCCTGATGGAGTAGACTCTGAATAGCTAGTCTGCTCCTGATGATCACTGTGTTCTCTTTGATTTATTTGCTATCCCTCAACAGTAGCATTCCTTTGAGAAGCAATAGAAATTCCTTCTGGAGAATCTTCATCATCACTGGAGAGTATCTCAGAATTCTTCAGATTTTCAAATTCCAATTTGTCATGGCTCTCATCAGTTTACAGAATTCCAAATTTCTTATCATCAAATGCAACATGAATTGATTCCATAACAATGTGAGTTCTGAGATTATAAACTTTGAAGGCCTTAGATGCTGAATATCCTAGAAAGATTGCTTCATCCGATTTGGCTTCAAATTTTCCAAGTTGTTCTGGATGAACTTTTAGGACATAGCATTTGCATCCAAAGATGTGAAAGTATTTCACACTTGGTTTCTTTCCTTTGATCATCTCATAGGGAGTTTTTCCATGACTATTTACCAAGGTACAATTTTGAGTGAAACATGCAGTGTTAATAGCTTCTGCCCAAAAATAGGTTGGAAGTTTTGCATCTGCAAGCATGGTTCTTGCTGCCTCTATGAGAGTCCTGTTCTTTCTTTCCACTACACCATTTTGCTGAGGTGTACCAGGTGTAGAAAACTGTTGAGTAATTCCATTGTCTGCACAAAACTCCTCTATTACAGAATTCTTAAATTCTGTACCATTGTCACTCCTAAGTACTTTGACTTTGTACTCAGAGTTATTCTGAATATTCTTGACAAGTTCAATGATTTGCTGAGGAGCTTCATCCTTCTTGTGTAGAAAGAACACCCATGTGAACCTTGTGAAATCATCCACTATCACTAGAGCAAATCTTTTCTTGCTGATAGACATAATGTTTACTGGACCAAACAGATCAAGATGTAGCATGTGAAATGGTTCAGTAATTGAATTTTCAGTCTTGCTCTTGAAAGTGGTTCTTCTTTGCTTTCCAAGCTGACATGCATCACAAAGTCCATCTTGCACAAAATTTGCCTGTGGTAGGCCTCTCACCAAATTGTGCTTAACAAGTTGATTAAGCTTCTTGAAATTAAGATGTGAGAGCTTCTTGTGCCAATTCCAGCTTTCATCACTTGTTGCTTTGCTGTAGAGACATCTAACAATTCCTTTAGATGTATCACTTAAGCTGGCTTCATATATGTTACCATGTCTTTGACCAGTTAGAACAATGTCTCCATTCTGCATATTCAAGATTTTGTATCCTTCTCTGTCAAAGATTGATTTGTAACCTTTATCACCCAGTTGACTTATGCTTAAAAGAGTATGTTTCAAGCCTTCAACCAGTGCTACATTTTCTATGATGACATTCCCCAAAACAATTGAGCCATATCCCAGAGTTTCTCCTTTGTTGCCATCTCCAAAAGATATCACTGGGCCAGCTTTCCTCTCAAACTTTGTAAGCAGGGACTTCTTTCCAGTCATATGTCCAGAGCATCCACTGTCCAAGATAATTGAATGTTTCTTTCCTGTGCCCTGCAAACAAAAAGTAACTAGTTAGAATTTTTTAGGACCCAACTTTGATTGGATCATTTCTTACTAGATTTAGAGATAACAGGCTTTGAAGATTTTGCTTTTATTTTATCTGTTGCAGAGTCAACTTTAGACTCTGATCTCACAAGCTGTTTGTGACTAGGAGTTTCAGATTTCAAAGAATAATAGTCATAATACAGTTCATGATATTCTCTACACATGTAAATGGAATGAAGTAAACTACCACAATGATAACAAGCTTTTTGTGGTTGGTATTGAATTTTCTGAGTCTTGGGGAATCTGGACTCAGTTTTCCAAGAAGGTTTTTGATTGCAGTCTAGGGCCAAATGATTATGATTTCCACACTTATAGCATTTTTTCCTAGGTGCATCAGGTACATTCTTGTAATTATTCTCTTTGTTAATACCTTCTTTTCCATTCCTATTTCTCTTGATCTTGCTAGACTCTGAAAGACCATCTAATCTCTGTTTCAACTGAGACTTAGACAGAAACCCTATGTTTACATTCTTAGGTTTCTCTAACATTTTCTCATCTGAATTACTATTGTTAATCCTTTTGTGTACAACAGGGGTACCTTTTGAATCAACAAATTTAACATGATTAGGTTCAGAAACAATTTTCTTACCTTCAGATTTAGATGTGCTAGCTTCTATTTTACTATCATCATCAATAATAGCTACTTTTTCTTCTTGTCTAGCTTTATCAAAACCTAAACCATTAACTTTACCACGAATTCCACTTTCAAAGATTTCTATAGTCTTTTTACTAGAATTGTTAATGGTCTTAATCACATCTATCTCTTCCTCTAGTTCTTTTCTGACATAGTCATAAGCCTCAAGAATAACACTATAATCATGCTTAGCTTTATCAGAACTTAATTTGTATTCTTCCATTTGAATTAACTCAGATTCAAGAAATTTATTTCTATCAACTAATTTATCATTCCTAATCTTAAGTTCATCTCTTTCACAAGTAAGAATTCTAAAATTAGTCATAAGATTCTTAAACTCAGCATGGATAGATCTAATTTCATCAGAATTTAAGTTATCAAATGAATCAAGAGAGTGAAGTGATACCTTAACAGAGGATAAAGAAGTTTTCTTTGGAGATTCAGGTTTGTCTGAAACATTTGCCATTAGTGCAATGTTGTCATAATCCAAAACATCTTCAGAATCACTGGAATCAGCCCAATCCTTCTGTGTGACCATAAGTGCATTACCCTTTCCTGAATTCATAGGCTTCTTACACTCACTAGCAAATTGTCCAAGCTCGCTGCAATTAAAGCACTTGATCTTGGCCTTATCAAGCTTGACAATTGTACTTTTGCCTTTGTCACTCTTCTTCTCCTCCTTCTTTTGAAAAGGTCCTTTGCTAAATCTTTTCCTGTTGAATCTGCCTTTCTAGAAAGCTTTAGCAAACATAGCAAAGAGTTCCTGCATCTTAGATTCAGAATCATTGTTGTCAGAGTCCATATCAGTAGTCTCTGACTCAGAACTTTCTTTGCTTTTCATCTTCCTTGAGTTCTTTACAGCAGTCTCTTCATGCTATTCTTCTGGAAGCTTCTTTAATTCAGATTGAGCAGTAAGTGCAACAGTCTTCATCTTTCCTTCACTCCTGCTCTTCTTCTGCTGCTTGTCAAGTTCATAAGCTCTCAGTTTTCCATACACTGCCTCTAATGATATCTCATCCAGATCATTAGCTTCCTCAATCGCAGATATCTTCTCATTGTAGAAATCAGGCAAAGCTTTCATGAACTTTGTATTCATATCCTCCAAGTCATAATATTTACCATGCATGGCCATCTCATTGATGAGTTTTGTAAACCTATCAAAGGTATCAGTAAGTGACTCACCAGACTTGGATTCAAAGTACTCATACTGTTGTATAAGTAGTGTCCTCATATTCTTCCTGATAGGCTTAGTTCCTTCACAGTGAACCTTAAGATTGTCCCATATATCCTTAGCAGTTTTACAAGAGAGAACATAGTTAGTGAGAACAGAATCAAGACTGTTGAATAATATGTTTCTCACTTTAGCATCTTTAAGAACATTCTCCTTGTCCTTATCTGACCACTCAGATTTTGGCTTCTCTGCTGTATGTTCTGGAACAACTTGACCATCAACAGTTGCTTGTCCAACAACCTTTGTTGGGATAAAAGGTCCATCTCTGATTCTGTCAGGATAATCAGGATCTGTTGCTTCCAGATGATGCAACATCTTTACTTCCCATAGAGTATATTCGTTTCTCTTGAGCATAGGAATCTTAGTATTCCCATCCTTGTAACCAGACATGATTGCAGATCTTTATGATTATTCCAAATCAACCTGCTCTGATACCAATTGTTAACTCAAATAACTTGTAAAAGGGGGGTTGAATACAAGTTATATAATCGTGTCTGATTTTTGCTTGGTTATATAAACAAGAATAAACGAATGAATCAAATTATGTTTGTATTAAATAAATCAAATACAAACTCTACCAAAGGTGTACAAATACCTTTAGCAGCTGCTAACAAAATAAAACTCTCTCTGTTTGTTTCGAACTCTTGAATACACATTCACACTTCGAACTCTCGTTCTTTTTACAATGATATAGAGAGAGTATTTATAATGCTTCCTATCAACTAATCACAGAAAGATAATCTATACATGACAATGTTCTGCCGTCCAGTTGATAGTTTCCATCAATAGAAAATTCTTTCCTTCATAAAATCTTCTTGCTTGTTCCTCAAACAAAGATCCTGTTTTATAGCACTTGCCAGTTTCTGTAGCATCCACAATGACATCATCAGTAACACGACTGATATCAGGATTTCATCTTGCATCAGGATCTGACCATCCCATCAGTACTTGATCAGTATTTGACTTGACGTATCAGGATTCAATCTCAGTTCCTGACATGTAGTACTCGATGCACTGTTCATTCCTGACTAAACTTTACAGATAACTGTCTAACACATATTTCCTATACAAAGTGCTAAATCCTTTATAAATCAGGATATACAAGAAGTATAAGTAAAATTCTATTCTTAACATCACAACTCATGAATTATTCCTAACAAATAATCTATCTCCTAGGGAGATAAGATATGGGAATTCCAAACAGAGGAAATATTCTCATGACATCCAAATCGATATCTGTTATTAGTCCAGTGGTTCCGTGAAAGGGTTAAGGAACGCCCGAAAGATAACAAGGGCATTTTAATAAATATAAGAAATAAAGATGGAATAAAGAATGAATAGTATTTTGGTGGAAATGAGAATATTATGAGATGACGCTATATAGAAGTACCCGGAATGGATTTCTGAGTTCGTATTAGTGATCCGAGGGGAAAATAAGTGTATGTAAAAGGGGTTAATTGGTATTTTGGTCACTCAACTGACAGGAAACTTGCAATCGGGTCATCAAACTTAAAAAGTTTTCAATCACATCATTGTACTCTTAAAAATTTTCATTCAGGTCACTAGCCGTTACACTCCGTTAAAAATTTGACGGAAAGTTGACTAAGTTTTGTGAGTTAGCTTGAATAAATCCATTGTGGCATGTACAGTCAGCTGAAGTAGCGTTTTGATCACCGAACTTACTAGAAACTCAGCTGACTGCACATTAGTTGAGTGACGAAAAACGCCGCTTCAGCTGACTTTACATGCCACGGTGGATTTATTCAAGCCAACTCACCAAACTTAGTCAGTTTTCCGTCTAATTTTTAACGGATTGTAACGGCCAGTGACCTGAATGAAAATTTTTAAGAGTACAATGATGTGACTGAAAACTTTTTGAGTTTGATGATCCAATTGCAAGTTTCCAGTCAGTTGAGTGACCAGAACGCCATTTAACCCGTATGTAAAAGTTATCGGATTCTGAAAATCAACACTTTTATTTTCTCCGAGATTTCCCTGGACACTGAAAGACTTAAGGATTTATTAAGAGCAATTAAGGAATTTAAATTCAAGAATTATAAAGGAGGATTGAGAATGATAGTATTAATATCAAGAAGGTTTCCGGTAAAACCCTAACTAGAAACGATTGAGTTATTCCTCCGAACGATCAACGAATTGAGCAATAAACGGACAAAGAGACAAGCAGAGAACCAAGAGGTGTGATGAGCTAGTGGAAGGTGACATAATCACTTTATGCAAGATAAGATCAAAGCAACCAAGCTAGTTGGAAAAGAGGTGCACCATAAGACACCAACACTTGCTCATATAGTAACAAACCCTTAACCAAGCCTTAACCCATCAACTAGACCATGGTTAACCAAAACAATATCTAGCATTATTAGTCACTTTTTACAAGATGAGATCAAGACCAATCCAAGCAAAAAAAAAAAACTTCATCCTCCCCATTTCCTTTCAAAACCATTCGGTTGGTTTTTAACAAAAACCAAACCCCACCTCCCACCATTCAACAATTCTAAGATTAATCATGTGAGTCTTATAAATCATAACAAAGATCTCCTAGAAATCTTAGCCTCAAAATCCACTCCTAGCTTAGTTAAGAAAATCATCAAAGTGGAGGATGAATAGTAACCTCAAGAACAAAATTCTTGGATCTTGATTTTGGTTGATGATCCAAGCTTCATGGAGGCTATACAAGGACTATACAAGGCTTAATAAGTGCATACACACTCCAAGGAAGGTATAAACTTCAAGAACCCTAGTCTTTGTTTTGAGTTTTTATGGAGTTTAGAGGTTATATGCATGTTTAGGACCTTAAGATTATGATTGGGCTTTTATATATGTTAAAGTGGTTTGTATGAACGGAAAGGCATTTCTTGGCCTTAGTTCAATGATAAATAACATGCATGTGTTGTTTGGAGTGAAAAACTATGGTTATTGGATAGTTTGAAAATTGGAAAACGTATAAATATAGTTGTCGTAATGTCGAAATTTCGTCAACCCTTGAAATCCGTGCATATCAGTAGCCTTAACTTACTGTCTAGTGCCGAATCTTGCCATAATAAGTTAGTTCATGTTATAAGCTTTGTTTTGATATAAAGATCGTATGAAATGGACTTACGGTTTAGGAGTTATGATTAAATTCGTAAAAGTGGTTCGAAACCGTAAGTACGAGTTCGTAACTGAAATTGAACCCCCTTAATGTGATTAATTCAGTGACGAATCTTGGTAATTAAATATTGGAGATAAATATTAAGGTGTGAGAGAAAACCTCATGTGAAACGGATCGTTTTCCGATTTTATAAAAATGTTCGAATCATGGTTAAGTGCGAAGAACCCCTTTTCAGAGATAACACTATTCATTCGAATGCTCCTGCCCTGTTTTAGTAAAATCTGAAAATATATATCTTCTGACCAAAGTCAAATTTTGATCTAGCCACCTTATAGACATTCTCTAGAGTATGTACGTGAAAACGGTGCGTCATTTGAGTTAACGGTTACCGAGTTATGAACGTTTCAGTGAAAGAGGTGTGAATAATAAAAATCCGCCATTGACTGAACTTTGAAAATACATTTGACATATCTAGATCCGTGTTTTCGAATTGGAAATTTTATGATAAATATTAAAAATACCAAAGATGATTTTAGAAGTGGTTTCATAATTAAATACATTTCCGGTGATTTATTAAAAGTGTTGGAGTGTGAGTCACGGAATAGTAATTCTCAGGGAAGTTAACTCTAGAGGTACTATTTTGACCACCCATTTTGGCTAGATTAAAAGAGGAATTTCGAGTCGACTAAAACACGAAACTTGTTAAGAATTATCAAGACAACATATTGGTGCAAAGAATGAGGTTATAAATGATTAAGTAAGATATACGAAAGATCCGACATTAAGGATGGGTTCGAGGTGTGTTTTGGACTAAACTTACGACTTAGGAGTTGTTTGATTAACATGGACTTAGTATGAGTCTAGAGAGACCCCGTAGTGCCTTGTTTGTTAATTTCTTAAGTATTTAAGCATTCAGATATAAGTGGATCGTATAGGGGATTAATGGAGTGTTTTCTTTGACTTGTTTAGATTGTCGGATACCCATGTCATGGGCCCCTATTACATCCAGAGTACCAGGCAAGTTTCCAATACCTTGGAACTATTGTTGTGATAATATATATGATTGTTGTTATACATATGCCATAGCATGCATGCCTACTTTCAAGTTAATATTGAATTACTTGTTCCCCTGAATTGTTATTGGTCTATAGACTATATATGAATTATCAGTTATACGCCAAACACTAGTACAAAATTGATCTTTTATGTCGCCTCTTATACGTCGGTTCCGGCCAAAGGCGACGTATAAAGCAGTTATATACGTCGGTTCCGCATAAAGGCGACGTATAAAGTAGTTATATACGTCGGTTCAAGAAAAAGCCGACGTATAAGGTCATATTATACGTCGGTTAAGGAAAAGGCGACGTATATAATGCTTCTTTATACGTCGGTTGAGTAAAAGGCGACGTATATAATGCTACTTTATACGTCGGTTGAGTAAAAGGCAACGTATATAATACTACTTTATACGTTGGTTGAGAAAAGGTGACGTATATAATGCTACTTTATACGTCGGTTAAGAAAGGGCGACGTATATAATGCTATTATATACGTCGGTTGAGGAGAATGCGACATATATGATGATATTATACGTCGGTTGACGAAAAGGCGACGTATATAGGATGACATTATACGTCGGTTGAGGAAAAAGGCGACGTATATAATGCTATTATACTTCGCTCTTAATATAACCGATGTATAAAACCTTTAAAGAAATTAGAAATGGGCCACGTGTCACATTATTATTGGGTAATACTTGAGCACATGGATCGTTACTTAGAGCCGTTGGATGCAATTAATCTCGACCGTTCATTTTAACTCAAATCTCTCTCCGTCTCCCTCATCTTTCTCCGCCCTCGACTCTCTCCCACCCCAATCTCTCTCTCTCGCCGCCTGCCTCTCTCTCCCTCAAACCCCATCTCCATCTCTCTCAACCCTTTATCTCTCTATCCGCCCTTATCTTTCCCTCTCTGTACATACGTGTGTTGTTTTTAGAGATAGAGATTGATATTGCGATAAATTGAGTTTCGTTTCTATTTTATGTGTGCGTGTATATATATGCGTAGAGATATTGAATGATTAAGTGTTGAATTGTGGCAGGGAATTGCATCGCCGACGCTAAGTCGCAATTTATTGCAAGAATTGTTTCAGGACATTGCTTTGGAAGTTGATGATTGTGCTAGAGGTTAATTCAATTCTATTATCTCCTTTGATTTCAATGTTTTTTTTATCGTTGTAATTGTTACTGTGTGTTTTGAATGTTTATATACCGTATGTAACTGTATTATTAGTGAACAATGCTAGCTTATTTAGGCCAATCCGTGTAATTACTCCCAACTGTTCGGTGAAACGAGTTTCTGTATCTATAGAGACAGTGTAAAAAACTTTATAAATTGTTACCGCATGAAATATATATAGTTTCAAGTAGGATATTTTTTATTAAAAACCTGTACGTGGTACTAGTATCACAGTATTAATCAGCAAGCTATATGTGTAAATACATGGTGATAATTTTGTAAAATGTACTATAAATGGTAATTGATAGTTATTTACTTTTGTCCTAATATAAACGGTAACCCTCAAATCCAATCTGGAATTGGGTTTTGTATGTAAGGGTTGTTTTAATCTTCGCTGGAGTTCATCTTGATATATGTTTTTATGTAGGGTGTCGCAGATGGCTTAAGCTGCTTCAAGTCAAGTAGAATAAATCTTGTCGATCTTGCTGGGTAAGAAAGACAAAAGCTAACAGGGGCAGCTGGGGATCGTTTGAAAGAAGCAGGGAATATCAATCGATCACTTTCCCAGCTAGGGTAAGTCTTTGCATTGTTTTGTTGTTGGACTTTGAAATGTTGATTATTTATGTTTTGCTTGGCAGTATATTTATGACCTCAGAAATAGTACATCGATAATTGATTCATACACGAGTTCATAACATGTTATAATTTAAGCATGTAGAGAAGATGTCAAAACTGGCGTTTATGTAGAGAATTTAAGGGAGGAGTGTGTTTGCACAATGAAGGATGTCTCTAAACTTTTGATCAAGGTCTGTAAACTTTTTTTCTTCTGTTATGAAATACTTTTTATTACAGGGCACTGTGCTTGAAGACAAGTTATAGGAGTATTCAAATAATATTATTTCACTGCCCTTTATGATGCTTCAAAATTCATACAATGACTTCTCATTAGGTTTATACTGATTTCATTCTCACTTATCTACTTATTTTATCGAAATTTTCATTTTTCTTTTCTTCTTCGCAAACTGAATTTACACTTCTACATGATTCTAAAATGCAGTTGTAGAAGTGAGACACTTGGTACACTTAGTATAATATTGGATGAGGTACGTTTTAAGTGACTACTACTATTAGAAAATGTCTCAAGACTTGGCTGCTTTAGTTGATGCATCTTTGTTGTGTGTTTTTTTATAGTTTTGACAGTGGAGCATGTATTACCTATCAACTATAAAGTCTATGGTTAAAATTATACAAGGGTCATGAGATATTTATACACCTTTTGATAAATGTCTTCAAACTTCTATGGTTCTTTGAGAGATGAGGGCCACTAATGTCTGGTTTCTTTAAAATCGCATAAGAGAAACAGAGGATATGAGAAATAGAGAATACACTCTTCTCTATTTCTGTTCTGTGTCTCGTCATTTTATGAATACTAGTACATCAGCTTAACTAAATCTCATTATCACTCTAATATTTTAATAGGTACGGCATTGAACAAGAGTACACTCTTCTGCAGAAGGATGTTGAATGGCCTCTTGGATGGCTGGTCGGATGGTTTTCCTGTACCACAGGTGCACTTTTCATCTATGTCATCGCTTTTTGATTATATGTAGATTACTGAACTGCCTGTTACTTACATGTTTACTAACTGAATCAAAACTAGAATTTTTTGAATCCACATTATGGATACAATGTACTTGTCTACAGTAATGTAGGAACTTTACAGTACCTTGTCTACTATTGTGGAGTTGGAGCAGAAAAGGCCTTTGGTAGGGAAGTTGTAGATGCACACTCTACAAGGCTTGTCTTTATGCTGGAATCAACATCAGTGGTGTCAATGCTGAAGTTATGCCCGGTCAAGTAGAAGTGCAGTAGAAAAGAAAGAGAAAAGAAAATAAATGAATTTCCAGTAGAAGTGTAATTGTTGTCTCAATTTTGTAATCTGCTATTTATGCTGTATCCCAAACATTTGTAAAATGAATTTCATTTTTTTAAAATTGATAATAGTATATTGTATTGTGATTGAATTTGAAAGTTAAGAAATTTCTATTATGACAAGATTTTGGTTTGTACAAATTTTGGTTTTTGATTATTTATTTGGGTGCACATAAATAATAAGAATTTTCCTTTGTTTTTTTGATAATATATGTCGATCTTTTTAGTATTATGCGTCGGTTGATTCTAGACAATATACGACGGTCTTTTTGACATTATACGTCGGGTCTTTTTTGACAATATACGTCGGTCTTTTGGACATTATACGTCGGGCTTTTTAGCGACGTATATTTGGACTTTATATGTCGCCTGTTTGACCGACGTAAAAGAGGACTTTATACGTCGCCTTTTTAACCGACGTAAAAGATCCCTGACTTTATACGTCGCCATTTAACCGACGTATAAGGTCGATTTAACCGACATAAAAGGCCTGTTTTCTACTAGTGAAATTGTTTTGTTAAAATCCTTAGTGAAGGGCGTATGATATTCATTCTTTAAATATAGACCGGGAGTCGGTATTTTGAGATATAGAGATAGTCGTGGAAACCCGGAGGGATTCCAGCGACAGATTAGTATTCATTTTGAGGAATGTTAATTATAAACATTATTTATATTTCCATAAAGTATTAATTACTTGGAAATTATTCGAGGAATGTTATTTGAACATTATCTCAATCGAGAAGTACTATTTGAATATTATTTTGAATATTCATTCAAGTTTATCTTTTCACTGAATATTATTTTAATATTCATTTGAGCTTCAATTATTTAAATGAATATTAGTTTCGAATATTCATTTAGAGTTTGGTTATTTAATGAATAATTACTTTGATATTCATTGGAATTTTATTTATTAAATGAATATTACTTCCAAATATTCATTTAAGATTTTATGTACTTGATGAATATTATTTTAAAATATTCATTTGAAGTTCTATTATTTACTTAAGGAATATTACTTCGACCATTCCTTTAAAGTTTTGATTACTAAAAGAATATTATTTGGATATTCATTTAGAATATTATTTATTAAATGAATATTATTTTTCAAATATTCATTTAAGGTTTGATTTATTTAGTGAATATTATTTAAAATCTTTATTTGAGTTTATTTATTTAATGAATATTATTTTGAATATTCATTTAAAGAAGAGATTTATTTAGTAAATAATTCTATATATTCATTCGAGGATTACTTACGAGCAATATTATGATTTAATCATATTCCTTCATTATTATTGATTTAATAAATATTCTTGGAATATTTATTTAAATTCTTTTAAGTTCTTTTTATAATGAATTATATTATTCAAAGATTATCCTTTACCTTCAGATATTATGTAAAATATTTCGGAGCCTTTTATGACTATTTTATCAAGGGGAGGTTCCCAAAACTCTATTTTCATTTAAATCTATCTTATAAGAAGATTTAAATAATCGCTCAAACCTCCAAAAACAAATAAGGGGACCTCACTTGAGAGCTGTTATTTATTTGACTGCCCGGTCATATTCTTGCTAAACTACCTTGTCACTCACATCTTGATTCTTTCAAACATCGATATGAATCTTTTCGTTTACCTCCTCAACGCTCGAGGGGTAAGATTGACGGAACAAGTTTATATCCATTAACAAGCATTAACTTGGGAAATATTGGTGAAATTTTCCTTTCCAATTAGATACGACTACTTTGTGAAGTCCTATCAACAAGTACTATACTTCGGGAAAGGAGGACGATCTTTATGTTTCAGAGTTATGGATGTTAATTGAACTAGGAGATGCGTAAGTGGCCGAGTGGCGCCGGTCCAGCAATAGCCCAACCGTTGGCTGAGGAGTTCCAGAGGGTGGTAGACAAGTAAATCCGTCGGAGCTACCTTCTACATGTAGAGAACGACTGATGAGATGCATGACATACGACTGATCATCGTAAACGTCAGGGCATCTGGCGCGGCAATGCTCCCGTATTAGGTCATCCTCCAAATTGAGAAATTTTCTGCAACATTATTATTGTTGGCAAGGTTGAAAAGTGTTTGAACTGGAATTGCAATATTCTTCCTGCAAGTTCCTCTATTACGAAAATTGATAATATCTTGCTTATCTTTGACACAACAGATATTTCCACGGAATAATTATATTTTGAGTTACCTTGTAACTTCATCTGAGACCTTATATTGGTACTACATTCGTTAATGCATGGCATATGGTATCAAAGATATTTTGAACTGTTATATATTATCGCTGTTCAATTATACTTTTGGTGGGATATTGCTCACCCTTGCTTTATTTATTTATATCACAACAACAGTTAGATCTGATGGCCGCACAAGGCGCACTTGGTGCAAGCAGGTGACAATCGACAGAGGATTAACCGCTGAGATCATAGCTGCTAGTGTTGATTAAGAAGCTATTGGTAGGCTAGATGATTGGCTTTCAAGTATCAATGTATTTATAATATGACATATACCAATGGATGGCAAAGAGTATGTAATGGTAAAATTGTAATTCTTTGGGTTGTAAGAACTCAAGCTTGGGATTAATAATATTGATGGTTACTCTGATTTCATCTCTGGGACTATAACGGGTGTATTTTATGTTGTTGTTTTGGGTCACAAGATTGTAATTTAAATTATGTTGCTTTTGAGGATGGATATTGAGACCGTAACAACCAGATCCCTGACCCCGGATCTGGGGGTGTTACAACTGTTTGCACTAAATCACGCAAGCGTACGTGGTCACAAGTAATACAGATATAAGTTAAATTCGTTCCCACGGAGATCTTGGTTTTTAATCTAGTTTAGTACCTATGCAACAATGTATGGTTTTAATTCACTGCTAAGACAAATATTAAATTGGGATTTTTAATTATCTAAATTAAACAAAAATGCAAGTTATTAAACTAAGAATTAAATTAACTAATGAGAATTTGAAATCGAATTACTTATATGAGAATAAACATGGAATCCTAGTTTCATTATCTACTTCACTTATAGTTGCCGCCTTTAATCAATACATGTGATGATTTTCATATCTGATCGAATAACACGAAATAAGTAAAAGTTACCTCTCGGTATACTATTACCAAACTACGCATACATCCACAAAAGAGATAGAAGATGAATAGACACCTATCATGTTTAGACCCTATATCTCTATAGAATTTGAAAACATAAAGGTTTAAGCACAAGTTATCCACTTAGATCACATAGGGTAGCATAATATCTCTATTTACGCCACAAATCATGATGTTAAAACATCAACCTATCCTATGCTAGCATGGCAAGTTCTAAATCTCAAGATCCACTCTCGTTTAGCAAGAGATTAACAAATTAGATGTTAGCTACGCATCTAAATACATGAAACACAACCATACGAGGATATCAAGAATTCACCACACATAAATCTTTAAGGCATGCCAACTAAGTTACATAGATAAATCCACTAGGATCCCACGACAACGATTAGTTCATAATTGAACTTTTCTTCACCATGGGATTTGATGAAAACATGATAATGAACAAGATAACAAAGATGAATAAATCAATAATGTAACAAGGTTTAGAGAACAAATCCGTGAAAGTAACAAGCATCCAAAAGATACGCCTAAACAAAGGAATCCAAGAAAACTATGTCTAGATCTTCTTGTCGTCACAATCCTTGCCTTGGCTTCTAGATCTCGTGCTATGAACGAATTGGACTGAACTCTGGTATGTAGATGATGATTTTGATGTCCCCCAAGGTATGTATTTATAGCCCCAAGTCTCCTCTTTTCCAAGTAATTACCGTCTTTGAATTAGAATAGAATTCCGGGAATTTCCGTTCTTGAATGGATTAGAATTGCAATTCCCATGTATAAAACAGATTCTGGAATGTTCTAGCCGTCCAAAACAATTGCCATATTGATTAGGAAAAGATTTGAGCAACTTCCATATTCGAACTTGAATTCCAGGAAGTTTCTGTCGAGGTCCCGCGCGGCCGCGCGCACTTCCTACTGTTTCCAGGCGCGCCTGCGCTGTACAATCATTACTGCTCCTCCAAGCGCGCCTGCGCGCTCCACCTGCCTAATCTAGGCGCGCCCGCGCTGGACTTCTGACCATGCAGACTGGAACTTGCTCTTGCTGATTTTTCCTTCGTCTTCAACCGCAATTCCCGGCACTTGTTCTGTTGACCTTCAAAACACCATATAGCTACTGGAAAGCCTGCAAATGATGTCCTACACAATTCTATACAAAAACTCGTTAAAACACACGATTACTTGAGACCAAGACACCAATTTAAGCCGAATTGAATGATCCAAGTGGATATAAAAATCACTTATCACACCCCCAAACTTAAACCGATGCTTGTCCTCAAGCATAAACAATTACAATTATTTACAACTAACTAGTACCACTTCCGTAGGTGATCACGGTTGCATTTGGCATATACAACAAGCACTTTAAACCCCTAGGCAGCCCTAGTGGACGAGTAAGGTCTCGTGAGGGCCTATAGTGAATGTACCCACAAAATCCATTAAACCTAATGCAATGCAATGCATGAATGCAACTAATATGAATATGAAAAGATCCCCTTCAAACTCACCAAAATCAACTAACAAGCAAATATCTCAAAGAATGCAACAAATCCAAATAGAGCTCGACTAAGTCCCCGTATACTAACAATACACGAACAGAAACGTGCGTGTGTGCAATGCTCATCAGAAATACTCCCAACACTAGGTCAAAAATCATACCTATTTTTCGCCAAGACAATCACAAGTTTATAAATAGAATAGACTGTAGACACTTCATAACTTAGAAACACCTCCATCCTTATTCAAGTTAGCCAGGAATTCATGCTTTATTACTACACTACGACACCTACTACTATATACAATACGCATGCTTATTTAACTGTGCAATGAATGAGACCCCAAAAAGCTTATACAATAATACCCATGTAGCGAGTGTTAGGTCAGCAATCCCAAACCATAAGGGCTTTAGGTTACTAGGACTAAGTCCCCTCAGACTTAATTACTCGAGTATTAAAGAGCTCACTCGTGGTTATTTTTGCATAAAAACAATTGACTCTTTTTTTTTTCTACTTTTTTTTCCTGATTTTTTTTCTTTTTTTCTTTTTTTATTGCAATCTAGAATGAGCCTTTCTCATTTCCAACCCTAGACTACTCATATAAATATGAGCCGGCTACTAGCCATTTGACACCTAGCCAACAACTAGCATGAAATTCCTGTTTTCCCCCAAACTTAGACTTAAGTGCTCCTACGCCATCAAGGGAATAACGAAAATTCTAAATATAATCAAGTGATTAAATCTCAAAACATCCAAACAAGCATGACCCTAACCTAGCCCAAAAGCACCCAATGAGACTGTGTAAAAATTTTGTTCCCGTAACATGCAAGTCAATTTCTTAGGAACTATAAATCAACCCTTTACTCATCATTATCACACTCAATTAAACACCTACCTACCAATCAGAATCAGCTCGTCCTAAGGGATCATGAATTATGCATTCCATGAAAATGCAACCATAATGGACTCACATGGTATAATAAAAAAACAGAATGTCCTATATGAAACACACATAGATAATACGAACATATATGGATGAATTACTACTATTATGCAAAACATGATTTCTATATGAACACAATGACACACACCTAAGTACTAACATATATATATATATATATACTACTTATCCCCCAAATCACCCCCAAACTTGAAAGATTCAATGTCCGCATTGAATGGAAGTAAAAACAAGGGATAGTTGGAAACATACCTAAAAATACCGAAACACATGGGTTGCCTCCCACGAAGCGCTATCGTTAACGTCATTTAGCCGGAAAATTATGATTCAACTCATGGTGGCTCGAAGATCGCATTCGACTTGTCCTTAGCAGAAGGACCATTCACCCATTGTTTGAAAACCTTCTTGCTATCTTCCCACATCTTTTCTAAACCAAAATTTTCTTTGCCTCTTCCTCCAATTGACTTCTTCTTTTTCTTCTTCACACCTCTAAGGTGTTTATGCCTTTCAGTTGATTGAACCACACACTCTTCAACCTCATCATCCATGATCCACCTTCTTAACACATTATCTTGACACATTTTAAAAATCACCTACTCATCATTCAGAAGGACATACTTCAAATGGGATGGAATTTTTCCAAGCTTGATATTCGAGAGATCTCGAACTGAAGAACTGTCAATGGAATCACTGATATGATGTTTGAGCATGTGCGTGTCCGACTTTTTACTCGACAACTGTTCAAACTTCTCTCTCTGACCCGTATCAACCATCTCCACACTGCAACACTCTTCATCCTCTGTCGGAAATTTCATGGCCTTGAACACATTAAAGGTGACATTCTGATCTTGCACCCTCATTGTAAGCTCTCCTTTTTGCACATCAATCAAAGTATGACCCATAGCTAGAAAAGGCCTTCCCAAGATTATGGGAATCTCCTTATCTTCTTCGAAATCTAGAATCACAAAATCTGCAAGAAATATGAGTTTATCAACCTTCATCAAGACATCTTCTACTATACCCCTCGGATACGTGATAGATCGATCAGCCAACTACAAAGAGATGTTAGTTGGCTTTGGCTCCGGTAGACCAAGTTGCTTGAAAACAGACAAGGGCATGAGATTAATACTAGCTCCCAAATCACATAAGCATTTGTCAAAAGACAACTTCCCAATGGTGCATTAAAAATTGTAAAGCTTCCTGGATCCTTAAGTTTAAGAGGCAATTTCTGTTGCAACACCGCACTGCACTCCTCTGTCAATGCCACTGTTTCAAATTCTTCCAACCTTCTCTTCCGTGACAAAATATCCTTCATGAACTTTGCATATCTCGGCATCTGCTCCAATGCTTCAACAAAAGGAATGTTAATTGACAGTTTCTTGAAGACATCCATAAACTTTTGAAACTATATTTCTTGACTTTTCTGCACCCGTCGAGGAAATGGAGGAGGAGGATAGATCTGGTTATTCTTTGAAGATTGCTCCGGAGTAGACTTTTCAACAGGTTTCTTGCTCTTCTCACCATCAAGCTGATCAACCACTAAATCAGATTTCTCAATTTTTGGCACTGCAGATTTTTCAATCTGCCGATTCTCAACATCTTCATCTTCCTTAGTTGCTGATTTGGGATCCGTTGTAACCCTTCCCGATCTCAAAGTAACTGCCTTCACCTGCTCATGGACCTCCCTTCTGCCTGGATTAACCTCTGTATCACTAGGAAGAGTTCCTTGTTGCCTACTAAATAAAGCACTTGCGAGCTGTCCTATCTGGTTCTCCAAGGTCTTTTGAGAAACTAACAGGCTTTTAATCATCATCCTCAACTCATCCATTTCTGATTTTTCATTAGAAGATTGCCCCGCATGAGCCTGGGGTTGCTGCTGAAATCCCGGAGGTTGATAAGGTTGCCTTGGAGCATACGGCTGTTGATAGCCCTGGTTGAATGGTCTTGATTGTTGTCCCTGAAACTGTTGCTGATAGGGCTGCTGAGGTTGTTGAGCACCTTGGTTGCTACTCCAGTTGAAGTTAGGATGATTCTTGTTGTTTGGATGATAAGTGGCTGGAACTGGTGCAGCAGGTCTCTGAAATTTACTCACAAACTGTGCCGATTCAGGAGAAATAGCACACTGATTCATCTCATGTACGCCCACACATAGCTCACAAACACTAGCAACCTGCTGAACTCCATAATTTGCAAGAGAATCCACCTTCATCGTTAAAGCCTTCAACTGAGCTGCTATAGCTGAAGCTGCATCCACTTCAAAAATACCTGCTACCTTGCCTTGAGAAAGCCTCTTGGTTGGATTCTGATATTCATTAGCAGCCATTGCCTCAATAAGATCATAAGCTTCATCATAACTCTTAGCCCATAGAGCTCCTCCTGATGCTGTATCTAGCATAGGTCTAGACTGTGCTCCCAACCCATTGTAGAAACTATTAATAACCATCCAGTCAGGCATGCCATGATGTGGACACCTACGCAGCATCTCTTTGTATCGCTCCCAAGCCTCACACAAAGATTCTCCAGATTGTTGCTGAAATTGAGTTAGCTGGTTCCTTATTGCTGCAGTTTTCGCCATAGGAAAGAATTTAGTAAGAAACTTCTGAGCAAGATCCTCCCATGTCGTAATGGAACCAGCTGGTAGAGAGTGTAACCAGCCCTTGGCCTTATCCTTCAGATAAAATGGGAAAAGTCTCAACTTGATAGCATCATCCGACACACCATTGAACTTGAAAGTATCACAGATCTCGACAAAGTCCCGAATATGCATGTTAGGATCCTCCGTAGAAGCACCCCCAAACTGAACCGAATTCTGTACCATCTGAATAGTGCCCGGTTTGATTTCGAAGTTATTAGCCGTGATGGTCGGCCTGATAATACTAGACTGGATATCATTGATCTTTGGCTGAGAATATTCCTTCAAATCTGTTGATGGAGGATTTTTGTAATCAACGTGATTTTCGGAGGCCCGCTGGAATTTACAAGTGTAACCCATGTAATTGGCTGTTTTTTGGTGATTTGGGTGTGATTTGATGGTGGGGGTGAGCTGAGCTTGAGAGGTTACGAGAATCATCGCAGGTTCCATTAGCGAGATCTGTGTCCGTTCTCTCAAGGTGCCTACGTACCCTTGTTTATATAGGGATCAAGCTCACATAGTTCTAATGCGAAGCTGATTCTGCTTGACCAGCTGTATTCGATTGTCTAGTTCGTGTTGGACTCAAGTTCCTTTAGAGTCTACCACGAACTAGTTGGCTAAGTAGAGTAGAACTCGAGTTCGTACTCTACTATAATTCTCATGTCTATTAGAGGCATTCTAGGATCAACTGCGCCCTAGAATTACACTCCAATAATAATTCGGTCTCTTTCTGGCTGGCTACGCTCAGGAACCTGGTGCTCAGGAACCTATGTCTCAGGAACCTATTTCTCAGGAACCTCTGTCTCAGGAACCTGTTTCTCAGGAACCTCTTTTTAGGAAACTATACCTGCACAAATAACAAATATATTAGTCTGGGGAGCCTCTATGTGGTTCCCATATGCTCTTGTTGTCTTCACTACTGCTGCTAGGCTGTCTTGAACTCTTCTGCGGGGAGGAACCTGGTCCATTCGTAACTTACTCAGCTTCCGGTTCATCAGGAACCTCTTAATACTTGTAGCTTCTTGACTGTCTACTCATCGAGTGCTCATTTCTTCATGTCTAATCTTCATATCTTGTACTGGATCTATCTTCTGGCTCGTATGGATTGGACCCTATAGCTTAATGGGCCTAAATCTAGCCCATGGAGATTTTGGGCACAACAACTACCCCCCGGTTCCTTAAAGTCATGCAATGCGAGAGGAACCTATTAAACTTTCTGATATAGGGTCCAATGCTTAATCACTTTTCTTAAAATGTATTACTTCAACAACACGTATCCAAGCTTACATGAGCTAACTCGGCGTAAGAAACAGGACACATAATGTTTTAGTAAACATAGTATTGATCAGCTTCTTTCTTGGTGAGGAACATGTTCTCTTCTTCTTCTTCGAAACTCATTCTTCTGACAAATATTCACTCTTCAACTGCTAGTCATTCTCTGTACATTTTTCTAATAACTTTGCAAATCTCTCCAAGGACACTTTTGAGGTTTCGGGATGTTATCATACTTCTGCTTACTCTTGTATCTTCTTAGGTGATCTTTGTCTCCAATGTCTTCACATGTCTTTTGTATATTTAGATGTCTCGAAAAGCGAGTGGCACCTCAACATCTTCCAATCAAGAGGTTCAACCTTTATTTACTCTTTTTGGGAAAATGCATAATTTTCACATCGTGCATCCAAGCTTACATGAGCTAACTCGGCGTAAGAAATAGGATACACTATGCTTCTGTATGCAGATTCCAAATTAAATCCTCAAATCAAAAACCAAAGGATCATGCTAAAAACTAACCTGGAGACTTTTCTGAAGCCGTCTTCTCGTAGATCATTAACATCAGACTGCGAAACTCGTCGTAAATACTCTCTAATTGTTCAAGCAATACTTCTTTCTTCTTCCGAACTGACTTATATGAACTGATCTCTCATCCAATGCTTTCATAGAATACGTTGGAAACTTGCTTATAACCCCCAAGAATCTCCATTATTCGTAGGATGAAACAACCCTGGAACCTCTTGAACCATCTAAATAGCTTCTTAGAAACTCCGGCTGCTTGCTCTACTTGGAACTTTCACACCTTTGTAAACTTAGAACATCTTGTCTACATACTTCGAGTACTGTTTCCAAAACCATAATTTAAAGCATAACCTTTCTTGATAACTTTTTAACTTTTCATTGCTGAATAACTAGACCAGGTTCCTTATGAATAACTGTTGATGACTACTAATCCTGCAAAGTAAATAAAAAAATAAATAAAACAGAAACTAGTTAATGTTAGTAAAATTTCTCTTGTTCAATTCGTGTCATCTTTTGGAAAGGTTGCCTGCTTGGCTCCCAATCCTAATCTCTAGGTCCCAACATGCCTCGAGGCATGTTGGTTCCTTTTTTCTCTTGGAAAGGTAACCTGCTTGGTTCCCAATCCTATTCTCTAGGTCCCAACATGCCTCGAGGCATGTTGGTTCCTTTTTGTGCCTCGAGACGATTCTAGGAACCTGTGCACCATTCTTGGAGTCCACATAGATTCCTCTTCTTCATGTGTCAGGCTAGACATCTTATGAAGGTAAATGCTAAGGAACTTATTCCTTCTTCCCATGTGCCAGAGGCGGTTCCACATGAGGGAGAGCTTATTAGGCTTCTCTTTAAGAACAAGTGTGCCAGTCTAGGCTCCACACAAGTTCCCACTTCCTCTCGTGCCAGTGGCGGCTCCACGGAGGGGTGAAACATATAGTTTCAGGTTCCTGTATGCCAGTCTCGGCTCCATACAAGTTCTTTTAAGGTGCCTTTTGTCAGGACTTTAGGTGCCTTTTGTCAGGACTTTAGGTGCCTTTTGTCAGGACTTTAATTCACGTGCTCAAGGAACTTGAGGCTTTTGGCAACAATGTCGTGCTCAGTCAATTGAGGCTTTTCAATCACATTTGCTCAGGAAGCTACCAGAGGCTTTTCTCGTGCCCAAGAAGCTACCACTTTTTTGTCGATGCCCAGGAAGCTACTTGGAACTTTTTCTCGATGCCCAGGAAGCTACCTGGGACTTTTTCTCGATGCCCAGGAAGCTACCTGAGACTTTTTCTCGATGCCCAGGAAGCTACCTGGGACTTTTTCTTGATGCCCAGGAAGCTACCTGGGACTTTTTCTCGATGCGTGCTCGGGACGCTACCCAAGGCTTAATTCATATCAATAATTCGTAGTCCACGTATTTTGTCAAATCGTATTCATACTTCGCTCATACTGTCAATGCTACAGGAACCTCTCAGCTCAGATAACCTGCAAATACTGTCAATACTACAGGAACCTGTTAGTCAAGGTAACCGGTTTCAAAATACAAGTACTAAAACTAGCACTTAAAAAGTTTCAAATTGGCATGTGAAATAGCTAATCAAACATGCATATCATTGTCTAAGTAGGAATACTACCCCCGAGTTCTTTTGGGTAATTACTGTTACGTAAAAGAACAATAAGGAAGCTATAATCATCATCGTCATTCTAAGAATAAGGAAGACTAACCTTATCATAAGCAAAATAGATCTTCTTCTACTATCATCAATTCTTGCTAAATGAAATGTCATGCTGTCTAATCAGAATACTAATCTGGCGAAGACTTACATGAATCCAATTGGATATTATGTGATCCTTTATGGATAGAAAGCTCTCGCGGTATGTGCACCAGAATCTCTTCATATGAACCTGTTGACTGCAGGTGAACTTGGAAGCTGTTGCTATGAGCTTCGGAAAAATACAAATGAACCTGAAAATTACAGGTGAACAACATAAAATATGTCAACTACAAATACATAAAATCTTTGCAACAAGACACACTTTTTTCTATTCAAGTATCGATTGGCTAAAAACTTCTAGCAGGAAGCTGCTAATCAAAAGCTGTCTACAGCTGGCTTCTGACCAATATCAATGATCCTGAAAGCTGTCACATAAAAGCTTCAGGTATATATGAATGAACCTGCAACATGTCAGTTACAAGAAAATAGCAAACAATCTACTAGATGATGGTAAAATAGCTATACTTGGAAGCTATTACTAGAATCTCCATATGAGTAACGTAGAACCTGTTAGCTACAGGTAAATATAAATAAACATGGAAGCTACAGGTATATATCAAGGAACCCGCGATCTGCAGGTAAACATTAAGGAACCTGCGAGGTACAAGTAAATAACAAGGAATCTACTAAATGTAGGTAAATATCAAGGAACCTGCGAGCTGCAGTAAATGTGCATTCTAACATCTAGAAACATAATCAAGACATAATAATAGCTTTATCTCATGTAAGACCTCAACAGCATAGATGTTCATGCATGCTTTATGTACAGCAAGAGTTTGTTGCGCGTACCTGGGAGGTTTTTACGAATATATGAGCGTAAATGGAGAGGTATCACCTGGATCTTTCTCTAGATTGATCGGTTGTGAAATGGAAACCTCCATTCAGCTTTGTATTTTTAGATCTAAAGCTCATTGACGTGTTCATGATGCAAGCATGCTACTCTTCAAGGTACTAAACCAAATCAACATGCAAAGTTTCTGAACCAAATCTAAGCTATGAGGTTCCTAGACCCGAACTCTTAAAATTTTGAAATCCTCAATTTTCAAACTACCATCTGCAATAGTAATTATACTACCCCCAGTTCTTCAGGGAAGCTTGTCTTCAGTGGAGAACTAGATTCCGGAAGCTCTACAATTCTTCATTAACCTTGAGGTAAAATGCTCAATTTCTCTCATCATAACAAATATCAACCTCTTTGGTCTTGCTAATACCACTTCTAATCATCATGTCAAATGCTCTCTAACAAGTTGCTGAATATTCCTCTGTGAAGTTGAGTAATGCATGCTATCTTCAACTCGATCTTCACTTCTTTTCATTTTCAAGAGGTTCCCTTTTATCTGTTGGGAGACCTGAACTATTCAACTTTATCAAAGTTACTCTTATCAGAATCAGATTCTTGCATTCATCAATATCTTCAACTATATCTGAAACTTTCACAAATCAACATAAACTATGTTTGTCAGGTCACTGAAAGAGGTTCTTTTCTTAGGTTGCCAGTGTCCTAATCTCATCTTCAAATCATACTAATTCTCTTTAATGCTTCCATCGATACTGTAACATCTTCGTGTCATTCTTGCTTATAGCTTAAACTTTTCCTCTAATTTCTTCTTCAAACCATATGACCTCATGAGTGAGGTATATTCTTCTCGAGACCTCATCGTTCTGGCCTTCTTACTCAAGTATGTACTCATCAGCAAAATTCTTACGCACGGAGGGAGACCTCTGGTTGTAGGAACCTCCTTTCAGTAAGTCTTTTTTTATTCTTATTTCCATTCTGAATCATCTGGCTATATCTCTTTCTCTTATTCTTTTTCAGCATCTTTCAACACGCGCTAAAAATGAACCTCTGTATCGAGTACAAATATCCTAATGTAGCACCTCTAAGCTTACGCGAGCTAACTCATTGTAAGAAACAAGAGGTACTTAAAGAGATTATTTGCAAAGTATTTCCAGCAGCTCACTGATTTGGATGAAGCTCCTCACTTTCTTTCTGTAATGCTTAGCGAGCAATCCTGCACGATATCTCAATTTTGCAAGCATATATACAATGCGACAAATATATATATTCATGACATGATTAATGCACATTAATGAATATGATAACTAGGACATATAATATGCACATGCATTTTATTATGTATGTCTCATGCAAATATCTGATTTAAATCATATATGTAGAATATTAAATCTAATTTCTTTTTAATAACTTTCTCATTTTTTATTAGCATGCTAGTCAAATAAATTTTCTTACTCTGCTACTCTAAGGATCTACTACTAGACTTAATTCGTCACTTCTATTTCTAGCTTCTATCTCTCTAGGATGCATGCTTGCCATTTTACTATATTCATTTAACTATGTCTGGCATGGATTTCTTAATCTATTCTTCTGATTAGCATGCATACATGATATAATTAAATATTGCGAAATTAATGACTATATGGAACTAGAAACTTAGCTTGTGGTTTTTTTACTTGGCGAGCTATTTCTGACTGAATTTTCACCGAGCAGGCCCTGTGCGCTACAAGTTCTCATTGTCCTCTATGCATGTATTCGTCAAATTACTCCTGGTTCTATCTTCATGTTTGTTTTTTCTCTTAGCACCACTTCCTTCTTGTATCTCTGCAAGCATGATCTCAAGCTCGCTTTTTTCTTCTTTGCAATCGAGCTTGCTAGCTGCAGTAAACCACATCTCCTGTTTCACACTGCCACGACCTGATGCACTATCCACAGCTAGCTAGCTAGGTTCCTGGGTATGTCAATTTTACGTTTTTGCAAAGTGGCTTATTATTCCTGCACGCATTTAAAATAACAAGATGCAAGTAAAGTATTCTAGGCATAATATTTTTCACAACATTATTATTTCATGCGTGCTAATCATTAATATATCTGTTTGTAGAACTAAATAAAATTCATGAACTGAATACTTAGCTTTGTGTACTGCGGAGAGTTTGCCTTGCAAGTGACTTCCAGCTACCAATCTGCTCTCTTGTGTCATTACGTCATCATCAACTCCTCGTCCGAAACATCGTCTTCTTTGCTTCGTATGTTAGCTGCAGCTACGTCTTTTTCATATTTCGTGCCTAGCTTTCTTTCGCTAATCACTTGGCAATTCTTTCGCCAGTGACAAATCAGAAGATACTCCTCAAATAATTTAGCTCTGTGCTTTGTCGAACTGATCAGTCATTGTCTCATCAAACTGCAGGTTCTGATGTCTTGTGATGCTTAATTGCCTAAAATTTGTGCGTATGATAGACCCAATCAACATGGCTCCATTCAGTCATGCATTTCTTCATCCTCTACAGCGTCTTCTTGCTTCATAACAACTCGCCCTCTTTAGCACTCTCATACACTCTTGCTGGTTTGACGTGAAGATGGAGCTTCCATCTTGGCATTTTCTTTCCGCATAAGCCAACATGGTCTGGGTCTTTTTGTTGCATGCACAATTTTGCTGACTACCATGCTTCGTCTATTTTATTCTTTTCAAACAACTTGCTCTCTCTTTGTCATCAGACTTCAAACGGCTTTTATATAACATGCTTCATCCTCGTTTTTACTCATTAGTACTTTAACATCTTAATGCAAATGCTTTACCCAGAACTGTCCATTCTGATCAGCTAGACCACTGCTCACGAAAAACGGGATAACTTTCTGTAGGAAATGAATTTTTACGAGCCGTAAATTTTGCTAGATACTAGACTTTAATACCTTTCCAACGGTATATCATACTGCTCCTTGAACGTTCCAGATCAAAGCAGCTTATTCTATGAATTTGGCTCAAGAACGGGAGACTCAGAATTCTAGACAGCTGGACCACCTTTGACTAAATATGGCATAACTTCCTGTTGGAGAGGTATTTTTATGAGCCGTAAATTTTGTTAGAAACTAGACTCCGGTACCTTTCCAACGGTATATCACAATGCACTTGGAACCTTCCAGATCAAAGCAGTTTATTCTACGAAATTGACTCAAAAACAGCTCCAAAATTCTGATTTTCTGCATCCACCATTCCGTGCTTTGATATACTAATTCTATCTTCACAACTTAGCTATCTTGGATATAATCTGCTACTACCATGTATAACCAGCCACCTCTCAAAGCTAAACCTCAAATCCTAACGTAACTTAACGTGCTTGCTGCATGTGTTAGTGACTGCTCTTCTTCTTTGCTTGACGTGGTACTATTAATAATAATTTTTTTTAGCAAACAAGGCACCTGCTTGGACCAAGCTTTGTCTCCTGCATTCTTCCCAAAGTTTTGGCGTAAAATCACCTACTATGTAAAATCTGAAATTTTGACGTTCATGGGCCATCATTGCTCATCTCAACTTTGATGTCAGTCTTAACTCTGGTCCTATATCCCATGCATGTATAATCATCGAAAAGAGTTATGTATACACCATGCTACAGGTCACATTACTTTGCTTAATGTGCTTGAACCCATAAACTCAGGGCCTTTTGTTTTGTTGTTGTCGCTGCGACTTTCATGCTATGAGTTCTCATCACAGCCATCTTCGTGTGATAGCCATTAGTGCATCATAAATCTCCAACAATTTCTTTCTATCTTGCTGCATAAGAAAACATGATCGGTCCTTCCATTAGCTTTTTGCGGGTATAACACTTCTTCGATCTCCTCCCGGTATAAGCAAGAGGTTTGCAGGTTGTCACTTTGTTACTCCAGTACTGGTACATCACTGCATATACTTTTCTTTCGTGTTTTATACAAGCAACCACTTGATTCATGGCAAGTCCACTCAGGTGTGACTTTCTATAGCCCCAACGATTGTTAACTCCATTGCCCTTGTCATTTAAAATCTGAAATTTTGACGTTCATGGGCCATCATTGCTCATCTCAACTTTGATGTCAGTCTTAACTCTGGTCCTATATCCCATGCATGTATAATCATCGAAAAGAGTTATGTATACACCATGCTACAGGTCACATTACTTTGCTTAATGTTCTTGAACCCATAAACTCAGGGCCTTTTGTTTTGTTGTTGTCGCTGCGACTTTCATGCTATGAGTTCTCATCACAGCCATCTTCGTGTGATAGCCATTAGTGCATCATAAATCTCCAACAATTTCTTTCTATCTTGCTGCATAAGAAAACATGATCGGTCCTTCCATTAGCTTTTTGCGGGTATAACACTTCTTCGATCTCCTCCCGGTATAAGCAAGAGGTTTGCAGGTTGTCACTTTGTTACTCCAGTACTGGTACATCACTGCATATACTTTTCTTTCGTGTTTTATACAAGCAACCACTTGATTCATGGCAAGTCCGCTCAGGTGTGACTTTCTATAGCCCCAACGATTGTTAACTCCATTGCCCTTGTCATTTAAGATTCTCCTCATACATGCATGTTTCGTTTTTCTTCCATATCAGCGGAATATTTGAAGCAGTCCATACACTTCTTCTCTCAATCTCACGGCTTCGTTATGTGATATTATCTCATATTCCACACCATCCAGGTACCATCGGTGTCTATCTCATGGGACTGCCTGTACCTAGCTGTTCATACGAAGGTTTATTCCCGCTATTCAGCATATATCACCTCCGCTATCACAACCCATGGTATGTTGTCCAGTGTTCAATCTTGGAACCATCTCATGGCTTTCTTTCCTGGTTTTCTTCGTAACTAGGGATGTATGTGAATATTAAATTTTCAATTTGCCATTTTCTTCTTTATTCATGTGCTTCCTTATCATTTTCTTTCTGGTGTCTTGAACGTTAGTGATTCCCACTACACTCGACAGCTCCATCACATCCACTATTTTCCCCTGGCCATCAAGTCGATGATGTTTTGTCTTCGCTGTTGGAGTCCTCGATATAGGTCTGCTGATCTTCCTTCGATTCTGCATATTCCATAATTCAGACTTCGTGGTATCTCTTCTTTCTTCACCATAGCTGATATAACAGGACCCTCCAATACATGTCTTTGATTTTTCAAAACCGCGGCCATGGTTGACATCATCCCGTCGTCGCATTATTCTTCTTCAGCAGGCATGATTTAATTTATTGCCTTTGTTACTTCTGTCCATCGATGGTGTATACATATCTCTTGCTTTGTTTTTAATCCTGACAGCATCCTGTAACTTCATCTCTTTCCTGTTCAAGCACAAGGTTCACGATTGTCGTTTCTGTTGCTATATCACAACTTTTGTCTTCTTTTTCTATGTACACACTACCACCTGTATTCTCATCTAGCCTTTAGCTTCCTTGTATTGAATTGATTCCCACCGTCATTATTAAAAGTAGAAACCAGCCCTGCTTGCAACAATTAATATGCACATGTCATCTGTGACTTCGCATAATTTCCTCTCCAGGTGCATCGCAATCGTGAACGCATCTGCTTTTTCTTCGTCGTTTCCATTGTGAATTATCATCATAAGAATTTTCTTAATACTAGTTACCTGTTATCAGATTGTGATGGAATCCAATTATCTTAATACACCTGATATCTCTTCAATTACCAATGAATTTGTTAATACCGGTGAAGCTCGCTACGGTTGTTATCCTTATAACCCTGACACTGTCCTGTTGCTTTGCCATTCCTTCTCTGTTATTAAACCCTCCAAGAAATACACGTATGCACATGCTCTGTGGATCTCTCTTAAGACGTTATCGTTGCTAGCTCTAGTTAATAAGATGCAAGTGTACAGTTGATTCTTCTATCCAGGCACGTCAAACCTTTAACACCTGGACTACCATTATTCATCGCTGCTACTATCGATATTATCACCCTTGGTACGTCAATAAAATAACTAGCACATCCTGGTCGGATGCAGCAATAACAACAAACACCATTGTCTCTGTTCACCGTTTCGTATTGATACCCAGCGATTGGGAAATTGTCGCCATCCAATAATCTTTATGCTTCATCATAGCCTGGTAAAACAAAACACCTCTTATTCTGACTTCCATGTTCCACCGTTATTAATACCGTCATGGCTGTAGCTACCATTCTTGGTCACTGCTTCTTATATTGCCGCTACACACTCCATCATTATCACCGTTTGTGCATGATCACAAAGTTCTTTGGTTATTCACAGCCAAAACTAGTTATAAAAACCGACCGTGTCCTGCATCTTTTTCCTTGTTGAGTCAAATCGTTAACACTTGTATACACATGGTCGAACTAACACTCAACCTATATTTCTAATGTCGTCTTCACCGCTGTACCATAATCTCTTGTTCAAGACCTGACATGACTATTGTTTTATGTGCCCGAATTACCACCGAAAACTTGATTACGTACGAACCCTAGTATGTAATAAAATCATCCATATGTCCTGGTTCTATTGTAATGGTTCTCCAGGTCAAATAAGCACCCTATATCCAATAATCACAACTCCACTTAGTTATGCTTCTTTGTAACCTTGCTTGATACACACACAGAAGTATATACTTGCAGCTTGTATTCAATATCATATATTCTTGAACAGCGAGAACAACACAAGTCTCCTGGGATAGATATATGTCGTTGGTTGTCTTTAGATGGTTTCACTGATCGCGTAGGATGCCACAGATTGAATCATCACAGTTTTATTCGACTCGGCTTCTCCATGATGTTTACGTTTTATCAAGCTTTGGTGAACAGCCGCCATGAACGTTTATATTAAGTTATCTGTCCAAGGAATCAATAAACACCCATATTAATTTGATACGTTCGTTTGTCCTTCACAAACGAATAAGGAGGCCCCTCCTTCTAGCGCCAATGTTGATGGAGGATTTTTGTAATCAACGTGATTTTTGGAGGCCCGCTGGAATTTACAAGTGTAACACATGTAATTGGCTGTTTTTTGGTGATTTGGGTGTGATTTGATGGTGGGGGTGAGCTGAGCTTGAGAGGTTACGAGAATCATCGCAGGTTCCATTAGCGAGATCTGTGTCCGTTCTCTCAAGGTGCCTACGTACCCTTGTTTATATAGGGATCAAGCTCACGTAGTTCTAATGCGAAGCTGATTCTGCTTGACCAGCTGTATTCGATTGTCTAGTTCGTGTTGGACTCAAGTTCCTTTAGAGTTTACCACGAACTAGTTGGCTAAGTAGAGTAGAACTCGAGTTCGTACTCTACTATAATTCTCATGTCTATTAGAGGCATTCTAGGATCAACTGCGCCCTAGAATTACACTCCAATAATAATTCGGTCTCTTTCTGGCTGGCTACGCTCAGGAACCTGGTGCTCAGGAACCTATGTCTCAGGAACCTCTGTCTCAGGAACCTGTTTCTCAGGAACCTCTTTTTAGTAAATTATACCTGCACAAATAACAAATATATTAGTCTGGGGAGCCTCTATGTGGTTCCCATATGCTCTCGTTGTCTTCACTACTGCTGTTAGGCTGTCTTGAACTCTTCTGCGGGGAGGAACCTGGTCCATTCGTAACTTACTCAGCTTCCGGTTCATCAGGAACCTCTTAATACTTGTAGCTTCTTGATTGTCTACTCATCGAGTGCTCATTTCTTCATGTCTAATCTTCATATCTTGTACTGGATCTATCTTCTGGCTCGTATGGATTGGACCCTATAGCTTAATGGGCCTAAATCTAGCCCATGGAGATTTTGGGCACAACAAAATCCTTAGCTGCTGTTGCATCACCCATCGCTACTGTAGTTTCAGCTTCCTCATTTTTATTCTCTAAATTTTCTATACGATCGTCTTCCACCAGTGCTTCCAAACGAGCTTGTAAGCGTGTTCGCATACAAAATTAAGCACCTGAAACACCACAAAACAACAAAACAAGTAAGAAATCCGAGTCAGTGAACGCTAACGACCACTATTGACAAGCACATAAACCAAAAATAAAACACCGATGATCCCCGGTAGCGGTGCCAAAAACTTGTTTGCACTAAATCACGCAAGCGTACATGGTCACAAGTAATACAGATATAAGTCAAATTCGTTCCCACAGAGATCTTGGTTTTTAATCTAGTTTAGTACCTATGCAATAATGTATGGTTTTAATTCACTGCTAAGACAAATATTAAATTGGGATTTTTAATTATCTAAATTAAACTAAGAGGCAAATTATTAAACTAAGAATTAAATTAACTAATAAGAATTTGAAATCGAATTACTTATATGAGAATAAACATGGAATCCTAGTTTCATTATCTATTTCACTTAGAGTTGCCGCCTTTAATCAATACATGCGATGATTTTTATATCTGATCGAATTACACGAAATAAGTAAAAGTTACCTCTCGGTATGCTATTACCAAACTACGCATACATCCACAAAAGAGATAGAAGATGAATAGACACCTATCATGTTTAGACCCTATATCTCTATAGAATTTGAAAACATAAAGGTTTAAGCACAAGTTATCCACTTAGATCACATAGGGTAGCATAATATCTCTATTTACGCCACAAATCATGATGTTAAAACATCAACCTATCCTATGCTAGCATGGCAAGTTCTAAATCTCAAGATCCACTCTTGTTTAGCAAGAGATTAACAAATTAGATGTTAGCTACGCATCTAAATACATGAAACACAACCATACGAGGATATCAAGAATTCACCACACATAAATCGTTAAGGCATGCCAACTACTAAGCTACATAGATAAATCCGCTTGGACCCCACGACAACGATTAGTTCATAATTGAACTTTTCGTCACCATGGGATTTGATGAAAACATGATAATGAACAAGATAACAAAGATGAATAAATCAATAATGTAACAAGGTTTAGAGAACAAATCCGTTTTAGAGAACAAATCCGTGAAAGTGACAAGCATCCAAAAGATACGCCTAAACAAAGGAATCCAAGAAAACTATGTCTAGATCTTCTTGTCGTCACAATCCTCGCCTTGGCTTCTCGATCTCGTGCTATGAACGAATTGGACTGAACTCTGGTGTGTAGATGATGATTTTGATGTCCCCCAAGGTATGTATTTATAGCCCTAAGTGTCCTCTTTTCCAAGTAATTACCGTCTTTGAATTAGAATAGAATTCCGGTAATTTCCATTCATGAATGGATTAGAATTGCAATTCCCATGTATAAAACAGATTCTGGAATGTTCTAGCCGTCCAAAACAATTGCCATATTGATTAGGAAAAGATTTGAGCAACTTCCCTATTCGAACTTGAATTCCAGGAAGTTTCTGTCGAGGTCCCTCGCGGCCGCGCGCATTTCCTACTGTTTCCAGGCGCGCCCGCGCTATACAATTATTACTGCTCCTCCAAGCGCGCCCGCGCGCTCCACCTGCCTAATCTAGGCGCGCCCGCGCTGGACTTCTGACCATGTAGACTGGAACTTGCTCTTACTTATTTTTCCTCCGTCTTCAACCGCAATTCCCGACACTTGTTCTATTGACCTTCAAAACACCATATAGCTACTAGAAAGCCTACAAATGATGTCCTACATAATTCTATACAAAAACTCGTTAAAACACATGATTACTTGAGACCAAGACACCAATTTAAGCCGAATTGAATGATCCAAGTGGATATAAAATCCACTTATCAACAACTCCTCCCCATATCCCGCTTGAGGGGATACTCGTAGCTGTGCATCACTATATGATGAGCAGACTGACTACAGAGCTGGCCATAGCTGAGGCCCGATTGGCAGAGTGCCTCAGAGAGTTAGCAGAGGAGAGAGCTGCCCGGATGGGGCATCATGGTGGGGGACGTGCTAGGGCTAGGGAGATGTACAGAGCAGTGACCCACATAGAGCTGAGGGCTCGTGTGAGGGTGCGACAGTTACCCAGTGATGGGCATGGTATGGTATCTAGGGCGGACGTAGAGGAGGTTTTTTGCATCGCTATGAGGAGGGTTCGGACGATGTTTCACCATCGTGGCTGACTGTAGGGATAGTGACATAGTAGTCTAGTTGTCTGGTCTTGTACGGTATAGTAGTGCCGATTTTGGTTGGATAGTTTCAGTATGTAGTTTCCTGTTGCAGACTAGACAGATAGACAGCATATTTCACTTTTGACTAATTGTTATTCGGATGGTTGTACTTTCGAAAACTTTTGTTGTAACTTGGATATTGTACCGTTCGGTACCTTGTATATATTTATTTCCCTTTCAGTCTCCCTGTGATGCGATCACTAGTTTGTTATATTATATCTACACGTACTACTTTCGGTTAAAATTTCCATGATATATAGAACTGTGGGATCCTAAATCCAATTATGCATCGATATTGTGGGGAAAACCCTTTGAAATAGGTGAATAAACCTAATGTATATTGTCCAAATTTTCAGTAAAATGCCTCCGAGAAGAATGGGTACTAGGGCTAATCCCCATGAGTCTACTGACCAAGAGAGTCACAATCAACCTGAGGAAAACCTTGAGTATAATGAAAAACAGGATCAGGATTACAACGAACAAGAGGATTCCCAGTATGGGATAGCAGATGAAACTTTCTATACTGCGGATTTCAAAGAAGAAATAGAAGAAGGGGAAACAGAAGTTGAACAGTAGGGGGAGAACCAGGGCGGAAACCCCATGGGACAGTTTATGGATCTGCTCAGGTAGAATTTGAACCAATATCCCCAACCACCCCAAATGAACAATACCATTGTGGCCAATTATTTTAGGGCCTTCAAATCCCTCAAACCCCCAGAGTTCCACGGATCGGCTGATCCCGTAGAGGCAAGGGCATGGATTAAGGAAATAGAGAAATCTTTCGAGATTCTGAGTATTGATGAGGCCCAGAAGACTGTCTTTGCTACTTAATTACTAAAGAGAGAGGCCAATTATTGGTGGAAGGCCAAGAAGAATATGGAGACAGATGTTATAGTAACCTGGGAGAGGTTTAAGTAGTTATTTTTAGAAAAGTACTTCCCGAGGGTCATGAAAACCCAGATGGAGCTTAAGTTTTTGGAGCTGAAGCAGAACAATATGACAGTGGCTGATTATGAAGCCAAGTTGAGTTATCAAGGTTTGTACCAGAGTTTGTGGATACTTAAGAGAAAAAAGCTAACAGGTTTCAGCAAGGATTGAAACAGTGGATTCAGAATCGAGTGGCGGTTTTAGAGATTACTGATTATGCCACCTTGGTGCAGAAGGCAACCTTTGTGGATGTAGGAAGTGATCAGATGCAGAGGGAAAGAGAGAAAGGGGGAATAAAAAGGAAGTATGCCAGCATGGGCGGAGGTTCCAAAGGAGGAAGGCCCCCGAATAAGTTTAACCGAGGAACTGTTTTCCTACTTGGAAGAATCATGGGATCCCGACCATCCGTAAGCACAAGTGTGAGCCAGGGCGGCAAACAATTAAGGGTGTCCCGTTCCCACCCTTCCCGACCTCCATTACCGTTATGTGCTACTTGTGGGAAGAGGCACCCCGGGGTGTGCAACTTGAAACAGATAAACTGCTATAAGTGTGGACGAACCGGTCACTATGCCACCGCTTGTACTACGATCATCCCTAACAGCACCACTTGTTTTCAATGCGAACGACAAGGGAACATGAGGAAGGATTGCCCGATGAGCAGGCCAGCAGCCTCCAATAGGCCACCAACTGCCAGAACCTTTAATATGATAGTGCAGGATACCGTGAGGGACACGGATGTGATAGCAGGTACATTTTCCCTCAATTCAGTTAGCGCAAATGTTTTGTTTGATTCTGGGGCAACTATGTCTTTTATATCTAAAGATTTTGCGCGTAAATTGAAACTTAAGACCCAACCGCTAAGGGATTCTCTACAAGTAGAGATAGCTAATCAGGAAGTAGTTCCCGTTTATCAAATTCATCCCGATTGCAAACTAGAAATAGGAGGACGATCCTTCTGTGTTGATTTGATTCCTTTTAAGCTAGGGGAATTCGATGTTATTTTGGGAATGGATAGGTTATCTCGCAACAATGCGCAAATAGATTGTAAAGGGAAAAAGGTTAAGTTGAAAACCCCAAGAAGGAAGGAAATAGTGTTTAGGGGGATGCAACAGACCCAGAACATTCTAACTATGGCGCAAACTAAGAGGTTGTTACGAAAAGGGAACGAGGCTTATTTACCTTACGTTATAGACACCCAGAAAGAGGCGCCTAAGATACAAGACATTCCGGTAGTTAACGAATTTGAAGACGTGTTTCCTCAAGATCTTCCCGGATTACCGCTAGATAGAGTGATTGAGTTTGCTATCGAGTTAGCCCCGGGGATGACGCCAGTTTTAAAGGCCCCGTACCGATTAGCACCAGTGGAAATGAAAGAGTTATCTAAGCAATTGCAGGAATTGTTGGATAAGGGTATGATAAGACCCAGTGTGTCGCCTTGGGGCGCACCAGTGTTATTCGTTAAGAAAAAAGATGAGAGCATGAGATTATGCATCGACTATCGAGAGTTGAACAAGCTAACCATAAAGAACAAGTACCCATTACCCAGAATTGATGACTTATTTGACCAGCTAAGAGGAGCTGTGTATTTCTCCAAGATCGACTTGAGAACCGGATATCACCAACTGAAGATTAAACTTGAAGATATCCCAAAGACTTCATTCTGTACCAGATATGGACATTATGAGTTCTTGGTGATGTCGTTTGGATAAACCAATGCCCCAGCGGCTTTCATGGATTTGATGAACTGAGTGTTCAAGGATTATTTGGATAAGTTCGTGATAGTTTTCATTGATAATATTCTTATTTACTCAAGGACGGAGGAAAGCGAAGAACACGCCGAACATTTGAGGATAACCTTAGAGACACTCCGGAAGGAGTAGTTATATGGCAAATTCTTGAAGTGTGAGTTCTGGAAAAATGAGGTGCAATTTTCAGGGCACGTAATCAACAGAGAAGGAGTGCTAGTTGACCCCTCCAAGATAGAGGCAGTTTCAAATTGGGAACGACCAACCACTCCAACCGAGGTAAGAAGTTTCATCGGACTGGCAGGATATTATAGACGATTTGTTCAAGATTTTGCAAAGATCGCAGCCTCGTTAACTCGACTTACCCGTAAAACTGAGAAATTTGAATGGACTAAAAAATGCGAGAAGAGTTTCCAAAAGTTAAAAAAGAGGTTGGTAACGGCCCCAGTGTTGGCGTTGCCTGATGGAAAAGGAGATTTCGTGATTTACAGTGATGCTTCGCATAAAGGATTGGGATGTGTGCTTATGCAGCACAGTAAGGTAATAGCATATGCGTCAAGGCAATTGAAGGATTATGAGATCCGATACCCCACCCATGATCTAGAATTAGCGGCGATAGTTTTCGCTTTAAAGATTTGGAGGCACTACTTGTATGGGGAGAAGTGCGAGATTTACACTGACCATAAGAGCTTCAAGTACATTTTCACGCAGAAAGAGCTTAACATGTGCCAGAGAATATGGATAGAGCTAATCAAGGATTATGATTGTGAGATCCGTTATCACCCGGGTAAAGCCAATGTGGTGGCTGATGCCCTTAGTAGGAAAGAAAAGCTCAAGATGATAACTTCAGAAGAAGAGTTGGTGAAAGATTTGGAAAAGTTGGAAATTGAGGTTAAGATGCCAGAGGAAGGTCAAGAGAAGTTGATGGAGATTCGAATCCAGCCCCCATTGTTGGAAAAGATTAGGCTATGCCAAGAGCGAGTGATGGAAGCAGAAAAGAACTCGATAGAGGAGATAATGACTGGGGAAGAAATCAAGTGTGAAAAAGATAAAGAAGGGATCATGAGATACATGTGGAGAATATGGATTGCAAACGATCAGGAACTCAAGGATGAAATTTTATATGAGGCACACAACTCAAGGTACTCAGTGCACCCCGGTAGTACTAAGATGTATAGGGATTTGAAAGAGTACTACTAGTGGCCCAACATGAAAAAGGACGTTGCAGAGTGGGTAAGCAAATGCTTAACCTGCCAGAAAGTGAAAGCAGAGCACCAGAGGCCCAGTGGACTTCTACACCCCTTAGAGATTCCCGAATGGAAATGGGAACATATAGCCATGGACTTCGTAGTAGGTTTACCAAGGACCGAGATAATGGCGCGACATGGAATCCTAATCGCCATAGTATCCGACCGAGATCCCAGATTTAACTCCAGGTTTTGGAGAAGCTTTCAAGAATGTTTAGGAACCAGGCTAAACATGAGTACAACATACCATCCCCAGACAGACGGGCAAAGTGAAAGGACCATCCAGACACTAGAAGATATGTTGAGAGTCTGTGCTATAGACTTTAAAGGAAATTGGGATGATCACTTGCCATTGATTGAGTTTTCCTACAACAATAGTTTCCATTCAAGCATAGGAATGCCGCCTTATGAGGCCCTTTTTGGAAGGAAATGCCGATCTCCCTTGTATTGGGATGAAGTTAGAGAGCGAAAGATGCTCGGACCTGAGATGGTCCAACGGACAAAAGATGCAGTAGATTTAATCAGAGGACGGCTGGTAGCAGCCCAGGATCGACAAAAGAAATATGCCGACTTAGCTCGAAAAGGAAAGGAATATGAGGTTGGAGATCTAGTGTTCCTAAAGGTATCTCCTTGGAAAGGTTTAATGAGGTTTGGAAAGAAAGGAAAGATGAGTCCTAGATACATTGGACCATTCGAGATCTTAAGGCGTATTGGGGAGCTAGCTTATGAACTGGCATTACCCCCAAACTTGCAGCAAGTACACAATGTGTTCCATGTCGAGGAAGTATAATCTGGATGCCAAGCACATAGTGGAATATGAGCACGTGGACCTGCAACCAGACTTGACCTATGTAGAGCAGCCAGTGGAAATTATCGACCGGAAGGAACAAGTCCTCCGAAATAAGGTCATTCAGCTAGTCAGAGTCTTGTGGCAGAACCACAACGTAGAAGAATCAACCTGGGAGCTAGAAAGCACAATGCAAGAGAAGTACCCCCATTTGTTTTCAAACTGATTCCGGGACGGAATCCTTTTAAGGAGGGGAGACTATAAGAACCTAGATTTTTGATAGAATTAAAACTTTTATTATGTAAAGATGTGGGAGTGAATAGTGGTTATGACTACAATGTAACGACTGTCTAATGAATGAATGGGATGGATTTAGATTCAAATATTTATATGTCATGAAGAATGCTTTTGGTTGACAGCATAGATTAGAATAATCTATCTCCTACGAATATAAGTTATATTAATTCCAAAGAGGAAGATTATTCTTATGTCATCCAAATCAATATCTGTTATTAGTCCAGTGGTTCCGTAAAAGGGTTAAGGAACGCCAGAAAAAGGACCAGGGCATTTTAATAATTATAAGGATAAAAGAAAGAATAAAGTGTGAATAGTTTTTTTGGTGGAAATGTGAATATTATTAGACAGCGCTATATAGAAGTGTTCAGAACGGATTTCGGAGTTCGTATTCGTGATCCAGGGGCGAAATAAGTGTATGTAAACGATATCGGATTCAGAAAAATAGCAATTTTATTTTATCCGAGATTTCCCTGGACACTGTAAGACCTAGGGATTTATTAAAAGGATTTAAGGAATTTAAATTAGAGAAGTATTAAGAAAGATGGAGAATGGTATTATAATTATTAAGAAGGTTTCCGGTAAAACCCTAACTAGAAATCCTTGAGATATTCCTACGAGCGATAAATCAAATTGAGCAATAACCGGACAAAAGAGCAAGCAGGGGAAACAAGATGCATGCATGTGCTACTAGAAAATATCTAGTGACTATATAGTTACAAGAGTAATTAGAAACACTTGAAGCAACCAAGTACTTAGCAAATCAAACCATATTTAGCCTAAACAACACCAAAGATCAACACTTGTCATGTAAAAATACATCATTCCTTGCATCATCACTTTATTAAAGTAGCTTTAAGATGAGATATTATCTAAATCAATTCATTTTATGCATTATTAGCAAAGAAATCAACCAAGCAACTCCATTCTCTCCCTTGTTCATTCCATTCGGCCCATCCTTAATTCAAAGACCAAAATCACTTCCAACCATTGTTTGATCTTGAAACTTTTATGGTGAGTTCTATAATTCATATAAATGATCTCCTAGAAATCCTAGCTTCAATCTCTTCTTTTTCCATTTTCAAAAAAATCATTAAAGAGGAGGATGAATAGTGTTCTTCAAGAACTAACTTTGATTTTCTTGTTTCTTTGGTTGATCTAAGGTTTGTTAAGGCTAGACAAGGACCATTCAAGGCTTAGTAAGGCTAGATCATACTCCAGGGAAGGTATAACACTCTTGAAACCCTAGCTTTTGTCTTGAGATTTAAGCATGTTCTTGATGGATCTAAGTAGTTATGGTGTTAGCATGATTAGTTAGTGATTTAATGATTTTAGTAAATATGATGCACATGGTAGTAAAGAATGATGTTCTTGGACTTATTGAGATGCATATGAAGTGTATAAGTTGTATGGATGCCCGGTGTGGCTTGGTTTGATTGTTGTGATTTTTAGAACGTTCGATTTATAGTCGTCATAATGCCGAAATTTCGTTAACCTTAAGAAACCGTGCATCACAGTAGATATAATCCATTGACTAGTTTCGTATTCTGCCATGACAAGATAGATTATGTTAAAAGCTTCATTTTGATATAAATACCGTATGAAATGGACTTACGGTTTAGGAGTTATGATTAAATTCGTAAAAGTGGTTCGAAATCGTAAGTACGAGTTCGTAATTGAAATTGATTCCCTTTAATGTTGTTTAATCAGTGGCGAATCATGATAATTAAATAATAGAGATAAAAAGGAAGGTGTGGGAGAAATCCACATGTCAAATGGATCGAATTCTGATTTTATAAAAATGTTCGAATCAAGGTTAAACGCGAACGAACCCCTAAAAGCATACTTGGTTATGACTTTGGTAAATGACTTAGAAAACGGGCGATAAAACTCGTAGTAAAATCTTGATTCGTAAATGATCGACCTTAAAACTTACATGACTTAAGTATATACCAAGTGTAAGTATGGTGACGTGTCTTAGTAGCAGACGAATGTCGGGTCATAGTGATAATAAAAGGAGTTACCCTAAGAGGTGTATAACGAGATACTTCGAAAACGTGTTTCGATTTAAGAAAGATTATCCTTAGCCTTTTTAAATATGTTAAGTGATTAATCCCGAATACCTTGGCTATTTATAGATTGCCAGGCTGACCCGGTATACGCTACCACTACCTCCACCCGCACCCGATTTCCAGGCAAGTTTTAAATCCTTTTTAAGTTTCTGTTATACATATGCCATAGCATGCATGCCTACTTTCAAAGTCATATTGAGATACTTGTTCCCTGAATTATTGTTGGCTTATAAGCTAGATAGTTAACGTATCAGTTATAAGCCGGATATTACTAAGACCCTTAGCGAAGGGCAGTTGAATCTCATTCTTTGATTATAGACCGGGAGTCGTTATTCCTTGATATATTGATATTATTTTCAGAGGAAAATATTTAAGTAAATATTTTCCATTTATTATCTGGCGAATATTATTGGAATATTCCTTGGAGATTATTTGATAAATATTATCTGGAATATTCATCCGATATTTATTTATTCGATGAATATTATCTTTAATATTCATCTAAAGTTGATTTAATATTCGAATATTATTTCGAACCCTCATTTAAGGTATTTAATTAAAGAATATTCATTCGAGCTTATTTACTCAGTAATTATTATTTTGAATATTCATTCAAGTTTATTCAATTAATGAATATTATTTTTAATATTCATTCAAGCCTTATTTATTTAATTAAATATTATTTCGAATATTCATTCAAACTCTGTTTATTTTATAAATATTATTTTGAACATCGATTCGAACTCAAGTTATTCGATAAATATTATTTTGAATATTCCCTTGAGACAATGAATATTGTGTTTGAAAATTCATTTAAAGTTGATTCAATTATTGAATATTATTTCAAATATTCATCTGATAATCATTTCTTCAATAAATATTATTAAGTTGAATATTCATTATTTGTTCAATGAGTATTATCTCGAATATCCATTTGCTGATTATTTCATCAATAAGTATTATCATTAAATTGAATATTCATTATTCGTTCAATGAATATTATTATGGACCATTATTTAATGATTATTTCCAGCAATATTCTTTCAAATCTTATAACTGAAGAAATATTCCTTGGAATATTTATTTAAATCTTATAACTCCTTTTGAAATGATCTACTTCATCCAGATATCATCTTCGACCTTCAAATATTATGTAGAATATTTCATAGCCTTATTATTATTATTATATTATCAAGGAAGGTTCTCAGTAATTACATCCTACATTCGATTCTATTTTAAGGGAACCTTACTTGAGAAATGTTATTTACCTTGTGACTACCCGGTCATAAATTCTTGGAAACTATTCTTTCCACTCGCAACATGGTTGCTATTAAGCATTGAATCTTTGTGTACCCACTCATCATTCGAGGGGTAAGAATGTTGGAACAAGTTGATATCCATTAACAAGCAACAGCTTGGGAAATATTGGCGAATCTTCCTTTCCAACTAGATACGACTACTTTGTGGAGTCTTATCAACAAGTATTACACTTGGAGAAAGGGGGAAGATCTTTACGTTTCAGAGTTATGGATGTTATACGAACTAGGAGTCGTGTAAGAGGCCGAGTAGCGCCGATCCATCCCATTGGCCCAACCGTTGGCCGGGGAGATCTAGCAGGGCGGTAGACAAGTAAATCCTTGAGTTATTCCTTCTACCGGTAGTAAAACTAATTTGAGTTGTACAATCTGCTAATGATCATCGTAAGGATTGGAACAGCGGGCGCGGTGAATACTCCAGTATTAGTTCATCATCCAAGATTGGAATCTTCTGCAACATTATCATTGTTGGCAGGGTGAAAAGTGTTTGAACTAGAATTGCAACATCTATCTTGCAAGTTCCTCTTTTATGAAAATGATGTTATCTTGCTTATCTTGACATAGCAAATATTTCAACGGAATATATATGTTTTGAGTTACCTTGTAACTTTATCCTTTATATTGATTTAACACTCTTTTTGTTAATCCATGGCATATGGTTTCAAAATATACTTTTGAACTGTCATATATATCACTATGTAGTTATATTATTGTTGGTGGGCTACTGCTCACCCTTACTTATTTATTATGTCACAACAACAGCTAGGACTGATGGCCCGCGTCAGGCGCACTCGGCGCAAGCAGGTTACCCGACCCACAGGACTCCCCGCTGATATCATTGCCGCCATTGCTGAGGTAGCATAGAAAGTTAGCTTTTGGGTTATCAGTTTAATTATATGTATAATTAATCCTAATCAACGGCAAGAACCTTTAAACTTATGTTGTTACACCTTTTGGATTGTAATAACTTTTATTCGTAAATCCGTAATGTGAGACTTATTTCAGTTTCATCTCTGGGACTATAACTATGTGTGTGTGAGTGGATATTATTGTGGGGTCATAGCATATTACTTATTTATTTCTGGACTCAAGTCAAGTGTTATTCATGGAATATGAGACCGTAACGACCCGATCCCTGACCCCGGATCTGGGGGTGTTACAGAAACTGAACTGTACATTGCTGATATTGAAGAGTATTCGAGCATCAATTTCTTCTTGGATGATGTGGATAATGTGAGTGCTGCAGATAGGACAGCCAGGCTTCCGAAAAGGTTAATTTTCACCTATAAAGGAAGAAATAGTGTTTCCTGGCCCCTAGACCAAGTGTTAAATGAAGGATACAACAAACTCTGGAAGATTTGGTATTTGATGAAGAAATCTGGAGGATTCACTCCAGAGGCAAGGAAGATAATATTCAACAAGACCAATGAATTGAGGAATAGCTGGACTTCAAAGGGGGGCTTGCCTAAGACACTGAATATTCCATATGAACCTGGTAGGAAGATTCACTTTTATCCATACTGGATAATGGAATTCAGAGATGAACACAATTGTAGAAGATTCTTCAAGATAAAAGATCAATTGGAGAAAGCTAGCATAGAGTACTTGCAACACTTAATGTCAATGCTGGATCCAAACCACTCAGAAGAAAAGATCATCTACAGATCTCTGGAAAATCAGCTTGAGGCAAACAGAGAGAAAAACCATGGTATGAGGACTGCAAGGGGAAGAAAGCAATGATATGCTCAGTCTAGAGGAGCATCCCTTGTGGAAGTATGATTCTCTTACTTGACTAAGTTCATTTCTTCAAAAATTTTATAGCTTGTACACTTCATATGTTTTTACAGAATATCATGATCTTTACAAAGGTGTTTTGTTATCATCAAGGCCTTTAATTTATGGCTGCAATTCTATCAGTCACAAATTGGGGGAGATTGTTCGGAATTATGTTGTCCTTGATGATGTACATCCATAAAACACCTTGAAAAACATATGTGTACAAGATTAAGTTTTGTAACTTATCAACGGATATCCAAGCCATGCACATCCATTGATGATGCAGCTTATCAACTGATAAGTCTGTAGCATACCTTGTATTACGCATGTGATCTGTACGACATCCATAAAACAACATAACTGTAACCCTTAAAAAAAGGAACCACCAACCTTCAAAAAATTAATCCATCCGATAAAATAACTGTATTATCTTTGACATACATATAATTACAAAACTACCCTTATGATTTAAATTATAAACAAAATAGCAAAAAAAACGTGGACCATTGGATTATAAAAAAAAAGGAACGGTTGCACTCTATAACAAACACCTTATATAACAAACAATAAAGAACACCTCATATCTAATCTAATATAAGAGTTCCGTCATGGCACCCAATACAAAAAGTTGTTATTTTTTTACCCTCTATCCATCCGGCAAAAAATTTTTTTAAAAAAAATAAATTTTTTTACTGTTCATGATGACGTCACTACTGACGTCAGCATGACGTCATCATGAACAGTAAAATTTTTTATTTTTTTAAATTTTTTTTATTGGATGGCTAGAGGGTAAAAAAATAATTACTTTTTGTATTTAGTGCCCCTAGCAGGGCCAAAAGATCTAATAGATCTAAGGTGTTCTTTATTGTTTGTTATATAAGGGTGTTATGTATGGAGCAAAGGCCTATATATATATATATCAATCTAGAGAGAACCCCTTAAAAGGAGAATTTAGAAAACTAAATTAAAATATAGCACATATGGTATGCAAACTGATCGTTGTGAGATGAAGAAAAATATGGTGAAATTAGATTTTAAAAAAATATCACCGATTGACGGGAAAAATCAAATAAAAAACGGAGGTGATAGGTGAGATTGTGTGTGTGAGGGTGTATTTGATTAGTGTGTGGGTGCCCCTGGCGGGGCCATTGATTATAATACATCCCATGCTTAAGATTAGTACCTTAGTTTTCTTCAAAAAATGAGTTCTCTTTTGAGCCACACCCTATATATAGTTCCAAAAAGAGGTCGAAAATGACAACTGAAAAATGGAACTTTCTTATGTAACTAGATGCAACCACATGAAACTGAATGCAACTTTCGTTTTTCAGTTGAATATGGCCCCTGGCGGGGCCTTTCAACCCAAATCCACCAAAATCATCCCACCTTTAAAAAAAAAGTTGCATGTGATTGCATTCAGTTGCATGTGGTTGCATTCAGTTGAAGATGGCTCCTGACGGGGCGTTGCAACCCAAATCCATCAAAATCATCCTACCTTTAAAATTAAAAAAAAAGTTGCATGTATACATTCAGTTGAATGTGGTTGCATTCATTTGCAACCCAAATCCACCAAAATATCAGCCCACCTTAAAAAAAAATGTCAAAATCGACTGAGTTACATTCAGTTGCAACCCAAATCCAAAAAAAAAAAAAAGTTGCATGTGGTTCCTACCACATCTTAGAACCACTTATCTAAAAAAAAGTTGCATGACACTAAATCGAAATGAATATATTCATATTTATTCAATAAGTATATAGAAATACACGAAAATGTTCGAGTACATAAAACGATCCAAAATATATACTTCACGAAAAAGTTTAAGTAAATATTTATACAACATGAAAAATACATGGATCATAAATGAAAAGAATTTTAAATCACAAATATTAGAAAATGCAGGAGCTAATAAAAGAACTTCCAACATACAACAAACAAGTTCTAATACCAAATACATAATTGATAACAGTAGATAACTGATAATCGTAAGAATTTTATATTATTATATATGTAACAGCTTATTAATTTTGTAAATATATAGTATTATAAATAATATAAATATTAATATTTATTTATTTATTTTGTGTACTTTTATTTCATTTTGTATACCTATATATATATATTGGAAAAACAAATCTGACACTAAAAATATTGGTATACTTTTGTGTTCGTATATGGAATTTTTTACCCAAATACTAAATATTTATGTCATTTTTATGTCATATTACCATATCGTATACGAATTTAGTGGCTCTACTCATAATCCATCTTCTTTAGTTTCCGGTTATTAAATTTACAGTATTGTCTATATTGAGTAGAAGCAAAATTTGTGTTGTTATATTTAATTTTTTTTACCATCACGTAAATTTTAATCACAAAATTAATCTATAGTGAAAACAAGAATTTCTTCTATAAATTTGGATTTCTGCTCATTGTTTTCTAAATTGGTACTCCCTCCGTCCCATCCATTTCTTTACATAAAAAACTGCGCATCTGACACGCATTTTAAGGTGCATTTTAAGGATGGTTCTATAACTTATTTTTGATATTTTCTTTTTTATATAAAAATAGAACAATCCTATTTTTATACAAAAAAAAATATAAAAAATAAGTTATAGAACTATCCTTAAAATGCACCTTAAAATCCGTGCCGGAAATTGGTCCGCAAATGTAAACAATCACATGGAACAGAGGGAGTAGTTGTTGTGATTTTTAACACGACATGTAAGAATATATATAAGAATAATATAGTTGTATAAATTATTAAGTATAAAACTTTGCACTAAAACAAATTAATTTAGTTAAAATTATCTTTATATAATATATAAAAGTTCAAGTTTTAGGTTAAGCTAGATTAATTTTTTTATTTTTTACATTTCAAAATTCCAGCAAAAATGGACTATTTTCGAACGACGAAGAAAGCGATTTTTTTCCTTTTTCCTTGATAATTAAGTGTACTAGCTTATAGCCCGTGCAAAGCACGGGTTATTTTTAATTTTTTATAATTTATTTATAATATAATATAATATTATAAATATTAATTTAAATATGTTATTGATTCGAACCTTACATCTTTATATATAATAATTTTTAGTATTAAATATAAATTAATATGTTATTGGCGGGAATTAAACCTTGAACCTCTGCATATAACAACTTTTAGTATTGTTATATCTAACGGTCATGATCTACTTGAGTTGCTGATCTAATGGTGATAAATGAGAGATAACAAAAAATGTGGATAACCAAAAAAGGGGTAACCAACTACAAATTATACCCCTTTTACTTATTATAATATAGTATAGACATCTTTATATATAATAATTTTTAGTATTAAATATAAATTAATATGTTATTGGCGGGAATCGAATCTTGAACCTCTGCATATAACAAATTTTAGTATTGTTATATCTAACGGTCATGATCTACTTGAGTTGCTGATCTAACGGTGATAAATGAGGGATAACCAAAAATGGGGATAACCAAAAAAGGGGTAACCAACTACAAATTATACCCCCTTTTGCTTATTATAATATATATATATATATACTAGCTTATAGCCCGTGCGAAGCACGGGTTACTTTTAAATACTTTTAAAATTATATAATTAAATAAAATAGAGAAAATTATTACGAATTTATTAGTAATAATAGTTTAATAAATGATATGTATTGATTAGAATTAATAATATAAAATCTTAATGTAAATTTGTTGTTGATGGGTTTAACGGAATTCATTTGATTTGTTTTATACAATTATAAGATGGAGATACAAAAACACAATACAATCATTATACTTACAATTTAATGATATATGGTGTTGAAAAAGAAGAGAAAAGTCGAAGAAGATTGTGTATTGAATATAGACCTATTAAGAATAGCTCCATCTTGCTCCAAAAACTGGATACATATATTGTTGTATATCGAAAAATTAATCTAAATGTGAGAGATGATTTTTAAATGTTTTGACGATCAAATTAATTAGTTAAGAATATCACAAGACATCAAATTTGTAGGATTGACAGTTTACCTCCAGGAAATAGCCATCAACGCAAAGAAAATGGATTCTAGGGATATTGCGAAGTAGAGTTCTGCAAGGAACGGGGGTTTTGACAATAACGGAATTTATTTGATTTGTTTTATATTATAATAGATTTAAAATTAAATAATTAGAGTGAAAACCAAAATTTAGGAGAAAGCCAAAACTTTCAATGTTTCGGTTTTAATATAATAGTATAGATATATATATATATATATATATATATATAAAATAATTTTTAGTATTAAATATAAATTAATATGTTATTGGCGGGAATCGAACCTTGAACCTCTGCATATAACAACTTTTAGTATTGTTATATCTAACGGTCATTATCTACTTGAGTTGCTGATCTAACGATGATAAATGAGGGATAACCAAAAATGGGGATAACCAAAAAAGGGGTAACCAACTACAAATTATACCCCATTTTGCTTATTATAATATAGTATAGATATATATAATAATTTTTAGTATTAAATATAAATTAATATGTTATTGGCGGGAATCGAACCTTGAACTTCTGCATATAACAACTTTTAGTATTGTTATATCTAACGGTCATGATCTACTTGAGTTGCTGATCTAACGATGATAAATGAGGGATAACCAAAAATGGGGATAACCAAAAAAGGGGTAACCAACTACAAATTATACCCTCTTTTGCTTATTATAATATAGTATATAATAATTTTTAATATTAAATATAAATTAATATGTTATTGGCGGGAATCGAACCTTGAACCTCTGCATATAACAACTTTTAGTATTGTTATATCTAACGGTCATGATCTACTTGAGTTGCTGATCTAACGATGATAAATGAGGGATAACCAAAAATGGGGATAACCAAAAAATGGGTAACCAACTACAAATTATACCTTCTTTTGCTTATTATAATATAGTAAGTATTCGCAGTTTTTTTTAACAATCCCTGCTCATCCTAGCAACCGAATACTCTCTGTCGACAACAACCCAGATAGCAAGAGCAACTCCAATGCTCTTCCCTTTTCTTAATTCCTAAAATAGGAATTATTAAAAATATAGGTAATGAAAATTATGTTTCACTCCAATAATATATCCTATATTCATACCTTATATTTTAAAAATAATTTTAAATATAATTTTTTAAAATTTAAATTTTAAATATTATTATAAATTAACCAATGGGCCTCCATAAAAAAAAGGGTGCTTAAAAATTCAAGAGAGTCGACATCTACATTAAGTTGTCCCCACATGGGCCACAATAATTCCTCTTTTCTGATACTTAAATTAAATATCTTATCTGCTCCATTTAATTTATGGCAACCAGTCCCTGACAAATGCATGTCTAGAACGTCTTATTTAACAAATGGTTTCTGAGCCTTTGGATCGAACATCCAATAACTGTGATTTAAAAAAAAACAACACCGAACCGCATAAACTTTCTGCGGTACGGAGTAATTACCAAAATGCCCCATATTTTCACATAAAAAATTTACTGTTCACCGTACCGCAGAAAGTTTATGCGGTACGTGAACAATACGGATATTTTGGTAATTTGCCCGTATTGCAGAAAGTTTATACGGTACAGTATGGTATTTTTTTTAAAATCAAAACCGTTGGATCAGCGCTCTAAAACAGTATGTTGGTTAAACAGTACGTGGCAACCGTTTTCACAACCGTTTGCTTAGCATAAGGGTTGTTTTTAAGAGTCAACCCAGGAACAGCTATTTTGAAATCAACTAGACAACCACACATTCCTGCTGTCTCTGTTTCGTAAAATTAACTATACTCCCTCGGTGTCTTAATATATTTCTTGTTTATTAAATTGGGAAAATCAAAATATCCTTCTTGTTTCTATTTTAAACCATAAACAATAATATTCAATACCCACTACTCCACCCACTCCTCCTTAAAAACAATATTCAATACCCACTACTCCACCCACTACTCATTAAAAACAATATTCAATACCCACTACTCCACCCACTACTCCTTAAAAACAATATTCAATACACACTACTCCATAAAAAATAATATTCATTACCCACTACTCCTTAAAAATAACATTCAATATCCACTTTTTCTTAAAACCCGTGTTTTTCACCAAATAAGAAACACATAATGGCACGGAGGGAGTATTTTTTTCTGTTTAGTTTCTACGTATGCATAGTAATCAAATACTTTGTATAAATAATTGACTCTAGTATACTGTCTTTTTAATTGACCAATTACCAAATTAATTACCTACATTTATGGTTCTAAAAATTCTCAATTTACTTGATTAATTCCCGATTAATTCTCTATATTGCAATCAACTGATTCGATTTTTGAAATCCGATTAATCATGTGAATTTATTTAAAATGATACATTTAATTGTAAATTAAATTAATTAAATTATTTATTATTATTATTATATTCAATTAATGTTCTGATTAATTCATAATTACCTAATTAATCTTAAATCCATAACACATCCTATTTATATCAATTACCGAATTTTTACAATCATGCATACACTCGTATGTGTACCATTGAAACTCTCAAACTTTTGAATTCCTGTAGAACAAAAGGTGACTGCGCACTAATTTGCAAATATTTATGCTATGCCATATTTTGGCATGTCTAATAATCTTCCAATTTCTAATATTTACTAATTATTAATTCAGATTAATAATTATTTCTTAATCGCCTAAGTAATATCCTCTCCCTGAAATGAGGAAACAATCAATCTCAATCAATTAATAACGGAAAATATCTCTAAACGATATTCTTCAAATCAGAAAGATATCACAACGATAAGATTAAATCAGATAAAATCAATTATTACCCACATTAACGTAACTTATCCCTTAAGTCTCTCGGGATAAGCCCAATTAATTCACAGAACTGCGTGGGGCTTGATCCTATATAAACATATAGGTACGCAGGCATCTTGGTACGATATGGAATCCGATACACGAGACAAATTGAGACACCTGCCAAGTCCAGCCCCCTATTTTTTCATAAACCCCTAATTCCCCTAAAATAGTCACATACGCTCTAATATTCCAGCAAACCTCCGATTTCGTGTTACGAAATTCCTCCAACAACATTTGGCGCTAGAAGGAGGGGATTTAATTTATTATTCATGGAGGATGAATAATTTAATCACAATTCGGGGAGTTTTGGGTTTTATCAATCGGGGAGTTTTGGGTTTTATCGGTTCATTAATTTAATCACGGAGGCATACGACAGTAGCTTGTAAGGACGACGAAAGGAATCAAGCGGGAGGCAAAAAAAAAAAATGGCAGCCAACAACAACACAGGAAGGGTGCACAACCACGCAGCAAAAAAAAAAAGAAAAACAAAAAAGACAAATCATGGGGAGATTGGTTAGCACGCGACATGAAAGGCAAGAAAATCAGGACGAGGCATTTAAAAATTCGAGGCGAGCATGAAACGGACCAACAAAAGACATTGTACTCAACGCGCAGCTTGGTTACTAGGCACCCGGCAAAAATCAAGATAAGCTCTTTTCTCCTCGATTTAATTTTTTGCTAATCAATTATTATATCATGCCATGCATGCATTATTATATTTTTAAATATTTTTTTAAAAAAAATATTTATCATTCAAAAAATTCGTGTGAGCTATCTATTTTTATGCTTGTAAAATTATTGCGATTTGGAAAATATCGTACGAGATATTTATGTTGATGAATTGCGGATATTTATGCTGATTGATTGTGGATTTATTTTACAATCCCGTACGAGCTGCATGTTTCAAAGGAAAAAATACATATACGAGACGCATAATTTTGTAAAAGATTTTCTACAAAAAGGAGCATTATTTTCGAAGAAAATTAATATCGCGACATTCTTAAAATAGCATATTTATTATTGCGTTTGGATTTGCAAAAGATTTTTCATATATCGTCGCGATAGTACATATATATCAAAAATATTTTCAAACTTGCGAACTAAATTGCCAAGTAGGGTAGCCTAGACAAGCTATAAATCTCGCAATGCAACATGCTTAGTAAAGTGCAGCACCCTCTGGATTATTGAAGGCCCATGAGATATCGCTATATCGAATGGGTGGAGGCATCCCTATGCAAACTATCTTTATTGAAGGCCCATGACCAGATCTTGAGCTCAAGGTCGCATGGGTGGGAAGGCATCCCTATGCAAAATATCTTTTAGACATGCACAGCCAGCGCGCGTGCAAAGTTCACCAGAAAGTTCACCAAAATTACATTTACATCTCTTAGTGAAGACCTCGCCAGACACATCCTTATGTGGTTGCATCAGACACTTGAAAAGCGTGTACGCCAATTCGGGATATATACAAGCGCCAAGGTCCTAACTAGACAACAAGGATCGCAAAGGATTTCAAAAATATTATTTATACTCGCACTTTGAAACCTTGGCAAAAAAATATCTTATACTGGTCATTGCATGTTATCACTCTTGCATCCGCATACGCCTAACGAGCACAGTGGTGCTCGAAGTGTTTTTCTAATTACCTACTTTCAGTTTTTTCAGCGACTCAAGAAATTTGGAAGCTTTAAGAATTTTTAGTTCTCCACTGCAGCAAGCTACAGTGAAGAACTGGGGGCTAGTTGTTATTACATATTTTGGTATGTCTAATAATCTCCCAATTTCTAATATTTACTAATTATTAATTCAGATTAATAATTATTTCTTAATCGCCTAAGTAATATCCTCTCCCTGAAATAAGGAAACAATCAATCTCAATCAATTAATAACGGAAAATATCTCCAAACGATATTCTTCAAATCAGGAAGATATCACAACGATAAGATTAAATCAGATAAAATCAATTATTACCCACATTAACGTAACTTATCCCTTAAGTCTCTCGGGATAAGCCCAATTAATTCACAGAACTGCGTGGGGCTTGATCCTATATAAACATATAGGTACGCAGACATCTTGGTACGATATGGAATCCGATACACGAGACAAATTGAGACACCTGCCAAGTCCAGCCCCCTATTTTTTCATAAACCCCTAATTTCCCTAAAATAGCCACATACGCTCTAATATTCCAGCAAACTTCCGATTTCGTGTTGTTACGAAATTCCTTCAACAACAATTTAAAATGAAAATACAAATTGACTAGGCATGCAAAAACTAAATTATGATGAGTACTTTTATTCTGATTATTTCTCAAGTCCCCATCAATATTCTATCATACATGATATATCTACGATGCGTGTTTCCTGTTTTATTCACATAAGTGTTGTAAAAATCAGTTTAGGCGGTTGTCCGGTGTTATCAAAATGTTTCGAAGCAAGTTTAAGTAAAGATTTAGATAATGTTTTGTAAAAATCGATCTGAAAATGCTAAAATCGGTCCTGGGGTCAAAAAATGGTTTAGACTGACAAAAATCGGGAAAAAAAGTACTCCCTCCGTCCCTTAATGATTTTCCTGTTTTGACTGGACACGTTTGCCAATGCACACTTTTGATCGTTAATATCTTGAATTTCGTATTAGTATTAAATATAAAAACTTCACTGTATTAAAGTACTCATAAATACGAATCCAACAAGATCACTCATGACTATATTTGATCTTATAGATTAGACGTAAAGTAATAATTTGTCTCATGTCATGAACAGTCCCGACATATGAAACAAGAGAAACAATATGGGACGGAGGGAGTAGTCGATTGACAATCAAAAAGTGACCTAGACGATCAAAAATTGATCGAAAGGCGGTCAGAAATTGACAAAAAACTTTAAAAATTTTAAAAAATAACAAAATATTTTGTAAAAATATTTTATAAATAAAATATTAAAAATAACATTTAAATACAATCGATTAATGCTCCGACCCGTTCGATTAATCCCCACCTATCTATTAATCCCCACCTATCTAATTAGGTGTTAGGCGGTACCCAAACTGTCCTGAGCCGCCTAGCAATTTTTGAAATATTGATTCAAACAATTACCGACTTCTTATGTTAGTATTTTATCCGTTAAAATTGTACTTAGAAAATAAAATTATTTTCTAGTTTAAAATAATTTATGGGTCAATAAATGTAATTCAAATATTGAAATATGTACTTATTTTAATAGTTTATTATAATTTTACAAATTTTTTTTGGTCAGTAAATTTTACAATTTAATTTCATCGTAATAAATTCCATCCTTTTTACATAGGACTTTAAGTGTCTCATTGTTTTTTTTTGAAACGAAGTGTCTCATTGTTATTTTATTTATTTTAATGTCACTAGTATATATTCATATAATTAGAAGTTCGATGGAGTACTTGCTAATTAGTTTAGGATAGAATTACCAAAATGTCTATTTTTGCTAAGTTTTTGCCCAAAATACTGATTTTGAAAAAAATGGCTCCAAATACCGACGGAATACGGAGAATCGTCCTCCGTGTTATCATGATGCGGAGAATCGTCCTCCGTATTACGTAGATACGGAACTGAGTCTTCCGTGTTATGCATGATACGGTGGATCGTGTCCCGTGTTAGGTGGGTGCGCAGCACAGTCACGGAGTATGGTCTTCCGTATCATGCATAACACGGAAGACTCAGTTCCGTATCATGCCCTATTACGGAAGATCGTGTTCCGCAACACCCCTCCTATCACGGTATACGATGTACCGTGTCCCGTCAATAAAAAGGGCCAACATGGCTCCCATATGAATATTTTGGGCCATCACCCATTAGTTAGAGTGTTACATTTTTAAAAATGTAAATGTTTTATATCAATATCAATACTATTATATAAAGGGAAAATAAGTGCGATGAGGTGGTGCTTCTCAAATCGTTTCGATCTATTTTTCTAATTTTTACAATTTTTAATGTTAAAAATTGTTGTTTCCTTTTTATTTTTTGAGTTTTTAGTGATAATGAATATAACTTCCGTTTTTATATTCGAATTTTAGTGTAAATAATTACAACTACCTTTTTAGTTTTTAGTATTAATAAATACAACTTCCATTTTTATATTCGATTTCTTAGTGTTAATAATTACAACCTTCCTTGTTAAAATTTTTAATGTTAATAAATACAACTTCCCTTTTAATTTTTCAATTTTTTTGTGTTAATAATTATAACTTCCATTTTTATGTTGAAATTATTATTTTCTCATTAAACAAAATAAATTTTTTTACCTTCCTAAAATAAAATAAACTTCCTTAAACAAAATATTTTATTATAAATATGCAAAACACAACCAAATTATCTAATGAGAGCTTATACCCTAAAATCCGTGTTCTGGAACTCACCGTACTCTAAAAAAAATTCATTTTAATTTTACACTTTATGTTATCGCTATACTACTGATTGATATTTATTTAGATTGCTAAAATGTGATTGTTTTTTGTTGAGGTAGTATGAAAAGGAAGAAGATCGAAAGAAGATTGTGAATCCACAACACCCAAACGTAAGTCATATATTGTTAGTCCTAATAGAGTATTGTAAAAGGGGGGTTTAATGCAATACTGATACTTTTAGATCTTTTACCAACGACGAGAATTAAGATCTTAATATATCAGTGAAGAAATGCAAACACAAATAAATAGACAGAACAATATTTTCGCAAAATAAATATTTTATTTATCTTGTGAAGGGTGCTACAACAACCTGGATAGTAATTTCCAGCTTCAATGCTCTCGAGAGAGTTTTTTCAAGTTGTTTTGATCAATTATGTTGCTTATGTATATGTCACTCACAATTGAGGAGTGAAGCTGTTATTTCAATTTATAACTCCTCACATTTTTTCCTCGCATGTGATGTTTCCTAAAATGTTAACTAGTCAGACTTTACAAAAAATGAAAAACAATCTAGATACATTGTATTTGTAGTTTACACAATCTCAGTTGATGTTGATTTTGCATACGCTTGAATTGGTAAACTTTGTCTTTTTCTCTCTCAAGGTCCTATCGTAGTCTTTTGCAGGTCTGTTGCACGGGCATGTGACTAATTCTACACCAAAATCTGTTACAGAGCATCTGTCACACATTTCACTGGATTTCCCTGAATTCAAATGTTGCCTTATCCACATAGGCTGTTGTTAGGAATATTCAAGTATTGATAGTGTGTTTACTCCTGTTAGGAATTATGTTGTCCTTGATGATATACATCCATAAAACACATTGAAAAAAATATGTGTACAAGATTAAGTTTTGTAACTTATCAACGGATATCCAAGCTATGTACATCCATTGATGATGCAGCTTATCAACTGATAAGTCTGTAGCATACCTTGTATTTAAGTTTAAGTTTGTTTGCTAATATCATAGTTGCTAGAAATCCTAAGTCATGTTGACTATCAATAGATATGCAGAATAGGGTAGCTAATTGTATATAGGCTGTGCTATGTAATTCTGTATAAGTGAAGTGGTGATCAACAGATGAAGTTTCTACGTCAACGGATATGGTATTCTCAACAAGCATCTATTAACCTGTCGATCCATGTCTACATTAACGGATAAAATGCTTCAACCAATAATGTCTTGGGGTTAGAGGTTGATGGCGACTTGACATGCCTGACTATAACACCCCTAGATCCGGGGTCGGAGATCCAGGTTGTCACTCTGTCCTTAATTCCCATTTTAATAAACATTACTCGCAATCTTCATTTTAGCATGTTGTGACCCCTCAGTCAAACATAACATTTACAGATTATAGGCTCAGAGACGAAATTAAAACGTTACTAAGTTATTACAACCATCTTGAAATAGATATTACAAACCCAAATTGTCATAATCTTAAAAGTTCAACTTAAAAGGATTACCATCTAAGGCGGCATCTAGAGTCACAATACGGTTTGGTTTTTAGAAGCTTACACAAGTCATGCTTGTAAATAAACCTAACCAACCTAAGTTGTAAACCTATCCAACTTAGTCTGCTCACCTGTGGTAATGCTACTGGGTGCGGCCTCGGCACCTGCCTCGTAAATAGTTTCCTATACTGCTGACCGTTTAGCACGCTTTTGTGGGGAGTCTGCCTTGTTCTTGCCATGTTTATCTGTTGTTGTGTGGTGGTATATATAAAAGAAAAGCAAGAGTGAGCAATATAGCTCAGCCATATAATAATAGTTTTCAAAGTACTTTTGTTAACGTAAACCATATGACATATCATATACTGATATTGAATCATCATTAAACATTTTCATTCTTTATCCAAAAATATAACGAAGAATTTCTGAGGTACTTTGAATAGTTCATCATTCTGTCAACACTATCGGTAATTGAGCACCTAGGCTTTCATTACAGTGTTGCAGTACAATTCCAATTGGAAGAATGGGACTATGCTGGAGCCTCTTCCACGATATCTGGTGATCAGCCAATATACCGTGCCTCTGCTTCTCTACTAGTAGAAGGACGACATTCCCTTATCGGATTGCACCCTGACCGCATATGGGCCTTAATATTTGGACTACGCTCAAAGGCGATGTCCCCTCTTCCTCCAATCCCTTAGAGAATTCTATGCATCGTAGGAACAGAATTTTAATTCAGTTTCCCCCAAGCACAAAGCTTGACGACTGGTTTGATAATCATTACTAACTTTACTTCCATGAGTAATTGAGAAAGTAACTCTGATGTGTGGGTTGACTTTAGTCAACAGATTTCGATTACTAAGAATCGCTTCATCAAACATAACTTGGGAGTTGGTCGGAGTTTTTGAGTGTTTAGTCAAACCTGAGCCCCTCCTTACTAGGTAGGGTGCATTTTTTGTTGGTAGCGAAGGGAGAAAATAATTAATACTAGCTCCCAAAACCTTGGGTTCCCGAGTTTTTGATAAGTTTGAGCGAGGTAGCGATACTTTTCGGTGAGTGAAGTTATAGTCAGTGAAGAAATGGGAACCCGTTCTATTTTTAAATACTTTTTCGACGATCAGAAAAATATTTAAAATAATTTTTAAAGTTTTAAATAACTTTTAAAATAAATAATATGATTTGTAAATCATCCTGGAATATTTAATAAATATTCAAATAATATTTTTTAAATAAATAATCAGCTTAGAATATTTAATAAATATTTAAATAATATTTATTAAATAAATAATCACTCACAATTTTCAATTGAAAATAATATTCAACTTATTAATTAATATTCAAATAATATTTATTAATATCGTCAAAGGGATTTTTAATCCAAAAATATCCAATTTATATTTATTGGATTATTTTTAAAACGAACTATACGTCATATATCATCTCCGGAGACTTCTGGGTTTTTATGTCGTTATCCGGACGAAATATCTCCGACTCCCTTACTAAGAAAAGGTATTATCATACTCTACTGGGAACTTGTAACACATCATCGTATACATATATATATAAGAGTTTATGCATACATACATACTTAATAGGTTTATAAATCCACGTAAATAACCATACATCATATGCTGATTCGCAAAAATACTATCAAGCAGTTCATAGCATTTATACCACAACAACAACAGTTTGAAAATACTTGAAATACAAGTTTCGAAAACTTGCCTGATAGTGTCGGAATAGTCCGGGCTCTGTCTCTAGTGTGATGATCTATAACAACCAATAAGGTTCGGTTAGTTCATTAAACTATCCCGTCGAACCAACTATTCATATAAAGACACAACTTCGTAACGATACCTCCTTACTACACGTTTGGCTTATTATAAGCCCATGATATCCTTTAATCACTTTTGATAATTAATGGTCTCATAACGACTTTCGTTAAATGTCATTTTCAACGAAACTAAAGTTCGTCTTAATTCGTCCCCTAAAAGGGTTTTTCACTTGCGCAACTATGATTCGAAAAATTCTATAAAATTGACAAATAAACGTTTTCATGAAATTCTTTTTCTCACTTCTTCTTAACTGTCCAGAGGATTTTTCATCCAAATTTCATAATTAAGAACATCTTTTTGCTAGCTCAATTGTTGCTCTAAAAATAGCTTCTTTCTGCAGTGGTTTCTCATGCGCATTCTTGACTTAAATATTTCTATAAAATCGACAAATTCGTATTTTGACTCCAAATTGTTATGGGATCTTTACCACTGACCAGATTACTCCTCATAAAATTTTCATAAACACAGACCATTTTTAAAGGGTTCGTTTGGCTTTGTAAAGTCAGTCCATCTTAACGATTCGTCCGTTTTAACCGGTTTCACTAAAACGAGCATATCTCATAAACCGTAAATCGTAATCACATGATCTTGGTGTCAAAACAAACTACAAAATACTTCCTACTGGTTTATGGCCAAAAACGTTCTAAGAAAACACTTGTTTAATTCGTCATTATCTGCACAATTAACCTAATGAAATTTTGACATTATAATGGCTATAATTCGATCGTTTCCAAATTCCATGAACTCCATTTAACCACTTAATTCAACCACATGCCATCAAGATCACATAAACATCATCATGGGTTTCTAAGACCAGTGATAACATCCATTTATCACCACCCAAGATTTACCCATACTTATAAAGCTTAAAACATCACAAACCCCTTAAACATGTACATACTTGCATCAATCTTTCAAATCAACTTATAACTCATGAAGTTTAAGGTGGGTGTGAGTGTTTTACCTTCCTTGGAGTCTTAACAACCTTTAACCAAGCTTGATTTCCGTATGAACACCTTAGATAGCTTTAACAACCTTTAATCTTCAAGATCTAAACAACCAAGTTTAAAATTTTCGGAGTCAGCATTACCACTCTGGAAAGAACTGGAAAAACGAGGGCCTTAACTTGAATTTCTGGATGAGACTTCTAAAGAGGAGTTGTAGAGCATCTCAATACCTTTCTAAAAAGCTATAGAACACAAAATTTCATTGAGAAATGAGGGAGTTATGGCAGGTTGAAGTAGCTGCTCTGTTTTTGGCCGAAAATAGAGAAAATGGAGGGGGAGAGCTTTTGCTATCTTTTCTTTTGTAATTGATAAAATGATATGTATAATTGATATATATCAATCATACTTCAGCACTTATCAATTACCCAATGTAATCTCCAAAGTAATTTTTCAAAAGAAAGGTAATTGGCAATTTGTCCCAAAAGTGGTATACAATGCTTGGTTGAATAATCATGACTTGACTTATTAGATTAGCATCCAATGCTCCTTGCCTTGCATGGCTTGCATGGCTATTACATGGTAAATTGCAGGTACATTACTCACCTAATAATCAACCAATGCTTACCATTTAATTCCATATGCAAGTTTGGAGATTTTCTTGTAAAAGCGTTTCGTCGCGTAGAAATTTCTTTCATCGTTCTTGAACATTTGCCTTTGAAATTGTTCTAATAAATTCCATAATTCCTTACCTTGATATTTAACTTAGCTTAGAGATTTTCTTAACCCCAATATCCCATATTTATACCAATATTTAATAAAAGTGAAAATCTACATAATCTGACGGTTTCTACATTCCCTTTCTTCTTGGCACAACGATACTTTATCCATAAAAGTACAAATACTTCTTCATTCATATAATATGATCTTAAAAACTTTACATAACCTCCACCAATCACCGTTTATGATCATTTTAGAAATATTACAAAAACCTGGGTTCTTACACTGACAGATCACATGGGTTGATAAACTTAAAAGAGGTATGGGAACCAGTATTGGAAATGAAGAAGAAAAAGAAACATTCCTTATTCTCACAAACAATTTAGCTAGTAAATCTAGTGCATATCTGTCCAAGACAACCAGACAAAATTGCATCACATGGAGACAAGGAGTGACAGCAACCTTGCAGAATACTTTGACTTGTAAGATTCGTTTATTGTGAAGGGTTTGTAAACTTGGAGTATTTATATACTTCAAGTGTAGCATAGCTAAATAGAGAAACACTGAGCTAAAAAGCTATAAGCATTAGGTTCTCTTGTAATAGTTTAGCTTTGTATTCGCAGCTGTGTACTCGTTTACACAGAGAAGTTTTCTTCTATACAACCCTCAGGTAGAGTCGAGAAAACCCCACCTGAAATTTTTAAGTGTGTTGTGTGTTTGTTCATTTATGTATCTTTACGTTTTAGTCTTCGACTTATCCATCTGTTTCCATTGAAGTTTAATTGTTGTCTCGTTTAAAATCGAAAGAAATTTACAAGATTGTATTCAACCCTCCTTCTACAATCTTGAGGTGTGCAACTGGGAAATATCAATTGGTATCAGAGCAAGCTTCTAACATACAAGAAGTTTAAGATCTAGCACCATGGGAAAGAAGGACACAGGGGTAAAGATTCCAATTCTTGACAAAGACAACTACTTTCATTGGAAGGTAAAGATGCATCTTCATCTCTCAGCACTAGATGAAGATTATGTTGACTGCAGAGAGAAAGTCCCTCATGTTCCTATGAAGCCTAACTCGGGTGTTGGTGAAGCTACTGGTTCTGCAGTTGCTGGAAGGTCGATTCCAAAGTCTCAGGCTGAGTTCACAGATGAGGACTTGGAAGTGATACATAAGGATAAGAAAGTCATGAACATCTTATTCAATGGTATTGACCAAGATATGTTTGGTTGTGTTATAAACTGCACTTCTGCTAAGCAAGTGTGGGATACCATTCATACAATCTGTGAAGGAACTGAACAAGACAGAGAAAATAAGATGCAGCTCCTAATACAACAATATGAACATTTTCACTATTCCTCTGATGAAAATTTGATAGATATATTTAGTAGATTTCAAAAACTACTAAATGGCCTGAAGTTGTATGGGAGGAAATATGAAACCAAGGACTCCAACCTAAAGTTTCTGAGATCTCTTCCTAAGGAATGGAAGCCAGTGACATTCTCATTGAGGAACTCTCAACACTACAAAGAATTTATACTTGAGAGACTATATGGTATCCTGAAAACCTATGATCTTGAAATGCAACAAGATGAGGAAGTGGAGAAGATCCAGATTAAGGCTGGATCTGTTGCCTTGGTGGCCAATATTCCAGTAAGCCAAGTGAGTGGGAAGATGGAGAGCACAAAGACTACACCAAGTTCAGAGACTTGTGAAGGTGGAGCTGACACTAGCAGAGGGAAAAGCAAGTTGATTGAAGAACTCGATGCATCAAGTGGAGGTGAATCTGATGACTTGGATGACTATCTAGCATTCTTGTCAAGGAGATTCTCAAAGCTTAAGTTCAAAAGGAATCCAGCAGGAGGCAGGCAATTCAGAAAGAATGGTCAACCATCTAAGAACATGGTTGACAGATCTAAGTTCAAATGTTTCAATTGTGGAATTGCTGGCCATTTTGCCAATGAATTCAGAAAGCCTAAAGCTAAGAACGAGAAGTAACAGTTTGGAACCATTGACTACAAGAAGAAATATTTCGATCTTCTCAATCAGAAGGAAAAGGCATTTGTGTCTAGAGACATTGATTGGGCTGGTGGTGGAGATTCTGATGCAGAAGAAGAGTTTGTCAACCTTGCCCTCATGGCAAATGAGAAAGATGAAGAAGCTAGTTCAGCAAGCAACCAGGTATTCTCTTTCAACCTATCTAATCTGTCTAAAGCTGAATGTGCTAGTACAATTGATGAGATGTCTCTTGAATTGTATAACATGCATGTTTCCCTAAAATCTCTTAACAAAGAAAATAGGAGAATAAAAGATCTAAATGAAAAGTTAAGTGATAGGAATGCTTTGATAGAAACTCAGTTAATCGAGTTTGAGGTTATGAGAAGAGATTGCCAGGAAGCTAAAGATGGATTGATTGAAGCTCTTAAATGAGAGAATTTTCTGAAAGAACAGTTGAAGAAAAACCAGGACCTATTTGCTACATGGGGAAAACCTAAGGATGCTAGAGAAGAAATCTGTCGTTCTCAAGGTTTGAATGCCCTTAGCAAGTTAGGAGAAGCAAAGTTAGGAGTTGATGGAGAGACTACCTCAGACAGTGTGTCAACGGATGATGCATGTAGTTATCCGTTGAACAATGAGCCATCGATGGATACAGAGCAATGTCATCCATCGAAGGCCAAAACTGTCAACAAGGCAACTTTAGTTAAATTGAATGATCAATATGGTCCCATCAGCAAAAACTTTGAGAAAGGAGAATGTCGCAAAACAAAATCAGTTTAGAAAGCTAACATAGGTCACTTGTCCCAAAATCAATTGAAGGACAAGTTAGTGAAAGTTGAGTCAAGAGCTAAAGGTCGGAGAAAGAACAGAAATGGCAAAGTAGGGATTAATAAACACAACAATTATACACCAGATAAGTATGCTCCTAGAAAAGAATGTGTTAATTGTGGTAGTGTTAATCACCTATCTGCTAGCTATAGAAAATTGAAAAATGCTCTCATGCCTTTACACTTGCCTACTTCTGCTATGTATGTTATGCCTAACAGTAATGCTCAATCTGCTCATGCATCTAGTCTATATGCAAACATACCATTCATGCATAATCCATACTATAATGCTTTCAATATGCCTCAGATGCCATGGATAATGAATAGCATGCATGCACAGACTATGCCTAACTCCAATTTCTATAATACATTTGAGCAAGGCTCAAATCCTGGCTTTCAAAGGCCCACTCCCAAAGTCAAGATTGATCTAACTCAATCTGGACCAAAGGACAGAAAGGATTTGAGAGGCAAGAAAAAGGCTAACACTGCAGGATCTAAGGAAACTTGGGTACCAATATCAACTTGATTTGGTTTTGATGTGTGCAGGGAGACAAAAAGAACCTCTGGTATCTGGATAGTGGCTGTTCCAGACATATGACTGGAGATTCTACCCTGCTCACTAAGTTCGAGGAGAGAGCTGGCCCTAGCATTACCTTTGAAGACAACAGCAAAGGATATACTAGAGGATATGGCTTGATTTCAAAAGGAAATGTTGTCATTGAGGATGTAGCACTAGTTGATGGACTTAAGCATAATTTGCTGAGTATCAGTCAACTATGTGATAAAGGTCAAAATGTGTGGTTTACTACAGAAGCTTGTGTTGTTTTCAGGAAAAACGACAACAAGGTATTGATGACAGGCAACCGGAAAGGGAATGTGTACACAGCTGACTTCAATTCAACAAGTGCAGATACAGCTACATGCCTCTTCAGCAAGGCAAGTGTAGATGAAGGTTGGCTATGGCACAAGAAACTATCACACTTGAATTTCCAAGCAATGAATGAGTTGGTGAAAAAGGATCTGGTTAGAGGTATTCCAAAATTGGATTTCTCTAAAGATGGATTGTGTGATGCATGCCAAAAAGGGAAGCAAAAGAAGGCCTCTTTCAAATCCAAGTTAATGTCCTCCATTGATCATCCTCTACAGCTACTTCATATGGATCTATTTGGACCAGTCAATGTAATGTCAATCTCCAAGAAGAAATACTATCTAGTGATTGTGGATGACTTCTCTAAATACACGTGGACATTCTTTCTGCACTCCAAGGATGAGGCAGGAGAAATCATCATCAATCATATCAGAACAATCAACAATAATCCCTCTTTCAGAGTAAGAAGGATGAGAAGTGACAATGCGACTGAGTTCAAGAATTCTATGATGAGAGAGTTTTGTGAAGAACAAGGAATTATCCAAGAATTCTCTGCACCTAGGACTCCTCAACAAAATGGTGCAGTAGAAAGGAAAAACAGGACTCTCATTGAAGCTGTAAGAACAATGCTTGAAGAATCAAAGTTGCCAACATATTTCTGGGCTGAAGCTGTCAACACTGCTTGCTATACTCAGAATATTTCTCTGATCAATCAAGCAAAAGGATTGACTCCATACCAACTATTCAAAGAAAAGAAGCCAACAGTTAACTTCTTACATGTCTTTGGCTGCAAATGTTTTGTCCTGAGAAATCAGGGTGAAAACATTAGAAAGTTTGACACCAAAGCAGATGAAGCTATCTTTGTTGGATACTCAACAGGGAAATCATATAGAATCTATAACGTAAGACTTAACATTATTATGGAATCCACACATGTTGTCTTTGATGACAAGAAAATCCAAGGGTTGATAGATGAAGGTTTCCGTGAAGATCTATCATTTGAAAATGATATGAGTGGTGAAGGCAGTGAAGATGATGTAGAAGCAGTGTTGACTGGTGTAAGATCGCAGATGCTCGAGGTGAAGAGAGTGGAACACCATTCGTTGATGCTGAGGAAGCCCGATCCATTGAAGACAATTCTGGATTACCCGTTGATAGTCACAGAGAATTATCCATTGACAACTTTGTTAGCACTCCAACCTCGAGAGCCACACACTCAGGGGGAGTTTCTCAGAGTCGTCACTCAACAACCAATCAGAATGATCAACACAGGGAGAATGAAGCTACGTCATCAAGGTTAAACCTGCCACCATCAAGAAAATGGACCAGAGATCACCCATTTGAACTCATCATTGGAGATTCAAATGTAAGAGTCCAAACTAGAAGGGCAACTCAAGAAGAATGCTTGTATAGCAGTTTTCTGTCTAAAGAAGAACCTAAGAGAGTTGAGGATTCCCTCCTAGATCCAGACTGAGTTTTAGCAATGCAAGAGGAGCTAAACCAGTTTGAGAGAAATGAAGTGTGGAAGCTTGTACCCAAGCCTAAAGGCAAGTCAGTGATTGACACTAAATGGGTATTCAAGAATAAGATGGATGAGAATGGCATAGTGACAAGGAACAAAGCTAGATTGGTTGCAAAAGGCTATTGTAAAGAAGAAGGAATTGATTTTGATGAGACCTTTGCACCTATATCAAGGTTGGAAGCAATCAGAATCTTCCTGGCCTATGCAGCCCATGCCAATTTCAAAGTCAATCAGATGGATGTCAAGAGTGCTTTTCTAAATGGCATTTTGGAAGAAGAGGTATATGTGAGTCAACCTCCTGGCTTTGAAGATCCAGAATTCCCAGAATATGTCTATTTTCTTCTCAAAGCACTCTATGGCCTGAAGCAAGCACCTAGAGCCTGGTATAACACTCTTTCACAATTCCTTATAGAGAATCACTTCACTCGAGGTACTATTGATAAAACTCTCTTTTATAGAAATGTCAATGGCTTTATGATACTTGTTCAAATTTATGTAGATGATATAATTTTTGGGTCTACTGATGAGAAGCTTTGCAAAAGGTTTGCCAAACTTATGCAAAGAAATATGAAATGAGCATGATGGGTGAACTAACATATTTCCTTGGCTTACAAGTAAAGCAAGTTAGTGATGATATATTCATTAGCCAATCCAAGTATGTTAATGATCTTTTGAAGAGATTTAACCTGCTGGATTGCGCTTCTGCAAAAACACCCATGGCCACTGCCACTAAACTTGAGTTGAATACTAAGGAGAAGAAAGTGGACATCTCAAGTTATAGGGGCATGGTGGGCTCACTTTTATATTTAACAGCAAGCAGACCTGATATTATGTTTTCTACTTGTTTATGTGCTAGATTCCAAGCTGATCCCAGGGAACTCATTTAATAGCTATTAAAAGGATTTTCAGATATCTCAAAGGAACACCAAACCTTGGCATTTGTTATCCTTGAGAATCTGGTTTTAATCTAACTAGCTATTCTGATGCAGATTATGCAGGTTGTAAAATTGACAGAAAAAGTACCACAAGCACTTGTCAATTCTTAGGGAACAAGCTGGTCTCTTGGTTTAGCAAGAAGCAGAATTCAGTTTCCACTTCTACTGCAGAAGCTGAGTATATTGCAGCTAGGAGTTGTTGTGCACAAATACTATGGATGAAGAATCAACTGCTTGACTATGGATTAAGAGTTGACAAAATCCCAATCTTTTGTGACAACACTAATGCAAATGCCATATATGAGAATCCAGTGCAACATTCCAGGACCAAGCACATAGACATTAGATACCATTTCATCAGAGAACATGTGATGGAAGGCACTATGGAACTTCATTTTGTTCCAAGTGAGAAGCAACTTGCAGATATCTTTACCAAGCCACTTGATGAATCAACATTCACAAGGTTGGTAAATGAGCTAGGTATGCTGAATTTTTCCTAATTTATTGAAGATATTTGCATGGTTGAACAAGCAGCCAGAAATTAGTTTGGATTTTTCTGTTACAAGAAAAGGTACAAAATTATGTATTAGTCAGAATATTAGCCATCAACGGATGTGTCAAATATCCGTTGATGATTCAAATAATATCTGGATTTTAATTTTATTTATTCGGTGGATATTTAGTTTCTTTTAGGTGTATTATCTCAATAATACATATCAACGGGAAGCTCGTTTCTCGAGGATTCACTATTTTATCCGTTGGTTTTATATTGTCCATTATTTGGCAGTTGTCATTTACACACGTCGTTGATGTATAGGACTGGTACAGTTATTAATTCACTTTTCATCCACTACTCTGAGCAGTTTCCTTATTGAGTAATTCTCATTTATTCAATTAATTGGGAGCAAGTATAATTCACACCTAACGATTAATATTCAGATTTTATCTTACTCCCAACATCTTCCTCTCTTTCTCTCAAAGCTATTAAAATCCCCTTTCTAGTTCTCAAGTTTGCTCATCGCAATATGGCTCCAATTGTTAAGATGATGTCTGGAAATGGGTTTATCTATGAGAAGAACAACTTCGCCGCTTATGTGGACTCAGCGCACTCTCCGGCCGACTATCACAAGATGATGGATTTTATCAAGAAATACAAGCTCTCCGTTGCCATGACTGAAACTCCGATTCTCTATCACGAAGTTGTGGAGGAAGTATGGACTACGACGGTTTTCAATGCCTCAGAAGGTACAATTGCTTTCTCCCTTAAAGGTAAAGAGCATGTTATTAATTCTGACGTTGTTACCTCCTGTCTGACACTGCCTGAGAATAACTGTAGTACTGGTCCTACTGATAGTGATATAGATACCATGCTAAACACCATAGGTTATACTCTGAGTACTGATAACCTAGGCAAAATTGTTAGAATAGGCATGAGAAAGGAATGGAGTTTTCTTTGTGATGCTTTCATTAAGGTGTTTTCTGGTAAAATTAGCAATTTTGATGCAGTTACCAATACCCTGCTTATTATGCTTTACATGCTGCTTAATGACAAATTCTATAATTTTGGCTCATTAGTACTAAATGAGATTGGTGCAAAATTGGGAAAGAAAGAAAATAGGAACAAGAAAATTTATTTTACTAGATTCCTAATGATGCTGGCTAACCATGTCTCTGAGAACAAAATATTACTTGACCAGCCTTCAAGCAGGTTCACTTGCTGGGTTCAGGAGAAAAGGGTTCTTAGTGACCTAATTTGAATGAATATCAACTCGAAAGTGAAGATGGTATACTTGCCTATCATTGAGGTAACAATTTCTAACCCTCTTCCTACTACTCAATCTCAAGGTTCTTTGCCATTGAGTGTTGCTATGGAGACTGAGTCTGAGAATCCACAGTCTTCTACCCAAGCAACCAAACATAAATCTAAATCCAAGTCAAAGGAACCAACCTCAAGTGCTTCCCAACAGGCACTTGTTGTAAAACCTACCATAACCTCTGAGGGGAGTGTTCAGGTGGTAGTGAGTGGTGAGGGACAAGGTGAACATCAAAGAAACCCTAAGGATAAGGTTGAAGAGGTATGTGAGTCCCAGCCTAGCCACACTGCAGTCTCCCAAAAGACTGTTAATATTGAAAAGGATTTAAACACATCCCTAACAGCATCCTCTCAATAGGGTGTTGTTATTGAAAAGAGTTCCCAACCAGAAACATTGAACAAGAGGGAAAGGGAAAGGGACACCACTAGCCAAAAATCACCAACCAAAACCTTTGTCAGAAAGAAGAAACCTAAAGTTACTTTTGGTGCACAAGGGTCACACACTGTTCAATCCTACTTGATTGAACCTTCTCAAACTCAGTTTGATGTGGCTCCAACAAATGTGGAGTCACATCCCAATTCTCTATCTCTAATCACACAAACTACTCAAAATTCACCATCTCTATCTCTCGATGTGGACATGTTTTCCACATCACAAGCAAATTCTCCATCTTTACATCTAAGGGAGGAGCCCCACTCAGACCCTGTTGGTCATCATCTTTTAGATGATTTGTTGGACCAACAGCCATTTCTTTGTGAAACTATGACTGAATCTGTGTCGCCTTCTTTAAAATCACTCTGCACAGATTCTATCATAATTTCCCTATCTACTGCTATTCCTTCTACTTCATCGATGGATATTTCTCATCCGTTGACAAGTGTTTGTTCATCGATGGATACGCTTAATAGGAATCATCTATTGGTAGCTCCAACTACAGGATCAATGGATACATCAAATTCCACTACACCATATATGGTCTTTACCAACACCTGAAAAAAGTGTAAAAAATCAAGAATAATGTTGCCATAAGTCAAAAATTGGTCTAAGGCTACACTTTTTCCAAATTTGGTGATGTTGGATATAGTCCTATAGCCTTAGGTAATAAGCCAACACTTTGTTCAATTCTATGGCTACATCGTTATATATGTTGCCTTAGTTATTTATGGCAATACTTTACGATCTATAGTAACACCAAATATAATGTTACCATAGACCCTACTGCAACATCGATTTTTCTTACAGCAACACTGGTTTATCTACACCTTTTATTTTTGGCAACACCTTTCTAGCTTTAATGCAACATCTTGTTTATTGAACACTTTTAAAATTTTTGCAACATCTATTCACTTATTCCAACATTTTTTCATATTTTATAAACCAGTAGTTTCAATTTATCTACAACACACTTTTATTTATTGGCAACATTTCAATTTTTGTTACCAAAATTCATAGTCATAAATCAAAATCACACTTAATCTTAAAAATTCTTTGAACTAAAACAAAAACATGTATAAAGAAATTATCTATTTCTTTAATTCACACATGCCAAATTAGTGAATAGAAAGTCATAGTTGGACAGTAGCAGCAACATGATGCACGTTCAACCTGTCAAGCACAGCGTTGAAATCAACAAGTTGGCCACTTTCCTCTAGCTTCTGAATTACACTCGCTACATGCTCTCCACTGAAGGTTGAAGGTTGTGGAGATACTTGACTCGGTAGAGCAAGAGCTAGTTGTTGTCTATGGGCATCTGATGTATTGTCCGTGGATAGTTCGCTAGCAATATGTTTTTCATACAGCAGAGTTAGGCCATCCAAGTCAATCACTGACACCTGTAAACAATAAACGTACAAAAGATCTAAGTTACTCTACAGATTGTTTATATATAATAGCAATAATTACACTGATTGCTTAAAAAATAACATAATGTTAATGTTGCAATGCATCTATCTCCTCTCCTCTCTTGGATAGAATAGGTGAAGGAACTTGAAAAACAAGCTATCTCTGTTTACAAGAGAACCTTTTGGAGTTGTCCCTTAGATGAGAGAAACCAGAATTACATTACTCATATGATCTTTGGCAGAATCTATATTTGTTATGATGAAACATATTCAAACATCATATCCCCAAAAAATTATACAGATAACATAAAGAAGTAAAACATAGTGACAAAAATAATCTCACATATCCTTTGGCAGAGCCGACAGCAAGCTGCTTTAAGTCTCGTCTCATGTTAAAAGATAGCACACCTCCATTGACTTTCAAAAGTTGAACACTACGTACGATGTTATTGTTTCTTTTCCTTAAACTTCCTGGAAATAATGGAAGTCAAGGTTTAACAAAATCTTATAACTTTAAGCTCAACTTTACTGCAAAATGCAAATTCATATTAAGTAATGGATTGATTATTTCTTCTTCATACACTTCTCTAATAATAGAATCCAGTTATTTACCAAATTATAGATAGAGTAGGAAACATTAACTTAAACTGAATAAGCCAATTAGAAAACTCTAAATCAGACCACAGATACATAGACATGAAATGCTATAACTTATAACCAAATACTATATAACTGGTGTGGCGATATGGAAACAAAATACCTTATAAGGACATGAAGCTACTCTCTGCTGAGAAAGGCTCGGGTTTAAATTTAAAAATCCGTACCTGTATGAGAAGAGAATAGTAAGTATAGAAGTGTCCAAATGATTATCACAATATCCTGAATATATAAAATTGAGACACTTAACCATTCCACTTTGATCCCCAGAAATGAAGAGCCTTGAGTTGATATCAAAGTATAATGCTGTGACGGAACACCATTTGATGATGCATCATCCTCAATCTACATAGGGCACAGTCATAGATAAAATAAGAACATGACCAACATTTTGGAATTTATCCTAGACTAGCCCTTTTTTTGTTTATTTTGCTACTAGTTGCTTTTAGAACAAAAGATTAAAATTTCAAGGCAATAATTTTTGGTGCTTCAGTGTTTTGATTATTTATTCTTATATGGATGGCATTGTGGGTAATACTGCAGCTTTGATTATTTTCTGGTTTTGCTTGAAATATAGTACTATATATCTCTAAATTACATGCATGTATACGTTATTATAGATCAACAGAAACAATAATTTGTTATGTGTAAAGCTGGTCTTGTCAGGCCTTTTATTCCATTTGAAAATATATTGATTAGCAGCAATTATGGAAGTAATCGAATTCTGTTTGTATCAGTGGGATCATATTTCCTAATTTTACTCATCATATGAATGGATGCAATACTAAATTATTACAGTTGCTGATCTTGTACTATGAAATTATAAATCTTGAAGTAGAGTATACTCTTTAATTATTGCTTGTTTAAGATTAAACCTTAATACATGTCCAATTTGAGTAAGCATGAGGAGACCATGGATTTGGACTGACAAGCCTCCTTGTTATACCTTTTGGGACATCATTAGCTGGTATGTAAGATACTGCAGTCCAAGCCAGCACCATGAGCGGCACACCATAATCAGCAATAAAACCACGTAACCAACCTTCAAAGCAAATTTGAAAGTCAATAACTGAGAATGCAGAGACATTAATTGAAGTTTTATCTACTTACTAGACCAAATCAAAGATAACAAAAGCTGAGAAGGCTGAACCACAGATCGTGAGGCCACCAATCTAACCAGGATTAAACTTATTAAATTAAATGCCTCCTATTCATAAACGAGCTCAAACTTTACCAAATTTAGTTCATACCATTTAGACCTAACTCTATATTACATCTCTAGCATATAAAAAAAGGGAAACAGAGTACTTACGATCCAAATAAAAGTACATTTAGTAACATAAAACACTTACGATCCAAATAAAAGTAAATTTAGTAACACAAAACAACTAGTGAGAAGATCAAAAAAACACAAACAACTTGAACATCAAAAAAACACAAACAACTTGAACATCAAAAAAACACTAAGGCTAAAATATATAAAAATTGAAACAAATTAATTTAACATTTAATTAGACTCTGCTAGACAATTTGATTTAACCTAAACATACAAACACAATGGAAAATACACAAAACTAAAAAACAAATCTAAAAAGTTAAATATCCCCAAATTCTAGGGTTTATAAATCTGAAATTAACAAGATTCAGGCTATGTAAAGAACTATCAGCTACAAATTATGGTTTTCACTTACCCGTTTAAGACAGAACCACATAACTAGCTTTAAATTCAAACGACAGAAAGGGAATTAGGTTATTTGTTAGCCACATGATAGATAGAGGTACAAACATTCAGACATAAAGATAAAGATATTTATATATATATATATATAAATAGAGAGAGAGAGAGAACGAAAGAGATATAGTGAGAGGGAGAGATAGATTGAGGTAGAGAGGGAGAGAACGAGACTGAGAACACGAGAGAGAGAGTGTGAGCGAGAGATACCTGAGAGAGATGAGAGCGAGAGTACCGAGAGAGATGAGAGCGTGTATGAGTGTATTGACTAAAATGATTATTTTTTACTTACCCAAATTATTACCCGGCTAAATATTTCACTCCCCCCCAAATATTTCACTCCCCCCCCCCAAATATTTCACTCCCCCCCCCCAAATATTTCACTTCCCCCCCCCGTTATTTTCAACATTTTTGTTTGTGTCTACGGCAACATCATTTTAAGTGTTGGCTTTGCTAACCAAAAATATTTAAGGCAACACACATTGAAATGTATTGCAACATCAAAATACAATGTTAGCTTATATCAAAATTAAGCATCTAAGGCTACATTTTACACGCCGACACTGGTTTTTGGTGTTGGTAAAGACCAAATATAGTGTAGTGTTCATTGATCAATGTGTTCCCTGCATCAACAGCAGAAGTCACACTTGTAGTTCAAACACTTCTAGGATTGAGGGAAGGGAGTGACATCAATGAGAGAGAGAGGCTGCTTTGTGAGCAGGCAAAAGGAGAGAATGAGAGTGAGGGGCTGACAATTTCTTCCTGCCAGGCAAAAGGAGAGACTGAGAGTTCCACCTTAGTAGGTGAAGGTGAGGGTGTGGGCCAGGGGGAGCCCCTGATGCAAAAAGAGAGAGAACATGAGAGAAAAGTAGGTATAGAAGACATAAGGGTGGATGAAGCCATTGCTTGTGAGTTAATGGAGGTTGAAGATGCCCCTAGAACAAGTATCTATCAACAGACATCTCAAAACGTCATTGATAGATCAGTTCTTGGAGCTGAAACCTTTACTCACCCTGTCTTTGACCTAAACTCTCGGGCAGAACAGGGCAATGTGGAGGTTGAGCAACAGTTGTGTTAGTGTAGGTGCCCTAGAGGCAATACATTGGTTCTTTTAATAAACCTTTATGTCATTTGATTATTCAATAAACGTATTTATTATGACTTTAATTATTGCGATATATTTGTTAGCATAATAAATGTCCTTAGAATCATGATACACATTGTATAGTTTAAGTACATGACTTGAACTTGAGATTATATAATATATCATATTCTAAAAGGTCCCTACCCGAGTATTATTATATCGGACAATAATAATACATAAATAGACTAGTATGTTGTTTGACAGATAACCACATCTCATTGGTTATCAGTATGGAGATACTAAAGTCAATACATAGGTACATGTTAGGGTACATGGTACTGGACAGACCCAAAGTGAGATTCTTCATGTTTAATAAAGTCATAAGAAAGACTCACAGTGATAATGGTGTAATGATCCTTTGACTTGAGATCATTATATTTCTATACGAGGATTAATGTACTTTTACTACATTAAAAGTTACCTTTGATCGGGTGATGATAAAAGTGGACATCGGGTATATTATGAGTCGTATGAGAAATATGAATGATAGATAAAGGATTTAACCCTCCTAGAATTAGGAGAGATATTATTGGCCTCTTGATTGAGTGAGACTATAAAATGCATGGCCGTGCTCAAATATTGATTTGTTTTAATAGTCTACTCATGGATCAAGTAAACCTGGATTAAATGTTGAAGAGGATGACGAAACACATGCCTCGAGTTTAATCTATAATATTTGGTTAAAGGGATTATATTACACGGAAACATTATATCACGAAAGGTTTAATTGGATCACCAATTATTATTATTACTTGGGTAGCAATGATGTATTACTAGATGCCACTCATTGTTTATAATTTTATTATTGGATATTAAAATTATTGCCAACGTAATAATAACCTAAAGGATTACACAATAAGAACGTTTAAAACGGAGACTTATTTAAATTACGAATTTAAATATATATACATATATATATTATTATTTCGAATTATATAATTGATTAAGTAGGACTTGATTAATTATAATATAATTCGAATAAATATTAAAACCAAAATCAGATTGGGTTTAAGGAAGCCCAAAACAGATTTAGGTTTTAAGCCCAAACTCTTTCTCTATAAATACATAAGATGTATTGTTTTTAGGGTTAAGCTTTTGCCAAAATCGTTTTAGCAAAAAAAAACCCTAGCAGCTAGAGAGAGAGAGAGAGAGATAGAGGGCAGATTACGGCTAGTACCAACTCCGGAGATTGTGGAGACAATCGTGCGTTCGTGTGGACTAATTAGCGAAGCAGATCTCAAGAAGAGGACTGTGTGGTGATCGTTCTTGGACCTCCATCTATCAACCGAATCGGAAAGGTTTTACAAGGTACAGATTCTGTTCTCCATAATCTGTTTATAATTATACATGGATCCTGGTTTGGGTTCCGAATTTTGTTATATTTTTCGTTTTTCCGCTGCGTTTTATGCCTCGGAACCCATCAATGGTATCAGAGCTACGTGTATATGGGACTGATTTGGTTACGTGTTTACTGTATTTTACGAGTATGCATGTTTGATGAATCTGCTATTGATACGGTTATGTTATATGATTGATATAATGAATCTGTATAATCTGATATGATGATGCTAGCATGTTTAGAATCTGCCATGACTTAATTATATGCGATCTGTTATGATATGTATGCTGTTTGGTTTGTATGATGATATAAACTGTCGGATGGATGTTTTTGGATACGATCCGTTAACAGGGATTAGGGTTACGTGTATACTGATACATGTTTCTCGTAACTGGAATTGAGGTCGCACATATGTTGATATATGCTTCTGGACATGTATTCTGATACATAATTTGCATGTATTTTGATATAGGTCGATCCGCGTGTTTAGGGCTTGTGACAAATTCGGGCTTGTTACATATGCTTTATTCATACGATATATTGTGATATATGATTGATGATGTTCTTAAGTGTTAATTGAGCATGGTGATTGGTTATGGCCTTGAGACCCATATGTTAGTGGTTTTATTTATTATGGTTTGGTTTTATAAATACGACTTGCATGTCGTTTTCTTGGTGCTTTGTAATTGTTCATCTCGAATGTAACTCGAGTTCTTATGTAATTACATTAGTATAGTTATGTTTTAATTTCAATGTAATAAGAAGATCATTGGAAGCATGCAAGGATCAATGGAGATGAAGGCATTTGACACAAAGAAGACATGAAGACATGTATTTATGAAGACCAACTATGTAATAATTTAGTTTTATTAACCACCATAGATTGACCTAGATTTTTCCATTAGCTTGGAAAGATCATATTGGATTGGGCCATAACCAAGCATGATTTAATTTTCATGCACTTTACATATGATGTATGTGTAGAGTAGCAAATGTATGCATATTTTTAATTAGATTAATGATGTATGCATGTATTAGATACGTCACCCATGCCATGCTTGCCATGCTAAACAAGATAAAATCTGTAACGATTCGAGATTTTAAAATGAACAAACGATCATGAGATTTCTGTGTTTATGAAACACGGAATTAAATACGAATTTTCAATTATTTAGATATGGGGAGATTTTGTCAAAAACGGGTTTTACCTGTAAGGAAGTTGGGTATTAAGTGAGGCCACTTGTGACTCCTCCAACAACCTGGAAATCAAACTATTGATGAATATTGATTTGAAGTATTTAATTCAAGGAAAAATTGGGAATTTCTTTATGATGGGATCATGGTCGTTTTTCAAAACCCCTTAACAAAATATTAAGTTTCAATCGGATGCTTTCCAATGAATGAACACTCATTGAATCCTAGATCGATAAGGGGAATGACTGCCAGTGGCAGGGGACTCCTGTTTATCGTGGTGAGATGTGACGAAGATAAGCGGTTATATTCGACCGTTGTATCATTGGGTTTAACTTAACTGAGTCGTCATAATAAGATGAAAATAAACGGTTATATTCAATTATTATGAACTTAGAAGCATAGAGTTTGGTTCAAAATCTATTAGATAGACAAGGACAATTGTTGTTCACCAAACTATCCAAGAATTATATATGATATAATTGACAACTGTTGTCTACCTAAATAATCATGTTTTAAGGACTACCAGTGGTTGACTTAGGATATGACGAAATATGGATCTTGGCTCACTAGAAAGATTTATGGGATATTCTTTCCGATTTAATAGTAAGGGCTATTAATTTGATAAAAATAGCGGGAGATATATTATGAATATGTCATAATCACTTGAACATAATTAATATAACAATCTAACTTATCTTATGCATTTTATCATTATAGAAAACAAATGGCACAAAATACAAACAATACTTTCTCTGTGAGATCAGTCCTTGAGAAGGACAAGTTGACAGGATCGAACTTCCTTGACTGGTCTAGGAATTTGAGAATTGTTCTCATGCAGGAAAAGAAATCTTATGTGATTGATATTCCTCCACCGGAAGCCCCTGCTAACAATGCCACTGCTGCTCAACAAAATGCTTATCAGAAGCATATTGATGATGCAACTGATGTGGCTTGCCTTATGCTTGCTACTATGGATGCTGAGCTTCAGAAGCAGCATTTTGATATGAATGCTTATACTATGTTTGAACATCTTTCGACGATGTTTCAATCACAGGCTCGTGTGGAAAAGTTCAACACGAGTAAAGCACTCTTCTCATGCAAGCAGGGCAACGGACCAGTCGGACCACATGTTCTAAAGATGATAGGGTATTGTGATTACCTTTCTCGTTTGGGTTTCCCGCTTCAGCGAGAGGCTCAAGTCGATATAATCTTGCAATCTTTGAACAGCGACTATACTCAGTTCATTATGACTTTTAATATGACTGAGCAAGATAAGACTCCTATGGAATTGTTGGCCATGCTGAGGACCACTGAAGCAAATATGGTCAAGGCACCTGAGAAAGCTCCCATAATGATGGTGGGCAAGAAAGGTGCTAAGGGAAAAGGGAAATGGAAGGGCAAGAAAAATGTAGCATCAAAAGATCTTGGTCCTTCTAAGCCCTCTTTCAAAAAGGCTAAAAAGCCGAAGGGAGATGTCGTACAGGCTGACAAAGGTGAATGTCACTACTGCAAGAAGCCTGGTCACTGGAAGAGAAACTGTCCTGTTTACTTGGAGGATCTAAAAAAGAAGAAGGCTGAGCAAGCTTCTACTTCAGGTATTTATGTTATAGAAGTCAATCTGTCTATTTCTACATCTTGGGTATTGGATACTGGATGTGCTTCTCACATTTGTATAAATGTGCAGGAACTGCAGAGAAGTGGGACTTTGGCTAAGGGAGAAGTTGACCTACGCGTTGGCAATGGAGCAAGAGTTGCTGCTTTAGCCGTAGGAACTTATTATTTATCTTTGCCCTCTGGGCTTGTTTTAGAACTTGAAGACTGTTTTTACGTGCCTGCGATTCGCAGAAACATTATATCTGTTTCTTGTTTGGACAAGAAAGGTTTTTCGTTTACAATAAAGAACAATAGTTGCTCTTTTGCTTTAAATGATTTAACCTATGGTGTTGCGCGTTTATTTAATGGTTTATATGTTCTTGATTTAGATAATCCTGTCTGTAACATAAAAAACAAACGACTTAAAGTTAATGACTCAAATCAAACATACCTCTGGCATTGTCGTCTAGGCCATATAAATGAGAAACGCATATCCAAATTACATAAGGATGGATACTTGGATAAGTTTGATTTTGAATCATACGAAAAATGCGAATCTTGTTTGCTTGGTAAGATGACTAAAGCCCCTTTTATTGGTAAGGGTAAAAGGGCCACTGAACGTTTGGAGCTAATACATAGTGATGTATGTGGCCCAATGCGTGTGATGGCTAGAGGAGGCTACTACTACTTCATAACATTTACTGATGACTTCAGTAGATATGGATATGTATATCTTATGAAGAACAAATCCGATTCTTTTGAAAAATTCAAAGAATACAAGGCTGAAGTAGAGAAGCAAATAGGCGGAGGTGCAAGTATTAAAATCTTACGATCCGATCGTGGGGGTGAATACTTAAGCACCGAATTTAAAGAGTATTTAAAGGAGTGTGGTATTGTATCACAACTCACTCCGCCAGGTACACCTCAATGGAATGGAGTTTCAGAGAGGAGAAATCGTACCCTGTTGGACATGGTACGATCGATGATGAGTCATGCAGATCTTCCAATAAGTTTCTGGGGTTATGCTCTAGAAACAGCGGCTTTCACACTTAACCGTGTTCCAACCAAGAAGGTTCAAAAGACTCCATATGAGTTATGGGAGGAGAAACGGTCAAGCATGAACTTTATGAAAGTTTGGGGATGCAAGGCGTTTGTAAAACGTCAAGTATCTGACAAGCTTGGACCTAAATCCGAAGAGTGAAATTTTGTGGGATACCCTAAAGAAACAAAGGCGTATTATTTTTATAGTCCTTCTGAGCAGAAAGTGTTCATTGCTCGAGATGCTGTCTTCATGGAAAAGGATTTTGTTTCCAAAAGAGACAGTGGGAGAGCTATAGATCTCGATGAAGATCGAGAACCACAAAATAGCATTGAACCTGAGGTGGAACAAGAGCAGAATAATGATAATGCTCAAGAAACACAGGTTGTTCGTAGATCTGGTAGAATTCGCCATGAGCCAGAGAGATATGGATTTCTTTTGACTCAATGTGGGGATTTGATGCTCATAGATGAGGATGAGCCTCTCACATACCAAGATGCTATGAACAGTCCAGACTCTAAGAGATGGCTTGAAGCCATGAAATCCGAGATGGATTCCATGTACGAAAACCAAGTTTGGGATTTGGTTGATCCACCTGAAGGGGTAAAACCCGTAGGGTGCAAGTGGGTTTTCAAGAAGAAAACTGACATGGAAGGAAATGTTCAGACCTATAAAGCCAGACTGGTTGCGAAAGGGTTCAAACAAATTCATGGTATTGACTATGATGAAACTTTCTCACCAGTTGCCATGGTCAAGTCCATACGGATTTTGCTTGCAATTGCAGCATTCCATGATTACGAAATCTGGCAAATGGATGTCAAAACAGCTTTCCTTAATGAGAGCCTTGAAGAGGATGTGTACATGACACAACCTGAAGGTTTTGTCGATCCGAGGAATGTTGGCAAGGTATGTAAATTACGTCGATCCATTTATGGGTTGAAGCAAGCCTCTAGGAGATGGAATATTCGTTTTGATGAAATAGTCAAGGAGTATGGCTTTATTCAAAACGAGGATGAACCTTGTGTTTACAAGAAGGTTAGTGGGAGCCATGTGGCATTCATAGTACTGTATGTTGATGACATACTACTAATGGGGAATGATATACCTTCTCTAAAGGCAGTTAAGACTTGGTTAGGGAGCAATTTCTCTATGAAAGACTTAGGAGAGGCAACCCACATTCTAGGAATGAGGATCTATAGAGATAGATCTAAAAGGATGATCGGTCTAAGTCAGAGTACATACATTGATAAGGTTTTGCATCGTTTTGGTATGCAAAATGCTAAAAGGGGATATGTCCCTGTGTCTCAAGGGATAACGATTTCTAAAGACCAGTGTCCGAAATCATTAGATGAGAAGGATCACATGAATAAAGTTCCATATGCATCAGCAATTGGATCTATCATGTATGCAATGGTATGTACTCGCCCCGATGTTTCGTATGCTTTGAGCATGACGAGCAGATACCAGTCTAATCCAGGTGAAGGTCACTGGACGGCAGTCAAGAATATTCTAAAGTACCTGAAAAGGACTAAAGATTCATTCTTGGTGTATGGAGGAGAGGAGAAACTGGTTGTAAAAGGTTACACCGATGCAAGTTTCCAAACAGACAGGGATGATACTGTATCACAGTCTGGTTTTGTGTTTTGTCTAAATGGAGGTGCTGTAAGCTGGAAGAGTTCAAAGCAAGAAACAGTAGCTGATTCTACAATGGAGGCTGAGTACATTGCAGCTTGTGAAGCGGCTAAGGAGGCAGTTTGGATTCGAAAATTCATTTCTAATTTGGAAGTGGTTCCATCGATTGCAGATCCCATTGATCTATACTGCGATAATAATGGGGCCATTGCACAGGCTAGAGAGCCTAGATCGCATTCCCGATCCAAACATATACTCAGAAGATATCACCTCATACGAGAGATTAATGAAAGGGGTGAAATACATATATGTAAAGTGCATACAAATGATAACATTGCAGATCCACTAACCAAAGGCCTGTCGCAGCAGAAGCACGACGGTCACACTAGTTCCATGGGTATTAGATACATGGGTGATTGGCTCTAGTGCAAGTGGGAGATTGTTAGTGTAGGTGCCCTAGAGGCAATACATTGGTTCTTTTAATAAACCTTTATGTCATTTGATTATTCAATAAACGTATTTATTATGACTTTAATTACTGCGATATATTTGTTAGCATAATAAATGTCCTTAGAATCATGATACACATTGTATAGTTTAAGTACATGACTTGAACTTGAGATTATATAATATATCATATTCTTAAAGGTCCCTAGCCGAGTATTATTATATAGGACAATAATAATACATAAATAGACTAGTATGTTGTTTGACAGATAACCACATCTCATTGGTTATCAGTATGGAGATACTAAAGTCAATACATAGGTACATGTAAGGGTACATGGTACTGGATAGACCCAAAGTGAGATTCTTCATGTTTAATAAAGTCATAAGAAAGACTCACAATGATAATGGTGTAATGATCCTTTGACTTGAGATCATTATATTTCTATATGAGGATTAATGTACTTTGACTACATTAAAAGTTACCTTTGATCGGGTGATTATAAAAGTGGACATCGGGTATATTATGAGTCGTATGAGAAATATGAATGATAGATAAAGGATTTAACCCTCCTAGAATTAGGAGAGATATTATTGGCCTCTTGATTGAGTGAGACTATAAAATGCATGGCCGTGCTCAAATATTGATTTGTTTTAATAGTCTACTCATGGATCAAGTAAACCTGGATTAAATGTTGAAGAGGATGACGAAACACATGCCTCGAGTTTAATCTATAATATTTGGTTAAAGGGATTATATTACACGGAAACATTATATCACGAAAGGTTTAATTGGATCACCAATTATTATTATTACTTGGGTAGCAATGATGTATTACTAGATGCCACTCATTGTTTATAATTTTATTATTGGATATTAAAATTATTGCCAACGTAATAATAACCTAAAGGGTTACACAATAAGAACGTTTAAAACGGAGACTTATTTAAATTACGAATTTAAATATATATATATATTATTATTTCGAATTATATAATTGATTAAGTAGGACTTGATTAATTATAATATAATTCGAATTAATATTAAAACCAAAATCAGATTGGGTTTAAGGAAGCCCAAAACAGATTTAGGTTTTAAGCCCAAACTCTTTCTCTATAAATACATAAGATGTATTGTTTTTAGGGTTAAGCTTTTGCCAAAATCGTTTTAGCAAAAAAAAAACCCTAGCAGCTAGAGAGAGAGAGAGAGATAGAGGGCAGATTACGGCTAGTACCAACTCCGGAGATTGTGGAGACAATCGTGCGCTCGTGTGGACTAATTAGCGAAGCAGATCTCAAGAAGAGGACTGTGTGGTGATCATTCTTGGACCTCCATCTATCAACCGAATCGGAAAGCTTTTAAAAGGTACAGATTCTGTTCTCCATAATCTGTCTATAATTATACATGGATCCTGGTTTGGGTTCCGAATTTTGTTATATTTTTCGTTTTTCCGCTGCGTTTTATGCCTCGGAACCCATCAAGCTGAACTTGGTACAAAATCGGAATCTATGCAAAGAGCTACAGATGCTCCTACCAAGATGCCTCCAAGTGCTACTGAAGTGAATCAGTCTGACTCTGAATTCACAGATGAAGGTGAAGAAGTAGAACCTTCACAGCAACCTGGAGATTTACCAGAATGGCTAGTCTCTAAAGATTATGTCTCAAAAGATGCTTTCACTGAGCTAGTAGTGCAGTATGAGAAGACTGCAGCTACTCTACAAGATGTTGAACTGCATTGAAGCTTGTGCAAGAGAATTTTTTGGCTACTCTCAAACTGCAAAAGTGTCTTCTCAATCAAAGGGTGATAGATAAAGATGACTTCAAGCTAGAAATTAAAAATGCTTTGGAATCTCAGAACAAGAACTTGGAGCTTCTTTTTCCTCCCCGAACAATGCAGCAGCTTAACCAGAGGCTGAAGAAAGATGCAGAAACAGAAAGGAAAGTTGACAATCTGTCTGCAAAGATTGATAAGTTAGAGCTTCAAATGGGCACTATCCTTGAAAATCAAAAGCTCATTCTTGAAGCTCACAACAAACAGAATGCTCTCCTTACAAGTCTGTTGACTCTGCCTACTACTCAAGCCCTTGATGCTAACAAAAAGAGGGAGAAGTTTGGAGATAAGAGGTTGTTAACATAAAATCACGCAAGCGTACGTGGTCACAAGTAATATAGATATAAGTCAAGTTCGTTCCCACAGAGATCTGGTTTTTAATTCAGTATTGTACCAATGCAACAATGTATGGTTTTAATTCACTGCTAAGACAAATAACAAATTGGGTTTTAATTAACTAAATCTAACTAAAAAGCAAATTAACAAACTAAGAATTAACTAACTAACGAGAATTGGAATCAAATTACTTCTGCAAGAGAAAACATGGGATCCTAACTTCATTAAATACTTTGCTTAGATCTGACGCCTTTAATCACTATATGCAATGGTTATGATATCTGATCGGATAACACGAAACAAGTATACGCTACTTCTCATTATACGAATACCAAACTAAACATACATCCACAAAAGAGATAGAAGATGAATAGACACCAATTATGCTTAGACCCTATATCTCTATAATATTTGAAAACATAACGGTTGAAGAGCAAGTTATCCATTAAGATCACACAGGGCAGTATAAGTATTTTCATCTCACACCATGAATCATATTGATAAACAATTATGAACCTATGCTAGCATGGCAAGTTCTAAATCTCAAGATCCACTTTCACTTCACAAGAGATTAACAATTAAATGTTCATGACGCATCTATCAATTAAGCATAATCATACGAGGATATCAGATATACATCACACACAGATCTTTAAAGCAATCAAGATACTAAAGCTCCATAAATAAATACTTTAGAATCCCATGACAACGATTATCTCATAATTGAACCTCTCGTCATCATGGGATCTGATGAAACCATGATAAAAACAAAGTATGAAAAAATACAAATAAACTAGAGTAATTGATATGTAATGGTTCTACTCCTAATGATCTGATTTACAATGATAGGTATTGTTTATATAGGCCCTAGAATACTTTTCCAACAAGAAAAGACCTAAAAATATAATTTAATTCGAAACATGATAGAATTTCAGAATTTCCAGCGAGTTTGGGCGCACCCTGCGCGGTAGCAGCACAGTCTGCGCGGTCTCTTACTGCTCAGAATTATAGAAAATTTCCCAGGCATCGGGTGGACAGCTTATGGGCCTCAAACGGACTTGTAGAACTCCAGATATGACCAAAACAGTGAAGACTGCGCAACCTACCCAGGATTTACTACCCAGAAAATCCGAATTTTGCACAAATTGCTCCTTTCTCCTCCGTTTCTTTTGCAATTCTTTCGTCACTTCCCGTTCTTCAATTCTTAAACTTTATGGTCTTCACGCCATCCTTCATTCCATTGCGCAAATCATCTCCAAAATTGACGAAAATAATAACCTAAACGATATTTCACAAACCTGCACAACTAAACACAAACACATCAAAACTACAATAAACTTGAGACCAAGACAATCAATTTAAGCCGATATAGAACGCTCCAAGTGGATATAAAATCCACTTATCACACCCCCAAACTTAAACCGATGCTTGTCCTCAAGCATAAACAACTAAACACTAACTAATTAGTACCACTTCCGTAGGTGATCACGGTTGCATTTGGCATATGCAACAAGCCCTTTAAACCCCTAGGCAGCCCTAGTGGACGAGTAAGGTCTCGTGAGGGCTTATAGTGAATGTACCCACAAAATCCAATGCAATGCAATACATGAATGCAACTAATATGAAAATGCAAAGATCCCCTTCAAACTCACCAAAACCAACTAACAAGCAAATATCTCAAAGAATGTAAATAAATCCAAGCAGAGCTCGACTAAGTCCCCGTATACTAACAATACATGACAGAAACGTGAGTGTGTGCGATGCTCATCAGAAATACTCCCAAAACTAGGTCAAAAATCATACATGTCCTTCGCCAAGACAATCACAGGTTTATAAAAAGAATAGACTATAGACACTTCATAACTTAGAAACACCTCCATCCTTATTCAAGTTAGCCAGGTATTCATGCTTTATTACTACACTACAACACATACTACTATATACAATACACATGCTTATTTAACCGTGCAATGAGTGAGACACCAAAAGGCTTATACAATAATACCCATGTAGCGAGCGTTAGGTCAGCAATCCCAAACCACAAGGGTTTTAGGTTACTAGGACTAAGTCCCCTCAGACTTAATTACTCGAGTATTAAAGAGCTCACTCGTGGTTAATTTTGCATTTAACAATTGGACTTTTAACTCTCTTTTTTTTTTCTTTTTCTCTTTTTTTTTTTCCATGCGATCTGGAATGAGAATTCTCAATTCCAACCCTAGACTACTCATATAAATATGAGCTGGCTACTAGCCAATTGACACCTAGCCATTATTTAACAAATATTAACAACTAGCATGAAATCCCTGGTTTCCCCCAAACTTAGACTTTAGTGCTCCTACGCCATCAAGGGAATAACGAAAATTCTAAATATAAGCAAGTGATTAAATCTCAAAACATCCAAACAAGCATGACCCTAACCTAGCCCAAAAGCACCCAATGAGACTGTGTAAAAGTTTTGTTCCCGTAACATGCAAGTCAATTTCGTAGGAACTATAAATCAGCCCTCTACTCATCATCACCACACTCAATTAAAACATCTATCTATCAATCAGAATCAGCTCGTCCTAAGGGATCATGAAATATGCATGTCATTAAAATGCAACTAACATGGTATAAAAAAATCAAAACAGAATGTCCTATATGAAACAAACATAAATAACACGAACAACATGCATGGATTACTACTATTATGCAACAATATGCAATCCTACATGAACATAATGATATATGGATACTACAACAGACTACATATCCCTCAAACCACCCCAAAACTTAAAATATTCAATGTCCGCATTGAAGGTAAAAAAAAATACAAGGGATAGTAGAAAACATACCTAAATAAAAATTGTCGAAAAGCGTGGGTTGCCTCCCACGAAGCGCTTCTTTAACGTCAATAGCTTGACGTTACTTCCAAGCCTCCATTAAGGATGATAATAGTTTGCCTGGTCATCTCTTCGCGATACCTCATCGTCATCACGGCGGCACACTTTCTGCCCTTTCTTCTTGTTTGGCCTATTCGTATAACAGCTATGACCTATTCCAATGCCTTCATCTGCTGACCCAAAATCTGTTAATTTATAGAACAATACACATTCGCGGGCTTTGCTTGAATATAATGGAGGAGAATAAATGTAAGTTGATGAAGCCTTTGGTTCCTCAAAGAGAACTTCCTCCATTGGCTCTAATGCGCTACCTCCATCTTTACATTCTGAGACAAGTAGAAGACCTGCATCTTTCCCATGTTCTTCAGCCTCTTGGTACGCACATACCAATTTTTTAAATTTGTGCAGCTCATTAGTGTCTGTCCCAAATAGTGCCCTTTCCAAATCATCCACCATCCTAACATGATCAAATTCCTCACATGGCTTGCGAACGCTCACCTCACCTTGGAATTTGTCTTCCTCAATTAAGCATGCAGTACCTTGCTCCAAGTCACCATTATCCTCTGTTATTGCTTCTTGTATGAATTTTTGATTCTCTTGTTCCAAGGCTCTCACAACTTGAGCAACTAGTGTCTCCAAATATTTGACACCTTCCACCCTACTATTTTCAAGCATCCTAAGCTCCTCCATAGTTACAACCTCATCTGACTGAAAAGTAGTAGGTTGTTGATATTGAAACTCTTCACTACCAAAGAAATATGATATATTTGGAACATCTTGCTGGTACTGTTGATGATGGTATTGAAAATATGGTTGCTCCTCATAATTGACATATGGATCAATTCCTTCGTAGTAACAATATTGTGAGGGATCATGAACGCCCAAACACCGCTCACATTGCTGAGGCTGTTGAATACCACCTTGGTTGCTCCAGCACTGATACGTCTCATGTGCGCCCGCACATAACTCACAAACACTAGCCACCTGCTGAACTCCCTAGTAAGTTAGAAAATCCATCTTCAACGCCCACACTCTCTGACAAGTACCAGAAACACCAACGAACTATACAAGAATAGATGAGAAAAAGAAATCTGAGTCAGTGAACGCTAACGACCACTATTGACAAGCACATAAACTAAAAATAAAACACCGATGATCCCCGGCAGCGGCGCGAAAAACTTGTTAACACAAAATCACGCAAGCGTACGTGGTCACAAGTAATATAGATATAAGTCAAGTTCGTTCCCACAGAGATCTGGTTTTTAATTCAGTATTGTACCTATGCAACAATGTATGGTTTTAATTCACTGCTAAGACAAATAACAAATTGGGTTTTAATTAACTAAATCTAACTAAAAAGCAAATTAACAAACTAAGAATTAACTAACTAACGAGAATTGGAATCAAATTACTTCTGGAAGAGAAAACATGGGATCCTAACTTCATTAAATACTTTGCTTAGATCTGACGCTTTTAATCACTATATGCAATGGTTATGATATCTGATCGGATAACACGAAACAAGTATACGCTATTTCTCAGTATACGAATACCAAACTAAACATACATCCACAAAAGAGATAGAAGATGAATAGAAACCAATTATGCTTAGACCCTATATCTCTATAAGATTTGAAAACATAACGGTTGAAGAGCAAGTTATCCATTAAGATCACACAAGGCAGTATAAGTATTTTCATCTCACACCACGAATCATATTGATAAACAATTATGAACCTATGCTAGCATGGCAAGTTCTAAATCTCAAGATCCACTTTCACTTCACAAGAGATTAACAAATTAGATGTTCATGACGCATCTATCAATTAAGCATAACCATACGAGGATATCAGATATACATCACACACAGATCTTTAAAGCAATCAAGATACTAAATCTCCATAAATAAATCCGTTAGAATCCCATGACAACGATTATCTCATAATTGAACCTCTCGTCATCATGGGATCTGATGAAACCATGATAAAAACAAAGTATGAAAAAATACAAATAAACTAGAGTAATTGATATGTAATGGTTCTACTCCTAATGATCTGATTTACAATGATAGGTATTGTTTATATAGGCCCTAGAATACTTTTCCAACAAGAAAAGACCTAAAAATACAATTTAATTCGAAACAGGATAGAATTTCAGAATTTCCAGCGAGTTCGGGCGCACCCTGCGCGGTAGCAGCGCAGTCTGCGCGGTCTCTTACTACTCAGAATTATAGAAAATTTCCCAGGCTTCGCGTGGACAGATTATGGGCCTCAAACGGACTTGTAGAACTCCAGATATGGCCAAAACAGTGAAGACTGCGCAACCTACCCAGAAAATCCGAATTTTGCACAAATTGCTCCTTTCTCCTCCGTTTCTTTTGCAATTCTTTCGTCACTTCCCGTTCTTCAATTCTTAAGCGTTATGGTCTTCATGTTAGCCTAGGGAAATACGCCATCCTTCATTCCATTGCGCAAATCATCTCCAAAATTGACGAAAATACTAACCTAAACGATATTTCACAAACCTGCACAACTAAACACAAACACATCAAAACTACAACAAACTTGAGACCAAGACAATCAATTTAAGCCGATATAGAACGCTCCAAGTGGATATAAAATCCACTTATCAGAGGTCAACAAGTGAGGGGGAGCAACTTCATTCTACTCTACCTCCAAGAGCTCCAGCAATTTTATCTAGTGAGGAAGAACCAGCCATTTAACCTGAAGACTCTATAGCCATGAGGCTGGCTGCTAATCCTCATATTTCTCAAGTACAAATGCCTCTCATAACCACATCAATCAGACAGGTACTAATTCTAGATTTTGTGCTTCCCAGATCTCTAGCCATAGGGGAGCCATCTTACTTGTCTGAATTCAAGCCTGTACTCAAGCCTAAGAAATCACCTGTGAAGAAGAATGGTAAAAACACAATGAGAGTAGATTTTCCAATGCCAAAACCAGATGAGTTCAAGCTAATGAGTGAAGAAATTATAGAACTAAAGGCTACAAGTAATGTGAGACTCAAGGAGAATCTAGCATTCATCTACAGAGAGGGAGTGAAAATTTGTGTTCCTACAGGTTACCCTGACTTTGTGGCTGCAAAAGCTGAAGAAACTACAAGGTTACATCAAGATGGTCAAATTGTAAGAAAATCTGCAAAATCTACTGAGAAGGAAGCTAGATTGGATGATGAGCTTGTGAGAGTGTTGGAGGAAGAAATGAAGCTAGAGGCTGAAGAAGAAGAGGCCAAATTTAAGAAGAAGAAGATGATGAACACAAAGTCTGTGTGCAAGAAAAGAAAAAGCATGGTTAAAGTTCCTGCTAAGAGATCTTTGAGCCCAGAACCAGAAGTTCAAGTTGAATCAGTACCACCTCAACCTACAGAATCTCCAACACAAAACACTCAGGCACTCAACACCTTGAAACTTGTAAAGGAAGAGCCTATGGAATTTGACTTTGACATCAATAGCTTGGTATTTTCAAAGGTCAGGCTCTCACCTGAAAGGAGGAGGACTAGAAGGAGGAAACAACCACTAGCTAGACCAATTCAATTCACTAAGGTCCCTCAAGTTGCAAAGGTTGCCACCAAGAAAGAAACTGAATTATACATTGCAGATATTGAAGAGTATTCAAGCATCAATTTCTTTTTGGATGATGTAGATAATGTGAGTGCTGCAGATAGGACAGCCAGGCTTCCAAAAAGGTTAATCTTCACCTATAAAGGAGGGAACAGTGTAGCCTGGCCCCTAGACCAATTGTTAAATGAAGGATATAGCAAACTCTGGAGGATTTGGTCCTTAATGAAGAAAACTGGAGGATTCACTCCAGAAGCAAGGGAAATAATATTCAAAAAGGCCAATGAATTGAGAAACAGCCGGACTTCAAAGGAGGGTTTACCTAAGACGCTGCACATTCCATATGAACCTGGCAAGAAGGTTCACTTTTATCCATACTGGATAGTGGAATTCAGAGATGAACAAAATTGTAGAAGATTTTTCAGAATAGAAGATCAGCTGGAAAAGGCTAGCAATGAGTACTTGCAACACTTACTGTCTATGCTGGATCTAAATCACTCAGAAGAAAAGATCATCTACAATCATCTAGAGAAGCAGCTTGAGGAAAACAGAGACAAACTCCATGGTATGAGGACTGCAAGGGGAAGAAAGCAATGATATGTTCAGTCTAGAGGAGCATTCCTTGTAGAAGTATGATTCTCTTACTTGACACAGTTCATTTCTTCAAAATTTTGTAGCTTGTACAAATCTTATGTTTTTACAGAATATCATAATCTTTGCAAAGGTGTTTTGTTATCATCAAGGCCTTTAATTTATGGCTGCAATTCTATCAGTCATAAATTGGGGGAGATTGTTAGGAATTATGTTGTCCTTGATGATATACATCCATAAAACACCTTGAAAAACATATGTGTACAAGATTAAGTTTTGTAACTTATAAACGGATATCCAAGCTATGTACATCCGTTGATGAGGCAGCTTATCAACTGATAAGTCTGTAGCATACCTTGTATTTAAGTTTAAGTTTGTTTGCTAATATCATAGTTGCTAGAAATCCTAAGTCATATTGACTATCAATGGATATGCAGAATAGGGTAGCTAATTGTATATAGGTTGTGCTATGTAATTTTGTATAAGTGAAGTGGTGATCAACGAATGAAGATTCTACGTCAATGGATATGGTATTCTAAGCAAGCCTAAATCAACCTGTCGATAAAATGCTTCAACCAATATTGTCTTGGGATTAGAGGTTGATGGAGACTTGACATGCCTGACAGATCACATGGGTTGATAAACTTAAAAGAGGTATGGGAACCAGTATTGGAAACGAAGAAGAAAAAGAAACATTCTTTATTTTCACAAACAATTTAGCTGGTAAATCTAATGCATATCTGTCCAAGACAACCAGACAAAATTGTATCACATGGAGACAAGGAGTGGCAGCAACCCTGCAGAATACTTTGACTTGTAAGATTCGTTTATTGTGAAGGGTTTGTAAACTTGGAGTATTTATATACTTCAAGTGTAGCATAGCTAAATAGAGAAGAGAAACACTGAGCTAAAAAGCTATAAGCATTAGGTTCTCTTGTAATAGTTTAGCTTTGTATTCGCAGCTGTGTACTCGTTTACACAGAGAAGTTTTCTTCAATACAACCCTCAGGTGGAGTCGAGAAAACCCCACCTGAAACTTTTAAGTGTGTTGTGTGTTTGTTCATTTCTGTATCTTTACGTTTTAGTCTTGGACTTATCCATCTGTTTCCATTGAAGTTTAATTGTTGTCTCGTTTAAAATCGAAAGAAATTTACAAGATTGTATTCAACCCCCCTTCTACAATCTTGAGGTGTGCAACTGGGAAATATCAACTCCGTCAATGATGCTATCCTGAGAATTTGGCTGTCGTGACCTGGCAGTCTTGCGCTCAAAAAGTGCAAAAATGTTGTCTCAAGTTATTGCCAATGTTACTGTCAAGACTTCAAAAGTTACTGCTTGGAATTATGATGTCTACAAGAACATTTTGTTGAAATTGTAATCAGGTTTTCAAGTAAAAGGCTTGATATCATTTGATTATGTACTATTCATCAAAAGCATTAACCTGAGACCTGATCATTGTAATGAGCTTCTTCCAAGTTAACCTATTTATTACACTTTGATTAACAGTACATTTATTTTTATACAACTAACATACTTTGACTATGACAAAGTATATAAAGGAGGCAAAATATCGGTTTTAAAACCGGTTCGGTTTTTATCGGTTCGGTTTCGGTTTTAAAACCGGATAATATATAAAGGAGGCAAAATATTATACAAGTTAAGGATGATATTTCAATGCAAAGGTTAAGGATGAAGCTGCATGGATATATTACATGGAATTATGGATGTTGGTCAACTGACTAACTTGGGTCCGTAACTTGGACACTAATCAGGAGTCGATTCTTACCTCTAATAAAATTAAAATTATTTTTAATACTTTTGCTTTTGTACAAGTTAAAAGTTCTATCAAAATTTGAACTTGAGCCGAAATTACAATGTCGTTCATAATCCCCCCTGTCCTGGTGAGTAAAATCTATATATACTAGCACCACAGCTGCAGCCCGGGTGTTATATGTTCGCACCTCAACACTAAACAGTCGGTCCAATTCCATTACATAAATTTACTACTTAATCTAAAAAATATATATGTATTTAAATTTCAAAAATTATATATATATATAATATTTATTTATTTATTTATTTTAATAATTGGTTCGGTTTTAGCCGGTTCGGTTTTAACCTATAACCGAAACCGGAACCGAAAGTCTCGGTTTTTAAAAATCAAAAACCGTAACCGTCGGTTAGGTTTCGGTTTCGGTTTTTTTGGTTCGGTTTTTTTGATTTCGGTTCGGTTTCGGTTTCAATTCGGTTTTTTGCTCACCCCTAATGACAATATGTCTTACATAGTTAAGTTGTCTTTTAGAGAATCACCCATAAATCCTAACAATCCCCCAGTTTGGTTTTATGAGAAATTATACCGAATTCAAAACATGCTGACAACTTAACTACAATAGATTAGAATAGTTAAAATTTAAATTTGAAAGATGTTGTTACTGAACTATTTTTCTGACAATTGAGCATTTATAATAACAAATAATTCAGCTACATATGCTAAGTACTTCTAGATGTTGAAAAATTATGAACTTAATTTTACTTAGCTTCAGTTTTCTTGTCTCCTTTTCTTTCTGGCTAATTCTTCTCTGTTTTGGGTTCCTCGAAGTTTTGATCTCAGCTATCCAACAGTTGATCTCTCATGAGGTTTCTTTTGCATCATCCTCAATGTTGTAATATCCCTAATTTCTGTACTTATAAATGTTTTTGGATGAATAGTGATTTTTGCTGATTAAGAAATTTTTTAGACCATCCTATGTACGGGTTAGAAAATGAATAATTTCGAAGTTATATTAGTAATGTGCTACGTAAATAAATGTATGTAAACGTCATCAAAAATGCGAAGATTCCAAATTTACTTTTATGCCATATTTGACCAAACAGTAAGGAGTACAACAATTTGATCAAGACAAAAAGAGTTTATTAAATAAGAAATTCCACGAATATACTTTAGACCAAAGTGTTAAAGTATCAAGAACATATACCCTAACATTGATGCAACAAAATGTTTTCGAAATCGCTCGGATATTATAAAGAGATTAAGCGGTAAAGTGAATACGTAACGAATTATGGATTAAACACTAAACAAGATTAAGGACCATGCATGATCACCAAAAGTGCAACATTTTGAGCATAAATGTGAAAGGAAAATCAAATAGCTAGGTTTTGACGCCCCCGAATCCGGGGTCAGGATTTGGTGCCACAAACCAATACAATTAAGTATGACTTAATTATAAACGACCCCTCACCAAGGATCGATCTCAGGTTATGGTATGAAACAAGAATCTAAATTTCAACATTAATCATAACCACTATACCTCTTATCCGTAGCGCGATCCAATACCATATGCGTCCAGGCTGACTATGATCTCTATTCTGTATATAGTGCCTCATCGCCCTCATTCAAATTTTAATACGTAGGTAGCCAATCCTTAACCCTAACTGAAAAGGAAGGGTGGAACAAAGCAAGAGTGAGCCAACAATGCTCAGCAAGTTAATAATATAGTGAAACAATAATATCTCAACACTTCATTGACGAACAATATCAATGATTAACTTATCTCAAGAGAATATTCAATTTCCATCATAAAGTATGAATTTTCCATTTTCTTCAACCATACTGGCTCAGATAAAACTTTGAGAAAAAGAATATCAAGAAATCCCCCAATCATTCTTACTCCCCTTTCAACGTACAATGTTACTCAAGAAGGGAATAACTGGGAAACTTCTATCCATCCTTAATCCCATTGTTGTAATGAGTTCCCAATTTTGATCAAGATAGAAAATGACTAACTCTCATGATATCCACAATTTCGAAACTAATGACCATTTACCTTGAAACATCTATATCGTATCAAAACATTCCTTTCTTTAAAACCATTCCATCATTAAAACAAACTTTTCATAAAACCTATTAAAAAATCATTTAAGCTGATTGGAGTTTTTCCCTTAACATCGGACAATACGGGTGATCAGCCACGTAAATTCCCCCTACCGGACACGAAGTCCCTCTGGACCTTGAAATTGGATTCCCAATTAGACAACACATTGGCCTTTAATGCTGGACTAGGACCACCCTAGCCTCTTACGCTAAAATAAAAAAAAATGCTGGACTAGGACAACCCTAGCCTCTTACGCATCCAATCTGAAGGAATCCGTGGAAAACATTTAAACGGAATTCCCCCACATCAAAACCTTTAAAAAGCTTTAAATCCTTTAAAACATTTCACTTTCAAGTCCTTATACTCACTGATAACAGATCAACCCAGTATAAGGAATTTTAAAAATATCTTTAATTAATTAAGCCATTTTCATGAGCAACAATAAGAGATTAAGGGTCAGGGAAGCATTCAATATAAGGAATCATAAACAACAAAGCAATATGATTCAACTAAACATGGTATGGTTCAACAAAATTGAATCATAATCAACAACGCAACATATATCAATAAGGAAACATTAATCAATTAAGAAACAAAACAACTGTTAAGATTCTAGAAATTTAATAACCATTTATAGAATAGACATGGGATAGAGAAATCTGAAGTTCTAGGAGTATTCAAGTTACTGTAGTGGTCATAAACCAATGAAGAGTCGTTACTTAATAAAGAATAGAACAAGTGTTAGGGTTCCAGAATTTCATTTCATGGTTATGAGGTCTGTTTATGCTGGTATGGCTTAAAGGAATAAGCATAAGGAAAAGGCTAAGGTAAAGCAAGGCATAAATTATAAGTCAAGGATTATGGTTTAACAGGAAACAGGGTAAATAATAGGGTACATGTGTCTCAATAGTAATTTATAAAGAATAAACAATAAGGTATAAAGGGTTCAACAATAATTAAAAAGGAAGAGAAGTAAAATATAAGAATTTAAACAACAATTTGTAAGCAGTTCAAGAGATTTGAATTCCAATACACGGTTCGAGTCACACTACGCCATAGATCAGTTTCAGCAACCTATTTTTTTGGTGTTGCATTGAAAAACGTTGTAGTTACACATTGTTTTTTTCATGTTGCTGTATACATAAAATGGTGTTGTCGTAGCTATAAGAAACGTAGCAAGTTGCAACCTTGGTGAATTGTTGTCGTTAATATGCGTTAATATTATTAAAAAAACGTAACATTTTTTAAAAAAAATTAATTTTACAGAAAATGAATAAAGTTCGAGAAATAATGTTAAGTTTGATATAAAAAATTTGTATGCATTATTGAACTAAAATATAACATTTTTATAAATAACAATAACATATCTTCTTATAAATTTAATTAAATTGAAGAAATTTTCAAATAAGAAATTAATAAAACAGAAAAGTAAAAAATTGTGCGCAATTCAGTACTTGAGTTGTTGCGCTGTCCAAATTATTAGGATTTTACTTGAGCATGCCAATTTTGCCGCCTTGTTAGAAAACACGCTAATTAGTAAAAAATAAAACACACTCACTCACTCTTAACACACTCTCTCCCGCCGCTCACTCTCTACCCCCGCTCACCCTCTCCGCCGCTCACCGCTCAATCACATAGGGTTTCTTCAAGATATTAGGGTTTCGATTTGGGGTTTCTTCAAGATTGTAGGTTGATTCAGTTAGGGTTTGAATTGGGGATCGAATTGAATTAGGGCCTTTAACATCATCAGGTATTATTCTTAATTTGAGGTCGCTTTTAAAATTTTAGCTGTTAATTTGTTTTACATGCATCAAATGTTAATCGAATTTGTTAATTTTAACTGTTAATTCGAATTGCATTATGGCTTTTGAAATGTTATTCTCTGCGTGAATACAAATTGAATTGGGGTTTTTCTCTGATTTGATTTAGGGTTTCGATTTGTTTATTGTATTAAAGTATGTATGTTGTATATATGATTTGATTTCATGCTTTTCCCACTCTCTGTCTCTTTATGTCTATCTCTCTCCCCCCCTCTCTCCCTCTCTCTCTCTCTATCTCCCCCTCTCTCTCTCTCTCTCTCTCTCCCCTTCTCTGTCTCTCTCTATCTCCCTCTCCCCCTCTCTGTCTCTGTCTATTTCTCTTTGTCTGTCTCTCTCTCTCTCCCTTTCCCTCTTTCTCTCTCCCTCTCTCTCTCTCTCCCCCCCTCTCTGTCTCTATCTCTCTCCCCTCCTCTCCCTGTATCTCCTCTGCATAATGTTGTTATGTTGCTATTGTAAGCTGGTTGACTTGTATTAGCTTATGATTTAGTTTGATTGTAATCACGTAGAAATGTAAGTATTGATTTGATGTTTTCGGTTTTACAGTAAAAATTGTTTATGAACTGGGTTGTAGTATTCTGATATATTTTGACAAATAGTTGTACGTGTTAGCATGTGAAAAGATATAATGTTTGACTTATGTTTTTCCCGTTACTTTATTAGTTAGATTTTTCTAGATAGGTTGCTTCGTATCTAGTATACTAGGTTAGGTCCCTACACTTGGCTTCGGCTTCTTGTCGACACCCACACTTATTTATTTTCAAATACAATAATTCTTGTCGTCATAATTGTAGTGATGGATGGCTGGATTGAACTTCCAAAATTCAGCGAAGGATATATTACTGGATAAGATCTTTTTTACGGAATGCATTTTCTAGATTCGCTGTAGGTGATGAAATTACGTGCCCCTGCAATAAAAATCGCAAGTGGCTTCGTGAGGATGTGATTTATGATCACAGCCGTTATATCAAGGCTGTACAAATTTCTCACGACTATGTTTCATCATTAGGATTTATTCCTTGAAATGCATACACGGAATGACCGAGTCTGCATTTAGTGATTTATTAGAGTTGATGAAAGAGGCCTTCTCACAGGCTCACATCCCTTTATCTTTTTAATGATGCGAAAAATGTCATTAGAGAATTAGGTCTAGATTACCAAAAAATACATGCATGTCCAAACAATTGTATGTTGTATTGGGCAGAAAATGAAAAGGAATATGTCTGCAAAACTTGTGAAGCTTCGAGGTAGGTTGTAGTGGAAAAGAAAGACACTTGTGATGGTGTTCTAGAGAAGTTAATGCACAAAGTACCAACAAAAGTGATGCGGTATTTTCCACTAAAACTAAGGCTGCAAAGGCTGTTTATGTGCAAGGATTATGTTGAGCTTATGACTTGGCATTCATCGCGACAGAAAACTGATGGGAAACTTAGGCATCCGGCAGATGCCGAGGCCTGGAAAGCAATGGATACCAAATTTCCTATTTTTTGTCAGAAAATAGAAATGTCGGATTAGGTCTATCAACTGATGGGTTCTCTCCATATCGTACAATGAGCTCTGCTTATAGTACTTGGCCGGTAGTGTTAGTAAACTACAATCTCCCACCTTGGTTATGCATGAAGCCGAAAAATTTAATACTCTCAACACTTATCTCAGGTCCAGAATCTCCAAACAACAGTATTGATGTATTTATGCAGCCTCTTATCACCGAGTTGAAAGAGTTGTGGGATAAAGGCATAGAAACCTACGATGTTTTTCCTGATGAAAATTTTATTTTACATGCAAGTGTTTTGTGGACCATAAGCAATTTTTTGGGATATGCCATGTTATCCGGTTGGAGTACAAAGGGTAAATTAGCTTGTCCCGTATGCCATTATGAGACTTCTTCAATGTACTTAAAACATAGCAGAGAAATGTGCTATATAACGACTTAGAAATTTTTGCGATATTTAAATGCTTATTTAATTGTTAAATGTGGAAATTATGTGAAATATATGATGAGTATATTTTCATAAAGTCTAGATATGTGTGAAAGCATGATTATGTGATGATCGGTATATGTCGTATATGCTCGTGGAATTTTATTTATATTTTTGGAGCATTAAAAGTATTTTTAAAAGTGCATTTTTAATCTTTTAAAATTCATATAAAATCATTGGAGTTGATTTTAATCATGAAATCTTTTGCATTATCATCTTTGTGATATTGTTGAGTTAGGAAAATTAGTGTGGATATTTAAATGTGTGATTTGGTATTTTAAAATGATTTTAAAAGCATTATTTCTTTTCAAGAGCATTTATTTTAAAAATTCGTATAAAATTCATTTTTGATCCAAATATTATTTTAAAAATATGGGGATGCTTCTAAATTCATAAAATTTATTTTAAAAATTTTATAAAATATTTTCTCCCCATTTCCTATTTTATTTCGATTTAAAATTGATTAAAAGAATGATTTTCAGCAAAGTAATATAGTAATTGTGAAAAGACAGTCTTGCCCCTGTCTTATTTTACAAGAGGCAACTGCCTCTTCTTCCCTCTTCACTTTATCTCTCGCCTGTTCTCTCCATTCTGTCTCTGTGAGTCTCTCCACCTCGGTTTGCGAGCTTCATCGCATGCAACCTTTAATTCTTGTCTGATGGCTTCGATTTTTGCATATTTATGATCCTTATGCCCTCTATTATCTTCCTACCGAGCCGTTTTTGTTGTTGTTGCGAGTTGGGTTGGTTCGAGATATGTGTTTATGTGTGTATATGTATATATCTATGTGAATTATGTAATTTCTGAGTTCTTGATGATTAGAAACTCGAAGTTATGCCCTGCTTTACATCATATCCAGTTGATTCTTGTGATTGATGGTAATTCATATATATATATATATATATATATGTGTGTGTGTGTGTGTGTGTGTGTGTGTGTGTGTGTGTGCCGTGTGTATAGGTTCGATTTTATATGATGAAAATCATGAAACCATTTCGGGTTTTGCTTGACTTCGAACTGCTATGCTTCGATTCTTGTTAACTGCTATGTTTATGAGTTTAAGTGGTAGAATTTTTGTGTTGGAGGCTCAAATTAAGAGTACCACCGAAACTTTTGCCCGTCGGCTATGATTTTCGTAATGAGCCGATGAATCGACGATGTATGAGTCGAAATATAATTATTATTCGTATATGAAGTTTTCAAAAATTATAGAGTTGCATGATTGGTTTTCGAAATTATTAATTTGAAATTATATGATTTTATTAGAATTATGTGATGTTAGTGATTCGTTATATATGATGTAGTAATTATTGATGATCTCGGATTATGTTAGAAGTACGATGTAAGTGATAAGTAGTATGATTTGAAATTGTGAATTATAAATCCTTGGGAGTGTAGGTGGATTTAAATCCATCGTAGGTACTTGATTGTGAATTGGAGTCGGATGTTTTCCGACGGGATAGTCCATATTATAAAGGAAACTCTGTCCGATTTTCATGAAATTATAAGTAATAAAGTATATGTTAAACATCATGAATGCTTATAAATTATGTTTATCTGCTAAGTGATTTATGTGAGTTGCATGATCTATATGCTATATGTTATGTGCTAAGTGATTAGTGAACTGCGAGTCGATATGATAAATAATATCAGGTACGTATGTTATATGCTAAGTATCGATGCGATATAGGAATCGTTTGGGTAGATTAAGATGAGAAGATTAACTGGTATAGTATTCTAAAGTAGTGATTATGGTTTATGTAGATACGAAGGACGTAGGCCCTAGCAATAAAGGGAAAGCTAAGGTTGAGTACAAGTAGACTGAGCTGTAGCTGTTGCATTCTACCGGAGGCAAGTAACTCTGTCTTTACTTGTAGTTTCTATTCCTTATTGATATATCTTGTTGAGCATGCCTATCTTATACCATGTTGAACACAAATCCTTTATAGCCTGATTCTTTTTAATTGCTTCTTGACCATATATGCCATACTGCTTTCTAGAGTCAAACTAAATTGGCTGACGGATAAACCACTATTTTAAATAACCTATGTCCGTTGTCAGTCGAACCCATGTTGACCCTGAAACTTGGAAATTCTTTATGATCTAACTGCTAATTCAAGAACTTAAACTACCTTTAATCTTATTCTTAAAACTTGGAATCCTGATCAATTGCCTTGATGCCTTGAGTCTATATCTTCTTGATCCAGACTTGTATCCCTGATCCTTTAACATCAAAAAACCCAGTCAAACCCTTTGACTTTTATCATTGCAAACCAAAATGAGTTGTTTTCTTAAAACTACCTTGAAGCTACCTAGACTAGGCTGATTTGTTATCAGAGAGTCGAAAGTACTTCGAGGTAAGGGTTTTGAAAACATTAAGAGTTGAAATGTTTTATGAAAATAAAAAGAGTTTATAAAGTGGAATGATTTTAAAAAGAAACTTTCTTTTTATATAAATTATTAGGAACTCCGTCAAAATGGTGTCTACGGATTCCTGACGATTGGAGAGACGGAACAAACGGGTAATGCCGGTTCCGTCAATTTTTGAGGTGTATTATTGTGTAATTCTGGTCTGTCCAGTTCGACACCTTTATAGGCCAATGTGTTGCCTCTTGGAAACCCAAGCTATCCTAATGAAAGGAATTGATGTCCAGAGGGACTTTGTGTCAGGTATGGGGACTTTATGGGCTGATCACCCGTATTGTCTGTTAAGGTGAATTAAAAACTCCAATCAGTTTTCTTAAATTTATATTAAATGAGAAAATGAAATTGGTTTACCATTGGAAATGTATATTGTTTCACACATCTTTAAAGTTTATATTTCTATCCTGTTATCGGTAAAAATTTATGTTAAATGCCATATCAGGACCTTTGCTATCACTTTCAGACAACCATGTTATATTTTGATTTACTGTCATCCTTTGAAATATTATATTATGTTGTTCAGTTGAGATCTTAGTTACTTGCTGAGCGTTGGCTCATTATTATTCTGTGTCTAACCTTTTGATAATAAAATAAGAATCATGGTCCGTACTATGCAAACTGCGAGGAAGCGCACTTATCATGGACCCGACTTGGTTCATTTCCACATAGCTCCCGAGGTAGATGCAATACAGCTCAGTGAGGAGATCCTTAGATAGTTGTGAGATCTGACAGTAGTATTTGAGAACTTGGGTTGTAATAATAATAATATTTTGAATTCAGGTGTGTAATAATAACTTAGTTAGACGATGGCTTGCTTGTTTCATACCATTACCTGTGAAAGATCTTGGATAGTAGTGTAGGGGCCAGTCAGCATGTTGTATTTATATTCTTATATTAGGGTGTATGCATCTAGATGCGTGTCAGTGACCCTCCGATCTGGGCCCCGGATCGGGAGGGCGTCACATGCTACATGAACCATAGGAAATTTTCAGAAAAAGGTTCAATGGTCAAATTGAAATGGAATTGAGTCCGCCTATTTTATCGGGGGAAGATGTTGAAGAATTGTTGATTGGTTTTGAGAATCATTTTGGGGGTGACAAGAGCAAGAAGAATGGTAGGAAGAATAAAGGTCAAAAACAAAAATCCCCTTTAATAAAAAAAAAGTCAATTTTTTTGATTTACCGTATTGGAGTCAGAACTTATGTCGACATAACCTTGTTGTTATGCACATAGAAAAAAACCTATGTGATAACATACTTGGTACTTTGCTAAATATGAGTGGGAGGTCGAAAGACCATTTAAATGCTCGGTTTGATCTTCAAGAAATGGGCATTAGGAAGGATCTACATCCAATTTTATCAAGTGACGGGGAAAATTATGAGATAAGTGTTTCCATATTTGAAATGACGCATAAGGAAAACGAAATTTTCTGCACATTATTGGAGAATGTTAAATCACCATACGGTTGTGCATCTAGCATTAGGCGGTATGTGCACACGAAGGAGAGGAAAATCACATGGTATAAGAGCCACGATGCACATTTCATTATCCACTACTTGCTGCAGTTTGCTGTGAAGAGAACACTAACACCTGAAGTTGCATTGCCTATAATAAGATTAGGTGCATTCTTGAGAGGACTTTGGGGCAACGTTATCGATTTGGGCGACATCAAGAGGCTACAACAGGAAATCATAGAAATTCTTTGTAGTTTTGAGATGATATTTATACAAGCTTTCTTCAACATAATGGTCCATTTACCGGTTCATTTATGCAAGGAAGTTTAGTATGGTGGACCAGCACATCTCCGATGCATGTTTCCAATCGAGCGTTATCTTGGTAAGTTGAAATCGTATGTTCGGAAAGGAGTAAACCAGAGGCTTCCATCGCTAAAGGTTATCTTGCCGAAGAATGCTTGACATTTTGTTCGAGATTCTTAAATAATAATGATGCAGGAAAAAATTGCAAGTTTTCTGGTAAATCTGGAATCTGTCCACAAAATATTAAATATCTAATTGTTACAAGAAGAAATAAAGAAGGAAAATCCATTCACTTGAACGATTCTCAATGGATGGCATGTTTTCGCTACATACTTTTCAACTGTGGTAACAATGAAATAGAGAGTTTAATTGAGTAAGTACTTAAGTTCTAATATATTTAGTCATTATTAAATAATTAGGATCTATCTTTTTTTATTGTATTAACTAGATCATTATTATAGGGAACATCGAGTTTTAGTTGAAGGTCATGCTATACCAAAAAGATATAAAAGAGAGAGAGTGCATACTGATGAATTTTGGAAGTGGCTGAAGGAAGTAGTTACAAAAAAGGAAGTCATTTCGCAAGAATTACAAGCTCCTGAAATGGCCCCTAATCGAGAAGCTGAAAAGTTTAGTAGATATGTCATTAATGGATACAGATTCCATACTAAATTTAGAGATGCGAAGTGTATAATACAAAACAGTGGTGTATTTCTAACTGCCTTGACAACTAGTTTTGCAAGTTCGAAAGATCAGAATCCAATGGTTGGTGAAGTCAATTACTATGGAGCAATTGAAGAAATACTAGTGATTAATTATTGTGGAGAACTCACTGTGGTTTTATTTAAGTGTTGCTGGTACCAAGAGGAGAAAGATTTGTATTGGCTAACTCAGGTTAATTTTAAGCAATTGTGCCAAAAACCGGATCAATATGTATTGGCGTCACAAGTACAAAAAATCTTTAATATTTTTTGGTTAAAATAATCATGTTTGAAAAATTTAATTTAATTGTTTAATTCAACTGTACATTGTAGAGAACTAAAAAAGCTCTAAAGACGAAGCTTCCAAGTGGACCAACAACTCGTTCACGGTCCAATGTTATAACTACCCCTCAGAAGGATGCAACAGATAAGGAAGCAACAACATATAAGGAAGCAAGGAAGTCAATTCTTATGGAGCCCGCTGCACAAATCCAGCTGCCGCAGAATGCTGCTTATTTGGCTATATGAGGGAGCGTTAGAAGAATGAAGTTGCTGAGAAAAAAGCTATAGTTGCTAGTGGAAGTGGAACTGCAAATCATCCGGTTGATGGAGAAAATGTCTTGCCTGATATTGGAGATGAAGTCGAAGAAGATTAGCATTTAATCTTTAATTTTTAAGTTACATAAGTATCATTGCATATTTCTTGATAAGTGAACTTACAAGCACCTAAATAAAAATTGTAACAGTAATACGTAAAAATTCAATAGATTATATTGATAATTAATATTAATCTAATATAATTCTATTTTTTATTTCCTTAACATTATTACTAGTTTTCTTAGAAACAAGAAAATTAAGAAAATTTTGGAAATAGAAAATTGAAAATTTTTTCTGTAAGTAAACAGCCCCTTAATTTCTCAAGTATCGTTCTTTGTAGTTTACATTTTACTTATTTGTGAAATAATTTGATGCTAGTTTTTTTAACCTTTTGAACATGTGTTCTTGGTAATTTAAGTTGTAGTTTCTAAAAGAACTCGAGGAAAAACACGCATGGATAAAGTTCATTCAAGGACCTTTGAGAAAAGAATCGTCGTGAACATGAATAAGAAATTCCAACCTCTTTCCGATGATGACAACGTCGTGAGTGAACTTGGTTACTTTCTGGGGACATTGAAGAAGTGTGTGCCCCTTACTTATAAATCTTGGAGAGATGTTCCTGAAAATTTGAAGAACGCTCTATTTAATTATGTTAAGGTAACTTTTAAACTACAATTTAGCTCAATTTTCTCTGCTTATATAAATATGGGTCACACAGTAGGCACTATTTATTTATTTATTTTATGTTTGATTTTTATGTAAGCAACAGTATATTTTCCCCGAGGAATTGGGAAAGTGGGTGATGTGGTCAATTAATGTAGATTGGAGGGGGTACAAGAGTCGTCTCAAAGTGGCACATTATAGCCCTTATTCCAATGACGAGTAGAGGCTGGATAACAGGCCTGATGACATTCCACTTGAGGATTTCAAACTGCTCTTGCAGTATTGGGGAGATGAAGACGTTCAAGTAAACAAGTGTTGGGGAGTTATTTATTATGCATTCAATTCCATCAATATAAACAAGTCCTTTTTATCATGTTTCCTAATAGGCCAAGGCCAAGAAAAATTCTGAAAGTAGGCAAAAGTATGTGGACACACACACTGTTGGTCCAAAGTTATTTTCCCAAATTCGACACAAATTGGTATATTCCTGGACTCTTTTATAGATTCGTGTGAGAACAATTTGTGTAACCCATTGTTTCTTCTATTTTGTGCACTGAACTTGTATTCCATTTCGTACTAATTTTTCATACATATACATGTTTTTTAATTCATGGGAAGCATTTGTTTAAATGTCCGACTTTAGAATTACTTGTAAATAATCACCTTACACATTTGTCAGTAGCAGGATTATTACATTTGTAAATTATCAATATTATAAAAATTAATTGATTTATATCATATTGAGTTGTTACTAGCGAACTCTGTTTTTTGGATTATTACTATAATAAATAAATTCATACGTCATGTTTGTACTTTCTTAATTCGGTATGAGCTTATCAGTTAATGTCACCATATTTGTTTATTATTTTTCGATCTGAATTTTGTGTCCAGGTCAAGGAATCAGATGGAGCACTTTTTGTCAAGACTCGTAAGCGAAAAGACGATCATGAGTACAAGACTGATGGGAAAGTAACTAAGTTCATGGTTGTAAGTATTATGTCATTTAGTTGATCACATGCCATGCATTTTCTTCCATTTAATTCTACTTTATTTGAAAACCGGTTGTGGATTTATTTTGTAGGACAAAATTGAAGAGGTTCTGGGTACTGATTTAGCAAGACCAACTGATGGTTTGGATGAACTTCTATTGCAAGGAAAATTGCATGGTCCTTCTTGGCTTATAGGCAGATGTGCCAATCCTGACAAGCGTTCCACTTCTAGCCCGACGGATTCACAAATCAATGACTTGACAACAAACATCAGGCAAGAAGTTGTTGATGAAATGGAAGAAAAGCTGAAGAAGAAGAAAGTCGAAGAGGAAGTCGATGCAAAGCTGAATAAGAAGGTGGAGGAGAACCTTACATGGGTGCTCAAGAAATTGGGCCAAGCAAACCCTAGCATCAACATTAATCTGGTGGATCTCTGTGCCACAATATCCAGTGACAATGACAACGGCACCCCTATTACTGATGCCACATCTTTGTTAACTGTTTTTCATCGCTTTTGATCATATTTAAGGTGTTTAACTGTTTTTGATCGTATTTAAGGTCTTTAACTATTTTTAATCGCTTTTGATCGTATTTATGGTGTTTAGAAACAGGTTGGATAGTTTAAGACTCTACGGTGTTCTTGATTTCCGGTGGATGTATGTTGGATAGTTTTTTACTTTTAAGGTGGATGGATGGTTGTAGACTTTAAGGTGGATGGATGGTGTGGAACTTTATGGACAGGTTTCTTTTAGATCTGAATTTCCTGTTTATGATGTAATGAACCTTATGGTTTTTATGGGGAATTAATGGAAACAAATATTTCCTGTCAATTTTTTACCGTAAAAGTGTTGCTATAAGTATTCTTTAGTGTTGCAAGCAATTAATATATATAATGTTGCACAAACCTGAAAAGTGTTGCCACAGGTTGCCCCAAATAGTGTGGGCCCTACATGGGGTCCTAGGTGGGGCCCACAGGTGGGACCCACGTGTGGGACCCATGTGGGACCCAAATTTACCAAATTTTAACATCTACTACAACACTGGTTTAGTGTTGCCGTACACTATGTTTAACGTTGCATAGAAGTTTCTGGTAACAGAAGTAGTAGTGTTGCTGTTAGGCCTGTCATTGGATCGGGTTTGGATCGGATCAACCTGAATCCATATCCAAATCCATTTAATTTTTTGGATCGGATCGGATCGGATTAAGTGTCGGATTTTTTTAAGACCAATCCATATCCGCTCCATTAGGATTACGGGTAATCAGATCGGATATCCAATCCAATTTTTTTTTTTCAAACACATTTATATCAATATTAAATTTATTAAAATCTAAAATGATAAAATAAACAATTTTTAGATGTAAAAGTACACATTAACATCCAAATACAAGAAAAATATAACATTGAAAATCAAAAATAAATAACTATTAATACTAAAATGTACCAGACAAAATTAGAATGATCAAGAAATAAACTCTAAGAAAAAAAAATTCAAATTAAAATATGAATTCAATTTTAGATGCAATACAATGATAACGTATTCATTATAAACGTAATACTTTTTTCAAAATATAGTATAAAATACTAATAATGAAGGATTTTGGATCTCATATGATTTGAAAGTTATACATTTATTGTATAATTGTAAATATATGAATATTAATATATATAATAAAATGTATAATTATATAATTATAATTATTCGGATCAGATTCTTAATAGATCGGATCATGTAAAATCCATATCCATATTATATGGATCGGACTCTTATCGGATCAGATTTTTATCAGATTGAATTTATTTTATATAAATCCATATCCAGTTATAAGGTCTCGGATCGAATCGGATCGGAGCTCCGATCCATTGACAGGCCTAGTTGCTGTAGTGAACAAAAGCATTGTCGTAGACTCGTACGGTAGCGGTGAAAAAATGCAACACTGAAAAAGTGTTGCCGCTTCTTTTTTTGCGCCACAACAACATTTTTTTGGCTTTCTGCAACATTTTTAAAAAGTTGCTGAAAGCCATCTATGGCGTAGTGTTACTTGGAACAAAAGAAAGGGGTGTAAACCCTAGCAACACGACTTGGAAGAAAACTTATAATTAATAGAAACAGACTAACATCATTCAAAATGGAAATTAAAGGTACAGATGCTTGCAAGAAAGGATTTGAAAGAACATATAAACAACATAGGAGAATTCACATCACTTGAACAATAAGTGAGGGATAATATAACTTGCCTTAATACACAGGGTTTCCATTTCCAACATCACGATCCTTTACTCACTTTACATTAGTCTCTCCTTCTTTATACATTGACCTTTATTCGATACCACATCCATCTTTCCTTTATCACTTGTCAGTCTCTACACGAGCACACTCGTCAATCCCGATAATTATCTCCTTCCTCTATAATCCATCTACACGTGCACTGGCTCTTAGCTGGCCTCCTATTCATACCTATATACAGGTAACGTACTACTTCAGTATGTGTACAACCTTAACCGTCTAACTCTATTCTACCCAATCGTGTCCTATACGCTTTACAATTTATCACATATAGCTCTTACCAATCATATTCTCAAAGTAATAACATATAATCACAAAATCATATAAGCACTTAGCACGTAATATTGAACAACACTTCCTCTAAAATAAAACCTAACCTGTCGAAAATACAATTGACATAATCAAAATCAAAGCATCCTTTGCTTAAGAATAACATACAATCATCTCCGACCACTAAGATACATTACTTATTACCTTCTGACCATCCACTCTCTTAATACGTAATATACATCCTCGTACTATTCACAATCCAAATCACAGTACGTACATTATACCACTATTTGTTTAACTTTTAACAATTCGAATCAATAATACAATTACAATCAATATTGATAGTTTGTATTTAACTCTATTGACATACAATAATAAAATAATATCGAAAAACAATATATTACATAATTTAATTTCGGACTCATGGTACCATCATCGTCCCCATCGGCTCGCCGAAGCTCATCGCTGATGGCGGCACAATTCGGAGGTACCCGAAAATTCAGGTTTCCAATCACGATTTCCACCAATTAATTTATACAAAATCTCGAACCGAAATCAAGCATCACAGAACTTATCAACATTAGAACTCAGCTTAATCAACAAAATATCGAGCCAAATTGAACCAACCCATCCTTACAACACTCGACCATCCTTTCAATACTCGACTTAACACAATTACCATCACACAACAAGCATCAACACTAACACTATTAACAAATACACACACACTGCCCAAATCGAATACACACGCTATAGGTTAACACACACACACACACACACAACTCACACGCATAGTAACTCGCGCAGGAATTGTACGCAACAGCATAAAAACAGGGGAGGAAGGGATAATCATCATGACCCAAGCATTCACTTCAAACCAACACAAGAAACACGTACACTACATAGACATATATAGTCAGCACTTACACACACTTGCACGCCCAAATCGCCATATATCATCACACACACACAACTTTGGTAGTACACACACACAATTCAAATACACACACCCCCATACCCACGCTTCTGTACAAACGGGGAAAGAAAGAAGGGAGGAAAACAGTAAGGGGGAGAGAGAGAGAGAGCTTAAGAGAGATTGAAGAGAATTCTATAGAGAGTTCAAGAAAACTCTAAAAGAAAACAGAGGCCAACAGCTAATTTGGGGAAAGTCTGGTTAATTTAGGGATTAGAAGTGGACTAATAGAAAATTAAATTTAAAAATTCTAAAATAAATTTCATGAATTTACAAATATCCCCATATTTTAAAAATATTTTTAGGATCAAAAATGAATTAAATATGAATTTTTCAAAATTTGATCCTTCAAATACCATAAAACTCTTAAAATCTTTTTTAAATACTTAAACTCCCAAAATAATTCTTCCAATAATTTTAAAAACAAAATAATATTATAAGGAGAATAACACAAAAGATTTTGGGATTTTTAAGTACTCCGATGATTTTATAAAATTCTTAGAAGATCAATAATGCCTAATTTAAATAGATTTTAATCGTCAAAAATAAAAATAAAATACATGGACTTACACATCACACATAAATCATCATAGAAAAATTTAAACACGATATCACACGTATTCCACCTTTTCAACAATATTCACATAATATGATCCACATTTAATATTAAATAATATTAATTATAAGTACGATATTTATAGGGCATTATATCCTTCCCCCCTTAATAGGATATTATCCTCAGAATCGACCGTAAGAAAACATATGACGGTATTCTCAAACATTTCTCTTTCTATTTCCAAGTCATTTCTTTCATTCTAAAATTCCTTTATATCAATTCATATCTCGCTAGGCTCGTCCTGTAAGCCCGAAATTTTCAACATAAACTTAAACCTTTGGTTTACATGTCTCGTTAATTCTAGATACTTATCACTCGTACGTGACGATCTTTTTCTTACATGTCCTATTTGTATAATGGACTATGTCCTATATGAAAGTACCTCAATTACTAACCCAATCATCCATAAACAATTCATTCATATAAGATACTAAAACAAAACCTACCTTGACTTGCAGCAAATATATAAGCGAAGAAACCTGCCCTGAGTTGCAGTAAACATAACACTCGACTTAACACAATTACCATCCCACAATAAGCATCAACATTAACACTACTAACAAGTACACACACTGCCCAAATCGAATACACATGCTACAGGTTAACACACACATACACATAACTCATACACAATAACTTGCGCATGAATTGTACTCAACAACACAAAAACAGGGGAGGAGGGGATAATCATCATGACCCAGGCCTTTACTTCGAACCAACACAAGAAACACGCACACTACATACACATATATAGTCAGCACTTACACACACTTGCACGCCCAAATCGCCATATTTCAACACACACACAGCTTTGGCAATACACACACCCCCATACCCACGCTTCTGTACGAACGAAGAAAGAAAGAAGGGAGGGAAATAGTGAGGGAGAGAGAGAGAGAGCTAAAGAGAGATTGAAAAGAGATTGGAGAGAATTCTCTAGAGAGTTCAAGAAAACTCCCGAAGAAAAACAAAGGCCAACAACTAACATGGGGAAAGTCTGGTTAATTTAGGGATTAGAAGTGGAGGGTATTTTTGTAATTCTGAAATGCTGAAAACATATTAAAAAAATCAATTAAATCACTTCTAAAAATCAAAATAAAATAGAAAACTAATAGAAAATTAAATTTAAAAAGTCTAAAATAAATTTCATGAATTTACAAACATCCCCATATTTTAAAAATATTTTTAGGATAAAAAATGAAATAAATATGAAATTTTCAAAATTTGATCCTTTAAGTACCATAAAACTCTTAAAATCATTTTTAAATACTTAAACTCCCAAAATAATTTTAAAAACTAAATAATATTATAAGGAGAATAACACAAAAGATTTTGGGATTTTTAAATACTCCGATGATTTCATAAAATTCTTAGAAGATCAATAATGCCTAATTTAAATAGATTTTAATTGTCAAAAATATAAATAAAAATACACGGACTTACATCGCACATAAATCATCATAGAAACATTTAAACATGATATCACAAGTATTCTACCTTTTCAACAATATCCACATAATATGATCCACATTTAATATTAAATAATATTAATTATAAGTACGATATTTATAGGGCATTATATCCTTCCCCCCTTAATAGGATACTGTTCTCAGAATCGACCGTAAGAAAACATAAGACGGTATTCTCAAACATTTCTCTTTCTATTTCCAAGTCATTTATTTCATTATATCAATTCAAATCTCGCTAGGCTCCTCCTGTAAGCCCGAAATTTTCAAAATAAACTTAAACCTTTGGTTTACATGTCTCATTAATTCTAAATACTTATCACTCGTACGTGACGATCCTTTTCACATATGTCCTATTCGTATAATGGACTATGTCCTGTATGAAAGTACCTCAATTACTAACCCAATCTTCCATAAACAATTCATTCATATATGATACTAAAACAAAACCTACCTTGACCTACAACAAATATATAAGCGAAGAAACCTGCCTTGACTTGCAGTAAACATAACACTCGACTTAACACAATTACCATCACAATAAGCATCAACACTAACACTATTAACAAGTACACACACTTCCCAATTCGGATACACATGCTACAGGTTAACACACACATACACATAACTCACACAGAGTAACTCGCGCAGGAATTGTACGCAACAACACAAAAATAGGGGAGGAGGGGATAATCATCATGACCCAGGCCTTTACTTCGAACCAACACAAGAAACACGCACACCTGCACGCCCAAATCGCCATATAACAACATACACAGCTTTGGCAATACACACACAATTCAAATACACATACCCCATACCCACGCTTCTGTACGAACGAAGAAAGAAAGAAGGGAGGGAAACAGTGAGGAGAGAGAGAGAGAGCTTAAGAGAGATTGAAAAGAGATTGGAGAGAATTATCTAGAGAGTTCAAGAAAACTCCCGAAGAAAAACAAAGGCCAACAACTAATTTGGGGAAAGTCCGGTTAATTTAGGGATTTGAAGTGGAGGGTTTTTTTTTTTTCGCCGAAAGTGGAGGGTATTTTTGTAATTCTAAAATGCTGAAGACATATTAAAAAATCAATTAAATCACTTCTAAAAATCAAAATTAAATAGAAAACTAATAGAAAATTAAATTTAAAAAGTCTAAAATAAATTTCATGAATTTACAAACATCCTCATATTTTTAAAATATTTTTAGGATCAAAAAAGAATTAAATATGAATTATTTAAAATTTGATCTTTTAAATACCATAAAACTCTTAAAATCATTTTAAAATATTAATCTCCCAAATAATTCTCCCAATAATTTTAAAACCTAAATAATATTATAAGGAGAATAACACAAAAGATTTCGGGATTTTAAATACTCCGATGATTTTATAAAATTCTCAGAAGATCAATAATGTCTAATTTAAATAGATTTTAATCGTCAAAAATACAAATAAAAATACACGGACTTACACATCACATATAAATCATCATATAAACATTTAAACACGATATTACATGTATTCCACTTTTTCAACAATATTCACATAATATAATCCATATTTAATATTAAATAATATTAATTATAAGTACGATATTTCTAGGGCGTTTTATAAGTGGTTTAAGAGTGATGCATGTGTGATGTGTTCATTTTCTTACCAAAGAACCCTGCAAGATAGCCAATGCTTGACAAGTGTTTAAGGGGAGTTAAGAGGTTTGTTAAACACACTTTGGATAACGAAATTGTCACACAAAACATAACCAACCACAAGTCAAACAAAGCAAACCAACCACCAAGAGTAGCAAACATTCGGCCCTTATCTTTTTACCAAGAAATTGAAACGCAAAACCCCATGTCCAAGGCACTATAATTTGTGATCTATAGCACTTTACAAAGCTCTTGACTAAACTATTGTATGTTTAAAATTTTAGCACCATACATGGAGTGTAGCATGTTCAAATCTTTGATGGAAGTGTTAGGTGAATAGTGATTAATAGTAATTAACATTGTCTTCTTGATTTTTATGGTTAAGATTAAGTATTCTAAGGATCATCCAAGTTTTATGGTTAAGATTAAGTATTCTAAGGATCATCCAAGACTTCTTTAAGGACTCCAAGCTATTATTAGTATTGTTAAGGCTTCAAAAAAGGTGAAAACCTCTCCACTTTGTTATAACATGAGATACATGATTAGTTTTGTGTTAGTTTGATGTTGTTATAGTTATAGTGATAGTAGTGGTTTATGGTGTTGTTTTGGTGGATTGAAAGTGTTGGATGTTGCTTTTGACTATTGATGTTGGATTAGTAGCTTTATGATGATGTTAGTTAATGATGATGGTGTATGGGTTGGATTGGATGATGAACAAACATCATGGCAAATATTGGTTCAAATCTATGTTGATGACATAATTTTTGGTTATATAAATGAAAAGTTTAATTTAATACAAAGCCACCATTCACACTTTTATTCGGGCAACACTTCATGCAATATTACGGTAGTATTTTTTTAAAACTTTCTTTGTATAATTTTTTTTTTCTTTTTGTAATTTTTTTAAGATCTTTTAATTTTTTTATATTAATTATAAATATTATTCATTAGGGAAAATGAACCACTTTAGTAGGGGAGGGGTCTCCAACTTAAAAAAAAAAGGATCACAAATAAATATCTTTTTTCTATGATAATTTTTTTTATTAGTTTTTCTAGGATATTAGATGGGCTTTTATTTTTTGTAAGATTTTCTTTCTAGGATATAAAAAAAGAAAAAAAAATAGAAAATCACAAAAAATTTGATTGCCTTGTCAATATAGGATGTTAATAAGGATAAGTACACATTATGTAGGCTTATTTTTCTAGTGTCATATGTATGTCTTTTTGGCGTAGAACACCTTATACATGATTATGACTTGTACGTGCTTGCGGAAATTTAAAACTTCAATGTATATCATTGTCAATTTTGATGAGTATGACATGCTATCAACATGTGAGATCTTGAACCTTAATTTACGATTGATACATCTTTTATCAAACTATTTTTATGTGGTGAGTTATTAATCTAATAAATAATAATTTTTAATATATTTATACTCAAATTTGGTTATTTTTTCACAAAGTCTATCAAAATTTGAAGTGTATCCAATTTTTCTCAGTAAAATATTACTAAAATTCAATATAAATAAATCTTAATAAATATAAATATTAAGATAATTTGTTTGATATCATAATTTATATAATTATAATTATTAAAAAAGAACTATGAATTGCACGGGTTTTAAACTAATATTTTATAATATATTCTTAAGATATACCCACTCTTTCCATTTCTTTTATATTTTTACGAATACAACTTAATTTTAATAATATAAAATTATATAAAACATGAAATAAAAATTATGAAAATTAATACAAGTTCCTAAGAATCACTCTTTTAAGTTTAATTTAAAAATCTTTTGGAGATGATCTTGTGTTGTATTGATATCCAAAGGATTGAAATAGGGATGAGCATTCTACCCGTCCCGCTCAACCCCGATCTAATCCCATCTCATTTGGGATACGGAATCAAGAATCGGGAATAATTTCATATACGAGGCAAAAATTGGGAATAAATATTTAAAAGATTTGGGGATTGGGACAAGGTCGGGGATTAGAATCTCCCCGTCCTAATCCCTATTTCCCGTTCCTCGAATTCTATTTTAAGTAAAAAGAAAAACTATCATGAATACATATATATATATATATATAATGTTTTATTTTTAAATTTTTGATCCACTAATTAATTTAAAATTTACATGTGATATAATTTAATTATAATAATATTATTTTTTTCCTATTATGAATAATATAAATAATTTTAATTCAAATTAAGGACTAAATTTTATTTTAAAATAAAATTTTTTTATATAATATACATTATGATTTATCATTTTAATTAATATTAGAAAACATAATTCATAATTTTTGTTTTCTTAGAAATAAAAATATAATTTTTCAATTTTCTAACGATCCCCGTTTTTTATTCGAAACAAGAATCGAAGAGTGATTCTTGATCAAAAATCGAGATAAATTTAGGAATATATTTGGGGTTGGGAATGGGGAACCGGAAGCATTTCCAAGGGCAATTCCTATTTTCATCCCCTAAAATATAATAAAATAAAGGTTACATAAAATATAGGTAATCAAAAAGTTATTTTGCTCCAATGATGTTACCTATATTCATTACCTATAACTTAAAAAATAATATTTAATAAATATTTTATGTAATATAGAGAAGGGATGAGAGTGTTGGCGTAGATATATATTATATTATAAGGAAAGAAGGATGATGTGTCATTATAGGGGTTTGAATTTCTCTCCCCTAAATATGGGATTTGATTTTCTATCCCCTAAAATTTATAGTGGATAGGGAATCCTATTGGAACATCATTTTTAAGGTTGAACCCCTAAACTATGTACACCTAAGACAAATATAGGTAAGGATTATTTGGGTTGGAGTTGCTAATATTCTCAATCCCAAACCCCCTTCGATGGCCATTCCTAGATTCAAATGTACTCCCATAATCTCATTTTACATGTTCTTTTTGTAAAAAATACATATATTGAGAGAAAGAACAGTTGGATAAAATTTTCCAACCAATATCCTTAATTAATACATTGAAAAATGAGAATTGTGTGTTTAAGAAAAGTTAAATTTTAGATACAATAAATGTAGGGATAGTTTTGAAAAATTACTTTAAATTTGTATTAAAAAGGAAAAAAAACATACTCCCTCCGTCCCTTTTGATTCTTAACACTTTCTATTTTGGGATGTCCCAATCGATTGTTAACATTTCCTAAAATAGTAAGTTTTAACACTATTACACCCACTACTTCACTTATTTTAACAATACTTTACACTATTACATCAACTACTTAACTTATTTTAACTATAAAATCACTATTACGCCCACTACTTAACTTATTTTAACAATAAAATCACTATTACGCCCACTACTTCATTTATTTTAACAATATTACACCCATTATCTTGGTTTCCGTGTAAAAAGCAAACGTTAACATCCCATTGGGACGGAGGGAGTATAATATAAGATAAATTTATTTTTTAAAAAGACATATATTTTGGGACTGACGTAGGTGATCAGCTGCTTATCTAAGAATCATGCAAGTTGCAAGTTGACAAAAAATCACAAGATGTTATTACAATTCCAGTAACAATAAAAAAAAATAAAAATAATAAAAGTTCATTACAATTCCAGTAACAATAAAAAAAAATAAAAATAATAAAAGTTCATACCCCCGTGGCGTTGTGTCTGATGTAACACTTGCTACTCTACGCGGGACTTGGGAATCATCTCCCCTTTTCTCTCTCTCGCGTCACCCCACCCTTCGGACATCTTCAATTCCCACACACCACCATATTTATATATATACACACACGTTCATTTGTATGTATATGTACTCTCTCTCTCTCTCTCTCTCTCTCTGTGTGTTTACACTAATATATGCACATTCTCCAGCAAGTTCAAAACTCATAGGATAGCTTCATCTACACGAACCTTCCTTTTTCTTTTGTCCCTTTGCCTTGCCTTTAATCTTCCTTTTACTCTTATTACAAATTATCCCCTCGTATACTTTTTCTTCTTTGATTTGCACTTTTGACTTTGAGGGGGTTGTGATCTTGTTTGTTTCTTAGCAAACAAACAAGATGGGATTTGTTGATTTTTTCAATGGGTTTCATAACAAGAAACACAGGAAATTTCGTGGAGCTTTCAATGGTCTTTGTGCTTCTGTGCTACTAATTTTCTTGTTTTACCAAAAAGGCATTTCTAACACTCTTTTCCACGAAAGGTCTTCATATCTCACCAAAAACTGGGATCTTAGAGGTGATTTGTTGCGCGATGAGACTGCAATCCGGAGTAATCTAAATCAAGTTGGTTTGAATTTGTCGAATTTAACTGATTTTGGAGAATCTATACAGAGTAACTTGATTGCGGCGGAAGAGCCTGATGCTTGTACTGGATTGTATGAACACAAGGGTTACTCAAGCCAGTGTTACTACTTGGCTGCCTATCCTCTATGCACATCTGGGGGACTTTTCGATTACATTAGGTTCTTCTCTTGTGACTGCCAGAATGTTCAAATATTAGCCTACTTGGTTTCGGGTGTTTGGTTGGTTTCTCTGTTTTATCTATTGGGTAATACTGCTTCCGATTACTTCTGTTGTTCTCTTGAGAAGCTCTCTGATCTGTGGGACTTATCACCCACTGTTGCAGGGGTTACTCTTCTTCCCTTGGGTAATGGAGCTCCTGATGTGTTTGCTAGCATTGCTGCTTTTGTTGGAAGTGACGATGGAGGCGTTGGACTTAATAGTGTGTTGGGTGGAGCTGTGTTTGTGACTTGTGTTGTTGTTGGGACTATTTCTCTTTTAGTAGCAGATCAACGTGTTCAGATTGACAAGAACTGCTTTCTGAGAGATGTTGGTTTCTTTCTATTTGCTCTTCTTGCCTTGCTTGTCATTTTGATTGTTGGAAAGTTGAGCATTGGTGGTGCAATTGCTTTTGTTGCTATCTATGTTGTGTATGCATTCTCCGTTGTTGGTTATGAGATTTGGAGAAAAGGTTCACGAAGGTTTACACTACAATCTGTTAGCCAATTGTTACCTGTTGCAGGAGATGGAGATGAGGAATCTTTATGTGCCCCACTTCTGGACTCTGGAAATGAGGTGCCACATCTCGAAACTAAGTTACCTCACTGGATGTGGAATTCCAATGTAGCAATCTATGCAAATGAATCCACGGATGCCAGTTTGCAAGAGACTCCAAAGCTTTTGTGGGGCTGGAATGATGAGGAGACAGCGGAAAGCTCATACCTTACCTATTCTAACATATGCTCGATTCTGGAATTACCATTGACACTTCCCAGACGATTGACTATTCCTGTAATTGAGGATGATCGGTGGTCAAAGGGGTATGCTATGGCTAGTGCTTCACTAGCTCCTGTGCTTCTGGCATTTCTTTGGAATACCCAAGATAATTTAAATTTTTGGAATGGTGAGATTGCATATGTATTTGGAACAGTAGCTGGTTGTGTTCTCGGTGTTCTTGCCTTTACATTCACTTCATCAGATCAGCCACCTCAAAAAAACCAGTTACCGTGGATTCTTGGTGGCTTCTTTATGAGTATCATCTGGTTCTACATTATTGCAAATGAACTAGTTGCTCTGCTGGTGTCTTTAGGTGTTATATTTGGAATCAATCCATCTCTTCTCGGGCTAACAGTACTGGCATGGGGTAACTCAATGGGTGATTTGATGTCTAATGTTGCTCTGGCAATGAATGGTGGTAATGGCGTCCAGATTGCCATGTCAGGATGCTTTGCTGGACCAATGTTCAACACGCTTGCTGGTTTGGGGATCTCTATGCTGCTTGGAGCCTGGTCTACCAGACCAGAGTTTTATATAGTCCCTCGAGACTCTAGCTTGTACTATACACTGGGATTTCTTATGCTCGGGCTTGTTTGGTCACTCGTTGTGCTACCAAAAACTGACATGCGCCCTAACAAGTTGTTAGGCATTGGCTTGATGACTATCTATGTAATATTTCTTTCTGTAAGGATGACCATGTCCATGTGGGATGGGACATTGTAGACTTAGGTTACACTAGATTGGTTATTGTACAAAAGAGTAGGGCATGTGCATACTGGCCAATTCCTTTTTTTTTCCCTTCCGTTATGTTTTTACAATATACTCCTTCCGTCCTGGCTAATTCTTTACATTTGGTTTGGGCACGGAGACCTAGTGGGTGTAATATTGTTAAAATAAATGAAGTAGTGGGTGTAATAGTTATTTTATTGTTAAAATAAGTAAAGTAGTGGGTGTAATAGTGCAAAGTGTTGAAAAAGTAGAGTGAAGTAGTGGATGTAATAATGTATTTTATTGTTAAAAGTTACTATTTTTAGTAATGTAAAGAATTGGTGGGACGGTCCAAAAAGGAAAGTGTAAAAAAATGAGAGGGACAGAGGGAGTAGCTAATCTTGAAGCTTATGTACCTTAAATTTTGAGGCATATGAATGTCATAGCTTAAAATGTACTCCCTCTGTCCCTCTCATTTCTTTACATAAAAAATAGTGTGTCTTGCACGCAATTTAAGATGCATTTTAAGGATAGTTCTATAACTTATTTTTGATATTTTCTTGTTTTGTATAAAAATAGAATTGTTATATTTTTATACAAAAAAAGAAAATATCAAAAATAATTTATAGAACTATCCATAAAATGTACCTTAAAATGCGTGCCGAAAATTGGTCCGCAAATTTAAAGAATTCGGAGGGACGGGGGGAGTATTAACATTAACAGCAAAAGCATTTTTATGTATGACAGAAGTTCTTCGTTTGGAATTCAGCAGCAATTTTTGGATCTTCTTGTCCCAAGTATCTACCTTGCTCTACCTTGCTGTTTTTAGGCTTAGAGCAAGTCCAACAGCTTCCCTATTATGGTTCTTAAGTTAAAATTTAGGGAACTTAGTCCAAAATAGCACTCCAACAGTGTGCTAGTGGTTCCATAAAACACTAGGAACCATTAGCCATTCCCTATTGTTGGGGAACCACTAGTCATCCCTAACTTTTTTTATTACTAAGAAAATCATTTCCCTCCAATTCTCCTTACTTGTCACTCCCTCATTTCTAGTTAGTTTCAAATTTTATATTATAATAATGACAAAGAATGAATATAGGGAATGTTGTTGGAGTTAATGTACAAAACAACGTTCCTAACTCACTAGCAACCATTATTTTATTATATTTTTAGGAATCTATTGGACTTGCTCTTAATGATCAAATATTCATTAAGGCCGGAGTTAATTGAAACAGTCTCAACTTCACGGCTCAATATTTTTCTCCTTCTCCTTTTCTGTCGAGCACAACACCACTGCCACCACCGGTGGCGGCTCCCCGACACACCACCGCACGCACCCACACACACTAGCACGCTGCACACACACGACCGCAGCCCACATCTTCTCTCCCTCGTTTTTGTCCTACTCGGGTTGTTGTTGAAGTCTAGAAGTCGGGTAGGTTTTGATTGTTGAAGTCGAGAGATCGAAGGAGAAGGGAAGGGGAGGGCGGCGAATTGTTTGCAGGCAAGGTGAAGAACAAAGGAGGAAGGAAGTGCGGCGGGGTTGTTGTATGTTGAGGGAAAGGGTACACAGAATTATGTTTCTGCAGAAACTCATCGAGATGGCCTCATTCCACGTGGACTGCCAGGAGATTGTGTTTGTGACCAACTGGTTTAGCCTCTTTATATACAATCAATGTGGCAGGAATGACGTTTTTTTTATTCCTTTAGTGAGACTGAGTCCGAATCGGAGTTGGACTCAAACAGGAGTGGCGCCAGAAAATGTGTTTCCGAGTGGTGATTTGAGAGTTCCGGACTTCCGGTGAAGCCTTATTTAAGGGAAGTGGCGTCGTTTAGGAGGCATTAATCAAGGAAGCTTGCTAATTTTGGAAGGTTCAATCCTAACTAATGACCGCATTGAATATGCAGTGTGTGTCATATCAATTTTATTCGGATTTCGTGCCAATTTAGCTGGGTGAATTTGTATCTTGATGGGAGTGCCATATTTGATGGCTTTTTTGACCATATTTGGTAATCTATTATATGTCGTTAATGGACGAATTTGTGTCATTTTGGTGACTTTTATTATGATTAAATGTCAATCATATTTGATGACCATATTAGGTGAATTTTGACCATAATTGGGGTTATTAGCTATCATCAGTTGACGAATTTGTGCCATTTTAAGTGACTAATTTTGGTAAGGAAAGATCATGTTTTATATTATTTTTATTTGGGTATTATTGATATATGAATTTTATATAGTTTTTTAGATTTTAGTGTTGCTTTATTATATTTTATATCTAACCAAAGGGGGTTATCAATTCATTTTATTCGTATTAGAGCATCTTCAACGGTACTAGCTAAAATGGTTAGCTAAAATAATATAAAATAACGGTTATGTAAAATTTAATGAACCTGTAAGGAGTTGTACTCCAATGGTGTTAGCTATAATTGTTAGCTATGTTTCAAAAACAGTATTTTATTGTTATTTTAATTAGTAAATATATATAAAATTAAACTAAATTGATGATGTGTCACAATATAAGTAGATATGATATTTTTAGATGTTATGTATAAATTTTTGGAAATCCTCCAAATATAGAAGATATGTATCTTGTTATCTAAAAATTTACCTAACAGTATGCATGGTTGGAGGAGAAAAAACAATAGCTATTAGCTAAAATGACTGCCACATCACTATTAGAGCATCTCCAACGGTACTAGCTAAAATAATATAAAATAATGATTATGTAAAATTTAGTGAACCTGTAAGGAGTTGTACTCCAAAGATGTTAGCTATAATTGTTAGCTATATTTCAAAAACAGTATTTTATTGTTATTTTAATTAATAAATATATATAATATTAAACTAAATTGATGACGTGTCACAATATAAGTGGATATGATATTTTTATATATTATGTATAAATTTTTGGATATCCTCCAAATATAGAGGATCTGTATCTAGTTATCTAAAATTATAGCTAACAGATTGATCGGTTGGAGGAACTGATTTGCAAACCCATTAGCTAAATTTGGGTGACAGCTCAGCTATAGCTAACAGGAAGCAGCACCTTGGAGATGCTCTTATAGCTAACAGATTGTAAGAGCATCTCCAAAGGTGATAGTCATAATTGTTAGCTAAAATTATAAAAATAGATGATTATGTAAAATTTGCTGAACCTGTAAGCCTGTGTGCTCCAGTGGTATTAGCTATAACGGTTAGTTATATTTAAAAATATGTTATTTTACTATTTTTCAAATTCTAACGATTATATTTTTAGATATTATTTATTTATTGTGGATAAAACTCATAACTAAACTTTTTCTAAATTCAATAAAATAAATTTTTTGTATAAATATGTATATTAAATAATTAATTTAAATAACTTTATTATTTAAAAATATGTTATTTTACTATTTTTAAATTCAATAAAATAAAATTTCTATACAAGGATATATGTTATTTGATTAAATAAGATAGTTTTAATAATTAAAATAATTTAGGAAGAAGTTATTTGAAATAAATGTATAGATAGATGTACTAACAGGAAGGAAAGACAGTGATTGATGATGACGTGGAAAATTATAGATGACCATGAATGGATCGATAAATATAGAAGACATGTAGCCTGTTATCTAAAATTATTCCTAATAACTGGGCGTTGGAGAAGCCCATTTTTTACATATTAGGTATAAATGTCAGCCACGTGGGATTTTTTGCTAACAGGTGGTAAGGGTTGAAGATGCTCTAAGCCTTGGAGATGCTCTTACAAATTACAATAATACTTGTATTCTTATTTTATTTTGTTGTTTCGCCGACTAATTAGCTCGTATGGTTTATTTTTTTGTGGATTCAAACGTTCAATGAAACAAAGATGGAAGTGGGATGGTTATACGGGCAGGTTAAACTTATTTGGATGTGAAGAAATGTGAAAAGAAGATGGATGAAGGCGGGAACTAGAGCAATAAGAAGTTTCTAGTTGTTATTGGAGGAATTTCGTAACAACACGAAATCGGAGGGGTGTTGGAATAGTAGAGCGAATTGTGTGTGAATATGACTGTTTTACGAGATTTAGGGTTACGAAAAAAAGAGGGGCTGGACTTGGCAGGTGTCTCGATTTGTCTCGTGTATCGGTAGTCATATGCCAAGATGCCTACGTACCTATGTTTATATAGGATCAAGCCCACGTAGTTATGTGAAATTGATTTGTGTCTATCCCTTAGAGACTTTAGGGATAAACTTCGTTAATCTGGGTAATTACTAATTTTATCTGATTCAATCTTATCGTTGTGATATTTTCCTGATTTGAAGAATATCGTTTGGAGATATTTTTCGTTATTTATTGATTGAGATTGATTATTTCCTAATTTCTGAGAGAGGATAAAACTTAGCGGTTAAGTAATAATTATAAATCTGAACTAATAATTAATATTATTAGAAATTTCGGAGATTATTAGACATGCCAAAATTATGGTATAACAACTAGCCCCCAGTTCTTCAGTGTACGTTGCTGCAGTGGAGAACTAAGCATTCTTCAAGCTTCCAAATTTCTTGAGTCGCTGAAAAAACTGAAAATAGATGATTAGAAAAAAACTTAGAGCACCACTGTGCTCGTTAGGCATATGCGGATGCAAGAGTGATAGCATGCAATGACCAGTGTAAGATATACGTTTGCCAAGGTTTCAAAAGTGCGAGTATAAGTAATTCGTTTGAAATCCTTTACGATCCTTGTTGTCTAGTTAGGACCTTGGCGTTTGTATATATCCCGAATTGGCATACATGCTTTTCAAGTGTCTGATGTAACCACATAAGGATGTGTCTGGCGGGGTCTTCAATAAGAGATGTAGATGTAATTCTGGTGAACTTTGCACGCGCGCTGGCTGTGCATGTCTTAAAGATATTTTGCATAGGGATGCCTTCCCACCCATGCGACCTTGAGCTCAAGATCTGGTCATGGGCCTTCAATAATAATCCAGAGGGTGCTGCACTTTACTCAATCGTGTAGCATTACGAGATTTATAGCTTATCCAGGCTACCCTACTTGACAATTTAGTTTGCAAGTTTGAAAATATTTTTCACATATATGTACTATCGCGACGATATATGAAAAATCTTTTGCAAATCCAAACGCAATAATAAATATGCTCTTTTAAGAGTGTCGCGATATTTATTTTCTTCGAAAATAATGCTTCGTTTTTTGTAGAAAATCTTTTTCAAAATTATGCATCCCGCATATAATATTTTTTCTTCAAAATATGCAGCTCGTACGAGATTGTAAAATATCCACAATCAATCAACATAAATATCTCGCAATTCATCAACATAAATATCTCGTACGATATTTTCTAAATTGCAAATTTTACAAGCATAAAAATATATTGCTCGCACGAATTTTGGAATAATAAATATTTTTTCTAAAAATTATTTTAAAACATGATTATGCATGCATGGCATGATATAATATTTGTAATTTAAATTGCAGAAAATTAAAAGATAATTCGAAGACTTATCTTTGATTTTTGTGGATTGAAAATTCCAAATCACAACTCTTAATTGTGTACTGGTTCGCCGTTGCTTCCTTTTTTTTGCTGTTGTTGGCCTCCGTTGTTACTCAAGTTTTTTTTTTTTTTTTGCCACCATGGTCTCACGAACCTTTCCTGTGGCAGTTTTTGTTTCTGCTAACTTTACGGGTCCGCCATTCTTTATTCATCCACATGCTTGCTTGCTTTTCTATGGATCCCACCATAAATAACCTTCCTGGTCTTGGTTTTTGATCCTCCTGCTTCCACTTCACGCGCCTCTTATGTTCATCTTTTTTCCTTCGTTTTTTTTGTTCCCGTATATCGTCTGGCTTCCTTCTTTTTGTTGTCGTCGTACCAACAATCGCTGCCCTGTTTTTTAACCGTTGAACCCCGATCATTTGTTGTGCTCCAAAACTGTAGCCGTCATATCTTTTGTAATTATTGATCCCTCCACCGCCATCCTGTTAGAACCACTTTGATTGTGTTCCAACACCGTGAATTATGAATTATTCGTCCTCCTCGAATAATAAAACCCCTCCTTCTAGCGCCAAATGTTGTTGGAGGAAATTCGTAACAACAAGAAATCGAAGGGGTGCTGGAATAGTAGAGCGAATTGTGTGTGAATATGATTGTTTTAGGAGATTTAGGGTTACGAAAAAAGAGGGGCTGGACTTGGCAGGTGTCTCGATTTGTCTCGTGTATCGGTAGCCATATGCCAAGATGCCTACGTACCTATGTTTATATAGGATCAAGCCCACGTAGTTCTGTGAAATTGATTTGTGTATATCCCTTAGAGACTTTAGGGATAAACTTCGTTAATCTGGTAATTACTGATTTTATCTGATTTAATCTTATCGTTGTGATATCTTCCTGATTTGAAGAATATCGTTTGGAGATATTTTCCGTTATTTATTGATTGAGATTGATTATTTCCTCATTTCTGAGAGAGGATAAAACTTAGCAGTTAAGTAATAATTATAAATCTGAACTAATAATTAATATTATTAGAAATTTGGGAGATTATTAGACATGCCAAAATTATGGCATAACACTAGTCATTTGCTTATTAGGATTTATGTAAATTTATGTTCTCAATTTTTAGTATAGCACTCATTTTCCCCCTTGAGATTTTCTCCCTTAGGGTTTTACTCTTGTGGGTTTTTAACGAGTCCTTATTTGGTGGATATAAGGTTTTTATTATCTAAACTTCCGGGGGAATCTCTTTCTCCATGGATTGGCTAAACATACCTTTCGGTTAGATAAGGAGCTTTTATTATCAAAAAAAAAAAGTATCTACCTTGCGTGCTACAACGTTAAGTGTCTGCAATTTTACCATTAGAATGATAAATTTATATTCTTTTAAGAATGATCTTCATGAATTTTTATGACGGTATTTGTTATTGAAATTATACTATATTCTGCAATTGTTGTAGTTTTTTGAGTTGCTCATTACTATCTACCTCAGGAAGACAGGAACTGATCTTTATGGTCTACTCCGTACTTTAACAATATGTTTCTGATCTAGCTGGAACTGAAAGAGTACATATTTTAGTACTCTTGCTTCCCATACTGTTTCTGATTTAGCTAGTACTCTTGCTTCCCGTCCCAATGGAATCTATGAAGTTTAATTCTCTCAACATAATCTTCTTGTATGTTTCATAATAGTTTGTTTTGAATAAATTTTACAACTTAAACATCAGTGTTGATTAATTGAATACCCACTGTATAGATAGCCCAGTAGTTCTGCTTATCTTCTAAAAGCTCACACTCCCAACGGAGAATAGAAGGGTTAGTACAGAATAGAGTTTTAAGCCCTTGACAGGGTTCCAGAGATAAGGGATCAGCTTCCACTACGCCATAAATGCCCAGACGCAACACACTTCTACCGTTGCATTAGACACGTTTTTTGTTACAATAGGCCTAAGGTAACACTTTTTCACCATTTCATCCGCTAATGTTGCCTCTACTATCTAACGTAACGCTTTTGTTCTCAATAGGAACACGTAAATCAAACAGTAACACTAAATCAAACAAATGCAACACTAGAAAGGTATTACCATAGCTTAGCCAAAAAAAGACAGAGGACACATGGCATGTGGGGGGCCACGTGACACGTGTCATGATGGTGACGTGTCAAGGGGTGATGCGTGGCAGGTGTCCACGTGGCATGTTGGGCCACCTGACACGTGGCAGGTGGGGGGGGCCTACCTGCCACGTGGCATGTGGGGGGGGCCACCTACTACGTGGCATGTGGGACCCACATGCCACGTGGCATGTGAGACCCACCTGACACGTGGCATGTGGGACCCACCTGACACGTGGCATGTGGGTCCCACTTTCTAATGTAACACTAAAGAATTATCTAATGCAACACTACATAATTATCTAATGCAACACTGTAAATAAGGCTAATGCAACACTAGCAACTATAGCAATTGTAACACTAAAATTGAAAATTTTGCAAGATCTGATTTATATGTATATCAATCCCTTTACAGAATAAACCAACCAATTCACCAAAATACAATTCAATACTTATCTCCCTCCATAAATTCACCAAAATACAATTCAAGTACCAACCACCTTATACAACGTTTTATACACCACTTCGCCAAAATATAATCTTTACTAAACCACATAGGACACCTTCTGACTATCTTACAAACCATATCCATTCTGTTTTAAGTGATACACAAGCTGCCACGAAGTCGCCACCTTCTACTTTACCTGAAGAAAAGCTCTTAACAACCTGCATTGATATCACAGAAATCAATCAGAACATAAGATTTTTGTTGTTGTAAGAAACTCTTTGAAGAAAAAGAAGCATCTAGCCGACCATCACCAAACATCAAGACCGTTTTCAAACACAAGAGTCTATGTTATTGCACTGAAATATAGACATTTAGACCAGAGCATGATCCAAAATATGTTCTCAATTCCTATTTTGTAACTCATGGACATACTAAGATAGATACACAAATAGAATGCCAAATCTACCTAAGAGCCATTGGTTTGCTTTCTCAGATCATAAAGCAGCATTCCCAACTTTCTAGTTAGAAACAGCGTGTTTGGTAACACTGGATCTGCTCTCCATAATAGCTGGTTAGCTGCATTCAGGGAAAGCTACAATTTCTAGTTTCTGTAGAAAGCAGCTTTTTCACAAACTATTATAAAGAAAGCTGATTCTAATTTTTTGTAGCACAAAAAAATCTTAACAATAACTTAATTTGGGAAAAACCTATTATTGACCTTAGAACTTTGATCATTTATTTACGAAAACTTGTGAGCTTTTTGTTGGAATAGTTTCCTGCATAGCAGTTTAACTTAAGAAGTTGAAGTAAATGTACATTCCAATGTTAATCTAAGTTATATTTATAATATTCTATATCACAGAACAAAACACAAATTCTTTATACTATAGTTATCATAGGTATTAATATGTTAAACAATAAATTAAAAAACATGTGAATCGGGCACCAATACTAGCATATATATTCTGTATACTTGATCAATTTTCCATTAATAATAGTATATGCACCTATTAGATGAAGCCACTGGAACATGCATCTGCTTGAGTGTGCATAGAGGATAATAAATGTTACCTGCCCCTGAAGTGTCATGAGGTATATTGATGATGTCTTGTTACACGGAATGACATGGTCAATGTTTTTGGAAATAGGATAAAATAGGAAATCTCTATTGTAGGACTTGTAATCTTGAGGCTCTCTAGTAATTTAATTCAAGTTAATACCAAAACTGGATAACACACAGTAATTAATTATGTAAATAGTTCTAATTTCAGCAATGTGCTTTGTACAACTGCATTTAATATTGTCTGCAATATACTACTCAACTGAAATGCATTTGACATGGGAAAAGATGCTTACAGTATACTCAAATGCTTTAAAATGAGAAAAGGAACTTACACTATTAAAAGGAAAGTATTCTACCTCAAGCATGTGTACAACCTGCCCCATCCATGGCCGTTTCAGGGGATCCAAGTCTATACAGCAGAGGCACACAAGCAATGTGGCAGAGTCACAGCTTCATACCTGCAAAAGATTAAGTTATTAATGTGTTCAGACAATAAAATTACTCCACGACAATATTTGATCGACTTCTCTACCAATTCATGTGATTTGAAACATTATTTGTAATGGACTTACATGTTTCCACACAATCTGGTAAAAAAGACAAAAATAGCAAAACTGATTGAAAACAAAGTTAAATGTGTACATGTCCGGACAATATTCTCAAACATTTATTATACAACTAGATGGACACAATTAGTGCAAGGAATATGTTGAGAATCAAGTACGAAGAATGTAACCACTAAAACAAGAATGTGTTAATACTTGCATATAGTTCTGTGTACAAAATAATCTGCATAAAAATCCAAACAAAAAACCATAAGAAACTATACATAGAAATCGACCAAACTAACAGAGCAGCGCAGATAATAAACAAACATCCACTCACTGTTTTTATCACTGAGCCATGCTTTGGAGGGCTCTTTTTCTACGAAGCGGGATTAACAAGGTATATTTGGATTGTGTCAAGTTCCGGAGCTGATTTTCTTGTATTGACCAAAAGCACAACTTTCAACTTTGAGTTTCTAGATAATCACTAAGAACATATGAACTAATCTTATGGGTAATCACTAAGAACTAGGAAATCTAGAAATTCTAAAATGTATCTAAAACATATGAACTAACAATACTTTCAAATTATACACTACTGAGCTCTAACTAAACATAAAATTATTCCCAAATGTAAAATGCACTGGACATAAACCCAACTAAACATACATATGCACAAACATTAAAATACCCATATACAAGTACATATATGCCCATATAATAGACACCCATATACAAGTACATATGCCCAATCGACTACCATATACAAGTATGCGTGGAGATTGCATATCCTAATATACCAGATTGCACAAATTTACCTTGAACTTGAAGCCCTAATTGAACCCGAAAGAAAATTCCCAATCACTTTGACCTATTTGAAAATTAACATAAAAGAGTGAGTGCAAGACCAATTAATGAGAGAAAAATAAAAAACAAATTAACTCAAGAAAAGTAAAGAACAGACCCATTAATCGGAGACTCAATTAATCACCTACAAAGTAAAAAAAACAAATTAGATATAGAGAGAAAATAAGAGAGAAGAAAAGAGCGTAAAAAAGAAAAGAGAAGAGAGATATTATCCAATTATATGAAGATAATTCTGAGAGATTTCTTCGAATTAAGAGATATTTCTTCAAGAGGGGAGATAGTAGAGAGAAGGGCTTGAGAGAGAGATATGTGTGAGAATGTGTGTGTCTGAGGAAGAATGTGTGTGTGAACGTAATTTTGTTTAAAGGGGGAAAGTGCAATTTGGGGGGAAAAAGTCCGCCCATTTTTTCACCTCGGGGCTCGGGCAACACAAAACAAAACAGTACATTACATATCTTTTATAATTTATTTAAATTATTAAATTTATTATAATATGAAAAATACTTCACATGTATGTATATATAATATAAATTGAAATTTGTAGTATATCGTGAATTATATATAAAATTAAAAAAAGCTCAAAAATTAAAATGTAATAATAAAATTTATAAAAATATATTCAATTTGTTAATTATCACTTTGACCGGAACCCCTAAAGAGGGTTTCGTCAGGGTTTAAGGATTCGATTTTTTAAAAAATATTTCTCGACCACCCAACCATACGGGAATCAAGATCCATCATATTTAATGTTATTCCCAAAATTTTAGAGAAAAAAAAATTTATTTGATCGGGTAATTCAACGGTCAACTATCACTTTGACCGGAACCCCTAAAAGGGTTTCGTCAGGGTTTAAGGATTCGATTTTTTAAAAAATATTTCTCGACCACCCAACCATACGGGAATCAAGATCCATCATATTTAATGTTATTCCCAAAATTTTAGAAATTTTTTTTTTTATTTGATCGGGTAATTCAACGGTCAACTATCACTTTGACCGGAACCCCTAAACAGGGTTTCGTCAGGGTTTAAGGATTCGATTTTTTAAAAAATATTTCTCGACCACCCAACCATACGGGAATCAAGATCCATCATATTTAATTTTATTCCCAAAATTTTAGGAAAAAAATTTATTTGATCGAGTAATACTTAATTTATTTGATTTATATCTATTTTTTTTGGATTTTAAATTATATTTATTTTGAAATTTCAAATAATATAGAAAACACCTCCCCACACTTGAACGGTTTATTCTCCTAAATGAATAATATAATATAATCAATACAAATATTTCATTAAAATTATTCTAAAAATATAGTAATAATAATAATAATAATAATAATAATAATAATAATAATAATAATAATAATAATAATAATAATAATAATAATGAATAAAACTTAAGTTACAATGGTTATATATGGAGGTAAAGAACCGGGCCAATCTCCGTCCGGCCCGAGGAAACCTTTCCCAAAGTGGCTCTATTTCATTATATTCCATCCATATCAAGTGTTAGTGTTGGTGGAGTGGTTGTAGTGGTGAAATAGAAGTCATGTGTGTTGGAGGTCAGGGGTTCGAATCTCTCCAACACCAATTTATTTTTTAGTAAGGGCAAAAGCTACTGTTGAGTGCATGTGGGGCCCCCAAGTGACACGTGGCAGTGTGGGGTTTTTTATTTTTTTAAATGTTAAAAAAATAGCAAATGCAACGCTTAGTCGCTATTGTAACACAACAAATCTATTGCAATAGTACAGGTTCTACTGTAACAATACCTTCAGAGTTAATGTAACACAATCTCAACAGTGTTGCAGTAGGTCGAAAAAGGTACCTCTAATGTAACACAAAGTGGGTGTTACATTAGAAAAGTATTGCGGACGCCCATCTATGGCGTAGTATTCATTCATTCAAATTTAGGTACTAGCGCTTCTTTTCTTTTTGGTGCCTGCATCAAGCAGGGATGGCAGCAGCTGCAGCAGCACCTGTGAATCTTGGTGTTCCTAACTAGCCGAAATATTTTTCAAAAATATTAATTACAAGTTTGTTTTGTATATTTTTGTTTAATTCTGGATTTCTTGTTTGGTAAAGTGTCCGTTACAGTCTCATCTTAGTAAAAATATTTTTTAAGTTACTTAAATAAATATAATATTGCCCGATTCAGTCATGCACCAAGAGGGGGATGTTTGAGCATGTGCAAAATGTTGAATCCTATTGGACCAGTAAAGTATAGGCATGCCATTGGTAGTTTATACTTGATCCTTTAACACACATGAAAGGCATATGATGTAGCCTATTTGTATTTCGAGGATACAACTCAACTTAAACAAGATTGTAATAGTAAATAGTATATAGACTGTCACAGGAATCTCAGATCGTATTATCTGTCAGAAGAAAAAAATCAAGGTTAATCTGCAGACTTGAAGAATTACTACATTGAAAGAAGCTCAGTCAACTGATCAAGCCTCAGTGAAGTATTCATTAATAAGTGGATTCGTTTAAAGTGACAGAAATTTCAAAGGTGACAGAGACAGTACAGAAGAATTGAAGAGAGATGAGAAAAGAAAAGGAACCAGATTTTAAAGTCAATATATGAAGAACAGTCATTGCGGTTAGTCACTCATGAACCAGACAGTACATCGAGTGTCAACATTTAACAGTGGTTGTTCATCATTAACTTCAGTGGTTCAAGCTATCAAGACTAGTATAAGGGAAAATCATTGTGCAAGCAACATGAGTGCTAATTTAATTAACCACAAGGATTTTATTATCAAGTGAACTGACTACGAGGAAAAAGAATTATCATAAAGAAATTCTAAGTGATATATTCTTAATGCTGAAACCCCGGTTGGAATTGTTGTATTTTTTGTTAAGCAAAAGGAGTCCGGTTCAAGACGCGCAGGTAACCGCAGTTTAGAGTTTAAGGATAATTTTATATTAATAAATATTTTATTTATTTAGAAAATTATATTTATAAATATCTAATAATATTAGATATTTATTTTTATAATTTCTAAATTAAATTAATTATTTATTAATTAAAGATTATAAGCTGTGCTAGTTAAAAAGCATTTCTACGGAGCTCATTTCATGTAAAACAATATAGGCCCCGGTTTGATTCAATTTACAACAGGTCGTTTGCTTTGTTTAATTAACAATTCAAAAGCAAATCAAGTGAATCAAATGCATTGTTTGTATCAAACAAACAAATGAAATAATAGACAAGTGGACAGTGGTAACCTGTACAGAAGCTGTCGGCAGTGCTGTTTACTCTCCTTCCCGCGCGTGTAGAACACGCGCCCGTATGAAGCCGCGAAAATAGCCCGCGTGCAGCACACTCCTCCTTCATGCAACTGGGCTTTGTCAGGCAGCTGAATCAATTTTGTGCACAAACAAATCAATTCACTCGAGTGTGAATAATATAGACTGTCATATTGATTTTGAAATTGTAATACCGAATGTCATAATATTTTGGAGGTGTAAAATGGAGTGTCATAGCAGCTTTACAAGAGTCATATAAGCTAAAAAAACCTGTCATAGCGAGTGTCATAATAACGTTAAAAATGGACTCTATGACAGTTGACATGTTTTGTTGTTAAAAGAGGCAGAAGGCGGCCAGATCAAAAATACACTACAATATCATATCAAAACACAGAACCCAGCAGCTCTTTCTCTCTCATTTTCCTCTCAAGAACAAGAGCTAGAAAAATTCATAGAAAATCAAGTTCTCAATATTTGTAATATCTGATCCGATAGAACTTGATCATTTGTATCTCTTGTACTACTAGCGAGTTTTTACTCCTAGGACTTATCTTGATTTTTATTAACAAATCTAGAAAAGTTCATGTCGAATTTTCTAATTTATTTTTATCAACTTGATAATTAATCTGTACTGAAATTGTAAGACCCATCAAGTTAATATATTGTTATATTCAACTTGAAATTGGTTTCAATTAAATCCACACAAATTTGTTCAAGTCAAATTTTATTCAAAGAACAAATTTTGAATAAATGGTATAGATTGTATTCAACCCCCCCTTCTACAATCTTATCGGACCTAACAATTGGTATCAGAGCCTATTGATTGATACACAAATCAAGATCCTATCTTTATTCAGTCAAAAATCTATCTCGAATTTTTAACTCACTTAAAAATTCATCATGTCTTCTAAACCCATTGTTAAGATACCTATCTTTAATAAAGATAATTATGATATGTGGAAGAATAAAATGGAGTTGTTTCTTGATGTTACAAATCCCAAATATTTGGGTGTTCTGAAAAATGGACCTAAAATTCCTATAGTTCATGAAGAATAAGTTGTTACTAATGGAGTTGTTACAACACCTGCTAGAACCCATGAAAAGGACCCTAAGCTCTATTCTTCTGATGATAAGGATGATGCTGGATTGGACAAAAATTTGAGACTCATTCTAATAGATTCCCTGGATGCTGTGATGTATAGCCATGTGATGAATTGTAAAACTGCTAAGCACATTTGGGAAACTATTGAGACTATTAATGAAGGCATTCAGGAAGTGTTCGAAAGGTATAACAAAATAATCAACAACTTGCAAGTTCATGGCAAACAATATACACAGAAGGAGATCAACATGAAGTTTTTACTGACTATGCCTTCTCACCTAGAGCATAGAATAACTGCCATCAGAGAATCTAGAGATTTAAATAAGATTGCTCTTGAAAGACTGTTTGGTGTTCTGAAAACTTACGAGTTGGAACAAGAACAGCAAAGGGAGATCTCTGGTAAAGGCAAAGTAGCAAGTTCTTCTACAGCTCTAGTAGTTGAGGTTCCTAAGAAAGTGGAAGCTAAGGTCGAACATGGACAGACACCAGCCACTCAGGATGGTGGAGAATTCTACTCACTGGAAGAGCTAGACCAGCTGGAGGATGAATCCATGGCAATGATGGTGAGGCAATTCAGTAACTTCAAATTCAGAAGAAATCCCAAGTTCAGATTTAAGTCTAATAACAGATTCCAGAGCGGAGGTTCTTCATCCTCTAGTAACAAGGGAGGATACAAAATTGGAACTGTTGACAGAAGCAAGATTCGTTGCTTTAATTGTAATGAATTGGGACACTTTGCCACTGAGTGTCAAAAACCCAAACAAGTCCAGACAAGAGATTATGTTCCAGAAAAGAAGAAGGCTGGAAAAGCTTATGTTGTTGCTGGTAAAAGCTGGGATGACACAGATAGCATAGATGAAGAATATGGAAATTTTGTACTGGTGGCAAATGCTGATACATCAACTCGTTATACTACACCGGTAATTCTTACTGACACTGAGTTGATTCGTAGCTTACGTAATTCCTTGATTAATGCAAACAATGAAAATGCTAGACAAGTCCTGTTGAACACTAATCTTGAAAATGAAGTGTTAGAACTAAAAAAAGTGCATGTTAATCAAGATCAAGAAATAAAAGAAATAGCTCGACTTAACTACAGAGAAAAGTCGATATCAGAATACATATATGTTAAAATAAGTTGCTAAAATTGAAACTAAGATAAAGGAACAGGATGTCAAATTATCTGCTTGCTTTAATTCTGTTAAAACTTCTAAAGAGTTTTTCAATAAACAAGCTGTAGACCGAACCGTAGGAATAGGGTTTGGCTACAACGAGGCTATTGGAATGTTAGGCATAAACTCCCCTAATCCTGTTAGTGCTAAAGAAAGGGGAATACCACATGTGCTTAAGGATGTTGAAGATCCACTCTTTAAGAAGTCTATTTCAGAGCCTCTAGATTTGACTTCTCTCGTTATTCAAGAGGAGATGCGTACTGAGGATATTGCTAGTGGAAGTGTCCAACTTAATGAAAAATCTGTTAAGGAACCTACAACCAAAAATGTTAAATCTAATAAGGTTGTTTCTAAGGAACCAGTTAAGTTTGTTGAGTCAACCAGTTCGTCTAAAACTGGGTTAGGTGGTAATAATTTGAAGCAAAACAATAACATGTCTAACATGAATACCATGCCTATCATTGATTCTAATCATAAAGCATGTGGTGTTGTCAACTGTATGTCTTGCGCTTTGAATGTGATGTCTGCTTACTTTAATGGTAATCATGCATGTGTTAATAAGAGTGCTCCTCGACAACATATGAACAGAAACACAAATGTCAGATCAACGACTGCTAGTCCTCCTCAAGGTAGGAGAGAGACATTTGTACCTAAGCCTAAACAAATTTTTACTAAGAATGTTTACAAGGTCAAATGTCCAGTCAATGAAACAAGTGTTATTGCTGCTAAAGAAACTTGGATACCCAGAATAAAACAAAAGATTGTCAAATCTGTTTATAGGGTAAAATGTTTGTTGACTAATGGTAAAATTGGTGTTAAGGTCAAGAATGTGGTTTTGCCTGACAAAGGCCAATTTTTCAAGTACTCTGGACCCAACCAAGCTTGGGTCCCGAAGAAAGTTTAACCATTTTGGCAGTGCAGGGTGTGTAACAGGTAGATCGTGTTATGTGGATTTTGGACAGTGGATGTTCAAGGCATATGACCGAAGATAGAGCCCTGCTATCAAGAGTGGTGAAGGTATCTGGCCAAGTGGTATCTCTTGGAGATAATAGAAAGGGTATGATCTAGGGTCAAGCTAGGCTATTCTATAGCTAAAATTGTTGTTAGTAAAAAAGCATCTTTTACAAGATGAAGAGCCTACTGTTCGAGGATTAAGGAAAGAAAACTTATCAATAGTTGACATGGAATCTCAGTCAAAGGTGAAGTCAATATGTCTAATCTAAAGCTTCATCAGACAAGAGTGCAACTATGACAAATGAAGCTCTTTTACTTGAATGTCAAATCAAGAGATTCTTTCCAGAAAATTGAATCAGTAAAGGAGACTACCTCATCTGAAATTAAAGCAAAATGAAATTATGAGGCATGTCCTAAAGGGAAGTCAAAGAAGCATCACACAGAAGTTCTACATCAAAGTAAAATATATTTTAGTGGTGATGACTGATGACTTCTCTCAACAAACAAGTTGTTGTTCAGACAATCTGAAGACAAGACACAACTAAAGGTGATTGAAAGTCTTATTAATATTCAACAACTTCTAGCTCCCATCTGTCATTGGTTATGGTGATTCAGATCCAAACAATGTCAAACATGGAGAATCTTCATGTAAACCCAACAACAGCTTAGGGGGAGCAGCAGAAGGATCAACTAGCCAAATCTACACCACATTGAAAATCAAAGGACACTTTGAGAACATGTCTACCAAGACAAAGAGTGTTGACTCAATTAATTCTTTGTCCTAGTTCTTAGTGTTCCTAATGGTGGAAGTAAAAGACTAGCAGAGCTTCAAGTACCAATGATTATTTCGTTAGTTTTTTTTTCCAGAAGAAACTAATAAAGCTACAAAGGCTCTGAATGATCCAGATTGAGTGATTGCAATGCAAGATAATCTCAATCAGTACAAAAGGCAGATTGAAGGGAAGCTGGTATCTAGACCAAACAAAAAGGTTGTATTTGGTACAAGGATAACCAGAAGTCTAACTGGATGTCAAGGCATTGTTATGAGGGACAAAGCCAAACTGGATGCTAGAGGAATGTGAACAAGTGCACTTCTTGTTGTTGAGATAATTGAATATCTCTACAAAGATAGATCAAATGAGTTGTACAAAAGCTGGAGAACACAAGGAAACAAATTCATCTTCAACAACTCTGTGGATCACTCAAGGCTAAGCATCTTGCATAAGGTATCAATTCTTTCGAGAACATGTCTTTAGTTAAGAATGACTTGCAGACACGCTTGCTAAATCACTTGATGAAATTAATTTTTCAAGATTGGTTTGTAAATTTGGGATTTTATTAATGCAATATTATTTGTAAATCCCATCTGTTAAGTAATTCTTAAGTAAGCTCACAAGTATTCAATTGTCTGTATTGAAAGGACTTGTGATTTTACTATAAGTAATTCTTAAATGATTTTACAAGTATTCAATTGTCAATATTGAAAGGACTTGTGAACTTATTTACATCCAGACCTCAAGCTGAAAATTATCTGTTGAATGGTTGCCATGTGTATAATTATAATATATTTCAGTGGTGATTATCTAAGGATAATTTAAATATTTAAAAGCTAAAATCTAACTCATAGAGATTTAGTATTTAATTATTTATTTTGATTAATATGAGTTATAGAACCTAAAGCAATTCAAGTTAGTATTTGCTCTATACCTCATTTATCAAAATAAATTTGAATCATAACTAATTTGGACCTATCTGTCGTGGTCTTCAATTAGTTGTGAGATGTTAATTATAGTGAACTTATTAATGCATCATTTTCAGAAATTCACTATAGTTAATATCATGGTTATAACAATTGGTTGTGTTGAAGTTTTGACTTATATCAGTTAATGATATTTAGTTAGAATTCTATTTACAAACTAATTGTGAGATGTATTGGTTTGAGTGAAATTACTTAGAACTCCTCTAAGTAATCATTGAAATTCACTCATTCTACTATACAAGGTGTGAAAATTATCTAAGTAGAACTATGGATATTGTAATATCTAAAGTTACCATAGTTCAGTTACTTCGAATAATTTTTATGCTTATTTGCAAGTTTCTAATCACTTTGATAATGAATGTTGTATACAATGGATCAAGGTGTGTTGGATTAGAATATCATTTCTATAATTGCAGACAAGACAACTTTGGTAATTAAATATTATCTATAGAACCAAGGTTGTCTACCAACAAACAGTTGTTAGGAGTTAACAATTGTTGTTATCAAGGAGTTGCCTTGAAGTCATAAGTTTAAAATGTTAATGATGATAATTATTCAAGTGATAGTGGTGGAAACAATTTTAATATTGGAGATACCCATGTCACTGGAGAAGAATCATTAAGTCAATATGGCAATAACTTGGGGAAGTAAATAAAGGATCAACTAGTCAAACACAACATCACAATGAAGAACAAGACGATTCATCAAGTCCAGATGTTGGAGTAAGAACTAGAAGGTCTTCTTAGAATCAAGGTATAGAATCTAAGGAATCTGATGAAGCACTTGTTGATCATGAACATCAAGAAGCATGGAAGCTTGTGCCCAGGTCTAAGCACCAGGTAAATGGTATGACATTCTTTCCAAATTCTTAATTATCATCTTTCTAAAAGTATTGTCATAGTCATTCTCTTGTTATACTCTATGTTTCTATATTTTAGAATGATAAATTTTCTATAAAAATAATTTTCTCTAATTCTCAAGTTAGAATTTTTAGGAAAGTATTTTTCTTGAAAATTTCTTTATTTTAAAGTAACTGCAATGTTTATAATATTTTATTAAATCATATTTTCTTATTAAATAATTTTCTATTAGAAAGTTATTTTATTAGAAAATATATAGATTTATTAAGGTACTATAAATGCTTATGTAAATATTTAATATGTTAGTTTGCCAATTTGTAGTGTTTGTCCTTTTGGTATTATTGTCTTGTTTCCGTCAAAAGGACAGCCTATGGTAGTTTTATTATTTTATATTTTCTATATATTTAGCTGTTTTAAGTAATTTTATGTAAATTATTATTCTGTAAATATTATTAATATAGTTATTTTTGTACAGGTATTGTAATTTTCAGATGTTAATCTTTGTTAACATGTTTTGTAGTGTTTGTCTTTTTATTTTAGTCTTATGTCTATTTATAAGTCAAGCTATGTAAATTTTTAGACTTGTGTTGTTTTTATTTCTTTATACTTATGTAAATTCTTAATTTATGTATAGTTCTTACATTTTTATTTTAATTCGAATTTTTTTTATTTTGTATAGTTTTGGCTCGAATTTTTTCTTATCTTTTTAGTTTTTATTTTGTATAATTATAATGTATATTATTTCTTATTTTTGTATAGTCTTTTTCTATTTTTCCTATAAATATATGTAGTATATTTTTAGATTAGTCACTTGTTTTCTGTTTTTTATTTTTAACACTTAAGTATCGAATTTTGCAGATTTTGCACTGAACTTTCGAATTTTTCAGATTTTGCACTAAACTTTCGAATTTTGCAGATTTTGCACTGAACTTTCGAATTTTGCAGATTTTGCACTGAACTTTCGAATTTTGCAGATTTGACACCTAAGTTTCAATTTTGTACAGTTTAGGTACACAGTTTTTAATTTTTACAATTTTGTCACTATACTTTCAAAACTTACAAACAGGTTCCTGTACTTGGTCTTTTACCGTTCTTCTGATTAACACACACATAACCTGCAGTTTTAATTCTAATTCTTTGTTGTGTTGTTGTTGTTAACATAATTTCTTATATAAGACCATTGTTGGTATTAAATTGGTATATGTCAATTCAAGTGTTTAGGAACTAATGTTTGATTTTCAGGATCTAACAATTGGAAGACAAGACCTATCAATTGCTAACAATTTCTAATAGTTGGTATCTATATTACAGGACCTAAAACATGATAAAGTAGTTTTGTTTGTATTGGTTTGAACATTAACTTGCATTAATTCGATTTATTTTTATTAATTGGATTTTTGTCTTTGTTTTTGTTTAGTAAAACTGGCTCAAGATCTATATCTTTCCTAACTCAAAATTTCTTTCTACAGCTGTGATTGCTTATATTGTAAACCTTTTGAAATCATAATTGTATATAATTTCTCTTAATATAAAATGCAATATTTTCTCAGAAAACTTTTCAAAGACAAAAATGCTTTCTATCTCTATATTGCTTATATTCTGTGATGCAGGTTCATCTAAATGGAGTTTTGTTTTCTCACATGATTAGTCATTAGGTTGTAAACCCAACAACTTTTATCCCAGACTACAGTCAAACTCAAACACATTCTGACTTACCCCCTAAAAGGAAGTAACCTATCAGACTAGAGGTCACCAGGGAGTAACTGCACCTGATGCAGCAATTAAGGATGTGTGGGATATTCAGTTGTAGAGTCACTATTTTATACACTATCCAAAATATTTCATATGCACAAAGTGAGATTGCACACACTAAGGATGAATTGACGGAAACCTATAATCCAACCATTTTACGGTTAGGATTATAAGTTAAAGGTTCTTTAATGAACCAAGAGTTTTCACAGACCTCGAGAGAAGGTATTGATCTCAATGAAAAATCTTACAAGATCATTATCTAACTCCCTAGAGGGAACATCTCTGGATCCTGCGGGTAACGGGTCCTACATAGGTGCGGATCGGCAACTTGTGAACTATGATTCAGATTTTACCTGATGAGTTTAACAAGGTGATGTCTTCACAGACATTAGAAGGGAACCTTGATCTCAATGCTAAATTTATAGATCATTGTTTAGCTTCTAAGAATTCAAATCTGAAAACCCTAACAAGGGAAAACTAGCAACTTGTAGATTATGACTCAGATTCGTCTGATGAGTCCAACGAGGATTTGGGATTTGCGAACTCCCATTGCACCACCACTGACCTCTCTTGAAGGGGCTAGGGTGATTTTTTCTTGCAGGTACAATAATGGAAGTTGGAGCTATGAGTGATATGAGTGATACACCAGTGAGCAAGAGTGTAAACACAGAGAGAAGTGAGACACTTAACACAAATGAGTGGAGAGAAGAGTGAAACACTTATGAGGTACACTAAACACTATCACACACTCACAGTGAAGAAGAAAATGAAACTTTCTTTCTAACAGAACTCTATAATTGTTACAACTACTTTGTCAACTAGTTGATTGGAGGATTCCTCAACTAAGGGGGAGAAGTAAGGGGGTACAAGAAAAAGGAGAATAAGTTAGAAAGGGGGAGCATTTACAGACTGTGCTTAGGAGGAGAAGCAAGTCAAGTTACTAAGGGGGAGATTTAGATGGAAAAGTAAGGGGACTTTCAGTTGAGATGAAAGTGGAGATATAAGGAGAGTTACATCATAATACTATTCTATTAGTCTTTCAATGTACTATGTATAGAGGCTAAGAGGAGGAGTAGTAGATTTCCTAAAAGTTATAGAAATGGTATAAGGGGGTACAAGAAAAAAGAGAATAAGTTAGAAAGGGGGAGCATTTACAGACTGTGCTTAGGAGGAGAAGCAAGTCAAGTTACTAAGGGGGAGATTTAGATGGAAAAGTAAGGGGACTTTCAGTTGAGATGAAAGTGGAGATATAAGGAGAGTTACATCACAATACTATTCTATTAGTCTTTCAATGTACTATGTATAGAGGCTAAGAGGAGGAGTAGTAGATTTCCTAAAAGTTATAGAAATGGTATTGATTCACCATTTTCTACATAGTAAGAGCAGCTGTTTTTCTTAAGTGAGAAAAGTTGTGTTAGAAAAGGGAAGTGATTGTAAATCAAGAACTGTTGGTAATCACCAATGTAAGATGTGAGGGATTATCAGGCAGAGATAAGAATCAGAAATGAAGATGAGTTATCTATTGAAGATCAGTTCAATGCTAGAGGAACAATCATCTATCATTTCATCAACTGGGGATTCTGGAATTGTTATATTTAAACCAGAGAAATTTTTTATATTATTTACTAATCTCTTAAATGCTTAATCTTTTTCTTGTTTAAGTGAGTTAGTTGAGTTATCCTCTAGGTATTTGCTTGTTATTGTCTAACAAACAAATAGGGGGAGATTGAAAGGCATATGATGTAGCCTATTTGTATTTCGAGGATACAACTCAACTTAAACAAGATTGTAATAGTAAATAGTATATAGACTGTCACAGGAATCTCAGATCGTATTATCTGTCAGAAGAAAAAGATCAAGGTTAATCTTCAGACTTGAAGAATTACTACATTGAAAGAAGCTCAGTCAACTGATCAAGCCTCAGTGAAGTATTTATTAATAAGTGGATTCGTTTAAGTTACAGAGATTTCAAAGGTGACAGAGACAGTACAGAAGAATTGAAGAGAGATGAGAAAAGAAAAGGAACCAGATTTTAAAGTCAATATATGAAGAACAGTCATTGCGGTTAGTCACTCATGAACCAGACAGTACATCGAGTGTCAACATTTAACAGTGGTTGTTCATCATTAACTTCAGTGGTTCAAGCTATCAAGACTAGTATAAGGGAAAATCTTTGTGCAAGCAACAGGAGTGCTAATTTAATTAACCACAAGGATTTTATTATCAAGTGAACTGACTACGAGGAAAAAGAATTATCATAAAGAAATTCTAAGTGATATATTCTTAATGCTGAAACCCCAGTTGGAATTGTTGTATTTTTTGTTAAGCAAAAGGAGTCCGGTTCCAGACGCTCAGGTAACCGCAGTTTAGAGTTTAAGGATAATTTTATATTAATAAATATTTTATTTATTTAGAAAATTATATTTATAAATATCTAATAATATTGGATATTTATTTTTATAATTTCTAAATTAAATTAATTATTTATTAATTAAAGATTTTAAGCTGTGCGGGTTAAAAAGCATTTCTACGGAGCTCATTTCATGTAAAACAAAATAGGCCCGGTTTGATTCAATTTACAACAGGTCGTTTGCTTTGTTTAATTAACAATTCAAAAAGCAAATCAAGTGAATCAAATGCATTGTTTGTACTGCCTCGGTCTCATAATATGTTTCCTATTTTTTAAAACACGTTTGCTAACGCACACTTTTAATCGTTAATATCTTCAATTTCTTATTAGTATTAAATATAAAAACTTCACTGTATTAAAGTACTCATAAATACGAATCCAACAAGATCACTCATGACTATATTTTGTCTTATAAATTATGCATAAATTAGTAGTCAACCGCTTATAATAAATAGTGTAAAAAGTCAAAACGAGAAACACATACTGAGACGGAAGGAGTATCAAACAAACAAATGAAATACTAATAGATAAGTGGTCACCTGATTTCAAAAAAAAAAAGACAAGTGGTCACCTGTACAGAAGCTATCGGTAGTGCTGTTTACTCTCCTTCCCGCGCATGTAGAACACGCGTCAGTATGAAGCCGCGCTAAAGGCCCGCGTGCAGCACACTCCTCCTTCATGCAACTGGGCTTTGTCAGGCAGCTGAATCAATTTTGTGCACAAACAAATCAATTCACTCGAGTGTGAATAATAGTGTATAGACTGTCGTACCGACTGTCATATTGATTTTGAAAGTGTAATACCGAATGTCATAATATTTTGGAGGTGTAATACGGAGTGTCATAACAGTCTTACAAGAGTCATATAAGCTAAAAAAACTATCATAGCGAGTGTCATAATAACGTTAAAAATGGACTCTATGACAGTTGACATGTTTTGTTGTTAAAAGAGGCAGTAGACGGCCAGATCAAAAATACACTACAATATCATATCAAAACACAGAACCCAGCAGCTCGCAGCTCTTTCTCTCTCATTTTCCTCTCAAGAACAAGAGCTAGAAAAATTCATAGAAAATCAAGTTCTCAATATTTGTAATATCTGATCCGATAGAACTTGATCATTTGTATCTCATGTACTACTAGCGAGTTTTTACTCCTAGCACTTATCTTGATTTTTATTAACAAATCTAGAAAAGTTCATGTCGAATTTTCTAATTTGTTTTTATCAAGTTGATAATTAATCTGTACTGAAATTGTAACACCCATCAAGTCAATATATTGTTATATTCAACTTGAAATTGGTTTCAATTAATTCCGCACAAATGTGTTCAAGTCAAATTTTATTCAAAGAACAAATTTCGAATAAATGGTATAGATTGTATTCAACCCCCCTTCTACAATTTAATCGGACCTAACAACACATATGTTGCAATTAATTTTAAATTGATTTTTAAAATTATCGTTAGATAGACGCGGGCTCGATTACATTTCTAGTATAGTAGACAATTCAGTTTTCGTTTATGGTACATTTCGTTCAGCGTTTTCATTTATGGTATAGCTGAAAAAATTTAACAGAAAATGCCAGTTGAAGTGGCAATTCCTGTTGAATTTAATTTCAATAGAAACCGCCACTTGAAGTGGAGTTTTCTATTACATTGTTTGCTTTCCACTTTTCCCGGCACTTGGCATATTTGTAACTAAAAAATGAACTTTGCAATACTCATTTTCTATGGCTTAGAAAATATATTTTTGAATAAAATTTACTCATTTTTTTGCTTCGTATTAAAGAATTGACATTTTACTTTGGTATAATACGAAAATCTCCAAAAATTACTATGTCTAACCATCTTATTTTTTGGTCCGAACATGCCAACTCAACATCAAATTGTTAAAAATTCCTTCGAGTAGCCATTTTTAGGGGAATAAAAAATATATTTGTACATTTCCGTATTCAAGTATTGACATTTTACTTCGGTATAATATGAAAATATCCAAAAATTATTATGTCTAACTATCTTATTTTTTGGTCCGAACATGCCAACTCAACATCAAATTGTTAAAAATTCCTTTGAGTAGCCATGTTTAGGGGAATAAAAAATATATTTGCACTTGGCATATTTTGTGACTAGAAAATGAACTTTGTACTTGTCCTAATTTGGTGTAAGCCCAAAAAGATGAAGAAGTATAATGCACAATTATGTTTCGTTAAGGTCCGAAAATGATACAAATTCCCAAATTTTGACATAAAATTATATTGAAATGAAGCAAACAAAGTACATGAAATGAAGCACACAAACGATTAATTCATTACATAGTGAAAAGCATATTCTAGAATACAGCTAATATATTTGAATAGCCCCCATGAAAAGTGAAATTTTCGTAGTCTATAACATCGACGGCAAAAGTGATCTTAAATTGACAACATATCTTGTAGAGGAAAATAACACATCCGACTTCAACCGGTTTACGGATAAGTGGGTACCTATCCCTATCCAATCGGAGATAACAATCAACTTGCCATGTGGCATCATCTATTACGATGACTCTTTTACCAAGTAGGTCCGAGTCGCGGATGCTTACAATCCATCCATTTGCACAATCGATTGGTATGGTGTCGATGCCCACAAAGTCATCGTATTCTTCATATGCATATTTTGATATTTCTTTAAGAGTCCTGCAAGTGACAGAATAAGGTATTTTGCATTCTATCTTCATTGGATTCGGGTACATGTTAGCGTAATACTCCACATCTACAAAATTCCATATTTTTAGCAAATTAAATAAATGAATAATAAATCATAAAAAAACATGAAATTTGTAGAAATGATCTTACCACCACTTTGGATGAACATTTTACAATCCTTCCATTGCTTACTTTTGTAATCAATTCGGGGGGCTTGCGGAATTGGAGTGATTGATTGAGGAGGCTCTGGAGTGATTGGTTGAGGATTGGAAGTGGTTCCTCTTTCTCTTTGAGGGGAATGTTGGGGAAGGTTTACTGAACTATCCGGTTGTGGTTGATATAAAGCATCGGCAGCTCTATACATTTCATCAATTGCTTCTTGTTGAGAATTTGTAAGGTTATTCCAATCCCAATTATAACTATGATCGGAACTTGGAGCGAGTGGTTCTAGAGGGATTGGATTGATTGTTTGTGGAATTTCTGGAGTAATTGGCCGAGGATTGGAAGTGTTTCCGATTTCTGTTTGAGGGGGGGTTGGGAGGAGTCTAGGGGACTATCCGGGTGTGCTGCATAATAATCTTCACCAGCTTGATAGATTTCATCAATTGCTTGTTGCTGAGAGAATGTAAGGTTATTCCAATCCCAATTGCAACTACAACGGGAGTTTCAACTATGATTGGAAATGTTATCTTCATCATCTTCACTACCCATTTCATGCAAGTGACTTTGGGAAAAATATGTAAGCTATATTATTGTAGATGACACTACAGAACTTTATACACACACAAAGTAGGACATGAATTATTGAGTTTTACAATAACATGCATAGGTGAGATAATTGAGCTGTACACACATGAAATAATTGACAAATACTATTAAACAAGTGGTCATTCATTTTCAGACGTTTTCTACAGTTCAAGTAAGGAATAGTAAAATAAAGCTGATTTATGAAAAAGTAAAGTTGATTTCAGATATTCTGTACATTGTTCTACAACCTACTAAATTTGAGTAGTCACATCTACTTATCAATTGCTCGTACAATAGTGTGGTCACTTGGAAATAACGTTTTTTTTCAAAATAATTTAGTAATTTTGCACCAAGAAAATGGTGAGATAATTATCACAACTTTGTTCTATAAATAGGTCTTCCCTTCGGTTAGTTTTCATACAACTACACAACATCATTTTGCTAAATACCCTCAAAGGCAGTTTGTACCAAATGGATAAGGGAAAAAGGCCTATGCATTCCGGTCCAAGCAGGAACCAGAGGCGAGATTTCCCCCCTCCAGGAGAAGGAGGAAGCCCTCGAAAAATAATTAATGAAGCAGCCTTGAAAGCCCAGGAAGAACATGGCTGGGACATGTTTTACAATAAAATGCGCAAGTATACAAACAGAAAGAACAGAAGGGGAAAAGATTGGGTGCCAACTTTTGATGAGGTTGAGGACGAGGCGAAAACATATCCAGAGGTGAACAAGCTTTGGAATGACAAAGATGATGAATATTTTAAATTATTTAAAAAAAAAGATCACATTTGAAGAATACTTGGAGCAGAAAGATGCATTACGTGGGGAGTGTAAGGATTTACAAAAAAAACTTGACGAACGTGACGAAGCCGAATGGTGGGCTGCATGGAATGCTCCTGATGAAGATTAATGACAAGATTAATATCTTCGTCTCCTCAATAAACTTGAACTTTGTGGTTTTTTAATGAATTATTTTAATTTAGTGTTTGCATTTCCATTTTATGTAATCGTGTGCTTAATTTAATGAAGTGTTTATGTTCCTGCTTTCATTTGAATAAAAAGTCTTTTATTTAATTTGACAAGAAATTTCAGTGATCTTTTTACAGTCCTTTTTCAGGACTGCCAAGATTCTTGTTGTTTTTTTGCTGTGCATTCACGGGAAGCTTAAAACAGCAATGGTAAAATCATAACACAGTGAAGATAAGAAGATGTGACAAGTCATTATTTATCTTTCTAGAACCTTTTAGTATTTGTTGCAGATTACTGTACATGCACGAGATTCTTCACTATGTGAGTAGAAGATGTGGGTGCAATGCATACAAATTTAAATTATTTGTTCATGTGGTTTCTCGGTGGTAGCTGAAATAATGCAAGTGGTGGATAATAATCCAAGTGGGAAACAACAGTCCGTTTCACTATAAATATGCAACCAAAATATTTATAATCGACACAAAATGACTTATACTCCTGGTGATTTGTTTAGAGCTATGGGTAGGAGTTGGGTGTGTGAAGATGAATTTGGTTACTCCTTGAACCCTAATCATCGTTACTCAACTCTTTCAGTAGCAACAATGCGAAGGGAGTGGGAATGGCGTGCACGAACTCTTGACATTTGTGTTGACCAATGTTAAGAGTATGGGCTACGAGTAGTAAAACAGCGCACTAAATTCATGCCACGTAACACTCCTCGACAACTGGAAGCCACGCTATTTCGTGCACGAGAGGAGGAGAATCGAATGCATTTGCGCGTACAACGATATAACCTAGCAGAAGATGCGAGGATGTGTGCAGAGGACGGAGACATCCTACAAGCTAGACAATATCATCAATGGTGCATAAGTCCTGAAAATCAATCGGACTGCGACATGTCCGACGAGGAGTAGACTATTGTAATTTTATTATTGTAAGTGTGTTAATTTCTGCAATTGCTATGATTTCATAATTGCTGGCATTTGTTATGTTTCAAACAAAAAATCATATATGCCTCTACATAAAACAAAACTGCCATGTTTTCATAATTGAAATGAAATTGATAAGAAGCACAAAAATACACCTATTACAAATTGATAAGAAGCACACAAATACAACTATTACGAGCCAAAGTACATGGAAAAAATAAAATCACACAAAACACTTAACACCAAATCAAATTAGGATAAACAAACTACACGCATGAAGTAAAATGACATCAGACATGGAAAAACTTGATTTCATCAACCAGAAGGCTCCGGGGGACGTTGTGGACAAATTCTGCTCCATTTTGTATGCCCTTCTTGCTTACACTTGCTACACTTTATCCCCGATCTTGACTGGTCCATTTCAGTTCGAATTCTTAAGGACTGTCCCCTTGTGCCACTCTTTTTCTTCACCTTCTTGTAGGTCAGATTCGGTATCAATTTTCCAAATAGTTGCCACTCGTCAGGTAAAACGTAGTTCCACAAGTCCGTGCTTGGCAATGGAAATATCAGGAGTTCCCATAACTTATGCCATTTCGACGAGTAGTGGTAGGGTCCAACCCACTGCTTCCAATCAATATTGTCCACTAAACAACCAGCCATTACATGAGAACAAGGCATATGGTGATATTTCCATTTTCCGCATGTGCAAGTTTTCTTACTTATGTCCACATTTTGCTTGAACTAGCATTGTCATATTCTGAATTTTCATGTACAAGGGCCAACTCTCTACCTGCAAGAGGATGCACTCGTAGAGACGGCTCAATGTAATCTGTAGGAGTATAGTAATCCTGCAATTGATAATCATGTTGCTGCTGGCTTTGTTGGATTGTATAGCTACTTGAACCTTCGAAATGACCCTGATAATCGTCTCCTCCCCCAAAATAGTAGTCTGACCACCCGGCCGTTCCAAATTCTGGAAACTGGTTGCTAGTCCCAGTATCTTCTTGGTAACTTGAATGGGTTGGTTGAGCATATTATGCCCGTAACTGTACGGGTCATCCTCTTGTACCTTTTCGACCTCCAAAAACACAGAAACATCACCTAAACCCATCATCATCGTACGAGGGATGCTCAACAGCCTATCCACGTCCATATCCGAGGTAATTTGCCCTACTAAAAAATGTGATGCAACATTCCCTATGCCAACTTGGGGGTATTTATAACTCATTTTTACCTCCCATTGATTTGGATTTATGCCCATAACCTCATAAACAATACCCCTAAATTCTTCATACTTCGTTCCCAACATAACATAACGTTGACCACCCAGATCTTTTGAATATCGAATATCATCCCCCCGTCTAATAATTCTTCCAACCTAAAAGAAATTAACATTAACGTAATTTTCCATTCTCCTGAATATATTAAACGAAGAGAGAAAAGATCGGAATTAGCTAGACATGAGTGGACAAATAATGTGATGGACAGACAGAGAGAAAAAAAGAAGAAGTAGATGGTGTGATGAAAACAAACATTTGGGGTTGTTAATATACACACTCTTGGATAAGATATGAACGAATCCGTATGATGGATTTCAGATTTTTTCTGACGTATGGAGGATAAGATAAGATCTGTATCTGTTTCAAAAGCTCAAAATTATTCATTCAAGTTGTAAATTCCAATATTATTCATTAATTTTATAATATTATTCATTCTTCTTAAATGTTTCATTTTTTTTATTAAATATAAAATCTACTAATTAATAAATACGAAAATAATACATTTATTATTCAATATATTTAGAATATATTACTAATAATATTTGTTTGAATATAAATAACTTCATTACATTGCAAATAAATTGTACGTTATTATTATTAATTATTCATAGAAATAAATTTGTGAATTAAACAGGACGCACAAGTAAAAAAGCAGGACTACTATTTTAACACAAAACGCATGTCTGACTGGCGTTTCCTATTGAATCTGTTTTGCATATACGCCAGTTGTAGTGGCGTATCCTATTGTACTTATAAAACCCAGCTGCAACTTCTTTTCAGTAGCTCTCACTCACAAACACACAAAAAAGATCTAGTGTCGACGGCGGCTTAACATCTTCAACAAATTCAAAGTCTCCTCCTTTCATTAACAAGAAGGTAACCTCTCCTTCCTCATAATTACTCAAATATATCTCTCGCAAGTTTAGTATATATGTATATATATGTAATATTTGAATTTTTCTTGTTTATTTTGAATGTAGACTACATGTTTGTTGAAATGCTTGATACAATTTTGGTTCATATGCTAGGTTATAAAATTTGTAACACAAGTAGATTATAACTTTCCTTGTATACGATGAAGAACAACCTTGGAATGTAGACTTCGATTAATTAGTTTGAAATTGGTAGACTTGAATTTTAATTTAGAATTGTTAGAATTAAATTTTAAATTAAATAAATTTAATGAAATTAAATTATGCACATTGAAAAATCCGAAATTATTAAATAATTACTAACCGAGATAATTTTAAATCAATTTACAAAATTATTTCTATAATACATATGCTACTACTATGCCGAATTTTTTTAAGAACAAATGATCCAAAAAATATAGGAAAAAACAAGATTCACCCAATAGAAATTAGAAATATTAGGAAAAAATTGTTGCAAGAAGGGATTGAACCCTCATCCTCCTAAACAAAAACTTGTAACACAACCATTTGTGCTGCCTTGTGTATTAGTTATGGATAAAAACATGTTAATACTTATTCAAATCTCGGTAATGGAAAGGAACTTATGCACAGCCTAATTTAATGAAATTAAATCCGAACATTGAAAAAGAATCGTTGAAATTAAATTAAATAAATAATTTGATGAAATAAAATTTATACATATATATATAAAATTGTTGAATTGTTGAATTGGTAGACTTGAATTTTAATTTAAAATTGATAGAATTAAATTTTAATTTAGCTTAAGGATAATTGCGTTGAATTGTTGAAATAATAAATTACAAATAAATTAGGAATTTAAATTTGGATTAGCATTTAATTTGGTAGCCTTGAATTTTAGATTAAAATTGGGCGCATTGTAATCAATTTTAGATTTGGGATAAATTTAACTAGATTGTTAATTAAAATAGATAAACTAGATTGTTAATTAAATTAGATAAACTAGATTGTTAATTTAATTCTGAACTACATTTTTAAATATGGTTTGCATTTACAATTTATTATATTAAGTTTTATACAACTGGATTTTAGATTAAAAATAATAATAAATTTGCTCAACTATTGTAGATGTCAGACGTAGATGATGACATGTACGAGCTGGGTCCTATTGAGGGCTCCATTTTATCCAGTCAGCATGAGCATTGAAGTTGTATTGTGGTTCTCGTGTCAATGTATGCTTATTTTCTAATTTTCTGTTTTCAATTAAATCTAATTGTATGATGCTTCAATTTTCTGTTTTCAAATTGAAGTACTTGTATGATGTTGTATGTTTATTTAAAGTAATTGAATGTTTTCTAATATGTTTTTTATGCCCCTCAACGTAACTCCACCAAGGTTTTTTTTAAGAATTTGATGTGAAGTTGCCATATTCGGATGAACATTTAACGTAATTACACAAATTACTTTTGCCTAAATTTTGGTTTACGCAAAAGTACAACGTCAATACTAAAATATGGAACAAAACCAACGTAAAAAAAACATGTACAAGTATATTTTTATTCCCCTAAACATGCCTACTCGAAAGAATTTTCAACAATTTGATGTTGAGTTGCCATGTTCGGACTGAAAAAGAAGATAATTACACATAATAATTTTTGGAGATTTTCATATTATACCAAAGTACAACGTCAATACTTGAATATGGAACAAAAACAACGTAAAAAAAACATGTACAAGTATATTTTTATTCCCCTAAACATGCCTACTCGAAAGAATTTTCAACAATTTGATGTTGAGTTGCCATGTTCGTCCCAAAAAAGAAGCTAGTTAGACATAATAATTTTTGGAGATTTTCGTATTATACCAAAGTAAAATGTCAATTCTTTAATACGAAGCAAAAAAATGAAAAAATTTCATTTACAAAGACATTCTTTAAGCCAAAATGACTACTACAAAGTTCATTTTGTGGTTACAAAATTATGCTAAGTGCTGGAAAAAGTGAAAAGAAAAAAATCTAACAGAAACCGCCACTTCTAGTGGCGTTTTCTGTTGAAATGAAGCTCAACAGAAAACGCCACTAGAAGTGGAGTTTTCTATTAGATTTTCTCAGCTATACCAGAAATGAAAACTCTGAACAAAATGTAACATATTTGAAAGTTGAATTCAGTAGTGTACCGGAAATGTAACCAAGCCGACATACGCGTAGATGTATGCATTTAAACAACACTGAACGAGTTGCAACAGTAGGGCCTGACTTTAAGAATTTTACATGGGATTTATTCATAGAGTTAATGGTTGAGAAGATACATATTGTGTGGTGACCTTCATTTTGGTGGTTGAGTTCTTTTTTTTTTTGATAATGTGGTGGTTGAGTTCTTATAAGTTAAAACTGCATACAACTCTCCAGCTCTTTGTTAAGATTTTTTGTCCCCGGAACAGGAGCTCACTGAACAACTAATTCTGTGTAGCACTTGCCCACGATCATCACTTGATAATTACTAACAGACCCTCAGCTACTAATAACTTGGTGCTAATTTTGACCACCTATTTTTTGTCCTTAGAATAATGATTACTATATTTTCACCCCTTAGAATAATGAATTAATGATTACTATATTTTCACTTGTAAGCGCCTAAAATTTTCCAACCGGCTTGCTAAAAATAAAAAATAAAAAATCAAACCTGAGTTTGAGGGACTTTCAAGAGGAGTCGGCTAAAATGCTAAATAAATCCTAAACTTGCTAGGTTTGACTCCACACATCTTAAGGGGAAGTTTTAGGTGCATTTGACTGAAGATAAACTAAAACAAAATCAAAGCTGAGATTGTGTCTAATACAAAAATCAGTTCGTATACAGAAATACTCGATTGTTAAGTTAAATCTCGATTAGCACATCTAATATAGAATATTAGAGATGTAGCATTACTTCAAGTATCCAAATTAATGTCACTAGAGCAGGATAAACTAACAAATTAGTCATTAACTATACCTATTAAATCTATAAAAAATTAGAAAATTTTATTTGAGCATAAAACTTTCGAATTATATATATATAATTATATATATATATGGGAAATAAGTTTGAACCTGACACTTTAGGAACTTATCTACCCCTTCAATCTCATTACTAAGTCGTTTAATAATACTTTTATTTTAATAATATTTTTTAATTCAATTCTTTTCTATTAATGTCTATTTATCTTTGTACAAGTTTGTATCCATGTCTCTTGCCCAGTACATACATGTGTATAGATTCATGAGAAAACAAAACATTTACAAAAGGTATAGAAAGACCCTAATCGTCGCAGAGGAATTGGCAAATCCAATTAGATATTCAATTTGTGTACATGTCTTCCAGGAGTCTTAATGTTTGATATCATCTCCTTTATGCGTGCATCATTAGCCATTGATGAAAGTATTCACAAAGAATAGCAATTTAATATCATGTAAATCCTCTAGATTAGTTTTCTCAGAGTTTTGAACTAAATCCAAAATATCACAAGAAATACACTTGCAAAGAAAAATCTCATTTTTTGCCTTAAGTTTTTTCTACCAGACAAAAACACAATGTTGTTTATAATTAGAGTCTGACATGCAGTATAACCTGAAAATAATAGGCACAACAATCAATTTTTCTCTCCATTTTCATATGTGAGAGGTTGTTTTCTCTCCATATTCGAGTTTCTATAACTAAGAACTCTGAATAACGTGGGAGTGTTTGTCTTGCCTAATGGCTCAATATCGGGATTTAGATGAACAGATGGCGGGTCTTGACATTGAAGAAGAGGAAAATGAAGGCTTTGCATTTGAAGGCGACATAGAGGAAGAGGTCACCAGATATGATCTTTGTCTGGTTGGAAGATTACTGACTGAGAAGAATATCAATACGAGAGCGATGAAAACAAAGATTGCTGATGTGTGGAAGCCGTCTATGGGTATTAACATCATAGAACTGGAGCAAGGAATCTTTTTATTTCAGTTCTATCATAAGGAGGACAAACAGTGGGTGTTAAAGGGTGGACCATGGACGTTTGATAATGCCACGATGGTTCTTGATTTGATTCCAGCGGGTGAAAATCCTCTAAAGGTATAACTGTGGCATTTGAACATTTGGATATAAATCCATGATTTACCAATGGGTTTCATGAAGGAGGTCGTTGGTAAACAACTTGGAAACATTTTTGGTGAATTTCTTGAGTATGATGTTAAGAACAATACTTCTATCTAGAGAGAATGTATGAGAGTGCGAATCAGAATAGATGTGAGGAAGCCTCTAAAACGAAAGAAGAAAATTGTAAGGAAAGATGGAACGGAATTTACTGTGTCATGCAAGTACGAGAGATTAGGTGAGTTTTGCTTTTCATGTGGAATGGTTACTCACACGGATAGGTTCTGCAGGAAGAATATTGATAAGAGAGGGGATGATAGCGAAAAAGAATGGGGGAGTTGGTTGAGGGCACCGCCAAGAAGGGCGGCAGGACAGAGTCAGAGCAAGTGGCTCAGGGAAGAAGATGATGCCACGTGGGAGGCCAGGATTGGTAGAGAGAACAGTTACCAAAATTCGAGGGGGGAGATTTTTCAAATAAAGGAAAGGAGATAATTCAGGAGAGTGAAAATAGGGGGGTTGTTACTATAGGATCACATGATAACATGATGGTATTCAAGCAGTTAAGTCGTGCTACTATTCAGGGATTTAACACAACATCAAATGCGCTGTTTGGATTTAGTGACGAGGATAATGATAATGGGCTCCAGTTGGAAGAAAGGAAAAGAAAGAGGGGGGATCCAAGTATTGCTGGTATCATGGATGTAGACGGGGGCCTTATTCGTACTTGGCCACACGATATTGTTAAGCATAAAGAGAATACTGGTTTTGTTGGGAAAGACAGGGACACACATAACCAAAAAAACTTGCTAATGGCGGGTGCTGCTTTGCATACCCGCCAGTCATCATGAATGCATTAGCTTGGAACTGCCAGGGCCTGGGTTCACCTGGAAAAATTTAGTTCCTGCAAGATGTAACCCGTAACGAGAGACCTACATTTGTTTTTTTAAGTGAGACTATTAGTAGCTATGCGAAAATGGAGAGATTATGCAGCAAGTTGGGGTTTGAAGGTTTTATTGCAGTCGAACCTCAAGGAAAGAGTAGAGGAATAACTATGTTCTGGAAGAATGTTGGAGATGTTCAACTTATGAGTATGTCTCAATCTTATATTGATGTAATAGTTGGCACAGACAATGTTAGTAGATGGCGACTGACGGGTGTTTATGGAGAGCCTGCAAGAACTGAGAGATATAAGACTTGGGAGTTACTAAGGAATTTAGCTAGAGATGCTAACTTACCGTGGTGTCTAGTTGGTGACTTCAACAATGTTACTTCTCAGTCCCATAAGAAAGGGCGTCCACCATATCCTAACACTGTGATTGAGGGCTTTAACGATTGCCTGCATGATATGAATCTGTAAGACATTGAGATTATTGGACATCAGTTCATATGGGAACGAGGCAGAAATACTGATCACTGGGTTGAAATCAGATTGGATAGAGTACTTGCCAATGCTCAATGGTTAGATTTGTTTCCAATGGCAAAGGTCTATAACCTAGAAGGCTCACCATCTGATCATAGCCCTTTAATGTTAATTCCGGAAGTGCTGAGCAGGGGGAATAGAAGAAGTAAGTTTCGATTTGAAAATGCTTGGTTATTGGAACCAATCTGCTTCCAGATTATTAAAGATTGTTGGGAAGGGCATGAAATGGAAACTGTGATGCAGAAAATTAAAAGTTGTGCTGAAAGCCTAGACGTTTGGGGTAAGGAAATCACAGGGTGCTTCAATAGGCGTATCAAAGAGTGTAAAATCAGGTTTAAGTTGTTGAGAAATAAGCGAGATGAACATTCTGTAACAGAGTATGAAGAGATAAAGAAAAAGTTGTTTCTAGTGCTGCATCAAAAAGAAATTTTTTGGCGACAAAGATCTAAACAACTTTGGTTGCAGGCGGGCGAGAAGAATAATAAGTACTTTCATGCATCTTGTAATATGAGAAAACACACCAATCATATCCAAAGATTGAAGAACGGAAACGGTGAGTGGGTTGATTGGAATAGTGGTTTACAAGATTTGATAAAAGATTATTTTCAACAGTTGTTCACAAAAGGCCCGAATCAAGGAGAAGAAATAGTGAGTTGTATTTCGAAGACCATCTCAGAGTAGCAAAACATAGTTCTTTTGGAGCCAGTGACTGAAATTGAGGTTAAAAAATGCTGTGTTCCAAATGCATCCTGACAAAGCCCCGGGGCCAGACGGCATGACTCCTGCTTTCTTTCAAAAGAACTGGTCTGTTATAGGCAGAGAGGTAATTCAAATGACGAGGAATTTTTTTGACACTGGAGTGGTAATGGAGAATATGAATGATACCAACATCGTTCTAATTCCTAAGAAGAAGAATCCAACAACATTGACAGAGTTAAGACCGATAGCATTGTGTAATGTTATGATGAAAATTATTACTAAGGTTATTGCTAATCGACTGAAAAATGTATTGGAGTTTGTGATTTCAGATACACAGAGTGCCTTTCTACCAGGACGCCTCATATCTAACAACATCATGGTCTCGTTTGAGATCATGCATTATCTGAAAAGGATGAAGTTTGGGAAAGATGGTTTCATGGCTTTGAAGCTGGATATGTCAAAAGCATATGATCGTACTGAATGGGATTTTTTAAAAGAAGTTTTGTTAAAGATGGGATTTAGTAGCTGGTGGACGTATTTGATCATGCAGTGTGTTTCGTCAGTGGAGTACAGAATTAATCATGGTGATTTTGAAATTGGTCCTATAAAACCAAGTCGAGGGCTGAGACAAGGGGATCCTCTATCCCCTTATCTCTTTATTATCTGTGCAGAAGGACTTTCAGCTTTAATCAGGAAGTATGAAGCTAACAAATGGCTGCAGGGTATAAAGATTTGCAGGAAAGCCCCAATGATTAGTCACATGCTTTTTGCAGATGACAGTTATCTGTACTGTAAGGCGGAGGTAGGAGAAGCTTCTAAGGTAATGGAGCTGCTAGCTACGTATGAGCAAGCTTCGGGACAGAGGATTAACAAGGACAAGTCATCAGTGTTCTTCAGTGCAAATGTTATCAAGTACAACAGAGAGCTGGTGTGTCAGGAATTACAGATTTCTGAAGCAAATGATTCCTCTAAATATTTGGGGCTCCCTAATATTTTAGGGAGGAATAAATCTGTGATTTTTGGATATCTGAAAGAGAAAGTAAGAGCTAGTATCCAGAATTGGAGTGCAAAGAATGTGTCCAGACCTGCAAAGGAAATTCTTATCAAAATGGTTGCTCAAGCGATGCCAACCTTTGCGATGAATGTGTTCCTTCTTCCTCCAGAGCTTATTCAGGAATTGGAGAGAGATGTGTCGAAGTTTTACTGGAATTCATCTCAGAAGAGCAATTCTAAAATTAACTAGATGTCCTGGGATAGAATGTCGAGACACAAGCACGCTGGAGGAAATATATGTTGGTTACCTTGATAGTCGATTTTCAACTTAAATCTAAAGGAGGATTATTGTTGCTTACATCTAGCGTAACTCTCATAAAAAAAAAGAAGAGAAAAGAAAAAAAAATACATATGAGAGCATACTTATGTTTTTTGTAATCCTCCTTCATTACGACTAGTCAAGGCTTTATGTTGAAATAAAAAAAAAATAGAATTGTGTGGGGAGGTGTTGTGCATGATATTCATGGTGACTACTAGCTTTTGACACTTCACCTTATTTTGGCCTTTCTTGACATACCTTGTCCCTAGCCCCATTACAACCCTAATAAAGACCTTTTGATTGTCATTATTAATGTATGTTGTGATTTAAGTTGGGATGATACCAAGTGTCAAGCATGCATTTGATTTTGTTGGAATTGAGTGATACACTTACCCTTGATCTTGAGTGAATATTCTTTTGTGAGTGAAAGGTGAGGTATTGCTTGTTTGTTTTTTGCATAAGAGATCTCAAGTTTTGACTCTGAGGTGTGCTCTTGTAGACTTAGCATGATTACCAATAATTTTTGCATTTGACATGAGCTTAGAATCACTCTTGCATAGTTCTTTGAGTAGACTATGTGAATCCTTCCACACCAAGACTTTGCAAACTCATTTTGATTCTTAAGTTGATGTGTCATGAGAGGACATGTATGTGTGGTGTGCGTTGCCATGTGATCTTTTATACAAATTAGATGGATTTTGTGGGTACATTCACTATAGGCCCTCACAAGACCTTACTCGTCCACTAGGGCTGCCTAGGGGTTTAAAGGCCTTGTTGCATATGCCAAATGCAACCATCACACCTACGAAAAGGAGTATAGGACTTTTTATCTAGATTTTATTTTTGTTTTACTCGAGGACGAGCAAAAGATAGGTATGGGGGCATTTGATAAGTGCATATTTTTGCATATTTTTATTACCTATTTATTGCTTGAACTCGTATTTTAATAATTTATTTTGTTGCATTTCAGGAAATTCGTAAATAAATAAAGAAAAGGCAAAATAAAGAAATAAAGTGCAAGGAAGGGAAAAAGAGGAAGAAAAAGGACCAAAAAGAAAAAGAGGAAAAAGAATTAGGAGTTGGGTGGAAAGGGAATCTTTGAGGACACATGGAAGGTGGAGATCATCCCAACACACTAAAAAAGTGTATGGCCAAGATCAACTCTACCAAAACTTAATGGGGAAGGAATCTTTTAAAGGCTAGGATTACACCACCACACACACCAAATGTAGGGTCAAGATTAACCCACACCCCCCTAAACCCTAATTCCCATCCTATAAATACCCCTCATTTCCCTTGTATTTTGAACTTAGAGTAGAATAGATTTTAGTGTTGTGTGGTTTTAGTGTAGCTTTATTTTCTTGTTTTCTAGTTTTAAATCTTGTAAACACTCTCTTTTAAATTAATGCAAATTTTTATTTCCTTTAATTTCTTGTCTTGCTCTTTCGTTATTGTTGCCTTGTTTCGTTATTTTCGTAAATCCGTTTAGTGGATAAAGTAGCAAAATGCTAACCACTAGGGGTTGAGAGTAACGAAACTTTAATTTCGTGTTCGTAGTTGTAATTTAATTTTTAAATAGTAGATTTGCCCCTTTAAATTTCCATTTTATTGTGGGTTTTATAATTTTAAATCTAATTTTCTTGTTTATGTGTTAGTTTAATATAAAAAAAATACAAAAATAATAGATTTAATTTTCAGATCATATTTTCTGTTTCGTTTTAATTGTTAAATTCGAAGATTATTTGGTCTCCCCTATTTTAGTTTTATTCGAAACAAAACACCCCTGTTCTCTTCAATTTTCAGAAATAAAACCAAACCCATTTCCTTTTCTTACTGTGTCTTCGATTAAAACACAGAGGAGGCCTCTGTTTCTTCTTCTTTATTTCCCTTTTCTCACAAAACCTCTCACCCCTGTTCTTTTGTATTCTCCTTCGGAACCCATCTCCCTACTGTTTATTTCTTCTTCTTCGAATTTAAAACACAAACCCCCCTTTTGTTTTGCTTCCGAATGGCGTTGGAGTTTTGTTCTGTTTTTACCGAGTTAATTCGTTGCCTTCCTGCATTTTGTTTAAGTGGCTGAGTCAATTGTTTTGGGTTGAATTCGCTGTAGTTTGTTATTGAGTTTGTTATTCAATTGTTACTGAGTCAATTCTAGTTTGTTATTAAGATGTTTGATGGCTGGTTGCTGCTCGAAGTTTTAATTTCGTTCTCTGTTTTGTTTTGTTTGACGAGTTGGTCGTCTTTGCCGAGTATCGCTGTCGAGTTGCTACCGAATTCCTGAGTCCTGAGTCGCCGTCTGCTAGTGTTGAGTTTTCTGAGTTTCGTTACGTTGTTAGAGGTTTGAGCTGCTGTCTTTGCAGTGCTTGCTGTGTCGTTGAGTTTCGTTGTTTCATTTTCCTTTTCTGCGCCGAGTTCGCACCTAGTCGCTACCCTGATGTTGAGGTTGATTGATCTGTGATTAAATTGTTGTTCTTCACTGAGTTCTTCTTTGCTGTTGTTCACTGTAATGGTTCTTGTTGAGTTTCGTATTATTCTGAGTTGCCTCGTTTGTTTAATTCGAGTTTGTTTTCGTTTGTTTTCGTTTGCTGCTTGTTCGCTGGATGAAGTTCGAGTCTTGACTGGTTTTATCTGAATTGTGTTCGCGTGTTTGAAGTCCCTTTTACTGCGTTGTTTTCTTTTACTACGTGTTTGTTGTATTTCTTTAATTTGTTTATGTTTTCGTTGAGTCGAATCACTGTAAATTTCTGGGTCGTTTCTAAGTTTCTGCTGTTCTGCTGTTAACTTCGCTTTTAGATGTCTTGATAATGTTTGTCTGTTCAAGAGTTAAGATCGAGTCTTGTTTGCAAATGTTTCGTAAATTTACTGTCGATTTAGTATGATAAATCTGCTGGTTGTTTACTTTGTTTGGAAGTCGTGTTTCCGAGTTCTAGAAATGCTGAGTTAATTGCCTAGTCTATTCTGTATTTGATTTTAGGTTTTGTGTTGCCAAATTGCTGGAATGCCAAGTTAATGTATTCGTGTTACCGCTGAGTGGATTTTTGTTGATGACTCGTTTGAGCTGAGTCGATTGTTTGGCTCGTTTTTGTGGCTATGGCTAGTTCTATTTACAAACACCTCATGTCCGATTTTTCTGAAAATTGTTCAAAAAAAAAAAATTAGTTTTAATTCGAATTTAAAAAAAAATTAGAATAATTTAGTTTTGTTATTTTCACTTTTAAATAGTTAGTTTAAAATTAGAATAAATTTAAATTTCCTTTAAAATAGTTTAAATTTTCTTTTAGGAATTAAATAGTATAAAATCCAAATTTTCCAAAACCCAATTGTTCTAGTCCGATTAAATTGAAAATTAAGACTTGCGAAAATATTAGTCCTGTGGAACGAATCTCACATTTTACAACGAAACAAATTGTGCGTTGCAATTTAAAAACGTCTTATTTTTAGCACATCAAGTTTTTGGCGCCGCTGCCGGGGACTAATTTTTTTTCGCGCCTTAATTTTTAGTTTTTCAGATTAGTTTTATTTCTTGTCTTATTTTTACTTCGTTCTTTTTAGGAAAGCTTGAGATTTCGGAACCCTTTTCAACGGAGCGTGGAAAAATTGGAATATTTTGGAAAGCTTGCTTCGGTAACCGTATCTCACTCTTTTCGCCTTTCTATTTTTAGAAAAACACAAAAAAAACAAAAAAATCAAAAATCACAAAAAAATTGAAAATTGAAAAAATCCAAAAAATTAGTTGTAAATACATAATTGTTGCATCATGCATTCATCACGCAGGTGCACATCATGCTAGATTTTATTTATTTATTTATTTATTTTTTTTAAATTTTTCGTACCTATTAATTGTGGTGATCGCTGAAGGACCCAAAGGTACGTTAAATTTCTTCCTTTCTTTAGATTAGAACACGTAGAGTAAGCATCCATAAGTGTTTATAATTTTTGTATATATCGTTGTTTGTTGCATCATTTTGTTAATAAACTTTAAGGGCAAAACCACTATAAGATAAGGGAAGGGATTTCATCACTCTTTCCTTATCCCAAAAACAATAAATCCTTCATTTTGCATTCCCTAGTCTTTAATAAAATTAATTAGACGTTTGCCCCTAGGAATTCGCGCTCAATTAGGAAGGTACCTAAGAAACGAAGTAATCATTATTTATTCTGACTTTTTGGTGTCTAGGAAAGCGAGAGCTTACCTGGCCAATTTAGGTTTGGTGTCTAGACTGGTGTTTAGCCTCTTGGCAATGCTTGCACCTATCTGGCCAAATCGGTCCGAATAAATTCTGATTTACCGAGTTTTTGGTGGTCCTTACGGTTAGGAGCAAGGTCTAGTTATTTTATTAAGGAACCTAGGTTTAGAATTTTTCTTTTAATTTTACACCCTTTCTTTTTGTTTGTTTAAATTTTTCGCACTTACTTGCTACGTGTTTCCTTTTGTGGTTTATGCGAACTACGTGGATTAGGGATAAATCTTCTAGACTAGTGAGATCATTAGAGATTTCTTCCTCGTCCGATTCCGAGTCTTTAGATACCTCCGATTCAGTAGTAAGCATGGCCACGTCTCTTAGGGACCGTTGCTATCCTACCCGTTCCGCCCAACCTTTGTGTATCACCCTTCCTCCCGTTAATGGTAATAATTTTGAAATTAAAGCTCACCACATCAGTATGTTACCTAAATTTAACGGGAGCGAAGGTGAGGATCCCTATCTGTTTCTCCATGAATTCGAGGAGGTTTGCGCTTTGCAAAAACTCCAACATCTTTCTGAGGACTCCATTAGGTTAAGACTTATCAACTTCGCTTTAAAAGAAAATGCAAAAAATTGGTTGTATAGTCTACCCGTTAATTCTATCTCTACGTGGGAGGGGTTTGTGGTCATTTTTCTAAAGAAACATTTTCCAAACCATAAGACTACGAGGATTACAAACGAAATAAATCAATTTCATCAAAAAGAAAACGAGTCTTTTTGGAAATATTTTGATCGTTTTAAAAATCTTTTGTCACAATGCCCCCACCACGGAATAGAGAAATGGAGATTTTGTAAGATCGTTTATGAGGCCTTAGATGGTCCAACAACCGCGTTGTTGGAATCTATGTGCCAAGGAAAATTTATGGAGAAAGATGAAGACGAGGGTTGGACATTTTTTGAAGAATTAGCCGAGAAGACCATATTGTGGGAGTCTACTAGGGAACCCAATAAGTCAAATGAGTCGTCTAGTTCATCTAGGGGTTTGCATTCGATTGGGAATTCGATTGCAACCGATGCCAAATTAGCCACTCTAACTAGAAGACTCGAAGCCCTAGAAACTAGTAAGGCCCCCTCAAATGCGTCTATGTGCCTTAATTTTAATCAAGGTTTTTCGGACTATCCTGCTTTTGATCAAGTTAATGCGATGTCTCAACCACCCACTAGAAATGACCCGTTTGCTCCTACTATTAATCCCGGGTGGAGGAATCACCCTAATTTCTCATGGAACCAAGGGCCAAATTGCAAAAATCCACCTTCTTTTCAACCTCCTTTTCAAAATGCTCCATCTTTTCAAAGGCATAATCAAAATTCTTTCTCGACTCCAAATCAAGGTCCCTTTCCAAACCCTACTCAAAATCTCGGTCCTTATCCGACTCAACCTTCTTATCCAAATCAAGCACCCGCCCACCCACCCGGCTTTCATGAGTCGGATAAGAGACTAAATTCTTTGGAAAAGACTCTTGATGCGCTTTTAAAATCAACGACTAATTTGGCTCAATCTCAACAAACCTTTATGCAAACCATGACTCAAGATAGGCAACTTCTGAATGCTAGTACTCAAGCCATATCTAAGTTAGAGGTTCAAGTGAGTCAATTAGCCAACGCCATGTATGAGCGAGAGAAGAATAAATTTCCGAGTCAACCCGAGGTCAACCCTAAATTTCCCCTCAACCAAAGTGATAAGTGGAGTTTATATCCATTTGGAGCATTCTATATCGGCTTAAATTGATTGCTTTGGCCTAAAGTTTGTGGTATTTTTGATGTGTTTTGTGTAGTTGTGCAGGGTTGTAGCTATCGGTTAGTGTTGGTGTTTCTAATCGTTATTAGAGTGGAATTAAGCATTGGAATGAAGATTGGACACTTGTGTTATGCTACCAAGGAGTTACATGTGTCATGGTATTGAGGATGTTAGCTAATACAAAAGAAACGGAGGAGAAAGGAGCAAATTGTGTAAAATTCGGATGGTTGCGCAGTCTTCACTGTTTTGGCCATATCTGGAGTTCTATAAGTCCGTTTGAGGCCCGTAAGCTGTCCACGCGAAGCCTGGGGAATTTTCTTGAAGTTTGAAGCAAAATCAAATTTCCAGCAGAATGGCACCGCGCAGACTGCGCCAATTTCAGGCAGTCTGCGCCAGGGAGCAGATTTTGCTTGAGCACACTGCGCCAATTCTTGAGCAAAGTGCTCGGGGTCGTGTTGATTTTTCCAGTTTTGCCCTTATTCGATCTGAAATTGTATTTTAAGTGTTTTTTGACACAAAAATCTATTTCTAGTTGTATTTTAGGTATTTTTCTTATTGGGCAAGAGGGAGGAAAAGCCTATATCAACATCAAACCCTTGTAATCATAAGACATACGTTACGTAATATAACCTAGTTTTCAAGAAGAGAGAAGAGGAGAAGGAATTCTTCCAAGCTAGTGACAAGCAAGGATTATTCTTGAACCCTTTGTATTCTTCTATTGTGGGGATTTAATTCTAAACCTTATTACTTCTTCTTTATTTTTACTTGTTGATTTTAGAATTATGTTTTCCAAAGAACCCATGATGACAATTAGGTCAATTATGGGCTAATTTGTTATCATGGGGTTTTAATGGATTTTGCTATGGATTCTAGTAATTGAGTGTTTTTATGCCTTGGTGTGTGATTGAATGTATTGATTGCCTAGTATGTGTATGCTTATTCGTTATAAGTGCGTCGCGAACACTTGTAATTGTTTGTTTAATCCTAGTGAATGCGAAAGTGGATCTAGGGTTTAGAACAATTCATGCTAGCATAGGTTTTTGCATGTGAAGAACATGTATTAATTTGTGATGTAATTCTAACCGTCTTGCATCGACTATGTGGTTTAATGGGTGCTTGATTTTCAACCGGTATGTGTTCAATTGCTATAGACATATAGGGATTACACATATTTGGTGACTACTTGACTTCTATCAATTGTGGATGATCAGTAGGATGGTATATGCACAACGAAAGTTGGTGTGTATCAGTTTAGTGCATCTAATCAGTAATCAACTCTGTCACATGCTAGGCTAAAGGGCATAAGATTCTAGATGAAGTAGTAATTGAAATTGAAATCCCATGTTTGTTTATTATAAGGTTAAAGTTAAGTTATTTTCTCGTAATTGGCTTAGTTGGTAATTAAACAATAGTTAAATCAAACCAAAATTGTGATTATCTTAGCAGTGAGTGTAAATCATAAGCTGGTGCATAAGTGAACATAACGAACAATTTGAGTCTCTGTGGGAACGAATCCTATTTACTCTATATTACTTGTTAACCACGTTCTCTTGCGTGAATAAGTGCGAACAAGTTTTTGGCGCAGCGGCTATGTTATTTCCTTCGAAGGATGAAGTGGGTCTCAGTGTGGAAGATGATGAATTAGGAGAGCATGTTCAGTTGTTGAATGTCGTTCCGTTGCAATCTGACTTCGACCAGCTGGAGGCCGAAGAGGAAAAGAGCATCACTCCTGTTGACAAATCTACTCCGGAGAAGACTACAGAGAACATCCAAATCGATTTTCCTCCTCCATATCCACAAAGGCTTCAGAAGCAAACTCTAGCCATGAATTTGCCGGCGGAGGACGAGGAGTGTTTTAGCTTGAAATTGGTTGATGCAGGGCAGAGTAAAAAGTATGACACGGAGAAGGAGAAGGCAAAGCATGGCCAACTGAGGATTACAGTGCCTTGGTTAATGGGGCTACGTATTCCACATAAGTTGCTTGGAGTGGAAGATCTCTGGAATTCTCAGGTGCGCCTTAAGCCATCAATTGAAGGAGCTCCCGAACTCGAGCTCAAAACATTGCTAGTTCACCTGGGGTATGTTTCTTGTAATTCAAATCCTTTGCTTGCTATTGTTATTGCTGCTAACTTTTCCGGTAGGCGGGAGAATGTTGTTAAGAGATCTTGTGAGGAGCGAAAACGGGTAAAGCTTGTCGTTGAAGATGTCGCTCCAGAAAAGATCATTAAATGGCCTTATAGAGATACGGTGCAGAAATTTTTCAAGAGGAAAATCGTGGCCAAGTCTAGCTAAAGACGTTAAAGAAAGGCGCTTCGTGGGAGGCAACCCATGATTTCTTGCTTTTGAATAAAACAACAGTTGTGTTGGAGCGCACCACGTCTATCCACCACCAGACACACCACCCGAGGAGGGTGGAGATGCCGGCGTGTAGGGGAGTATCTCTTGTACCCTTTTAATTTACCTTCAATGAGGGCATTGAATATTTTAAGTTTGGGGGTGATTTGGGGGATAGTAGTTGTATGTATTGTTGTATTTTGTGGTCATATAGGATATCATGTTGCATAGTAGTGATAGTTCATGCATGATTGTTATGTTCGTATTATCTACGTTTGTTCATATAGGACATTTTGTTTTATTTTCGTATACCATGTGAGTTTTTCATTTAGTTGCATTTTCATGGCATGCATATTTCATGATCCCTTAGGACGAGCTGATTCTGATTGATAGGTGGATGTTGATTTGGGTGTGATGATGATGAGTAGAGGGCTGATTTATAGTTTCTATGAAATTGACTTGCATGTTACGGGAACAAAATTTATTACACAGTCTCATTGGGGTGCTGTTGGGCTAGGTTAGGGTCATGCCTGTGGGATGTTTTGAGATTTAATCACTTGTTTATATTTAGAATTTTCGTTATTCCCTTTATAGCGTAGGAACATTAAAGTCTAAGTTTGGGGGAAACCAGGAATTTTCATGCTAGTTGTTAATATTTGTCAATAAAGGCTAGGCGTCAAATGGCTAGTAGCCAGCTCATATTTATATGAGTAGTCTAGGGTTGGAAATGAGAAAGGCTCATTCCAGATTGCGAAAAAAAAACAAAAAAAGAAGGAAAAAAAAAAAAAGAAAAAAAAAAGTCAAGTGTTGTTTGTTAATGCAGAATTAACCAGAGTGAGCTCTTTAATACTCGAGTAATTAAGTCTGAGGGGACTTAGTCCTAGTGACCTAAGGCTTTATAGTCTGGGATCCACTGACCCAACACTCGCTACATGGGTATTATTGTATAAGCCTTTTGGGGTCTCATTCATTGCACGGTTAAATAAGCATGCGTATTGTATATGTAGTTTCGTAGTATAGTAATAAAGCATGAGTTTCTGTCTACCTTGGATAAGGGTGAAGGTGTTCCTAGGTTATGGAGTGTCTACAGTCTATTCTAGTTATAAACCTGTGATTGTCTTGACGGAAAGCATGTATGATTTTTGACCTAGTTCTGGGGGTATTTCTGATGAGCATTGCACACACGCACGTTTCTGTTCATGTATTGTTAGTATACGGGGACTTAGTCGAGCTCTGCTTGGATTTGTTACGTTCATTGAGATATTTGCTTGTTAGTTGGTTTTGGTGAGTTTGAAGGGGATCTTGCATTTCCATAGTAGTTGCATTCATGCATTGCATTGCATTGGATTTTGTGGGTACATTCGCTATAGGCCCTCACGAGACCTTACTCGTCCACTAGGGCTGCCTAGGGGTTTAAAGGGCTTGTTGCATATGCCAAATGCAACCGTGATCACCTACGGAAGTGGTACTAGTTAGTTAGTTAGTTGTAATTGTTTATGCTTGAGGACAAGCATCGGTTTAAGTTTGGGGGTGTGATAAGTGGAGTTTATATCCATTTGGAGCATTCTATATCGGCTTAAATTGATTGCTTTGGCCTCAAGTTTGTGGTATTTTTTATGTGTTTTGTGTAGTTGTGCAGGGTTGTAGCTATCGGTTAGTGTTGGTGTTTCTAATCGTTATTAGAGTGGAATTAAGCATTGGAATGAAGATTGGACACTTGTGTTATGCTACCAAGGAGTTACATGTGTCATGGTATTGAGGATGTTAGCTAATATAAAAGAAACGGAGGAGAAAGGAGCAAATTGTGTAAAATTCGGATGGTTGCGCAGTCTTCACTGTTTTGGCCATATCTGGAGTTCTATAAGTCCGTTTGAGGCCCGTAAGCTGTCCACGCGAAGCCTGGGGAATTTTCTTGAAGTTTGAAGCAAAATCAAATTTCCAGCAGAATGGCACCGCGCAGACTGCGCCAATTTCAGGCAGTCTGCGCCAGGGAGCAGATTTTGCTTGAGCACACTGCGCCAATTCTTGAGCAAAGTGCTCGGGGTCGTGTTGATTTTTCCAGTTTTGCCCTTATTCGATCTGAAATTGTATTTTAAGTGTTTTTTGACACAAAAATCTATTTCTAGTTGTATTTTAGGTATTTTTCTTATTGGGCAAGAGGGAGGAAAAGCCTATATCAACATCAAACCCTTGTAATCATAAGACATACGTTACGTAATATAACCTAGTTTTCAAGAAGAGAGAAGAGGAGAAGGAATTCTTCCAAGCTAGTGACAAGCAAGGATTATTCTTGAACCCTTTGTATTCTTCTATTGTGGGGATTTAATTCTAAACCTTATTACTTCTTCTTTATTTTTACTTGTTGATTTTAGAATTATGTTTTCCAAAGAACCCATGATGACAATTAGGTCAATTATGGGCTAATTTGTTATCATGGGGTTTTAATGGATTTTGCTATGGATTCTAGTAATTGAGTGTTTTTATGCCTTGGTGTGTGATTGAATGTATTGATTGCCTAGTATGTGTATGCTTATTCGTTATAAGTGCGTCGCGAACACTTGTAATTGTTTGTTTAATCCTAGTGAATGCGAAAGTGGATCTAGGGTTTAGAACAATTCATGCTAGCATAGGTTTTTGCATGTGAAGAACATGTATTAATTTGTGATGTAATTCTAACCGTCTTGCATCGACTATGTGGTTTAATGGGTGCTTGATTTTCAACCGGTATGTGTTCAATTGCTATAGACATATAGGGATTACACATATTTGGTGACTACTTGACTTCTATCAATTGTGGATGATCAGTAGGATGGTATATGCACAACGAAAGTTGGTGTGTATCAGTTTAGTGCATCTAATCAGTAATCAACTCTGTCACATGCTAGGCTAAAGGGCATAAGATTCTAGATGAAGTAGTAATTGAAATTGAAATCCCATGTTTGTTTATTATAAGGTTAAAGTTAAGTTATTTTCTCGTAATTGGCTTAGTTGGTAATTAAACAATAGTTAAATCAAACCAAAATTGTGATTATCTTAGCAGTGAGTGTAAATCATAAGCTGGTGCATAAGTGAACATAACGAACAATTTGAGTCTCTGTGGGAACGAATCCTATTTACTCTATATTACTTGTTGACCACGTTCTCTTGCGTGAATAAGTGCGAACACAAAGGCCTAATGAAAATGTAAACGCCATCATTTCTTTAAGGTCGGGGAATCATGTCAATAATCAGGTAGGTGTCGAGTCTCCCGAAGAGGAAGAAGAAGAGGAATCGAACGCTGAACCTAATCTTTCACTAAATCAAACGGCGAATCCCGAGAACTCTAAGCTTGTTGTTTCACCTATTAAACACCCTTCCTCTAGCGAGCCTTCATCGTCTAGAACACCACCTTCATCTAGTGAGCCTCCGTTTTTGAGCAAACAACCTTCAATATCCATTCCCGAAGAACCTAGCGAACGAGTCTTTAAGCCAAAAGCTCCTTATCCTCAATGACTCGTTCCTCCTAAACAAACGGCTCAAATGGAGAAGATTTTGGAAGTATTTAATCAAGTCAAAATAAACATTCCTCTTTTAGATTCCATTCAACAAGTCCCTTCTTATGCCAAGTGTCTAAAAGATTTATGTTCTCATAAACGTTCCACACACGTTCCCAAGAAAGCCTTTTTGACATCTCATGTTAGTTCAATTTTTTCGAATCAGATTCCCGTGAAATATAAGGACCCCGGTTGTCCTACAATTTCATGTGTCATAGGCAATACTTTTGTGGACAAGGCGTTACTTGACTTAGGCGCTAGTGTGAATCTTCTTCCATTCTCGGTCTATCAAGCCCTAGATTTAGGCGACCTTAAACAAACGAACATGACAATTCAATTAGCCGATCGTTCTGTCAAAATGCCTAAGGGAATAATTGAAGATGTCTTAATTAAGGTCGGTGAATTCATCTTTCCTGTTGATTTTGTTGTCCTCGAGACTCAACCCGTCACGAATCCTAAGAACCAAATCCCGATCATTCTTGGACGACCTTTTCTTGCTACATCCAATGCCTTGATCAATTGTAGGGATGGTTCGATGAAACTCACGTTCGGTAATATGACCATTAACCTTAATATCTTTAATGTCGGAAAAGAACCCAACGAGCTTTATGAACAATTCATAGGGGTCAATCTTGTTGATGACATTGTTAATTGGTCAAACCTTGAGGATAGTGAGATTGAGTCTCTTCTTGTTGAGGATTTTAAAAGAAATCATGAAACCAATCGCGAGCTTCAAGAGTCGTATAGGGATATGACCTCGGAAGAGATGTTGAGAGAATTGGATGCCATTTGTTCTCTGTGGGAGACCCCATCCGAGATTGTTAGTAGTGAGCCCATTCTTAACACTTCCGTTCTTAAAAGACCCATGGTAATACCGCCTGCATTTGACTTGATTGTTTATCATCCCGAGTTTGATCAACAGCCTTTAGGAGGAACCGGGCCCTCATCTTTTGTCATTCCTAGTGATTCGACCTTTAACCAAACTTTCATTGTCTCTAATTTGCTTAAACAAAATAAAGAAGCCTTAAGTTGGTTTAGGGAGAACATTAGTGACACTTGTTCTATAGGGTTGACTGATTCTATATTGCTTGAGAAAATCTTTTCTAATGAAAATTTTCAAAAATTTCTTAATATTTTCTCAAAGTTGCACCCCAATTTTCCTACCGGCATCGGCTAATTCAGCTTTATTCTTTTACGTCCCCTCGTGAAGTCCAGGTATGGGGGAGGAATTGTGTGCGTGTGTGAGTTATTTTCTTTCGTAATTTTTAGAAGTTTTTCAATCTCCGTCATCCCTTATCAGGTATTTCCTCATCTTTCTCTTTTACTCATTTCTCTCGCATTTGCATACATTGAGGACAATGCATGATCTAGGTATGGGGGGGGGGTTAGTGTAAATATAAAATCAAAAAATCCAAAAAAATTAAAAAATCAAAAAAAAAATCAAAAAGAGTTCTTTTTCTAGTTTTGTTAATTGATTGCTTGTTGCTTGATGCACCCTTGCATGCTATGATAATCTTATGACCCATTAGCTTTTGTTTGAGAAGTGATTTGCTAAAATTCTTGTTCATACACTTACACTAGCAAGGTGAAGCTAGTAAACTTATTTGAATTGTGCATGAAATTAGAAGGTCATGATTAGGTGTAAGATGATTTGGTCTTTATGCTTTGAGTACAAGTAGGTGCATTGAGGAAACCATTTCTTAAGATTGATTATGTTTTACTACACCAAGTGAGATTTTGAGCCTATATGCACATCTTTTGCATCTATATTCTTTTGCTTGAGTGTCCACTTATCATTTGCATTGCTAGCACTTGTTTGAATTCTATCTTGAAATGCATGACATTAATTGATGATAAAATGATAAAGGCATTTAGGAATAACCTATATTTCCAAAAATATCCATACCATGCTTACATGATCAATTAGTTAACCTTTTTAGCTTAATCATATTCTTTCGGTGACACACCACATTACTCGCCTAAGACCTTTTTCTTGTATAGCCTTACGTATTCTTGAGCCCAATTTGTCAAAGGCTAGTAGGAACTTGGTGGAGCAATAAGGTGTGTGAAATAGGGTTTACTTTTGTTCATAACTTTTGAGGAAATATATGTTGGTTACCTTGCTAGTCGATTTTCAACTTAAATCTAAAGGAGGATTATTGTTGCTTACATCTAGCGTAACTCTCATAAAAAAAAAGAAGAGAAAAGAAAAAAAATACATATGAGAGCATACTTATGTTTTTTGTAATCCTCCTTCATTACGACTAGTCAAGGCTTTATGTTGAAATAAAAAAAATAGAATTGTGTGGGGAGGTGTTGTGCATGATATTCATGGTGACTACTAGCTTTTGACACTTCACCTTATTTTGGCCTTTCTTGACATACCTTGTCCCTAGCCCCATTACAACCCTAATAAAGACCTTTTGATTGTCATTATTAATGTATGTTGTGATTTAAGTTGGGATGATACCAAGTGTCAAGCATGCATTTGATTTTGTTGGAATTGAGTGATACACTTACCCTTGATCTTGAGTGAATATTCTTTTGTGAGTGAAAGGTGAGGTATTGCTTGTTTGTTTTTTGCATAAGAGATCTCAAGTTTTGACTCTGAGGTGTGCTCTTGTAGACTTAGCATGATTACCAATAATTTTTGCATTTGACATGAGCTTAGAATCACCCTTGCATAGTTTTTTGAGTAGACTATGTGAATCCTTCCACACCAAGACTTTGCAAACTCATTTTGATCCTTAAGTTGATGTGTCATGAGAGGACATGTATGTGTGGTGTGCGTTGCCATGTGATCTTTTATACAAATTAGATGGATTTTGTGGGTACATTCACTATAGGCCCTCACGAGACCTTACTCGTCCACTAGGGCTGCCTAGGGGTTTAAAGGGCTTGTTGCATATGCCAAATGCAACCGTCACACATACGAAAAGGAGTATAGGACTTTTTATCTAGATTTTATTTTTGTTTTACTCGAGGACGAGCAAAAGATAGGTATGGGGGCATTTGATAAGTGCATATTTTTGCATATTTTTATTACCTATTTATTGCTTGAACTCGTATTTTAATAATTTATTTTGTTGCATTTCAGGAAATTCGTAAATAAATAAAGAAAAGGCAAAATAAAGAAATAAAGTGCAAGGAAGGGAAAAAGAGGAAGAAAAAGGACCAAAAAGAAAAAGAGGAAAAAGAATTAGGAGTTGGGTGGAAAGGGAATCTTTGAGGACACATGGAAGGTGGAGATCATCCCAACACACTAAAAAAGTGTATGGCCAAGATCAACTCTACCAAAACTTAATGGGGAAGGAATCTTTTAAAGGCTAGGATTACACCACCACACACACCAAATGTAGGGTCAAGATTAACCCACACCCCCCTAAACCCTAATTCCCATCCTATAAATACCCCCTCATTTCCCTTGTATTTTGAACTTAGAGTAGAATAGATTTTAGTGTTGTGTGGTTTTAGTGTAGCTTTATTTTCTTGTTTTCTAGTTTTAAATCTTAAACACTCTCTTTTAAATTAATGCAAATTTTTATTTCCTTTAATTTCTTATCTTGCTCTTTCGTTATTGTTGCCTTGTTTCGTTATTTCGTAAATCCGTTTAGTGGATAAAGTAGCGAAATGCTAACCACTAGGGGTTGAGAGTACCGAAACTTTAATTTCATGTTCTTAGTTGTAATTTAATTTTTAAATAGTAGATTTGCCCCTTTAAATTTCTATTTTATTGTGGGTTTTATAATTTTAAATCTAATTTTCTTGTTTATGTGTTAGTTTAATATAAAAAAAATACAAAAATAATAGCTTTAATTTTCAGATCATATTTTCTGTTTCGTTTTAATTGTTAAATTCGAAGATTATTTGGTCTCCCCTATTTTAGTTTTATTCGAAACAAAACACCCCTGTTCTCTTCAATTTTCAGAAATAAAACCAAACCCATTTCCTTTTTCTTACTGTGTCTTCAATTAAAACACAGAAGAGGCCTCTGTTTCTTCTTCTTTATTTCCCTTTTCTCACAAAACCTCTCACCCCTGTTCTTTTGTATTCTCCTTCGGAACCCATCTCCCTACTGTTTATTTCTTCTTCTTCGAATTTAAAACACAAACCCCCCTTTTGTTTTGCTTCCGAATGGCGTTGGAGTTTTGTTCTGTTTTTACCGAGTTAATTCGTTGCCTTCCTGCATTTTGTTTAAGTGGCTGAGTCAATTGTTTTGGGTTGAATTCGCTGTAGTTTGTTATTGAGTTTGTTATTCAATTGTTACTGAGTCAATTCTAGTTTGTTATTAAGATGTTTGATGGCTGGTTGCTGCTCGAAGTTTTAATTTCGTTCTCTGTTTTGTTTTGTTTGACGAGTTGGTCGTCTTTGCCGAGTATCGCTGTCGAGTTGCTACCGAATTCCTGAGTCCTGAGTCGCCGTATGCTAGTGTTGAGTTTTCTGAGTTTCGTTACGTTGTTAGAGGTTTGAGCTGCTGTCTTTGCAGTGCTTGCTGTGTCGTTGAGTTTCGTTGTTTCATTTTCCTTTTCTGCGCCGAGTTCGCACCTAGTCGCTACCCTGATGTTGAGGTTGATTGATCTGTGATTAAATTGTTGTTCTTCACTGAGTTCTTCTTTGCTGTTGTTCACTGTAATGGTTCTTGTTGAGTTTCGTATTATTCTGAGTTGCCTCGTTTGTTTAATTCGAGTTTGTTTTCGTTTGTTTTCGTTTGCTGCTTGTTCGCTGGATGAAGTTCGAGTCTTGACTGGTTTTATCTGAATTGTGTTCGCGTGTTTGAAGTCCCTTTTACTGCGTTGTTTTCTTTTACTACGTGTTTGTTGTATTTCTTTAATTTGTTTATGTTTTCGTTGAGTCGAATCACTGTAAATTTCTGGGTCGTTTCTAAGTTTCTGCTGTTCTGCTGTTAACTTCGCTTTTAGATGTCTTGATAATGTTTGTCTGTTCAAGAGTTAAGATCGAGTCTTGTTTGCAAATGTTTCGTAAATTTACTGTCGATTTAGTATGATAAATCTGCTGGTTGTTTACTTTGTTTGGAAGTCGTGTTTCCGAGTTCTAGAAATGCTGAGTTAATTGCCTAGTCTATTCTGTATTTGATTTTAGGTTTTGTGTTGCCAAATTGCTGGAATGCCAAGTTAATGTATTCGTGTTACCGCTGAGTGGATTTTTGTTGATGACTCGTTTGAGCTGAGTCGATTGTTTGGCTCGTTTTTGTGGCTATGGCTAGTTCTATTTACAAACACCTCATGTCCGATTTTTCTGAAAATTGTTCAAAAAAAAAAATTTAGTTTTAATTCGAATTTAAATTTTTTTTTTTAGAATAATTTAGTTTTGTTATTTTCACTTTTAAATAGTTAGTTTAAAATTAGAATAAATTTAAATTTCCTTTAAAATAGTTTAAATTTTCTTTTAGGAATTAAATAGTATAAAATCCAAATTTTCCAAAACCCAATTGTTCTAGTCCGATTAAATTGAAAATTAAGATTTGCGAAAATATTAGTCCCTGTGGAACGAATCTCACATTTTACAACGAAACAAATTGTGCGCTTGCAATTTAAAAACGCCTTATTTTTAGCACATCACTGTAGATTAGAGCAGTCTGGGCAATATTCTGTCAAAAGTGCATACAAAATTTTGCAGTGTCAAAAAGGGGCGTGGATTGTAGGTGATACTAATAATTTCTGGAAGGTTCTATGGAATATTAGATCACCGCCCAAAGTGCTTAATCTGATCTGGCGAGCTGCGACATGGTGTCTTCCAACTAAAGTTCAGCTACAATCGAAACATGTGCAGTTAACTAGCAGTTGCCCAGTCTGTGAGGAAGGTGCCGAATCAATTTTTCATGCCCTGGTGCAATGTAGATTAGCTGCTAGATGTTGGCAGATTTATAAGCCAAATATTGACACTGAAGTGACTATGGAGTTTCCAATGTGGCTAGAAAAGAATTTTGCTAGACAGGGGAATAAAAACAAAGCTAAGATCATCACACTATGTTGGTCGATTTGGAGGGCCAGAAATGATCGCGTTTGGAACGGTAAGAGGTGGTCAGCTATGAAGATTGTTGCAAAAGCTTGGGAGTATCTTTCACAATGGACAATGTCTCAGGATAGAAACTTTGTGGTACCATTTCAGCCTTCGGTGACAGGAGATGGTGCTATTTACTGGGCAAAGCCTCATCAAGATGCAGTAAAGATAACAGTGGATGCAACAATTTTTTCTGATCAGGGAGCCTCAGGTATTGGCATTGTTGCTCGAGATCATGATGGAAGGCTTATCTTAGCGAAAACGAGAAGGTTTGGAGAGGTAATGAATCCAACTTTGGCAGAGGAAATTGCAGTGAAAGAAGCACTAAGCTGGGCTAAGGAAATGGAGTGGAATACAGTCATTGTTGAGGCGGACTGTCTAGGGGTGGTGCCGATGGTTCGAAGCACAACACCTATGAGATCAAGACTCGGCAAAGTGATTGAAGATTGCAGAAGGTTGGGTAGTAAGTTGAACAACTTAGAGTTGTATTTTATTAAACGATCTACGAATATGTCGGCACATGAACTTGCTCAAGTGTCCCATATGTACCCTGATCGTAGTTTTGACTGGTGTTCTATTCCGGTTAACGTCAAGAATTGTATCCTGAAGGATTTAATTGAGTAATGAAATTGCATTTTGTCAAAAAAAAAAAAGAGTCTGACATGCAGTGATACAGGTAAACAAACTTCATTACATATAATAATTTTGCATAATTATTGTGCCCACAAGCTCAAGTTCAGAATGCATTACATGTAATAAGACATCATCACAAACAGTTGGTGGTTACAGGAAAAAAATTGAGATTTACAAGCAATATTTTGAGGAAATTAAGACTTGTAAGAGAAATTTCAAAATTAACAGGCTAGACAAGTTACTTGTATGTGAGATAAATATGAAGCAATCACACTTGCTTCTGTACTTGATAAAGCTGGAGACAGACAAATTCTTAAAAGAAACAAACAGAATTCAGAATGATAACATGGGACTAGGTAACAAACCACGTAAAACCTAATACACGTGAAACCCGTAAGCACGTAAAAACAAATAACCTTAATATTGTTTTATTTTTTTTATTATTAAACGACGTAGTAACGAGCTGCCCGGGTAGATAAGTTTCTAAAGTGTCAAGTAGAAACTCTTTTCCATATATATATATAGTAGAGTTCTCTTTTGAGCATGAGGCTATATTATATATATATATATATATATATATATATATATATATATATATATATATATATAGGAGGAAGTTCAAGATAGAACCCTTCTTAGCAAGAGAACCAGAAGACCCTCATCATCACCATTAATTTTAATCGTGTGGCTTAGATTCTGTATAAATATACTAGTATATTACCTTTTTAATGCTATAGGGGTAGTACTTGGTTATATTGAAAATACAATATATACGTATAACTTATGATTTATTACCATGTTTGCACTAAATTAATTAGATACTGTTACTTTTATCTATAGGATTTCCATATTTCAGTTATCAACCTAAATCTGATGATTGATTTGTAAAATAAATCAAAATGTAATATATCAATCATATAAAGACGTTTGTTCATCTCAATTCATAGAACTTTCTCAACATTCTATCATTGATTTTGTGTTTTGTTCTTTGTTATATAAAACACCTTATTATCTAAGTTGTCTATTGAAGATGACTCATCAAAATACTGTTTACCACGGCGCAACAGATTCTTGTAATGAAGATAATGTAATCGAGATTGAACCAGGTTTGTATTTATGTTCTATATATTGCTTTGTGTCTAAATGTGTTCTATATATCTTAACCGTTATTTTTGTAGTTCACTAACAAATGTTTATTTAGTTTATTCACATTTATATCTAGATTTTCAGTAGAACATTCAGATTCCTTATAAGTGTTTAGGTTATTGTTATAGCTTTACATGTTCTTATGGCTGTTTTTACAGTATAACCATGTAGCTGTGTTTGTAGGTTTGTATATTAACCTACTAGCATTTTTTACCTTGATTGTTATGTTGTTTAATATTTTTTTTTGTGTTATACGATTAGTATGTTGATTCATAAATTTTTTAGGGTCCTGTTAACCACAGCCCTTAGGGCTATGTTTAAGGACTAATATTTGCCAAGTGGTGAATTTTTATTGGATGATTTATGTGAATGCAGGGGGCACAAACTTTTTTGCAAGTGGGTCACAATCTTGAGCCAATTAAAAATTACCACATAACACCTTAACCATAGCCCTAAGGGCTGTTGTTAACATTTTCCAATTTTTTATTGCAGAGTTTGATAACATTAATATACTTAGTCATGATCTGGGTGGTGACTGGATTCCCGAGTGTGAAACAGAGAATAAGCCATATATAGGGCAAACATTTCCTGATATGAACACATCATTCCAATTCTATCATAAATATGATAGCAGATGTGGCTTTGATAGTCGTCGTTCATCAGAGAAGAAGAAGAACAATAAAATCATTAGTGAATATTTCGTTTGTTCAAGAGCTGGTTCACCAGATGACAATAATGCAGAATTACTAGATGACAATGTTTCAAATGATAAAAGGAGGAGAACATCTGCTAAATGTCATTGTCCGGCCAAATTAATTCTTTATCCAAATAGCAATGGCCAAATTAATCTTTTGAAGAACACACATCAATAAGTAGAGCTATATTGTTTTTTGTACAATTGTATACCATTAAATATGGTAAAATCTTTAGAAATCTTTCTATAGAAATTTGATACCTATACATAAGTGTTTAATGAAAAGCAATAAATGTTAACAACTAAGTCAACCTTTCCATGCTTCAATTTTATGCATCCAAAAAATTACATACAACTACCTACTATGTGTCCAAGCAAATAATATGATGTAATGTGTTTGAACACTCAATAAAACACTTAAAATAAAACCCAGTATTGTATCGTAAAGAAAACCTATAATTTATTTTTTATAATTTAGGAAACTTTATAATGACGTTATTTTTTTTTAAACTGTAGTGATTTATATTAATTCTTAATAAATTATTTTATATAATTCTATGAATTTTTTATTTTATAATAAATTTGTCAAATAGATTATTTATATTTGAAATATGTTAGTTTTAATTTTTTCCTTTACTAACATCTAAAAGAATCTTTTGTAGAACAGACATCAATCAGGAGAGCTATGTGGGTTTTGTACAGTTGTATACCATTAAACACAAACATAGTACAATTTGTAGGAATTTTTATATGAAAATTTGATACCTATACATAATTGTTTAATGAAAAGCAATAAATGTTAACAACTAAGTGAACCTTTCCATGTTTTAATACTCCATCCGTCCCAATTTACATGTCCCTTTTAAAAAAAATACGCATATTAAGAAAAAGGTTGGTTGAATAAGGTTTTTCAATAAATAACCTAAATAAATGCATTGAAAAATGATAATAGAGTTAAGTTTTAAATAAGTCAAGTATTGAAAATATAAATATAGGGGTAATTTTGGAAAATTAGACTTAAATTTGTATAAAAAAAAGAGATATTTGTATGGAAAGAATAGAGGGACATGTAATTTGGGACAATTTTTTTTTTTACAAAAGAAACATGTATTTTGGGACGGAACGAGTATTATGTATTCAGAACATTACATACAACTACCTAATGTTTGTACATAAGCAAACAATATGATGTGATGTGCTTGAAAACTCAATAAAACACTTAAAGGATCATCCATTATTGTCTTGTATAGAAACCCTATAATTTATTTTTTATAATTTAGAAAACTTTATAATAACGTTATTTATTTTTGAAATTATAATGATTTATATTAATTCGTAATAAATTAGTTTTAATAATATTTACATTTTTTTCTGTTATAATAAAATATTCCATTTGATTATTTATATTTAAAATATATAATTTTTAATAATTTCCTTACGATATTGGTATACCATAGTAAATAAATATTTTTTTTACTAAATAAGATTCTCTTACGTGTTTTTCATTGACTAACCGCACAAAGGAAAATTGATATATTGTTATGTCTTTTATGCAATCTCATTTGTATAATTGAAATAAAACATGTTATTTCACCAAAATGAAATTATAAATTTTATTAAAATTTATTTTTTTTATAAATTAACATTCTTTTACGTGTTTTTTCTTCAAAGTGTCGTATTAAAAAAAATATAAAATAACTACATAAATAAAAAATAATATGTTAATAACTAAAAACTATCGTATACATTTAAAATAAAGGCACACATAAAAGATAGATTATATTAAGTGTTTTAATGATTTTTTTTAATTTAATTAAAATTAATTATACTAACACCACATAGCCAAAATAAGATTCTCTAACATGTTTTCCATTAGGCCTTGTTAACCGGTCGGATTCGGATTACACTAAATCCATATCCGAATTCACTAAGAATTTTCGGATTCGGATCGGATCGGATTAGGGGTCGGATATTTTTTAGGCCGATTCATATCCGATCCGTTCAGATTTTGGGTTATCGGATCGTACCTCTGATCTGTTTAATAAATTTTAAAAATATAATATTTTTTATTTCTTTAATTAAAAAAATAGTATTTTAAATTTTTTTGACGAAATAAAAATTCAAATTATGACATATACATTGACAAATCCAAATTTATATTCCAAAACAATATTGTTTATAAAAAAATTTATATATCATATATGTTTTATATATATATTTAATATATAATATATATTACATAAATATATAAAATATATAATAAATACAATATATTCGGATCGGATTGTTATCGGATCGGATAATAAAAAATCCATATCCGCTCCTTATCGGATCGGATCATTAATAGATCGAATATTTTTTAGAAGGATCCATACCCGCTAATTTAGCTACGGATCGGATCAGGTCGGATCTTATCCATTTACAGGCCTATTTTCCATTGACTAACCGCACAAGGGATCTGGCTGTGTCCAGGTGCAATGCAGAACTAAATCAAAATAAGGTTGATGATGTCTCTAATGAAATGGCATGATTTTGGGCTACGCATGGGACAGAATATTACAATCAAATGGGGCTCAATTTGTTGCGATCAATGAAGATGATGCATTGGCAGTGGCTCATGTTGTTGGAATGATTAGATGACCTTGTAACCTTAATGCTATTTGCTTTTAGTTGATCATGCAGGAAATATTCAGGTTGTGGTCTGGGCCTACTTAGCTTTATCCTCTTGCTAAGTACTCCCTCCGTCCCAGTGATATGTATACATTGTGTTTGGACACGGAGACCAAGAAAATGTATAAAAAATGAGTAAAGTTACATGAAAAATGGGTAAAGTGGTGGGACCTATTAATATTTAATAATAGATTTGAGATAGTGGAGGAAAGTAGTGGGTGTAATAGTATTTTATATTATAGATTTGAGATAGTGGAAGAAAGTTAGTGGGTGTAATAGTGTTTTTTATTATTAAAATTTTACTATTTTTGGAATGTATAGAAATGATGGGACACCCCAAAATAGTAAGTGTATAGAAATGAATGGGACGGAGGGAGTATTTGTTTAGTGGCTTGTTTGTATGAATGGTGCATTACATATAATGGCCATTCTATCTGGTTTTAATTCAAGTTTTGGCATTTCAAAAAAAAAGGGAAAATTGATATATTGTTATGTCTTTTAAATTTTTATAATTAAAATGAATCATGTTATTTCATGAAAATGAAATTATTAATATTAATAATTTTTTTTATAAATTAACATCATTTTACGTGTCTTTTTGTTTCAAAGTATCGTACTATATTGAAATAATAAGTTGTAAATTAAAGGAAAACATCAATATATTATAAAGGAGGATACACGGGAGTTTAGGTGGCGCTCTAAGATCGTCTCAATCTATTTTTCTAATTTTCTAGAATTTTAAACACATATAAATATAAAAATATCATTTAACATATTAGAAGTAGAATAGGTACTCGAATTTATATTTATAGAGGAGAAGAGTTCGAATTTATAGGAAGACATATGATTAGAAGTTCTATTGGAAATAGAATAAGTATTTATAAAGCATATGATTAAAAGTTCTATTGAAAGTAGAATAGGAGTCCGAATTTATAGAGAATAAGAGTTTAGATTTATAGAAAAAACATATAAATAAAAGTTTCTGTTGGAAGTAGAATAATTATTATTTATAAAGCATATGATTAAAAGTTCTATTGGAAGTAGAATATGAGTTCAAATTTATAGAGAATAAGAGTTCGAATTTATAGAAAAAATATATCAATATATATATATATATATATATATATATATATATATATATATATATATATATATCAATATATAAAGGAGGATACGCGTGAGCTTAGGTGGCGCTATAAGATCGTCTCAATCTATTTTTCTAATTTTCTAGAATTTTAGAATTTTAAACACTTATAAATATAAAAATATCATTTAAAATATTAGAAGTTGAATAGGTGTTCGAATTTATAGAGGAGAAGAGTTCGAATTTATAGGAAGAAATATGATTAGAAGTTCTATTGGAAGTAGAATAAGTATTTTTAAAGCATATGCTTAAAAGTTCTATTGAAAGTAGAATAGGAGTTCGCATTTATAGAGATAAGAGTTATAATTTATAGAAAAACAATATAAATAAAAGTTTCTATTGGAAATAGAATAAATATTTATAAAGCATAAGATTAAAAGTTCTATTGGAAGTAGAATAAGAGTTCGAATTTATAGAGAATAAAAGTTCGAATTTATAGAAAAACATATAAATAAAAGTTTTATTAGAAGTAGAATAGGTGTTTGAATATATAGAGCATCCATATAACTAAATATTTTATAGAAAGTACGATCTTCTTAAATTATATTTTTTTATATAAGTTAATTATACTTCTATTAGGAAAATTTATTCATAAATCCAATACTATTATCATAAAAAAATGTCATCGTATTTAAAAGAAAAGAATTGATGTGTTAATATTATAAAAGAACATTATCATGCAAAAATCCTAAATAAAAATAAGAGTATCTATAATATAAAGAGAAAAAAATATGTGTTTTCATTTTCTAAAACTCCATAAATTTTAGAAAGTCTAGATAAAGTATAAATTGGAATTCATTCTATTTTTTAGGTTTTAATTTTAAGGAAAAAAGTTGGGTAAGATAAGTATCATTAATAATATGTAATGAATTTGGAATTTCGACCCAAACGAGAGCGGCTCAAAACGTGTTTAACGGGAAGACGACTCACTATAAAAGATTGTATTAGCTACTAAAATATCATTTTGATGTTATAAATTTTATTTTATTTTTAGGATTTGATTTTTATGGAAAAACATTATCATACAAGTGATATATGTAAAAGTTAGGTTTTTGGTCTTAACGAGGTAGCGGATAAATAGTAATAAGTAATAACCATGTTTAACGAGAAAGCGATTCATTACATAAGTGATATGGGCTAAAAGTAAGCCCTAAAGACACATTTAATGTGGCATTAATTAGACCCGGAATGGTCCAAACGTGGGGCCCACCAAGTAGGCCCAAACCCTATTTACAATATTAATTTCGTAATTAATATTGGGGGTAATAAACAGCTCAGCAATAAGTGTCAGATAAGAACATTATCCCTACAAAGAGTAGCCTCCAAGGCATACACTCATACAAGGAAACAGACTCCTACAAGGAAGGGGTCTAGAACTTTCCTCAAGATTGACTTGTCCACCAAGTCACTTAACCCTACCCTAATTCTGAGGCTTCTCAGCCTATATAAAGGGTCAGACCCCTCAACCTAGAACTACGTTTTATTGGCTTGATTCTCTTAATACGGAGATACGTAGGCATTCTGTGAGGACCGTTTAAGTCTCGAACGCAGAAGCAGCCATTAAAGCACGCAGCTCACGCACCCTAACATTAAATACATCAAACCCTAGCCGCATTCTAATAATCTAGTTTTTATTCCACAACATTTGGCGCCGTCTGTGGGAAGAAGACATCAACCATGGTTCAAACACGAAGAACTGCACCAAGCACTACCGAGCCAATCGCTACCGAGGCTCTACCTCTTAGCTCTGCTCCGCCCCTTACTGAACAAGTACTTCCGACATCTGAGCAAGTACCTCTGACATCCGGGACTATCGTTACGTATCAAGTTTCTCAACCCCTAGGGACGACTACCCATATTGAGAGTACGCTACCTCCGATCGTCCACACAATTCCAGGGACTAACCCCCGCCAGGTGGGGATTTCCTCCTTGAGTGTAGACCCCAACAACCCTACACGAGGGGTTTAGATCCACATTACGGATCTCCCCGTAAGTACCAGTCCAATGTACGGGATGCCTAACTACGGAGCTGGACCAAGTGGTCATGCCCTGTATATTCGAGATCGAGATTATCGCGATTTTTCTGGTCCTTATACGGATGAATCATCTTCTGACGATGATTACGAGCGTGATGAAGCTCCAAGGAGGCGACGTGCAAGTAAAGAACCTATGGGGAGAACTCTAACTACTCATGATGGACTCCCTTCAACAGCTGCTGAGAGGATTAAGGCTTATGAAGCCGAGATCTTAAGATTAAAGGAAGATATGGCCAGGGAGCAAGCCAGATCAAATCAGACTTTGCCACCTCCCACGTCAGGACCGATTCCTTTCATAGATCTGGAAAGGCCTCCAAGAAGGCAAAGAAGGGCTACCGTCCCAACTGGAAGGACTACAAGGGTGGAAACCCCTAAAAGCAACCCCAAGGATCTGATGCCACTTGGGGATCCGGATGATCCCACGCCCCCATTCACCGAGGAGGTGATGAATGCCCACATATCAAGGAAGTTCAAGATGCCGACAATTAAGGCTTACGATGGAACGGGTGATCCCGCAAATCATGTTAGGACGTTCTCGAACGCACTATTACTACAGCCTGCAAGTGACGCCTTGAAGTGTAGGGCGTTCCCTCAAACCTTGTCGGGCATGGCTCAAAGATGGTATAGCCGACTTCCTGCAAATTCAATTGGCTCCTTTAAGGAGTTAAGTGCTGCTTTTGTTAGTCAATTTATCAGCGGGAGAGTTCATGAGAAAAGTTCTGCATCCCTCATGTATGTGGTACAAGGGAAGAATGAGAATCTGAGAGATTATCTTAAGAGATTCACCAAGGAGACATTAAATATTACTGATTTAGAGAACAAGGTGGCCATGGTAGCCCTGGAACACGGCACCACTGATCTTTACTTTAAAAGGTCATTGGCAAAGCACCCACCCGAGAATATGGCTGAGCTCCAGTTAAGGGCTGATAAGTATATCAAGGCCGAGGACAGCACCATGAAGGATGTCGTGATAAACAATGGCAAGGGTAATAATGAAACGAAGAAGCGAAAGCAAGACCAAGAGTATGATGCTAGGGACAAATATCCCCGTACTAGCAAAGATTCTGAGTCAACATCAAAGAAGAGTATGGGACCAAGATTTTCTGACTATGCAAGGTTGAATGCTCCTAGGAGCCAAATTTTGTTAGAGATCGAGAAGGATAAAGACTTCCGATGGCCGAAGCCACTCAGGGGTGACCCCGCAAAGAGAAACAAGGATCAATACTGTAGGTTCCACCGAGACGTGGGACATGACACGGATGATTGCAGACAGTTGAAGGACGAGATTGAATTCTTGATCCGTAAAGGAAAGCTGAATAATTTCACAAAGGGTGGAGATCATGGAACCCAAAGAGGGGATTACAACTGGAGAAACAATGACAGAAGGGATAATGATCGTGACCGTAACACGCAGCCCCGAGGGCCAGTTATCAACATGATCTGGGGAGGCCCGACAGCGGCCGGTACAACTCGAAACTCTCGAAAGGCATACGCAAGAGAAGTAATGCACATTGTGGGAGAGGCCCCGAAGCGTGCTAAAACTGAGATGGTAATTGGTTTCGATGATTCAGACTTGGAAGGGGTGAAGTTCCCCCATGATGACCCGCTGGTCATAACTCCTGTGATTGGAAATTCAGAAGTAAAACGAGTCTTGATAGACAATGGAGCTTCTGTGGATATTTTGTTTCATGATGCATTTGTGAAGATGGGATACAACGACTCTCAGTTGACCCCTGCAAACATGCCTATATACGGATTTAATGGAGTGGAGTCCAACGTTGAAGGGACTATTCAGTTACCCGTGACTATTGGGCAGGAGCCTAAGGAGGCGACTCAGATGCTGAACTTCTTGGTGATTAAGGCAGTCTCAACATACAACGCAATCCTTGGAAGGACTGGACTTCATGCGTTCAAGGCTGTGGCCTCTTCATATCATATGAAGGTTAAGTTTCCGACACGGAATGGTGTCGGAGAACAGAAGGGTGATCAGAAGATGGCAAGAAGTTGCTATGTAGCCGCGTTGAGGGCCGATGGAGTCGGGGGGCAGGTCCTTCCAATTGAAGACATGGATGTCCGTGATGATGAAGAGCATAGAGGGAAGCCAGCAGAGGATTTGATTCCCATACCCCTAGAGCCGAACGATCCTGAAAAAGTTACTTATGTTGGAGCATCTCTGAAAGAACCCTTGAAGGGCAAGTTGATAGAATTCTTACAAAAGAATAGCGACGTGTTCGCTTGGATAGCAGCTGATATGCCAGGGATTGACCCCCAACTTATAACCCATAAGTTGAATGTTGATCCCAAGAGGAAGACAATAAAGCAGAAGAAGAGAAACTTTGCTCCGGAGAGGCAAGAGGCCATTAAGCAAGAAGTGGATAAGCTCTTGGAAGCTGGTTTTATTGAAGAGATTCAGTTTCCCGAATGGTTAGCAAACCCTGTGATGGTCAAAAAAGCGAATGGGAAGTGGAGGATGTGTATAGACTTCACTGACCTGAACGATGCATGTCCAAAAGATTGTTTTCCCCTTCCAAGGATAGATATGTTGATAGATGCCACAGCTGGACATGAGATGTTAAGCTTCATGGATGGATTCAGCGGCTATAATCAGATTAAGATGCACAAAGATGACATCCCTAAGGTATCTTTCATAACTGACTTTGGTGTCTTCTGTTATCTTGTTATGGCGTTTGGTCTAAAGAATGCAGGAGCTACTTACCAACGCTTGGTGAACAAGATATTTGCCCATCTGATTGGAAAAACCATGGAGGTATATGTTGATGACATGTTAGTCAAGAGCCTACTCAAGGCTGATCACATTAAGCATCTCGAAGAGGCATTTGAAGTGCTGAGGCACCATAAAATGATGTTGAATCCCGCCAAGTGTGCCTTTGGCGTCGGATCTGGAAAGTTTTTAGGGCTGATGGTTTCAAAGAGAGGCATTGAGGCCAATCCTGACAAGATCAAGGCGATTTTAGACATGGAGCCACCACGTTCTGTAAGAGATGTGCAGAAGTTGACAGGCCGAGTGGCAGCCTTAGGAAGGTTTATCTCCAAGTCGGGTGATAAGTGTTTACCTTTCTTTCAAACGTTAAAGAAGGTAAAGAATTTTGAATGGACACCTGAAAGCCAAGAGGCCTTTGAACAATTGAAGAAATACATGGCCGAAGCCCCACTGTTGGCCAAGCCTAACATCGGAGAGACTCTTTATCTATACCTGGCGGTATCTGAGCAAGCATTGAGTGCCGTCCTCATAAAGGAAGAGAATAAGGTTCAGAAACCCATCTACTACGTGAGTAAGGTGTTGCACGGAGCTGAGTTGAACTATTCTACCATTGAGAAGTTTGCTTTAGCATTGGTAACAGCTTCAAGGAAACTACGACCTTACTTTCAGTCGCACAAGATTGAAGTCCTGACGGACCAGCAGTTGAGAAGTATCCTGCATAGCCCTAAGGTCAGTGGAAGGCTAATTAAGTGGGCAATCGAACTCGGAGAATTTGACATTGCATATAAGCCTCGGACAGCCATCAAGGCTCAGGCATTAGCTGACTTCGTGGTTGAATGTACCATTGGCAACCAAGAAGTCAGGGGGCAGGAGATGATAACCACCCCAGGGTTGAGAGTAAGGATGAAGAACTTGTACCTGATCAGAAAGAGTATTGGGTGCTCTATTTTGATGGAGCATAAAAAACAAAATCTAGTGGTGCAGGTTTGGTTTTGCAAAGCCCCGATGGATTCACAGTTGAATACGCTTTGAAGTTGGACTTTCCAACAACCAACAATGAAGCTGAGTATGAGGCATTAATAGCTGGATTGGGATTGGCCAGAGTCATGAGGGTCAAGAACCTCAAAGTGTGTGGAGATTCGAGACTGGTAGTCTCGCAAGTGAATGGTGAGTTTGAGGCCAAGGATGAAACTATGGCAAAATACCTCAGAGTCGTGAAAGCTGTTATGACTCAGTTTGAGGAGTGCTATCTGGAGCACATTCCTAGGGAAGAGAACGTTAAGGCCGATGCCCTCTCTAAGTTCGCTTCTTTTGAGATAGAGAATTATGCAGGCAGTGTTTACTTCCAGGTCTTGAAGGCCCCGACCATCAACTCTAAGTTGGTAGCACCTATCGATGTTGGAAGCTATTGGATAGATCCTATTAAAGCTCATCTAGAAACCGGATGGCTCCCTAACAATGCCTTGGAGGCACGAAAATTGTCAGTGAGAGCATTGAGATATGCCTTGATTGAAGGCATCTTATACAAGAGATCGTTTGTCATCCCGTACTTGAAGTGCCTAAGGCCCCAAGAGGCAAGAGAAGCATTGGAGGAAGTTCACGAAGGGATCTGTGGGCAGCACTTGGGGGGCAGAGCCCTAGCTCACAAGATTACCCGCCTGGGATTCTATTGGCCGGAGATGTTAGCAGATGCACAGGATTATGTCAAGAGGTGTGACAGATGTCAAAAACATGCCCCTGTTGTAAGGCAGCCGCCTGAGAGGTTAACCTCAATCAGCTCTCCCATTCCGTTTGCGATGTGGGGGATGGACATTCTTGGTCCTTTCCCCATGGCTTCAGCACAAAGGAAATTTCTGATTGTCGCCATTGATTACTTCACTAAGTGGATTGAGGCTAAGCCTTTAGCAAAGATAACCACCAAGCAAGTTTCCCAGTTCTTTTGGGAGAACATAATCTGCAGGTATGGAATCCCCCGAATCCTTGTGACAGATAATGGGACACAATTCAACAATGAAGAGTTCAGGAAGTACTGTGAGGAAAATGCTATCGAGCTTCGTTTTACTTCAGTAGCTCACCCACAAGCTAATGGACAGGCTGAGGTAGCCAATCGGATTATTCTTGATGGACTTAAGAAGAGGGTCGAACGATCGAGAAATACTTGGGTGGATGAATTACTGCCTATACTTTGGGCATATCGTACTACTTGCAAAGTAACAACTGGGGAAACTCCTTTCCTACTGGCTTATGGAGCCGAGGCAGTTGTACCACTAGAAGTCATGCATGCATCACCTAGAATTGAGGCATTTGAACCAGAGACTAATGAAGAAGGCATGAGGCTCGCCCTAGATTTGATTGATGAAGTCAGGGATGAGGCAAATGCCAGAAATGCGGAGCATCAAAAGAAAGAATCCTTTTACTACAACCACAGGGTTAAGGAGAGGTTCTTTCAGCAAGGGGATTTGGTTCTTAGGAAGATCGAGGCTTCTGGAGTCGGTCAGAAGGGAAAGCTAGCCCCGAACTGGGAAGGGCCGTATCGAGTCAAGAAGACGCTAGGACGAGGATCTTACAAACTGGAAACCTTGGACGGGGTTGAGGTGCCCCGGACTTGGCATGCATTGAACCTCAAGGTTTACTATGTTTAAGCTCTCCTGAAAAGGACCTAGCTTTTTGCCTATGTAATAGAAGTAGAAATAAGGTCGATGAAACCATTCCAAGTTTTTAAACTTGAGATATTGGAAATAGAGTATCTATGTAAGGGCTGTGCCCATTTCTTCATACTAATAAGATTATCCTACATTTTCGCATAAGATATGAACATTACTTATTGATACATATGCACAAAATGCTAGACTACACATGCGAATATGAATAAGTTGAGAAGCATCAAGGACAATGGATTACGAATTAAAAAGTTATGCCCGAAGGCAGAATACATAAACGCCTAGTTCAAAATAAGTTAACAAAAGAACAAAGTCATGCCCGAAGGCAGAGTACATAAATAGATAGATAAAGAGATCAACTACTAAGCATCTCCAGTATGCTCATCCTCTTCATCTGCGCCAAGATGAGAAGAAGGATCTGGCTCCAGGATCCTCTCATCATCCTCCTGGTCCTCCTCCTGGGTGTCCTGCACTGCCAAAGCCATAGGAGCATGAGGGCTAGGGAAGTCTGAAACACTAAGGGTACCAGGAAATCTCCTAGTAACCTCAGCAAGAGCTCCGTCCTATCCCTGAGTAAACTGGTAAGGGAACAGAGAGTCGTCATGCTTCTCCATGAAGCCCACATACTCCTGGGAGGAAAGGTAGTCATCAATCAGGTCGTCCTTGCCCTTCCTGAGAGTGACATTTTCAGCCTGAGACTCTAGAAGCTCTTTCTCCCTCCTCGCTAAGGTAGCTTTGACAGAGCCCAGTTCATCCTGAGAGTCATCAAACTTTGCTTTGTAAGTCTCATAGTTGGAACGCCAAGTCTTAGCCTGGAATATGGCCCCCTGGAAGTTGGCATTAGCCTACAAAAGACAAAGTTAAAACCACGATTCAAATAACAAAACAAGTATATAAGAGAATGGATAGTAAGGAGCTTACAGCAGCAAAGGCCTGAGCTCCAGCACTCTCAGCTCCTTCAAGAGTGGAGCCGGATACATAATCCTTGAAGTCACCAGGGGTTATGGAATGATAGGACCAATCCATAGCATGCCTGCAGTCTCCAACAATGGAGTCCTTCTTCCTAATTCCCCAGTTGGGACGCCAAGCGCTCTTGGAAGAACCATCTACTTCTTCAACATCAGCTACATGGGGCCTCAGGTAGGTATCTGTGGCTGTTGGGGCTCGAGGATCTTTCCCTGAATGAGCCCTTTTCAACCTAGCAGTGTCTCCATCTTCAGGCTCATTAGTCTTGTTGATAAAAGCTGCAGCTGCGATTACAAAACAAAAGACAAATAATGGGTATGAGACAATCATATTCAGATAAAGGAATGCAAAAAGAAAGGAAATTACCCTTATTGGTCACTCGGGAAAGTCCCAAAGTTTTAAGCTGGAACTCATTCAGGAGATCCCAAGCCATAGTAGAATGATTATCTTTGGTGAGCTCCTGGTGGGCATGGGTCTCTTCCTCGTTTAGCTCAATATCACTGGCACTGCCATCTACAACCTTACCGAAGGTACTACGAAAAACATTGCCCCAATCTCCACCTTCCCATGTCAAATACATGAACTCCTTCTTCCACTTTGGGTTGGAGTCAGGAATAGATTGGCGGTGAAAAATTGGAGGAGTGGAAGTACGGTGACTAATGTAAACCCAACCCGGGGTAGATTCAGCAGAATTTTTAAATTGAAAAATCTTCCTAAAAAGAGCTACAGAAAGAGGGAATTTGTTTTTAAGGCAGAGGACCATAAAACTATTGATCACCCTCCAAGAGTTGGGAGGAAGTTGGCAAGGGTTAATTCCTACATCTGCTAAGAGCCTAGGAATAAACTCATGGAAAGGGAATCGAACCCCTGCAACAATGGCACCCCTATAAATACAAAGTGCATTGGGGCGCCAATGGCAAGATTGATCCCCAGGCTCAGCTGGGATAAGTCTATAGGGTGATTCTATTTTATACATCCTGTTATAGTCAGTGATTTTTTCTATGTCATGGAAAATGTTACTATGATTAAAGGAATCAAGGTGTGATAAGGATGGAAAATCCTCTTTACGATTTAAAATCATATCCTGTAAACTCATGAGAGGAGAACGAATGATGATACCTCTTTTTGAGGCTCCTTGCAATTTCTGGAAACGAAGTGTTGCGCGATCTTCAGCCATTTCAGTAAATCTTCAAAGAAAGGTTTTGATCTTCAAAGGAAATCTGCAAAAAGATGATGAAAAGAATTAGAACATTCAAATCTTCAAGGCAGGGTTAGAAAATATCTTTAAATCTTCAAAAATTCAAGGAAAAATTCCCAGAAATCTGGAGAAAAAGAGGAAGAAATCCATACCTTCAAAGAGAAAACTCGAGAAATCTGGGAGTAACTTTGAACCTTCAAATGAAATCTTCAAATCTTCAACCGAAATGAAGAAACTTGATAAATTTTTTGGAAAAACGTCTTCAAATCTTCAAAGAATCCCAAAAAATTTGCAGATTCAAAGAAAAAATCCACAAACCTTGAATGATCTTCAAAAGACTCTATATCTTCAAATGAGTTTCTTGAGAGAACTTTGAATATTTGAGAGAGAATATGGAAACTTTTGTAATGAAAGTGAAAGTGAAAGCTTTGGCCTTTATATAGGCAAGAATCTAGGGCATTTCAACCGGTTGGGAGAAGGTCAACCGGCTGTAGCCTATTGGAAAACTTTGTGGGCTGTCAACACGAAGTTGGACTCTAAAAAGGCCCAACAACACCAACCTTGTTAAGGCCCAAGTCCAGCTAAAGTAATTGAAAAAGAATTAAGGCCTGTCACGGCCCAATCAATATTGATAAACCTAATTAAGGTTTTGATTTAAGGTCATGTTGACCCATAGTAAAGGCCCAACCAAAATTTAAAAAGTTTTGTAGGCCCAAACGATTTGAAAACCTAGGTCCAGCCCATGAAAATTAAAAAAGACAGGGCCCGTTAAAATCCATAATGAGATTTGGAGTTGCCAAAACAAGGCACGAGGTCGTGAGATTCGATCTCATTTTCTTGAATAATTACGAGCTCGGCTAGAAGACCTGGAAAAATTTAATTCTGAGGTCGTAACCAACCTTGAAAATTGAGGTCGGAACAAAACAGATATGAGGTCGCACACTTGAGGTCGTTTTTGACTTATAAAAATGAAGCCACGACCTACCACTCCAATTGAGATCGTGGTAATATGGCTTGAGATCGCAAATCTCAGGTCGAATTTGAACTAGGAAATGTAAAAAATCCCCACGACCTGGGATTTATTTTGAGGTCGTTTTTATGCTATACTGAGGTCGAGGTTAAACGATATCGAGGTCGTTTTAACACTATTTGAGCTCGTCAATTCCAGGTCGAAGAAACACTGGATTTCCTGGAAAAAAGCTACGACTTGGCCCCTATTTGTGCTCGTTTTTGAGCTCGAAATTGAACTAGTTGAGCTCGAAATGTCCAGGTCGAAAATGACTTAAGAAATAGGGAAAAAGGCTACGACCTGGGGCTGTTTGAGCTCGTTTTTGAGCTCGAAAATGTACTAGTTGAGCTCGAAATGTCCAGGTCGAAAATGACTTGGGAAACAGGTAAAATGGCTGCGACCTGGGACAGTTTGAGCTCGAAAATTGAGCTCGAAATTGAGCTTAAAAAAAAAAAAGAAAAGAGAGAGGAAAGCTTAAAAAAATTCCAGAAACATGGAAAAATTTTACATTTAAGCACCGTTTAGTGCCGGTATAGCACCGTTTAGCGCCGATTAGTGCCGTTACTTCCGTTTTATGCCATTCGACATTGTTTAACACTGTTTAAACATTGTTTAAGGCTGATTAGCGCTGTCTAGTGCCATTTAACACCGCTTAGTGTTGTTCAACGTCGTCGTAAATTGCGTCGGTCGCTCCACGCTTTACGTTAAGATGATAAGTTGAAAATACTCATGTAAGAGCAATAAACCCTGACCCAAGTCTCATATAAGGCCGTTATAACTTCAAGGAAAACCTGATCAGTTTTCCTAGAAGTTGGGGGGCAAATGATATGGGCTAAAAGTAAGCCCTAAAGACACATTTAATGTGGCATTAATTAGACCCGGAATGGTCCAAACGTGGGGCCCACCAAGTAGGCCCAAACCCTATTTACAATATTAATTTCGTAATTAATATTGGGGGTAATAAACATCTCAACAATAAGTGTCAGATAAGAACATTATCCCTACAAAGAGTAGCCTCCAAGGCATACACTCATACAAGGAAACAGACTCCTACAAGGAAGGGGTCTAGAACTTTCCTCAAGATTGACTTGTCCACCAAGTCACTTAACCCTACCCTAATTCTGAGGCTTCTCAGCCTATATAAAGGGTCAGACCCCTCAACCTAGAACTACGTTTTATTTGCTTGATTCTCTTAATACGGAGATACGTAGGCATTCTGTGAGGACCGTTTAAGTCTCGAACGCAGAAGCAGCCATTAAAGCACGCAGCTCACGCACCCTAACATTAAATACATCAAACCCTAGCCGCATTCTAATAATCTAGTTTTTATTCCACAACAATAAGACCGTATAAAGATGTTTGAATATATAAGGAATACATAAAATAAAATGTTTTATTATAAGTAGAATATGAGGACGGTGGAGATGTCTTACACGATTTTTAAAACTATATATCTTTTTTCCTAGAAATCCTTTATTTTATCTTTTTTATACAAGTTAATTATACTTGCATTAGAAAAATATATCCGTAAATTTAATATTATTCCTGTAACGAAAAGTCTTCGAATTTAATTTTTTTTATATGTTAACATAACAGAAAGACATTCCCATGCGGAAGTTGTAATACATGAATATCTATAATATACATAAAATATAAGATGTATTTTCATTTTTAAAACTCTATATATATTAGAAAATTTAAAGAATATAAAAATTGGAATTCACTTTCTTTATATAATTAGTTAGAATTTCGGTTCCAAATAAGAGCGACTCAAAACGTATTTAACGGGAAGACGGCTCACTAAAAAAGATTGTATTAGCTATTAGAATTTCATATTGATGTCATAATTATTTTTATTTTCATTGTTCGATTTTATGGATAAAAAATATTATATAAGTCTTTATAATATATGTTAAAGTTGAGATTTCGATTTTAACGAGAGAGCGGCTCAATCGAAAGAATCGTGTTTAACAAGAAATCGATTCATTAGAAAAGGATATTTAATTATTAAAATTGAATATTAATATTATAATATAACGTAAATGTTTTAATTTTTTTTAAAAAAATATTATAACGCCGCCGCGAAGCGCGGCTTTATGGACTAGTGTATGAAAAAAATAGAATATAACTACATAAATAAAAAATAATATGTTAATAACTAAAAACTATCGTATACAATTAAAATAAAAGCACACATAGAAGATAGATTCTATTAAGTGTTTTGTTTATGAACTTTTTCTTAATTAAATCAAAATTAATTATATTAACACCACAAAACCATAGGAAATCTTGTAATATGTGTATTACTAACCCCACATACCAAAATAAGATTCGCTTACGTGTTTTTTGTTATAAAAGTATTCTATATTTTTTTATTTAAAAATATTAAAATTAATATTATTATAAATTAAGATTCTATTATGTGTTTTAGTGTTTACAAGAATGGTACACATGGTACAATATGTTTTTTTATAAATTAATATTCTTTTATGTGTTTTTTTGTTTCAAAGTATCGTATTACATTGAAAATAGACGTTTATAAATTTAAGGAAAATGAGTATTAAAAAAAAATAAAACACGACTACATAAATAAAAAATAATATGTTAATTACTAAAAATTATCGTATACAATTAAAATAAAATCACACATAGAAGATAGATTCTATTAATTGTTTCGTTAATAATTTTTTTTAATTTAATCAAAATTAATTATACTAACCCCACAAAACCATAAGAAATATTGTTATATGTGTATTACTAACCCCACATACCAAAATAAGATTCTCTTACATGTTTTTGATTATAAAAGTTTTTTATACTTTTGTAATTAGAATTTTTAAAATTAATATTATTATAAATTAAGATTCAATTACGTGTTTTAGTGTTTATAAGAATGGTACACATGGTACAATATTTTTTTTAATAAATTAACATTCTTTTACGTGTTTTTTTTCAAAGTATCGTACTATATTGAAATTAGAAGTTTACAAATTTAAGGAAAATGAGTATTAAAAAAAACCGAATATGCTATATAAATAAAAAATATAATGTTACTAACTAAAAATTATCGTATACAATTAAAATAAAATCACACATAAAAGATAGATTTTATTAAGTATTTTGTTAATATACTTTTTTTAATTTAATCAAAATTAATTATACAAACCCCACAAAACCATAAGAAATATTGTTATATGTGTATTACTAACCCCGCATACCTAACCCCACATACCTAAATAAGATTCTCTTACATGTTTTTGATTATAAAAGTTTTTAATACTTTTTAAATTAGAATTATTAAAATTTATATTACTATAAATTAAGATTCTATTACATGTTTTAGTGTTTACAAGAATGGCACACATGGTACAATATTTTTTTTTAATAAATTAACATTCTTTTACGTGTTTTTTAATAAAATCACACATAGAAGATATATTTTATTAAGTGTTTTGTTAATATACCTTTTTTTATTTAAACAAGATTAATTATTCTAACCCCACAAAACCATAAGAAATATTGTTATATGTATTTTTTTTTTTGAAGAAAATGAAATCTCATTTCTTAACTTGCATCATACATAACCGAATCCAACACATTACGTGGAGGAATCAAAACACTCACAAAAGAATTTAGCGCACAAGGGATTCGAGCCATATAGTGGGCTGCCCTATTAGCTAATGTTCGAATATGCCTAACATAGACATCTTATCTAGCAGCTAAAGATGACCTGCAAAGGTCGATACTGTGTCCCTGCTGAAAGCTTATACTACCATTAATCGCCTGGACTGCTAAGAGAGAATCAGACTCGACACAAACATCTTTGATACCTTTCGACGCAATCCACTTCAGAGCTTCCTCAATAGTTGTTGTTTCTGCCTCCATAACCGACACTACCCTGTTGAACTTCATAGTCTTGCCCTCCAGAAATACCCCTGTGTTATCTCTGAGTAGCATGCGAACTGAGAAACACGACGATCCTTGAATAATAGCTGCATCAACATTAATCTTCAGTTTTCCTTGATCTGGTTTAACCCATGTCGAGTTCTCCATTCTAACAGCTGCTACAGATGGCTTCTAGTTGTTTTGGACTTTAGACACAGCACTCTTCCAGTCATGAAGCTGATTCATACTACAATCAACTACAAAGCGCAGAGTAACAACCTTATTCTCCCAAACCTTCTTGTTACGGAAGAACCAAATGGACCACAAAGTCATGGCCATCTTAATAAGGTAATCATAGTTCTCAGACGCCAACTTATTCAACAACCAAATTGGAGCTTCTTCAACTTCCCTCGTATTCAAAGATAAACCCATAATCTGCCAGCACTGTGAAGCAAAAGCACAGTTAAAAAAGACATGTGATAAATCTTCATCATCTGGGTTACATATTGGACATATATTAGGAACCGAACTGCATCTTCTCTGAAGAATAGATCGAACTGGGATATTGTTCCTACAAAAGCGCCACAAGAAAAATTTCACCTTCTGTGGAACCTGCAACTTCCATGTTTTCTTCCAACCATCAGAATTCTCATGAGGCTGTGTTGCCTATTACTTTCTTGCCACAATTTATACCCAGATTTTACAATGTAATGCCCATCACTGCTATGTAACCAAGTTACCCTATCCGGCGAGTTAGACTGAGGAATTCTCGTACTCAGAATAGCTCTTGCATCCCCTTCATTAAACATGTTATTCACCTTCTCTACATCCCAATCTCTAGAATTACGATTAAACAGCTGAGCCACTTTCATATTATCATCAATAACATACCCTGTGTCAAGCATGTAATCAGTCTTACCATTTAACCATGGGTCCGTATTAACAGATATGTCCTTTCCATCCCCTAACACCCATTTGAAACCTTTCCTTAATTCCTCCTTGGCTGCATAAATACCTGACCAGATAAAGCTAGCTGCTCCACTTCTTTTTGCCTTGAAAATATGTGGTTTTGGATAATAATTGGCCTTGAAAACCCGTGCAGCTAATGAATGTAGATTATGAACAAAGTTCCACACATGTTTTCCCAACATAGCTAACTTGTAACCATGTAAGCTACGAAAACCAAGTCCCCCTCTGGTTTTGGTGTCACTCATATTGTCCCACGACAATCCCCTAATACCTCTGGTACTTGTTGATGATGAACTCCACCACAAACCATTTAACATACGTTCAATTTCCTGGCACAACTTTTTAGGAATTAGGAAGCAAGACATACAATATGATGGGATTGCAGTGGTCACATTTTTGAGAAGCACAGCCTTCCCTGCTTTCAACAATAACTTCACATTCCACCCATGTAATCTCTTCCAAATCTTATCTTTCAAGAACTTAAAAATAGAATTTTTCGATCTGCCTACTAATGAGGGTAAACCCAAATAGTTTCCTTTAGAAAGATCAGTCGACACCCCAAGAATACTAGAGATTTCAAGCTGTTTATCTCTACGGACATTAGAACTAAAAAAGATCCCAGACTTTTGATAATTAATAGCTTGACCAAAAAAACAAGCATAATTGTTAAGAATCTCTTTTACTATGCTTACTTCATCACTATCAGCTCGAAAGAAAAGGAAACTATCGTCCGCAAAAAGTAAATAAATAACAGGTGGAGTTGTGCGACTTACTTTACATCCATGAATAATATTTTCTTCCGCTGCTTGAGTGATAGCACGAGACAATCCCTCCACACACAGTAAAAACAAATACGGTGAAAGGGGGTCCCCTTGCCGTAATCCCCTTCTAGGCAGAACTGGCCCTAACTGATCACCATTAAAACACATTGAGTACTTCACCGTGTTCACACACAACTTAATCCAATCTATCCACCTTTCACAGAAACCCATACGATGCATTCTTGTAAACAAATAATCCCAATCCATCCTATCATAGGCCTTACTTATATCTAACTTTAAAGCCACTTCACCTACATTACCAGAGTGCTTCCTTTTCATGTGATGAATAATTTCGAACGCTGATAAGTGCATATTTTTGCATATTTTTATTACCTATTTTGTTGCTTGAACTCGTATTTTAATAAATTATTTTGTTGCATTTCAGGAAATTCGAGAAAAATGAAGAAATGGCAAAATAAAGAAATAAAGTGCAAAGAAGAGCAAAAGAGCAAGTTAAAGGACCAAAGTGAAGGAAGGAAAAAGAGCTAGGACTTTGGAGCAAATAGGGAAATTGCACACACACCCCCAAAACCCTAATTTTCACCTATAAATACCCCCTTCATCCACCACATCCAAGACACACCTTAATCCTTAATTTTAGTTTTAGCCTACATCCTAGTTCTTAGATTTTCTCTCCTTACCCTAAATTTTGTAGCCTCCATATTTTGTATCTTTCATGTTGTAATTGTTCTTTGTAAACACTTCTCTCATTTTAATACAAGTTTCATTTTCGTTATTTTCGTAAATCCGATTAGTGGACAAAGTAGCGAAAGCTAACCACTTGGGGTTGAAATTAACGATCTTTAATTTCTTGTTCATAGTTTTAATATTAGTTACACCCCTTTAAATCTCCATTTTACTGTGGGTTTTATTACTATTAATTGCAGATCTAAATTTTTATGTTTGATGTGTTAATGTAAAAAAAAATTAAAAATCACAAAAAAATTAGTTAATAAATTTCAGTTCGTAGTTTCTGCATTTTTTTTTGGATTCTAATTCGTAGCATTTCAATTCCCCTGTTTCCTAATTTTAAAAACCCAGCTCTGTATTGTGTCTTCTCATTCACTGTATAACAAAACCCATTTCACCCTCTCTCTCTCTCTCTCTCTCTCTCTCTCTCTCTCTCTCTCTCTCTCTCTCTCTCTCCTTCTCCTCAAAGCAAAATTGCACAATCCCCCTCCCCTTACTCTTCTTGTCGCTGCAAAACCACACCCCTGCCTCCTCTTTCCGTCAATTAAAATCCCTCTCCTGTTCTCCTTCACCTTCAACGAAAACTACCCCCTCCCCTTCTTCGAATCTCACACCCGGTCTCTTTCTTAGCCGTTCAAACCCATCTCCCTCTTTTCTTTTCTTCTTCAATCGAAACCCATCATTTTCTTTTTCTTCAATTTCGAATTACCATCTTGTTGAGTTGTGTTTAACTGTCCGTGTTATTGCGAAGTTTAAGTTCGTTCTTGTTCATTATTTTTGCCGTGTTCTGGACCATGTTCTCGCCGCCGAGCTTTGTTTAGTGATTTGCTGGGTTCTAACTCCCAGTTTTGATTTAAATTGTTGATTGGTTGTTTGAGGATTTGTTGGTTGCGAGTTCTTGAGTAAGTTACGGGTCGATTTTATTGCTGGGTTTGTTAATGTCGAGTGGATGCTGAGTTTTACTAAGTTTAGGTTGCGTTTGTTGCTGTCGATTTTATGGCTGATTTGAATCTGTCACAGAGTTGCTTAATTGATTTTCAAGTTCTGAGATCTCCCGTTTTCTGCATTTGCTGAGTACTGCGTCGCCACTGTTCTGTACTGTTTTAGTTCACAGTATTGAGTCGTTTGGTTCACTTTATATCACGAGTTGATGTCCTGTATTGTCGAGTCCGAGTTCCTTTTAAGTCAGAACTTTTAGAGACTTTAACTTTTGGGATTGTAATAACTTTATATTTGGATGAATGTAATAGTTAGTAATGCTTTAAATTCGTCTCTGAGCCTATAATCTGTGTATGTTATGGATGATTGAGGGGTCACAGCATGCTTAGTTAAAAGGTTAAGTATAATGTTTGTTAAAATTGAAAATAAGGATAGAGTGACAGCCTGGATCCCCGACCCCGGATCTAGGGGTGTTACAGAAATGGTATCAGAGAACTAGGTTATAATCCCAGAGATGATAGGACGGTTTAAGGACTCAAACCCTTACCAAAAACATGATTGGGTTATCAAGAGGTAGCCCTAGCAACCTTAAGCCCATTAAGGGAACTATTTATCAGAACCCCAATGATAGTAACATTTTCCCTTTTTGTGTAGATACCCGAGGAGGTAGAGCAGCCTGAGAGTTCCATGCAGCGACATCTTGATGAGGATCTGTCACGTACTAGAGACCCATACTGGGAGTTCCTACCTGAGGATGATGATCCAGAGGAGGATCCCGAGGAGGATTCCGAGGAGGATCCTAGAGATGCTGATCCCGAGGAGGATCTTAGAGATGCTGATCCCGAGGAGGATCCTGCTGATGCTGACCCTATGGGGGAGGACCCTGTTGATCCTACCCCTGATACTGATCCAGTAGAGGAGGAGGTGGTTTGGACGGATATCCCTATGCATCCCCATCCCATTCGAGAGGATTCACCTCCTAGTGATTTTCATTGGGACACTAAGGAGGATACTGAGGGGCCTGCCCAAGAGGACACAGAGACAGAGATAACTCCGGAAAGAGAGCCGGCCCATCCACCGATACCACTTGTCAGAGCCGTTGATCATGATTACATAGTGACTCGCATGACCATTGACTTATTAGCAGCAGAGGCCAGGGTGGCCGAGTTGAGATTCCAGTTAGCTGAGGAGCGGCGAGCGAGGCTTTACTCTGATGGGAGGGATTTTAGGGCTAGGTAGCTGAGGAGGACAGTATTGGCGATCGAGAGGAGGGCTCTCGCACGGCTTAGGGGACTCCCCCGATCCCACCAGAGTAGGAGGATTCGCAGGAGCGATGCTGGGGAGGTTCTCTCGAGAGCCATGGGTCGAGTTCGGGATGCAGTGCGCTCCTTTGCAGATTGAGAGATAGTTGGTCAGTTTAGTCTTCTAGTACAGGGGGACGTTATCGTAGTTGTACTTTTGGTAGTGACGTGTGTCACATAGTATATTCCCCTGATAGAAGGACATATTAGCTGACTTTTGTTGTACTTATATTTCGGACTTATGTTGTACTTAAAGACTCGACTCTGAGAAGTCGCTAGTATATATATGATGTAGCTTTCGTTTAACTTTAACAATTGTTTCCATTAGTTGTTATACTTTTTCAAGCCATGATCATTCGAACGGTTATTTATAAAATGCATATATGCCTGTAAAAGACTTCACCTTCGAGGTGCTAATCATAGAAAACAAGATTAAGGAAAATGAGGAAAAAACCTAACAAAATGATATGTATGTATATTTTCAGAAAAATGCCACCAAGAAATAGAAACGTAAGAGCTCACCCTGCTGAGTCCGCCACTCATGGTAATAACCAGCATAGGGAAGAGGAACGCCGTCAACCAGAATTGAATGATGATGAAGAGGAGTACAATGAGTTTGATGATGAGGATTATGAGGAAGAAGAAGAGGAACCCATGGAACAGTTTATGCGCCTGATGAGGCAGAACCTGGCCCGTCAGCCCCAGCCACAGCCACAAGTACCACCCCATGGCCCCAACAACACTGTAGCCAATGCCTTCAAGGCATTTAAATCGATCAAACCCCCAGAGTTCCAGGGAACAGCGGATCCTGTTGAGGCCAGAGCTTGGTTGAAGGAAATAGAGAAGACCTTTGAGATAATGGGCACTGAGGAAGCCCAGAAAACCATCTTTGCCACATACCTGCTCAAAGGAAAGGCTAACTATTGGTGGGAGGCCAAGAAAAATATGGAACCGGATGGAGTAGTTCAATGGGACAGGTTCACGGAGGTATTCTTGGAGAAATACTTCCCGAGGTTTATGGAAACCCAGATGGAGCTCAAGTTCCTAGAGCTCAAGCAGAAAAGTCTGATGGTAGCTGAGTATGAGGCTAGATTTACTGAGCTATCAAGGTTTGTTCCAGAATATGTGAACACTGAAATTAAGAAGACAAGGAGGTTTCAACAATGATTGAAACAGTGGATCCAGAACCGCGTTGCAGTGTTGGAGATTTCAGATTATGCCACTCTAGTGCAGAAGGCATCGATTGTAGAGGCAGGAAGTGAGCAGTCCCAGAAGGACAAAGGCAAGAAGAAAAGAAAGTTTGAAAGTCGAAATGGGGGCACGGTAAGTGGAAGTTTCCCCAGCAAGTTTGTTAGAGGGACGGTGTCCCAACCAGCCAAGAGTGCGGGGTTTATCAGAACTGAGAGCAAGAGTGTTGGCCAGGGAGGCGGACCAACCCGAGCACCTACATCAGGACAGTCGCGCCCTCCCCTACCTAGTTACAAGACGTGTGGTAAGAAGCATTCAGGGGTATGCCTCCAAGGCACCACGACATGTTTCAAGTGTGGACAGATCGGGCATTACTCTAACAATTGCCCCCAGAAGAGTTCACTCATGAATTGCTACCAGTGTGGAGGCACAGACCATTGGAAAAGGGATTGCCCTAAGCTGAAAGCAACTGGGTCAAGGATGAGCGGTACTGCGTCCAACCGACCACCCACCGCTAGGACCTTCAACATGACGGTGCAGGATGCGATGAGGGATGAGGATGTCATTGCAGGTACCCTTTCCCTTAACAACTTGAGTGCCAATACTTTATTTGATTCTGGAGCTACCAAGTCCTTCATATCACTAGATTTTGCATGCAAGCTGAACATGAAACCTGAATTATTAAAGGAACGATTAATGGTAGAGATAGCTAATCATGAGATGGTTCCTGTAAGTCAGATATACCCTAACTGCAAAATAGTAATAGGAGGTCACCACTTTCGGGCAGACCTAATTCCGTTTAAGTTAGGCGGTTTCGATGTCATTCTAGGAATGGATTGGTTGGCAAGCAACGGTGCCCAAATCGATTGTAAGGGCAAGAAGGTTAGAATAACAGTACCAGGAAAGAAGAAGGTCATATTCAAGGGGCAGCGACAGACACAAAAATTCTTGACTGTTGCTCATGCCCGGAAGTTAGTACGAAAGGGCTGCGAAGCCTATCTAGCTTATGTAGTAGACATAAAACAAGGAACCCCTGAGCTGAAGGACATTCCAGTTGTCAGGGAGTTTGAAGATGTATTTCCAGAAGACCTTCCGGGGTTACCACCAGAAAGGGAAATTGATTTTGCAATAGAATTAGCACCAGGAACCGCACCAGTTTCTAAATCCCCATATCAGTTGGCCCCCGTTGAGATGAAAGAATTGGCCAATCAGTTGCAAGAACTATTGGACAAGGGCATGATTAGACCAAGTGTGTCCCCATGGGGGGCCCCAGTGTTATTTGTAAAGAAAAAGGATGGTAGTATGAGGCTGTGTATAGACTACAGAGAGCTGAATAAGTTAACCATTAAGAACAAATACCCCTTACCTCGAATTGACGACCTGTTTGATCAACTCAAGGGAGCTATTCACTTTTCAAAGATAGATCTAAGAACAGGGTATCACCAATTAAAGATTAGACCGGAAGATATACCCAAGACTGCATTTCGCACCAGGTACGGCCATTATGAGTTCCTAGTAATGTCCTTCGGGCTGACCAACGCCCCTGCGGCATTCATGGATTTAATGAACCGAGTATTCAAACCATACCTAGACAAGTTCGTCATAGTTTTCATTGACGATATTTTGATTTATTCAAAGACTGAGGAAGAACACGCAGAACACTTGAGGATAACCTTAGAAATCCTGAGAAAAGAAAAGTTGTATGCCAAATTCTCTAAATGTGAATTTTGGCTGAAAGAGGTTCAATTCTTAGGTCATGTGGTTAGTAGTGAAGGAGTCCTAGTTGACCCTGCTAAGATAGAGGCAATATCAAACTGGGAGAGACCGACCACCCCGACCGAAGTAAGAAGTTTTGTGGGACTAGCCGGGTATTATAGAAGGTTTGTAAAAGACTTTGCTAAGCTGGCAGCCCCATTGACCCGACTCACTAGGAAGACTGAAAAGTTTGTATGGAATAAGAAATGTGAAGAGAGTTTTCAAGAGCTAAAGAAAAGGTTAATGACCGCCCCAGTGCTGGCACAACCGGACGATAAGGGAGACTTTGTGATTTATAGTGATGCGTCGCACAAAGGTGATTGCATATGCTTCCCGATAGTTGAAAGAGTATGAAATAAGATACCCTACCCATGACTTAGAGCTAGCCGCGATAGTCTTTGCATTAAAGATATGGAGGCACTACCTATATGGAGAGAGATGTGAAATTTACACTGACCATAAAAGCCTCAAGTACATCTTTACACAGAAGGAATTGAATATGAGACAGAGAAGATAGCTAGAATTAATCAAGGATTACGACTGTGAAATTCGTTATCATCCAGGGAAGGCCAATGTGGTGGCCGATGCCCTAAGTAGGAAAGAGAGGCTAAGAATGATGACCTCAGCAAAAGAATTAGTAAAGGAAATGGAGAAGCTGGAAATCGAAGTTAAGAAAATGGGAAGTAGCCAAGCAGTATTAATGGAAATTCAAATCCAGCCTCCGTTATTGGAAAAGATTCGAATGTGCCAAGAGCAAAAGATGGAGGAAGAAAAGAACTCAAAAGAAGAAGTATTGACTGGAGAAGAAATTAAGTGCGAAAGAGATGTTGGAGGAATCATGAGATACGTAACAAGGATTTCGATCCCAAATGTCCAAGAATTAAAAGATGAAATCCTATATGAAGGACACAACTCAAGGTACTCGGTACACCCAGGTACCACAAAGATGCATAGGGATTTGAAAGAATACTATTGGTGGCCCAACATGAAGAAGGATGTGACAGAATGGGTGAATAGATGTTTGACCTGCCAACGGGTAAAGGCAGAACATCAGCGACCTAGCGGACTACTGCAACCCCTAGAGATTCCAGAATGGAAGTGGGAACACCTAGCCATGGATTTTGTAGTAGGACTTCCAATGACCAAGACTAACCATGATGCAATATGGGTGATTGTCGATAGATTAACTAAGTCCGTCCACTTTCTCCCAATCAACGAGAGGTATGCTGTCAACAGGTTAGTGGACATTTATGTAAAGGAAATTGTGGTACGTCATGGAGTTCCCGTAACCATTGTGTCTGATAGAGACCCAAGATTTAACTCCAGGTTCTAGAGGAGCTTTCAAGAATGTGTGGGGACCAAATTAAACATGAGTACTGCATACCACCCCCAAACTGACGGACAAAGTGAAAGAACGATTCAGACCTTAGAAGACATGCTGAGAGTGTGTGTTATGGATTTCAAAGGGAGTTGGGAGGACCACTTGCCTTTAGTTGAGTTTGCGTATAACAATAGTTATCACTCAAGCATAGGAATGCCCCCGTACGAAGCCCTTTATGGCCGGAAATGTCGTTCTCCCGTATGTTGGGAGGAGGTTGGTGAAAGGAAGATATTAGGACCGGAACTGGTACAACAGACAAGGGATGTGATAGTCCTAATCAGGGGAAGACTGGCAGCTGCCCAGGACAGACAACGTAAGTATGCCGACTTAGCTCGGAAGGACAGAGAATATGAAGTAGGAGACATGGTGTTGCTAAAGGTTTCTCCCTGGAAAGGACTGATGAGGTTTGGGAAGAAGGGAAAACTGAGTCCGAGATATATTGGACCCTTTGAGATTCTAAGGCGGATTGGGCAGGTGGCTTACGAGTTAGCCTTACCTCCAAGTCTGCAGCAAGTACATAACGTATTCCATGTGTCTATGTTGAGGAAGTACAATCACGATGCCAAACATGTGGTGGAGCACGAACATGTGGATTTACAGCCAGACCTATCATACGTCGAGCAACCGGTGGAAATCTTAGATCGGAAAGAGCAAGTACTCAGGAACAAAACCATCTATCTGGTAAGAGTTCTGTGGACTAATCACAATGTTGAGGAATCAACCTGGGAGTTGGAAAGCGCTATGCAAGAAAAGTATCCCCATTTGTTTTCAAGATGATTCCGGGACGGAATCCTTTTAAGGAGGGGAGACTGTAAGAACCCAGATTTTTGGTAGAATTAAAATTTTTATCATGTATTAAGGAAAGAAGGAATAGTGATTATGACTACAGTGTAACAGTGATTGTAAGGAACTAATGTTTTAATGAATGTTGATTCCAGAGTTTTATATTCAATAAATGGTTTAAGTGGATTGATGAACTAGATAAGAATAATCTATCATCCAGAAGAGAGAATTATGGTATCCTAATAAAAAGGAAATATTCTCATGTCATCCAAATCGATATCGGTTATGAATCCGAGAACTCCGTTAAAGGGTTAAGGTATGATCGAGGAAGCGCGATATCATTTTTCTAAGTACTAGGAATAAAAAGAGAATAATAATGAATAGTGTTTTTGGTGGAATTTGGAATATTAATAGACGACACTATATAGAAGTATTCCGAATGGATATCTGAGTTCATATCAACGACCAGTGGACAGAAAAAGTGTATGTAAACGAAATCGGATTCTGAGAAACAGCACTTTTATTTTTCCAAGATTTCACCAGATACTGGAAGATTAAGGATTTAAATAATGATTTAAGGAATTTAAATTCAAGAATTATAAAGGAGGATTGAAAATAGTAGTATAAATACCAAAAAGATTTTCCGGTAAAATCCTAACGAAAAATCCTTAAGACATTCCTCCGAACGACCAACGAAATGAAGCAATAACCGGACGAAAGATGAGCTAAGGACAAGATGCATGCATGGGGACGTGCATGGCATGATAGTAACCAAGAGTATAAGTGTTAGTTACAATTCTAACTAACTAGTTACAAAACCAAACTAGATTACAAAACTAGTTCCATGAAACTAGGATAAAGTGGTTCAAAATGTCAAAAAGTGAAATAGTAGCATTGACATTAGCAAGGGACAAGTAAGGTGCTGATCTTACACAAGATATATACCATACCTTACATATTATTACAACACAAAAAAAAAGCAAGAGAAAAGCAAGGCCAACCCCCTTGTTTATTTCCTCTCGGCCGAACAACAAAAAGAAGGAGAAGAAGAATTTTCTTCTTCATTTCTACTCATCTACAATTCACAAGGTAATTACTAGAGGTTCTCCTAAGTGTAACTAAGGTATGTTCAAGATCCTAGCTCAATTCATCCATCCGATTTCCTTGTAGAAATATTCTAAGATGGTTGATTTTTAAGAACTTCAAGAACACTAACTTATATCTTGATTTGTCTTGAAAGTTTCAAGCTCAAGAAAGTTGTTCAAGCACTCCTAAGGCTCTAGATCTTTCATTGAGGTTGTTAACAACACCAAGAAGGTATGACATACTCACCACCTTGGTTTTATGTCAAGTTAGTTAGTATACAATCAAGTATGCCACGTATAAGAGTGATTTGTAGTAAGTTGAGTTTTGTTGGATTTATTTTGTTAGATTAATTGTTATAATTCGGTTTCAAGCCTTGATCTTGAGTTTCTCAGTTGTGATGTTAGTATAAATGATGGCCACGATAACTTGGATAATTATAAGATGGTTTAATGGTGAGATCATGAGGATTGAAGTATTAAAAGCCTTAACCACAACTGTCCAGCACAACCACTGACTTTGACAGCGATTTTGAAACCCTTAGAATTTTCACCTCATGACCTAAATTATATGGTTGGAAAGGTCTGACTTTCTAGTTTCTGGTCATATAAAGCTCATAGTGAGGAGATGAGTGGTTTGGGAGATATGGTCGAAAACCTGAGAGGTGTTCAGAGAAGGAACTGTTATGGTTTAGCTCACTTGGAAAGTACGTGTGGGCCCTTTAAACATGGAACGAAATTATGCAATTTTTACAGTAGCTAGATGGTATGTCCAGGAGGTTCTCTCCAAAATTTAAGCTTAAAAGAATAAAGGGTCGATTTTATAAAAATTCGGGAGCGAAGGTAGTTCAAAGCGAATCGCCGATGGATTAATAACTTTGAACTCGTAATGAAAATTTCGGTTAAATGCGATAATCTTGAAAATGGATTTTTATGTGTAATGCATGATATATGAGACGTTAGAGCCATGCAAATATGCTAAGGATGTGAAGGGTTTATTTGGTTCGTTATCACGTGTTATGTATTAAGTAACCGAAAGGAGTCGTTATGACGAAATAAAAATTAACGATACCTTTATGCTTATGTTCTAGATAACCGGACCATCACTCGCACCCCGACTATTCCGAAATCTCAAGGCAAGTTTTCGAAACTCGTATTTCGATTATTTCAAAACTGTTGTTGTGTGATATAACTGCTGTAATTACTTATAAATATTTTGCGGAACAGCATGATATATTCGGTTAATTATTGTATACAAATAAACCTGTTCAGTATATATGTATGCATGTGTACATTTGCAATGTATACGATGTTAAGTTAAGATTTCCAAGTAAGGTATATCAATACCCTTTTCTTCAGCAAGGGAGTCGGAGATATTTTGTCCGGATTAGGACAATGCGAACGTTCTAAAAATACTTCAATAATGTATATATTGGATATTCCGGAATAAGAATTCCTTTGATGATATTAATAAATATTATTTTAATATTTATTAATGAGATGAAAATTATTTTCATTTAAGAATAATTTTAAAATGATTATTTATTTAATAAATATTATTTGAATATTTATTAAATATTCCAAGTTGATTATTTATTTAATAAATATTGTTTTAAATATTTATTAAATATTGTTAGATGATTACTTATTTAATAAATATTATTTTAAATATTTATTAAATATTTCCAGATGATTATTTATTTAATAAATATTATTTAAATATTTATTAAATATTCCAGGATGATTTAAAAATCATAATATCTATTTAAAAATTATTTAAGGCGTTTAAAAATTATTTTAAATATTTTCTGTCCAACAGAAAATTATTTAAAAATAGTACGGGTTCCCATTCCTTCGATAACTATAGTTTATTCATCAGAAAAATATCGTATATCGCTCAAACTCACCAAAACTCGGGAACCCAAGGTTTTGGGAGCCAGTATCAATGTTTTCTCCCTTCGCTATCTATAAGACGAATAAGAAAGGTCCTTACCTAGTAAGGAAGGATTCAGATTTGACTAAGTACTCAAAACTCCGACTAACTCCCAAGTCATGTTTTATAGTGAGCTTCCCAAGTAAATGAACTCTGTTGATTAAGATCAACCCACATGTCGAAAGTTACTTCCTTAGTTATGCATGGAAGTAAAATTAGTTAAATGTCATCTGGCCTATCTCCTAGCTCTGTTCTTGAGATAGAGCTGTCATCAAACCTATTAACAAGCTTGATGCTTGGGGAATGGGATTAAATTCCGTTCCAATGAATGATAGGATTCTTCTAAGGGATTGGAGGAAGAGGGGGCTACGCTCTCGGGCGTAGTCCATATGTTAAGACCCGTATGCGGTCAGGGTGCACAATCCCGATAAGGGAACGTCGTCCTTCTACTAGTAGAAAAGCAAGGCGATACAATGGCTAATCACCAGTATCGTGAAGAGGCTCCAGCAAAGTCCCATTCTTCCAATTGGAATTGTACTGCGGCACTGTAATGGAAGCTTATGTGCTACATTACCGATAGTGTTGACAGAGTAATGAATTATTCAAAGTACCTCAGAAATTCTCTTTTATGTTTCTGAAAAAGAAAAAGAAAATGTTTAATGATGTTACTATGCTAATACACGATATAGCATAGGATTATGATAACAAAAGTACTTTGAAAACTATTATGTTATGGCTGAGCGATATTGCTCACTCTTGCTTTTCTTTTATCTACATATATATATCACTACATGACAACAGGTAGGCATGGCAAGGGTAAAGCACACTCGACGCAAAAGCGTGATGACAAGCCAGCAGTTTAGGAGGTTGTTTGCTAGGCAGACATCGAGATCGAGGGTAGTGGCATTACCACAGGTGAGCAGGCTCAGCAGTATAGGTTTACAGCTTAAGTTAGTTAGGTTCATTTACAAGTATGACTTGTGTAAGTTTTTGGGTAACTGAACCACTTTAAACCGTAACTGCCACCTTAGTTGGTAATTCCTTTTAAGTCAGAACTTTTAGAGACTTTAACTTTTGGGATTGTAATAACTTTATATTTGGATGAATGTAATAGTTAGTAATGCTTTAAATTCGTCTCTGAGCCTATAATCTGTGTATGTTATGGATGATTGAGGGGTCACGGCATGCTTAGTTAAAAGGTTAAGTATAATGTTTGTTAAAATTGAAAATAAGGATAGAGTGACAGCCTGGATCCCCGACCCCGGATCTAGGGGTGTTACACGAGAGTTCGATACTCACCTTCCCATTCCCATATACTTTGGAATATATCAACTTTTAAAAAATTTGTGAGGCAACTGTTGTCCGAAGGAATCACTCTTCTTATGATAGTACCTTCCATTTCCTATAATGTTTGCGTTAACTGAAACACACATATGGATTGATCACTGTTAGCACCCACATACGTGAAAATATGATTAAATAAAAAGATTAACACCTACAATGTGTTTAAACACCTACAATGTGTCCACACATTTGTCACAAACTCTACAATGTTTGCTGTACTTGAAAACCTCGACTTCACACATACTGCAATAGAACATGCCATCTTCACTAGCTTGTTGTCCAGAAGATTCATCATGTGGATTTCAGGAGTTGCACACATAGGCGCAAGGAGTCAACAAAGCCAACAGAACTTTAAAACAAAATGCCTGTTGAGATGCAGTAGCAAACGTATTTATAGCTCAGACAGGCTTTCAAAAATAACACTTGATCAAGCTTTGTAACATCCCATTTACTGGGCTTTCCTTTTCCCTTCAAGATTTATAATGGGCTCCATTTTCCTAGTGTCTTCTATATAGACCTCGGGCATCCACTGACAGCAAAACAAGCGATCAAAACAAACAAACAAGCAAACAAGGTCTTTCTAAATCCTTCTGACTTTTGTTCTTACACCAAGAACACAACCAAGACTCCGACACATCTTCCCGTACACCATAGCATCTTTTAGACATTTTGTCGAACACTTGGTGTGCAACTTAAGTTCTTACAAGTCATTTTGAACCATTACTTACAAACAGAGCTCTTCATTTCAATCCCAAAACGCAACAGACCAATAACAGAACAATAAACCCCATTATAATTTCAACGTCGTTTTCTTTAATTTTGAAACAATCTTACCGACTTGAATAGAGTAGCTGGAAAGATGAAGAAGAGGGAAGTGTGGCGGAGGAGAGTGTCTGTTTGTTTTGAATTGGGGAAATGTTGTTTTGAAGAGGGCAGTGGCGTGTGTTTTGATTTGCGGTTTTAATCGGGGTTCTTGATTTTTCTTGAAGAAATGATAGATGAGAAGAACCGTGTGTGGGTTTTATCGGAACCAAAATCAACAAAGCCTTAACTGAAGCTCCAAAGAGAAAGTTTCAATTGAAACCATAATAGAAAATCAAAATCAAAAATTAAGAGAGTGTTTACCAATTAATTAAGCCCTAATTTTGAAGAGAAGAGAGAAGAAAATAGAATAAAGAAGAGAAGAGAGTGTGTGTAAGTTTGTGAATTTAATTTTGTTTAAGGGGGGAAAGCGGGAAACGACACTTGCAATAATTTAGGTTGGGGGGAAAGTTGTCGCCCATGTTTTTTCAATTTTTTCATTTTTCTTACTTAAAAATAAATAATCAGCAAATAATTATTTAAAAAATTTGGATTGTAATTTTTTAAAATAACATAGGATTATACTAATTTCTTTAGGTGAGAAAAGTGCCACCCGTTTAGGGGAGAAAAGTTAATTATTATTTTTTAAAATGTTTTCCCCATTTTAATTAGTTTGTGCATTAAATTAAAAAAATAAATAAATATAGGAAAAATAGTTCATTAATCGAAAATGATTAATCATTTAATTAAATGAATTTTTAAAATTAAAAAAAGAATTTTGAAAAATGTTTTTGAATTTTTAAAATAGGAAAAAGTTTTTTTTATATTTTTATTCAGTGAATCTGGATCGTTTCCCGTTATAGAAAGCACCACTTTGACTACGTTTTTGTTAAAGTCTCGTACACTAAAATCTTTTTATTTTTTTATTATTCTTTTCCATCACTGGAATGAGTGTTTATTAACATTCGTACGGTTCGATCGTCGAATAAATCATTCAAAAAATTATTCAGTGAATCTGGATCGTGTCCCGTTATATAAAGCACCACTTTGACTGCGTTTTTGTTAAAATCTCGTACAACCCGACCTTTTTATTTTTTGCTTAATTTTTCTCAACACTAAAATGAGTGTTTATTAACATCCGTACGGTTCGATCGTCGAACAAATCATTCAAAAAATTATTCAGTGACTCTGGATCGTGTCCCGTTATAGGAATCATAACTTTTACCACGTTTTTGTTAAAATCTCGTAAAACCTGACCTTTTTATTTTTTGATTATTTTTTCTTAACACTAAAATGAGTGTTTATTAACATCCGTACGGTTCGATCGTCGAATAAATCATTCATAAAAATTATTCAGTGAATCTGGATTGTGTCCCATTATCGGAAGCATCACTTTTACAAAGTTTTTGTTAAAATCTCGTACAACCCGACCTTTTTATTTTTTTATTATTTTTTCTCAACACTAAAATGAGTGTTTATTAACATCCGTACGGTTCGATCGTCGAATAAATCATTCATAAAAATTAATCAGTGAATCTGGTCGTGTCTTATAACGGAAGCATCACTTTTACAAAGTTTTTGTTAAAATCTCATATAACCCGATTTTTTTTTATTTTTTGGTTAATTTTTCCCAACACTAAAATATTTCTATTATATATAGTAAAAATTCATACTTCTAACTCATATAAAAATCAGAAAAATAAAGTAAAATTTTCTGGAAAATAGCTTTGAATGTTCTTGAAGTGTTCTTGAGGATCGAAGCGATTTTGAAGGCGTTATTGGTGTCCAAATCTCAATTTCTAGTAACCAATCTAAATCTTAGAAGTTAGTCTAAAAGATTACAAGCTTTGTTTTGTGATCTGGTAACCTTTTTAATTTTTCATTTTTTTCGAATAATATTCGAATTATCCAGGTTTCAATTCATTGATTTATAGTTGATTTTGATGTTATGGATAGATAGATCGTTGTCTTGTGAGCATGCTAGTATTTTTCGTTTATTTTTCTGAGTTCGGAATCGAGTTGGCCGGAAAATATATGGTCCGGCACCTCCTCAATCAAGTCTCCCGTTTTTTTGATTGTTTGTCGATTTCAGGTGGTTATATAGACTCCTGGAGATGCTAGCTTCATTTTGTGCCTATTTTTGTCGAGTTTTGAGCTCGATTTGAACTTATCGGATTCCGATATCGCCGGATTTATTTCTTTTTTTTGCCAGAATCATCACGGTGATGATGAATTTTTGTTGTTAGTGTTAATACGAGTTTCTTGAGATGTGTTGAGCATGTTTATGGAAAAACCCCAAGAAGCTAGTGTCTTTGGAGTGTAATCAGGATTTGGCCGGATTTTTCGAAACCACCGGCCGGATTCTGGGTTGCCCAGATTCCGGTGGTCTTCTTCATTTGTTTCGGCCATGTTCTTCATGGACCAGCTGTTTGATCATGAGTATCCCTAATTAAGTTTCAAAAAAAAAATTTTGGGAATAAAATTTTATTTTATTTCCCAAATTCATTTTTATGTAATTCAATTAATTAATAATTAAATAAAATGTTTTATTTTATTAATAATTAAAATGCTTTAGGAATAAAATGTTTTTACTTTATTTTATTTCTCCAGGATTTGAATAATTGTTTCGGCATTTGATTCGTGAATACAGATTATCTTAGCAAACATACTGTTACTGGGTTCATTGTGCTGTTGTCCGGTCAAAGTTAATCACATGGCAGCTCCTTTTTACAATAATAGTTGACAATTGAAATGCTTAATGCTGATGTAAGATACAATACTGATTGAGGTGACTCCAGTTTTAGAGGAGGATGAAATTCGTAAATTAAATTAAATTACAAGTAATAATATCATAAATTGAAGTCGAAAATATAGTAAAATCTCTATAAATTACTATAGCCGGGATCGGAAAATTTTATTAATTTAGAGATATATTAATTAATCTATAAATTAATAATTATTAATTTATAGATAATTTTTGACATCAAAGAAAATTAATTTTCAATTATTTACATTTAAATCGAATGAATTGTACAATTTATGTTTTATACTTAATTCAAATAATTTAATATGCATTATTTTATAAATTCAATGAATATAAGCGAGATTCAAAGTAAACATTCATGTATATTTAGATGATATCGAAGATAAAACATTATTTTTGGAACATTTTGCACATAACAAAGCATTCAAGGCATCAAAAACATTGATTAATTAATAACTTTTTACTCCTTTACGAAAACACCAAATTAGAACTTTTGATTGCAACAAAGAGGGTTAAGGATGAGTTTCATATAGTATGATTCGTGAATAAATGAATATTAATATAAAAATTAAAATTAATGAATAAATAAAAAATTTCGTATTATAATATTAAAAATATTTTAGAATTTGAATTATGTTGTATTTTATTATTTATAGAAAAAACTAATTTAAATGTATTTTTCCTATATTTTTTAAAAATATGTACACTTTAATACTTATAAAATATTATTTTAATACTAATTAAATAAAATTAGTAAAAAACATTAAATGTAGGACTAGCGTAAGCAATTTTTAAAACTTTTGTGGGGCCCACTTGTTTTTGGAGCCCACGTGTGGCCTATAAGTCAAAATTTTGAGCCCACGTATGCTGTTGGCCTATAAAAAAAATTTAAATGTAACACTACAAACATCTGTAACACTAACATTACCAAATGTAACATTTTTTATGGGGTCCATCTGTTGGTACTGCTGGTGGGGCCCACAATAAGTTGATAAATGAAAAAATAAAAAAAAATTAACTAATGTAACACTTTATTGTGGTGTTACATGTATGCAACACCGTCACCCTTACTGTAACACTAATCCTGAACTAATGTAACACTAGTTGAGAGGTGTTACAATAGGTCAAAATTTACTACCTATTGTAACACTATTTCACGTAACGCTTTCAAAAACCATTACGTTAGCCCACTTATGGCGTAGTGTCTGTAGACTGCTTTGGAGTAGATTTTTCAGCAAAGGTTTTGCCTTTTTCCGCTTCGCCACCCAACTGATCAGCTGCCAATTCAGAATTTGCCTTTTCTTTATCTGTAGACGCCTCCACCTGCTGTTTCTTGATTTCTTCGTCTTCCTCAGCTACTGATTTTTGATCCCTCGTGACTTTTCCAGATCTCAAAGTAACTGCATTGACTTGCTCCTTACCATCCCTCCTGCCTAGATTATCCTCCGTATCTCTAGGAAGAGTTCCTTGTTGCATATTTAGTAAGGCACATGCAAGCTGCTCCATCTGATTCTCCAAGGTCTTAAGAGAAACTGCTTGGCTTTTAACCATCATCCTCGACTCCTCAATTTCTGATTTTTCATTAGAAGATTGCCCCGCATTAACCTGGGGCTGTTGCTGAAATCCCGGAGGTTGATATGGTTGCCTTGGAGCATACTGCTGCTGAAAACCTTGATTGAATGGCTTCACTTGCTGTCCCTGAAACTGCTGATAAGGATTTTTTTTGAGCACCTTGAGTATTACTCCAGCTGAAATTAGGATGATTCCAATTATTAGGATGATAAGTGGCTAGAACTGGTGTAGCAGGTCTCTAGAAATTACTCACGAACTGTGCTGATTCAGAATAGATAGCACACTGATTCGTATCATGTGCGCCCGCACATAGCTCACAAACACTAGCAACCTGCTGAACTCCATAATTTGTAAGAGAATCCACCTTCATAGTCAAAGCCTTCAACTGAGCTGCAATAGCTGAAGCTGCTTCCACTTCCAAAATACCTGCTACCTTGCCTTGAGATAGTCTCTGGGTTGGATTCTGATATTCATTAGCAGCCATCGTCTCAATAAGATCATAAGCTTCATCATAGCTCTAAGCCCATACAGCTCCACCTGATGCTTCATCTAGAAAAGGTCTAGACTGTGCTCCCAACCCATTGTAGAAACCATTAATCACCATCCAATCAGGCATACCGTGATGAGGACACTTCCGAAGCATCTCCTTGTAACGTTCCCAAGCCTCACACAAAGATTCTCCAGATTGCTGAGCAAATTGAGTTAGAGCGTTCCTTATTGCCGCAGTTTTCGCCATAGGGAAGAATTTTGTAAGAAACTTCTGAGCAAGATCCTCCCATGTAGTAATGGAACCAGCTGGTAGAGAGTGTAACCAGCCCTTAGCATTATCCCTCAGAGAGAATGGGAAAAGTCTCAATTTGATAGCATCATCCGACACACCATTAAACTTGAAAGTGTCACAGATCTCGATAAAGTCCCGAATATGCATGTTAGGATCCTCTGTAGAAGCAACCCCAAACTGAACCGAATTATGTACCATCTGAATAGTGCCCGGCTTGATTTCGATGTTATTAGCTGTAATGGCCGGCCTGATAATACTAGATTGGATGTCATTGATCTTCGGCTGAGAATAGTCCTTCAAAGCCTTAGTTGTTGCTGCATCACCCATCTCAACTATAGTTTCAGATTCCTCTTCCTTATTCTCTTTATTCTCTACAAGATCGTCTTCCGCCAGTTCTTCCTTTCGAGCTTGCAAACGCGTTCGCATATAAACTCAAGTACCTGAAACACCACGAAACAACCAAACCAAGTAAGAAATCCGAGTCAGTGAACGCTAACGACTGTAACACCCCAAAAATACTACACTATTACAGATTCATTAATTAACAATAATTAACAACAACGACAGTGATTACATGTATAATATAACCCAGCCAACCCACATACAACCTAGATCGCCAACAGGTTCAAGTTTGAAAACAACATACTAAATTATTTATTACAACCCAAGTTCAAAAGTTATCAGAGTGATCTTCCAAAAACTAACTATGGTTACAATCCACTTGGATTACTTATCCCACCTGCCTCTTGAAATGACTCCTAACAGCACTAGCGGAACCATCGGTTGACTTACGCGCGGTGTGGAATATTCGCACCATCTTCTAACGTTGCTGAAAGGGGTTAGGAAGCAAGGGAGTGAGCTAAAAATGCTCAGCAAGTGTAATCAACAACAATAATAATCTATCCGAAAGATTGAAGATATAACATTGGAAATAGAAATAATCTTTTATTAACAACATTTGTAAAGATATGCTTTTATCAAAACTTTCTCAACTTCTTTTCAAATCACAAGGCTCAACATTATAAACAATTCTTGAAAACAATATAAAATAATGGGATTATCAATTCGACGCTACGAGTTAAGCTAGGTGATCAGCCAACGCATTAACTCCGGGTCAACACTCTCGTGTGACTCCAACTTACTTCTTTTCCGGAATCTCTGGCACTTATTGACATTGGCCTTGGCACATTGCCATATACTTACAGACCGGCGTCTCGGTCTAAAACATTTTTAGTGAATCCCAAAGCTTTAAAACATGACATAAAACTTTAACTTTAACAAGAAAACCAAACTTTGAACTATAATCAAATTTAAACTGAACTGAATGAACGACTGAAAATATTTTCAAAGTACTTTTCAAAACATTTTTTTTTCAATAATACAATTTATAAAAATCAGGATATGAAACTGAAATTCAATTCAAGGGGCTTAACGAAGGTATTATATAGAACTGAACAATACCCCAGAAAGGGTGGAAACAATGTTCGAATAACAAGTGGAGGATAAGGAACACTTGCCTTAAGTATATAGTACTGACTGCTAAAGCCCTCGGGGTATACTTCCGATACTTCTATCACCGGCTCTTTGCCAACTCTTCTATTCGATCCTATAACCATATAATAACGCGTGTCAGTCTCTCAATCCTCGACGAATAACCTATACTTATATGCATCTAGAGAACACGTAAACACGTAAGCACTTAGCACGTAATATACTTGACATAATATAATACTCTATTTAATAAAGAAATTAACTCACGGAACGAGCCGATAATACTTTTAAAAGACTTATAATTTTAGAAATTTCGGCAGCACTTCCTTTGTTTATATAACTTTACCAAGTCGGGGATACATCCGACAAACAACAACAATCAATATAGAATCATACACTAATCAAAAACTCGAATCTATACTAACGACTACGCACGACTCATACAATTCCTTAAATGACTTTGTTAATACTCGAATATTTAACAACTCAATAAATTTTACGACTAACAACTGTACGACTTAATGAAATTAAGCTACTCACATACATATATATGCCTTTACTCGGCACAACCAACAAGAACAAGCCCTTTTTGGCAACATCATAATTTCACAAGTCGTACCCAAACTTTATATATACCACTAATTATAACATCATTTATAAACTTAACCATTAAATAAAAACTCACACATAACATATATACACACATGGCTACTATACATACACACACGGTGGGGGCCACTCGGCACCACTACCATCTCCACCATTCTACTCCCAAAATTTCATAAACTTTACTTAACTAATTATCAACTATTTACAAGTATCATTTAAAATTTAAATCAAATAAAACTCACACACACACATGTATATATATATACACGCAAGCATAGATACATACACAAGGAGGGTGACTTTCGGCACCTTCACCCAAATACCACCAAACACCATTAAAATTCCTCCAAAGCTTCATACAGCTTCAAGATTTTACATAATTATCATACTAAAGAATAAATAACTAACACTCATTGAAAGCCCATTTTTGAAATTTACATGCAAACACTAAAACCCATTTTTCTACAAAGAAAACACATAAATAAGCCAACATATAACATAATCTAGCATCATCTATCAAAATCTAGCAAAAAGAATCAAATCCTCTGTTTACTATACATACACCGAATGTATGTATATATACATTTAACATCAACTAAAACTTATAAACAATTCTAACCCATCATCAATCATTCAATAATATATCACATATCTTAAAATCAAAGCTTTTTAATGGGGGAGGAAGGAGATATTTGAGAAAAGAAATGGAGGAGGGAAAGAGAGCATATACGGGAGAGAGAGAGAGAGCAGGGGAGGCCGAGAGAAAATGAGAGAATGAGAGATGAGATTTTTGTGTTTTTGTTCTCTTTTTTTTTATTACACTATGCCACTTGTCTTACATGCACTAACACTAATAGTGACTCACCTAAACCACACTCCCAGCAATTGACATGTGTCCTCATGCAAAAATCTGCTCCTATATGCTTGCCACATGCCCTCCTAATCGAATAATCACATTTTGTTTCGTTTTAATGCCGAAAATTACTATATAATAATTACTCGAAAAATCCTCTATAAATCATGAAAACTTTATCTAAGCCTTATAATATTATAAAACTACTATAAATAAATTTTCAGAATTTTTAAACCATTTTTGGATTTATTACGAATTTTAGAAGAAATATTGATATTAAATCATTTAAAAATTGAATTTCTACAAAAATAATATTTTTGTATTTTTAAAAAGTCCTAAAAATAATTTTCAACAGTAGAAAATAATAAAAAGAACTTTTCAAAACGATTTTATATTTTTTTCTATAACTTTATCCTAAAATCTCATTTTTACAATATTCATAAACTATTAAGAAATATCTATAATAGAAATGACGATTACAACCACACACACTAGCATGCACATATGACATGTTTAAGTCACATAAACACATAAATTAATTTATACTACACATATAAAGTTGACTCATCAAACTGGAATGTATATTTATACCACAGCTTATATAATAATCGTCACACACGATAAACGTAATTATCCGAGACTTAATATATTAATAAATATCGGTCTATTACAATCTATCCTCCTTAAAAGGATTCTGTCCTCAGAATCAACTAGGAAAATAACTGAGGGTACTTTTCTTTCATATCGCTTTCTAACTCCCAGGTGAACTCTTCAACCTTGGGATTCCTCCACAAAACTTTAATAATTACAACTGTATTATTTCTAAGGACTTTCTCTTTTCGATCAACTATTCTAACCGGATGTTCTACAAATGACAAGTCTGACTGGATATCTACTGGATCGTACTCTATTACACAAGCAAAATCTGGAATAAACCTCTTAAGCAAAGACACATAAAAAACATTATGCACATTTTGCATAAAAGGAGGTAATGCCAACTCATAAGCAACCTTTCCTACTCGTCTCAATATTTCAAAAGGTCCTATATATCTCGGACTGAGCTTTCCCTTCTTACCAAACCTAAACAAACCTTTCCATGGAGATATCTTTAACAAGACATTTTCTTCTTCGTCAAATTCTAACTTTCTTCAAGTAGGATCTGCATACTTTTTATGTCTATCTTGAGCAGCTTCTAACTTCTTTCGGATTATCCTTAAAATTTCCTCGGTTTGCTGAATCAACTCGGGACCCATAATCTTACGGTCTCCAACTTCTTCCCAACAGATGGGAGATCTACACTTTCGTCCATACAATGCCTCAAATGGGGGCATTCCTATGCTGTCATGATAACTGTTGTTATAAGAAAACTCGACTAATTTTAAATGGTCATCCCAACTTCCTTTAAAATCTAAGGCACAAGCTCGCAACATATCTTCGATAGTCTGAATCGTTCTTTCACTTTGTCCATCTGACTGTGGATGATAGGTTGTACTCATACGTAACTGAGTTCCTAAGCATTCTTGGAACTGCCTCCAGAATCTTGAATTAAAACGGGGATCTCTATCTGATACAATTGACACGGGGACTCCGTGCTTACTCACAATCTCATCCAAATACATATGTACCATTTTATCCAAAGAATATCTTTCGTTGATTGGTAGAAAATGTGCTGACTTTGTTAGTCGATCGACAATAACCCAAATAGCATCATGATTTGACTTAGTTCTTGGAAGTCCTACGACAAAATCCATGGCAATGTGTTCCCATTTCCATTCTGGGATTTCTAATGGCTGCAACAATCCACTAGGTCTTTGGTGTTCTGCTTTTATCCTTTGACACGTATAACACTTGGCTACCCATTTTGCTATTTCTCTTTTCATGTTTGGCCACCAAAAATTCCTTTTTAAGTCCTGATACATCTTTGTAGTTCCAGGGTGAATCGAATGTCTTGAGTTATGTGTTTCTTGTAGTATTTCATTCTTTAACTCCAACACATCGGGATCCAAATCCGTAAACCGAATCTCAAAATACCTTGCTCATCTTTCTGAGTAGAAATCTCTTCTCCTGTTAGTTCATTCACCCCTTGACTCATCACTTCATTTTGACATCTCCGAATCTTTTCAAGCAACTCCGGCTGAAACATCATAGTATAGAGCATGTCAGTAACTGAATTTGGCTGACAGACTTCTATCTCCAATTTCTCAAAATCTTTAATCAATTCCTTAGCCATCGCTAACATATTCGATCTTTCCTTTCGACTTAAGGCGTCCGCAACCACATTGGCTTTTCCCGAATGATAATTGATCGTACAATCATAATCCTTTATTAGTTCCAACCATCTCCTTTGCCTCATGTTTAATTCCTTCTTCGTGAATATGTACTTCAAACTTTTATGATCAGTGTAAATCTCACACTTCTCTCTGTAGAGATAATGCCTCCATATCTTTAACGCAAACACAATAGCGGCTAATTCTAAATCATGTGTAGGGTATCGTTGTTCATGTGGCTTGAGTTGTCTTGAGGCGTAAGATATTACTTTGTCATGTTGCATCAACACACATCCTAATCCCTTTAGTGAAGCATCACTGAATATCACAAAATCTCCTTTTTCATCTGGCAATACTAAAACTGGAGCCGTTATCAACCTTTGCTTTAGTTCCCGAAAACTTGATTCACACTGTTCATTCCATTCAAACTTTTCATTCTTTCTCGTCAACTTTGTCAAAGGTACTGCAATCCTAGAAAAATCCTTCACAAATCTCCAATAGTACCCGGCTAATCCCAAGAAACTTCTAACCTCCGTTGGAGTCTTTGGTCTTTCCTAATCCATCACAGCCTCCATCTTGGCGGGATCAACCTTTATGCCTTCGCAACTAACTACATGTCCAAGAAATTGCACTTCCTTAAGCCAAAACTCACACTTAGAAAACTTTGCATACAACTTCTCCTTCCTTAGGATTTCTAAGGCTAACCTCAAATGTTCTTTATGCTCTTCCTCTATCTTGGAATATATCAATATATCATCAATGAAAACTATCACGAACTTATCCAAGTACTTCTTAAATACCCGATTCATCAAATCCATAAAAGCTGCGGGTGTATTCGTCAATCCGAAAGCCATCACTAAAAACTCATAATGTCCATATCTCGTTCTGAAAGCTGTCTTTGGTATATCTTCTGGCTTGATCTTCAATTGGTGGTATCTTGACCTTAAGTCAATCTTTGAAAAACTTGTTGCTCCTTTCAATTGATCAAACAAATCATCAATCCTTGGTAATGGATACTTGTTCTTGATTATCAACTTATTCAATTCCCTATAATCAATACACAACCTCATACTCCCATCTTTCTTCTTCACAAACAAGACTGGAGCTCCCCACGGAGAAGAACTAGGTCTTATAACTCCCTTATCTAACAATTCTTGCAGCTGAGTTGCTAACTCTTTCATCTCTGTCGGGGCCATATGGTAAGGTGCTTTGGATACTGGTTCAGTGCCTGGAGCTAAATCGATAGAAAACTCAATCTGCCTATCTGGGGGTAAACCCGGTAACTCATCCGGAAACACATCAGGAAATTCATTAACAACAGGGATCTCTTCCAATTCCGGTACTTCTTTACTCTTGTCTACAACATATGCGATATACGCTTCACATCCATGCTTCATCATTCTCCTTGCTTGCATCATTGTTAGAAACAATTTATCTTCCTCTTATCCTTTAAAGGTCACTTTCTTCCCTTTCAAAGTCCTTAGAACTACTTTCTTATCCTTACAATTAATTTCCGCATTATGCTTAACCAACCAATCCATACCTAAGATTATATCAAAATCTCCTAACTGAAAAGGTAATAACGAAATTGGGAAAGTATAACCTTCTATGCTAACCTCACAGTTGGGACAAACTTGACTTACTTTCACTTGCTCTTGATTTGCTAACACTATGTCTAACACGCCTTCTAGATTCACAACTTCACAACCCAACTTATGCACCAAATCTCTAGATATAAAAGATCTAGTAGCACCAGTATCAATTAACACTTTCATAATTGTAGAATTTACAAGGAGCGAACCTGTGAAATCTGTGAACTCTGGATTGCATCTTTCATATTCATAACTTGTAGTTGAAGGAGCCGTCTTGATCAGAAATGGTGTCGGGGCAGTCGATAACCTCATTAAATTGTTATTCTGCACTTGAGTCTTACATTCCCTAGAAATATGTCCAACCTTGCCACACTTGAAACACGTCACATTCGCATTAGACCTCTGACTTGGATTCGCAGTTCGACACTCATTTGCATAATGTCCTTTAGAGTTGCACTTATAGCACACAATGCCATCCTTGTTGCACGGTCCCACATGCTTCTTCTTGCAGAACTTACACTCCTGATTTGACACTTGTTGATTCCTTTGTTGTCCTTGAAATTTACCTCCTTTATTATTCTCATTCTTTCGAAAAGTTCCACTTCCACTACGTGGCTGAAATCCTGACTTCTTTGCAAACTTACTTGTTGTTTCACTTTGACTGGCTCCATCCTCTCCTTGTCCAAACTTTCTCTTTTGACCATTCCTTTCTTTTTGTCCTTGTTCACTTCCGCCTTCCGCGATAATCGCCTTTTGCACAACTTCGGCATAGGTCTTTAATTCTTGAACTACCAACTTTGCCCTAATCCATGATTTCAACCCTTTGAAATCTCTTTGCCTTCTTCACTTCCGTGTTCACATACTCCGGAACAAACCTTGATAACTCGGTGAACTTCTTCTCGTACTCAGATACACTCATGCTTTTATGTTTCAATTCAAAGAACTTCAATTCCATTTGAGCTTGCATAAACTGGAGAAAATATTGTTCTAAGAATAACTCCTTAAACCTATCCCAAGATCTCACTTCATTTGTTTCCAACGCCTTCGCTGACTCCCACCAATAATTAGCGTCACCCTTCAGTAAATAACTTGCAAACGTTGTCTTTTGCGCTTCCTCAACCTTTACTAACTCAAAAGCCTTCTCTATTTCTTTCAACCATTTCTGCGCTTCTATTGGATCAGATGATCCTTTGAACTCTGGGGGCTTAACTGCTTGAAAAGTCTTAAATGCCATAGTAGTATGAACAAGTGGCGGGTTTTGCTGCTGTTGCTGCTACTGCTGCTGCTGTTGCTGCTGATATTGTTGCTGTTGTTGCAACTGCTGGTGTTGCTGTTGAAGCAATTGTTGTTGCTGGTTTAGGGTGGCTGTTTGTTGATGTAAAAGGTCTATTAACTGAGCCACATTTTGATTGTCTTGATTATTATGATCATTATTCTCGTTTCGGTCAGTCGGACTAGAATTCGTAGCTGAATGCGCGGTAGTCCTCCTAGGGCATCCTCTTCTTGGTGGCATCTTACTGAAGGTAAACAGGAAGATTTAGACGGGTTTATAGCATTAACAGTGCACCTGGTATATAGCAAGGTCAAAATAAGGGTTTCCGCAATAAGGTATTATACGCATGGTACAAACGTTAAGTAGAGAATACTAACATCCCTCAAAGTACAAATACTAATCATAGATAATCATAAAGTCAGAATAACAATCTGACACCACATAGAGTCATAATCATAACCCATAGGGGTTCCTAGCAACTCAATCGAGGTATTAATCTCAAACTCAATGGCCGCATCTGAATATTGATAGGAAGGCACAAAATAACCACTGTCTACATCTGAACTAGAAAAGGGAGAGAAATATCTCTGAGCACGCTACTGAAAAGATCAAAATAATATATATACTTAATACTCGTAGGCCAAGGTATAAACCTATATACCTAACAACTAATTAATTCCGGTTATGGCGCCTAAGGTTAGGGAAATCCTAATGACTTAACCTATTCCAAAAGATCTACTCCTTTATTAATACTTATCTTAACCACCTTAATCCTATATTGACCTTAATCCTATATTGTTTCAGTGACTCAAACCTGTGGCTCTGATACTAACTTGTAACACCCCAAAAATACTACACTATTACAGATTCATTAATTAACAATAACGGTAGTGATTACATGTATAATATAACCCAGCCAACCCACATACAACCTAGATCGCCAACAGGTTCAAGTTTGAAAACAACATATTAAATTATTTATTACAACCCAAGTTCAAAAGTTATCAGAGTGATCTTCCAAAAACTAACTATGGTTACAATCCACTTGGATTACTAATCCCACCTGCCTCTGCAATTGACTCCTAACAGCACTAGCGGAACCATCGGTTGACTTACACGTGGTGTGGAATATTCGCACCATCTTCTAACGTTGCAGAAAGGGGTTAGGAAGCAAGGGAGTGAGCTAAAAATGCTCATCAAGTGTAATCAACAACAATAATAATCTATCCGAAAGATTCAAGATATAACAATGGAAATAGAAATAATCTTTTATTAACAACATTAGTAAAAATATGCTTTTATCAAAACTTTCTCAACTGCTTTTCAAATCACAAGGCTCAACATTATAAACAATTCTTGAAAACATTATAAAATAATGGGATTATCAATTCGACGCTACGAGTTAAGCTAGGTGATCAGCCAACGCATTAACTCTGGGTCAACACTCTTGTGTGACTCGAACTTACTTCTTTTCTGGAATCTCTGGCACTTATTGACATTGGCCTTGGCACATTGCCATATACTTACAGACCGGCGTCTCGGTCTAAAACATTTTTAGTGAATCCCAAAGCTTTAAAACATAACATAAAACTATAACTTTAACAATAAAACCAAACTTTAAACTATAATCAAATTTAAACTGAACTGAATGAACGACTGAAAATATTTTCAAAGTACTTTTCAAAACATTTTTTTTTTCAATAATACAACTTATAAAAATTAGGATATGAAACCGAAATTCAATTCAAGGGGCTTAACAAAGGTATTATATAGAACTGAACAACACCCCAAAAAGGGTGGAAACAATGTTCGAATAACAAGTGGAGGATAAGGAACACTTGCCTTATGTATATAGTACTTACTGCTAAAGCCCTCGGGGTATACTTCCGATACTTCTATCACCGGCTCTTTGCCAACTCTTCTATTCGATCCTATAACCATATAATAACGCGTGTCAGTCTCTCAAACCTCGACGAATAACCTATACTTGTATGCATCTATAGAACACGTAAACATGTAAGAACTTAGCACGTAATATACTTGACATAATATAATACTCTATTTAATAAAGAAATTAACTCACGGAACGAGCCTATAATACTTTTAAAAGACTTTTAATTTTAGAAATTTCGGTAGCACTTCCTTTGTTTATATAACTTTACCAAGTCGGGGATACATCCGACAAACAACAACAATCAATATAGAATCATACGCTAATCAAAAACTCGACTCTATACTAACGACTACGCACGACTCATACAATTCCTTAAATGACTTTGTTAATACTCGAATATTTAACAACTCAATAAATTTCACGACTAACAACTCTACGACTTAATGAAATTAAGCTACTCACATACATATATATGCCTTTACTCGGCACAACCAACAAGAACAAGCCCTTTTTGGCAACATCATAATTTCACAAGTCGTACCCAAACTTTATATATACCACTAATTATAACATCATTTATAAACTTGCCCATTAAATAAAAACTCACACATAACATATATACACACACGGCTACTATACATACACACACGGTGGGGGCCACTCGGCACCACCACCATTTCCACCATTATACTCCCAAAATTTCGTAAACTTTACTTAACTAATTATCAACTATTTACAAGTATCATTTAAAATTAAAATCAATTAAAACTCACCCACACACATGTATATATATATACACGCAATCATAGATACATACACAAGGAGGGTGACTTTCGGCACCTTCACCCAAATACCACCAAACACCATTAAAATTCATCCAAAGCTCCATACAACTTCAAGATTTTACATAATTATAATACTAAAGAATAAATAACTAACACCCATTGAAAGTCCATTTTTGAAATTTACATGCAAACACTAAAATCCATTTTTCTACAAAGAAAACACATAAACAAGCCAACATATAACATAATCTAGCATCATCTATCAAAATCTAGCAAAAAGAATCAAATCCTTTTTTTACTATACAAACACCGAATGTATGTATATATACATTTAACATCAACTAAAACTTATAAACAATTCTAACCCATCATCAATCATTCAATAATATATCACATATCTTAAAATCAAAGCTTTTTAATGGGGGAGGAAGGAGATATTTGAGAAAAGAAATGGAGGAGGGAGAGAGAGCATATATGGGAGAGAGAGAGAGAGAGAGAAGGGGAGGCCGAGAGAAAATGAGAGAATGAGAGATGAGATTTTTGTGTTTTTGTTCTTTTTTTTTTATTACACTATGCCACTTGTCTTACATGCACTAACACTAATAGTGACTCACCTAAACCACACTCCCAGCAATTGACATGTGTCCTCATCCAAAAATCTGCTCCTATATGCTTGCCACATGCCCTCCTAATCGAATAATCACATTTTGTTTCGTTTTAATGCTGAAAATCACGATATAATAATTACTCGAAAAATCCTTTATAAATCATGAAAAATTTATCTAAGCCTTATAATATTATAAAACTACTATAACTAAATTTTCAGAATTTTTAAACCATATTTGGATTTATTACGAATTTTAGAAGAAAAATTGATATTAAATCATTTAAAAATCAAATTTCTACAAAAATAATATTTTTGTATTTTTAAAAAGTCCTAAAAATAATTTTCAACAGTAGAAAATAATAAAAAGAACTTTTCAAAACGATTTTATATTTTTTTTATAATTTTATCCTAAAATCTCATTTTTACAATATCCATAAACTATTAAGAAATATCTATAATAGAAATGACGATTATAACCACACACACTAGCATGCACATACGACTTGTTTAAGTCACATAAACACATAAATTAACTTTATACTACACATATAAAGTTGACTCATCAAACTGGAATGTATATTTATACCACAGCTTATATAATAATCGTCACACACGATAAACGTAATTATCCGAGACTTAATATATTAATAAATATCGGTCTATTACAACGACCACTATTGACAAGCACATAAACTAAAAATAAAACACCGATGATCCCCGGCAGCGGCGCCAAAAACTTGTTAACACAATATCACGCAAGTATACGTGGTCACAAGTAATATAAATCAAATTCGTTCCACAGAGATCTGGTTATGGTTCTATTCAGTTAATGCACCTATTCAATAATGTATGGTTTTAATTCACTGCTAAGACAATAAACAAATATGGGTTTTAACTATCTAAATTAAACTAAGATGCAAATTATTAAACTAAGAATTAATTAACTAATGAGATTTAAAATCGAATTACTTATATGAGAATAAACATGAGATCCTAACTTCATTAAATACTTCACTTAGAACTGACGCCTTTAATCACTATATGCAATGGTTATGATATCTGATCGGATAACACGAAACAAGTACATGCTACCTGTCAGTATACGTATACCAAACTAAACATACATCCACAAAAAAGATAGAAGATGGATAGACACCAATTATGCTTAGACCCTATATGTCTATAGAATTTGAAAACATAACGGTTGAAGAGCAAGTTATCCATATTGATGACACAGGGCAATATAAGTATTTTCATCTTACACTACGAATCATGTTGATAAACAATCATGAACCTATGCTAGCATGGCAAGTTCTAAATCTCAAGATCCACTTTCACTTCAGAAGAGATTAACAAATTAGATGTTCGCGACGCATCTATCAATTAAGCATAACCATACGAGGATATCAAATATACATCACACACAGATCTTTAAAGCATCAAGATACTAAGCTCCATAAATAAATCCGTTAGAATCCCATGACAACGATTAGTTCATAATTGAACCGTTCGTCACCATGGGATTTGATGAAAACATGATATAAAACAAAGTATGAAAGAAAGAAGCAATAATATTATTAAAACAAAGAGTTGAGAAAATAAATCTATAATCCAACGTATACAAAAGATGAAGTAGATTTAGATCCGTGCTTGTCACCGAGCGTTGAATCTTTCTCCATTTTTCTCCCTTGCTATTCTATGTTACAATAATAAAACGATACGAATTACAATGCTAAGATTTGTTTTTATAGGCCTAGATATCTTGCCAAGCAAGAAAATTAACCTACAATACAACTAGAAATAGGTTTTGATACCAAAAATACAATTAAACTTCGAATAGGGGCAAAATTGTCAAAAATCAGCAAATCTGTCCCGCGCGCACGCTGCTTGCGCTCTAGGGCACGCTGCCAGTGCTTGGGCCTCTATTTTTGCACTGTTTGGGCGCTGCCAGCGCTCTCCATGCGCTGCCTGCGCTTGAGTTGCTGGCAGTTGCTCTTTTCTGCTTGTTTTCTTCGTTCTTAAGCCTTTTCTTCCCGTTCTTTTTGCACTAACTTCCCGTCTTTAATTTCCTTGACTTGTAAACTTCTTGGTAGCTGACATTAAGACTCCGTTCTTTATTCCATATCATAAATCAACTCCGAAACGATGGAAACTTCACCCCTAATCGACGTTTCTTCAAACCTGCACATTTAAGCAAAACACATCAAAACTACCATAAACTTGAGGCCAAGCGAATCAATTTAAGCCGAATTGGAATGCTCTAAATAGATATAAAATCCATTTATCAAAAGCCTGATTCCTTTGAAGCCTATGATGATTATCTTTTATTATCAGAACTTTTATCAGTTCTCCTTAATGATGCATTTTATTCTAGCGGAGCCCGGTTGGCTCATTTTGGAGTTGTGATATTTAATTTCTTCGGATGATTTCTTTCGTACCATATGATGATTATTCTTGATGATCAGAACCTATATTATTCTTCATATTGCTATCATTGTTTACACTTGCTGAGCATTGTTGGCTCACTCTTGCTTGTTGTTTATTTTCTTCTGTTAATAGAGGAGATTAGTAGACCTTGTGGTTGAGGAGTTTTCCTGCTCCAGCAGAGAGAGGTGATGTTCGAGTTGTTGGTTTCGCTGGGTAGTGATTTGAGCTTGTCAGAGGTTGGTTTACTAGTCAGTACACGAACTTAGTGGTTATCAATTTGTATAATAATGTCATACTGAGATTGGATTGTAATAATTAAATTTGGTAGTTTGTTTCATACCATAACCTGTAAGCGGTCTTGGATCAGGGGTATCTTATTATTATATTATGTTTATATCCAGGTATGTGTTGTGTGGATTGTGGTTAGTGGCCCCAAATCTGTACCCCGGATTATGGGATGTCACAGTTGGTATCAGAGCTACAGGTTATGGTCATTGAAACAGTTAGGATGGGTGGGTATACGTGTGTAAAATGGACGTTAGATTGAACGATTTAGGATAAGGTTCGCCTTAGGATATTCAGACGAGTATTATGACGTTGTACGGTACTTCGACATATTATGCGAGTAGGAGTTCAATTCGTTTGAAGACTAGTGGACGAGCGAGACAGATAATCTAGAACCGCACGAGCTAATTGGGCAGTTGGAGCTATCAGTTCGGAAGACATTATCTTGAGACTTTCACGTACCTTCTAGAGCTTTTCTACGACTTTAGCTTCGATGTGAACGTTATAGAGAGAATATAGAGGACTAGAAATAAGATGTGGGAAGCGATTGTTGTCATAAGTTGGAAGTGAGGGCATAGCTGCACGCTACTAGCCGTTGATCTCGGTTGAATTCTTAATTGATTTCCCATTTGGGTAGTTGAATTGATTCTTGCTCTTGCTCTGAATTGTTATAAACGAATTCACGGTTTATATTGTCGCTGAAGCATTTGTTGCGCAGTGACGGTTAAAATCGAGAATGAATGGAGATCTTCTTATTTATTCAACTCATTATTGTCAGGCCGGTTTTGGCAGCTAGGTATATTAATGCTTAGCCGACAAGAGTGAGATTATGAATAATTATGAATTTCTTAAACGCTTGTTTAATCGACTATACTTCCATTGATGATGAGTTTCGTATATCAGATTCACTTGAATTCAATCTTATTCTTTCAGAAATATCCCTATTTTTAGAGGACACTTGATCCAACTCTATACTTGAAAAAGTTGAGACTCTTGAACTCTTTTCATTTTTTACCTGAATATTTAATCTTATTTGTTCAAACTGAGACGAACAACCTTTGTATATAGGGGATTTAGGGACATTTTATCTCTATGATAGAAGTCCGGTAGGACGCCACTGATTGTGTTTGTCATGAAAGTACTAAAGACTGGCCATCTTTTTGTACTAGGGCGGTTGACCTAAGTGACAAATACAACCTGAAAGTAGTTCAATGATCATTCCAGAGCCACTTGGGTTTTTTTGTTTCATCATAAAACTCAAGTTCCAAATCTTATTAAACAATTCTTATCTTATGTTCAAACTCAGTTTCATACCTCTGTTAAAGTAGTAAGATCAGACAATGGTACTGAGTTTACCAATCATGAAGTCACTACTTTACTTACTGATTCTGGTATCATTCATCAAACTAGTTGTGCTCATACACCTCAATAGAATGGTAGAGCTGAACGTAAACACCAACATCTTCTTAACATTGCTAGAGCCCTCAAATTTCAAGCTCAGTTACCAAATTCCTTCTGGGGTGATTTCATTCTAACTGCAGCTCATACTGTCAATCTTCTACATGTTAAATTGTTATAATACAAAACTCCTTTTGAGCTTCTATACAACAAATCTCCTGATTATACTCATCTCAAAGCATTTGGATGTCTTTGTTATGCAACCAATGTCTCAGCTACTGATAAACTTAGTCCTAAGGCTATTAAGGGTATTTTTCTTGGATATCCTTTTGCTAAGAAAGGGTATAAGATACTGGATATCACATCAAGAAAATGTTTTGTGTCTCGGGATGTTCAGTTTGTTGAACATATTTTTCCATTTATATCTGAAACAAGTGTTCCTAATCCTTTGTTTACTAGTTCTGATTGTGTCAGTGAGGATGAACTATTTAGTGAAAAATCTGCTATATCAGAACCGGTTAATCCTGTTCCATCTACATCATCACCTCCTCTTATACTTGAAACCTCCATTAATACTAGACCTGCTGTAAGAACCGTGATTATTAAATTTATTTAATTACTATTTTTGGTAATTAGGAAAAAAAAATTATTTAATTTCCGTTAAACAAGTCAATGTGTTAAATATTGACCAGTATTAGAGGATATGTGTTATTATTATGTGATCAAGGTGATAATGTTTTATTATAATTTATTTTAGCTTATTTTGAAATTATATAAATTCTTTTGATTCGGTTTGGTGGATAATTAAACCGCGAATATGAGATGGTATCGTTATATATGAATAAAAGGATCGGGAATGATTGGTTGGGACCCCTTTATATGTTTAGTAATTGTATTGGACTCCTAGATGATTATCTTTAACTTTTTCGAATAATACGTAGTTCAGTTCGTCTTTCTCAGTTAAACCTATTTTCAAAATCCTAGGGCTTCGATTTAAAATCATTTTCGTATCTATATTCGTCAGATAAATCTCAAAATTTGCCAAACTTGTATTTATTCATTTTACGAGTCTTAAGAATTTTCGGTAATCAATTCGTTATTTTTCATCAAAATATTTTCATTCGAGTCGGACCCATAATTGGTTTAATTGGTACTTTCGGGACCGATTAAAAGTAAATTAGGGTTCCGAGCATTTCGAGAACAAAATAATTTTTCCCGTAGCATTATCTGGACCAATCCAGATGCTTCTTTTTAGCCAATCGGAACTCAGCCATCTGTCCCCAATCAAAATCTAGCAGAAAATTATTTTTTTTTTCAAAAATTTCAATTTCCAAAAGAAATCAAATTCTAAGGTGTTCTTGAGGATTAATCCATCGGTTGAAGGTGATTATGGACTCCGTTTTTTACGCTTGAATAATCGAATCGAAGCTTGCAATCTCTACTATCATAATGTGCCATCAAATCATACCCAGGTTATCATCTTGAATTTTTATAATTTTTATTATGATTATTCAAATTTTAGGGTTCATAAGAGTTGAATTTGGGTATTTTTGGTCTGTGGATTTTCTGTGAAAACTTTGGTTTCCTATAGCTTCTACATGTTATTTACAGTCGATTTGAGTATATATTTGCACTAAATGACAGTGATTTGCTATAGAACGAGTTATAGTTGTTTTTGAAAATTTTGAATCACTCTTTCGTTCATTACAGTGATTGTCTGTTAAAACTAAAGCAGGATAGATGTGTTTGTGAGAACATTCAGAAGGAAATTAAATTTGAATAAGAAAGTAAGACAAAGAACTAGGAAAGTGTTAGAAGTATTTTAACGGAAGACATGTAATTCAGTTAAGGGAAGAATGTGGAATTCCGAGGATTTATAGTTGGAAGAGTGAGGGCACAGTAGTGGCCTACAGGATGAGAAGTGACAGAGTCAGAAGTTAAAGTTGTAATAACCCTAACCTTAGAAATGCTACAGTGATCACATGAATATTAAATTTTGAGGATTTAGGGAAATAGTATATAAGTACCCTGTAATTGAAACAAACAATGAGTAAACAGAAACCATATTAGTATTGTACAATGAAAATAAGTGACTCGAAATGACGATAGATTTCAGAAATTCCTGAAGATGGATTTTGAGGATTTTGATTTCGAATAAGCTTCTATTGGATATTAAGGAGCAAGGAGATATGGAAGGAATTATATATTGAGGAATTAGTGAATTAGGGTAAACTAAGGGATTATTAAGTTAAGGAAATACCAAAGGAATTTGGATTGTTGAATGATTTCAGAACCACTGAGATAATGAGGTATATTCGAAACGAATCACAATTAGACGAGTATGGAAACCAAACAACCAAGATTAGTAATATAACAAGGATACATACCACATTATTATTATCCAAGATTATTAGCATAATACTTAGAAAATCAAGAAAATAGATTATGAAGTCATCAAGATGACATCACCATCCACTAACACATATTTAAAGGGCAAATTAGTATTTTAGCATGGTTTTTAATCACAAAATATCTCCAAGCTTCCACTACACTCTAGAATTAACAAGTAATAAGCAAGATAAGATAAAAAATCTCTCCCCTTCTTCATTTCTTCCAATTCGGCAATTCAAGAAAAAAGAGAGAAAAAGAAAAATAAAAACCCTAGCAAACATTAACAACAAATCAAGGAAAAATTTGTGAAGATGCTTGGAGGTTAGAAAGGATCATCTACAAAGTTTCATAGCAAACCAACATCATTTAGCAAGGTAATAAATTCATGAAAGTTGATGGTGAATAGTAGTGAATAGTAATCTTAAGAAACTTACTTTGTTTTCATGGTTTCTTTAGTTGATTCAAGCTAGTATAAGGTTGATTAAGCATATCCCAAGGATTATTAAGTGTTGTTATGTAACACCCCAGTCCCACATCGAGAAAATTTGGGGCTTATGTTCAGTTTATAAGGCAAAGTACTACTACTAAGTGCACCAACAAATCATGATCTTTTGGGGGCCTGTGGTGGGCTTGTTGTTTACCCAAGTTGGCGGCATTTGGGTCAGTTTGCTTTGACTTATTTCGGATTCGTGATCGGGACTCGACCCGATTTTCGAAAAAGGCTCGGGATTTGACCCGGGTTGTCACATATGGTATCAGAGCCGACTCTCGAAAGCTTGATTCGTCGAGTTGCCGGAGGTGGGGACACGAAGGCTGGTGGTATTATCCCACAATGGACAGAGGTCCGGAGGTGGGGACACGAAGCCAGCCGGTATTATCCCACAAAGGCTAGGGAGGAACGATCTTGGACCTATGGGATATCCGTTCAGGCCTGACGAGGACGTCAGGAGTTTAAGTGGGGGAGTTTGTAACACCCCAGTCCCACATCGAGAAAATTTGGGGCTTATGTTCAGTTTATAAGGCAAAGTACTACTACTAAGTGCACCAACAAATCATGATCTTTTGGGGGCCTGTGGTGGGCTTGTTGTTTACCCAAGTTGGCGGCATTTGGGTCAGTTTGCTTTGACTTATTTCGGATTCGTGATCGGGACTCGACCCGATTTTCGAAAAAGGCTCGGGATTTGACCCGGGTTGTCACATGTTAATGCTTCAAGAAGGTATAAATGTTCTTGCCCTTTTATATTTATGATGGATATTGATTTGGTTAGTGATTAAGTGGTGTATATGATAAGATCATGGTGATTTATGTGTTTATAATTGTTTTGATTGAATATGAAAGAGTGTTGGGGCTTGTAACCATGGTTGGTATGATGATCACATGGTGTAGGGTTGATATATGTGGTTGGTGAATGGAATTGGAGGAGTTGAATTTTGGAAAGTATGAAAATATAGCCGTTATAATGCCCGATTTTCGTTAAACCAAATAGATGCCCTGTTTTGGACACCAATGCCCGTACGGTAGCACCCTTCCTAGGGTACCATTCGACCATAAAAGGATAGAGCTTATGTCATAGATCGTTTAAATATAAAGTACGTTAAAATCTGATGAACGGTTTAGGAGAAAAGTCAGTTTTAGTGAAAGACGTTCGAAAATCGAGAAAACGTAATTGTAGCAACTTTGAGGCTATAATTACCATACTTAAACATTTTTAAAAGTTACGAAATTTTGGGATATTGTAGTAGGGTGGTCAGAGAACTAGTTCCAGTTGACCTTATATTAAAATTCGAAATCTAATATTTATATATTTTTTACAGTCGAGTGTGGTTATTAAGAAAAAGATGGAATACACTAAAACTTTAATCGAGTTTAAAAAGGGTTAAGTTCTTGGAACTTTTGGTGCGTAAAAGCTATGTCAAATATATAATATGTGTCAAGAGTGTTATTGTATAGAGATTAGGTGATTAAGTGGGATATATGTTCTAACGGTGATCCTTTCGTTTCTATAGAGACGGGAGACGAACACAGGATCATACCTACTCGCTTTAGGGATCCAGGCAAGATTTTTCTAACTTTACTTGGAAAATTATTTACCTTCGAAGAAAATGATATTATGGAATATATACATGTGATTCTATTGTTGCTATATTATTAATGAATTTATTCCCTAATTTTCGGAATTAAAGAGAAATGGATATGAACTATGGATTATGAGTATGAATATAGATATGATCACGCATAAAGTGAACATGCTTTATGATTAAGAGAATATGAAAGAATGGTATCAGTTGTTATCTAGAGTTATATGAAAGAATGGTATTAGTTGTTATCTAGAGTTATATGAAAGAATGGTATCAGTTGTTATCTAGAGTTATATGAAAGAATGGTATCAGTTGTTATCTAAGGTTATATGATTTATAATGTTATTCTTTTAAATATTGTGATTTAATAAGTATTATTTGATTATTATCTACTATTTTAAAAGTAGATGGAATATTTTATATATATGAGAGTACTAGATTTCATTGAATACAGAGGAGATGTCTGAGTCATATCTAAAGTATTATGATATATATATTTTTAAGGTGATGATAAATAGAGATGGAATTGATATATGTGAATGGAAATGTGAATGGAATATTGATTGACAAAAAGGGGGATTGCAACAAAAAGCGTAAGAGGCTGTGTGCGGCACAGTCCAGCACACAATATTTTTCGGCACGAAGATGCCAAGGGAGGATGTAGCAGGTAGCCTTCCTCCAGGGTTGATAACCAGGTAGGATCATCCCTTCTACTAGTAGTAAACAGAGAGCAGGTACGGTCAGGCGACTGATCATCATCCTACGTATCTGGCGCTAGCAGATATCCCCAAAACTCAAAAGAAAAGAATTGATAATGGTTTTTCAGAATTGTGTACTGAAAAAGGAAAATGGTATGAAATGAAGGAATGGTTTTACAGTAAGAAGAGAAACTGATATTATATTATATTAGAAGAGTACTGATACTAGAATGCTATATATTTCTTTTAGTATAAAAATATTTGGAAGGAGTATTTAATGAATAAAAATAAATTCTTTTCATAATAATTATGATTTGTCTTTTGTTTCTTTACAGTTATATTTATGTTTTTCCTTTGATGCTAGTTTATAAAATTTATCTTGCTGAGCTATTATAGCTCACTCTTGCTATTTATTTATACAACAGCTAGGTCGCATGCCAATACTCCGCCGTACACCCCGCAAGATGGCAAGGGAAAGACGACCTATTGAGAGAACGCTGGCACCTATTCCTGAGGTAGCCTTTTGACAGACGGGTTCTGGTAGAATTATGTATATTAAGTGTGTAAGCTTGTGTAACAAACTTTTGGTTGTTGAGATGCTTCCTGCAGAAGTATTATTCAACAATGTACTTAATAAGATTCTGGGTTTGTAATAACTGTTTAACTCTAAACTTTTAATATTGTAGATGTTGTTCTCTGAGCATATGACTGGTGTGTATTAATTTTATTAAGTGTGGGGTCGATTGTGTGAGTTTTATTATGCATTTATATTTCAGCTACAAAGAGAAGAATATTAATAAATGGAAATTGGTCTGTGACGGCCCGGATTCCTGACCCCGGATTTGGGGCTGTCACAAAAGTTATGTGCCATGAGCTTGGAAAGATAGGACTTTTTGCCAGAGATTTTATCACATCAGTCTCAGTGGAACCTATGATGAGAGTAATAAGATTGTTTTCTATAATTATTAGGAAGCTAAAAATTCAACATGATTATGAATGAAGTTAACAAGAAGTTGATTGTGCTGACAGTAAAATGAGTTAAGTGTGATTCAGGATTGGATTGATTTCTTAACAACGAACTACGAGCAAATTGTGAGGATAAGAAAGTGAGACTTTGATTTTCAAGAGATGTAAAAGTTGTGTTTTGAGGCCGGAAGTAGACATAGAAGTCTTAACGATCAAGCAGACCAGGAAATGATCATACTAAGATTCTTAAATTGTTTTGCACAGAGGGAGATATCGGAAAGGAAACAGATGAGACGAAGCAAATTTCAGTGGTTGAAAATTTTGAAAGTATACTCTGATGGATTACCTAGATTGTAGATTGTCACCAGGTAAGGATGAGGAGTTGTTATTCAATTTCTAAAAATATAAAATCAGTTTCAAGGAGTTCAATATTGAATTACATCAATGGAAATCTTGGAGTAAGCAATTTAATTAAAGGATTTTCGCAAGAGTAGTAGTAACACTCAGGGTATCTCAGAAAGATGCACCAATACAGTTCGTGAGAAGGAAGAAAAGCAGTTTGAAGTTATACATTGACCTTTAAAATGGAATAAGTGGACCAGTAAGCAGGAGGAACTTTGTTTTTGTCAAGGTTGGATGAGTTGTTTGACCAAGTTGACAGGTGTATATTTTGCCTAAAGTTGATTTATGAATGGACTAAGAGCATTTGAAGATAGAAAACCTAAGATATTTTTTTTAAAAACAACATTTTTAGTTAATGAGGACACAATAAATTGTTGGTGATGGTATTTGATTAAACGAGAGCAATTACCGCTTTATAAGTACAATGAATAAGATTTCAAGCAGTATTCGAACAAAGAATTTAAGTATGTTCATAGATGACATATCAAGATGTTTGAAGACTTGTGAAGCATATGCAGATCAATCGAGAATCACTATAAGAAGTTTCAAGAAAAGGAAGAAGATTTTGCACAAGAATTTTAATGTGAGTTATGGGATGAGAAGGAACCTAATTTCAAGATATGTGGTTAGAAATAAAAAGAATCAAAGTGAAAGTTGTGAAGATAAAGCAGTAAATTTTGTGAAGTTAACCAAGGATTATTGAAGATTATTGATGACTGTTACCCAGATGGTTGCAAGTAGTAATCAATTTTACCATAGAGAACAAAAAGGTTTGAATGGACAAAAAAAGTGTGTATTCAAAGGGCTGAGGAGGGTTAATAACCGCTCCAGGGATGGTGAAGCCAGATGAGCAAAGAGACGTAGTGAAGTACTGTGTTGGTCCATAAGCAGAAGTATTGACATATGAGTTGGAATTGACCGTGATGGTTTTAGCCTAAGAGTTGAGAAGTCAGATGTGGAAGTTTGAATGCCTAGTCTACAACAAGGGTGATTTATATTGTGATACTTCAGCGTGAGTTATCCGAAATTAAGAGGTACCATGATGAGGTGACGAACCAGATTGTGAATGAGTTGAAGGAAAAAAAATTGAATAGTCAGAAGGGCAAGTAATGAACATGTAACTGTTTCGGAATAGTCAAAATGCAAGTGACGAATGGATGTCGTGATTTCTGTGGTTAATTTGAGTAGTGTTAAACGTTGAAGTTATAGAGCGCAGAGTCAAATTCGAGACCTTGTTGAGTATGCAGAGCTATGATTCAGCATTTGATTTTAGAGGACGCGGTATAGTGGAGTTTAGATGGTTTCGAGGATCGTGAGCTATCTGTTAAAGTAATACGATTGACTTAACGTATCTTAAGTGGAATTTAATGTTGTAAAAGTTAGAGTCTGTAGGGAAGTATTGAATTGAAAAATTGTTTTGTGATTGGTATTGAGTGGGGTTATGACCCCGGGAGAGTTGATATTATAAACCAGTTGTTTCAAATTTTGTTCTTGTAGTGAGTTATGTCAAAGTCAAGGTTACGAAGTTTATTAGTTTTCAAAACCGTAAATATGGAGGATAAAATTGTTTTCGGAGGTATTTGGTTTTAAATTTTTTATTATTTAAATTTTATTATTCTAAATATTGTTAAATGGATTTAAAAGTATTTTTAAAAAGATTTTCAGTGGATAAAAATGATTTTTGATTTGTTTTAAACCAATAAAACATTTTAGGTGATATTTCGAACATTTTAGCAAACCGAATTATTTGTGACATACGAGAATTGAGTTGTTACTTGAATCGTGTTTGACGTGTATCTAATGACGTATATGCTTGATTGTAGTATTCGATTTCAAGGACGCGATCGAGAATAAATGATAGGAGGTTTGGTTGATAGATTGGAATCAAGGTATTATGGATTTATTTAACTATTTACTGCAAGTCGAGGCATATTTATTTATTTACATGTTTACTGCAATTCAAGGTAGCTTTTGTATTAGCATTGTGTATGATAAAATTGAGATTGTGAAATGATTGGAGTACATAAATGAGTTGTTATAAATGATTGGGTTGGCATTTGAAGTTGTTATACAGGGTATAGTCCGTTATACGAAAAGGTCATGCCCAATTTTCGGTAGATCAAGCATTCCTCTACGAATAATAAACGTTTCGAATACACAGAATTTGTTAACAAAAGATTCAAGTTTATAATGGAGTATTGTTGCTCATGTGAGACACGAGGTTCAACTCGAGATTTCAGAAAAGTTTTCAAGAAAGGTTTAGACACTAAATTAGAGGTAAGTATGCCTTGTCATTCTCAGACAAACGGCCAAAACGAAGGAACGATTCAAACCAGCGAATATATGTTTAGAGTATATACACTTGAATTCGAAGGCGATTGAGATGATTATTGTCACTGATGGAATTTTCATATAACGATAGTTTTCATACTAATGTTGGATTACCGCTTTACAAAGCCCTATACGGACGAGAGTGTCGATCTCCGGTATGTTGGTAAAGTTGATGAACGGAAAGTGTTAGGACCAGAGCTTGTGCCACAGACGAAGGAAGTAATCGAACTTGTTAGAAGGGTTGATGACAACTCGAGGTTGACAGAAGAAAGACGCTAACTTGCCAAGCGAGATGTACATTGTGAAGAAGAAGAACCAACGTTTTGCTGAGACTATCCTCGTAGAAAACATTAGTGAGATATGGTAATTGAGAAAAGTGAGTTCAAAATTCATTAGATCTTTTGAGATGTCGAAGAGAGTCGGGAGGGTTGCCTATGAGTTAGCTTTACGCCTCATATGCAGCACATCCACAATGTGTTTCTTGTATTGATGCTTACGAGTTATCGTTTTGATTTTATTGTGACATATAATATAACTGGTAAATTCAGAGGTAGAATGTGAGGAGTAAGTCAGTATTGCGTTGACAGTAAGAGTTTTGTGACCAAGTCCTAGGATGGGAGAGTTTTGGTAGATTGATAGTGTGATGTTGAAGGAGTCTCCCCACTTAATTGTTTGTCTTGATTCTGAGGACAGAATCCTATTTAGGGGGGAAGATTGTAAGAACCGTGATTATTAATTTATTTAATTACTATTTTTGGTAATTAGGAAAAAATAAATAAATAAATTATTTTATTTCCGTTAGACAAGTCAAGATGTTAAATATGGATCAGTATCTGAGGATATGTGTTATTATTATGTGATCAAAGTGATAATGTTTTATTATAATTTATTTTAGCTTATTTTGAAATTATATAAATTCTTTTGATTCGTTTTGGCGGATAATTAAACCGCGAATATGAGATGGTATCGTTATATATGAATAAAAGGATCGGGAATGATTGGTTGGGACCCCTTTATGTGTTTAGTAATTGTATTGGACTCTTGGATGATTATCTTTAACTTTTTCGAATGATGCGTAGTTCAGTTCGTCTTTCTCAGTTAAACCCTGTTTTCAAAATCCCGGGGCTTCGATTTAAAATCATTTTCGTATCTATATTCGTCAGATAAATCTCAAAATTTGCCAAACTCGTATTTATTCATTTTATGAGTCTTAAGAATTTTCAGTAATCAATTCGTTATTTTTCATCAAAATATTTTCATTCGAGTTGGACCCATAATTGGTTTAATTGGTACTTTCGGGACCAATTAAAAGTAAATTAAGGTTTCGAGCATTTCGAGAACAAAATAATTTTTCCCGTAGCATTATTTGGACCAGTCTAGATGCTTCTTTTCAGCCAATCAGAACTCAGCCATCTGTCCCCATTCAAAATCCAGCAAAAAAATTATTTTGTTTTTCAAAAATTTCAATTTCCAAAAGAAATCAAATTCTAAGGTGTTCTTGTGGATTAATCCATCGGTTGAAGGTGATTATGGACTCCATTTTTGACGCTTGAATAACCGAATCGAAGCTTGCAATCTCTACTATCATAATCTGCCATCAAATCATACCCAGGTTATCATCTTGAATTTTTATTATGATTATTCGAATTTTAGGGTTCATAAGAGTTGAATTTGGGTATTTTTGGTCTGTGGATTTTCTGTGAAAACTAAGGTTTCCTATAGCTTCTACATGTTATTTACAGTTGATTTGAGTATATATTTGCACTAAATGATAGTGATTTTCTATAAAACGAGTTATAGTGGTTTTTGAAAATTTTGAATCACACTTTCGTTCATTACAGTGATTGTCTGTTAAAACTAAAGCCATAGACAGATTCTCCTTGTTAACAACGTCGATTTGGCATATTAAGTGCATAGATTGGTTTAGAAACGAGTGAATTCGAGCTTTTGCCGGAACTTTGAACCGAGCTCGCCGGGAAACCTCGTTTGTGGTCGATTATGTTGCCCAGTATATAAAAATTGTAGAAAGGGGGTTGAATACAATTGTATAAGATTTTCGACTTAAACAGAAATAACACAAGTATGAATCAATAACAGCTTTATTAATACTGATATAAAACTGTTACAAAACTCTCTTAAGAAATTCTTATGTTCTTAAGAGCTGCTAGGTTACAAGATAACTCGTGTAAGCGATTACAATAATGTAAAACCTAAACTGTGTTTACATAGCATACACAGTTACATTATCAATTACAAGATATTCTAAATCAATTACATATATCTCTGAATGCATATCTTGCATGATAGCTGCATTCCTATAATTTAGGAACCGACAAATCAATCTTCCTTGATCTCTGGTCTGATGAGAATCTTCACGAAATACTGACCAGCTTCTAGTCCTGATAATAATCCAATACTGGCGTTGTATTACTGATGACGTCAACATCAGTATCTGATCAGTAATGCTCAGATCCTGATCATCACTTGAATCAATATCTAACAATCTCCCCCAATTTGTTCTTTGTAAAATAAAGCACAAATTCCTTGATTCAAAGATGTCAAAAACTCAAAACAAAATACCTTCTAAAATTCATCAGGAACAGTTTCAGAAATTCTTTGATAAAACAGATTCATCTTCAAGAAGTCAGATATCAATTCTTCTTCCTTGCTTTCAAGAATTTGAATCAGTTTCTTCTTCAGATTTTTGAGTCCTTCGCCTTCCTCATTAATCTGATAGATAGCTGCCCTGAGATTCTGAATTGAGCTTCTTGGAAGATCTAAATCACCTAGCAACACATAAGCAATCTCCTTCCCATCTGGATTAAGAGACAATTGTTCCATGCCTAGATACTCTTCTCTTCAATTTCTTCAGGGGCATTGAATCTGTTATTCGGAGTCAGTACAAGAGATAGTGGAGTTTTCTTCTTTTCATTTTCAGAAACATCTTTTAATTTGATTCCACTAGATCTTGTTTGCCTTGTACTTGTTTGAGCAGGTAATCTTCCTCTTCCTCTGTATCTTCCTCTTCTGCCTCTTCCTCTTCTTGCAGCAGGAGCGTCATTTTGTCTTGCAATCTCTTCAAGAATCCTGTTCTGTTCTTCTAAGAACTCATCAGTAGTCATGTTTGGATTCTCTTCAGTAGTTAAGATAAGTGCCTTCTCAGCATGATACTGTTGAACTCTTTTATCTTTATGAAATAGTTTAAGAACACGACCATCCCCTGTATCAAGTTCATGAAACAGATTAGCAGCATCTTCATCCTGTTCCACATACACATCATCCTCAGGAATGGTTGACAGAATTTGACCAGGTGTCACAAACTGTTCTTCTTTTGGACTCTGAGATTGTACCATTGTTGTCACTGTCTTCTTACCAGATCTAGAAACATGAGTTGACTGCCTAGTTTGAGTATTAGATTGACTTCTCTGCCTAGTTTGAGTATTAGATTGACTTCTCTTTGTTACTAAAGCAGCATCAGAGGTTTCAACTTTATGTGACTTAGCACCACCATCATTTCCAGAATTATCATCATTCTTTTGTAAAACTGGATTAGGATTAGGTGAGCATTTTGTTTTGACTATCTTCTCCCCCTTTTTGACATCAGAATCCTCATCAAGAAAGAAAGATAAGATTAGTTTGAGAGTTTCTTCAATATTATCGACCTTAGAAGACAAAGTATCAACTTTAGTTTCTACAGAGTTCATCCTTGTATTAACATCAGCAGTTAAACATTTAAGCTGTGAAGCAGATGCAACTTCAGAATGATCCTTAAGAAAACGAGCATGAAACTGATCATTATCCTTCTTTACAGAAGCAATCTCATCTTTCAATCCCTTTGTCAAGATAGTAGTAGTCTTCAGATGATCTTTGAGATCAGAATTAGACAACTTAGAAGCTATATACTGAGAATGAAAGAGAGCATTGGTGAAGTTGATAGAAGCAGTAGGCTTATTCCATTCAGTATCCCATTCATTCCTCCTTAGAGCTTGAATATGATCAGGAGTAATATTGTTGTATTCACCCTTGTTACTGTAAGATTCCGGATACTTGCTGGAAGAAGCCTGAGCCTGAGTACCAGAACGTAGACTTGCTCTTACAGCTGCCTGAACATGAAGTGCTTCAACATAATCAGCATCATCATCAGGATCATCACCAGAAATCTTATCATCAACATTCTCATCAGGATGCATAACACCTTTCATTTTCAAGTCACCAGTAGATGTAGCTGGTGAATCCTCATGACCTGCAGGTAGAATAGTAACATTTCCTAAATCTCTCGTTTCTTTTAAAGTGATCTCATCACTTCTCACAATGTTACCTAAGTTACTGTCAATAGTAACTGCTACCTCTCTAGAAGTTAACAACTTCTCACTCTGTTCTACCTCTCCTTTTGCTAGTTCGGGAGACTGCCTCTCATCACTCTTCTTTTTCTCTAAATGTTCACTCTCATTCTCACAAGAAAGGCTCTGACTCATTAAATGTGAAGAAATAAGAGGTGGCTGAGAAGAGTGGTCTGAAGTCATACAAATAGAGGTATCCCTTATATCAGGTCTATCTGTAATCATACTATCAGTAGTAAAGGAAGTAGAGATAGAGATGTTACCTGACGAAGTAGTTAAAGAATCCATTGGCCTTGCAGAAATTGGCTCAATAAGCAACGGAATAAGTGGATCAGTAGTACTTACATCAGGATTGACAACTGCAACTAAAGCATGACTTGCATCAGTATTAACTACTGATGGTTCTTGTGTAGTCTAAGGTTGTGAAGCTTCTTCAACACTTTGAGTCAAAGGTTTTTGTGTGCTTCCCTCAAATGCAGTGTCAGCAATCACTTCATCACATTCAGCAATGTGCAAATCATGAGCAGCTTTATCTGCCAGACTTCTAGCTAGTTCAATTTCAATTTCAGAAGCCCCTTGAGCATTGTCAGGAAACTCCCCTGCTGATGTGATTTTGCCAGCATCTTCACTTTGAGAAGATGGTTCTTGTGGGGCAGGAATATTCTTGTCTTCACCTTCCCTTTGAGAAAGTGGTTCTTGTGTGACTATTCCTTCAGAAATGTCTGCACCCACACTTTGAGTAGGTGGTTCTTGTGTGACTGGATCTGCAATAGCTGCTGAACTCCTTTGAAGTTCAGGTTCTTGTGGGCTTGATCCTTTCAGAGGTGACATAGTAGTCCTCTGTTTCTTCTGTCTATAAAAGACATTTGCTTCAGTAGTTTTTGTAAGAACCCAAATTTTTGGTAGAATTAAAACTTTTATTATATAATGATGTAAGAATAAATAGTGGTTACAACTTCGACGTAACAGTTGTTCTTCTGAATAAATGGAATGGATTGAGATTCAAATATTTATATGTCATGAATAATGCTAGTGGTTGACAGCATAGATAAGAATAATCGATCTCCCAGGAAAATAAGATATGGTAATTCCAAATGGAGGAATTATTCGCATGTCATCCAAGTCGATATTTATTAAGAATCCAGTAACTCCGAGAAAGAGATTAGGAACGCTCGAGAAAGCGCGAGAACAATTTTTCTAATTAGAAGGAATAAAGAAAAATAAGTGATGAATAGTGTTTTTGGTGGAAATTGGAATATTATCAGACGACACTATACAGAAGTATTCAGAACGGATTTCGGAGTTCGTATTAATGATCAGTGGGTGAAATAAGTGTATGTAAATGATATCAGATTCAAAAAAATAGCACTTTTATTTTCTCCGAGATTTCCCTAGACACTGAAGGATTTAAGGATTTATTAAGGAGATTTAAGGAATTTAAATTCAAAGATTATAAAGGAGGATTTAGAAGGATAATATAATTATTAAGAAGGTTTCCGGTAAAACCCTAACGATAAATCTTCGTGATATTCCATCGAACGATCCACGAAATGGAGCAATAACCGGACAAAGAAACAAACAGAGAACCAAAAGATGAGCATGTGCAAATTAGTGTGTAAGGGATGGAATCCCATTGGTGCAAACTATAAAACCAAAGTGGAAGAGGAGTAAGTCAACTACAACAAGGATGGCCTTCTAGCATTTCTACAAAATGGATATGCATAATGTGGGAGCAACATGTGGACCAATGGATGAGCAACACCACACTAAAAGAGATGAGGATTAAGAAGAGTGTTGGATAAGTGTAATAGATATCATTATTCAAGAAGAAAAGCAAAAGAAAGCAAAGAAAACATAAACACTTCAAAACTGCCCAGCAGAACCAAGATCAAGAAGAAAATTCATATCTCCATTTCTATCCATGATAAAATCACCAACTTTTTACCACAACCTCTCCACTCCATGGGCAATATTCGCTCAAAATTTCATGGCATTCTAACGAGTGTAGCCTAGTTAAATCTCCTCCCCAAGTTGAAGAACCAAACTGTCCAGGTTCTTGAACAGTTTCTGCAACGATTTTAAAACCACCATATCTCCTTCATTACTCAATTAAATTTTGTGTTCTTTATATGGTTAGAAAGCTATTAATATACTCTACAACTTTCCTTTAGAAGCCTTGTTCAGACAAACTCGGTAAGGGCCTCGTTTTGCATGATCTTTCAGTTGGGTTATAGAAACTCCGAAAATCTCTAAGTATATTCTTGATGTTTCTTGATAGTTTAAGCTTGGTTAAGGAGTTCAAAGGACTAAACAAGGTTTATCAAGGCTATTACACTCTCCAAGGAAGGTATAATTCTTAAGGACCCTAGATCTAGTTTTGAGTTTTAAGCATGTTCTTGATAGTTTAGATTAGTTATGATGTTAGTGTTAGTATAAGCATGATTAGTTAATGATTTATATTGATCTAAGTAATATGATGATTATGGTGTTAAAATCAGTGGGTATTGGACTTGTTGAGATGATAATCATGTGTATAAGTTGTATGGATGCCCGGTATGGCTTGGTTGTGTTGTTACGATTTTGGAAACGTTCGATTTATAGCCGTCGTAATGCCCGATTTTCGTTAGACCTTAATAAACCATGAATAACAGTTGGGTTAAATCTATGACCTGAATGGATACATGGCTTACCCTTGTAGATCTCGAGTCGTAGATCATTTTGGAAAAAGAATCGAAACAAACGGACTTACGGTTTAGGAGATATGATTAAATTACTAAAAGTAGTTCGGAATCGTAAGTGCGAGTTCGTAACTGAAATTGGATTCCTTTAATACTACGAAATCAGTGGCGAATCTTGATAATTAAATATTAGAGGTAAAAAGGAAGGTGTGAGAGAAAACCACATGTTGAATGGATCATTTTACGATTTTATAAAAATGTTCGAATCAAGGTTAAACGCGAACGAACCCCTAAAAGCATACTTGGTTATGACTTTGGTAAATGACTTAGAAAACGGGCGATAAATCTCGAGGTATAATCTTGATTCGTAAACGACCAACCTTAGAATTTATACGACTTAAGTATATACAAAGTGTAAGTATGACGACGTGTCTTAGTAGCGAACGAATGACGGGTCATAGCGAGAATAAAGAGAATTTCACTAAAGGGTGTTTAGCGAGATAACTCGAAAACGTGTTTCGACTTAAATAAGTTATACTTAGCCTTTTAAAAAGTGTTAAGTGATCGACCTCGGTTATTGTGACTATTTATAGATCACCAGATTGACACAAGGCACCCTACCCCTTCAGGATTGCCAGGCAAGTTTCCAATACCTTGGAACTGTTGTTGTGATAATATATATGATTGTGTTATACATATGCCATAGCATGCATGTTTGTTTTCAAAGTATATTGGAATACTTGTTCCCTGAATTGATTTTGGCTTATAGACTAGATATGAATTATCAGTTATAAGCAGGATTGTTTTGCTAAGACCCTTAGTGAAGGGCGTATGATATATTCTTTCTTTAAATATAAGACCGGGATTCAGTATTTTGTGACATATAGATAGTCGTGGAAACCCGGAGGGATTCCAGCGACAGAGTGGTATTCATTTTGAGGAATGTTATTATTAAACATTATTTATATTTCCAGAAAAGTATCAACTACTTGGAAATCTTTCGAGAAATGTTATTTGAGTATTATCTCAGTCGAGAAATATTAGATAAATATTATTTTTGAATATTCATTAGAGTTTGATTATTTAATGAATAATTACTTTGATATTCATTGGAATTTTATTCATTAAATGAATATTACTTTCGAATATTCATTTAAGGTTTATGTACTTGATAAATATTATTTTAAAAGTATTCTGTTCTAATTACTCAAGGAATATTATTTCGAATATTCCTTTAAAGTTTTGATTACTAAATGAATATTATTCGGATATTCATTTAGAATATTATTTGTTAAATGAATATTATTTTGGATATTCATTTAGAATATTATTTGTTTAATGAATATTATTTGGATATTAATTTGGAATGTTATTTGTTAAATGAATATTATTTTCAAATATTCATTTAAGATTTGATTTATTCAGTAAATATTATTTTAAATATTTATTTAAGTTTATTTATTTAATGAATATTATTTTAAATATTCATTTAAGAAGATATTTATTTAATAAATAATTCTATATATTCATTCGAGGATTACTTACGAGCAATATTATTATTTAATAATATTCTGTAATTATTATTGACTTAATAAATATTCTTTGAATATTTAATTAAATTCTTTTGAATTCTTTTTGTAATGATTTATATTATTCAAAGGTTATCCTTCACCTTCAGATATTATGTAAAATATTTCGAAGTCTTTTATGACTATTTTATCAAGTGGAGGTTCCCAAAACTCTATTTTCATTTAAATCTATCTTATAAGAAGATTTAAATACTCGCTCAAACCTCAAAAAACATATAAGGAGGCCTCACTTGGGAGCTGATATTTATTTGACTGCCCGGTCATATTCTTGCTAAACTATCTTGTCACTCACATCTTGATTCTTTCAAACATCGATATGAATCTTTTTGGTTACCTCCTCAACGCTCGAGGGGTAAGATTGATGGAACAAGTGTCTATCCATTAACAAGCATCAGCTTGGGAAATATTGGTGAAATTTTCCTTTCCGATTGGATACGACTACTTTGTGGAGTCCTATCAACAAGTACTATACTTGGGGAAAGGGGGACGAACTTTATGTTTCAGAGTTATGGATGTTATTCGAACTAGGAGACGCGTAAGTGGCCGAGTGGCGTCGGTCCAACAATTAATGGCCCAACCGTTGGCCGGGGGGGTTCCAGAGGGCGGGCGATCCGTCGGTGCTTCCTTCTACATGTAGAGAACAAATGATGGGGAGCATGACATGCGACTGATCATCGTAAATGTTGTGGCTCCTGGCGCGGCAAGCTCCCGTATTAGTTCATCTTCCAAATTGGGAAATTTTTCTGCAACATTATCATTGTTGGCAGGTTTGAAAAGTGTTTGAACTGGAATTGCAATATTCTTCAGCAAGTTCCTCTATTATGAAAATTTGATAATATCTGGTTTATCTTTGACATGACAGATATTTCTTCGGAACAATTATATTTTGAGTTACCTTGTAACTTCATCTCATAACTTATATTGGTACTACGTTCGTTAATGCATGGCATATGGTATCAAAAATATTTTGAACTGTTATATATTATTACTATTCAGTTATATTCTTTTAGGTGGGCTATTGCTCACCCTTGCTTTATTTATCTATATCACAACAACAGCTTGATCAGATGGCCGCGCAAGGCGCACTCAGCGTAAGCAGGTGACAGCCGTCAGAGGAATAATTGCTGAGGTCTTAGCTACCATTGCTGAAGAGGCAGCTACTGGTAGGCTAGTTGTTAGAATTTAAGTATCAAATGTATTTATTATATGGCATATATAAATGGATGGCAAAGAGTATGTAATGGTTAATTGTAATTCTTTGGGTTGTAAGAACTCAAACTTGTGATTAATAATATTGATGGTTACTCTGATTTCATCTCTGGGACTATAACGGGTGTGTTTTATGTTGTTGTTTTGGGTCACAAGGTTGTAATTTAAATTATGTTGGTTTTATGGATGGATATTGAGACCGTAACGACCAGATCCCTGACCCTGGATCTGGGGGTGTTACAGTTTTCTTTTCAAGTGGTGAATGTTTGAAACCCAACTGAGCAGCAATAGCATTTACTTGATCAACAGACACCTCAATAATTCTTCTCTTTGGAGATGCAGGTGCTGGAGAATCAGAGATCTCAACAGTCTTCATAGGTGAATTATCAGGAGTAGAGATGTCAGGATTAGCAGTAATGTCAGGAACTGATGATCCATCTTGATTAGTAGATACATCAGGATTGCTCTCCCTAGCATCAGTAAGATTCTGTAATTCTGTAGGAACAACAAATTTGCCTTTGTTGATTAATCTTCTCATTTTCTTTGGCTTTTCAGAGACAACCACTTCTCTAGTATCAACAGCATCAATCTCCTTTTTCTTCATCAAAACTTATATAGGCATTGTGTCATCATCAGAATCAGCTCTTTGACTAACTTTCCTCTTTACTCCTGTTTCGCTATTCAGACCAGATGTTCCCAAAACCCCTTGTTCACCCCCTTGTAACTTCATTTGAGAGTGAGTTGGAGTGGAGAAATCCTTTGATCCTGATTGCCTCTCAGACACATCAGATCTAGCTAATTTCTTTGATTTTACAACTGATGCCTTTTGTGAGATACCAAAGGTGGTTGACTGTTTAGAAGAGTATTTAGGTTGTGTGCTTGTGTCAAGAATAGGATGTGTAAGGTCCTGTCCCATAGCACCAGTTGCTGGGCCATATTGAATAGGCATTCTCTTTCTTAAAAGAGACCATACTTCATCAGGAATGTATGGAGTTCCATCAAACTTATTTGCCTTATCAGAATTGATTAGTCTCTTTATATTGTTTTCTGAGATTTTACATATCGGCAAAATTGTATCATTCTCAAAAACAGCATGAGGACATAAGTGAGAGAATATTAATTGAAGAAATCTAAGAAAGCAAACATAACCACATTTATCTGCTTTTCTTTCACTTAATGCCTTTAGTATAAAAGACCCATAATCAAATGAGAGATCATGAATTAGAGAATACCCAATTTTGGCTGAACCTGTGGGTAAAGCATCAAAATTTGACACTTTATTCAAGAAGCATCTGCTGATAGTGTCAAAGAAGAAATTCCATTCCTTCTTAAGCTTTGTTCTGTAGAGCTCTCCAAACTTCTTTGGCGCTCCATTGTAACCCAAACTTACAACATACTCAAGGAGTCTTGAATCAGGAACTTTGAATACTGGCTTACCAATAATTTATGGTAAGTGCAGGGCTTCAGTGACAATCTCAGGAGTCACATAGTATGTAACTTTATTATACTCAAAGCTCATTTGAGGCTTTTCTGATGAAAGTCCTTTCCCAAAGACACTTGTGTTCCAAACCTGCATTACAGACTGAAAAGATATCTTGGCAGGTTGGGTTAGAGCATAATTTATTGGGCTTGAGGCCAAAAAGTCCTGTATAATGTGGAAATCATCGGGCAAGTCCTGATGATCTAGAACTGCAGTGAAGTTATTTGTGTTAAAAGTGACTCCATTGATTACGACCTTGCTGTTGATGAAAGATGAATTCTCCATTGAAATTTCAAACACAAGAATTTCGCTAATTTTGAAATTAGGGTTTGAGAGAGCAGAGATAGAGAGATGATGCTTTACTGATGATTTTGAGAATAATAAATCAATTAGAAAACTAAATTGATATTTGGAAAATACTAATGATTTCTCAAAAACAGGTGTCAGTAAACTATTCGTTTATACTGGAGTAATGGACCAAATTACGTGAGAGAGTGGTGATGATTGCACGCGTCACGACTTACCATCTGTAACTATATGTAATGATTGAGTGAAACACACGCGCTTGTATTATTTGAGAAATAAGATTGTGATTAAGATAAAACAAGGTAATTTGTTTTAAATAAAGAAATTTAAAACATCACAATCAAAGAATACCTGGTACTTACACCAGAAATATGAATCGTTTCATATTCTTGTTCCACCCTTCTCTATTTAATCTTAGAGACTTGTCCACTTACTTCCTTAACTCTTCATTCTCTCCTGAAAAATAAGAAAAACCTTTCACAGCAAAATTTTACAACAATGTCGAACCTTACCATCACAGAGAAGAATCTCCATCTTTTAGAGAAAAGAGACATCTTTAGCTATACTCGTGAAGAGTTTGATACTTTCGACTGGGAAAGACAACTTGAGACTCTCTGGTTGCAGATGGATGCAGGCCTCGAGGAAATCGAGAAGGAAAAACCTGCAAAAGTGATTGACATCGATGCTGCCCTTCAACCAACATTAGCATGGCTTTCATCTAAGGCATCCTCATCCAACTCCATCAACCATTGTTAATGAATATGTCACCAAAAATAACCTTATCCCTGTCAACCTCCACCCAAACAAAGTGGCAAAGATGGGATCTGGGATGGCTACTAACAATGGAGTGGATTGGACTTTTATTATCTGTTGAATAGATTAGTAGATAGAGAACAAAAAGATGTAATCTTTGAATGTAATCTCTTTCTTATTATCAATGAAAAGTTCAGTTTCTCTATTCTATTCAATGTCTTCCTGATTTATCATGTTATCTAAGAAATAAATATGAGGACTAATTAAAGTGATCACATTATCAGGAGTTCAATACCATTAATCATAGCTTGAATCAGGAAATTGAAATAAAACGAAGACAGTTAGATTCTGAACATAATACTGATGATCGAACCGTCGCATCAGGATTCGACGTTGACTACTGTCAGGATTGATTTTCCATCAGTATTTGCAAGTCATCAGTATCTGATGACTTCTTTTTCTCAAGAACTGCCATAGTTTACCATTCCAAGTTCGTTCACCAACTTTGTAAAAGTAGTCTCAGGTAGTGGCTTGGTGAATATATCAGCTAACTGTTTATCAGTAGGAACAAAATGAAGTTTAATTGTCCCTTCCAGTACTTGTTCTCTTATGAAGTGATACCTGATACTGATGTGCTTTGTAAGAGAATGTTGAACTGGATTTCCTGTCATGGCAATAGCACTTTGGTTATCACAATAAATAGGTATTTTTGAAAATAACAAACCATAGTCCATTAGCTGATTTCTTATCCACATGATCTGAGCACAACAGCTTCCAGCAGCAATGTACTCAGCTTCTGCAGTTGATGTAGAGATAGACTTTTGCTTTTTGCTAAACCAAGAAACTAGTCTTCCTCCAAGAAACTGACAACTGCCTGAAGTACTTTTCCTGTCTATTTTACATCCTGCAAAATCAGCATCTGAGTAACCACATAAACTAAAGTCTGATTCTCTAGCATACCAAAGGCCAAGAGAAGAAGTGCCCTTTAGATATCTGAAAATCCTTTTCACTGCAATGAGATGTGGTTCCTTGGGATTTGCTTGAAATCTTGCACATAGACAGGTTGCATACATGATATTTGGTCTGCTAGCAGTTAGATATAAGAGTGAGCCAATCATCCCTCTGTAGTTGGTTATATCTACCTCTGTTCCTTGATCAGGATCAAGCTTTATAGCTGTAGCTATAGGAGTTGAAGCTGTAGAGCTATCTTGCATGTTAAACCTTTTCAGTAAATTCTTTGTATATTTTGACTGATTGATAAAAATCCCATCATCAGTCTGTTTAACTTGCAAACCTAAGAAATAGCTCATTTCTCCCATCATGCTCATTTGATATCTAGACTGCATTAGCTTTGAAAACTTCTCACACAGCTTAGAATTAGTTGACCCAAAAATGATATCATCAACATATATTTGAACTAACAGCAAATCCTTACCATGATTCAAATAAAACAAGGTTTTATCAATTGTACCTCTATTGAATCCACTTTCCAGTAAGAATTGAGCTAGGGTTTCATACCAGGCTCTTGGAGCTTGCTTTAGTCCATAAAGTGCTTTATCCAGTCTATAGACATGATCTGGATATTTGGAATCAATGAAGCCAGGAGGTTGCTCAACATATACCTCCTCTTCCAATTCTCCATTGAGGAATGCACTTTTTACATCCATCTGGAATACTTTGAACTTCTTGTGGGCTGCATATGCCAGAAAAATTCTGATGGCCTCTAGTCTTGCAACAGGAGCAAAAGTCTCATCATAATCTATTCCTTCTTGTTGAGAATACCCCTTTGCTACTAGCCTTGCTTTGTTCCTCACAATTATGCCATCTGAATCTGTCTTGTTTCTGAATACCCATTTTGTACCCACAATAGACCTACCCTTTGGCCTTGGTACAAGTTTCCAGACTTCATTTCTTTCAAACTCATTCAGTTCTTCTTGCATAGCTATCACCCAATCAGCATCCTTAAGTGCATCTTCAACTTTCTTAGGCTCCTCCTTTGATAGAAAGTTATTATATAAACATTCATTCTGAGTTGCACTTCTTGTCTTAACACCTGCTTCAGGATTCTTAATAATTAAATCAGGAGTATGACTTTTAGTCCATTTCCTTGCTGATGGTAAGTCATTTCTTGAACTGGATGCTCCCCCTGGATTGGTGTTATCTTCAAAAGAACTAGAATTGCTAGAAGCTCCCCCTGAGATAGTGCTATCTCCTCCTGATATACTGTCAGGATTGTCACTTGAATCTGTTTCTGATGAGTCTCTACTTGATGTTTGAGTTGTATCAGTACTGGTGATGTCTTGCTCTTGCTCCCCTTCTAAATTTGCATTATTTGAGTCATCATTAGTAACTGGTGTTCGATCAGGAATTGATCGATCATCAGGATCTGACAGAGTATCAGTATCTGACATAACTTCATCAGAATTCTTGGTAGCTTCATTTGCAAAGATCAAACTATCATGAGAGTCTTCTGTTATTCCTGTTATCCTTTTATCATCAAAAGATACATTAATAGACTCCATGACTGTCTTTGTTCTTAGATTGTAGATTTTAAAGGCTCTTGTTGTTGGATAGCCAATAAAGATTCCCTCATCATCTTTAGTCTCAAATTTTCCTAGCTGTTCAGGATGAGGTCTTAGAACAAAGCACTTGCAGCCAAACACATGTAAATGCTTTAAGCTTGGTTTCTTTTCCTTGATCATCTGATAAGGAGTTACACCATGTCTGTTGATTAAGGTGATGTTCTGAGTGTAGCATGCTGTGTTGACTGCTTCTGGCCAGAAATATGTAGGTAGTTTAGCTTCTTCCAACATAGTTCTTCCAGCTTCAATAAGAGATCTGTTCTTCCTTTCAACTACTCCATTTTGCTGAGGTGTGCCAGGAGCAGAGAATTGTTAAACTATTCCTTTGTATTTGCAGAACTCTTCCATTGCTGAATTCTTGAATTCAGTCCCATTATCACTTCTCAGGATCTTGACCTTGTATTTTGTGCCAGTTTCAATGAGCCTCACATGGTCCAGCAGTATTTCAGCAGTTTCATCTTTTTTGTGCATAAAATAAACCCAGGTAAATCTAGTATATTCATCAACAATAACTAGAGTATACCTTTTCTTACTGATGGACATAATATTCACTGGTCCAAACAAGTCAAGGTGAAGCATGTGATATGGTTCATCAATTGAGGATTCAGATTTACTCTTGAATGATGTTCTTCTCTGTTTAGCCTTCTGACAAGCATCACAGAGTCCATCAGGAGTATACAGTGCCTTTGGTAATCCTCTTACCAAGTCTTTCTTAACCAACTTGTTTATATTGTTGAAGTTGAGATGAGAAAGCTTCTTATGCCAATTCCAACTTTCATTTACAGAGGCTTTACTGATGAGTCATGTAGTTGGATTATTAGTATTGGTGTGAATGTTGGCTTCATAAATATTACCATGTCTTTGACCAGTTAAAGCAACCTTCCCTGAAGATTTGCTGATAACTTCAAAATGAGTATCATTGAAATTGACACGATAACCTCTATCTGTGATTTGACTAACACTTAACAGATTATGTTTGAGTCCTTTTACTAGAGCTACTTTTTCAATGATGACATTTCCAATTACAATACTGCCATATCCCAAGGTTTGTCCAATGTTGCCATCTCCATAAGACACAGTTAGGCCAGCCTTCTCCTCAAATTCTGATAGCAAGGTTTTGTCTCCAGTCATGTGCACAGAACATCCACTATCCATGACTAACACATTTTTCTTTTTACCCTGCAATCAGAATCACAAAGAACTCAGTTAGAATTCTTAAGAACCCACACTTGTTGGGTTCTCTTTTCATGCAACTTAACATTTTTAACAGCAGAAGATTTTCTTGTAAAGACACCTTCATCAGGATTAAGTCCATCAGAATTAATCTTTTTCTTAACAGATGCATGCTTAGTGTTCAAGTTCTTTGTTTTTCCAAAATTTGCACTTTTATTGAACTTAGGGAAAGGCTCATAATAATTATAGTACAAATTATGGTATTCTTCACATGTATAAATAGAATGCCATTCACTGCCACAATGGAAACAAGGATTCTGTGGTTTATAAAATACTGATTTATTCCTAATGTCAGACTTAGGAACTACAGTAGCCTTCTTTTTACTCCTCCTGCAATCAATAGCAAGATGATTAGAGTTACCACAGTTAAAGCATACTTTTCTTGGTGCATTTGGAATATACTTATAATTTTTCTCCTTGTTTATTCCAACTTTACCATTCCTGTTCCTTTTGACAGTTGGAACTCTCTTCCTGTCTGTTACATCACAGATTTTATCCCTTAATTGTTTCTTGGAAAAAAGACCTACATTTTTGTTTTTGACAGTTCTAGACTCAGAATGATGTGTAGAAGTGGATCCCTTTTCTAAAGTAGATTTGGGATTCTTTGGATATACATAATTAACAGGTTTTAATTTGGTTTTAGTACTGTATGTGACATATCTGTAGGTTTTTGGATTTGTTGAGTCATCAACTATAACTCTTCCTGGATTAGATGAAACAACCTTTTCTTTGTCCTTTTTCTCATTCTCTGGCTTATAACCTAGACACTCTTTCCAGTTTTTATCAGTAATAATTTCATGAGTTTTTGTTCCAGAATGTGTCCAGGTTCTGAGTTTTTCATTTGCCTCTTTAAGTTGCATTTCAAGTTCATTACATTTAAACTCTGTTTCAAGTTTCATGTGTTTAGCATTTCACATTCTGCTTGAACTTCCTGCAAGAAAATTAACTCAGCTTCTAGATGATCATTTCTCTTAACAACCTCTGCCATTTCAGATTTTATTCTAGTATTTTCAAGAGATTGACTCCTGAAACTAATATGCAGAGATTTTAAAAAAGATCTTAACTCAGAGACATTATTAGTATCAAAATCAAACAAAATTTCAGATACCTTATTTTCACCAGCAGAAGTCTCATCAGTTTTAGCCATCAAAGCATAATTCACTTTCTCTTCTTCAGAGTCAGATGATGAGTCCATCCAATCTTTGCTTGAAGAAATAAGAGCTTTGGTTTTGGTCTTCTTGCACTCAGTTGCAAAGTGACCCATTCCATCACAGTTACAGCATCTGATTTTTGACTTGTCAAATTTGTTGCTTTTATCTTCTTTCTTCTTGTACCTGTCTTTGTCAGCATTGAAGGTTCTCTTCTGAAATTTCCCTTGCTTCCTAGCCTTTCTGAACTTCATCTTCTTAAAGCCCTTGACTATCATAGCAACCATTTCCATTATATCAGAATCAATAGAGTCATCATCAGTATCAGAATCAGACTCAGTATCAGTATCTGATGATGAGTCATCAGGAATTGACTCTACCACTCTACTCTTTCTGTTAGAAACCTCCTCAGCTTTTCCCTTTGATTTTGATTCAACATTCAAAGCAACAGATTTTGCTTTGACATTTTTCTTGTTCTTCCTCTGTTGAACCTCAAGATCATGGGTTCTTAACATCCCGTAGACTTCATCAAGAGACAGCATCTTCAAATCATATTGATGCCTTATGATTGAAGCTTGAGTATCCCACTTCTCATTTAGAGCTTTGAGAAACTTGGTGTTTGAGTCCTCTGGATCATACTCTTTGCCAACTAATGATAGATTGTTCAGTAATGTCAAAAATCTATCATACATATCAGTAAGGCTTTCATCAGATTTAGCATCGAACTGCTCATACTCCTGAATCAACAGAGCCCTTCTATTTCTTTTGATAGATTCAGTACCTTGGCATTGAGTTTCCAAAGTATCCCAAATTTCCTTTGCAGTCTTTCATGCTATTACCCTGTTTGACATGACATTATCAAGACTGTTATGCAAAATATTTTTTTACCTTTGCATCTTTGAGTACTTGAGCCTTTTCCTCTATCGTCCACTCACTCTTTGCCTTAATGATATAGTGTTCAGCAACAGTCTCTGTTCTTGCAACTAGTCTTGTTGGAAGAAATGGTCCATCATTGATCCTATCAAGATAGTCAGAATCAGTTGCTTCCAGATACATCAGCATTTTCACTTTCCATGTTGGATACTCAGTTTTCTTGAGAATTGGAATTTTGATGCTTTCATACTTGCTTGTCGACATCTTAAGATCGTTTATGATTAATATTAATCAGTTTCCTCTGATACCAATTGTTGCCCAGTATATAACAATTGTAGAAGGGGGGTTGAATACAATTGTATAAGATTTTCGACTTAAACAGAAATAACACAAGTATGAATCAATAACAGCTTTATTAATACTGATATAAAACTATTACAAAACTCTCTTAAGAAATTCTTATGTTCTTAAGAGCTGCTAGGTTATAAGATAACTCGTGTAAGCGATTACAATATTTTAAAACATAAACTGTGTTTATATAGCATACACAGTTACATTATCAATTACAAGATATTCTAAATCAATTACATATATCTCTGAATGCATATCTTGTATGATAGCTGCATTCCTATAATTTAGGAACCGACAAATCAATCTTCCTTGATCTCTGGTCTGATGAGAATCTTCACGAAATACTGACCAGCTTCTAGTCCTGATAATAATCCAATACTGACGTTGTATTACTGATGACGTCAGCATCAGTATCTAATCAGTAATGCTCAGATCCTGATCATCACTTGAATCAATATCTAACAGATTATGGTTCGATTTTTATGATTTTGGTTGATGTTCGAATGCCCAGTAGTTGGGTGTGGGTTTAGTACCGATTTGTAGTGTTAAAAACAGAGTTCGCGAGACGCTGGTGTTCGCGAGACGCTGGAATCCGCCTCCGGTCACCGGAAACTGGAGGTGAGTGACGGTGTTCTTGATGACCCGAAAATTTCTTGATGACCCGTTTTATAACCCATTAGTGACCCGGTTTCAATCTGTCTTCAGCTGAGTTAGTAAAAAGAAAGTGATATTTACCTTTTTATTATTTAAAAGGGTAATTCATTTTTACTTTTTACAAATTGTTTTTACTTTAAATATTTATTTTGAAAATCTGAATTTTATTTATAAAATTCAGAAAATTATTTTCCAAACATCTTATTTTAAATATCAGATTATCTCTGGATTTATTTAAGTATTTAGTTTGGAAATCATTTATTTATATGTTTTCAATTAAAAAAATGATTAAGGATTAAATGCTTTTAATTATATTAATTAATTTCAAATAATAATTTAATTAATTTAATTAATTTAATTATTTGATAAATGTAATCATTTATTGAATAATTTAATTAATTAGTTATTAGTTGATTTTAATTAATTTATGATATGGGCTAAAAGTAAGCCCTAAAGACACATTTAATGTGGCATTAATTAGACCTCGAATGGTCCAAACGTGGGGCCCACCAGATGGGCCCAAACCCTATTTACAATATTAATTTCGTAATTAATATTATGGGTAATTACCAGCTCAGCAATAAGAGTCAGATAAGGATATTACTCGTACCAAGCTTAGCCTCCAAGGCATAGAATTCGATATGGGAACTGACTCCTACAAGGAAGGAGTCTAGAACCTTCCTCAAGGCGGTGACTTGCCCACCAAGTCACCTAATTCTACTATGATTCTAGGGCTTCTCAGCCTATATAAAGGGTCTGACCCCTCATTCCAAGAACTACGTTTTGGTTTGATTCTCAATACGAGATACGTAGGCACTCTGTGAGGATCGATTAGTCCCGAACACGGAAACAGCCATTAAAGCACGAAGCTCCCTAACCCTAGCACTAAATACAATTCGTAACCTAGTTTTTATTCCACAACATTTGGCGCCGTCTGTGGGAAAAAGACATCAACCATTGTAACGCCCCAAATCCGGGGTCAGGGATTTGGTCGTCACGCGGAAATCCTTAACATCAAATCACCTGTTTGATAATATTAAACCACCTATAATCATTTAATAACTGAATTACAACATCTGTGACCCCAACCACCAAGCATCTTTTAGGTTATAGGGCTAGAAACAAGAACTAAAATCTTTACATCTTTATTACATCCATTCTATTACATCGCACTATATCTTAAAAATCTTATACTACTAGTATAGCTTCGTTGGGAAGTACACCAGCAACTAGTACTACTCAGTACAAAGTAATATATATTACACATCAATGTACTTACATATAACTTACTCCAGCTATCTATGTTCTGGATTATATCATCTTCACAAGGGCACACTGATAAGTGGAGTTTATATCCACTTGGAGCATTCTAAATCGGCTTAAATTGATTGTCTTGGACTCAAGTTTGTGATAGTTTTGATGTGTTTTGTGTAATTGTGCAGGGTTGAAGAAATATCGATTAAAGTTGTAGTTTCCGTCGTTTTTGGAGCATTTTGTGGAGTTGATTGATGATATGGAATGAATAATGGTGGCTAATATCAACTCCTAAGAAGTATACAAGTCATTAAGAATGAAAGACGGAGGCTCATGCAAAAGGAACGGGAAGAAAAGGCGAAAAAATCAAAGAAAAATCAGTTTTCGCAGAACGGGACCAAACCGGGGGCTCCCAGCCTTGTTTCCAGTGCTCCAGCCTTGTTTGGGCAGATTGGGCCGGCGCTTCAGGCGCCCAAACGGCGCATCATGCGCTGCAGGTTGCTGGTGGGGCGCGGGAGAAAAATCAGCCAGAATTTCTGATTTTGTTTTGGCCATATCTTGAGTTCTAGAAGTCCGTTTGAGGCCCGTAAGCTGTCCACGCGAAGATAACAAGATTCTCTATCATTCTAAAGTGGTCCAGAGGTCCAATTATGATTGGAACGTTCCAGAAAATCTGAAGAAAAGACAGCTGCGAATTTCCCTTTAAATCAGAATCAGTTTAGGAAACGTACTTCTATTATAATTCTGATTAGGTATTTTCTTGCTGGACAAGATGTCTAGAGCCTATATAAACACATCCAACCCTTGTAAATTGGATTATCATTAAGATCATTAAGATCATCATTATTATCATTAGGAGTAGAACCATTACATATCAATTACTTAGGTTTATTTGTATCTTTTCATACTTTGTTTTTATCATGGTTTCATCAGATCCCATGATGACGAGAGGTTCGATTATGAACTAATCGTTGTCATGGGATTCTAACGGATTTATTTATGGAGCTTTAGTATTTTGATGCTTTACAGATCTGTGTGTGATGTATATCTGATATCCTCGTATGGTTGTGATTCATGTGTTTAGATGCGTCATGAACATCTAATTTGTTAATCTCTTGCTAAACGAGAGTGGATCTTGAGATTTAGAACTTGCCATGCTAGCATAGGATAGGTTGATGTTTTAACATCATGATTTGTGGCATGATTAGAGATAATATGCTACCCTATGTGATCAATGTGGATAACTTGTTCTTCAACCGTTATGTTTTCAAATTCTATAGAGATATAGGGTCTAAGCATAATTGGTGTCTATTCATCTTCTATCTCTTTTGTGGATGTATGTTTAGTTTGGTATTCGTATACTGAGAAGTAGCGTATACTTGTTTCGTGTTATCCGATCAGATATCATAACCATTGCATATAGTGATTAAAGGCGTCAAATCTAAGCGAAGTATTTAATGAAGTTAGGATTCCATGGTTTTTCTTGCAGAAGTAATTAGATTTAAATTCTCGTTAGTTAGTTAATTCTTAGTTTGTTAATTTACTTCTTAGTTAATTTAGTTTATTAAACCCATATTTGTTATTTGTCTTAGCAGTGAATAATAATCATACATTGTTGCATAGGTGCATCTACTGAATTAAAACCATAACCAGATCTCTGTGGGAACGAACTCGACTTATATCTGTATTACTTGTGACCACGTACGCTTGCGTGATTTAGTGCAAACAAGTTTTTGGCGCCGCTGTCGGGGATCACCGGTGTTTTATTTTTGGTTTATGTGCTTGTCAATATTGATCGTTAGCGTTCACTGACTCGGATTTCTTACTTACTTAGTTTGTTTGTAGTGTTTCAGGTACTTGTCAGAGAGTGTGGGCGTTAAAGATGGATTTTCTAAATTACTATGGAGTTCAGCAGGTTGTTAGTGTTTGTGAGCTATGTGCGGGCGCACATGAGATGTATCAGTGCTGGAGCAACCATGGTGGTATTCAACAGCCTCAGCAATGTGAGCGGTGTTTGGGCGTTCATGATCCCTCACAATATTGTTACTACGGAGGAGTTGATCCATATGTCAGTTATGAGGAACAACCATATTTTCAATACTATCCTCAACAGTACCAGCAAGATGTTCCAGATATGTCATATTTCTTTGATAGTGAAGAGTTTCAACATCAGCAACCTATTCTTACTTTTCAGTCAGATGATGATTTGAAGGAGATTAGGAAGGAGATTAGGATGCTTGAAGAGAATAATGAGAAGCTTATCAAATCTATGGGGACATTAGCTGCTCAAGTTTTGAGAGTCTTGGAACAAGAGAATCAACAATTCATGATAGAGGCAAATCCAGAGGATAATGGTGACTTGGAGCAAGGTACTGCATGCTTAATTGAGGAAGACAAATTCCAAGGTGAGGTGAGCGTTCATAAGCCGTGTGAGGAATTTGATCATGTTAGGATGGTGGATGATTTGGAAACGGCACTATTTGGGACAGACACTGCTGAGCTGCAGAAATTTCAAGAATTGGTATGTGTGAACCAAGAGGCTGATGAACATGAAAGATGCAGTTCTTCTACTTGTCTCAGAGTTTAAAGATGGAGGTAGCGCATTAGAGCCAATGGAGGAAGTTCTGTTTGAGGAACCAAAGGCTTCAACAACTTACATTTACCCTCCTCCATTATATTCAAGCGAAGCCCGCGAATGTGTGTTGTTCTACAAATTGACAGATTTTGGGTCAACAGATGAAGGCATTGGAGTTGGATATAGTTGCTACATGAATAGGCTAAGCGAGGAGAAGGGGCAGAAAGTGTGTCGCCGTGATGATGATGAAGTATCACGAAGAGATGACCAGGAAAACTATTATCATCCTTAATGGAGGCTTGGAAGTAACGTCAAGCTATTGATGTTAAAGAAGCGCTTCGTGGGAGGCAACCCGTGCTTTTCGGTTTTTTTTAGGTATGTTTTCTACTATCCTTTGTATTTACTTCCATTCAATGCGAACATTGAATATTTTAAGTTTGGGGGTGGTTTGAGGGATATGTAGTTAGTGTGTGTAGTATTTGTGTTATTTATGTGTTCATGTAGGATTTCATGTTTTGCATATTAGTAGTAGTAAATTATGCATTTATGTTCGTGTTATCTACGTTTGTTTCATATAGGACATTCTGTTTTTTTGTTAGTATGTCATGTGAGTGCATAATAGTTTGCATTTGCACCCATGCTTTATAGGAATTTTGTGTTGTTGACGCTTTTGATTGAGAAGTGATATGCTTTGTTCTTGTGCACACACATACACTAGTAAGTTGAAGCTAGTAGACTTATTGAATGTTGTAAGTGATTAGAAGGACATGAATATGTGCAAGATGATTTAGTTTGCATGCTTTGAATACAAGTCGGTGCATTAGAGAGATTTTTACTTGGGATTGAGTATGTTTTTCCACCAAGTGAGTTTTTTTAGCCTTATTGCATATATGCAATTTATTCGTTTGCTTGAGTGTCCACAGATTGTTTGCATTGCTAGCAGTTGTTTGAGGTCTTTCTTGAAGCGCATGACATTATTTGACGATTAAAATGATAAAGGCATTTAGGAATAACCGCGTATTTTCCCATATTACCACACCATGTTTACATGATCAATTAGTTAACCCGTTGAGCTTAATCCTATTTTTTCGGTGACATACCACATTACTTGCCTAGACCTTTTACTTGTATTGGCCTTACATTAATTTGAACCCACATTGTCAAAGGCTAGTAGAGTGCTTAAGGGAGTAATAAGGTGTGCAAGGAGGGGTTTATTGTTGGTCTTACTTTTGGGGGAAATATTGAAAATTGGGTTTGGTTGTGTACTTGATAGTCGGCATGTGTAATAAAATTGTGGGATCATTGTTATTGTTTATATTATTGTTTGTGTTATATTTAGCTCTCGAAAAAAAAAAAGGAAAAAAAAAGAAAAAAAAAAGAAAAAAAAAGATGAAAGAAAAAAAAAGAAAAAAAATATTATGAGAGCATGTTTGTGTTTGTTGTGATCCTATTTCAGTGGACTAGTCGAGTGTTTGTTTTTAGTAAAATTTATGTGGGGGGAAAATAGGGTGTTGTGTATGAATTATTATGGTACTTACTAGCTTTTGACACTTCACCTGTTTTGGCTTATTTGACATACCTTGTCCTTAACCCCGTTACAACCCAATTAAAGACCTTTTGATTATCGTCATTGATGTATGTTGTGTTAAGAGTTAGATTGATACCAAATGTCAAGCATGTTTATGATTTTGTTGGAATTGAGTGATACACTTACCCTTGTTCTTGAGTGAATATTCTTTTGTGAGTGGATTGTGAGTGTTTGCTTGTTCTTGCGTATGAGATCCCGAGTGTTGTCTCAAAGATGTACTCTTGTAGGCTTAGCATGTTTACTAACTTATTCTTACACTTGACATGGACTTGTGAGAATTTATGCATGTTCATTGAGTAGACTATGTGAATACTTGCACTTTCGATACCAAGACATTGCGTATTTACTTTGATTCTTAAGTTGATATGGCATGAGAGGATTTGAAGGTATGGTAGATTAAATTAATTGCATTTGCATATTAGTTGCATTCATGCATTGCATTGCATTGGATTTTGTGGGTACATTCGCTATAGGCCCTCACGAGACCTTACTCGTCCACTAGGGCTGCCTAGGGGTTTAAATGGCTTGTTGCATATGCCAAATGCAACCGTGATCACCTACGGAAGTGGTACTAGTTAGTTAGTTAGTTGTAATTGTTTATGCTTGAGGACAAGCATTGGTTTAAGTTTGGGGGTGTGATAAGTGGAGTTTATATCCACTTGGAGCATTCTAAATCGGCTTAAATTGATTGTCTTGGACTCAAGTTTGTGGTAGTTTTGATGTGTTTTGTGTAATTGTGCAGGGTTGAAGAAATATCGATTAAAGTTGTAGTTTCCGTCATTTTTGGAGCATTTTGTGGAGTTGATTGATGATATGGAATGAATAATGGTGGCTAATATCAACTCCTAAGAAGTATACAAGTCATTAAGAATGAAAGACGGAGGCTCATGCAAAAGGAACGGGAAGAAAAGGCGAAAAAATCAAAGAAAAATCAGTTTTCGCAGAACGGGACCAAACCGGGGGCTCCCAGCCTTGTTTCCAGTGCTCTAGCCTTGTTTGGGCAGATTGGGCCGGCGCTTCAGGCGCCCAAACGGCGCATCATGCGCTGCAGGTTGCTGGTGGGGCGCGGGAGAAAAATCAGCCAGAATTTCTGATTTTGTTTTGGCCATATCTTGAGTTCTAGAAGTCCGTTTAAGGCCCGTAAGTTGTCCATGCGAAGATAACGAGATTCTCTATCATTTAAAGTGGTCCAGAGGTCCAATTATGATTGGAACGTTCCAGAAAATCTGAAGAAAAGACAGCTGCGAATTTCCCTTTAAATCAGAATCAGTTTAGGAAACGTACTTCTATTATAATTCTGATTAGGTATTTTCTTGCTGGGCAAGATGTCTAGAGCCTATATAAACACATCCAACCCTTGTAAATTGGATTATCATTAAGATCATTAAGATCATCATTATTATCATTAGGAGTAGAACCATTACATATCAATTACTTAGGTTTATTTGTATCTTTTCATACTTTGTTTTTATCATGGTTTCATCAGATCCCATGATGACGAGAGGTTCGATTATGAACTAATCGTTGTCATGGGATTCTAACGGATTTATTTATGGAGCTTTAGTATTTTGATGCTTTACAGATCTGTGTGTGATGTATATCTGATATCCTCGTATGGTTGTGATTCATGTGTTTAGATGCGTCATGAACATCTAATTTGTTAATCTCTTGCTAAACGAGAGTGGATCTTGAGATTTAGAACTTGCCATGCTAGCATAGGATAGGTTGATGTTTTAACATCATGATTTGTGCCACTGTGGCGCAAGAGGTCCCTTTCTCGTCTGTTCAAGGGTACGGCCCATGTGAACGTATCAGCAAAGAGGAAGTCAAGGGTGCCCTCCAGAAGATGGCTAGAGGGAAGGCGGCTGGCCCGGATCAGATTCCTATCGAGGTGTGGCTTTGTCTTGGTGAGGTTGGCGTCGAATGGCTAGTGGATCTTTTCAATGCTCTCCTCTTGGGTGCTAAGATGCCAGACGAATGGAGGAGCAGTATTGTCGTCCCTTTTTTCAAGAACAAAGGCGACGCCCAGAACTGTAGTAACTATCGGGGAATTAAATTACTCAGTCACACTATGAAACTTTGGGAGAGAGTGGTTGAAGTTCGGATTAGAAGAGAGGTTGAAATCTCAGAAAATCAATTTGGTTTTATGCCTGGGAGATCGACGACCGAGGCCATTCATCTCGTTAGACGACTTATGGAGAAGTTCAGAGAGCGTCGCAAAGACCTCCATATGGTGTTCATTGATCTTGAGAAGGCATACGATAGCATCCCTCGTGAAGCGATTTGGAAGAGCCTTGAGGAGAGGAGAGTGGCGCCGGCATACACCAGGGCGATTCAAGACATGTACTCGCAAGCTAGTTCCTGCGTCCGGACCCCAGTGGGTGACGCTCGTTTCTTCCCCGTTGAGATTGGGCTACACCAAGGATCGGCCCTTAGTCCTCTCCTTTTCGCCCTTATCCTAGATGTCATGTCGCGAGGGATTCAAGGTGACGTCCCGTGGTGCATGCTCTTCGCCGATGATATCGTGCTAGTGGCGGAATCGAAGGGGGGGGGTGAATGAGAAGTTGGAGTTATGGAGATCCACTTTGGAACCCCTAGGCTTGCGTATGAGCAGGTCTAAAACTGAATATCTCTGGTGTAACTTTAGTGGTGAGGCCAACGAAGAAGGGGTGGAGGTTAGGATCGAAGATCATATCGTCCCTCGTACGGATAAGTTCAAGTATTTGGGATCGATCATCCAGAAGGAAGGTGAGATTGAAGATGATGTCACGCACCGCATCAAGGTGGGGTGGCTAAGGTGGAGGGCAGCGTCAGGGGTGATGTGTGATAAGAAAGTCCCGTTAAAGTTGAAAGGGAAGTTCTACAGAGCAGCAATCCGCCCTGCGATGTTATATGGATCGGAGTGTTGGGCGGCGAAGAAGGCTCTCGAGAGCAAGTTGGAAGCAGCTGAAATGAGGATGTTGCGATGGTCTTGTGGCCGTACGATGCTCGAAAGGATCCCAAATGTGGTTTTCAGGAGCGAGTTGGAGGTGGCGCCTCTCTCTGCGAAAGTTAGGGAAGGGAGGTTGAGATGGTTCGGCCACGTCCGTAGAAGGTTGCCGGAAGCCCCGGTGAGGAGGGTCGAGAGTCTAGCGGTGGTTGGGGTACGAAGGAGAGGCAGACCGAGGAGGACATGGGAAGAGCAGCTCAGGTTGGATTTGAAGGCCGTAAACCTGAATGAGACCTTGATCGCGGATAGGAGTTCTTGGAGGCGCCAGATTAGAGTCGTGGATTCGCGTTATCATAGAAGTTTGGCTTACCGTTTTCATTCTGTCTTTTGTTTTCTGGTTCTTGCAGATGCAGGGAGCTTGGCATGAGGTCATCCCAGATAGGAGTGATACGCAGAGCGGAGTCGACATAAATCAGGAGAGGTGTTCCCGCTTAGGTAAGTCCCATGAGGTCCATGCCATGGGCTCAGGTTCGAATGAGTCCTTTCTCCATCTTTATCTCTCACACTGTTGTGGTGCACTAAGCCGAGGGTCTTCACGGAAACAGCCTCCCTACTGTAAAAAGTAGGGGTATGCTCTGCGTACATCTTACCCTCCCCAGACCCTGCTTTGAGCGGGATATACTGGGTATGTTTGGTTTGGTTTGGTTTGGTTTATTTGTGGCATGATTAGAGATAATATGCTACCCTATGTGATCAATGTGGATAACTTGTTCTTCAACCGTTATGTTTTCAAATTCTATAGAGATATAGGGTCTAAGCATAATTGGTGTCTATTCATCTTTTATCTCTTTTGTGGATGTATGTTTAGTTTGGTATTCGTATACTGAGAAGTAGCGTATACTTGTTTCGTGTTATCCGATCAGATATCATAACCATTGCATATAGTGATTAAAGGCGTCAGATCTAAGCGAAGTATTTAATGAAGTTAGGATTCCATGGTTTTTCTTGCAGAAGTAATTAGATTTAAATTCTCGTTAGTTAGTTAATTCTTAGTTTGTTAATTTACTTCTTAGTTAATTTAGTTTATTAAACCCATATTTGTTATTTGTCTTAGCAGTGAATAATAATCATACATTGTTGCATAGGTGCATCTACTGAATTAAAACCATAACCAGATCTCTGTGGGAACGAACTCGACTTATGTCTGTATTACTTGTGACCACGTACGCTTGCGTGATTCAGTGCAAACACACACTGCCTGCTTCTCCTGAGCCATGCAGATAAGCCTCAATCATCAACCTTCCTTTGAAAGGTTAATATTTAAAACAAGCAAGTGTGAGCGAAAGAATTGCCCAGCAAGTATTAATAGAGCACAACAATATATATCAATATACACATGGAGTTTTCGAAATATAACGATACTTAATATCAATTTCGAAATATTTACAACAATGAAACCTCAGTAGGGGATATATGACATTTCGAGTAACATCAGATAAATAAAGTAAGTTCATGTCAACAATAGTAACCCTCATACCTTATCCACATACCATACCTCATAGTATTGATAACCTCTTAGGGAGCTTTTCAAAATATGCAGTTCAATATGCTGCTAAGATAGTTATTATCACCCTTCATAAACCAACCCATTATAAAGTTCCCTTTTTAATACTCCTCAAGTTTGTAAGTAAATACACATGAGTATATCATTATCATCAAAACACCTTACAGTTCAAGATTCTGTACAGGATATAAGTTCGTTAACCACTTGATAAGTTAAACTCAGAAATAACTGATAGGAAGAGAGTCAAAGCTCTTGAAGCAAACATTTGGGACTTAACATCAATAACCGATGAACCATCTTTCATCTTTTGAATAATTGCAAAAGTGCACAAGCACGTGCCTTTATTGTTAGAATAATCTTGCAGTTCTAGATACTGCATGAATTCATCATCTTTCAAAATTGAAAACAACACTATCGGCTACTTGGCACTTAGGCCTAAGAAGCAGTGTTTGAGTATTTTTCCAAAGTGGAGGATGGGACTTAAAGAAAACATGAAAACCTGACAAGGATTGACGATGATCAGTCGCCACATCCAAGTCCAATAATCCGCGGGTCTTCTCTACCGGTAGAAGGATAGAAACTACATCCGTAACTATCCCCGGGTGAAAACTACATCCGTAATCACCCTCGATGAAAACTACATCCGTAATCATCCTTCGGCAACACCTGGGCCGGAATAATAATTGATGGGCCGCCTAGCTCACGGCCGCTTACACATCCCGGGAATCGTTCGTCAACGATTCCCACACCTGCCAGAGTCCCCTTTTTCTTTTCTTGTCAAAATCATTTTGATAGAAAACTTGAGTAGTTGATGTTCGACTTCAGTCGACCGATAATTTCTTGAAAAATGAGCAAGAGAGTAAAACCTGACCGGGGGTTTTCGAAAATGTTTTGAGTTCAAAAGAGTTCAAGCATAGATATACACTTGTACCGATATCAATCTCGACACAGGGTTTTGTGATCACACATGGAAAATGGTACGCATAAAGCTTGTAACCACAACAGGGTAATTTCATATATATATAAGTTCTTGAAAAGTAACTTACCTAGATAGATTCAAAATATAATATTTTAAATGACTATGAAAGTCCTTAGACAACCTTTAAATAGTGTTTTATAACCTTCAAAACACTTAGAGTAATTAATAATTATTTGACTACTATGTAACAAATAATAAATATTCAATAATCCCTTTTTAAAAGAATACTCAAATTAATATTCATTTATTAAGTAATATTCAATTAATATTTACTATTAATACTGGAATATTTAATAACCTCAAAACACCCAAATAAAACTCTTGGAATGTTTCTAATCAAAATCAAGACACAATCTCTCCAGCAGTCTCCAAACTTTAGCCACTTTATCAAATAACTACTACTGACTCTCGGTCAATAAGAAATGATTAATAAGCATGAAAATCCTTCTTCTCTTTCCTTTTTTTTTGTTTCTTAATGAATATTATAATTAATATTCATCGAATTAAATAAGCATTCAAATAACATATATCGATATCAATCTAGCTGTTTTAAGCTGAAAGTAACCAATTTATAACCATTGGAATATCTTTAATCCGTATTGAAAATAAACTATCTCCGATAAATAATATACTAGATAGAATCACTCCATTAAATTGTTTTATTATTTCTCCGGGACAAAGTGATTTTAAGAAAGCGTTTTGAAAATGATATTCATCTAATTAAATAAATTTAATTAGGCGAATGAGGTTTATTTAATTAGTAAATGCTTTCAGGAGCATCTATTAATTAAATAAACACTGATCTATTGGTGATGTTGCCTTTAGGTTAATTATTGCGAAATTCTTTTTAAAAGCTTTGCCCGGGTTTTCGAAAACATACAATACCAAATAGCCCCGACACGCGGGCTAAGTTCGATAACTCAATACACGCTCTACCCTCGGAGCCTTTACCACGTAGTTCCATATATACGTATATGTATCTATATATACCTCATAACATATAGTCCTCTACCATATTACCAAAGTTTATAAATATACAACATATAAATCGAGATGTAGAACCATAAGAATGTCACCGCCCATCGACAGTATTATAAGTCATGGGTTTTGATTATTGCACGAAAATAATTTAATATCGCTAGCAAAGTCAAGAATAAAATGATTTGGAAGGAGGAGCACAAGATTAAAAACTCGCAATTAGGGATTGAAAACCTTTTTCCGCACATTTTATATAATTCAAAATAGGTATGCTCTGAACGATAGAGTATGTGTAAATAAACTTGCCTCTGGTCCTTAGCAGAAAGCAGAAACCGCGAATAAACCTTTCGCACTTCGTCCAAGCAATTCCCTGGAGGTAGCTTACCTTTCTTTATACGGCGCCTCGATCTTCCTTTTTTGATGCACGTCATTCCAATTTGATTTTGCCCTAATGGTACTGAAATAGTTATGAGTACGTGTCAGTCCCCCCCCCCTCGTATCTCGAGTAGACACCACTCGGAATTACCACTAAGTCACATAAAGTCAAACTATGGATGTCCTCCCTATAGTTGACTACTCTAATACCACTTAATGCACATAAGACATTTAGTAATAACAAACAACACGGGAAGAGTCCCCTTATATAAAGTGAACATTTCCTAGTACCCACATATCATAACCCTATACCACCATTTAGTCAACTTCACTTAACCTATACATTTATAATACCATTGACCTTCTACGACAAAACTTGATTAATAGGTAATCCTCAAAACACAATTAATCCTCGAAACACATAAATCCTTGAATTAAATCACTTAGCAAATAAATCCTCGAGACAACAATTATCCTCGAATTAATTCACTTAACGCATATACACATAAACAGTTAACACCCAAATCATACCTTTAAAGCCTTGAAATCAAATAAGTTAAATAAATTAAAATGCAGGGGATTTTTAGAAAATTTCGGCATGTAGTATTCGTTTATCGGACTATGGGCACAGCCCCTCCATGCCAAACAAAACAATTTATAACCCTGTTTTTGATAAAATAAAAGTTGCCTCAACTTGCAGCAACATAAAAGTAAACAAATAAGAAAAGTACCCGCCCAGACATGCGGCAACTAGCACATAAGGAAAAGTACCCGCCCAGACATGCGGCAACTAGCACATAAGGAAAAGTATCTGCCCAGACATGCGGCACCTCAACATGTAAGGAAAGTAAACTAAGTTTATCCACATTTAAGCCAACACCACGTAGTTGGCACTTATACTATCAACATATACTATAACTTGATTCATACCATTTAGCACTTAGCCAATTAGCCATTCACATAATTACACCTCCTATAACAATAACTATTACAATTAGCAATTTATCCACTAAAATACTTTAACTTTAATCACTAAGATCATTTAGTACATAAGCATTTACAATTAGTCAAACCATGTAACTCCACATATTATCCGACAACTCATAATTACTCACTAACAATTAACAATTAGCAATTAACACTTAACAATTACTTGACAACTAACCCGAATATATTATCCGACTCACAATTAATCCAATAATTATAAATTAATCATTAAACTCTCCGAATTAATCATGGAGCTTAAACAGTATCTCACAATTCCAATTAGCAAATAATAATTTAACAATTAACAATTTATTAACTCGAACATTTAATCGGACTCATCATTAAACTCAATAATTATAATTATCTATGCTCTCCGAATTAAATCACGAAAATTAACAATTAAACTCGCAATTTAAATCTAATTAAATTACGACAACTAATTAATTAAATTACCACAATTGAATACATAATTAAAATATAGAAATTATACCCTTTGGTTACGATCCGAAAGTCAAACCACCGGGACCATCTTCACCATCTCTCTCCCATCTCTCTCTCTCTCTCTCTCACTCTCTCTCTCTCTCTCTCTCTCTCTGCAGTCTCCACCCCCGCGCTGCACAGCCACCACCTGGCTCCCGCCGCCGCTGCTAACTCCGGCGAGCTCAAGCCACCGCTGCTCCTCCCCCTCCCTTTCTTCCCCGACCTGCCTCCTCCCCTCTCTTTCTCTCTTTCTCTCTTCGCGAATCTCTCTCTCCGCGAATCTCTCTCCCCGCGAATCTCTTTCCCCCCGCTGGTTTTCTCTCCCCCTCCCCCGATGGTTTTGTCTATGCGTGTTTTTTTGTGCGGCTGTGTGTGTATCGTGTATATATCTGTGGTGTGTTGTGTCTTTAACCCTAATGGGCTTGGCCCAATAACATATAAAGCAATACAATTAAATACTACACACCTTAAATAATATTTTAAACTTATAACTCTAATTTGTAAAAATAAAATTTCTAGCATAATTAAATACTAGAATATTTTTAAAGACTTTTGGAGAAAGAATTGGAATTAAATCTCAATTTTCTAAATTGATATGCATTTTACAAATATTAATAATTTATAAAAAAACAAATCATAAAAATAATAATTGTGATTCATAATTCACAATTTACAGGGCTTTATAAAAATACTACAAACACTATTGTTTTAGTAAAATCTCAAATTCTTGATTTTATATATTAATCAAGTAATTTCTGCAAATCCTCAAATAATTAAAATAATCATTTTCTAAGGATTTTAAAATCTCCAAATTATTTAGTAATTTATAATAAAATCTTTACTAAATAATTTCACATTCCAAAATCAGATCTTTGCACAAATAAACTATTGACTCGAGGTATCTACTCAGTCAATAAAATTTTAAATAGGAGCACCAGGCTCCACTTAACCGAAAATAATTAAATAATTGAATAATAATAAAAAAAAATTCCTCCTCATTTTAGGAAAACAATATTATTATTATTGAAATAATAATATAATCATTTCTTGAAAAATCCGGGTTATTACAGTCTACCCTCCTTAAAAGGATTCCGTCCACGGAATCAGCTAAGGCCACTACTGGGATTCCTTAACTCTTTTATCATCAACACTTATTCTGCAAAACAGGAGATAGTGTCTCTTCGTAAACAACTTCTCCAATATCTCAATTCAAACCTCGATTCTCTATCTGACACAATTATCGCTGGAGTCTTATAACCCACCATTATTCCTTTCACATATACGTCTTGACCAACTTTCCATTATCATACTATCCTTGAGAGAGAGTTCACTGATTCTATTCACATAACACTTTTTGAGAGAGAGAACGAACCAATTCTAGCTTTACATCACTGATATTCTATTCGTGTTGGGATTCGCTCTAGCTCTTGGCGATTCCGTTGCAAATCTAGTTTTTATCAGCGAGTTTTGACTTGGCCGACCTGGTTGGTATCCCCTTCAAATTTATTAGAGATAATAAGAATTATGAAACTTTGAAAAGATAGCTGTCATATCAAGGCTATTGCCACACATTGATGATCATAAGGTTATGAGTATTAAAGTAAACCTTATTTGAAATGAGAGAATTTACTGAGAGATCAATATGATCATAAGAACTCACGTTGCGTGTCTCAGTTGAGACATTACTAAAGGTAGTTATCCTTCTTGTATTTCACAACTCACAAGTGACGGCGTCCCGTCAGACTTCTATCACACAGACAGATAGCCCTTATGTCCCCTATAAGTATAGGGTTGTTCGTCTCAGTGGAAGCTGAGAAGTATGAAAGCATTTCGAAGTGAAGATAATAATTATCGTCTCTCGACAAATAATTCTCAAGTGGACACCCTGGATTAAAATTGATCAGATTCCAAGGTGCAATTTCCAAGGAAAAGGATAACCAGAAAGATACTGGTATACAACAAGCAAGTGGTGCTATAGCACCATAGGATTATCCAATATTTGAAGAAAAGTGGGAATTTAAATATCATCAATCGATAGGGCCTCATAAATCTGAAAGTAGGTATAATAACAGCTTCTAGCAAAATTGAAACCAATATGGTTTAACATGAGTATTATAAAACAACTTCGAAGAGGGAGTATATTCTTTATTAAAATTCTCTCTTGGAGAGATGTCAAGATAGGTCATAGATTAGGGAGGTAATCCAAATAATTTATGCACGGGGATGTGTCAAATAATTCACATTGGGGAGATAATAAAAATAAGTTGCAAATGGGGAGATATCAAATAATTCAGACTGGGGAAGTAATCAAAATGATTCATAATTGGGGAGGGTAATGCCAAGGTCTCCACGGATGCCTTTCATGTCGGCTCCTCTGACGGATAATTGTTCGATTGTAGCGCTCTTCTTTTCCACGCACACCCTAAGGTGCTCGACAACCGACGTCATCGTCGACTCGTAATAGTCGCTAGAGATTCAACCATCGGCATTTTACGATATTAAGGAGTTCTATTCGACTCGGCGCAAGCATCTCACGCAAGCGTTCTATTCTTTGAGAAGACTTCGATACCGGTGTCGCCCCTTGCAACGACGAATTCCACGTGTCGAATGGGCGATATTCTGGAACATTGCTGGAAATACATACTTAGATCCAGTCACCATTATAACCGTATTTATACCACATGTTCATGTACTCATGACAATTCCGTGTGCAACTTAAGCTTATCCCTTTTTGGCATAACAATCTTCGTACTAGTCTCTCTCAGACTTTCTCGGTCCGTCTTGATTCTTAAAACATTTCATCTTTATTGATCAATCTCATCTTCACCCTTTTTACTTCTATAATTTTGAGATAATCGGTGTCTATCCACCAATCCATTCATAATATTACCTTAAACTCTATCAAGCTCGAGAGGGTTTTATATACCCGCAACTTCGACTGATAACCTTTCATAGTAATCTTGTTTTGCTTCCCTTTTTGGAATTTTAACAGTACGGATGCTATCTCAACTCATCATTGCCATAATACTGGATGCCAGCTTTCCATCCTTCATCATCATATTGAAATTTCCTATCATTCGGGGAATACATAACTTCATCCATGAACCCCTAAAATTATCTTAATCTTAGGCCTCGGGCGATTTATGCCCCTGCCGACCAACACTTGTCTCTAAGAGTTCTTTAGCAGACACCCATCACCACAAGAAGTGAAGTCTACCTCAACATATTCCTCAAAATCTTATCTTAATCATTGGTACTATATCCAATAGTCCAACAGGAACTCTACATGATTTCCGACGTTCTCACATAATTATACACACTCCTACTCACTCTCGTTTCTAGTTTACTATAACCTAAGCTCTGATACCATTTCTGTAACGCCCCAAATCCGGGGTCAGGGATTTGGTCGTCACGCGGAAATCCTTAACATCAAATCACCTGTTTGACAATATTAAACCACCTATAATCATGTAATAACTGAAATACAACATCTGTGACCCCAACCACCAAGCATCTTTTAGGTTATAGGGCTAGAAACAAGAACTAAAATCTTTACATCTTTATTACATCCATTCTATTACATCGCACTATGTCTTAAAAATCTTATACTACTAGTATAGCTTCGTTGGGAAGTACACCAGCAACTAGTACTACTCAGTACAAAGTAATATATATTACACATCAATGTACTTACATATAACTTACTCCAGCTATCTATGTTCTGGATTATATCATCTTCACAAGGGCACACTGCCTGCTTCTCCTGAGCCATGCAGATAAGCCTCAATCATTAACCTTCCTCTGAAAGGTTAATATTTAAAACAAGCAAGTATGAGCGAAAGAATTGCCCAGCAAGTATTAATAGAGCACAACAATATATATCAATATACACATGGAGTTTTCGAAATATAACGATACTTAATATCAATTTCGAAATATTTACAACAATGAAACCTCAGTAGGGGATATATGACATTTCGAGTAACATCAGATAAATAAAGTAAGTTCATGTCAACAATAGTAACCCTCATACCTTATCCACATACCATACCTTATAGTATTGATAACCTCTTAGGGAGCTTTTCAAAATATGCAGTTCAATATGCTGCTAAGATAGTTATTATCACCCTTCATAAACCAACCCATTATAAAGTTCCCTTTTTAATACTCCTCAAGTTTGTAAGTAAATACACATGAGTATATCATTATCATCAAAACACCTTACAGTTCAAGATTCTGTACATGATATAAGTTCGTTAACCACTTGATAAGTTAAACTCAGAAATAACTGATAGGAAGAGAGTCAAAGCAAACATTTGGGACTTAACATCAATAACCGACCATCTTTCATCTTTTGAATAATTGCAAAAGTGCACAAGCACGTGCCTTTATTGTTAGAATAATCTTGCAGTTCTAGATACTGCATGAATTCATCATCTTTCAAAATTGAAAACAACACTATCGGCTACTTGGCACTTAGGCCTAAGAAGCAGTGTTTGAGTATTTTTCCAAAGTGGAGGATGGGACTTAAAGAAAACATGAAAACCTGACAAGGATTGACGATGATCAGTCGCCACATCCAAGTCCAATAATCCGAGGGTCTTCTCTACCGGTAGAAGGATAGAAACTACATCCGTAACTATCCCCGGGTGAAAACTACATCCGTAATCACCCTCGATGAAAACTACATCCGTAATCATCCTTCAGCAACACCTGGGCCGGAATAATAATTGATGGGCCGCCTGGCTCACGGCCGCTTACACATCCCGGGAATCGTTCGTCAACGATTCCCACACCTGCCAGAGTCCCCTTTTTCTTTTCTTGTCAAAATCATTTTGATAGAAAACTTGAGTAGTTGAAGTTCGACTTCAGTCGACCGATAATTTCTTGAAAAATGAGCAAGAGAGTAAAACCTGACTGGGGGTTTTCGAAAATGTTTTGAGTTCAAAAGAGTTCAAGCATAGATATACACTTGTACCGATATCAATCTCGACACAGGGTTTTGTGATCACACATGGAAAATGGTACGCATAAAGCTTGTAACCACAACAGGGTAATTTCATATATATATAAGTTCTTGAAAAGTAACTTACCTAGATAGATTCAAAATATAATATTTTAAATGACTATGAAAGTCCTTAGACAACCTTTAAATAGTGTTTTATAACCTTCAAAACACTTAGAGTAATTAATAATTATTTGACTACTATGTAACAAATAATAAATATTCAATAATCCCTTTTTAAAAGAATACTCAAATTAATATTCATTTATTAAGTAATATTCAATTAATATTTACTATTAATACTGGAATATTTAATAACCTCAAAACACCCAAATAAAACTCTTGGAATGTTTCTAATCAAAATCAAGACACAATCTCTCCAGCAGTCTCCAAACTTTAGCCACTTTATCAAATAACTACTACTGACTCTCGGTCAATAAGAAATGATTAATAAGCATGAAAATCCTTCTTCTCTTTCCTTTTTTTTTGTTTCTTAATGAATATTATAATTAATATTCATCGAATTAAATAAGCATTCAAATAACATATATCGATATCAATCTAGCTGTTTTAAGCTAAAAGTAACCAATTTATAACCATTGGAATATCTTTAATCCGTATTGAAAATAAACTATCTCCGATAAATAATATACTAGATAGAATCACTCCATTAAATTGTTTTATTATTTCTCCGGGACAAAGTGATTTTAAGAAAGCGTTTTGAAAATGATATTCATCTAATTAAATAAATTTAATTAGGCGAATGAGGTTTATTTAATTAGTAAATGCTTTCAGGAGCATCTATTAATTAAAAAAACACTGGTTTATTGGTGATGTTGCCTTTAGGTTAATTATTGTGAAATTCTTTTTAAAAGCTTTGCCCGGGTTTTCGAAAACATACAATACAAAATAGCCCCGACACGCGGGCTAAGTTCGATAACTCAATACACGCTCTACCCTCGGAGCCTTTACCACGTAGTTCCATATATACGTATATGTATCTATATATACCTCATAACATATAGTCCTCTACCATATTACCAAAGTTTATAAATATACAACATATAAATCGAGATGTAGAACCATAAGAATGTCACCGCCCATCGACAGTATTATAAGTCATGGGTTTTGATTATTGCAAGAAAATAATTTAATATCGCTAGCAAAGTCAAGAATAAAATGATTTGGAAGGAGGAGCACAAGATTAAAAACTCACAATTAGGGATTGAAAACCTTTTTCCGCACATTTTATATAATTCAAAATAGGTATACTCTGAACGATAGAGTATGTGTAAATAAACTTGCCTCTGGTCCTTAGTAGAAAGCAGAAACCGCGAATAAACCTTTCGCACTTCGTCCAAGCAATTCCCTGGAGGTAGCTTACCTTTCTTTATACGGCGCCTCGATCTTCCCTTTTTGATGCACGTCATTCCAATTTGATTTTGCCCTAATGGTACTGAAATAGTTATGAGTACGTGTCAGTCCCCCCCCTCGTATCTCGAGTAGACACCACTCGGAATTACCACTAAGTCACATAAAGTCAAACTATGGATGTCCTCCCTATAGTTGACTACTCTAATACCAGTTAATGCACATAAGACATTTAGTAATAGCAAACAACACGGGAAGAGTCCCCTTATATAAAGTGAACATTTCCTAGTACCCACATATCATAACCCTATACCACCATTTAGTCAACTTCACTTAACCTATACATTTATAATACCATTGACCTTCTACGACAAAACTTGATTAATAGCTAATCCTCAAAACACAATTAATCCTCGAAACACATAAATCCTTGAATTAAATCACTTAGCACATAAATCCTCGAGACAACAATTATCCTCGAATTAATTCACTTAACACATATACACATAAACAGTTAACACCCAAATCATACCTTTAAACCCTTGAAATCAAATAAGTTAAATAAATTAAAATGCAGGGGATTTTTAGAAAATTTCGGCATGTAGTATTCGTTTATCGGACTATGGGCACAGCCCCTCCATGCCAAACAAAACAATTTATAACCCTGTTTTTGATAAAATAAAAGCTGCCTCAACTTGCAGCAACATAAAAGTAAACAAATAAGAAAAGTACCCGCCCAGACATGCGGCAACTAGCACATAAGGAAAAGTACCCGCCCAGACATGCGGCAACTAGCACATAAGGAAAAGTATCCGCCCAGACATGCGGCACCTCAACATGTAAGGAAAGTAAACTAAGTTTATCCACATTTAAGCCAACACCACGTAGTTGGCACTTATACTATCAACATATACTATAACTTGATTCATACCATTTAGCACTTAGCCAATTAGCCATTCACATAATTACACCTCCTATAACAATAACTATTACAATTAGCAATTTATCCACTAAAATACTTTAACTTTAATCACTAAGATCATTTAGCACATAAGCATTTACAATTAGTCAAACCATGTAACTCCACATATTATCCGACAACTCATAATTACTCACTAACAATTAACAATTAGCAATTAACACTTAACAATTACTTGACAACTAACCCGAATATATTATCCGACTCACAATTAATCCAATAATTATAAATTAATCATTAAACTCTCCGAATTAATCATGGAGCTTAAACAATATCTCACAATTCCAATTAGCAAATAATAATTTAACAATTAACAATTTATTAACTCGAACATTTAATCGGACTCATCATTAAACTCAATAATTATAATTATCTATGCTCTCCGAATTAAATCACGAAAATTAACAATTAAACTCGCAATTTAAATCTAATTAAATTACGACAACTAATTAATTAAATTACCACAATTGAATACATAATTAAAATATAGAAATTATACCCTTTGGTTACGATCCGAAAGTCAAACCACCGGGACCATCTTCACCATCTCTCTCCCATCTCTCTCTCTCTCTCTCTCACTCTCTCTCTCTCTCTCTCTCTCTCTGCAGTCTCCACCCCCGCGCTGCACAGCCACCACCTGGCTCCCACCGCCGCTACTAACTCCGGCGAGCTCAAGCCACCGCTGCTCCTCCCCCTCCCTTTCTTCCCCGACCTGCCTCCTCCCCTCTCTTTCTCTCTTTCTCTCTTCGCGAATCTCTCTCTCCGCGAATCTCTCTCCCCGCGAATCTCTTTCCCCCCGCTGGTTTTCTCTCCCCCTCCCCCGATGGTTTTGTCTGTGCGTGTTTTTTTGTGCGGCTGTGTGTGTATCGTGTATATATCTGTGGTGTGTTGTGTCTTTAACCCTAATGGGCTTGGCCCAATAACATATAAAGCAATACAATTAAATACTACACACCTTAAATAATATTTTAAACTTATAACTCTAATTTGTAAAAATAAAATTTCTAGCATAATTAAATACTAGAATATTTTTAAAGACTTTTGGAGAAAGAATTGGAATTAAATCTCAATTTTCTAAATTGATATGCATTTTACAAATATTAATAATTTATAAAAAAAATCATAAAAATATTAATTGTGATTCATAATTCACAATTTACAGGGCTTTATAAAAATACTACAAACACTATTGTTTTAGTAAAATCTCAAATTCTTGATTTTATATATTAATCAAGTAATTTCTGCAAATCCTCAAATAATTAAAATAATCATTTTCTAAGGATTTTAAAATCTCCAAATTATTTAGTAATTTATAATAAAATCTTTACTAAATAATTTCACATTCCAAAATCAGATCTTTGCACAAATAAACTATTGACTCGAGATATCTACTCAGTCAATAAAATTTTAAATAGGAGCACCAGGCTCCACTTAACCGAAAATAATTAAATAATTGAATAATAAAATAAAAAAAAATTCCTCCTCATTTTAGGAAAACAATATTATTATTATTGAAATAATAATATAATCATTTCTTGAAAAATCCGGGTTATTACAGTCTACCCTCCTTAAAAGGATTCCGTCCACGGAATCAGCTAAGGCCACTATTGGGATTCCTTAACTCTTTTATCATCAACACTTATTCTGCAAAACAGGATATAGTGTCTCTTCGTAAACAACTTCTCCAATATCTCAATTCAAACCTCGATTCTCTATCTGACACAATTATCGCTGGAGTCTTATAACCCACCATTATTCCTTTCACATATACGTCTTGACCAACTTTCCATTATCATACTATCCTTGAGAGAGAGTTCACTGATTCTATTCACATAACACTTTTTGAGAGAGAGAACGAACCAATTCTAGCTATACATCACTGATATTCTATTCGTGTTGGGATTCGCTCTAGCTCTTGGCGATTCCGTTGCAAATCTAGTTTTTATCAGCGAGTTTTGACTTGGCCGACCTGGTTGGTATCCCCTTCAAATTTATTAGAGATAATAAGAATTATGAAACTTTGAAAAGATAGCTGTCATATCAAGGCTATTGCCACACATTGATGATCATAAGGTTATGAGTATTAAAGTAAACCTTATTTGAAATGAGAGAATTTACTGAGAGATCAATATGATCATAAGAACTCACGTTGCGTGTCTCAGTTGAGACATTACTAAAGGTAGTTAGCCTTCTTGTATTTCACAACTCACAAGTGACGGCGTCCCGTCAGACTTCTATCACACAGACAGATAGCCCTTGTGTCCCCTATAAGTATAGGGTTGTTCGTCTCAGTGGAAGCTGAGAAGTATGAAAGCAATTCGAAGTGAAGATAATAATTATCGTCTCTCGACAAATAATTCTCAAGTGGACACCCTGGATTAAAATTGATCAGATTCCAAGGTGCAATTTCCAAGGAAAAGGATAACCAGAAAGATACTGGTATACAACAAGCAAGTGGTGCTATAGCACCATAGGATTATCCAATATTTGAAGAAAAGTGGGAATTTAAATATCATCAATCGATAGGGCCTCATAAATCTGAAAGTAGGTATAATGACAGCTTCTAGCAAAATTGAAACCAATATGGTTTAACATGAGTATTATAAAACAACTTCGAAGAGGGAGTATATTCTTTATTAAAATTCTCTCTTGGAGAGATATCAAGATAGGTCATAGATTAGGGAGGTAATCCAAATAATTTATGCACGGGGATGTGCCAAATAATTCACATTGGGGAGATAATAAACATAAGTTGCAAATGGGGAGATATCAAATAATTCAGACTGGGGAAGTAATCAAAATGATTCATAATTGGGGAGGGTAATGCCAAGGTCTCCACGGATGCCTTTCATGTCGGCTCCTCTGACGGATAATTGTTCAATTGTAGCGCTCTTCTTTTCCACGCACACCCTAAGGTGCTCGACAACCGACGTCATCGTCGACTCGTAATAGTCGCTAGAGATTCAACCATCGGCATTTTACGATATTAAGGAGTTCTATTCGACTCGGCGCAAGCATCTCACGCTAGCGTTCTATTCTTTGAGAAGACTTCGATACCGGTGTCGCCCCTAGCAACGACGAATTCCACGTGTCGAATGGGCGATATTCTGGAACATTGCTGGAAATACATACTTAGATCCAGTCACCATTATAACCGTATTTATACCACATGTTCCTGTCCTCATGACAATTCCGTGTGCAACTTAAGCTTATCCCTTTTTGGCATAACAACCTTCGTACTAGTCTCTCTCAGACTTTCTCGGTCCGTCTTGATTCTTAAAACATTTCATCTTTATTGATCAATCTCATCTTCAGCCTTTTTACTTCTATAATTTTGAGACAATCGGTGTCTATCCACCAATCCATTCATAATATTACCTTAAACTCTATCAAGCTCGAGAGGGTTTTATATACCCGCAACTTCGACTGATAACCTTTCATAGTAATCTTGTTTTGCTTCCCTTTTTGGAATTTTAACAGTACGGATGCTATCTCAACTCATCATTGCCATAATACTGGATGCCAGCTTTCCATCCTTCATCATCATATTGAAATTTCATATCATTCGGGGAATACATAACTTCATCCATGAACCCCTAAAATTATCTTAATCTTAGGCCTTGGGCGATTTATGCCCCTGCCGACCAACACTTGTCTCTAAGAGTTCTTTAGCAGACACCCATCACCACAAGAAGTGAAGTCTACCTCAACATATTCCTCAAAATCTTATCTTAATCATTGGTACTATATCCAATAGTCCAACAGGAACTCTACATGAGTTCCGACGTTCTCACATAATTATACACACTCCTACTCACTCTCGTTTCTAGTTTACTATAACCTAAGCTCTGATACCATTTCTGTAACGCCCCAAATCCGGGGTCAGGGATTTGGTCGTCACGCGGAAATCCTTAACATCAAATCACCTGTTTGAAAATATCAAACCACCTATAATCATTTAATAACTGAATTACAACATCTGTGACCCCAACCACCAAGCATCTTTTAGGTTATAGGGCTAGAAACAAGAACTAAAATCTTTACATCTTTATTACATCCATTCTATTACATCGCATTATGTCTTAAAAATCTTATACTACTAGTATAGCATCGTTGGGAAGTACACCAGCAACTAGTACTACTCAGTACAAAGTAATATATATTACACATCAATGTACTTACATATAACTTACTCCAGCTATCTATGTTCTGGATTATATCATCTTCACAAGGGCACACTGCCTGCTTCTCCTGAGCCATGTAGATAAGCCTGAATCATCAACCTTCCTCTGAAAGGTTAATATTTAAAACAAGCAAGTATGAGCGAAAGAATTGCCCAGCAAGTATTAATAGAGCACAACAATATATATCAATATACACATGGAGTTTTCGAAATATAACGATACTTAATATCAATTTCGAAATATTTACAACAATGAAACCTCAGTAGGGGATATATGACATTTCGAGTAACATCAGATAAATAAAGTAAGTTCATGTCAACAATAGTAACCCTCATACCTTATCCACATACCATACCTCATAGTATTGATAACCTCTTAGGGAGCTTTTCAAAATATGCAGTTCAATATGCTGCTAAGATAGTTATTATCACCCTTCATAAACCAACCCATTATAAAGTTCCCTTTTTAATACTCCTCAAGTTTGTAAGTAAATACACATGAGTATATCATTATCATCAAAACACCTTACAGTTCAAGATTCTGTACAGGATATAAGTTCGTTAACCACTTGATAAGTTAAACTCAGAAATAACTGATAGGAAGAGAGTCAAAGCTCTTGAAGCAAACATTTGGGACTTAACATCAATAACCGATGAACCATCTTTCATCTTTTGAATAATTGCAAAAGTGCACAAGCACGTGCCTTTATTGTTAGAATAATCTTGCAGTTCTAGATACTGCATGAATTCATCATCTTTCAAAATTGAAAACAACACTATCGGCTACTTGGCACTTAGGCCTAAGAAGCAGTGTTTGAGTATTTTTCCAAAGTGGAGGATGGAACTTAAAGAAAACATGAAAACCTGACAAGGATTGACGATGATCAGTCACCACATCCAAGTCCAATAATCCGCGGGTCTTCTCTACCGGTAGAAGGATAGAAACTACATCCGTAACTATCCCCGGGTGAAAACTACATCCGTAATCACCCTCGATGAAAACTACATCCGTAATCATCCTTCGGCAACACCTGGGCCGGAATAATAATTGATGGGCCGCCTGGCTCACGGCCGCTTACACATCCCGGGAATCGTTCGTCAACGATTCCCACACCTGCCAGAGTCCCCTTTTTCTTTTCTTGTCAAAATCATTTTGATAGAAAACTTGAGTAGTTGAAGTTCGACTTCAGTCGACCGATAATTTCTTGAAAAATGAGCAAGAGAGTAAAACCTGACCGGGGGTTTTCGAAAATGTTTTGAGTTCAAGCATAGATATACACTTGTACCGATATCAATCTCGACACAGGGTTTTGTGATCACACATGGAAAATGGTACGCATAAAGCTTGTAACCACAACAGGGTAATTTCATATATATATAAGTTCTTGAAAAGTAACTTACCTAGATAGATTCAAAATATAATATTTTAAATGACTATGAAAGTCCTTAGACAACCTTTAAATAGTGTTTTATAACCTTCAAAACACTTAAAGTAATTAATAATTATTTGACTACTATGTAACAAATAATAAATATTCAATAATCCCTTTTTAAAAGAATACTCAAATTAATATTCATTTATTAAGTAATATTCAATTAATATTTACTATTAATACTGGAATATTTAATAACCTCAAAACACCCAAATACAACTCTTGGAATGTTTCTAATCAAAATCAAGACACAATCTCTCCAGCAGTCTCCAAACTTTAGCCACTTTATCAAATAACTACTACTGACTCTCGGTCAATAAGAAATGATTAATAAGCATGAAAATCCTTCTTCTCTTTCCTTTTTTTTTTGTATCTTAATGAATATTATAATTAATATTCATCGAATTAAATAAGCATTCAAATAACATATATCGATATCAATCTAGCTGTTTTAAGCTAAAAGTAACCAATTTATAACCATTGGAATATCTTTAATCCGTATTGAAAATAAACTATCTCCGATAAATAATATACTAGATAAAATCACTCCATTAAATTGTTTTATTATTTCTCCGGGACAAAGTGATTTTAAGAAAGCGTTTTGAAAATGATATTCATCTAATTAAATAAATTTAATTAGGCGAATGAGGTTTATTTAATTAGTAAATGCTTTCAGGAGCATCTATTAATTAAATAAACACTGGTTTATTGGTGATGTTGCCTTTAGGTTAATTATTGCGAAATTCTTTTTAAAAGCTTTGCCCGGGTTTTCGAAAACATATAATACAAAATAGCCCCGACACGCGGGCTAAGTTCGATAACTCAATACACGCTCTACCCTCGGAGCCTTTACCACGTAGTTGCATATATACGTATATGTATCTATATATATCTCATAAAATATAGTCCTCTACCATATTACCAAAGTTTATAAATATACAACATATAAATCGAGATGTAGAACCATAAGAATGTCACCGCCCATCGACAGTATTATAAGTCATGGGTTTTGATTATTGCACGAAAATAATTTAACATCGCTAGCAAAGTCAAGAATAAAATGATTTGGAAGGAGGAGCACAAGATTAAAAACTCGCAATTAGGGATTGAAAGCCTTTTTCCGCACATTTTATATAATTCAAAATAGGTATACTCTGAACGATAGAGTATGTGTAAATAAACTTGCCTCTGGTCCTTAGCAGAAAGCAGAAACCGCGAATAAACCTTTCGCACTTCGTCCAAGCAATTCCCTGGAGGTAGCTTACCTTTCTTTATACGGCGCCTCGATCTTCCCTTTTTGATGCACGTCATTCCAATTTGATTTTGCCCTAATGGTACTGAAATAGTTATGAGTACGTGTCAGTCCCCCCCCTCGTATCTCGAGTAGACACCACTCGGAATTACCACTAAGTCACATAAAGTCAAACTATGGATGTCCTCCCTATAGTTGACTACTCTAATACCACTTAATGCACATATGACATTTAGTAATAGCAAACAACACGGGAAGAGTCCCCTTATATAAAGTGAACATTTCCTAGTACCCACATATCATAACCCTATACCACCATTTAGTCAACTTCACTTAACCTATACATTTATAATACCATTGACCTTCTACGACAAAACTTGATTAATAGCTAATCCTCAAAACACAATTAATCCTCGAAACACATAAATCCTTGAATTAAATCACTTAGCACATAAATCCTCGAGACAACAATTATCCTCGAATTAATTCACTTAACACATATACACATAAACAGTTAACACCCAAATCATACCTTTAAACCCTTGAAATCAAATAAGTTAAATAAATTAAAATGCAGGGGATTTTTAGAAAATTTCGGCATGTAGTATTCGTTTATCGGACTATGGGCACAGCCCCTCCATGCCAAGCAAAACAATTTATAACCCTATTTTTGATAAAATAAAAGCTGCCTCAACTTGCAGCAACATAAAAGTAAACAAATAAGAAAAGTACCCGCCCAGACATGCGGCAACTAGCACATAAGGAAAAGTACCCGCCCAGACATGCGGCAACTAGCACATAAGGAAAAGTATCCGCCCAGACATGCGGCACCTCAACATGTAAGGAAAGTAAACTAAGTTTATCCACATTTAAGCCAACACCACCTAGTTGGCACTTATACTATCAACATATACTATAACTTGATTCATACCATTTAGCACTTAGCCAATTAGCCATTCACATAATTACACCTCCTATAACAATAACTATTACAATTAGCAATTTATCCACTGAAATACTTTAACTTTAATCACTAAGATCATTTAGCACATAAGCATTTACAATTAGTCAAACCATGTAACTCCACATATTATCCGACAACTCATAATTACTCACTAACAATTAACAATTAGCAATTAACACTTAACAATTACTTGACAACTAACCCGAATATATTATCCGACTCACAATTAATCCGATAATTATAAATTAATCATTAAACTCTCCGAATTAATCATGGAGCTTAAACAATATCTCGCAATTCCAATTAGCAAATGATAATTTAACAATTAATAATTTATTAACTCGAACATTTAATCGGACTCATCATTAAACTCAATAATTATAATTATCTATGCTATCCGAATTAAATCACGAAAATTAACAATTAAACTCGCAATTTAAATCTAATTAAATTACGACAACTAATTAATTAAATTACCACAATTGAATATAATTAAAATATAGAAATTATACCCTTTGGTTACGATCCGAAAGTCAAACCACCGGGACCATCTTCACCATCTCTCTCCCATCTCTCTCTCTCTCTCTCTCTCTCTCTCTCTCTCTCTGCAGTCTCCACCCCCGCGCTGCACAGCCACCACCTAGCTCCCGCCGCCGCTGCTAACTCCGGCGAGCTCAAGCCACCGCTGCTCCTCCCCCTCCCTTTCTTCCCCGACCTGCCTCCTCCCCTCTCTTTCTCTCTTTCTCTCTTCGCGAATCTCTCTCTTCGCGAATCTCTCTCCCCGCGAATCTCTTTCCCCCCGCTGGTTTTCTCTCCCCCTCCCCCGATGGTTTTGTCTGTGCGTGTTTTTTTGTGCGGCTGTGTGTGTATCGTGTATATATCTGTGGTGTGTTGTGTCTTTAACCCTAATGGGCTTGGCCCAATAACATATAAAGCAATACAATTAAATACTACACACCTTAAATAATATTTTAAACTTATAACTCTAATTTGTAAAAATAAAATTTCTAGCATAATTAAATACTAGAATATTTTTAAAGACTTTTGGAGAAAGAATTGGAATTAAATCTGAATTTTCTAAATTGATATGCATTTTACAAATATTAATAATTTATAAAAAACAAATCATAAAAATAATAATTGTGATTCATAATTCACAATTTACAGGGCTTTATAAAAATACTACAAACACTATTGTTTTAGTAAAATCTCAAATTCTTGATTTTATATATTAATCAAGTAATTTCTGCAAATCCTCAAATAATTAAAATAATCATTTTCTAAGGATTTTAAAATCTCCAAATTATTTAGTAATTTATAATAAAATCTTTACTAAATAATTTCACATTCCAAAATCAGATCTTTGCACAAATAAACTATTGACTCGAGGTATCTACTCAGTCAATAAAATTTTAAATAGGAGCACCAGGCTCCACTTAACCGAAAATAATTAAATAATTGAATAATAAAATAAAAAAAAATTCCTCCTCATTTTAGGAAAACAATATTATTATTATTGAAATAATAATATAATCATTTCTTGAAAAATCCGGGTTATTACAACCATGGTTCAAACACGAAGGACACCGACAATTACTGAGCCTCTGCCACTCAGTTCTGCACCGCCCACCATGGTCCGGTGCCTCCGACGACCGGGGCGATTGTTCAACATCAAGTTTCTCAACCTCTAGGGACAACTTCCCATGTTGAGAGTACGTTACCTCCGATCGTCCACACAAATCAAGGGACCAATCCTCTTCAGGTGGTGGTTTCTCCCTTGATTGTCGATCCTAACAACCCCCCACATGGGGTCCAGATCCATACTATGGATCTCCCCGTGAACACCAACCCAATGTATGGGCTGCCTAACTACCCTCCTACTCAAGGAGCTGGACCTAGTGGCCACGCCTTGCAGATCCGAGATCGAGAATACTATGACTACTCCGGCCCCTATATTGAGGATTCATCGTTTGAAGATGATGATCGTGATGAAGCCCCGAGAAGGCGACGTGTTAGTAGAGAACCAAGAAGGAGAACACAAACTATCCATGATGGACCCCCATTGACAGCTGCTGAGAGAATCAAGGCTCATGAGGCTGAGATTCTAAGGATAAAGGAAGATATTGCAAGGGAACAAGCTAGGCTGAATCAAACTCAACCTCCTCCAACCTCAGGATCGATTCCCGTCATAGACTTAGAAAGACCTTCAAGAAGGCAGAGAAGGGCTGATGCCCCAACTAGAAGAACAACGAGGGTGGAAACCCCCAAAAGTAACCCCAAGGATCTGATGCCACTTGGGGATCCTGACGATCCCACACCCCCATTTACTGAGGAGGTGATGAATGCTCGTATCTCAAAGAAGTTCAAGATGCCGACAATTAAAGCTTATGATGGAACGGGTGATCTCGCAAACCACGTTAGAACATTCTCAAACGCACTGCTGTTGCAGCCTGCAAGTGACGCTTTGAAGTGTAGGGCGTTCCCTCAAACCCTGTCGGGTATGGCTCAAAGATGGTAAACTCGATCGCCTCTTTTAAAGAGTTAAGTGCTGCCTTTGTTAGCCATTTTATCAGCGGGAGAGTGCATGAGAAAAGTTCTGCATCTCTTATGTATGTGGTGCAAGGAAAGAATGAGAATCTGAGAGACTACCTTAAGAGGTTCACCACGGAGACTTTGAACATCACTGATCTGGAAAATAAGGTGGCAATGGTAGCCTTGGAGCATGGCACCACCGACCTATACTTTAAAAGGTCATTGGCGAAGCATCCTCCTGAGAATATGGCTGAGCTCCAACGAAGGGCTGACAAGTATATCAAGGCTGAGGATAGTATAAAGAAGGAGGTCACAGTGAGCAATGGTCGAGCTAACAGTGATACAAAGAAGAGGAAGCAGGATCAGGAGTATGATGCTAGGGACAAGTATCCCCGTACTAGCAAAGACTCTGAATCTGTACCAAAAAATAATTTTGGACCGAGGTTTTCTGACTATGCAAGGTTGAATGCTCCTAGGAGTCAAATCTTACTAGAAATTGAGAAAGATAAGGATTTTCGATGGCTAAAGCCACTCAAGGGTGACCCCGCAAAGAGAGACAAGGAGCAATACTGTAGGTTCCACCGAGATGTGGGGCATGATACAGATAATTGTAGGCAGTTGAAGGATGAGATTGAATTCTTGATCCGCAAGGGAAAGTTGAATAAATTCACTAAGGGTGAAGATCATGGAACCCAAAGAAGGGACTACGATAGGAGAGACAATGACAGAAGAGATAATGATCGTGATCGTAATACGCAGTCCCGAGGGCTAGTTATCAATATGATTTGGGGAGGCCCGACAGCGGCCGGTACAACTCGAAACTCTCGAAAGGCATATGCCAGGGAGGTGATGTACATCGTGGGAAAGGCCCCGAAGCGTGCTAGAACTGAAATCGTAATTGGTTTTGATGATTCTGATCTTGAAGGGGTGAAGTTCCCCCATAATGACCCGTTGGTTATAACCCCTGTGATTGGGAACTCAGAAGTGAAGCGAGTCTTGATAGACAATGGAGCTTTTGTTGATATTCTGTTTCATGATGCATTTGTAAAGATGGGATACACCGACTCTCAGCTTACCCCAACCAATATGCCTATCTACGGATTTAATGGGGTAGAGTCCAAGGTTGAAGGAACTATCCAGTTACCCATGACTATTGGACAAGAACGTAAGGAGGCTACCCAGATGCTGAATTTTCTGGTGATTAAGGCATCCTCGACTTATAATGCAATCCTTGGAAGGACTGGACTTCATGCGTTCAAGGCTGTAGCCTCAACCTACCATATGAAAATCAAGTTTCCAACCCGGAACGGTGTTGGAGAACAAAAGGGCGATCAGAAAATGGCAAGAAGTTGTTATGTGTCTGCATTGAGAGCTGATAGAGTCGGGGGGCAGGTACTCTCAATCAAAGACATGGATGTCCGTGGTGATGATGAACACCGAGGGAAGCCAGCAGAAGATTTGGTCCCCATACCTCTAGAGCTGGGCGACCCTGAGAAAGATACTTATATAGGAGCTTCACTAAAGGAACCCTTGAAGGGCAAATTGACGGCCTTCTTGCAAGAAAACAGTGACGTGTTTGCTTGGACTGCAGCTGACATGCCAGGGATTGATCCCCAACTCATAACTCACAAGTTGAATGTTGATCTTGGGCGTAAGACAATAAAGCAGAAGAAGAGAAATTTTGCTCCTGAAAGGCAGGAGGCCATTAAACAAGAAGTTGACAAGCTCTTAGAGGCTGGGTTTATTGAAGAAATTCAGTTTCCTGAATGGTTAGCAAACCCTGTAATGGTCAAGAAAGCGAATGGGAAGTGGAGGATGTGGATAGATTTCACTGACTTGAATGATGCATGTCCGAAGGATTGTTTTCCCCTACCAAGGATTGATATGTTGATAGATGCCACAGCTGGACATGAGATGTTGAGCTTCATGGATGGTTTCAGCGGCTACAATCAGATTAAGATGCACAAGGAGGACATCCCTAAGGTATCTTTCATAACTGACTTTGGTGTTTTCTGCTATCTTGTTATGACTTTTGGTCTAAAGAATGCAAGAGCTACTTACCAACGACTGGTGAATAAGATATTCGCCCATCTGATTGGAAAAACCATGGAGGTCGTTGATGACATGTTAGTCAAGAGCCTACTCATGGCAGATCACATTAAGCACCTCAGAGAGGCATTCGAAGTGCCGAGGCACCACAAGATGATGTTGAATCCAGCCAAGTGTGCTTTTGGCATTGGATCTGGGAAGTTTTTGGGTTTGATGGTTTCGAAAAGAGGCATAGAGGCCAACCCCGACAAGATCAAAGCAATCTTAGACATGGAACCACCCCGTTCTGTGAGGGACGTACAGAAGTTAACTGGCAGGGTGGCCGCTCTAGGGAGATTCATCTCCAAGTCTGGTGATAAGTGCTTGCCTTTATTTCAAGCACTAAAGAAGTTGAAAATTTTTGAATGGACTGATAAAAGCCAAGAGGCCTTTGAACAATTGAAGAAGTACATGGCCGAAGCCCCGCTGTTGGCCAAGCCAAGTCCCGGAGAGACTCTTTATCTGTACCTAGCAGTATCTGAATAGGCATTGAGTGTCGTCCTCATTAAAGAGGAGAACAAGGTTCAGAGACCTATCTACTATATGAGCAAGGTTTTGCATGGAGCTGAGTTGAATTACTCAACCATAGAGAAGTTTGCATTGGATTTGGTAACGGTCTCAAAGAAGCTACGACCATACTTCCAGTCACACAAAATTGAAGTCCTGACGGACCAGCAGTTAAGGAACATATTGCATAGCCCAAAGGCCAGCGGAAGGCTAATCAAATGGGCCATAGAGCTTGGAGAGTTTGATATCAAGTATAAGCCTCGGATAGCCATCAAGGCTCAGGCATTGGCTGACTTCGTGGTTGAATGCACCATTAACAACCAAGAAGTCGGGGGGCAAGAGATGATAACCACCCCTGAGAATGGAGATAAAGATGAAGAACTGGTGGCTGATCAGAAAGAATATTGGGTGCTCTATTTTGATGGAGCATCAAAAACAAAATCTAGTGGTGCAGGTTTGGTTTTGTAAAGCCCCGATGGGTTCACAGTTGAATCTGCTTTGAAGTTGGATTTTCCTACTACCAACAATGAAGCTGAGTATGAGGCATTGATAGCCGGATTGGGTTTGGCTAGAGTTATGAGGGTCAAGAATCTCAAAGTGTGTGGAGATTCAAGACTGGTAGTCTCGCAAGTGAATGGCGAATTTGAGGCCAAGGATGAGACTATGGAAAAATACCTGAGAGTCGTGAAAGTTGATATGACTCAGTTTGAGGAATGCTATGTTGAGCACATTCCGAGAGAAGAGAACGTTAAGGCCGATGCCTTGTCTAAATTTGCTTCTTCTGAAATTGAGAACTATGCAGGGAGTGTTTACTTCCAGGTCTTCAAGGCCCCGACCGTCAACTCTAAGTTGGTAGCACCAATTGATGTAGGAGGTTGCTGGATTGATCCTATCAAAGCTCACCTCGAAACTGGATGGCTCCCTAACAATGCCCTGGAGGCACGAAAGCTGTCAGTAAGAGCATTGAGATATGCCTTAATCGAAGGCCTCCTATACAAGAGATCATTTTTTATACCATACTTGAAGTGTTTGAGGCCACAAGAGGCAAAAGAAGCATTGGAAGACGTTCATGAAGGGATCTGTGGGCAACACTTGGGGGGCAGAGCCCTAGCTCACAAGATCACGCGACTGGGATTCTATTGGCCAGAGATGTTGGCCGATGCACAAAATTACGTCAAGAAATGTGATAGATGTCAGAAGCACGCTCCAATTGTAAGGCAGCCGCCTGAGATGTTAACGTCAGTCAGCTCTCCCATCCCATTTGCAATGTGGGGGATGGACATACTTGGTCATTTCCCTATGGCTTCAGCACAAAGGAAGTTTCTGATAGTAGCCATTGACTACTTCACCAAGTAGATCGAGGCTAAGCCTCTAGCCAAGATAACCACCAAACAAGTTGCCCAGTTCTTTTGGGAGAACATAATTTATAGGTATGGAATCCCGCGAATCCTTGTGACGGATAATGGGACGCAGTTTAACAATGAGGAGTTCAAGAAGTACTGTGAGGAAAACGCTATTGAGCTTCGATTTACTTCAGTAGCACACCCACAAGCTAATGGACAGGCCGAGGTAGCTAATCGAATCATCCTTGATGGACTAAAGAAAAGGGTCGAACGCTCAAGGAACACCTGAGTGGATGAGTTGCTGCCTATACTCTGGGCTTATCGCACTACTTGTAAGGTGACCACCGGAGCAACCCCATTTTTGCTGGCTTATGGAGCCGAGGCAGTTATGCCACTAGAGATTATGCATGCGTCACCTCGAGTTGAGACATTTGAACCAGAGACTAATGAAGAGGGCATGAGACTCGCCCTAGACCTGATTGATGAAGTCAGGGACGAGGCAAATGCTAGAAATGCGGAGCATCAAAAGAAAGCATCCTTTTATTACAACCATAGGGTTAAGGAAAGGTTCTTCCAGCAAGGTGACTTAGTTCTAAAGAAGATCGAGGCTTCTGGAGTTGGCCAGAAGGGAAAAATAGCCCCTAACTGGGAAGGGCCGTATCGAGTCAAGAAGACGTTGGGACGAGGATAATACAAGTTGGAGACCTTGGACGGGGTTGAGGTGCCCCGTACTTGGCATGCCTTGAACCTCAAAGTTTATTATGTTTAAGCTATCCTTGTAAGGACTTAGCTCATTATCTATTTATTAAGAGAAGTAGAAATAAGGTTCGATGAGACCATTTCAGGGCTTGACGCCCCGAGTAGGACAATAATAAGTTATGTAAGGATTGAACCCCATTTTGAGTTATTAATACAAGTTTGTTTTCCATTCCATGATTCTATGTTTTATTTATGTACCGAGAACCTGCTGAGTGTAAGCCTAGAAAGGCCAAGTACCGAAAATGAATGAACATACGAATAAGGGAAACAAATGCATAAATAAAATGCCCCGAAGGGCCACAATTCGAGTTAAGGTTACAACACAACGAAATCAGAGTTTAAGTCCCGAAGGACGCTGAATAAAAAGCTGATAAAGTAGAGCCACAAGCGGCTAATTAGGCCATGCAAGGCCACAAACCAACTCCAACTAGTCCTCTGCAGACTCCTCTTCGCCACTCTCCTCTTCCCCGCTCTCCTCCTCCGAGTCTTCACCGGAGTCATTGTCAAGCTCGCCTACCTCCATAGGCTGAACCACAGCAACTCCGGCCCCTTCTTCTTCAGAAGATGAATCAGAAGAAGGACTTCCCTCATTTCGGATCAGTCTCTTGCCAGGGATTGGTTGACGAACCACTTCAACTTTCCTCGCGGGTGGGGGTTTCTTCCCGCGAGAACCAGAAGAGGATGAGTCCTGGCTAGCAACTGGGACAGCTACCTTAGAGTTGGATCCAGAACGTCGATGACTGCCCTTGGAGCCGGATCCTGATGTCTGAGGAACAACTTTAGTTCCCGAACCAGAAGCTAGGTTAGTCGGGTTGACACCCCAGTTAGGGCAAGGAAAATCAGCCGGGTTGACAACAGAAGGATGCCTTTGGCTCACAACATTTAACGCCTTATCCCAACCAACAGACATGTTGTAGGGGCGCACCTCATCGTCATGTTCATCTATGAATCTCAGAAACTCTTCAGACTTATGATAGGCTTTAATCACTTTGTTGGCATCATCCATTCTCTTTCGAGCTAAAGAAGCAAGTTGCTTTCGGGTGGATAAGGCATTCGCTTCGGCGCGAGTAACCTGAGAATGTAGATCATCAATCTCTTCCTTGAACCTTGCTGAATCAGTCATCAAGGATATATTCTCATCCCTGAAAGCCAAGCCTTGGGTAGAAATAGCCTGGAAGTAGGCATTAGCCTGCAACGAAGAAGTTGATATGGTATGAGAAATTTGTAAAAGATAAATCACACCGAACTTACTAAAAAGAGTGCCATACCTGATATAAGGCTTGAGTGCCCAGAAGCTGATTTTCGTTCATCTTGTCCCCGACATGTAAAGTCACCCTATCGGGAGGAGTGATTGAAAGCTTGGACCATTCTAGAGCTAGGTCAGGACTCCCACAAACCGAGTCTTGTTCACATATGCCCCATGACGGTATAAAAGGGGTCCTGGTAACCCCATCAGCATTTCGGGATCTTTTCCCGCCTTGGGAACAACCTTCCAAGAAGTGAGGGATTCTAGGCTTAGTGGGATTCAGTAACTCTGCAGCCTTTTTCTTCATCCTTTGAGTCACAGTCGGTTGGTTTTGAGGACGACTGTCAATCTCCTCAGCAGCTGAAATACAACAAGAAAAACATCGGAATAAGAACAAATAGAGGTCATAATATGGCTAAGTAAGAAAATTACCCTCAATGGAAAGAAAGTTAAGGCCAAACTCAATAAGATTCTTTTCATTCAGAAAAGTCTTATAATGGGTACAACCATCATCAGCTAGGAGCTTATCTCGATCTAATAAATCTGAAACCGTAAGTTCACACACGAAATGTGAACTATCTTCCACGTGTCCAAATCTTTTCACAAAGTAATTGCCCCAATCACCACCTTCCTACTCAAGGATTACAAACTGTCTTTCCCAGAAATGTTGGGAATCTGGAAAAGAAAAGGGATTCACCATGTACGGGAGTTTGGCTCGATGTTGAAGGCTGATCCATCCTTTTTTGCAGTCAGTGGAGTTTTTGGCCCCGAAAATACTCCGAAACATTGTAGTAGACAAGGGAATTTTTAGCTGACGGCACCTTATTATGAAAATAATGATGTACCTCCAGGCATTGGGATACAATTGACAAGGGTGAATTTGATACTCCGCCAACAATCTGATGATAAAATCGTCAACCGGAAATCTGAATCCAGCTTCTAGGGCACCCAAGGGAACACAAATCCTCTCAGGATGCCAGTTGCAAGTTCTGTCAGTTAGACTTGGAAGACGAACCTTAATAGCATCTGGGAAGTAGTATGTTCTCCTGATCTCTTCGACATCTTTCTCCTTTAACTTGCATGGACTATAAAATGAATCTAAGCTTGCACTATTTGGAAACGCATCCCTCATGATGTTTAGCAGATCTAGTAAAGATTCAAATTTATGCTCAACATATGAAGGGGGTTTTATTTTTTCTTTACCTTTTGCTGTCCTCATCTTGCTTCTCTTGGCGAATGCTTCCATCATAGAGACTGGGGGAGCAACTGGGCGGCTGTCTTCTGACATCTTGATCTAGAAACCTGAACTTGATCTTGAAACTTGATCCTCGATTGGGACTAGAAATCTACAGAGCTTAAGAACTTGAAAACTTTGAAGTGAAGAAGTGAATGAAATGAAGGCCACCACTCTTCTTTTATAGAAGAAACATGACCTGCTGTGTCAGGTCGAAGTTCAGCTTGATTCGTGTTTACAGGTCATCTATCATTTAAAGATTAAAAAAGGACAGAAATTGCTCGTTTTTTTACAGAAAGGATCGTTATAATTCATACAAATTGGAGAGAAACAGTGTTTACACTAAATCACGCAAGCGCACGTGGTCACAAGTAATATAGATATAAGTCAAGTTCGTTCCCACAGAGATCTGGTTTTTACTTCAATTTAGTACCTATGCAACAATGTATGGTTTTAATTCACTGCTAAGACAATTAACAAATTGGGGTTTTAACTATCTAAATTAACTAAAAAGCAAATTAACAAAACTACAAATTAACTAACTAGAAAGAATTGAAATCTAATTACTTCTGCAAGATAAACCATGGAATCCTAACTTCATTAAATACTTCGCTTAGATTTGACGCCTTTAATCACTATATGCAATGGTTATGATATCTGATCGAATAACACGAAACAAGTATACGCTACTTCTCAGTATACGAATACCAAACTAAACATACATCCACAAAAGAGATAGAAGATGAATAGACACCAATTATGCTTAGACCCTATATCTCTATAGAATTTGAAAACATAACGGTTGAAGAACAAGTTATCCACATTGATCACATAGGGAAGCATAATATCTCTATTTACGCCACAAATCATGATGTTAAAACATCAACCTATCCTATGCTAGCATGGAAAGTTCTAAATCTCAAGATCCACTCTCGCTTCACAAGAGATTAACAAATTAGATGTTAGCTACGCATCTAAATACATGAAACACAACCATACGAGGATATCACATATACATCACACACAGATCTGTAAAGCATCAAGATACTAAAGCTCCATAAATAAATCCGTTAGAATCCCATGACAACGATTAGTTCGTAATTGAACCTCTCGTCATCATGGGATCTGATGAAACCATGATAAAAACAAAGTATGAAAATATACAAATAAACTAGAGTAATTGATATGTAATGGTTATCCCTAATGATCTTAATAATAAATTACAAGGGTTGGATGTGTTTATATAGGCTCTAGACATCTTGCCCAACAAGAAAATACCAAATCAGAATTATAATAGAAGTACGTTTCCTAAACTGATTCTGATTTAAAGGAAAATTCGTAGCTGCCTTTTCTTCAGATTTTCTGGAACGTTCCAAACGTAATTGGACCTCTGGACCACCTTAGAATGATAGAGAATCTCGTTATCTTCACGTGGACAGCTTACGGGCCTCAAACGGACTTCTAGAACTCAAGATATGGCCAAAACAAAATCAGAAATTCTAGCTGATTTTTCACCCCCGCACCACGCAGCAACCCGCAGCGCTGACAGCCTTGGGGCGCTGTCAGCCTTGCTCCAATCTGCACTACACGGCGCTGACAGCCTTGCGGGGCTGTCAGCATGGCTGCGTGCTGCGAAAACTTGATTTTTCTTCGTTTTTTCACCGTTTCTTTTGCATGAGCTTCCGTCTTTCATTCTTAATGACTTGTATACTTCTTAGGAGTTGACATTAGCCACCATTCTCCATTCCATATCATCATTCAACTCCACTAACGCTCCAAAAACGACGGAAACTACACCTTTAATTGATATTTCTTCAACCCTGCACAATTAAGTAAAACACATCAAAACTACCACAAACTTGAGACTAAAGCAATCAATTTAAGCCGAATTAAAATGTTCCAAGTAGATATAAAATCCACTTATCACACCCCCAAACTTAAACCGATGCTTGTCCTCAAGCATAAACAATTACAACTAACTAACTAACTAGTACCACTTCCGTAGGTGATCACGGTTGCATTTGGCATATGCAACAAGCCCTTTAAACCCCTAGGCAGCCCTAGTGGACGAGTAAGGTCTCGTGAGGGCCTATAGTGAATGTACCCACAAAATCCAATTAACCTAATGCAATGCAATGCATGAATGCAACTAAATGAAAATGCAAATAATCTAGTACTAATATCCTACCATACCTTCAAATCCTCTCATGCCATATCAACTTAAGAATCAAAGTAAATACGCAATGTCTTGGTGTCGAAAGTGCAAGTATTCACATAGTCTACTCAACGAACATGCATAAGTTCTCACAAGTCTATGTCAAGTGTAAGAATAGGTTAGTAAACATGCTATGCCTACAAGAGTACATCTTTGAGACAAAACTCGGGATCTCATACGCAAAAACAAGCAAACACTCACAATCCACTCACAAAAGAATTTTCACTCAAGAACAAGGGTAAGTGTATCACTCAACTCCAACAAAAATCATAAGTATGCTTGACATTTGGTATCAACCTAACTCTTAACACAACATACATCAATGACGATAATCAAAAGGTCTTTATTTGGATTGTAACGGGGCTAGGGACAAGGTATGTCAAATAAGCCAAAACAGGTGAAGTGTCAAAAGCTAGTAAGTACCATAATAAATCATACACAACACCCTATTTCCCCCCCACATAATTTTTACTAAAACAAACACTCGACTAGTCGACTGAAATAGGATCACAACAAACATAAACATGCTCTCATAATACATTTTTTTCTTTTTTCTTTTTCTTTTCTTTTTCCTTTTTTTTTCGAGAGCTAAATATAACACAAACAATAATATAAACAATAAACAATGATCCCACAATTTTATAACACAAGCCGACTATCAAGTAAACAACCCCAATTTTCAATATTTCCCCCAAAAATAAGACCAACAATAAACCCTTCCTTGCACACCTTATTACTCCCTTAAGCACTCTACTAGCCTTTGACAATGTGGGTTCAAATTAATGTAAGGCCAATACAAGAAAAAGGTCTAGGCAAGTAATGTGGTATGTCACCGAAAAAATAGGATTAAGCTCAACGGGTTAACTAATTGATCATGCAAATATGGTATGGTAATATGGGAAAATATGCGGTTAATCCTAAATGCCTTTATCACTTTAATCGTCAAATAATGTCATGCGTTTCAAGAAAGATCTCAAACAACTGCTAGCAATGCAAACAATCCGTGGACACTCAAGCAAACGAATAAATTGTAAATAATATGCAATAAGGCTCAAAAACTCACTTGGTGGAAAAACATACTCAATCCCAAGCAAAAATCTCTCTAACGCACCGACTTGTATTCAAAGCATGCAAACTAAATCATCTTGCGCATATTCATGTCCTTCTAATCACTTACAACATTCAATAAGTCTACTAGCTTCAACTTACTAGTGTATGTGTGTGCACAAGAACAAAGCATATCACTTCTCAATCAAAAGCGTCAACAACACAAAATTCCTATCAAGCATGGGTGCAAATGCAATCTATTATGAACTCACATGAAATACGCAAATAAAAACAGAATGTCCTATATGAAACAAACGTAGATAACACGAACATAAATGCATAATTTACTACTACTAATATGCAAGCATGAAATCCTACATGAACACAATGAATAACAATCACATATATATACACTACTTATCCCTCAAACTACACCCCCAAACTTAAACCGATGCTTGTCCTCAAGCATAAACAATTACAACTAACTAACTAACTAGTACCACTTCCGTAGGTGATCACGGTTGCATTTGGCATATGCAACAAGCCCTTTAAACCCTTAGGCAGCCCTAGTGGACGAGTAAGGTCTCGTGAGGGCCTATAGCGAATGTACCCACAAAATCCAATTAACCTAATGCAATGCAATGCATGAATGCAACTAAATGAAAATGCAAATAATCTAGTACTAATATCCTACCATACCTTCAAATCCTCTCATGCCATATCAACTTAAGAATCAAAGTAAATAGTCTTGGTGTCGAAAGTGCAAGTATTCACATAGTCTACTCAACGAACATGCATAAGTTCTCACAAGTCCATGTCAAGTGTAAGAATAAGTTAGTAAACATGCTAAGCCTACAAGAGTACATCTTTGAGACAAAACTCGGGATCTCATACGCAAAAACAAGCAAACACTCACAATCCACTCACAAAAGAATTTTCACTCAAGAACAAGGGTAAGTGTATCACTCAACTCCAACAAAAATCATAAGCATGCTTAACATTTGGTATCAACCTAACTCTTAACACAACATACATCAATGACGATAATCAAAAGGTCTTTATTTGGATTGTAACGGGGCTAGGGACAAGGTATGTCAAATAAGCCAAAATAGGTGAAGTGTCAAAAGCTAGTAAGTACCATAATAAATCATACACAACACCCTATTTCCCCCCCCCACATAATTTTTACTAAAACAAACACTCGACTAGTCGACTGAAATAGGATCACAACAAACATAAACATGCTCTCATAATACATTTTTTTCTTTTTTTTTTCTTTTCTTTTTTTCTTTTCTTTTTCCTTTTTTTTCGAGAGCTAAATATAACACAAACAATAATATAAACAATAAACAATGATCCCACAATTTTATTACACAAGCCGACTATCAAGTAAACAACCCCAATTTTCAATATTTCCCCCAAAAGTAAGACCAACAATAAACCCTTCCTTGCACACCTTATTACTCCCTTAAGCACTCTACTAGCCTTTGACAATGTGGGTTCAAATTAATGTAAGTCTAATACAAGAAAAAGGTCTAGGCAAGTAATGTGGTATGTCACCGAAAAAATAGGATTAAGCTCAACGGGTTAACTAATTGATCATGCAAATATGGTATGGTAATATGGGAAAATATGCGGTTAATCCTAAATGCCTTTATCACTTTAATCGTCAAATAATGTCATGCGTTTCAAGAAAGATCTCAAACAACTGCTAGCAATGCAAACAATCCGTGGACACTCAAGCAAATGAATAAATTGTAAATAATATGCAATAAGGCTAAAAAACTCACTTGGTGGAAAAACATACTCAATCCCAAGCAAAAATCTCTCTAACGCACCGACTTGTATTCAAAGCATGCAAACTAAACCATCTTGCGCATATTCATGTCCTTCTAATCACTTACAACATTCAATAAGTCTACTAGCTTCAACTTACTAGTGTATGTGTGTGCACAAGAACAAAGCATATCACTTCTCAATCAAAAGCGTCAACAACACAAAATTCCTATCAAGCATGGGTGCAAATGCAATCTATTATGAACTCACATGAAATACGCAAATAAAAACAGAATGTCCTATATGAAACAAACGTAGATAACACGAACATAAATGCATAATTTACTACTACTAATATGCAAGCATGAAATCCTACATGAACACAATGACTAACAATCACATATATATACACTACTTATCCCTCAAACCACCCCGAAACTTAAAAAATTCAATGTCCTCATTGAATGGAAGTAAATACAAGGGAAAGTAGAAAACATACCTTGGGTTGCCTCCCAAGAAGCGCTTCTTTAACGCCAATAGCTTGACGTTACTTCCAAGCCTCCATTAAGGATGAAAATAGTTTGCCTGGTCATCTCTTCGCGATACTTCATCGTCATCACGGCGGCACACTTTCTGCTCCTTCTCCTCGCTTGGCCTATTCGTGTAACAACTATGTCCAATTCCAATGCCTTCATCTGTTGACCCAAAATCTGTTAATTTGTAGAACAACACACATTCGCGGGCTTCGCTTGAATATAATGGAGGAGGGTAAATGTAAGTTGTTGAAGCCTTTGGTTCCTCAAAGAGAACTTCCTCCATTGGCTCTAATGCGCTACCTCCATCTTTATACTCTGAGACAAGTAGAAGACCTGCATCTTTCCCATGATCATCAGCCTCTTGGTACGCACATACCAATTTTTGAAATTTGTGCAGCTCATCAGTGTCTTCTCCAAATAGTGCCCTTTCCAAATCATCCACCATCCTAACATGATCAAATCCCTCACATGGCTTGTGAACGCTCACCTCACCTTGGAATTTGTCTTCCTCAATTATGCATGTAGTACCTTGCTCCAAGTCACCGTTATTCTCTGGTGTTGCCTCTAGTATGAATTGTTGATTCTCTTGTTCCAAGGCACTAAAAACTTGAGCAACAAGTGTCCCCATAGATTTGATAGACTTCTCATGATTCTCTACAAGCATCCTAATCTCCTTCCTAATCTCCTTCAAATCATCAACCTCATCTGACTGAAAAGTAGGAATAGGTTGCTGATGTTGAAACTCTTCACTACCAAAGACATATGACATATCTGGAACATCTTGTTGGTACTATTGAGGATGATATTGAAAATATGGTTGTTCCTCATAAGTGACATATGGATCAACTCCTTCGTAGTAACAATATTGTGAGGGATCATGGAAGCCCAAACACCGCTCACATTGCTGAGGCTGTTGAATACCACCTTGGTTGCTCCAGCACTGATACGTCTCATGTGCGCCCGCACATAGCTCACAAACACTAGCCACCTGCTGAACTCCATAGTAAGATAGAAAATCCATCTTCAACGCCCACACTCTCTAACAAGTACCTGAAACACTACGAACAAACTAACTAAGTAAGAAATCCGAGTCAGTGAACGCTAACGACCACTATTGACAAGCACATAAACCAAAAATAAAACACCAATGATCCCCGGCAGCGGCGCCAAAAACTTGTTTACACTAAATCACGCAAGCGTACGTGGTCACAAGTAATACAGATAGAAGTCAAGTTCGTTCCCACAGAGATCTGGTTATGGTTTCAATTCAGTTCATGCACCTATGCAACAATGTATGGTTATTATGCACTGCTAAGACAATAACAATTTTGGGTTTATTAAACTAAATTAACTAAGACACAAATTAACAAAACTAAGAATTAACTAACTAACAAGAATTGAAATCTAATTACTTCTGCAAGATAAACCATGGAATCCTAACTTCATTAAATACTTTGCTTAGATCTGACGCCTTTAATCACTATATGCAATGGTTATGATATCTGATCGAATAACACGAAACAAGTAAAAGTTACCTCTCGGTATACGAATACCAAACTAAACATACATCCACAAAAGAGATAGAAGATGAATAGACACCAATTATGATCCGATCCTATATCTCTATAGAATTTGAAAACATAAAGGTTTAAGCACAAGTTATCCACTTAGATCACAAAGGGTAGCATATTATCTCTAATCATGCCACAAATCATGATGTTAAAACATCAACCTATCCTATGCTAGCATGGCAAGTTCTAAATCTCAAGATCCACTCTCGCTTCACAAGAGATTAACAAACTAGATGTTAGCTACGCATCTAAATTCATAAAGCACAACCATACGAGGATATCAGATATACATCATACACAGATCTGTAAAGCATCAAGATACTAAAGCTCCATAAATAAATCCGTTAGAATCCCATGACAACGATTAGTTCGTAATTGAACCTCTCGTCATCATGGGATCTGATGAAACCATGATAAAAACAAAGTATGAAAATATACAAATAAACTAGAGTAATTGATATGTAATGGTTATCCCTAATGATTTTAATAATAAATTACAAGGGTTGGATGTGTTTATATAGGCTCTAGACATCTTTCCCAACAAGAAAATACCAAATCAGAATTATAATAGAAGTACGTTTCCTAAACTGATTCTGATTTAAAGGAAAATTCGTAGCTGCCTTTTCTTCAGATTTTCTGGAATGTTCCAAACGTAATTGGACCTCTGGACCACCTTAGAATGATAGAGAATCTCGTTATCTTCACGTGGACAGCTTACGGGCCTCAAACGGACTTCTAGAACTCAAGATATGGCCAAAATAAAATCAGAAATTCTGGCTGATTTTTCACCCGCGCACCACGCAGCAACCCGCAGCGCTGACAGCCTTGGGACGCTGTCAGCCTTGCTCCAATCTGCACTACACGGCGCTGACAGCCTTGCGGGGCTGTCAGCATGGCTGCGTGCTGCGAAAACTTGATTTTTCTTCATTTTTTCACCGTTTCTTTTGCATGAGCTTCCGTCTTTCATTCTTAATGACTTGTATACTTCTTAGGAGTTGACATTAGCCACCATTCTCCATTCCATATCATCAATCAACTCCACTAACGCTCCAAAAACGACGGAAACTACACCTTTAATTGATATTTCTTCAACCCTGCACAATTAAGTAAAACACATCCAAACTACCACAAACTTGAGACCAAAGCAATCAATTTAAGCCGAATTAAAATGTTCCAAGTAGATATAAAATCCACTTATCAGCTGATGTAATTGCTAAAGTTGCTTAAAGAGTTAATTAAGAAGATCAGCCATAAGTACAAGGTTAGCAATGCTAATTGTTAACTAAGGAGAAATATCGTTAGAAGTCACGGATGACCAAACTGACGACTTGTGATCAAGATCAAGATGATTGATCCTTAGGATCACGGATGATTTTAGATCCTAGATCCCTGATAACTTGAGATCAAGATCAAGGTTCTTGATCCTAGGGGACAACGAAGTCACGAATGACCAAAATAGTGACTTGAGATCAAGCTACCCGTTGATCCGGCCGATCACGGGTAGTTTGTGGTCCCAGAATCCGACTTTTTCAGTAAACCTCGGATAGTTTTCAGACCTAGATCTCGACTTTTTCAGCGAATTTCAGATGATTTTCAGTACTGAAACGAGATTAATATTAGCACAGATTGGTGCCGATTAGCACAGATTAGTGCCGTTTAAGCACAGATTAGTGCCGATTAGCACGGATTAGTGCCGATTAGCACAGATTAGTGCCGTTTAAGCACAGATTAGTGCCGATTAGCACAGATTAGCACTGATTAGTGCTGTTAGTGCCGTTTTATGCCGTTTAACATCATTTAACACTGTTTAAACGTTGTTTAAGGCTTATTAGCGCTATGTAGTGCCGCTTAACACCGTTTAGTGTCGTTCAACATCGTCGTAAATGCGTCGGTCGCTCCACACTTTACATCAAGATGATATTGTTGAAAATACTCGCGTAAGAGCAATAAACCCTGACCCAAGTCTCGAAAAAGGCCGTTAAAACTTCAAGGAAAACCTGATCAGTTTTCCTAGAAGTTGGGGGGCAAATGATATGGGCTAAAAGTAAGCCCTAAAGACACATTTAATGTGGCATTAATTAGACCTCGAATGGTCCAAACGTGGGGCCCACCAGATGGGCCCAAACCCTATTTACAATATTAATTTCGTAATTAATATTAGGGGTAATTACCAGCTCAACAGTAAGAGTCAGATAAGGATATTACTCCTACCAAGCTTAACCTCCAAGGCACAGAATTCGATATGGGATCTGACTCCTACAAGGAAGGAGTCTAGAACCTTCCTCAAGGCGGTGACTTGCCCACCAAGTCACCTAATTCTACTACGATTCTAGGGCTTCTCAACCTATATAAAGGGTCTGACCCCTCATTCCAAGAACTACGTTTTGGCTTGATTCTCAATACGAGATACGTAGGCACTCTGTGAGGACCGATTAGTCCCGAACACGGAAACAGCCATTAAAGCACGAAGCTCCCTAACCCTAGCTTTAAATACAATTCATAACCTAGTTTTTATTCCACAACAATTTAATTAGAGTTATTTAATTCTTAATTAATCTATTTTCTGTTTTAAATGCTTTAAAATAGTAGAAAATTGTTTAAAAATCCAGAAAATGTTTTAAAAATATTTTAAAATATTCTGAGTTGGGTTTTATTCAAAAACCAAGGTTGAAGATGGTTTTAAAAATAATTCTTGAGTTCAATTAATTATTAAAGTGAGTTATATGTGTTGTTATGGGGAATTTACATGCTTAAATGTTATGTGAGCTATGTGTATTGACTGGTAGCGAGTCTTAAATATTTCTGAAGTTGATTAAGTGTGAAATGTAAGTAACATGGTTGGTTCGACATGGAGTAAATGATTACTTGTTATGTGATTACGTGCAATACGTGTTAGTGAGCGGTAAGAGTGATTAGATGTTGGATTAAATATTTAAATGCTCTGTTTGAATCCAGTATTCCTGCGAAAGGTGTTTAAAGTAGAAAAAGGTCAGTCGAAGATACTAATATAAGATAAGGACTGTAGAATCGAGTAGACGGGATGTATGGAAGACAGCGATTAAGTGAGACAGCCAGATAATTAGATGGTTAAGCTGTGATTACCAGGCAAGTGTTTTCCCTTCACTTCTTGTTCAAGTGAAAGATTTTTTTTATTATTCTGATTATGTTGTCACCATATTTATTATCGATCTCGTCGACATTTATTCTTATTGTTGTTTGTTCAGTTGTCACCCCATTTATTATGTTTTCCAGATTGTTTGATTGACAGAGGTTGTTGATTGTTCCGACACCTAGTACGTTAGATGTAGAATTGGAATGTTTTTGATGTCCCTTCGGGGAGACCATATTATGGTCAGAGGAGTCCCTTCGGGGAGACCAGTTTAATGGTCAGAAGTTGAGGCCAATGTGTGTCGTGGATCCATTTAGAGGGACTTTGCTGTGTGCATTGTCCGGGGTTAGTGCGGGTCTGATCAGCCGCCTAACTCTATTATTTTTTTTAAATATATAAAAATCTAATTCTAATCTACACATTGAGGTTGAGTTGCTTTAAAGCCTGATTCCTTTGAAGCCTATGATGATTATCTTTTATTATCAGAACTTTTATCAGTTCTCCTTATTGATGCATTTTATTCTAGCGGAGACCGGTTGGCTCATTTTGGAGTTGTGACATTTAATTTCTTCGGCTGATTTCTTTCGTACAATATGATGATTATTCTTGATGATCAGAACCTATATTGGTCTTGATATTACTATCACTGTTTACACTTGTTGAGCATTGTTGGCTCACTATTGCTTGTTGTTTATTTTCTTCTTTTAGTAGAGGAGATTAGTTTGAAGACTAGTGGACGAGCGAGACAGATAATCTAGAACCGCACGAGCTAATTGGGTAGTTACAGCTATCAGTTTGGAAGACATTATCTTGAGACTTTCACGTACCTTCTAGAGCTTTTCTACGACTTTAGCTTCGATGTGAACGTTATAGAGAGAATATAGAGGACTAGAAATAAGATGTAGGAAGCGATTGTTGTCATAAGTTGGAAGTCCGGTGGGACGCCACTGATTGTGTTTGTCATGAAAGTACTAAAGACTGGCCATCTTTTTGTACTAGGGCGGTTGACCTAAATGACAAATACAACCTAAAAGTAGTTCAATGATCATTCCAGAGCCACTTGGGTTCAGTTCCAAATCTTATTAAACATTTCTTATCTTATGTTCAAACTCAGTTTCATACCTCTGTTAAAGTAGTGAGATCAGACAATGGTACTGAGTTTACCAATCATGAAGTCACTACTTTACTTACAGATTCTGGTATCATTAATCAAACTAGTTGTGCTCATACACCTCAATAGAATGGTAGAGCTGAACGTAAACACCAACATCTTCTTAACATTGCTAGAGCCCTCAAAATTCAAGCGCAGTTACCAAATTCCTTCTGGGGTGATTTCATTCTAACTGCAACTCATATTGTCAATCTTCTACATGTTAAACTGTTACAATACAAAACACCTTTTGAGCTTCTATACAACAAATCTCCTAATTATACTCATCTCAAAGCATTTGGATGTCGTTGTTATGCAACCAATGTCTCAGCTACTAATAAACTTAGTCCCAGGGCTATTAAGGGTATTTTTCTTGGATATCCTTTTGCTAAGAAAGGGTATAAGATACTGGATATCACATCAAGAAAATGTTTTGTGTCTCGAGATGTTCAGTTTGTTGAACATATTTTTCCATTCATATCTGAAACAAGTGTTCCTAATCCTTTGTTTACTAGTTCTGATTGTGTTAGTGAGGATGAACTATTTAGTGAAAAATCTGCTATATCAGAATCGGTTAATCCTGTTCCATCTACATCATCACCTCCTCTTATATTTGAAACCTCCATTATTAATACTAGACGTGCTGTAAGAACCGTGATTATTAAATTTATTTAATTAATATTTTTGGTAATTAGGAAAAAAAATAAATTATTTTATTTCCGTTAGACAAGTCAATGTATTAAATATTGATCAGTATCCGAGGATATGTGTTATTATTATGTGATCAAGGTGATAATGTTTTATTATAATTTATTTTAGCTTATTTTGAAATTATGTAAATTCTTTTGATTCGGTTTGGTAGATAATTAAACCGCGAATATGAGATGGTATCGTTATATATGAATAAAAGGATCGGGAATGATTGGTTGGGACCCCTTTATGTGTAGTAATTGTATTGGACTCCTGGATGATTATCTTTAACTTTTTCGAATAATACGTAGTTCAGTTCGTCTTTCTCAGTTAAACCTGTTTTCAAAATCCTGGGGCTTCGATTTAAAATCATTTTCGTATCTATATTCGTCAGATAAATCTCAAAATTTGCCAAACTCATATTTATTCATTTTACGAGTCTTAAGAATTTTCAGTAATCAATTCATTATTTTTCATCAAAATATTTTCATTCGATTCGGACCCATAATTGGTTTAATTGGTACTTTCGGGACCGATTAAAAGTAAATTAGGGTTCCGAGCATTTCGAGAACAAAATAATTTTTCCTGTAGCATTATCTGGACCAATCCACATGCTTCTTTTCAGCCAATCAGAACTCAGCCATCTGTCCCCAATCAAAATCCAGCAGAAAAATTATTTTTTTTCAAAAATTTCAATTTCCAAAAGAAATCAAATTCTAAGGTGTTCTTGAGGATTAATCCATCGGTTGAAGGTGATTCTTGACTCCGTTTTTTACGCTTGAATAACTGAATCGAAGCTTGCAATCTCTACTATCATAATCTGCCATCAAATCATACCCAGGTTATCATCTTGAATTTTTATAATTTTTATTATGATTATTCAAATTTTAGGGTTCATAAGAGTTGAATTTGGGTATTTTTGTTATGTGGATTTTCTATGAAAACTAAGGTTTCCTATAGCTTCTACATGTTATTTACAGTCGATTTGAGTATATATTTGCACTAAATGACAATGATTTGCTATAGAACGAGTTATAGTTGTTTTTGAAAATTTTGAATCACTCTTTCGTTCATTACAATGATTGTCTGTTAAAACTAAAGCCATAGACAGATTCTCCGTGTTAACAGCATCTATTTGGCATATTAAGTGCATAGATTGGTTTAGAAACGATTGAATTCAAGTTTTCGCCGGAACTTCGAACCGAGCTCGCCGGGAAACCTCGTTTGTGGTCGATTATGGTTCGATTTTTATGATTTTGGTTGATGTTCGAATGCCCAGTAGTTGGGTGTGGGTTTAGTACCGATTTGTAGTGTTAAAAACAGAGTTTTGTTGGTGTTCGCGAGACGCCTCCGGTCGCCGGAAATTGGAGGTGAGTGATGGTGTTCTTGATGACCCGAAAATTTCTTGATGACCCGAAAATTTCTTGATGACCCGTTTTATAACCCATTAGTGACCCGGTTTCAATCTGTTTTCAGCTGAGTTAGTAAAAAAAAAGTGATATTTACCTTTTTACTATTTAAAAGGGTAATTCATTTTTACTTTTTACAAATTGTTTTTACTTTAAATATTTATTTTGAAAATCTGAATTTTATTTATAAAATTCAGAAAATTATTTTCCAAACATCTTATTTTAAAGGGTTAAGCATTAATTTAAGTGGATAAATGCACTTAAAATGTTAATTTTGCACTTAATACATCAAGTTTGCACGAATTTCAATATAATTATTTAGCAACTTGGGATGTTTTTATTAGTGAAAATTAATGTGAATGCAGGGGGTCCACTATTATTACTTAAAAAATTAAATTGATGTTGTAAAAGAGGATTGAAAAACTAAAAATCAATTAAATAACTAAAGTCAATGTTGACAATATGAGAATATTTAATGCTTAACCATAACCCTTAGGGCTATGGTTAGCATTTCCCTATTTGAAATTCAGATTATCTCTAGATTTATTTAAGTATTTAGTTTTGAAATCATTTATTTATATGTTTTGAATTAAAAAAAATGATTAAGGATTAAAAGCTTTTAATTATATTAATTAATTTCAAATAATAATTTTATTAATTTAATTATTTGATAAATGTAATCATTTATTGAATAATTTAATTAATTAGTTATTAGTTGATTTTAATTAATTTAATTAGAGTTATTTAATTATTTATTAATCTGTTTTTTGTTTTAAATGCTTTAAAAATAGTAGAAAATTGTTTAAAAATCCAGAAATGTTTTAAAAATATTTTAAAATATTCTGAGTTGGGTTTTATTCAAAAACCAAGGTTGAAGATGGTTTTAAAAACATTTTTTGAGTTCAGTTAATTATTAAAGTGAGTTATATGTGCTGTTATGGGGAATTTACATGCTTAAATGTTATGTGAGCTATGTGTATTGATTGGTAGCGAGTCTTAAATATTTTTGAAGTTGATTAAGTGTGAAATGTAAGTAGCATGGTTGGTTCGACATGGAATAAATGATTACTTGTTATGTGATTACGTGCATACGTGTTAGTGAGCTGTAAGAGTGATTAGATGTTGGATTAAATATTTAAATGCTCTGTTTGAATCCAGTATTCCTGCGAAAGGTGTTTAAAGTAGAAAAAGGTCAGTCGGAGATAATAATGTAAGATAAGGACTGTAGAATCGAGTGGACAGGATGTATGGAAGACAACGATTAAGTGAGACAGCCAGATAATTAGATGGTTAAGCTGTGATTACCAGGCAAGTATTTTCCCTTCACTTCTTGTTCAAGTGAAAGATTTTTTTTATTATTATTCTGATTATGTTGTCACCACATTTATTGTCGATCTCGTCGACATTTATTCTTATTGTTGTTTGTTCAGTTGTCACCCCATTTATTATATCGATCTCGTCGATATCCAAGATAGAACTATTGATTCCTTTTATTCTACCAGTTGAGTTGTTGTTCTGGAACGTGAGTTTTCCAGATTGTTTGATTGACAGAGGTTGTCGATTGTTCCGACACCTAGTACGTTAGATGTAGAATTGGAATGTTTTTTATGTCCCTTCGGGGAGACAATATTATGGTCAGAGGAGTCCCTTCGGGGAGACCAGTTTATTAATGGTCAGAAGTTGAGGCCAATGTGTGCTGTGGATCCATTTAGAGGGACTTTGCTGTGTGCATTGTCCGGGGTTAGTGCGGGTCTGATCTGCCGCCTAACTCTACTATTTTTTTAAAAATATATAAAAATCCAATTCTAATCTACACATTGAGATTGAGTTGCTTTAAAGCTGTTAACACAATATCACGCAAGTATACGTGGTCACAAGTAATATAAATCAAGTTCGTTCCACAGAGATCTGGTTATGGTTCTATTCAGTTAATGCACTTATTCAACAATGTATGGCTTTAATTCACTGCTAAGACAATAAACAAATATGGGTTTTAACTATCTAAATTAAACTAAGATGCAAATTATTAAACTAAGAATTAATTAACTAATGAGATTTAAAATCGAATTATTTATATGAGAATAAACATGGGATCCTAACTTCATTAAGTACTTCACTTAGATTTGACGCCTTTAATCACTATATGCAATGGTTATGATATCTGATCGAATAACACGAAACAAGTACACGCTACCTGTAAGTATACGTATACCAAACTAAACATACATCCACAAAAAGAGATAGAAGATGAATAGACACCAATTATACTTAGACCCTATATGTCTATAGAATTTGAAAATATAACGGTTTAAGAGCAAGTTATCTATATTGATCACACAGGGCAATATAAGTATTTTCATCTTACACTACGAATCATGTTGATAAACAATCATGAACCTATGCTAGCATGGCAAGTTCTAAATCTCAAGATCCACTTTCACTTCACAAGAGATTAACAAATTAGATGTTCGCGACGCATCTATCAATTAAGCATAATCATACGAGGATATCAAATATACATCACACGCAGATCTTTAAAGCATCAAGATACTAAGCTCCATAAATAAATCCGTTAGAATCCCATGACAACGATTAGTTCATAATTGAACCGTTCGTCACCATGGGATTTGATGAAAACATGATATAAAACAAAGTATGAAAGAAAGAAGCAATAATATTATTAAAACAAAGAGTTGAGAAAACAAATCTATAATCCAACGTATACAAAAGATGAAGTAGATCTAGATCCGTGCTTCTCACCGAGCGTTGAATCTTTCTCCACTTTTCTCCCTTGCTATTTTATGTTACAATAATAAAACGATACGAATTACAATGCTAAGATGTGTTTTTATATGCCTAGATATCTTGCCAAGCAAGAAAATTAACCTACAATACAACTAAAAATAGGTTTTGATACCAAAAATACAATTAAACTTCGAATAGGGGCAAAACTGTCAAAAATCAGCAAATCTGTCCCGCGCGCTGCCTGCGCTCTAGGGCGCGCTACCAGCGCTTGGGCCTCTATTTTCGTACTGTTTGGGCGCTGCCAGCATTCTTCATGCGCTGCCTGCGCTTCAGTTGCTGGCAGTTGCTCTTTTCTGCTTGTTTTCTTCGTTTTTAAGCCTTTTCTTCCCGTTCTTTTCGCACTAACTTCCCGTCTTTAATTTCCTTGACTTGTAAACTTCTTGGTAGCTGACATTAAGACTCCGTTCTTCATTCCATATCATAAATCAACTCCAAAACAACGGAAACTTCACCCCTAATCGACGTTTCTTCAAACCTGCACATTTAAACAAAACACATCAAAACTACCACAAACTTGAGGCGAAGCGAATCAATTTAAGCTGAATTGGAATGCTCTAAATGGATATAAAATCCATTTATCACACCCCCAAACTTAAACCGATTCCTGTCCTCAAGCATAAACAATTACAACTAACTAACTAACTAGTACCACTTCCGTAGGTGATCTCGGTTGCATTTGGCATATGCAACAAGCCCTTTAAACCCCTAGGCAGCCCTAGTGGACGAGTAAGGTCTCGTGAGGGCCTATAGTGAATGTACCCACAAAATCCATTTAACTAATAATGCAAAAAAATGCAATGCATGTGTTAGGAATAATTCATAAGTTGTGATGTTAAGAATAGAATTTACACATTATACTTCTTGTAATCCTGATCTTATAAAGGATTTAGCACTGTATATAGGATTTATGTGTAAAGACAGTTATCTGTATAGTTTAGTCAGGAATGAACAGTGTATCGGAGACTACATGTCAGGAACAGAGAGCAAATCCTGATGATGGTCCAATACTGATGGTTGATCAGATACTGATGCAGTGTACAGATCCTGATATCAGTCGTGTTACTGATGATGTCATTATGGATGCTACAGAAACTGGCAAGTGCTATAAAACAGGATCGTTGTTTGAAGAACAAGCAAGAAGATATTATGAAGGAAAGAGTTTTCTATTGAAGGAAACTATCGACTAGAAGGCAGAACATTATCATGTATAGATTATATCTTTCTGTTATTAGTTGATAGGTAGCATTATAAATACTCTCTCAATATCATTGTAAAAGAGCGACGAAGTTGTGAGTTCGTGTGCGTAGCTCTGTATAAGGTTTATATTCGAGAGTTCGAAACAAACAGAGAGAGAGATTTGTATTGTCAGCAGCTGCTAAAGGTATTGTACACCTTTGGTAGAGTTTGTATTTGATCTTATTAATACAAACAAGAGTTTGATTCATTCGTTTATTCTTGTTCATATAATCAAGCAAAAATCAGACACGATTATATAACTTGTATTCAACCCCCCCCCCTTCTACAAGTTATTCGAGTTAACAATTGGTATCAGAGCAGGTTGATTTCGAATAATCATAAAGATCTGCAATCATGTCTGGTTACAAGGATGGGAATACTAAAATTCCTATGCTCAAGAGAAACGAATATACTCTATGGGAAGTAAAGATGTTGCATCATCTGGAAGCAACAGATCCTGATTATCTTGACAGAATCAGAGATGGACCTTTCGTTCCAACAAAGGTCGTTGGACAAGCAACTGTTGATGGTGTGGTTGTTCCAGAACATACAGCAGAGAAGCCAAAATCTGAATGGTCAGATAAGGACAAGGAGAATGTTCTCAAAGATGCTAAAGTGAGAAACATATTATTCAACAGTCTTGATTCTGTTCTCACTAACTATGTTCTCTCTTGTAAAACTGCTAAGGATATATGGGACAATCTTAAGGTTCACTGTGAAGGAACTAAGCCTGTCAGGAAGAATATGAGGACATTACTTATACAACAGTATGAGTACTTTGAATCCAAGTCTGGTGAGTCACTTACTGATACCTTTGATAGGTTTACAAAACTCATCAATGAGATGGCCATGCATGGTAACTATTATGACTTGGAGGATATGAATACAAAGTTCATGAAAGCTTTGCCTGATTTCTACAATGAGAAGATATCTGCGATCGAGGAAGCTAATGATCTGGATGAGATTTCATTAGAGGCAGTATATGGAAAATTGAGAGCTTATGAACTTGACAAGCAGCAGAAGAAGAGCAGGAGTGAAGGAAAGATGAAGACTATTGCACTTACTGCTCAATCTGAAGTTAAGAAGCTTCCTGAAGAACAGCATGAAGAGATTGCTGTAAAGAATTCAAGGAAGAAGAAAAGCAAAGAAAGTTCTGAGTCAGAGACTACTGATATGGACTCTGACAACAATGATTCTGAATCTGAGATGCAAGAACTCTTTGCTATGTTTGCTAAAGCTTTCAAGAAAGGAAGATTCAACAGGAGAAGATTTAGCAAAGGACCTTTTCAAAAGAAGGAGGAGAAGAAGAGTGACAAAAGCAAAAGTACAATTGTCAAGCTTGATAAGGCAAAGATCAAGTGTTTTAACTGCAGCGAGCTTGGACACTTTGCTAGTGAGTGTAAGAAGCCTAGAAATTCAGGAAAGGGTAATGCACTTATGGTCACACAGAAGGATTGGGCTGATTCCAGTGACTCTGAAGATGAATTGGATTATGACAACATTGCATTGATGGCCAATAGTTCAGACAAACCTGGATCTCCAAAGAAAACTTCTCCATCCTCTGTTAAGGTATCACTTCACTCTCTTGATTCATTTGATAGCTTAAATTCTGATGAAATTAGATCTATCCATGCTGAGTTTAAAAATCTTATGACTAATTTTAGAATTCTTACTTGTGAAAGAGATGAACTTAAGGTTAAGAATGATAAATTAGTTGATAGAAATAATTTTCTTGAATCTGAATTAATTCAAATGGAAGAATACAAGTTAAGTTCTGATAAAGCTAAGCATGATTATAGTGTTATTCTTGAGGCTTATGACTATGTCAGAAAAGAACTAGAAGAAGAGAGAGATGTGATTAAAACCATTAACAATTCCAGTAAGAAGACGATAAAAATCTTTGAGAGTGGAATTCGTGGTAAGGTTAATGGTTTAGGTTTTGATAAGGCTAGACAAGAAGAAAAAGTAGCTACTGTCAATAATGATAGTAAGGTAGAAGCTAACACATCTAAATCCGAAGGTAAGAAAATTGTTTCTGAACCTAATCATGTTAAATTTGTTGATTCAAAAGGTACCCCTGTTGTACACAAAAGGATTAACAATAGTTATTCAGATGAGAAAGTGTTAGAGAAACCTAAGAATGTAAACATAGGGTTTCTGTCTAAGTCTCAGTTGAAACAGAGATTAGATGGTCTTTCAGAGTCTAGCAAGATCAAAAGAAATAGGAATGGAAAAGAAGGTATTAACAAAGAGAATAATTACAAGAATGTACCTGATGCACCTAGGAAAAAATGCTATAAGTGTGGAAATCATAATCATTTGGCCCTAGACTGCAATCAAAAACCTTCTTGGAAAACTGAGTCCAGATTCCCCAAGACTCAGAAAATTCAATACCAACCACAAAAAGCTTGTTATCATTGTGGTAGTTTACTTCATTCCATTTACATATGTAGAGAATATCATGAACTGTATTATGACTATTATTCTTTGAAATCTGAAACTCCTAGTCACAAACAGTTTGTGAGATCAGAGTCTAAAGTTGACTCTGCAACAGGTAAAATAAAAGCAAAATCTTCAAAGTCTGTTGTCTCTAAATCTAGTAAGAAAGGATCCAATCAAAGTTGGGTCCTAAAAAATTCTAACTAGTTACTTTTTATTTGCAGGGCACATGAAAGAAGCATTCAATTATCTTGGACAGTGGATGCTCTGGACATATGACTGGAAAGAAGTCCCTGCTTACAAAGTTTGAGAGGAAAGCTGGCCCAGTAATATCTTTTGGAGATGGCAACAAAGGAGAAACTCTGGGATATGGCTCAATTGTTTTGGGGAATGTCATCATAGAAAATGTAGCACTGGTTGAAGGCTTGAAACATACTCTTTTAAGCATAAGTCAACTGGGTGATAAAGGTTACAAATCAATCTTTGACAGAGAAGGATGCAAAGTCTTGAATATGCAGAATGGAGACATTGTTCTAACTGGTCAAAGACATGGTAACATATATGAAGCCAGCTTAAGTGATACATCTAAAGGAATTGTTAGATGTCTCTACAGCAAAGCAACAAGTGATGAAAGCTGGAATTGGCACAAGAAGCTCTCACATCTTAATTTCAAGAAGCTTAATCAACTTGTTAAAAACAATTTGGTGAGAGGCCTACCTCAGGCGAATTTTGTGCAAGATGGACTTTGTGATGCATGTCAGCTTGGAAAGCAAAGAAGAACCACTTTCAAGAGCAAGACTGAAAATTCAATTACTGAACCATTTCACATGCTACATCTTGATCTGTTTGGTCCAGTAAACATTATGTCTATCAGCAAGAAAAGATATGCTCTAGTTATGGTGGATGATTTCACAAGGTTCACATGGGTGTTCTTTCTACACAAGAAGGATGAAGCTCCTCAGCAAATCATTGAACTCATCAAGAATATTCATAATAACTCTGAGTACAAAGTCAAAGTACTTAGGAGTGACAATGGTACAGAATTCAAGAATTCTACAATGGAGGGGTTTTGTGCAGACAATGGAATCACTCAACAGTTTTCTGCACCTGGTACACCTCAACAAAATGGTGTAGTGGAAAGAAAGAACAGGACTCTCATAGAGGCAGCAAGAACCATGCTTGCAGATGCAAAACTTCCAACCTACTTTTGGGCAGAAGCTATTAACACTGCATGTTTCACTCAGAACTGTACCTTGGTAAATAGTCATGGAAAAACTCCCTATGAGATGATCAAAGGAAAGAAACCAAGTGTGAAATATTTTCACATCTTTGGATGCAAATGCTATGTCCTAAAAGTTCATCCAGAACAACTTGGAAAATTTGAAGCCAAATCGGATGAAGCAATTTTTCTAGGATATTCAGCATCTAAGGCCTTCAAAGTTTATAATCTCAGAACTCACGTTGTTATGGAATCAATTCATGTTGCATTTGATGATAAGAAATTTGGAATTTTGCAAACTGATGAAAGCCATGACAAACTGGAATTTGAAAATCTGAAGAATTCTGAGATACTCTCAAGTGATGATGAAGGTTCTCCAGAAGGAATTTCTATTGCTTCACAAAGGAATGCTACTGTTGAGGGGGAGCAAATAAATCAAAGAGAACACAGTGATCATCAGGAGCAGACTAGTCTTTCAGAATCTATTCCATCAGGAATTGACGTTTCAGAGTCTACTCCATCAGGAACTGACCTTTCAGAGTCTACTGAGGAAAGATCAGTAACTAGCAGCAATATGGAATCTACTGATTCTATTGATCAAAGGAGAGTTTTTGAAGGTAGAGAGAATTCTTCTACAAGGGATACCACTAACTTAGGGGGAGAGACTAGCAGAGTTAATCTACCACCTGTTAGAAAATGGACAAAGGATCATATTGAAGACTTGATAATTGGTGATCCAAATAGTGGTGTTCGAACTAGAAGATCAATTCAAAATGAATGCTTGTATAGTTGCTTTCTCTCAAAGAATGAACCTAAGAAGGTTGAAGAAGCCTTACAGGATCCTGATTGGGTAATTGCAATGCAGGAGGAGTTAAATGAGTTTGAGAGAAACAAAGTTTGGAAACTGGTACCAAGACCTAAAGATAGATCTATTGTTGGTGCAAGATGGGTTTTCAGAAACAAGCTAGATGAATCTGGTATGATTGTAAGAAACAAAGCAAGACTGGTGGCCAAGGGTTATTCTCAGGAAGAAGGCATTGATTATGATGAGACCTTTGCACCTGTAGCAAGATTGGAAGCAATCAGAATGTTTCTTGCATTTGCAGCTCATTCAAAATTCAAGGTATACCAGATGGATGTAAAGAGTGCTTTTTTAAATGGCAAACTTGATGAAGAAGTTTATGTAGAACAGCCACCTGGATTTGTTGATCCAAAGTTTCCAAATCATGTCTACAAACTTGACAAGGCACTCTATGGACTAAAGCAGGCACCAAGAGCATGGTATGAGACTTTGTCTAAATTTCTTCTTGAAAATGGCTTCACAAGAGGTACAATTGACAAAACTCTATTCTTTAGAAAGATAAAAGGTGAATTGCTTTTAGTTCAAGTTTATGTTGATGATATTATTTTTGGTTCTGCTAATGAAAAGTTGTGTGCTAAGTTTAGCAAGCTTATGCAGTCTAAGTATCAGATGAGCATGATGGGTGAACTAAATTATTTCTTAGGCTTGCAGGTCAAACAGACTGAGACTGATATTTTCTTTAATCAGTCAAAGTATATCAAAGATCTTTTAAGAAGGTTTGACTTTCAAGACTGTGCAGTTGCAAAAACACCCATGGCAATAGCCACTAAACTAGACTCTGATCCTAAAGGAAAGAGTGTGAATAATACTAGTTATAGAGGCATGATAAGCTCATTGTTATATCTAACTGCAAGTAGGCCAGATATAATGTTTTCTACCTGTTTATGTGCTAGATTCCAAAGTGATCCTAAGGAATCTCATTTAATTGCTGTGAAGAGAATTTTTAGATATCTCAAAGGAACTCCAAATCTTGGTTTGTGGTATCCTAGAGAATCTGATTTCTTTCTAATTGGCTATTCAGACTCTGATTATGCAGGGTGTAAGATAGACAGGAAAAGCACTACAGGTACATGTCAATTCTTGGGAAATAGATTGATTTCTTGGGCAAGCAAGAAGCAACAATCTGTTTCAACCTCAACTGCAGAAGCTGAGTACATAGCAGCAGGCAGTTGTTGTGCACAGCTCCTTTGGATAAGAAATCAGTTGCTGGATTATGGTATGACACTTAGTAATATTCCTATGTTTTGTGATAATACTAGTGCTATTAAAATTGCAGAAAATCCAGTTCAACATTCAAGGACTAAGCACATTGATGTCAGGTATCATTTTATTAGAGAACATATTGAGAATGGTACTGTGGAACTTCATTTTGTTCCTACTGACAAACAGCTTGCAGATATTCTAACTAAACCACTTGATGAGACTACATTCAGTAGACTAGTAAGTGAGTTAGGAATGTTAAATTTTTAGATCTGTAACATCTGCAAAAGTAGCAAGGTATGTTGTTCTTAGCTTATAGACTTGATATTCCTGTCAGGATCTATATTTGATTGTTAAATGTTTTAGCTATAACACTTTGCCTTGATAAATTTCAGTATGATAGACTTGTTAATAATCATCAGGATTAGATTTGTCATCAGGATGCTGACGTCATCAGTATTGTGTCAGTATCAGGATTATGAAAATTGTCTCAGATCCTGACGTTTACTTTGTATAGTAATCTGATTCTGTGATGTGTTAAGTCTATGCTAGCAAGTTTTAATATTTGCATACTGATAATTTATACATCTTTCAAAAATCAAAAGACAAGCAGATAACAAGAAACTGTATTTTCATTAATAGAAATCATTACATGGAAATGAAATACAACATCTTTTTGTCTAAATTTCTACTCTATACTTGTCTTTGATATGAACTCTGAGGAACAGGACAAGGAGCATCTCAAGAAATCCATCAGGGGATGAAAGCCTCGTTTGCTCTTGGATTCCTTGTCTGGGCGACTTGAATGAGAGCAGCTAACTTAAATGAATAGCATCTCCATCAAGATCAACCTCAGACTCTCGGCCAAATTCTTCATCCTCAAGTTTTGAGGAGGTTAGGGGAAGATTGTATCCAACATATGGATGTTCTAGGAGAAACCTCTGGATATTTTCGAAAACCAATCCATCCATGATTAGTTCGATGAGAAGAGTCATTTGTTCAAAGAGATGATCAAGAACAGGATGTTCATCGATCAAGAAAAATCTGGAAAATGGGTTTGAAGGGGTTTTTGGTTTGAGAAGCATTGTTAAGAAGAAAAGAAATTGAAAGGTTATGGAGAATGGCATAAGGCGTCTGGTTCTTTTAAAGGAAGACGTGAGAAGCTGAGCAGTCACTTGGAAGTTTTAATGAAGTCAAATGCTAATTATTGCGTGTGACTATATTTCTTGTTTCAAGAAATATTGAAAATATCTAACCAATTGATTTTCTGTTCAGATTAATTGTTTATTTCTTTTTCAGATAAAAGAAAAATGCCACGTGGAAAACTCCATATTAAGTCTCTGATGATATTGGTCAGGATTTCATGTGTGACCATCAGGATTTGAAAATTATATTTTTAAATCACATTGCATTTTGTGATTATTTTGATGAGAGGTCATCAGGAAAAGGAAGTTGATCAGTATTACTTATTTATACCCTGATTTATTTCATGAAAAATCAATTTTGGATTTTATTTTCCAAAAATCGTGGGTAATCGCATTTTTCAAGGACTGACACCTGTCAATCTACGTGTCAACGTGGGATAGTGGTCTGAAAGATTTGTGAAATATATTTGTTTTGAAACTCTAATCGTGTAATTGCTTTCTCTAATTTTACATTCTCTAAAGCAAAAATCACTTTTGAGTTTTCAAAATCACTAATCCATTTCAAGAATTTTTCAAGTTTCTTTTCAGATCAAAAATGGCAGCTCAGAGAAGATTACCTAAATCAGTAGCCTTCAAGTTTGGTGACTTTGATTTTATGACAAACAATCATGTTGCAGCTATCACCAACAAGGAAGGAGTATCATCTGATTTTCATCCAATCATGGACTTTCTGGCATATGGACCATTAAGTTATGCATTGACAGCATCTCCACAGATTAATCAAGTAGCTGTTTCACAAGCTTGGAAGAATGCTGAGGTAATTAATTCTACTCAGAGTCAATCAGATAAGATTGTTCTACATTTAGGACAAGATTCATTTGACATTACTGAATCGGTTGTTAATTCAGTACTTTGCTTACCTGTTACTGATAGTTATGAGAATGTACCATCTGATGATAATATAAGAACTATGTTGTCTGAATTAGGTTATAGTGGACCTCTAGATAACATGAGCCAGTTGAATAGGTCTTTTCTTAGAAAGGAATGGTCTTTTTACTTTGATCAAATTGCTAAATGTTTTACTGGCAAATGTAGTTCTTTTCAGCAAATTACTTCTGTTACTTCACATATTGCTTATAGTTTGCTTTATCACAGAGTAATCAACATTGGTCATATTATCTTAAGTCAGATGAGTATTAAACTTGGGTTAAGAGATCAAAACAGGAAAATGGTTTATTATCATAGATTTATGCAATTGTTTGTTAACCATTTTATTCCTGATGTTGAAACTAGATTTGGTAGAGAACATTGTGTTTCTTCTTATGAACAGCAAAAGAGAATTTTCTCTGACATTACAAAGAAGGACAATGAAAAGAATCTAGACGAAATACCTGCAATTCATTATCCATATCATGTTCAGGTAATTCTTAAAACTCATCTTCCTACTTTCTACAATTCTTCTTTCTTTTGTGGTGAAATGGCTCAGGAATCTCAATTGGAGGAGAACCCACCTGTGTCTACCCAAGTAGCCCAAAACATTATAGTCTCTGAAACAATTCAAGAACCAAATTTTGATCCACAGCCTATTGTTTCAAAGAAACCAACCTCTGGTGTTTCTCAAAAGACATCAGTTGTAAGGAAGAGAAGATTTGTTGTTTCAAGTAGTAGTAGTAATTCTAGTGAAGATGATGATGATTTAACTCTTGCTGAGAGAGCAGAATTGAAGGCTGCAATTCAACTTTCTTTGTTAGCACAAAGAGATGAAAAACCTAGTCACAGCCAGGCTGCAGTCTCCCAAAAGACTGTAGTTCTTAAAAAGGGAAAACAGTTACTGGATACTGTCTCTCAAAAGACTGTGTCTATTGAACAAAGATCTCATCCCAAGATCACTTCTGTGTCTACACCTCTTGAGTCTTCTCAGGATAAATCTTTTGCTCACTATATCAGGAGAACAAGGAGAAAGATTCAATTGTCACCTACACACACAGAGTCTAGTCCAACTAATATCATGCAGGTTTCTACAAATCAAGCTACATCTATGTCAGTATTTGACAAGAGAGATCTGGATATTGATTCTTCATGGGAAACTACATTATCATACAGACTGGCTATGGGACTAATTTCTCTCAAAGTGAAGTTGTCAAGGCCTGTTCTAGACTTTTTGGTTGAAAGAGTACCAAAACTTTTATTTCCAGATGAATATGGACTTTTACATCAAAGACTTGACTTAATGAAGATGTATTTCTATGTGTCTGTCAGAAGACAATTAGTCAAGAAATTTGGACTCTCGAAACATGGTGCACTTCAATCACTTCATGCATATTTATTTGACAAGAATGTAATTATTGAAGATGCTTCAGCTCAAGGTGAACAACTGGAGGAAGTAGATAGAGGGAAGCAGTCAACAGAAGATACTATTGCATCAGTGGTGAATAGTAGGAAAGATCAGATCACAGTCACTGTAACACAAGAACCATCTAGTCAGAGGAAGGATGACTCAGGAGCTGTGATAGCTGATGTTGAAAGGACTTCTGTGATGACTGATAATGCAAGTGAGATACCCTGTGATATGGGAGGAATGACTTTGGTTGATTTTTCTGAAGATCAAACAAATTTTGTTCAGTCAGAGTCTATCCACCTTGAGGGTGTGTCTCAGCAAACAACACTTAAAGATGGTGATGTACTAACTATGGTGTCTAATGAAGTATTACTGAAGACATCAGAGTCTAGTAAAGAACCTGAAAGTGGTATACTGGAGCCTGTAGTTTCTGAAAGGAAAGAAGATGATTGTAAGGGTTCAGAGACTATAGCAGCTCACTCCTTGGAGAAAACCTCAAGCCACATGCCAAATGAGGAACCCTCTCTCCATGTGAGTTCAGGTATAAAAACTCCTTCTAAACTCTATTTTTCTGTAGGTCATGAGAGCACTTATCTAAATTTGAGTGATACACTTGAAAAGATGGACTTAGATCCACAATTTGAGCGGCTGGCTCCTGACCAGGCAAAAGGTGAGGTAGAAAGAGTGTTGACTTTAGTAAGTCAAAGTGAGAATGAGGGAATGGATGATCAACTCCATAGTGAGGGAGAGAAAATTAGGAAACCATCATTTGATTTCTGGGATCAGGTTTTTCCTGAATCTTGGTCTGAAAATTTGGGTATGGATGCTGGTACTTATTCATTCATCAAAATGTATCAGAAGAATGACCTAGCACATCACAATGCAAAGCCAGAAGTTAAAGCTCAGAAGCAAAAGGAAAGGCTTGCAGGAATCATTAACAGAAGAGGTGCCAGGATAAAGCAATCTCTTGATACATATGTACCAGATGAAGATCCTAATGATCCTAGTGTTCCTTTGTATGTACTTCCAATATCAGCTCGAATTGAAACATCAACAGTCTCTGATCACTCTAAGGAGGAGTCAGGATTTGAAGATGTTAGTACACAGAATACTGGTGAAGGAGATGATGATCATGTTTCAGTTTCAGAACAGAAAGATGAAGTTGTTGATACTACTAATCAGGTTTTATTACTTGAATATCATACAACTCAAACAACTTCTTCTACAAGACTTGAAGATACAGTTCTTTCTGATTCTGATACTAGAGATACTAGAAGCACTTCCAACATTGAAGTTCATTCTGATGTTTTGAAAGATATTCAGAATTCTCAAATTGATATTCAAACAAGACTTCAATCACTTGAAGATAACCAAGTCACAATTATGGAAAATCAAGCAGTTCTTATGAATCTCATTTGTTCTGTTTCTGAATCTCTTGGAATTAATGTTGCTGATGTCAAAAAGGGGGAGATAAAGTCAATTCAAAGACAACAACAACAACACCACCAGACTGGGGATGATAAAGCTGGGGGAGATAAAGATCAGACAAAGGGTAGTAAAAAGAAGAACTAGCAGGAGTGACAGTGGTGAATCTCAGCTAGGAAGTGGTAAAGGAAGAGCAGCATTAATAGTTAAAATTCTTTCTTCTAAGTACTAGATAATCGTCTACATCTGAGAAGGAGGTACTTAACTTCATAATTCTACATTTATAAATTCTATTCTGGTTGTATTGTTATATGTTTTGACATCCACAACTTGGATTTATGCTTCAGATTGTAAAGCATAAATAGGGGGAGATTGTTAGGAATAATTCATAAGTTGTGATGTTAAGAATAGAATTTACACATTATACTTCTTGTAATCCTGATCTTATAAAGGATTTAGCACTGTATATAGGATTTATGTGTAAAGACAGTTATCTGTATAGTTTAGTCAGGAATGAATAGTGTATCGGAGACTACATGTCAGGAACAGAGAGCAAATCCTGATGATGGTCCAATACTGATGGTTGATCAGATACTGATGCAGTGTACAGATCCTGATATCAGTCGTGTTACTGATGATGTCATTATGGATGCTACAGAAACTGGCAAGTGCTATAAAACAGGATCGTTGTTTGAAGAACAAGCAAGAAGATATTATGAAGGAAAGAGTTTTCTATTGAAGGAAACTATCGACTAGAAGGCAGAACATTATCATGTATAGATTATATCTTTCTGTTATTAGTTGATAGGTAGCATTATAAATACTCTCTCAATATCATTGTAAAAGAGCGACGAAGTTGTGAGTTCGTGTGCGTAGCTCTGTATAAGGTTTGTATTCGAGAGTTCGAAACAAACAGAGAGAGAGATTTGTATTGTCAGCAGCTGCTAAAGGTATTGTACACCTTTGGTAGAGTTTGTATTTGATCTTATTAATACAAACAAGAGTTTGATTCATTCGTTTATTCTTGTTCATATAATCAAGCAAAAATCAGACACGATTATATAACTTGTATTCAACCCCCCCTTCTACAAGTTATTCGAGTCAACAACATGAATGCAACTAATATGAAAATGCAACGATCCCCTTCAAACTAACCAAAACCAACTAGCAATCAATTATCTCAAAGAATGCAACTAACTCCTAGTAGAGATCGACTAAGTCCCCGTATACTAACAATACATGAACAGTAACGTGCATGTGTGCGATGCTCATCAGAAATACTCCCAACACTAGATCAAAATCATACATGTTCTTCGCCAAGACAATCACAAGTTTATAAATAGAATAGACTGTAGACACTTCATAACTTAGAAACACCTCCATCCTTATTCAAGTTAGCCAGGAATTCATGCTTTAATACTACACTACGGCACATAATACTATATACAATACACATGCTTATTTAACCGTGCAATGAATGAGACCCCAAAAGGCTTATACAATAATACCCATGTAGCGAGTGTTAGGTCAACAATCCCAAACCACAAGGGCTTTAGGTTACTAGGACTAAGTCCCCTCAGACTTAATTACTCGAGTATTAAAGAGCTCACTCGTGGTTAATTTTGCATTTAACAATTGGACTTTTGACTCTCTTTTTTTCCTTCTTTTTTTTTGATTTTTTTTCCTTTTTTTTTTCATGCAATCTGGAATGAGAATTCTCATTTCCAACCCTAGACTACTCATATAAATATGAGCCGGCTACTAGCCATTTGACGCCTAGCCATTATTGACACTATTAACAATTAGCATGAAATCCCTGGTTTCCCCCAAACTTAGACTTCAGTGCTCTTATGCCATCAAGGGAATAACGAAAATTCTAAATATAATCTGGTGATTAAATCTCAAAACATCCAAACAAGCATGACCCTAACCTAGCCCAAAAGCACCCAATGAGACTGTGAAATTTTTATGTTTCTGAAACATGCAAGTCAATTTCGTAGGAACTATAAATCAACCCTCTACTCATCATTATCACACTCAATTAAACATCTACCTACCAATCAGAATCAGCTCGTCCTAAAGGATCATGAAATATGCATGCCATGAAAATGCAACTAAAATGAACTCACATGGTATACGAAAATAAAAACAGAATGTCCTATATGAAACAAACATAAATAATATGAACATACATGAATGAATTACTACTATTGTGCAAAACATGATATCCTATATGAACACAAAATACAACAACAACTACTAATCCCCCAAACCACCCCCAAACTTAAAATATTCAATGCCCTCATTGAATGGAAGTAAATACAAGGGATAGTAGGAAACATACCTAAAAATACCGAAACACGTGGGTTGCCTCCCACGAAGCGCTGTCGTTAACGTCATTTAGCCTGACAAATATGATTCAAATCATGGTGGCTCGAAGATCGCATTCGACTTGTCCTTAGCAGAAGGACCATTCACCTATTGTTTGACAACCTTCTTGCTATCTTCCTACATCTTTTTTAAATCAAACTTCACTTTGACTCTTCCTCCAATCGATTTTTTCTTTTTCTTCTTCACACCTCTAAGGTGTTTATGCTTCATAGTTGATTGATAAGAACACTCTTCTACCTCATCATCCATGATCCACCTTCTTAATACATTATCTTGACACACTTTAAAAATAACCAACTCATCATTCAGAAGGACATACTTCAAATAGGATGGAAGTTTTCCGAGCTTGACATTCGAGAGATCTCGAACTGAAGAACTGTCAATGGCATCACTGATGTGATGCTTCAGCATGTGTGTGTCCGACTTTTCGCTCAACACCTGATCAAACTACTTTCTCTGACCCGTATCAACCATTTCCACACTGAAACACTCTTCATCCTCTGTCGGAAATTTCATGGCCTTGAACACATTAAAGGTGACATTCTGATCTTGCACCCTCATTGTAAGCTCTCTTTTTTGCACATCGATCAAAGTATGACCCGTAGCTAGAAAAAGCCTTCCCAAGATTATGGGAATCTTCTTGTCTTCTTCGAAATCTAGAATCACAAAATTGGCAGGAAATATGAGCTTATCAACCTTCACCAAGACATCCTCTACTACACCCCTCGGATAAGTGATCGACCTATCTGCCAACTGCAAGGAGATGTTGGTTGGTTTCGGCTCCGGTAGACCAAGTTGCTTGAAAACAGACAAGGGCATGAGATTAATACTAGCTCCCAAATCACATAAGCATTTGTCAAAAGACAACTTCCCAATGGTGCATGGAATTGTAAAGCTTCCTGGATCCTTAAGTTTAGGAGGCAATTTTTGTTGCAACACCGCACTGCACTTCTCTGTCAATGCCACTGTTTCAAATTCTTCCAACCTTCTCTCCCTGACAAAATATCCTTCATGAACTTTGCATATCTTGGCATCTGCTCCAATGCTTCAACAAAAGGAATGTTAATGGACAGTTTCTTGAAGACATCCATAAACTTTTGAAACTGTTTTTCATGATCTTATTTCTACAAGCGTTGAGGATATGGAGGAGGATAGATCTGATTTACCAACTTCTACTTCGGAGGAGAGTTTTTAACAGAATTTTGCTTTTGAAGTCTTTTTGGGAATGGAGGGGGTGTATAGATCTGATTGCTCTCTGTAGACTGCTTTGGAGTAGATTTTTCAGCAAAGGTTTTGCCTTTTTCCGCTTCGCCATCCAACTGATCAGCTACCAATTCAGAATTTGCCTTTTCTTTATATGTAGACGCCTCCACCTGCTGTTTCTTGATTTCTTCGTCTTCCTCAGCTACTAATTTTTTATCCCTCGTGACTTTTCCAGATCTCAAAGTAACTGCATTGACTTGCTCCTTACCATCCCTCCTACCTGGATTAGCCTCCGTATCTCTAGGAAGAGTTCCTTGTTGCATATTTAGTAAGACACTTGCTAGCTGCTCCATTTGATTCTCCAAGGTCTTGAGAGAAACTGCCTAGTTTTTAACCATCATCCTCGACTCCTCAATTTCTGATTTTTCATTAGAAGATTGCCCCACATTAACCTGGGGCTGTTGCTGAAATCCCGGAGGTTGATATGGTTGCCTTGGAGCATACTGCTGCTGAAAACCTTGATTGAATGGCTTCGCTTGCTGTCCCGGAAACTGCTGATAAGGCTGTTGTTGTTGACCACCTTGAGTATTACTCCAGCTGAAATTGGGATGATTCCGATTATTAGGATGATAAGTGGCTGGAACTGGTGTAGCAGGTCTCTGGAAATTACTCATGAACTTTGCTGATTCAGAAGAGATAGCACACTGATTCGTATCATGTGCACCCACACATAGCTCACAAACACTAGCAACCTGCTGAACTCCATAATTTGTAAGAGAATCCACCTTCATAGTCAAAGCCTTCAACTGAGCTGCAATAGCTGAAGCTGCATCCACTTCCAAAATACCTGCTACCTTGCCTTGAGATAGTCTCTGGGTTGGATTCTGATATTCATTAGCAGCCATCGTCTCAATAAGATCATAAGCTTCATCATAGCTCTTAGCCCATAGAGCTCCACCTGATGCTACATCTAGCAAAGGTCTAGACTGTGCTCCCAACCCATTGTAGAAACCATTAATCACCATCCAATCAGGCATACCATGATGAGGACACTTCCGAAGCATCTCCTTGTAACGTTCCCAAGCCTCACACAAAGATTCTCCAGATTGCTGAGCAAATTGAGTTAGAGCGTTCCTTATTGCTGCATTTTTCGCCATAGGGAAGAATTTTGTAAGAAACTTTTGAGCAAGATCCTCCCATGTAGTAATGGAACCAGCTGGAAGAGGGTGTAACCAGCCTTTAGCCTTATCCCTCAGAGAGAATGGGAAAAGTCTCAATTTGATAGCATCATCCGATAAACCATTAAACTTGAAAATGTTACAGATCTCGATAAAGTCCCGAATATGCATGTTAGGATCCTCCGTAGAAGCACCCCCAAACTGAACCAAATTATGTACCATCTGAATAGTGCCCGGCTTGATTTCGAAGTTATTATCTGTAATGGCCGGCCTGATAATACTAGACTGGATGTCATTGATCTTCGGCTGAGAATAGTCCTTCAAAGCCTTAGCTGCTGCTACATCACCTATCTCTACTGTAGTTTCAGATTCCTCTTCCTTATTCTCTTTATTCTCTACAAGATTGTCTTCCGCCCGTTCTTCCTTTCGAGCTTGCAAACGCGTCCGCATACAAACTCAAGTACCTGAAACACCATGAAACAACCAAACTAAGTAAGAAATCCGAGTCAGTGAACGCTAACGACCACTATTAACAAGAACATAAACTAAAAATAAAACATCGATGATCCCCGGTAGCTCCGCCAAAAACTTGTTAACACAATATCACGCAAGTATACGTGGTCACAAGTAATATAAATCAAGTTCGTTCCACAGAGATCTGGTTATGGTTTATTCAGTTAATCCACCTATTCAACAATGTATGGCTTTAATTCACTGCTAAGACAATAAACAAATTTGGGTTTTAACTATCTAAATTAAACTAAGATGCAAATTATTAAACTAAGAATTAATTAACTAATGAGATTTAAAATCGAATTACTTATATGAGAATAAACATGGGATCCTAACTTCATTAAATGCTTCACTTAGATCTAACGCCTTTAATCACTATATGCAATGGTTATGATATCTGATCGGATAACACGAAACAAGTACACGCTACCTGTCAGTATACGTATACCAAACTAAACATTCATCCACAAAAGAGATAGAAGATGAATAGACACCAATTATGCTTAGACCCTATATGTCTATAGAATTTGAAAACATAACGGTTGAAGAGCAAGTTATCCATATTGATCACACAGGGCAATATAAGTATTTTCATCTTACACTACGAATCATGTTGATAAACAATCATGAACATATGCTAGCATGACAAGTTCTAAATCTCAAGATCCACTTTCACTTCACAAGAGATTAACAAATTAGATGTTCGCGACGCATCAAGATACTAAGCTCCATAAATAAATCCGTTAGAATCCCATGACAACGATTAGTTCATAATTGAACCGTTCGTCACCATGGGATTTGATGAAAACATGATATAAAACAAAGTATGAAAGAAAGAAGAAATAATATTATTAAAACAAAGAGTTGAGAAAACAAATCTATAATCCAACGTATACAAAAGATGAAGTAGATCTAGATCCGTGCTTGTCACCGAGCGTTGAATCTTTCTCCATTTTTCCCCTTGCTATTCTATGTTACAATAATAAAACGATATGAATTACAATGCTAAGATGTGTTTTTATAGGCCTAGATATCTTGCCAAGCAAGAAAATTAACCTACAATACAACTAGAAATAGGTTTTGATACCAAAAATACAATTAAACTTCGAATACGGGCAAAACTGTCAAAAATCAGCAAATCTGTCCCGCGCGCGCTGATTACGCTCTAGGGCACGCTGCCAGTGCTTGGGCCTCTATTTTTGCACTGTTTGGGCGCTTCCAGCGCTATCCATGCGCTGCATGCGCTTGAGTTACTGGCAGTTTCTCTTTTCTGCTTGTTTTCTTCGTTTTTAAGCCTTTCCTTCCCGTTCTTTTTGCACTAACTTCCCGTCTTTCATTTCCTTGACTTGTAAACTTCTTGGTAGCTGACATTAAGACTCTATTCTTCATTCCATATCATAAATCAACTCCAAAACGGGGGAAACTTCACCCCTAATTGACGTTTCTTCAAACCTGCACATTTAAGCAAATCACATCAAAACTACCACAAACTTGAGGCCAAGCGAATCAATTTAAGCCGAATTGGAATGCTCTAAATGGATATAAAATCTGTTTATCAAAAGCCTGATTACTTTGAAGCCTATGATGATTATCTTTTATTATCAGAACTTTTATCAGTTCTCCTTATTGATGCATTTTATTCTAGCGGAGCCCGGTTGGCTCATTTTGGATTTGTGATATTTAATTTCTTTGGCTGATTTCTTTCGTACCATATGATGATTATTCTTGATGATCAGAACCTATATTGTTCTTGATATTGCTATCACTGTTTACACTTGCTGAGCATTGTTGGCTCACTCTTGCTTGTTGTTTATTTTCAGCTTCTGTTAATAGAGGAGATTAGTAGACCTTGTGGTTGAGGAGTTTTCCTGCTCCAGCAGCGAGAGGTGACGTTCGAGTTGTTGGTTTCGCTGAGTAGTGATTTGAGCTTGTCAGAGGTTGGTTTACCAGTTGGTAGACGAACTTAGTGGTTATCAATTTGTATAATAATGTCATACTGAGATTGGATAGTAATAATTAAATTTCGTAGTTTGTTTCATACCATAACCTATAAGCGGTCTTAGATCAGGGGTATTTTATTATTATATTATGTTTATATCCAGGTATGTGTTTTGTGGATTGTAGTTAGTGGCCCCAAATCTGTACCCTGGATTATGGGATGTCATAGTTGGTATCAGAGCTACAGGTTATGCTCACTGAAACAGTTAGGATGGGTGGGTATACGTGTGTGAGATGGAGGTTAGAAAGAACGATTTAGGATAAGGTTCGCCTTAGGATATTCAGACGAGTATTATGACGTTGTACGGTACTTCAACATATTGTGCGAGTAGGAGTTCGATTCGTTTGAAGACTAGTGGACGAGCGAGACAGATAATCTAGAACCGCACGAGCTAATTGGGTAGTTGGAGCTATCAGTTTGGAAGACATTATCTTGAGACTTTCAAGTACCTTCTAGATATTTTCTATGACTTTAGCTTCGATGTGAATGTTATAGAGAGAATATAGAGGACTAGAAATAAGATGTGGGAAGCGATTGTTGTCATAAGTTGGAAGTGAGGGCATAGCTGCACGCTACTAGCCGTTGATCTCGGTTGAATTCTTAATTTATTTCCCATTTCGGCAGTTGAATTGATTATTGTTCTTGCTCTGAATTGTTATAAACGAATTCACGGTTTATATTGTCGCTGAAGCATTTGTTGCACAGTGACGGTTAAAATCGAGAATGAATGGAGATCTTCTTATTTATTCAACTCATTATTGTCAGACCGGTTTTGGCAGCTAGGTATATTAATGCTTAGCCGACAAGAGTGAGATTATGAATAATTATGAATTTCTTAAATGCTTGTTTAATCGACTATACTTCCATTGATGATGAGTTTCGTATATCAGATTCACTTGAATTCAATCTTATTCTTTCAGAAATATCCCTATTTTTATAGGACACTTGATCCAACTCTATACTTGAAAAAATTGAGACTCTTGAACTCTTTTCATTTTTTACCTGAATATTTAATCTTATTTGTTCAAACTGAGATGAATAACCTATGTATATAGGGGATTCAGAGACATTTTATCTCTGTGATAGAAGTCCGGTGGGACGCCACTGATTGTGTTTGTCATGAAAGTACTAAAGACTGGCCATCTTTTTGTACTAGGGCGGTTGACCTAAGTGACAAATACAACCTGAAAGTAGTTCAATGATCATTCCAGAGCCACTTGGGTTTTTCTGTTTCATCATAAAACTCAAGTTCCAAATCTTATTAAACAATTCTTATCTTATGTTCAAACTCAGTTTCATAACTCTGTTAAAGTAGTGAGATCAGACAATGGTACTGAGTTTACCAATCATGAAGTCACTACTTTACTTACAGATTCTGGTATCATTCATCAAACTAGTTGTGCTCATATACCTCAATAGAATGGTAGAGCTGAACGTAAACACCAACATCTTCTTAACATTGCTAGAGCCCTCAAATTTCAAACTCAGTTACCAAATTCCTTCTGGGGTGATTTCATTCAAACTGTAGCTCATATTGTCAATCTTCTACATGTTAAACTGTTACAATACAAAACTCCTTTTGAGCTTCTATACAACAAATCTCCTGATTATAAAGCATTTGGATGTCTTTGTTATGCAACCAATGTCTCAGCTACTGATAAACTTAGTCCCAGGGCAATTAAGGGTATTTTTCTTGGATATCCTTTTGCTAAGAAAGGGTATAAGATACTGGATATCACATCAAGAAAATGTTTTGTGTCTCGAGATGTTCAGTTTGTTGAACATATTTTTCCATTCATATCTGAAACAAGTGTTCCTAATCCTTTGTTTACTAGTTCTGATTGTGTCAGTGAGGATGAACTATTTAGTGAAAAATCTGCTATATCAGAATCGGTTAATCCTGTTCCATCTACATCATCACCTCCTCTTATATTTGAAACCTCCATTAATACTAGACCTGCTGTAAGAACCGTGATTATTAAATTTATCTAATTACTATTTTTGGTAATTATGAAAAAAAATATATTTTATTTCCGTTAGACAAGTCAATGTGTTAAATATTGATTAGTATCCGAGGATATGTGTTATTATTATGTGATCAAGGTGATAATGTTTTATTATAATTTATTTTAGCTTATTTTGAAATTATATAAATTCTTTTGATTCGGTTTGGTGGATAATTAAACAGCGAATAAGAGATGGTATCGTTATATCTAAATAAAAGGATCAGGAATGATTGGTTGGGACCCCTTTATGTGTTTAGTAATTGTATTGGACTCCTGGATGATTATCTTTAACTTTTTCGAATAATACATAGTTCAGTTCGTCTCTCTCAGTTAAACCTGTTTTCAAAATCCTGGGGCTTCGATTTAAAATCATTTTCGTATCTATATTCGTCAGATTAATCTCAAAATTTGCCAAACTCGTATTTATTCGTTTTACGAGTCCTAAGAATTTTCAGTAATCAATTCGTTATTTTTCATCAAAATATTTTCATTCGAGTCGGACCCATAATTGGTTTAATTGTTACTTTCGGGACCGATTAAATTTAAATTAGGGTTCCGAGCATTTCGTGAACAAAATAATTTTTCCCGTAACATTATCTGGACCAATCCAGATGCTTCTTTTCAGCCAATTGGAACTCATCCATCTGTCCCCAATCAAAATCCAGCAGAAAAATTATTTTTTTTCCAAAAATTTCAATTTCCAAAAGAAATCAAATTCTAAGGTGTTCTCGAGGATTAATCCATTAGTTGAAGGTGATTCTGGACTCCATTTTTGACGCTTGAATAACTGAATCGAAGCTTGCAATATTTACTATCATGATCTGCCATCAAATCATACCCAGGTTATCATCTTGAATTTTTATAATTTTTATTATGATTATTCGAATTTTAGGGTTCATAAGAGTTGAATTTGGCTATTTTTGGTCTGTGGATTTTCTGTGAAAACAAAAGTTTCCTATAGCTTCTACATGTTATTTACAGTTGATTTGAGTATATATTTGCACTAAATGACAGTGATTTGCTATAGAACGAGTTATAGTTGTTTTTGAAAATTTTGAATCACTCTTTCGTTCATTACAGTGATTGTCTGTTAAAACTAAAGCAGGATAGATGTGTTTGTGAGAACATTCAGAAGGAAATTAAATTTGAATAAGAAAGTAAGACAGAGAACTAGGAAAGTTTTAGAAGTATTTTAACGGAAGACATGTAATTCAGTTAAGGGAAGAATATGGAATTCCGAGGATTTAGAGTTGGAAGAGTGAGGGCACAGTAGTGGCCTACAGGATGAGAAGTGACAGAGTTAGAAGTTAAAGTTATGTGCCATGAGCTTGGAAAGATAGGACTTTTTGCCAGAGATTTTATCACATCAGTCTCAGTGGTACCTATGATGAGAGTAATAAGATTGTTTTCTGTAATTATTAGGAAGCTAAAAATTCAACATGATTATGAATGAAGTTAACAAGAAGTTGATTGTGCTGACAGTAAAATGAGTTAAGTGTGATTCAGGATTGGATTGATTTCCTAACAATGAAGTACGAGCAAATTGTGAGGATAAGAAAGTGAGACTTTGATTTTCAAGAGATGTAAAAGTTGTGTTTTGAGGCCGGAAGCAGACATAGAAGTCTTAATGATCAAGCAGACCAGGAAATGATCATACTAAGATTCTTAAATTGTTTTGCACAGAGGGAGATATCGGAAAGGAAACAGATGAGACGAAGCAAATTTCAGTGGTTGAAAATTTCGAAAGTATACTCTGATGGATTACCCAGATTGTAGATTGTCACCAGGTAAGGATGAGGAGTTGTTATTCAATTTCTAAAAATATAAAATCAGTTTCAAGGAGTTCAATATTGAATTACATCAATGGAAATCTTGGAGTAAGCAATTTAATTAAAGAATTTTCGCAAGAATAGTAGTAACACTAAGGGTATATCAGAAAGATGCACCAATACAGTTCGTGAGAAGAAAGAAAAGCAGTTTGAAGTTATACATTGACCTTTAAAATGGAATAAGTGGACCAGTAAGCAGGAGGAACTTTGTTTTTGTCAAGGTTGGATGAGTTGTTTGACCAAGTTGACAGGTGTATATTTTGCCTAAAGTTGATTTATGAATGGACTAAGACCATTTGAAGATAGAAAACCTAAGATATTTTTTTAAAAAACAACATTTTTACTTGATGAGGACACAATAAATTGTTGGTGATGGTATTTGATTAAACGAGAGCAATTACCGCTTTATAGGTACAATGAATAAGATTTCAAGTAGTATTTGGACGAAGAATTTAAGTATGTTCATAGATGACATATCAAGATGTTTGAAGACTTGTGAAGCATATGCAGATCAATCGAGAATCACTATAAGAAATTTCAAGAAAAGGAAGAAGATTTTGCACAAGAAATTTAATATGAATTATGGGATGAGAAGGAACCTAATTTCAAGATATGTGGTTAGAAATAAAAAGAATCAAAGTGAAAGTTGTGAAGATAAAGCAGTAAATTTTGTGAAGTTAACCAAGGATTATTGATGACTGTTACCCAGATGGTTGCAAGTAGTAATCAATTTTACCACAGAGAACAAAAAGGTTTGAATGGACAAAAAAAAGTGTGTAGAGAGTTTCAAAGGGCTGAGGAGGGTTAATAACTGCTCCAGGAATGGTGAAGCCAGATGAGGAAAGAGACGTAGTGAAGTACTGTGTTGGTCCATAAGCAGAAGTATTGACATATGAGTTGGAATTGACCGTGATGGTTTTAGCCTAAGAGTTGAGAAGTCAGATGTGGAAGTTTGAACGCCTAGTCTACAACAAGGGTGATTCATATTGTGATACTTCAACGTGAGTTATCCGAAAATTAAGAGGTACCATGATGAGGTGACGAACCAGATTGTGAATGAGTTGAAAGCAAGTAGTGAACATGTAATTGTTTCGGAATAGTCAAAATGCAAGTGACGAATGGATGTCGTGATTTCTGTGGTTAATTTGAGTAGTGTTAAATGTTGAATTTATAGAGCGCAGAGTCAAATTTGAGACCTTGTTGAGTATGCAGAGCTATGATTCAGCAGTTGATTTTAGAGGACGCGGTATAGTGGAGTTTAGATGGTTTCGAGGATCGTGAGCTATCTGTTAAAGACATACGATTGACTTAACGTATCTTAAGTCGAATTTCATGTTATAAAAGTTAGAGTCTGTGGGGAAGTGTTGAATTGAAAAATTGTTTTGTGATTGGTATTGAGTGGGGTTATGACCCCGGGAGAGTTGATATTATAAACCAGTTATTTCAAATTTTGTTCTTGTAGTGAGTTATGTCAAAGTCAAGGTTACGAAGTTTATTAGTTTTCAAAACCGTAAATATGGAGGATAAAATTGTTTTCGGAGGTATTTGGTTCTAAATTTTTTATTATTTAAATTTTATTATTCTAAATATTGTTAAATGGATTTAAAAGTATTTTCAAAAAGATTTTCAGTGGATAAAAATGATTTTTGATTTGTTTTAAACCAATAAAACATTTTAGGTGATATTTCGAACATTTTAGCAAACCGAATTATTTGTGACATACGAGAATTGAGTTGTTACTTGAATCGTGTTTGACGTGTATCTAATGACATATATGTTTGATTGTAGTATTCGATTTCAAGGACGCGACCGAGAATAAATGATAGGAGGTTTGGTTGATAGATTGGAATCAAGGTATTATGGATTTTTTTAACTATTTACTGCAAGTCGAGGCAGATTTATTTATTTACATGTTTACTGCAAGTCAAGGCAGCTTTCGTATTACTATTGTGTATGATAAAATTGAGATTGTGAAATGATTGGAGTACAGAAATGAGTTGTTATAAATGATTGGGTTGGCATTTGAAGTTGTTATACAGGGTATAGTCCGTTATACGAAAAGGTCATGCCCAATTTTCGGTAGATCAGGTATTCCTCTACGAATAATAAATGTTTCGAATACACAGAATTTGTTAACAAAAGATTCAAGTTTTTAATGGAGTATTGTTGCTCATGTGAGACACGAGGTTCAACTCGAGATTTCAGAAAAGTTTTCAAGAAAGGTTTAGACACTAAATTAGAAGTAAGTATGCCTTGTCATTCTCAGACAAATGGCCAAAGCGAAGGAACGATTCAAACCAGCGAATATATGTTTAGAGTATATACACTTGAATTCGAAGGCAATTGAGACGATTATTGTCACTGATGGAATTTTCATATAACGATAGTTTTCATACTAATGTTGGATTGTCGCTTTACAAAGCCCTATACGGACGAGAGTGTCGATCTCCGGTATGTTGGTAAAGTTGATGAACGGAAAGTGTTAGGACCAGAGCTTGTGCCATAGACGAAGGAAGTAATCGAACTTGTTAGAAGGGTTGATGATAACTCGAGGTTGACAGAAGAAAGACGCTAACTTGCCAAGCGAGATGTACATTGTGAAGAGGAAGAACCAAGGTTTTGCTGAGACTATCCTCGTAGAAAACATTAGTGAGATATGGTAATTGAGAAAAGTGAGTTCAAAATTCATTAGATCTTTTGAGATGTCGAAGAGAGTCGGGAGGGTTGCCTATGAGTTAGCTTTACGCCTCATATGCAGCACATCGTGTTTCTTGTATTGATGCTTACGAGTTATCGTTTTGATTTTATTGTGACAGAGAATATAACTGGTAAATTCAGAGGTAGAATGTGAGGAGTAAGTCAGTGTTGCGTTGACAGTAAGAGCTTTGTGACCAAGTCCTAGGATGGGAGAGTTTTGGTAGATTGATAGTGTGATGTTGAAGGAGTCTCCCCACTTAATTGTTTGTCTTGATTCTGAGGACAGAATCCTATTTAGGGGGGAAGATTGTAAGAACCGTGATTATTAAATTTATTTAATTACTATTTTTGGTAATTAGGAAAAAATAAATAGATAAATTGTTTTATTTCCGTTAGACAAGTCAATATGTTAAATATGGATAAGTATCCCAGGATATGTGTTATTATTATGTGATCAAGGTGATAATGTTTTATTATAATTTATTGTAGCATATTTTGAAATAATATAAATTCTTTTGATTCGGTTTGGTGGATAATTAAACCGCGAATATGAGATGGTATCGTTATATATGAATAAAAGGATCGGGAATGATTGGTTGGGACCCCTTTATGTGTTTAATAATTGTATTGGACTCCTGGATGATTATCTTTAACTTTTTCGAATAATGCGTAGTTCAGTTCGTCTTTCTCAATTAAACCCTGTTCTCAAAATCCTGGGGCTTCGATTTAAAATCATTTTCGTATCTACATTCGTCAGATAAATCTCAAAATTTTCCAAACTCGTATTTATTCGTTTTACGAGTCTTAAGAATTTTCAGTAATCAATTCGTTATTTTTCATCAAAATATTTTCATTCGAGTCGGACCCATAATTGGTTTAATTGGTACTTTCGGGACCGATTAAAAGTAAATTAGGGTTTCGAGCATTTCGAGAACAAAATAATTTTTCCCGTAGCATTATTTGGACCAATCTAGATGCTTCTTTTCAGCCAATCAGAACTCAGCCATCTGTCCCCAATCAAAATCCAGCAGAAAAATAATTTTTTTTCAAAAATTTCAATTTCCAAAAGAAATCAAATTCTAAGGTGTTCTTGAGGATTAATCCATCGGTTGAAGGTGATTCTGGACTCCGTTTTTGACGCTTGAATAACCGAATCGAAGCTTGCAATCTCTTCTATCATAATCTGCCATCAAATCATACCGAGGTTATCATCTTGAATTTTTATAATTTTTATTATGATTATTCGAATTTTAGGGTTCATAAAAGTTGAATTTGGGTATTTTTGGTCTGTGGATTTTCTGTGAAAACTAAGGTTTCCTATAGCTTCTACATGTTATTTACAGTCGATTTGAGTATATATTTGCACTAAATGACAGTGATTTGCTATAGAACGAGTTATAGTTGTTTTTGAAAATTTTGAATCACTCTTTCGTTCATTATAGTGATTGTCTGTTAAAACTAAAGCCATAGACAGATTCTCCGTGTTAACAGCGTCGATTTGGCATATTAAGTGCAAAGATTGGTTTAGAAACGAGTGAATTCGAGTTTTCGCCGGAACTTCGAACCGAGCTCGCCGGGAAACCTCGTTTGTGGTCGATTATGGTTCGATTTTTATGATTTTGGTTGATGTTCGAATGTCCAGTAGTTGGGTGTGGGTTTAGTACCAATTTGTAGTGTTAAAAACAGAGTTTTGCTGGTGTTCGCGAGATGCCGGAATCCGCCTCCGGTCGCCGGAAACTGGAGGTGAGTGACGGTGTTCTTGATGACCCGAAAATTTCTTGATGACCCGTTTTATAACCCATTAGTGACCCGGTTTCAATCTGTTTTCAGCTGAGTTAGTAAAAAGAAAGTGATATTTACCTTTTTCTATTTAAAAGGGTAATTCATTTTTACTTTTTACAAATTGTTTTTACTTTAAATATTTATTTTGAAAATCTGAATTTTATTTATAAAATTCAGAAAATTATTTTCCAAACATCTTATTTTAAATTCAGATTATCTCTGGATTTATTTAAGTATTTAGTTTTGAAATCATTTATTTATATGTTTTCAATTAAAAAAATGATTAAGGGTTAAATGCTTTTAATTCTATTAATTAATTTCAAATAATAATTTAATTAATTTAATGATTTGATAAATGTAATCATTTATTGAATAATTTAATTAATTAGTTATTAGTTGATTTTAATTCATTTAATTAGAGTTATTTAATTCTTAATCAATCTGTTTTATGTTTTAAATGCTTTAAAAATAGTAGAAAATCGTTTAAAAATCCAGAAAATGTTTTAAAAATATTTTAAAATATTCTGAGTTGGGTTTTATTCAAAAATCAAGGTTGAAGATGGTTTTAAAAATATTTCTTGAGTTCAGTTAATTATTAAAGTGAGTTATATGTCCTGTTATGGGGAATTTACATGCTTAAATGTTATGTGAGCTATGTGTATTCACTGGTAGCGAGTCTTAAATATTTCTGAAGTTCATTAAGTGTGAAATGTAAGTAGCATGGTTGGTTCGACATGGAGTAAATGATTACTTGTTCTGTGATTAGGTGCAATACGTGTTAGTGAGTTGTAAGAGTGATTAGATGTTGGATTAAATATTTAAATGCTCTGTTTGAATCCAGTATTCCTGCGAAAGGTGTTTAATGTAGAAAAAGGTCAGTCGGAGATAATAATGTGAGATAAGGATTGTAGAATCGAGTGGATGGGATGTATGGAAGACATCGATTAAGTGAGACAGCCAGATAATTAGATGGTTAAGCTGTGATTACCAGGCAAGTGTTTTCCCTTCACTTCTTGTTCAAGTGAAAGATTTTTTTTATTATTCTGATTATGTTGTCACCCCATTTATTGTCGATCTCGTCGACATTTATTCTTATTGTTGTTTGTTCAGTTGTCACCCCATTTATTATATCGATCTCGTCGATATCCAAGATAGAACTGTTGATTCCTTTTATTCTACCAGTTGAGTTGTTGTTCTGGAACGTGAGTTTTCCAGATTGTTTGATTGACAGAGGTTATCGATTGTTCCGGCACCTAGTACGTTAGATGTAGAATTGGAATGTTTTTTTATGTCCCTTCGGGGAGACCATATTATGGTCAGAGGAGTCCCTTCGGGGAGACCAGTTTAATGGTCAGAAGTTGAGGCCAATGTGTGCCGTGGATCCATTTAGAGGTACTTTGCTGCGTGCATTGTTCGGGGTTAGTGCGGGTCTGATCAGCCGCCTAACTCTACTATTTTTTTAAAAATATATAAAAATCCAATTCTAATCTACACATTGAGGTTGAGTTGCTTTAAAGCCTGATTCCTTTGAAGCCTATGATGATTATCTTTTATTATCAGAACTTTTATCAGTTCTCCTTATTGATGCATTTTATTCTAGCGGAGCCCGGTTGGCTCATTTTGGAGTTGTGATATTTAATTTCTTCGGCTGATTTCTTTCGTACCATATGATGATTATTCTTGATGATCAGAACCTATATTGTTCTTGATATTGCTATCACTGTTTACACTTGCGGAGCATTGTTGGCTCACTCTTGCTTGTTGTTTATTTTCTTCAGTTAATTGAGGAGATTAGTAGACCTTGTGGTTGAGGAGTTTTCCTGCTCCAGCAGCGAGAGGTGACGTTCGAGTTGTTGGTTTCGCCGGGTAGTGATTTGAGCTTGTCAGAGGTTGGTTTACTAGTCGGTAGACGAACTTAGTCGTTATTAATTTGTTTAATAATGTCATACTGAGATTGGATTGTAATAATTAAATTTGGTAGTTTGTTTCATACCATAACCTGTAAGCGATCTTGGATCAGGGGTATTTTATTATTATATTATGTTTATATCCAGGTATGTGTTATGTGGATTGTGGTTAGTGGCCCCAAATCTGTACCCCGGATTATGGGATGTCATACCTGCTAGACCTGCAAGAACTAAGGTTGTACCTGGTAAATACAAGGATTTTGTTGGTCTACCTTCTGTTATTCAAAACCATGTTTCTTACCATAATTTTACTCCTAAGTATAAAGCATATGTCAATGCTACATCAAAAATCTATGTTCCTTATAATTTTGCTGAAGCTGTAACAAATCCTAATTGGTGTGCAGCCATGAAAATCGAAATTGATGCTTCAGAAGCAAATCACACTTGGGAACTTGTACCCCTTCCTCCTAATCAACATGTAGTAGATTGTAAATGGCTTTTTAAAGTTAAATATAGCCCTGATTGTAATAACCCAGACTTTCAAGAAATGATTTTATTATTATTTCAATAATAATGATGATTTTCCTAAAATGAGGAGGATTTTTTTTATTTTATTTATTTTATTGTTCAAGTTTTTCGGTTAAGTGGAACCGGATGCCTTTTAAATATTTAATGATCGAGTGTATATCTCGAGTCAATAATTTATTTGGACAAATGTTTAATTTTGAAGTGTGGGCTTATTTAGTAAAGATTTTATTTTAAATTACTGAATAATTTGGAGGTTTTAAATTCCTTAGAAAATGATTATTTTAATTATTTGAGGATTTGCAGAAATTACTCGATTAGTTTATAATATCGAGAATTTGAGGTTTTACTAAAACAATAATGTTTGTGGTATTTTATAAAGGCCAGTAAATTGTGATTTATGAATCACAATTATTATTTTTATGAATTGTTAAAAATTTGTAAAATGTGTATTAATTTAGAAATTTTAGATTTAATTTTATTTCTTTATCCGAAAATCTTTAAATGTATTCAAGTATTTAACTATGCTAGAATTTTTATTTTTACAAATTAGAGTTATTAGTTTAAAATATTATTTAATGTGTGTAGTATTTAAGAGCAAGTCCAACAGCTTCCCTATTATGGTTCTTAAGTTAAAATTTAGGGAACTTAGTCCAAAATAGCACTCTAACAGTGTGCTAGTGGTTCCCTAAAACAATAGGAACCCTTAGCCATTCCCTGTTGTTGGGGAACCACTAGCCATCCTTAACTTTTTTTTATTACTAATAAAATCATTTCCCTCCAATTCTCCTTACTTGTCACTCCCTCATTTCTAGTTAGTTTCAAATTTTATATTATAATAATGACAAAGAATGAATATAGGGAATGTTGTTGGAGTTGATGTACAAAACAAGGTTCCTAAATCACTAGCAACCATTATTTTATTATACTTTCAGGAATCAACTAGGGAGCTATTGGACTTGCTCTGATTGTATGGCTTTTAAATGTTATTGGGCTTGAGCCCGTTAGGATTAAAAACACACACAACACATATTATACACACGAATACATACACAGCCGCACAAAAACAAATCGGGGGAGGGGGAGAGAAACACCGGGGAGAGAGATCGGGGTGGGGGAGAAGAGAAAGAGAGATTGGGGGTTTCATTTTACAACTCAATTAGCTAAATATACATACATATATATATATATATATATATATATATATATATATATATATATATATATAATCGTGTGTGTAAGTGTGTGTGTATACACGCGTATGTGTGTGTATATGTCCGTGAGTGTGTGTAGCGGTGGCATAAAGGACCAGCGGGTCGAGCAGTTGAAGGAGGGAGAGAGATTGTGCACAGAGATTGAGCCGAGAAAGAGAGAGAGAGAGAGAGAGAGAGGGAGAGAGAGAGAGGGAAAGAGAGAGAGAGAGAGAGAGAGAGAGAGAGAGAAGAGAGGCTGGAAGGAGAGAGATTTCGGGGAAGATTTTTGGTGGATTGGATCGAGCCGGAATGGTATTCTTTCATGTTTAATTATTTAATTTCCGTACTAGATTATATTTAAATTCGAGTTTATTGTTGTAATTTAATTAGTTATAAATTGCGAGTTAAATGTGTTAATTGTCGTATTAGATTAATATTGTAAATTATGAATATTGTTTTATTTTTGTGATTTAATTCGAAGAGTATGGTTAATTATAATTATGGGGTTTAATTGTGAGTCCGATTAAATTGTTCGGGTTTAGTGATTGTTAGTTGTTAATTGTTGATTGTAATTGTCGAAATTATTTTGTGGTCTCGTTAATATTCGAGTTTAATGATTTTTGGTTGTTAATTATAATTTTGGTATTAAGTGTGGATTCGATAATATGTCGGGTTTAGTGGTCGTTAGTGGGTATTTATTAATTGTCGGATAAAATGTGGAGTTATATGGTTTTATTAGTTGTAAATGTCTATGTGCTAAATGTTATAGGTCGAGTCATAGTGATTGTTGGATGCCTTATTTGTTAATTACTTGGTGTTGGTTTATATGGGGATGAATGATTGTTGTTTAGTAGTAGTCAAGTAGTTGGTGGTGAAGTATATGTGGGTAAATGATTATTGGTCATGTATATGGGTTTAAATTAGGTAAGTTAAATTATAACTATTGGTGGATGTCAAAAGTTTTCTTATAATAGGAATCATTTGCTGGTTGTATAGTTTTCAAATGTGGTCTATAGCAAGGATAAACCATTAGTTTACTTTCTTGATTGTTTACTTTTCTTATGTGTTTAGATGTCGCAAGTCTGGGCGGGTACTTTTCTTACGTGTTTAGATGCTGCAAGTCTGGGCGGGTACTTTTCTTAGTTGTTTACTTTTATGATGCTGCAAGTTGAGGCGGTTTGATTTTCGTGTGGTTATTAAGGTTAAATTGTTGAATTGAAAAACAGGGGATAGTCCTATTTACGAATATTTCATGCCAAAATTTTCTAAAAATCCCCTGCATTTAAATTTATTTAACTTATGACTTAATTGCAGGAGGATGGCCTCAACTATTTCTTTTTTGCACAAAAATGGCCCAAGTATTTTTTTAAGCACATGATTGCATTCCGTCTAAATCAATCTAAAAATTGTTGTTTTTTTAATTTTTGGGCCATTTTTGTGTTAAAAAAAACATTGTTCAGCCATCATGATGTAATTAAGTCACAGATTGAATACACTCATCTGTTTAAAAAAAATAGTTAGGCCACCACATTGTCTATTTTTAAACTTGGGTCATTTTTGTGCAAAAAAAAATAGTTGAGGCCATTCTCGTGCAATTAAGTCTTAACTTATTTGGTTTCAATGATTTAAAGGCATGCTTTGGGTGTTAACTGTTTATGTATATACGTGTTAAGTGGTTGTCTCGAGGATTAATTATTGTTTCGAGGGTAATTGTTGTCTTGAGGATTTATGTGCTAAGTTGAGGATTAATTGTGTTTTGAGGATTAGCTATTAATCAAGTTTTGTCATAGAATGTCAATGGTATTATAATTGTATATGTTAAGTGAAGTTGACTAAGTGGTTGTAGGGTTATGATGTGTTTAGTACTAGGAAATCTCCACTTTATAAAAGGGGGCTCTTTTGGTGTCGTTTGCTATTGCTAAATGTGTTATGTGCATTAAGTGGTATTAGAGTAGTCAACTATAGGGAGGACACCTATAGTTTGACTTTAGGTGACTTAGTGGTAATTTTGCGTTGTGTCTACTCGAGATACGAGGTTGGACTGACATGTACTCGTAACCATTACAGTATCGTTAAGGCGTAGTCAAGTTGGAGCGACGCGTATCAAGGAGGGATCGAGACATCATGTAAGGTCCATGGAACTGCTTGGGTGGAACGCCGAGAATATGTTCGCGTTTCTGCTTTATGCTAAGGACCAGAGGCAAGTTTACTTATGGATACTCTATCGTTCAGAGTATATCTATTTTGAAATATATGAAATGTGCTGAATAAGTCTTCAATCCATATTTGCAAATTTTCCAACCTTGTGCATCTTCTTCGAAATCATTATATTCCTAGCTTTGCCAACGACGTTAAATCCTGCTCGTGCAATAATCAGAACCTCATGACTTATAATACTGTTGATGGGCGGGGATATTTTTATGATTCTACGTCTCGATTTATATGGTGTATATATATTTATTAACTTTTCGTACTGTGGAAGTGGACTATATGTTATGGGTTGTGTATTTATGAATCGGAATAAGATAGGCTCTGAGGGTAGAGCATGTTGTAAGAACCCGAATTTTCGGAAGAATTAAAACTTTTTTTATATATTGATGAAAGAATGAACAGTGATTCCGACTACAAGGTATTAGCAGTTCTAATGAATGAATGTGAATGGGTATAGATTCCAATGATTATATGTCATGAAGAATGCAATGGGTTGACAACTTAGATTAGAATAATCTATCTCCTATGGAGATAGGAGGTGGGAATTCAAAATAAAGGAAATATTCTCATGTTATCCAGATCGATATCTGTTATTAGTCCAGTGGTTCCGTGAAAGGGTTAAGGAACGCCCGAAAGAAAACAAGGACATTTTAACAAGTGTAAGGAATAAAGATAGAATAAATAATGAATAGTGTTTTTGGTGGAAATGAGAATATTATTGGACGACGCTATATAGAAGTACCCGGAATGGATTTCTGAGTTCGTATTAGTGATCCAAGGGGAAAATAAGTGTATGTAAAAGCTGTCGGATTCAGAAAATTAGCACTTTTATTTTCTCCGAGATTTCCCTGGACACTGAATGACTTAGGGATTATTAAGAGGATTTAAGGAATTTAAATTCAAGAATTATAAAGGAGGATTAGGAATGGTAGTAGAAATATGACTAAATTGCAATTTGCAACCCTTTAGTTCGGACCAAAATCAGTTTGGTACTCATAGTTTGCATAATTGCAGTTTGCATCCCTAAGAATGTTTGGGCGCTGCAAATTGCACCCCTTTCGTGTATTTTTACCAAATTGCCCCTGATAATTTGGTAAAGTCAGAATACTTAATTACATTTTGATCCCTAAAGTATGAAGTGTTGCATACATGAACCCTTGAACAAAAACTTTCGAATTTTCATAAATTTTTTCGAATTTTTCCTAAATTTTTTCGAATTTTAATAAAACTTTTCTATGAATCGTTTGGAAAAATTCAAAAAAAATTAGGAAAAATTCGAAAAAATTTAGGAAAAAATCGAAAAAATTTATGAAAATTCGAAAATTTTTGTTCAACGGTTCATGTATGCAACATTTCATATTTTAGGGATCAAAATGTAATTAAGTATTCTGAATTTACCAAATTATCCCTGGGTTTTTGGTAACAATACACGAAAGGGGTGAAATGTGCAGCGCCCAAACATTCTTAGGGATGCAAACTGCAATTATGCAAACTTTGAGTACCAAACTGATTTTGGTCCGAACCAAAGGGTTGCAAATTGTAATTTAGTCTAGAAATATTAAGAAGATTTCCGGTAAAACCCTAACTAGAAATCTTTGAGATATTCTTGCGAACGATCAATCGAATCGAGCAATAACCGAACAAAAGAGCAAGTAGGAAAGCAAGGTGCATGCATGTGCAAGTGAGGAAAATATCTAGTAACCAAGTAGTAACTCAAGTAACTAGCACACTTAGAAATCAAACTAGTACTTAGCAAGCAAACCACTTGGTTAGCCTAAACACCACCAAAGATCAACATTTGTCCATGCAATTCTCATCATCCATTGCATCATCTCTTCCATAAAGCCACTTTATGGCCTTGATATTTTCTAAACACCACAATAATTCATATTGGATAAGAGCAAAGCAAGTGAACAAAGCAAAGAAACTTCATTTCTCTCCATTTCTTAAAACTGCCCAGCAAGAACCACATTGAAAGAAAAATTCATATCTCCATTTATATCCATGATAAAATCACCAAATTTTAAACAAATCCTCTCCACTCCATGGGCAATATTCACTCAAAATTTCATGGTATTCTAATGGGTGTAGCCTAGTCAAATCTCCTCCCCAAGAGAAGAAACCAAACTGTCCAGATTGTTTGACAGTTTCTGTGATGATTTTCAAACGGCCATATCTCCTTCATTACTCAATGAAATTTGGTATTATTTAGCTTGTTGGAAATCTGGTTAGATGCTCTACAAATTTCATTTAGAAGCCTCGTCCAGAAAACCTCGGTAAGGCCTTCGTTTTTCATGATCTTTCAGTTGGGTTATAGAAACTCCGAAAATCACTAAGTATATTCTTGATGTTTCTTGATAGTTTAAGCTTGATTAAGGAGTTCTAAGGACTAAACAAGGTTTATCAAGGCTATTACACTCTCCAAGGAAGGTATAATTCTTTAGGACCCTAGATCTAGTTTTGAGATTTATGATGATCTTGGTAGTTTAGAGATTAGTATGATTATGATGTTATATTAAGCTTGATTAATTAGTGGTTTAGTTGATCTAAGTAAAATGATGCATATGATGGTAAAATCAGATTCTTATGGACTGATTATAGTGTATGTATGCCCGGTGTGGCTTGGTTGATGTTTGATTGTGATTTAAAAATTTAGAAAATTTCGACTTATAGCCGTCGTAATGCCCGATTTTCGTTAGGCCTTACGAATTTGTGCATAACAGTTGGTATAAATTTCTGGACTTGATAATTATATGACATACCCTTGTAAAGCTCGAGTCATAGATCGTTTTGGCGCAAAAATCGAAGCATTTGGACTTACGGTTTAGGAGATATGATTAAATTACTAAAAGTGGTTTCGGAACCGTAAATGCGAGTTCGTAACTGAAATTGAATCCCCTTAACACGAATAATTAAGTGGAGAATCTTGGTAAATAAATATTAGATCATCTATTACACTTTCCGACATATAAAAAATCGAGAAAAATTGTGCTAACCGTGGACAACCTAGTGGTAACGACGTATTTCAGTGCATAAATATAAATAATAAAGGAAAGAGAATATACCAAAACGGGTCTAGAGTCATCGTCATAGCCGGAGACATAAGCCACACCATCGGCAATTTCAGCAGAAAACTCATCAGCAATCAAAGTCTCTGCATTTTCACACATGCCCACTACTTAGTAAAATATAATGACCTATAATAATTTGGTTCTTTATTAAAGTACTCTAACAAGTAATAATGGGGTAATTCAAATAGGAGAATAAGAAAAAAGCAAGATTCTATCTAGTGTGCAACGAAACACAAATAGGCAAAGAAAAAGGTGGATAAAGCAAAAAGATGATAAACTATATAAAACATGGCTAACATGTATACAAATATTGAAATGGTAGTACTTTTAACGTAGTCTGACTTAAGTCATAATCAGTTGAATCAGGGAGGGAAGAAGTATACCTTTGGAGCATTATCTTTGTCAATAGCCACAAAACATCGCACTAGTCTTCCTAATCAAAAACAAATCACTTACCATCTTGTTCCTTCCATTGCCTTGAACATTCTTTCTGACATGACATCCTTTTGTTCATTCATCTTCTTTCTGTCCTCTATTAACTAAAAAGCTTACAATTTCAAACACTTTGCGTTAAAGTACTACCATTTCAATATTTGTATACATGTTAGACATGTTTTATATAGTTTATTTAAAGTAGGTAACAAACAATGGAAGGAACAAGAATTTGTTAGAAATACATAGAGTCGTAAGAATAATGCAGTTAAAGTTTTTGGTTAAGAATATCACCCCAGGAGCCTTGTCGTCGATATCCTCATCTGTAGATGTATCAGTCCTAGGACTTACATTACTCATCATGTTCTTCCTCAAAAATAGCATCCGCATGATGCCAAAGATTTTTTAACAAAGTATCACTGCATACAGATTCAGAAGTCAAGGTATATGTACATAAACAATTAATATAAGAATCCATTATAGTGAAGGGAACAGAGCAACTCCTTCAGTCAAATGCTCCTTATACTAGTGAGCAAAACAGAACATCATATAAACAATGAGGAAAGAATCATTACCCAAACAACAGACGACAGCCGTAATTAACATCTCTGCAACTTCATACATTTTGCAATCAGCTCCACTAGTAAGAATGATTTTTCCGTCATTGGATTCTCTATACCAGCTATAAAGGCCTTCTCCTTCATAACTACCAAAATAATATCCTTACCCAGAATAAGTAGTTGGAGATACCTTCCTCACATGAACAATTGAAACTGCTGGCAGAGCTGTTACATTATACCACGACTTAGCTAAAGAAAACTTAAAAGAAGTGGAACAGGAAACAAAAATTCTGAATAATATTAAACTTAGATAAATGACAGTGATAATCCACAAGCATTAGCCACATTGTGAGCTTCGTATATATTTCCAGGATTCTCCAGTTTGCGTTTACCTCTTGCTGCAGTGCATGCTTTATCTTCTTCTTCAGCAACCTGTAAAAGGAGAAAAAAATAACTTATACAACTAGTGTTTAGAGAAACTCATGGACATTTACGATAAACTTTGTTTCATTACTAATAATAACCTTGATACAACTAGTGTTTAGAGAAACTCATGGACTAAAAGGCAACAGTTGTCCTAACCATGCCACAGTCAAAATTTATACAGATGAGTGATAAACAATAATCTGAAAACCAATATGAATACAACTAGTGTTTAGAGAAACTCATGGAATAAAAGGCAACAGTTGTCCTAACCATGCTATGGTCAAAACCTATACAGATAAGTGTGCTATAAACAATAATTTGAAAACCAAAATGAAAGATCATGTCATCAGCCCTGCAACAATGGGAGAACAGTATGATATATCCACAACCTCCAAAAGAAATTGACATTATAAAAACAAAATCAGTATATCAACATACCTTGTTAGCAATGTTATTGGAGAGCCAGTCTAGACCCTCATTGAGCCCTTTTCCAGATGTCGCACATGTGCTCTGGATAAACAAGACAACATGATTTAGTACCAGAAATTTATACAACACATGTACAAAAAAAGAAAAATGAATCATAAAGTTAGGGTTTCAAGTAATAAAACCCAATTTTAAAATTGAATCCACTATTAATTTGATCTTACATACAATTACAAGCCTACCCACTTACCAAATTGAGATTTTGAGCTTTGAATAGATCGATTTGAGTGATTAATTGAACAAATCCATTTGGCTTCGAACAAATCAATTAGTGAGACTTTGAGTTTACAAACGGTGATATTTGTGAGATTTGGGTGTTACAAATGGTGATATTAGTTAGTTTCAATATGTGATAAAGCAAGCTGTGAGATTTCAATTGTATTATGAGAGTTCAATTTTAATTAGGGTTCTTGACGGTGGGTGAGTGAGAGAGATGGGGCGAGAGCTAAAGCAAGAGAGACGGGAGAGAAAGTGAGAGTGTTGTGTTTTTTTGTTTTTAATTCATTTTGTTTTTGTCTGAAAGAGAGATAGTTGGAAACGGGGGAAGCAAAAATTGATTAAGGGGGGAAAATAATTTGGTATAAAGGGGGGAAAAGAAATTGGTATTAAGGGGGAAACCAATTTAAGTCGCGCCTCAATTTTTTCAATTTTTTCAACATAACTAATACTCCCTCCGTCCCAATGGGATGTTAACGTTTGCTTTTTGCACGAAAACCAAGATAGTGGGTGTAATATTGTTAAAATAAATGAAGTAGTGGGTGTAATAGTGATTTTATAGTTAAAATAAGTTAAGTAGTGGATGTAATAGTGTAAAGTATTGTTAAAATAAGTGAAGTAGTGGGTGTAATAGTGTTAAAACTTACTCCCTCCGTCCCAATGGGATGTTAACGTTTGCTTTTTGCACGGAAACCAAGATAGTGGGTGTAATATTGTTAAAATAAATGAATTAGTGGGTGTAATAGTGATTTTATAGTTAAAATAAGTTAAGTAGTGGATGTAATAGTGTAAAGTATTGTTAAAATAAGTGAAGTAGTGGGTGTAATAGTGTTAAAACTTACTATTTTAGGAAATGTTAACAATCTATTGGGACATCCCAAAATAGAAAGTGTTAAGAATCAAATGGGACGGAGGGAGTACTATTTTAGGAAATGTTAACAATCTATTGGGACATCCCAAAATAGAAAGTGTTAAGAATCAAAAGGGACGGAGGGAGTACATCGGTTCAGATGGCTAGTGATGTCTAAACAACACAAAGACATCAGTTTTTTTTTGGCCGATGTTAAAAAGACTTTTAACATCGGTTTTATTTTAATCGATGTTAAAGGTTGTGATGTCTATTAACAAATTTTTAGTAGTGTATGTCATGAAGAATGCAATGGGTTGACAACTTAGATTAGAATAATCTATCTCCTAGGGAGATAGGAGGTAGGAATTCCAAATAAAAGAAATGTTCTCATGTCATCCAAATCGATATTTGTTATTAGTCCAGTGGTTCCGTGAAAGGGTTAAGGAACGCCCGAAAGAGGACAAGGACATTTTAACAAGTGTAAGGAATAAAGATAGAATAAATAATGAATAGTGTTTTTGGTGGAAATGAGAATATTATTGGACGACGCTATATAGAAGTACCCGGAAAGGATTTTTGAGTTCGTATTAGTGATCCAAGGGGAAAATAAGTGTATGTAAAAGCTGTCGGATTCAGAAAATTAGCACTTTTATTTTCTCCGAGATTTCCCTGGACACTGAATGACTTAGGGATTTATTAAGAGGATTTAAGGAATTTAAATTTAAGAATTATAAAGGAGGATTAGGAATGGTAGTAGAAATATGACTAAATTGCAATTTGCAACCCTTTAGTTCGGACCAAAATCAGTTTGGTACTCATAGTTTGCATAATTGCAGTTTGCATCCCTAAGAATGTTTGGGCGCTGCAAATTGCACCCCTTTCGTGTATTTTTACTAAATTGCCCCTGATAATTTGGTAAATTCAGAATACTTAATTACATTTTGATCCCTAAAGTATGAAGTGTTGCATACATGAACCCTTGAACAAAAACTTTCGAATTTTCATAAATATTTTCGAATTTTTCCTAAATTTTTTCGAATTTTAATAAAACTTTTCTATGAATCGTTCGGAAAAATTCGAAAAAATTTAGGAAAAAATCGAAAAAATTTATGAAAATTCGAAACTTTTTGTTCAAGGGTTCATGTATGCAACATTACATATTTTAGGGATCAAAATGTAATTAAGTAGAAATCTTTGAGATATTCTTTCGATATTAAGAAGGTTTCCGATAAAATCCTAACTAGAAATCTTTGAGATATTCTTGCGAACGATCAATCGAATCGAGCAATAACCGGACAAAAGAGCAAGCAGGAAAGCAAGGTGCATGCATGTGCAAGTAAGGAAAATATCTAGTAACCAAGTAGTTACTCAAGTAACTAGCACACTTAGAAATCAAACTAGTACTTAGCAAGCAAACCACTTGGTTAGCCTAAACACCACCAAAGATCAACACTTGTCCATGCAATTCTCATCATCCATTGCATCACCTCTTTAATAAAGCCACTTTATGGCTTTGATATTTTCTAAACACCACAATAATTCATATTCATATTGCAAAGCAAGTGAACAAAGCAAAGAAACTTCATTTCTCTCCATTTCTTAAAACTGCCCAGCAAAAACCACATTGAAAGAAAAATTCATATCTCCATTTCTATCCATGATAAAATCACCAAATTTTAACCAAATCCTCTCCCCTCCATGGGTAATATTCGCTCAAAATTTCATGGTATTCTAATGGGTGTAGCTTAGCCAAATCTCCTCCCCAAGAGAAGAAACCAAACTGTCCAGATTGTTTGACAGTTTCTGTGATTATTTTCAAACGGCCATATCTCCTTCATTACTCAATGAAATTTGGTGTTCTTTAGCTTGTTGTAAATCTAGTTAAATGCTCTACAAATCTCCTTTAGAAGCCTCATCCAGAAAACCTCGGTAAGGTCTTCGTTTTTCATGATCTTTCAGCTGGGTTATAGAAACTCCGAAAATCACTAAGTATATTCTTGATGTTTCTTGATAGTTTAAGCTTGGTTAAGGAGTTCTAAGGACTAAACAAGGTTTATCAAGGCTATTACACTCTCCAAGGAAGGTATAATTCTTAAGGACCCTAGATCTAGTTTTGAGATTTATGATGATATTGGTAGTTTAGAGATTAGTATGATTATGATGTTATATTAAGCTTGATTAATTAGTGGTTTAGTTGATCTAAGTAAAATGATGCATATGATGATGAAATCAGATTCTTATGGACTGATTACAATGTATGTATGCCCGGTGTGGCTTGGTTGATGTTTGATCGTGATTTAAAAATTTAGAAACGTTCGACTTATAGCCGTCGTAATGCCCGATTTTCGTTAGGCCTTACGAATTTGTGCATAACAGTTGGTATAAATTTCTGGACTTGATAAGTATATGACATTACGTTGTAAATCTCGAGTCATAGATCGTTTTGGCGCAAAAATCGAAGCATTTGGACTTACGGTTTAGGAGATATGATAAAATTACTAAAAGTGGTTTCGGAACCATAAGTGCGAGTTCGTAACTGAAATTGAGTCCCCTTAACATGAATAATTCAGTGGCGAATCTTGGTAAATAAATATTAGAGATCATAAGGAAGGTGTGAGATAAAACCTCATGTCAAACGGATCGTTTTTCAATTTTATAAAAATGTTCGAATTAAGATTTAGCGCGAGCGAACCCCTGAAAAGTCGACTTGATTATAACTTTGGTAAATCACTTAGAAAACGGGCGATAAAACTCGAAGTATAATATTGGTTCGTAAATGACCGACTTTAGAACTTTCATGATTTAAGTATATACCAAGTGTGAGTGTGATGGCATGTTGTAATAAGCGAACGAATGTCGGATCGTATCGATGATAAAAAGGAGTTACACTAAAGGGTGTATAACGAGATAACTCGAAAATGTGTTTGGACTTAAGTAAAGTTTATACTTAACCTTTTTAAAAGTGTTAAGTGATTAATCCCGAATACCTTGGCTATTTATAGATCACCAATCTGACCCGGGACACGCTACCACCACCTCTACCCGCACTCAATTACCATGCAAGTTTCCAATCCTTCTTAAAGGTTGTTGTTGTGAATATATATATGTTTTCTGTTGTACATAAGCCATAGCATGCATGCCTACTTCAAAGTTATATTGTGATACTTGTTCCCTGATTTAATGTTGGCTTATAAGCTAGATAGATAATATATCGGTTATAAGCCGGATATTGCTAAGACCTTAAGCGAAGGGCAGTTGAATCCCATTCTTTGATTATAGACTGGGAGTCGGTATTCCTTGATATATTGATATTATTTTCAGAGGAAAATATTTAAGTAAATAATTTTCATTTATTATCTGGCGAATATTATTGGAATATTCCTTGGAGATTGAATATTATCTTTAATATTCAGCTAAAGTTGATTTAATATTTGAATATTATTTCGAACCCTCATTCAAGTTATTTACTCAAGGAATATTATTTCGAATATTCATTCATACTCTATTTAGTTTATAAATATTATTTTGAACATTGATTCGAACTCAAGTTATTCGATAAAATATTATTTTAATATACCCTTGAGATTAATTGTGAGTATTATTTTGAATATTCATTCAAACATTATTTAAATCTATAAATATTATTTTATATATTCACTTGAGCTTTCTTTAGGCAATGAATATTACCTTCAATATTCATTTAAAAAATTGATTCAATTATTGAGTATTACTTGAATATTACTTATTCAATGAATATTATCTCAATTATCCACTTGATATTTATTTCTTCAATAAATATTATTACTAAATTGAATATTCATTATTCGTTCAATGAATATTATTATGAATATTTATTCAAGGATTATTTCGAGCATCATTCTTCCAATATTTATAACTTAATAAATATTCTTGGAATATTTATTAAATTCTTCTAACTCGTTTTAAAAATGATTTACTCCACTCAAGTAGTATCTTCGACCTTCAAATATTTTGTAAATTGTTTCAGAGCGTTATTATTAATATTATCTTATCAAGGAAGGTTCTCAGAAGCTCTATTCTTCATTCAATTCTATCTCTCAAATTATAAGGGAACCTTACTTGAGAAATGTTATTTATCTTGTGGACTTCCCGGTCATAAATTCTTTGAAACTATTTTTTTCACTCGCGACTTGGTTGCTATTATGCATTGAATCTTTGTGTACCCACTCATCATTCGAGGGGTAAGAGTGTTGGAATAAGTTGATATCCATTAACGAGCAGCAGCTTGGGAAATATTGGTGAATCTTCCTTTCCAACTAGATACGACTACTTTGTGGAGTCTTATCAACAAGTATTACACTTGGGGAAAGGTGGAAGATCTTTACGTTTCAGAGTTATGAATGTTATGCAAACTAGGAGTCATGTAAGAGGCCGAGTAGCGCCGGTCCATCCCATTGGCGCCCCAACCGTTGGCCGGGGAGATCTAGCAGGGCGGTAGACAAGTAAATCCGTTAGTTCTTCCTTCTACCGGTAGTAAATCTAATTTGACCTGTACAATCTGCGACTGATCATCGTAAGGATTGGAACAACGGGCGCGGTGAATACTCCAGTATTAGTTCATCATCCAAGATTGAAATTTTCTACAACATTATCATTGTTGGCAAGGTTGAAAAGGGTTTGAACTGGAATTGCAAATTTTCTTCCTGCAAGTTCCTCTATTATGAAAATTGATAATACCTTGCTTATCTTTGACATAACAGATATTTCCACGAAATAATTATATTTTGAGTTACCTTGTAACTTCATCTTATACCTTATATTGGTACTGCGTTCGTTAATGCATGGCATATGGTATCAAAGATATTTTGAACTGTTATATATTATTACTATTCAGTTATATTCTTTTTGGTCAGCTATTGCTCACCCTTGCTTTATTTATCTATATCACAACAACAGCTAGATCAGATGGCCGCGCAAGGCGCACTCAGTGTAAGCAGGTGACAACCGTCAGAGGAATAATCGCTGAGGTCATAGCTACCATTGCTGAAGAGGCATCAACTGGTAGGCTAGTTGTAGCATTTGAGTATCAAGTGTATTTATTATATGGCATATACAAATGGATGACAAAGAGTATGTAATGGTTAATTGTAAACCTTTTGGGTTGTAAGAACTAAATCTTACGACTAATAATGTTTGGTAATTACTCTGATTTCATCTCTGGGACTATAACGGGTATGTCATGTTGTAATTTAATTTATGTTGGTTTCGTGGATTGAAATTGAGACCGTAACGACCAGATCCCTGACCCCGGATCTGGGGGTGTTATACATTTGTTGATTATTCGAACTTAGTCCGCGTGTCGGGGTTATTTTGTAATGTATATTTTCGAAAACCCGGACAAAGCTTTTAAAAAAAAGAATTTTGCAATAATTAACCTAAAGGCAACATCACCAATAAACCAATGTTTATTTAATTAGTAGATACTTCTAGAAGCATTTACTAATTAAATAAACCTTATTCGTCTAATTAAATTTGTTTAATTAGATGAATATCATTTTCAAAACGTTTTCTTAAAATTGATTTGTTCCAGAGAAATAACAAAGATAATTTAATGGAGTGATTCTATCTAGTTGATTACTTATCGGGGATAGTTATTTCCAACTGCGGAGTAAAGATATCTCAATGGTTATAAATTGGATATTTTCAATTAAAAAATCTAGGAGGATATTATTAAATGTTATTTTAAATGTTTATTTAATTCAATGAATATTATTTATAATATTCATTTAAAAAGGATTTTCACCGGAGTATTTGTTTCTTATTGACCGGGAGTCAGTGGTAATTATTTTGATAAAGTGCTTAAAGTCCGGAGAATGCCGAAGAGATAATGCCTTGATTTTGATTAGAAATATTCCAAGAGTTACAAATGGGTGCTTTGAGGTTATTATATATTTCAATATTAGTACTAAATATTATCTGAATATTATTTTAATAAATGAGTATTAAATTGAATGTTCTATTAAAAAGGGGTTATTGAATAATTATTATTTAATAAATATTATATAAATATCTGTTAAATACCCCAAGTGTTTTAAAGGGTATAAGTGATATTTAAAGATTATTTAAGGACTTTCATAGTTGTTTAAAATATTATATTTTGATTCTATCTATGCAAGTTTTCCAACCCTAAGCTTTTTCTTTTCAAAATATTATGTTTTGATTTTGCTTATGCAAGATTTCTTATATCTTTAATTTGATAATTGTAAGGTTCATGGAAAAATGGTTTTGTTAGATATAAATGTGGTTCTATGAATATTATACAGCTAGGGACATTTTTTCCTGATTTTTGCTATTACTTGAGATGGATATGGATAGTGCAAGATACTTTGTGGATAAAAAGGGTTATGCTATATATATACAAAGAATATTTTCTTCCAATTGTTTTAAAGAATATTAGTACTACATATGATTTTAAAAGTCAAGGGTTTCTTCAATATGCAAGGCTCTCTGGTCAAACTCTTTTAAAACAGATTCTTTGCTAAATTCTTAACTCTGAAGTTTATTCAGAATTTATTAAAAGGGTAAAGTGGAATTGGAATAATGGAATTGAAAAAGGGTATCCATAAGAATAAAATGGAATAACAACTTTTATAATGGGGATTCTAACATTTTGGACTGAGTTTAATACCGTCCAGCATTCAATACTCTATTCCGGCCCATGTGTTGCCGAAGGAGGATTGTGGTGAACTTTCCTCAAGGGATGAGGACCAGAGAGGATCATTCCTTCTACTAGTAAAAAACAGGGAACAGGTACGAATAGCGCGACTAATCATCGTCATGACATATCTGGCTACAGTGAAGATCCCCGAAATTCAAAAAAGGAATTGTTGACAATTTTATTATAGTGACAACTTGAAAAGAAGGAACTGGCATGTAACAATGGTATATATTAATGATTAAAAGAGAAACTAATATTATATTATTATAAATAAGTGAAGTGATATCATAATGAATAACAAGTAAGTTTATGTTGGTGTATTACTGAGCAAGCAAGATTTAGCTACTTATAGTAAAAATCTATTTATTTATCTTGTAACTTCATCTTTTACGTTATACTAGCACTATGTTCGTTAATGCATGGCATATGGTTTCAAAGATATTTTAGATCTGTTATTATATTGCTAAGGTAAAGTATCTTGAGCTATCAAGTGTATTAACGAAAATGATATACATATATGTATATATTTTCAAGCTTGAGAAGTATTGATTTGGAACCTTATAAATGGTTTAGTTTACGTATGATGAAAAGCAACTATCGTAGCACCATATTGAACTGCGTATTTTGAAAAGTTTTCTAAAAGATTTGCAAAGCTATTGTGTATACTATTTTGCTAAGGTATGAAGATTATCCCTGTTATTATAAACTTAACCCGTTCATTTGATGTTATCCTAAGCATTATACTTCCTCTATTGAAGTTTCATGGTTTTATATGTTTCAAGGATAATATTAAACATCAGTTGAATGTTGGAAAACCCCATGAGTATAATGGGATACATTTTGTTAAACTCTAGTAATAACTTGTTGAGCAATTCTTTTGCTCATACTTGCTTGTTTTCAAATATTAACCTTTCAGAGGAAGGTAGGCGGATGAGACTCATCTGCGTAGCTCGGAAGAAGCAGACATTATGCCTTTATGAAGACAATATGGTCCAGAAAAAAAATCTATAGCAGGAGTAAGTTATGTGCATGTATGGATGTGTAATACATATTACTTTGTACCGAGTAGTACTAGTTGCTGGTATACTTCTCAATGAAGTTATACTATTAGTATAAGATTTGTAAAATACAGTGCGATGTAATTGAACGGATGTAATGAGAAATGTAAGTATTTGAGTTCTTGTTTCTAGCCCTATAACCTAAAAGATGCTTGGTGGTTGGGGTCTCAAATGTTGTAACTCAGTTATTAAGTGACTACAGGAGGTTAATGTTATTAAACAGGTGATTTGATATTGAGGATTTCTGCATGATGACCAAATCCTGACCCCGGATTTGGGGGCGTTACACTGATGGTTCAGTTGAAAGATATAAAGCCAGGTTGGTGGCCAAGGGTTTTACTCAAGAATTTGGTGTTGACTATTTTTATACCTTTGCACCTGTTGCAAAGATGGTTACTGTCAAAATATTGTTGTCCATAGCTGCCAAGAATGCTTGGAATGTCACTCAAATGGAGACACCAATGCATTTTTGCATGGTGACTTACATGAAACAGTTTATATGAAGTTACCTCCTGGTTATAAGGTTCTTTCTTCTCAATCCACACTTATTGATACTACTTATGTCTGCAAATTAAGAAAATCTCTTTATGGTCTTCAATAAGCACCAAGATATTGGTTTGAGAAATTGTCTACTGCTCTTCAGTCATATGGCTTCAAGCAGTCTCATAGTGATAACAGTCTTTTTACATACAATAAGAATTCTATCTAGGGATAATAAATTCAAAGGTCCCTGAACTATATGTCTTTTATTGTCTAGGTCCCTGAACTATTTTTTCCAACATTGGGATCCCTAAACTTTTAACTTTTCTAATTCGCATCCTTCCGTCCGAATTTGACTAACGGACGTTAGACAATGCTAACATGGCAGTGATGTGGCATGACGTGGCATGATTGCCACGTCAGCATTGACTAACGTCCGTTAGTCAAATTCGGACGGAAGGATGCGAATTAGAAAAGTTAAAAGTTTAGGGATCGCAATGTTGGAAAAAATAGTTCAGGGACCTAGACAATGAAAGACATATAGTTCAGGGACCTTTGAATTAAATTTCCCTTCTATCTACATAGCTGTTTTGGTGTATGTTGATGACATTTTGGTAACTGGTTCTTCTGCAACTGAGATCACTACTATGAAAGCTTACCTCAATACTAAGTTCAAAATCAAGGATCTAGGACCTCTTAAATATTTCTTAGGTATTGAAGTTGCTAGGTCTACTGAAGGTTTCTATCTTAATCATAGCAAAATATGCTTTGGATCTTTTACAAGAAACTGGTTTACTTGCTGCAAAAGCCTCAGTTGTTCCCATAGAACAAAATCATAAGCTCATTGACAACTGCTCCTCTCTTTTATCTGATAAGGAAGCATCTATGTACTAGACTCATCTAACTTACCATAACTAGACCTGATTTATCCTATGTTGTTCATGTCTAATCTCAATTTCTGGCACATCCCAGAGTTGATCATTTGCAGGCTGTTTATAAGTTCTTAGATATATCAAGCAAGCTCCAGGTCAAGGCCTTTTAATATCAGCCACTGGTACCTGTCAACTAACAACATTCTCTGATTCTGACTGGGTTGGATGCCCTGAATCTCGATAGTCCCTTACTGGTTTCTCCGTTTTGCTTGGCTCTTCCTTGATCTCCTGGCGTAGCAAAAAGCAACATACTGTGTCTCGATCATCTGCTGAAGCAGAGTATCGATCTATGGCTGATACCAGAAGCATAGTATCGATCTATGGCTGATACTTGCTGTGAAGTTACTTGGCTTCTTGCTCTCTTAAAAGATTTTAATGTTCCTCATTCACAACCTATGACATTGTTTTGTCTGCACTCTACATTGCATCCAAACCTGTGTTTCACGAACGAACCAATCATATTGAAATTGACTGCCACTTGGTTCGTGAGAAATTGAAGAAAGGTCTTATTACAACAGCTCATTTGTCCACTTCTGATCGAGCAACCTGCAGATATGTTTACTAAAGCACTCAGTGCAGCCACTCTGCAGTACTTCTCTTCCAAGTTGAATGTTTGAAACTTATTTCACACATTTAACTTGAGGGGGGATGTTAGTTATGCTTATGTCATCACTCATGTAACACGGTCAAAGTCAACTACAGTCTAATCGGTTAGTTAATAGTTAGTTACATGTAATCATTCTGATATGAAATGTTTAGTAACTCATCTATATATAAGATGAGATGTAACAGACTTTGATTCATTATTAAGCAATACAGATTATCATTTTCTCTCTCTCTCTCTCTCTCTCTCTCTCTCTCTCTCTATCTCTCTCTCTCTGTATCTCTCTACTTCATCTGCATCAATGTTGCAGATTGACACTTCATATCTAATCATAATTGAGCTCAATTATGATTAAATACATACAAAAACTAGAAATAATAGTAATTCAAGATATACAAAGTGATAATAAAAAACACTCCCTCCGTCCCGTCCATTTGTTATGGTTTCAAAATGGGGTGTCGACACGCATTTTAAGGTGGATTTTAAAGATAGTTCCATAACTTATTTTTGAAAGTTTTTTTTTTGTATAAAAATAGAAAAATCCTATTTTTATAAAAAAAAGAAAATTTTAAAAAAAAGTTATGGAACTATCCTTAAAATCCACCTTAAAATGCGTGCCAGAAAGTGACAAAAAAGTGTAAACAAATGGATGGGACAGAGGGAGTATAGACTATGTGTAAAGTTAAAGGGAGAAAATGAGTATCGGAAATAAAAGGTACTCCCTCCGTCTCATAATGCTACTCTCATTTCATATGTCGGGACTGTTTATAACATGAGATAAATTACTAATTTACGTCTAATCTATAAGACCAAATATAGTCATGAGTGATCTTGTTGGATTCGTATTTATGAGTACTTTAATACAATGAAGTTTTTATATTTAATATTAATACGAAATTGAAGATATTAATGATTAAAAGTGTGCGTTGGCAAACGTGTTCAACTCAAATGAAAAAAAGTATTTAGAGACGAAAGGAGTAACATGTAAGTTTACGAGTACTAGTCTCCCGGGAGAGTGTTTGTAATCATTAGAAGACTTTTTTGCAACAAAAGTTTGGGAAAAAATGTACCTTGAGATTACAACTTGGACAAACCGAGAAAAAGAATTGACCCTTCTTTTGCTGTTTACTTCACTTAAACTTCCCATTAGTGGTGCCCATAAACCGATCAAACCAATTAAACCGAACCAACCCGACCCTACTTTTAGCCGACCCAACCCGATTTTATTTAAACCGAACATTGAATGGGTTAAATTTTAAAAAAACCGAATTAAATGGGTTGGGTTAGGGTTTTGATAATTTTAACCCAATACAACCCGACATATATTATGCACTAATGAGTCGTACTACTAATTTACTACTTGACTTAAAGTTAAGATTTTTTGGATATATTGTGTATGTTTGGGGTATCTTAAAATAAGTAGCTTATGACTTATAACCACTTATGTCATATAAGTGATGAGTAGAGCAGTCAGTAGAGGGTTTGGTAAATCAGAACTTATAATCAGTAGACTGTTTGGGTAAATCAGAACTTATAAGTTAACTTTTTTTTATAATTTTCAAAATATTGTTTTTTTATATATAACAATGGATATCAATGGATAGATCTCGATGAATAGGGAAATTTGATATATACATATCAATTTTCTAATGAATGGATCGAGAGATATATGGTTTTGAAGATTTGAAGGATATTATATATTACGTATATCGAGAATAAGTTATAAGTTATAAGTTGAAAGTTAATAATTCTTAACATTCAACTTATGGGTTTATAAGTTATAAGTTGAGCTAAAACTTATTTTGACAAACACCCCCCATAAGTGCTTATGGCCTTATAAGGCATAAGTTGGCCACAATAAGTGGAGCCAAACAGGCCCAAATTATTACATGTTCCACACTAAAATTATGAATTAAATATATTTAATATAATAATGTTCTACTTATGTGTAACATAATTTAGTTTTGTAGATTGTAATACAATTTGCACATGTGGTGATCAATTGTATAATTGTATACTAGATTAAGTTGTACATGACTTTAATTCTTGGATTTTGAGTTGTTTTATCACTAACCAACAAATACAAATATGTGTTGCACTAACTTCTACTTTATATTTAATCCGATCAACCCGAACCAACCCAACCCGACTTTAGTAAGATTTACGATGGGTTTGAATTTTATAAACCCGAACTAATTGGGTTGGGTTACTAAATTGCTTGTAACCCGCCCAACCCGACCCGCGGGCACCCCTACTTCCCATTGATTCTTCCAAGTTCGAGTTTCGCTTATTTCCTTATCAGATTACTATGTGCTTGTATATATAGTTGTATTTTATGAAACAACTTGGGCATAAAATCAAAATATTTGGTGAATCTCATATTTATATTTTTCATACAGGAAAGTGTAAGTAGTATGATTTAATGATCCTAGCTACTACGTACTAAACAATTGTTATAACATACAGTTCGTAATTCTTATTAAAAAATAAATATATAGAATCATTTAACTATCTACTCCAAATAAACGTAGATCGTAAACAATTATTGGTCAAATGCAACTCTTAAAATATATAAATATCTTAAGTTTAGAGAATAACTCCTAACTTAAGATGTTTAAAGTTGCATGCTTAGTGACCTTGTAAAAAAAAAAAGTTACATGCTTAGTGAAAAACTATAGAATGATTACATAAAAGCTTTACGATACACTATTTTTTGTTAAAAGAGTTCTATTTACCGGACACCCTCCCACCAATTTTTCTTTCTTATCCATCCATCCATCCATTATATTTATTGTATGTTAACATGGGCTTTGAGTCTATTTACTAAATTACAAATATACCCTTAAGTATATATTAATGTTAAGAAGATTGAATTAATAAGAATCGAACCTATAACCTTCATATACCTATAACTTTATGTTCCCATGTACAACCACTACACCAAATCCTTTTTAGTGACGCATTTTAAAATCATTAACTACATGCTTGAATAACTCCTAACTACATTCTCTACAATATTAATTTATTATCACATATACAACCACTAAACAAAATCACATTTTGTAACACATTTTAAAATCATTGACTATATGCTCGAATAACTCACTTATCGCTATCTATGTAATATTTATTTTATAACTTATCCATTGGCTACAATTATAATTTTGATTTTAAGGGGAATTAAACCCATGACACTCACATACTCAAAAAAATTAAATTCATGTTTTTTTATAATTTATTAGGGACAAAAACATTGGAATATTTTTCTCTAATAATGTAAAAAATGTTTGTCAGTGAGAGAAAATATAAATGGATAGATATAAAATTGTCCTCGAATACATAATTTTGACCAATATATCCTTATATAGAGTAAATTTGAAAAATAAATATGTTTAACATTATAAATGAGCCCATACCTTTTAAATAACCATAACACCTTTTAGTTATATTTTGAAATTTTTTAACTAAATTAATAACTATTATGTTGTATTCTCTTAACAAATTATAACAATATTTCTCTCTTTTTATTATTATATTTATATTATTAGTCGAATGACCAGAATACGTGTATGGTTAAATTAATATAAAAAAGAGAAATGAAGTGAATAATATATTTTTAATTGATATCAGTATAATATTCTGTATTAAGTATATTTGCGTTATATCGGTTAATTGTATTAGCATCGGACAATTTATAGATTGGCTAATAAAAAGATAAAAATTAAAAATAATAATTTTCATATGCAAATTGAATCAGGTAAAAACAGTGTCGAGGGGTTTTGATATCTTTAATCTCTCGCACTTTATTTTTGTATCATGTTGTACGCGCGCACACACTACTATAATACCTAAGTAGTGATATACCAATTTCACATAATTTTTAAACATCAATATACGAGTTTTACTTTGTGTAAGACTAATGAAACTCGAAGGTAACTGATATGTACAGTGTCTTAAGATCCCGAATTTTGTGTGTATATATATATATATATATATACTAGCGTATAACCCGTGCAAAACACAGCTATCATATATTATTATTATGAATTAATATATTAATTATTTCATTTAATATAAAATTTTAATTTATTTTAATAAATTTTATTATTTTAAAATTTACATATGTTACATACTGATATGGGCTAAAAGTAAGCCCTAAAGACACATTTAATGTGGCATTAATTAGACCTAGAATGGTCCAAACGTGGGGCCCACCAGGTGGGCCCAAACCCTATTTATAATATTAATTTCGTAATTAATATTAAGGGTAATAACCAGCTCAGCAATAAGAGTCAAACAAGGATATTACTCTTGCCTGACTTAGCCTCCAAGATACATATTTCAACATGGAAACTGGTTCCTACATACTAGGATCTGGAACCTTCTTCTAGGCGGTGACTTGCCCACCAAGTCACCTAACCCTACTACGATTCTAAGGCTTCTCAGCCTATATAAAGGGTCTGACCCCTTATTCTCAGAACTACGTCTTGGCTTGATTCTCAATACGAGATACGTAGGTACTCTGTGAGGACCGATTAGTCCCGAACACGGAAACAGCCATTAAAGCTCGAAGCTCACCAACCCTAGCATTAAATACAAATCGTAACCTAGTTTTTATTCCACAACATTTGGCGCCGTCTGTGGGAAAGAGACATCAACCATGGTTCAAACACGAAGAACAACGTTGACTACCACCGATCCTATTCCTCTCAGCTCTGCTCCGCCCACCACGGATCCGGTGCCCCCAATGACCGGGACGATCGTTCAACATCAAGTTTCTCAACCCCTAGGGACGACTTCCCATGTTGAGAGTACGCTACCTCCGATCGTCCACACAAATCCAGGGACTAATCCCCTTCAGATGGTGGTTTCTCCCTTGATTGTAGATCCCAACAACCCTCCACAAGGGGTCCAGATCCACACTACGGATCTCCCCATGAATACCAACCGATGTATGGGCTGCCTAACTACCCTCCTACTCAAGGAGCTGGATCAAGTGGTCATGCCCTGCATATCCGAGATCGAGAGTACCGTGACTACTCTGGTCCCTATACTGATGAATCGTCTTTTGATGATGATTATCGTGAAGAATCCCCAAGAAGGCGACGTGCTAGCAGAGAACCCCGGAGGAGTCATCAAACTATCTATGATGAACCCCCGTCACAACTGCGGAAAGGATCAAGGCTCATGAAGCTGAGATCTTAAGATTAAAGGAAGATATGGCAAGAGAACAAGCTAGGTTAAATCAGACTCAACCTCCTCCAACATCAGGACCGATTCCCTTTATAGATCTGGAGAGGCCTTCAAGAAGGCAAAGAAGGGCTGATGCCCCAACTGGAAAAACAACGAGGGTGGAAACCCCCAAGAGCAACCCCAAGGATCTGATGCCACTTGGGGATCCTGATGATCCCACACCCCGTTTACTGAGGAGGTGATGAATGCTCGTATCTCAAAGAAGTTTAAGATGCCGACAATTAAAGCTTATGATGGAACGGTTGATCCCGCAAACCACGTTAGGACATTCTCAAACGCACTGCTGTTGCAGCCTGCAAGTGACGCTTTGAAGCGCTGGGCATTCCCTCAAACTCTGTCGGGTATGGCTCAAAGATGGTATAGCCGGCTGCCTGCAAACTCAATTGGCTCCTTTAAGGAGTTAAGTGCTGCTTTCGTTAGTCAGTTTATCAGCGGAAGAGTTCATGAGAAAAGTTCTACATCCCTTATGTATGTGGTACAAGGGAAGAACGAAAATCTGAGAGACTATCTTAAGAGGTTCACCAAGGAGACTTTGAACATCACTGATCTGGAAAATAAGGTGGCAATGGTAGCCCTGGAGCATGGCACCACCGACCTATACTTTAAAAGGTCATTGGCGAAGCATCCTCCCGAGAATATGGCTGAGCTCCAGCGAAGGGCTGACAAGTATACCAAGGCTGAGGATAGTATAAAGAAGGAGGCCGTAGTAAGCAATGGCCGAGGTAACAATGATACAAAGAAGAGAAAGCAGGATCAGGAGTATAATGCTAGGGCAAGTATCCCCGTACTAGCAAAGACTCCGACTCACCACCAAAGAAGAATTTTGGACCGAGATTTTCTGATTATGCAAGGTTGAATGCTCCTAGTAGTCAAATCTTGTTAGAGATAGAGAAGGATAAATACTTTCGATGGCCGAAGCCACTAAAGGGTGACCCCGCAAAGAGAGACAAGGGCCAATACTGCAGGTTCCACCGAGATGTGGGGCATGATACAGATGATTGTAGGCAATTGAAGGATGAGATTGAGTTCTTAATCCGTAAAGGAAAATTGAACAAATTCACTAAGGGTGAGGATCGTGGAACCTAAATGAGGGATTACGAAAGGAGAGATAATGATAGAAGGGATAACGATCGTGATCGTAACCCACAGCCCCGAGGGCCAGTTATCAACATGATTTGGGGAGGCCCGACAGCGGCCGGTACAACTCGAAACTCTCGAAAAGTGTATGCCAGAGAGGTGATGCACATCGTGAGAGAGGCCCCAAAACGTGCTAGGACTGAAACAGTGATTGGTTTTGATGATTCTGATCTTGAAGAGGTGAAGTTCCCCCATGACGACCCGTTGGTCATAACCCCTGTGATTGGGAATTCGGAAGTGAAACGAGTCTTGATAGACAATGGAGCTTCTGTTGATATTTTGTTTCATGATGCTTTTGTAAAGATGGGATACACTGATTCTCAGTTGACCCCGACCAACATGCCCATCTACGGATTCAATGGAGTTGAGTCCAAGGTCAAGGGTACTATTCAGTTGCCCATGACCATTGGACAAGAACCTAAGGAAGCTACTCAGATGTTGAATTTTCTGGTAATCAAGGCAGCCTCGACCTATAATGCAATCCTGGGAAGGACTGGACTTCATGCGTTCAAGGCTGTTGCCTCCACTTACCACATGAAGATTAAGTTTCCAACCCGGAATGGGGTCGGAGAACAAAAAGGTGATCAGAAGATGGCAAGAAGTTGTTATGTATCTGCATTGAGAGCTGATGGAGTCGGGGGGCAAGTACTCCCAACTGAAGACATGGATGTCCGTGGAGACGATGAACATCGAGGAAAGCCAGCAGAGGATCTGATCCCTATTCCTCTAGAGCTGGGCGACCCAAAGAAGGTTACCTATATAGGAGCTTCTCTACAGGAACCTCTTAAGGGAGAGTTGATAGCATTCTTACAAGAGAATAGTGATGTGTTTGCTTGGACAGCTGCAGACATGCCAGGGATTGATTCCCAACTCATAACTCATAAACTGAATATTGATCCCAAACGGAAGACAATAAAGCAAAAAAAGAGGAACTTTGCTCCTGAGAGGCAGGAGGCCATTAAGCAAGAAGTTGACAAGCTTTTGGAAGCTAGTTTTATTGAAGAGATTCAGTTCCCCGAATGGTTGGCTAATCCCGTCATGGTCAAGAAAGCAAATAGAAAATGTAGAATGTGTATCGACTTCACTGATTTAAATGACGCATGCCCAAAGGATTGCTTCCCTCTGCCAAGGATTGACACCCTGATAGATGCCACAACTGGGCATGAGATGTTGAGTTTCATGGATGGTTTCAGTGGTTATAATCAAATTAAGATGCACAAGGATGACATCCCAAAGGTATCTTTCGTAACTGACTTTGGTGTTTTATGTTATCTTGTTATGGCTTTTGGTCTAAAGAATGCAGGAGCTACCTACCAACGATTGGTGAATAAGATATTCGCCCATTTGATTGGAAAAACCATGGAGGTCTATGTTGATGACATGTTAGTCAAAAGCCTACTCAAGGCTGACCATATCAAGCACCTCGGAGAGGCATTCGAAGTGCTGAGGCACCACAAGATGATGTTGAATCCAGCCAAGTGTGCTTCTGGTGTTGGATCAGGAAAATTTTTGGGATTGATGGTTTCCAAGAGAGGCACAGAAGCCAACCCGGACAAGATCAAGGCAATTCTGGATATGGAGCCACCCCGCTCTATACGGGATGTACAGAAGCTAACTGGCCGAGTTGCGGCCCTAGGGAGATTCATCTCCAAGTCTGGTGACAAGTGTTTGCCTTTCTTTCAGGCATTGAAGAAGGTGAAAAATTTTGAGTGGACCACAGAGAACCAAGAGGCCTTTGAACAGTTGAAGAAATACATGGCTGAAGCCCCGTTGTTGGCCAAACCTAGTCCTGAGGAGACTCTTTATCTATACCTGGCGGTATCTGAACAAGCATTGAGTGCTGTTCTTGTTCGAGAAGAGAAGAAGGTTCAGAAACCCATCTATTATGTGAGCAAGGTGTTGCATGGGGCTGAGTTGAATTACTCTCCCATTGAGAAGTTTGCCTTGGCATTAATAACAGCCTCGAGGAAGCTACGACCATACTTCCAGGTACACAAGATCGAAGTCTTGACAGACCAGCAGTTGAGAAGCATATTGCATAGCCCGAAAGCTAGTAGAAGATTGATCAAATGGGCAATTGAGCTTGGAGAATTTGACATAACGTACAAGCCTCGGACAGTCATTAAGGCTCAAGCATTGGCTGACTTCCTGGTTGAATGTACCTTTAGCAACCAAGAAGTCGGGGGGCAGGAGATAGTACCCAACCAAGAATGTGAGAATAAAGATGAAGAACTTGTACCTGATCTGAAGGAGTATTGGGTGATCTATTTTGATGGAGCATCAAAAACAAAATCCAGTGGTGTAGGTTTAGTTTTGCAAAGCCCCGATGGGTTCACAGTCGAATATGCTTTTAAGTTGGACTTTTCGACAACCAACAATGAAGCTGAGTATGAAGCCTTGATAGCCGGTTTAGGCTTGGCCAGAATCATGAGGGTCAAGAATCTCAAAGTCTGTGGGGATTCAAGATTGGTAGTCTCGCAAGTGAACGGTGAATTTGAGGCCAAGGATGAAACTATGGCAAAATATTTGCGAATTGTGAAAGCTGTCATGACTCAATTTGAAGAATGTTATGTGGAGCACATTCCAAGAGAAGAGAACGTTAAGGCCGATGCCCTCTCTAAGTTTGCTTCTTCTGAGATAGAAAATTATGCAGGGAGTGTTTACTTTCAGGTCTTGAAGGCCCCGACTGTCAACTCTAAGTTGGTAGCACCAATTGATGTAGGAAGCTGTTGGATAGATCCTATCAAAGCTCACCTTTAAACAGGTTGGCTCCCTGACAATGCCTTGGAGGCACGAAAACTGTCAGTAAGAGCATTGAGATATGCCTTGATTGAAGGCATTCTATACAAGAGATCGTTTGTCGTCCCCTACTTGAAGTGCTTGAGGCCCCAAGAGGCAAGAGAAGCCTTGGAGGAAGTTCATGAAGGGATCTGTGGGCAGCACTTGGGGGGCAAGGCCCTGGCTCACAAAATAACTCGTCTGGGATTCTATTGGCCAGAGATGCTGGCTGACGCACATAATTATGTCAAGAGGTGTGATAGGTACCAGAAGCACGCTCCGATTGTAAGGCAGCCGCCTGAGATATTAACATCCATCAATTCTCCCATCCCGTTTGCAATGTGGGGGATGGACATACTAGGTCCTTTCCCTATGGCTTCAGCACAGAGGAAGTTTCTGATAGTCGTCATTGACTACTTCACCAAGTGGATTGAGGCTAAGCCTCTAGCGAAGATAACCACCAAACAAGTTGCCCAGTTCTTTTGGGAGAACATAATTTGTAGATATGGGATCCCGCGAATCCTTGTGACGGATAATGGGACACAGTTCAACAATGAGGAGTTCAAAAAGTACTGTGAGGAAAACGCTATTGAGCTTCGTTTTACTTCAGTAGCACACCCGCAAGCAAATGGACAGGCCGAGGTGGCCAATCGGATCATCCTTGATGGACTAAAGAAAAGGGTCGAACGCTCAAGGAACACTTGGGTGGATGAGTTGCTACCTATACTCTGGGCTTATCGCACTACTTGTAAGGTGACCACCGGAGCAACCCCATTTCTGCTAGCTTATGGAGCTGAGGCAGTTGTGCCACTGGAGATCATGCATGCATCACCTCGAGTTGAGGCATTTGAACCTGAGACTAATTGTAAGAACCCAGATTTTTGAGTAGAATTAAAACTTTTTATTATGTATTGATGTAAGAGGGAATAGTGGTTACAACTACAATGTAATACTGGCTTTAATGAATGGATAATGGAAGGATATATATTCCAAGGTTATATGTCCTGAGGGATGCTATTGGCCAAAACGGAAAGTTGGAATTAGGAGCATGAATGACATACAAATTGACTCCTTTTAAGTTGGAAAATCCGAGGAAATATGGAATAGTTGATTGAGAAATAAAGAGACTCATGGAATGAGAAAGTGAAATCTAGACGGTTGAACAAAGGAAAATTCGACCCCAAACGTGTAACACGTATTGAGTAAAGGTGGCGAGTGTCTCAACATTGAGATGACGATAGAGTAAACAACAAGAGTAAATAAGAATTAGACAATATGAAGGATGTGATTGATAAAGAAAAGATTGGGAAATAATTATGGAATGTGAAGCAAGGAATGTTATGAATGGAGTGATGAATGGGTTTTCTTAACGAGCTCTCGGAATGACAACCTGATAGTGTTAGAATTATGAGTATGAAAGAGCCAGTTTCGGGGCGTGAAATGTGAGTAATAATAATGTCAAGCGAGAAATCCAAGATTTAACCTGAGAGGTTGAAGGATTTTCCAAAAAGTAAGTGGTGCTAATATCAAGCAAGAGTATAGGTCCATAGAATGATGGACAGAGCAGCTAGGACATGTGATATGTGAGATTACGAAAAGTGGAATTTGATATGAATATGATTATTTTTCTTCTCTAATAAACCTCTATAGTTCAGAGGTAAATTCTAAGTATGATATTTTGACAATCATGAAAACTTTCTTATATGATTCTTTGAAATTCGTTCTTTTCTTCTCCCTTATTTATCTTCTTCTAAATTGAGAAGAACAACCCTTTAAGGAGGGGAGGTAACACTACGTGACTCTCTGTCTGTGTGATAGGAGTCTAAGTGGAATGCCATTAATTGTTTAATTGCTTGTCAAGTACTAAAGGTTGGCCCCCTTCTGTACTAGCTATGCAATATAACAAATGTTCATTGATCACAGTGATCTCTCGATAAATTTTTCCACCTAAATATATATACATCGAGATTGCGAAGATTAAAGCGATCAGGAATTGCAAGATACCGAAGTCACTGCACGTACCAATAAGGTTAATAGTATAAGACCGGACAAGAGTGTATACCATATAATGTGTTGTGCGAAAGTATCAAAGAATTGGTAGAACGGATAAAGGGTGTATTGTAACACCAGTACGATGTGCTTTAGAAAGATTGGAATGTGTAAGGATCGACCAGAGAATTGGAAAGCGAAATAACCAACAAGTACCCAATTGTCTTCTACTTGATTCCGGGACGGAATCCTTTTAAGAAGGGGAGACTGTAAGAACCCAGATTTTTGGGTAGAATTAAAACTTTTTATTATGTATTGATGTAAGAGGGAATAGTGGTTACAACTACAATGTAATACTGGCTTTAATGAATGAATAATGGAAGGATATATATTCCAAGGTTATATGTCCTGAGGGATGCTATTGGGTGATAACTTAGATTAGAATAATCTATCTCCTAGAAAGTTAAGATAAGATTCCCTAGAGAGAAATAGATACCCTCATGACATCCAAATCAATATCTATTATAAGCCCAGCGGTTCCGTAAAAAGGTTAAGGAACACTCGAGGGTGAACCAGGTTCATTTTCCTAATTATAGGAATTAAATAAAAATAAGTGATGAATAGTGATTTTGGTGGAATTTGGAATATTATTATAATAATGTTATACCCGGTATTCGGAACGGATTTCTGAATTCGTATTAGTGATCCAGGAGGAAAATAAGTGTATGTAAAAGCTGTCGGATTCAGAAAAAGAGCACTTTTATTTTCTCCGAGATTTCCCTGGACACTGCAAGACTTAAGGATTTATAAAAGGGAATTAAGGAATTTAAATTCGAGAAGTATTAAGAATGATGAAGAATAGTATTAGAAATATTAAGAAGGTTTTCGGTAAAACCCTAATTAGAAACGAATGAGTTATTCCCTCGAACGATCAACGAATTAAGCAATAAACGGACAAAGGAACAAGCAGAGGGAGCAAGAGTCATCCACAAGCCACTAGAAAATATCTAGTAACCAACATAGTTACAAGAGTAACTAGAATCAAGGGAATCAACTAAGTACTTAGCAATCAAACCACTTGGTTAGACTTAAACCACCAAAAGATCAACACATGGCTTGCTAAAGACATCATCTAGTGCATCATCACTTTAATAAAGGTGTTTGACATGAGATATTATCTAAAAACATTACTTTATGCATCATTATCCAAGAGCAACCAAGCAAGAACACCAACTCTCTCTCTTTCCTTTACATTCGGCTTTTTCTTAATTCAAGGGGAGAAATCCCACTTCCAACCATTGTTTGATCTTGAAACTTTTATGGTGAGTCCTATAATTCATAAAAATGATCTCCTCAAAATCTTAGCTTCAATCTCTTCTTTTTCCATTTTCAAAAAAATGATTCAAGAGGAGGGTGAATAGTGTTTTCATGAACTAATCTTTGATTTTCTTGTTTTCATGGTTGATCTTAGCTAACTTAAGGCTATCCAAGGACCATACCAAGCTTAGTAAGGCTAGATCATACTCCAAGGAAGGTATAAGTCTTGAAAACCCTAGATCTTACTTTGAGATTATGCTTGTTCTTGATGATTTTAGAGTAGTATGTTCATGATAATGTTATAAGCATGATTAGTTAAGTGGTTTAGTTGATTTAAGAAGCATGATGATTTTGATTCTAAGATCAGTAGCTTCTGGACTTTTTGAGATGATGAACATGTGTATAAGTTGGATTTGTGCCCGGTGTGGCTTGGTATTGTTGTTATAATTTTTAGAACGTTCGATTTATAGCCGTCGTAATGTCGAAATTTCGTTAACCTTAAGACCACGAACTTGACAGTAGATGTAACTCACTGATTATCTTCTATTTATGCCATGATAAGCTAGAGTATGTTATGAGCTTTGTTTTGATATAAAGATCGCATGAAACGGACTTACGGTTTAGGAGTTATGATTAAATTCGTGAAAGTGGTTCGGAACCGTAATCAAAAGTTCGTAACCGAAATTGGATCCCTTTAATATTGCGAAATCAGTGGCGAATCTTAATAATTAAATATTAGAGGTAAAAATGAAGGTGTGGGAGAAGACCACATGTCGAATGGATCGTTTTCCGATTTTATAAAAATGTTCGAATCATGGTTAAGTACGAAAGTACCCCTAAGAGGTATACTTGGTTATAACTTCGGTAAACCACTTAGAAAACGATCGATAAATATCGAGGTCTAATATTTCGACTTTAAAACTTATACGATTTAAATACTTACCATATGTAAGTGTAATGTCATGCTTTAGTAACGAACAAGTGTCGGGTAATAAAAGCAATAATAAGAGTGAATTAGAGGGATATAACGAAACGACTTGAAAACGTGTTTCGATTTAAGTTAAGTTTATACTTAACCCTTTGAAAGGTGTTAAGTGATTAATCCTGAATGCCTTGGCTATTTATAGATCATCAGGCTGACCCGGGACACGCTACCACTACCCCTACCCGCACCCGATTCCCAGGCAAGTTTCAAATCCTTTTTAAAAGACTGTTGTTGTGAGTATATATATATGTATGCTTTCTGTTATACATATGCCATAGCACGCATGCCTACTTTCAAAGTCATATTGATATACTTGTTCCCTGAATTATTGTTGGCTTATGAGCTAGATAGTTATTATATCAGTTATAAGCCGGAAATTTGTAAGACCCTTAAACGAAGGGCATCTGAACCTCATTCCTTGATTATAGACCGGGAGTCGTTATTTCTTGATATATTGACATTATTTTCAGTGGAAATAATTAAGTAAATATTTCCCATTTATTATCTGGCGAATATTATTGAGATATTCCTTTGAGATTATTTGATAAATATTATTCGGGTTATTCATCAGATATTTAATTATTCGATGAACATTATCTTTAATATTTATCTAAAGTCGATTTAATATTCGAATATTATTTCGAACCCTCAGTTAAGTTATTTACTTAGAGAATATTCATTCTTATTTCTTCGATAAATATTATTTTGAATATTCATTCGAGTTATTTATTTAATGAATATTATTTTAATGTTCATTCGAGCCTTATTTATTTAAATGAATATTATTTCGAATATTCATTCAATCTCTATTTATTTTATAAATATTAGTTGAACACTGATTCGAACTTCAGTTCATCGATAAATATTATTTTGAATATTCCCTTGAGACGATAGATGTTATCTTCGACGTTCATTTAAAGTCGATTCAATTATTGAACATAATTTCGAATATTCATTCGATAATCATTTCTTCGATAAATATTATTAAGATTGAATATTCATTATTTAGTTAATGAATATTGTCTCAAATATTCAGTCGACAATTATTTCATCAATAAATATCATTTTTAAGTTGAATATTCATTATTAATTTAATGAATATTATATCAAATATCCAAGGGATGTTTATTTCACCAATAAACATTATTATTTTCAAATATCCATTTAAGATTGGATTTATTTAGTGAACATTATTTTAAACAGTTATTTGAGTTTATTTAATTAATGAATATTATCTGGAATATTCATATAAAGAAGAGAGTTATTTAGTAAATAATTCTAAATATTCATTCGAGGATTACTTACGAGTAATATTATGATTTATTCATATTCCTTAATTAATATTGAGTTAATAAATATTCTTGGAATATTTATTTAAATCCTTTTAAGTTCTTTTATAATGATTCATATTATTCAAAGATTATATGTCACCTTCAGATATGGTGTAAAATATTTTGGAGTAGTTTATGACTATTTTTATCAAGGGGAGGTTTCCAAAACTCTATTTTTAATTAAATCTATCTTAAAGAAGATTTAAATACTCGCTCAACTTCCAAACGTATATAAGGGGACCTCACTTGAGAGATGTTATTTATTGGACTGCCCGGTCCTATACTTACTAAAACTATCTTGTCACTCACATCTTGATTCTTCAAACATCGATATGAGTCTGTTTGGTTACCTCCTCAACGCTCGAGGGGTAAGAATTGATGGAACAAGTTTATATCCATTAATAAGCATCAGCTTGGGAAATATTGGTGATTTTTCCTTTCCAACTAGATACGACTACTTTGTGGAGTCCTATCAACAAGTAATATACTTGGGGAAAGGGGGAGGAACTTCACGTTTCAAAGTTATGGATGTGAAATGAACTAGGAGATGCGTAAGTGACCCAGTGGCGCCGGTCCAGCAAATGGCCCAACCGTTGGCCGGGGGGTTCCAGAGGGCGGTAGACAAGTAAATCCGTCGGTGCTTCCTTCTACATGTAGTAAACAAGAGGTGGGGAGCATAACATGCGACTGATCATCATGTAAATGCTATGTCTCCTGGCGCGTCAAACTCCAGTATTAGTTCATCTCTCAATGTTGGAAATTTCCTGCAACCTTATCATTATTGGCAGGTTTGAAAAGTGTTTGAATTGGAATTGCAATATTCTTCCTGCAAGTTCCTCTATTATGAAAAGTTGATAATATCTGGCTCATCTTTGACATAGCAGATAGTTATTCAAAACAAATATATTTTGAGTTACCTTGTAACTTCATCTCATACCTTATATTGGTACTACATCCTTAATGCATGGCATATGGTTTCAAAGATATTTTGGACTGTTATATATTATCACTGTTCAATCATATTTTTGGTGGGCTATTGCTCACCCTTGCTTTATTCATTTATATCACAACAACAGCTAGATCAGATGGCCGCGCAAGGCGCACTCAGCATAGCAGGTGTTAGCCGTCAGAGGATTAATCGCGGAGGTCATAGTTACCATTGCTGAGGATGCAGCCTCTGGTAGGCTAGTTGTTAGCATTTGTGCACCAAATGTATTTATATATATATGGCATATACCAATGGATGGCAAAGAGCATGTAAATTGTAAAATTGTAATTCTTTGGGTTGTAAGAACTCCAACTTGTGATTAATAGTATTAATGGTTACTCTGATTTCATCTCTGGGACTATAATGGGTGTGTTTTATGTTGTTGTTTTGGGTCACAAGGTTGTAATTTAAATTATGTTGGTTTTATGGATGGATATTGAGACCGTAACGACCAGATCCCTGACCCTGGATCTGGGGGTGTTACAGAAATGGTATCAGAGAGAGCGTTATATATCCCAGAGATGATGCGACGTTAAAACAATAAATTCATTAAGATAATAAGAACTCTTGCCAAGTTCATAGTCGAACTACTTAATGTAGTATTGACATATAAAACCCTTATGGGAACTATTAAGTATCATGATAGTAACTTAGCTCGTGCTTGTACCGACTAGTAAGGCGACAGACCTTGAGGCATACGAGCAGGAGCACGATGATGCCTGATTATATGCTGACGATCGGATGGTGGATTCGATAGAGTACTCTACTGAGGACCCGGAAGAGGTTCCAGCAGAGGGGGAGAATCCTGTTAGAGACAGGGAAGTCTACCTTGAGGAGATGAGGGCCGCAGCCAGAGAGACTGTAAGAGTTAAGGTATAGTGCTCAGAGAAGTGAGCGTAAAGAACTGAATTATGAAGAGAATTAAAGAGGCATATTGGATTCATAGCTGGACTGCCAGATGAAGTACCAGCAAGTAAGAATGATTCATGATTATCAAAGACATCGATATATGTTGGGAAGTAGAGTCCCAGGAACAATTGAGATAGAGGCAAGAAGTGTCATATCATTTGATAAATGGGTTAAGTTTGAATATTATCAAGTAGTAATTCGCCATGAGAAGGCAGATTTCATAGGTTATAAGTTGTGAAGCCAAAATGAGATTGATAAGGTGGCTTATTCAGTGAGATGTCCATTTTATGAATGGATCAGCTTAGAAAGTAAAGATAATGGAAAGTGATAGCCTGAATGGATAAAGAATATAAGGAAGTAGTGAGTGAGACAATGATCTCAGGACCTACAAGAGGAGAAGACCAGTGAGTCTGTGATAAACTAGTAATAAGGCTACCATCAGGAACCAAGTATAAGTCTAGTTCAATTCAGTGGAATGATGAACCAGAAACATTAGATGCATGTGATTCAAAGGAATATTAAATTCTTTCTTTTCCTTGAATGGATTATGGTAGTTACCTTAAGCTTATTCTGACACTGAATCATAAATGGATTAGGCAAGGCGAACAGTGGTTGAGATGTAATTGAGAATTCTTTTAGATGAAACCTAAGAGAATAGGTGTAGGCCAAGTTCTCGAAGTAAGAGTTTTGGCAAAATGAAGTCCAGTTAATAGGACACATGATCAATAGGAGTAGTGTTGATCGACCCCACTAAGTTAAAGACAGTTTCAAATGGAGAAAGACCAACCACACCGGCAAGGGTGAGGAATTTCATAAGATTCACGAGGTATTACCAAAGATTTGCTCAGGACTTTACAAAGAGTACAGTCCCATAACCCGACTTATTAATAAGACTAAAAGTTTGAATGTACAAGATAAATGGGGGAAAATCTCCCTGGAGCTAAAGATAAAATTGGTAATGACCCAGCATTAGCGTTATCTATTAGAGGAAGGAAAATTTTGGAATTTATTAGGATGCATCTCGTACAGGTTTAGGTGCTGTGCTTGTGCAACATGGCAGTGCAATTGTAGATGCATTCGGACAGCACGGTTCATCAGATTCGGAAGGCCCTGGTAGTGCCAGTTTCGTGGAATGACTAACTTGACGGTAGTGTTCATTCTAAGACTAGATTTTAGGTAGACTAGTATTCGGTAGTATCGACTATTAGGACGATTATGTACCAGGAAGATTTGGTATGTTTCAGTTTGGAAACTTTGATTTTCTCTTCTAAGGGAGGTATATATATTTGGTTCCTTCCAATGGTTAGACTCCCAACTTTATGTCAAACGTACCGTTACTCTAACTGCTTACGGTTCGACCTGTTTGGATGTTCCTAGAGTTTTCTTCGGGTTTCGAAGTGAATCTTCGTAGTGTTACCAGAAGGTGGATAGATTGACCAAATTTCCCTGATTCTGGAAAGGAATTGGACAAAATTTGGCAAACCTTGTCTTTCGGACTATCTGAATACATCACTGAGGAGAGTGGAAACTGAGGCAAACCCTATGAATTGGGTAAGGTAGCCGCTACACGGATTGGTAGATAGATCCCAATTATTACGATTGATTGTAGAGACAAAATTTTGAAGTTGAGATTGGACGGAAAAATAGAAATGTAATTAAGAAACAAGCCGGACTGAGAAATTCTGGGATTGACTTAAATGAAAATGTTGTTATGCCAGAAGTGTTAAGCTTTTGTGGCGCGTGGAATTAATAAGAATAGTTGAAAGGATAAAAGTAAAGAAAAAGGTGACCGGGCGTGGCACCGAGAAGTCGATTGAGACTTATATGGAATAAAGTTTTGGAAAGATCTAAATATATCAAAGAAGAAGGCACTATGCCGGCAATCGCTAGAAAAGTAATGCTAGTAGCCAACCCCTAAACTCACATATTTTAGCATGGCCAGATGGGGCCAAGTCACTAAGGATTATCAAGTGACTGAACCAGCAATGTAAGGACAAAGCGGGGTGCTTCTAATCAAGTGCCAACCGCGAGGACTTTTGATATAAATTGAATTGAGATACAGAATGATGGATTTTATATATACCATGGACGTATTAGGATTGAGGGTAGCGACCACTGAAGAGTTACGAAGATTATTAGAAAATGGTGCAGTATGATGCATAAATGCTATCTGAACTTAGTGTCCTCAAAAGGAGCATTAGGCACTAAGAGATTCACGTTGAACGCGACCAATATCTCCCAGAACATCCTTGCTACCATTACCAAGTCCTGTAAGAAAGAGCAGATAATCATATTTTGTCTTTTGGAAGGTCATGTAGACCGACATTCATAAGAAGAGGTTAGCTTTAAGCTACCTATGGATGATTAAGATGAGAATGATTGAAAAGAGACCTTTATTAAGAATATATGATTGGATTGCCAACTACAGGATATAAGTATTCCTTGAAGATAGAATTGAGGATAGAATGTCCATATATTAAGACGAACCCTGGGGGATGCACAAAGGATAACATCACCCCTAATACAGACATTGTGAATTCAGATGATATAAGTTGAATTGACCAAAGTATCAATAACCTATAAGGATTTGTGGAAAGGAGTCTCGAAAAGTATATAGACAGAATTGTTATAAAATTGATTAATGATGTTTGATATACCCTGTACCCAAAAGATACAGGAGGAATGATGAGGAGGACCTAAGAAACCCTATAAGGGAAAAGGTATTGCTCTGAACTTCAAAAAGGGAAGTTTGGTAAGGAATGTATGACATAGTAACAATAAGGCCAGAGGAAGCATGTGTGAAATCATGAAAAAGTATGAATTGAACCAATAAGGTTGAGATTATCCTAAAACAAGAAGGGATTTAAGTAAGGAAATACCCTAGGTATGATTGGGAGTAACGGTAGTAAAGTTCACACTAGAAAGGTGGAAGCAATGACTTTTGGAAAAGACTGATAGATGCTTGCTCTCATTCAGCAGAACTTAAGGGAGAATGCTTCCACCCTGAGTTGGAATAGATCCAGAAAACATTGATCTCAAGAAATTATTATAATCAGGAAAGGCCAACGAGGTGGCCGACACTTTAAGTATAGGGGAGTAAGTATAAATGCTCATACCAAAGAAATAGAATGATAATGTAAGGACCTTGATGGTCATAATGTGGTAGAGGAAGTTACATTCCGTCTAATGATTTTGCCAGGATCAACTATAAGAATAGTTTAAGTAAAGATTCGATTCCTGATGTTGCCAGTAGCACATTACCGACATTATAAGGCTCTACGACATGCCAGACCAAATCCCCCAAGAGACTCGCCTTTCCTTTGGAAAGAGTGGGGGGAAGTTAAGTAACAAGGAATTGGTAGTAGATAACCAGAAAGAGAGGGTACAAATACTGATAAGCCAAATGGCACGATGATGAATGACAAGCAAGTTTATGTTGGTGTATTTCTGTGCAAACGAGATAGAGAATTATGAGGTTGGCAAGCGATTAAGCAAACCGCTAAGCTTTTAGTCTTCTACCGGAGATATATGATTAATAATCTCACCAGCTTGTTTCAGCTGCGATGCTGGAAGCTCTTTTGCAATTTTATCTGCTTCATGTAATATCTACGTCAAGTTCAGGAAGCATTCCCTATGGATAGGGAATAGTGATTATTTTGTTTTCCTAGAAGATCTTGAACTGACAATTATGAAACCGTACGTTTAGTTATTCAATCACTGCGTAAACGATAAGCGATGGTGATCCTTCTGAGAAATTAGGTGGTAACGACCGTGGAAATGTCGAATTGAATCTAAGTTAGAGAAATCATCCAGGTTTATTTTGGGATGGTGTAATTTCTGGAACGACGGGATATTTGAAATGAAGAATTAGGTTATGATGGTTCATAAATGATTATGGTAGAAATAAAAACAAGAGACTGATAGAGATGGAAATAGAATTGGGAATTAATAAGAGAGTCAGATAGGCGTACTCATGAGAAGCTCCAGTAATGAAGCGAGAGAAGTATGGAATTGGCAAGGTAAGGGTATTGGCCAAAACGGAAAGTTGGAATTAGGAGCATGAATGACATACAAATTGACTCCTTTTAAGTTGGAAAATCCGAGGAAATATGGAATAGTTGATTGAGAAATAAAGAGACTCATGGAATGAGAAAGTGAAATCTAGACGGTTGAACAAAGGAAAATTCGACCCCAAACGTGTAACACGTATTGAGTAAAGGTGGCGAGTGTCTCAACATTGAGATGACGATAGAGTAAACAACAAGAGTAAATAAGAATTAGACAATATGAAGGATGTGATTGATAAAGAAAAGATTGGGAAATAATTATGGAATGTGAAGCAAGGAATGTTATGAATGGAGTGATGAATGGGTTTTCTTAACGAGCTCTCGGAATGACAACCTGATAGTGTTAGAATTATGAGTATGAAAGAGCCAGTTTCGGGGCGTGAAATGTGAGTAATAATAATGTCAAGCGAGAAATCCAAGATTTAACCTGAGAGGTTGAAGGATTTTCCAAAAAGTAAGTGGTGCTAATATCAAGCAAGAGTATAGGTCCATAGAATGATGGACAGAGCAGCTAGGACATGTGATATGTGAGATTACGAAAAGTGGAATTTGATATGAATATGATTATTTTTCTTCTCTAATAAACCTCTATAGTTCAGAGGTAAATTCTAAGTATGATATTTTGACAATCATGAAAACTTTCTTATATGATTCTTTGAAATTCGTTCTTTTCTTCTCCCTTATTTATCTTCTTCTAAATTGAGAAGAACAACCCTTTAAGGAGGGGAGGTAACACTACGTGACTCTCTGTCTGTGTGATAGGAGTCTAAGTGGAATGCCATTAATTGTTTAATTGCTTGTCAAGTACTAAAGGTTGGCCCCCTTCTGTACTAGCTATGCAATATAACAAATGTTCATTGATCACAGTGATCTCTCGATAAATTTTTCCACCTAAATATATATACATCGAGATTGCGAAGATTAAAGCGATCAGGAATTGCAAGATACCGAAGTCACTGCACGTACCAATAAGGTTAATAGTATAAGACCGGACAAGAGTGTATACCATATAATGTGTTGTGCGAAAGTATCAAAGAATTGGTAGAACGGATAAAGGGTGTATTGTAACACCAGTACGATGTGCTTTAGAAAGATTGGAATGTGTAAGGATCGACCAGAGAATTGGAAAGCGAAATAACCAACAAGTACCCAATTGTCTTCTACTTGATTCCGGGACGGAATCCTTTTAAGAAGGGGAGACTGTAAGAACCCAGATTTTTGGGTAGAATTAAAACTTTTTATTATGTATTGATGTAAGAGGGAATAGTGGTTACAACTACAATGTAATACTGGCTTTAATGAATGAATAATGGAAGGATATATATTCCAAGGTTATATGTCCTGAGGGATGCTATTGGGTGATAACTTAGATTAGAATAATCTATCTCCTAGAAAGTTAAGATAAGATTCCCTAGAGAGAAATAGATACCCTCATGACATCCAAATCAATATCTATTATAAGCCCAGCGGTTCCGTAAAAAGGTTAAGGAACACTCGAGGGTGAACCAGGTTCATTTTCCTAATTATAGGAATTAAATAAAAATAAGTGATGAATAGTGATTTTGGTGGAATTTGGAATATTATTATAATAATGTTATACCCGGTATTCGGAACGGATTTCTGAATTCGTATTAGTGATCCAGGAGGAAAATAAGTGTATGTAAAAGCTGTCGGATTCAGAAAAAGAGCACTTTTATTTTCTCCGAGATTTCCCTGGACACTGCAAGACTTAAGGATTTATAAAAGGGAATTAAGGAATTTAAATTCGAGAAGTATTAAGAATGATGAAGAATAGTATTAGAAATATTAAGAAGGTTTTCGGTAAAACCCTAATTAGAAACGAATGAGTTATTCCCTCGAACGATCAACGAATTAAGCAATAAACGGACAAAGGAACAAGCAGAGGGAGCAAGAGTCATCCACAAGCCACTAGAAAATATCTAGTAACCAACATAGTTACAAGAGTAACTAGAATCAAGGGAATCAACTAAGTACTTAGCAATCAAACCACTTGGTTAGACTTAAACCACCAAAAGATCAACACATGGCTTGCTAAAGACATCATCTAGTGCATCATCACTTTAATAAAGGTGTTTGACATGAGATATTATCTAAAAACATTACTTTATGCATCATTATCCAAGAGCAACAAAGCAAGAACACCAACTCTCTCTCTTTCCTTTACATTCGGCTTTTTCTTAATTCAAGGGGAGAAATCCCACTTCCAACCATTGTTTGATCTTGAAACTTTTATGGTGAGTCCTATAATTCATAAAAATGATCTCCTCAAAATCTTAGCTTCAATCTCTTCTTTTTCCATTTTCAAAAAAATGATTCAAGAGGAGGGTGAATAGTGTTTTCATGAACTAATCTTTGATTTTCTTGTTTTCATGGTTGATCTTAGCTAACTTAAGGCTATCCAAGGACCATACCAAGCTTAGTAAGGCTAGATCATACTCCAAGGAAGGTGTAAGTCTTGAAAACCCTAGATCTTACTTTGAGATTATGCTTGTTCTTGATGATTTTAGAGTAGTATGTTCTTGATAATGTTATAAGCATGATTAGTTAAGTGGTTTTGTTGATTTAAGAAGCATGATGATTTTGATGCTAAGATCAGTAGCTTCTGGACTTTTTGAGATGATGAACATGTGTATAAGTTGGATTTGTGCCCGGTGTGGCTTGGTATTGTTGTTATAATTTTTAGAACGTTCGATTTATAGCCGTCGTAATGTCGAAATTTCGTTAACCTTAAGACCACGAACTTGACAGTAGATGTAACTCACTGATTATCTTCGATTTATGCCATGATAAGCTAGATTATGTTATGAGCTTCGTTTTGATATAAAGATCGCATGAAACGGACTTACGGTTTAGGAGTTATGATTAAATTCGTGAAAGTGGTTCGGAACCGTAATCAAAAGTTCGTAACCGAAATTGGATCCCTTTAATATTGCGAAATCAGTGGCGAATCTTAATAATTAAATATTAGAGGTAAAAATGAAGGTGTGGGAGAAGACCACATGTCGAATGGATCGTTTTCCGATTTTATAAAAATGTTCGAATCATGGTTAAGTACGAAAGTACCCCTAAGAGGTATACTTGGTTATAACTTCGGTAAACCACTTAGAAAACGATCGATAAATATCGAGGTCTAATATTTGGACTTTAAAACTTATACGATTTAAATACTTACCATATGTAAGTGTAATGTCATGCTTTAGTAACGAACAAGTGTCGGGTAATAAAAGCAATAATAAGAGTGAATTAGAGGGGTATAACGAAACGACTTGAAAACGTGTTTCGATTTAAGTTAAGTTTATACTTAACCCTTTGAAAGGTGTTAAGTGATTAATCCCGAATGCCTTGGCTATTTATAGATCATCAGGCTGACCCGGGACACGCTACCACTACCCCTACCCGCACCCGATTCCCAGGCAAGTTTCAAATCCTTTTTAAAAGACTGTTGTTGTGAGTATATATATATGTATGCTTTCTGTTATACATATGCCATAGCACGCATGCCTACTTTCAAAGTCATATTGATATACTTGTTCCCTGAATTATTGTTGGCTTATGAGCTAGATAGTTATTATATCAGTTATAAGCCGGAAATTTGTAAGACCCTTAAACGAAGGGCATCTGAACCTCATTCCTTGATTATAGACCGGGAGTCGTTATTTCTTGATATATTGACATTATTTTCAGAGGAAAATAATTAAGTAAATATTTCCCATTTATTATCTGGAGAATATTATTGAGATATTCCTTTGAGATTATTTGATAAATATTATTCGGGTTATTCATCAGATATTTAATTATTCGATGAACATTATCTTTAATATTTATCTAAAGTCGATTTAATATTCGAATATTATTTCGAACCCTCAGTTAAGTTATTTACTTAGAGAATATTCATTCTTATTTCTTCGATAAATATTATTTTGAATATTCATTCGAGTTATTTATTTAATGAATATTATTTTAATGTTCATTCGAGCCTTATTTATTTAAATGAATATTATTTCGAATATTCATTCAATCTCTATTTATTTTATAAATATTAGTTGAACACTGATTCGAACTCCAGTTCATCGATAAATATTATTTTGAATATTCCCTTGAGACGATAGATGTTATCTTCGACGTTCATTTAAAGTCGATTCAATTATTGAACATAATTTCGAATATTCATTCGATAAATATTATTAAGATTGAATATTCATTATTTAGTTAATGAATATTGTCTCAAATATTCAGTCGACAATTATTTAATCAACAAATATCATTTTTAAGTTGAATATTCATTATTAATTTAATGAATATTATATCAAATATCCAAGGGATGTTTATTTCACCAATAAACATTATTATTTTCAAATATCCATTTAAGATTGGATTTATTTAGTGAACATTATTTTAAACAGTTATTTGAGTTTATTTAATTAATGAATATTATCTGGAATATTCATATAAAGAAGAGAGTTATTTAGTAAATAATTCTAAATATTCATTCGAGGATTACTTACGAGTAATATTATGATTTATTCATATTCCTTAATTAATATTGAGTTAATAAATATTCTTGGAATATTTATTTAAATCCTTTTAAGTTCTTTTATAATGATTCATATTATTCAAAGATTATATGTCACCTTCAGATATGGTGTAAAATATTTTGGAGTAGTTTATGACTATTTTTATCAAGGGGAGGTTTCCAAAACTCTATTTTTAATTAAATCTATCTTAAAGAAGATTTAAATACTCGCTCAACTTCCAAACGTATATAAGGGGACCTCACTTAAGAGATATTATTTATTGGACTGCCCGGTCCTATACTTGCTAAAACTATCTTGTCACTCACATCTTGATTCTTCAAACATCGATATGAGTCTGTTTGGTTACCTCCTCAACGCTCGAGGGGTAAGAATTGATGGAACAAGTTTATATCCATTAACAAGCATCAGCTTGGGAAATATTGGTGATTTTTCCTTTCCAACTAGATACGACTACTTTGTGGAGTCCTATCAACAAGTAATATACTTGGGGAAAGGGGGAGGAACTTCACGTTTCAAAGTTATGGATGTGAAATGAACTAGGAGATGCGTAAGTGACCCAGTGGCGCCGGTCCAGCAAATGGCCCAACCGTTGGCCGGGGGGTTCCAGAGGGCGGTAGACAAGTAAATCCGTCGGTGCTTCCTTCTACATGTAGTAAACAAGAGGTGGGGAGCATAACATGCGACTGATCATCGTGTAAATGCTATGTCTCCTGGCGCGTCAAACTCCAGTATTAGTTCATCTCTCAATGTTGGAAATTTCCTGCAACCTTATCATTATTGGCAGGTTTGAAAAGTGTTTGAATTGGAATTGCAATATTCTTCCTGCAAGTTCCTCTATTATGAAAAGTTGATAATATCTGGCTCATCTTTGACATAGCAGATAGTTATTCAAAACAAATATATTTTGAGTTACCTTGTAACTTCATCTCATACCTTATATTGGTACTACATCGTTAATGCATGGCATATGGTTTCAAAGATATTTTGGACTGTTATATATTATCACTGTTCAATCATATTTTTGGTGGGCTATTGCTCACCCTTGCTTTATTCATTTATATCACAACAACAGCTAGATTAGATGGCCGCGCAAGGCGCACTCAGCATAGCAGGTGTTAGCCGTCAGAGGATTAATCGTGGAGGTCATAGTTACCATTGCTGAGGATGCAGCCTCTAGTAGGCTAGTTGTTAGCATTTGTGCACCAAATGTATTTATATATATATGGCATATACCAATGGATGGCAAAGAGCATGTAAATTGTAAAATTGTAATTCTTTGGGTTGTAAGAACTCCAACTTGTGATTAATAGTATTAATGGTTACTCTGATTTCATCTCTGGGACTATAACGGGTGTGTTTTATGTTGTTGTTTTGGGTCACAAGGTTGTAATTTAAATTATGTTGGTTTTATGGATGGATATTGAGACCGTAACGACCAGATCCCTGACCCTGGATCTGGGGGTGTTACACTAATGAAGAAGGCATGAGGCTCGCCCTAGATCTGATTGATGAAGTCAGGGACGAGGCAAACGCCAGAAATGCGGAGCATCAAAAGAAAGCATCCTTTTATTACAACCACAGGGTTAAGGAAAGGTTCTTTCAGCAAGGTGACTTAGTTCTAAGGAAGATTGAGGCTTCTGGAGTTGGCCAGAAGGGAAAACTAGCCCCTAATTAGGAAGGGCTGTATCGAGTCAGGAAGACGTTGGGACGAGGATCATACAAGTTGGAGACCTTGAACGGGGTTGAGGTGCCCCGTACTTGGCATGCCTTGAACCTCAAGATTTATTATGTTTAAGCCGTCCTAATAAGGACTCAGCTTTTATCTATCTATTACGAGGAGTAGAAATAAGGTTCTATGAAACCATTCCAGGGCCTAGTGCCCCGAGTAGGGCAGTAATAAGCTATGTAAGGGTTGAACCCCATTCTGAGTTATTAATGTAAACTTGTTTTCCGTTATATGATTCTATGTTTTATTTATGTACCAAGCACCTGTTGAGTGTAAGTCTGGAAAGACCAAGTATCGAAAATGAATGAGCATACGAATAAGGGAAACAGAGACATAAATAAAACGCCCCGAAGGGCCATGATTCGAGTTAAGTTACAACACAGCAAGATAAAGTTTAAGTCCCGAAGGATGCTGAATAAAAGCTGATGAAAGTACAAAGCCGCATGCGGCTAATAAGGCCATGCAAGGCCGTTTCCCTCTACTCCTCGTTTGATTCTTCTTTGTCTGAGCCATCCTCATCTGAGTCCTCTTCCTCGGAACCATCATCAGGCTCGGTCACCACCATCGGCTGAACCGTATCAACTTCAGTCTCTTCTTCTTCAGAGGATGAATCAGAAAAAGAACTGCCCTCGTTTTGGATCAATCTCTTGCCAGGGATTGGTTGTCGAACCACTTCAACTTTCCTTGCGGGCGGGGGTTTCTTTCCACGAGAACCAGAAGAGGATGAGTCCTGGCTAGCAACTGGGACAGCTCCCTTAGAGTTGGATCCAGAACGTCGATGACTGCCCTTGGAGCCGGATCCTGATGTCTGAGGAACAACTTTAGTTCCCGAACCAGAAGCTAGGTCAGCCTGGTTGACACCACAGTTGGGGCAAGGAAAATCAGCCGGGTTGACAACAGAAGGATGCCTATGACTCACAGCATTGACGGCTTTGTCCCAACCAACAGACATGTTGAAGGGACGTAACTCATCATCATGGTCATCGATGAACTTAAGAAAATCTTGGGACCTATGATAAGCCTGGATCACCTTCTTAGCATCGGATGCCTTCTTTCTGGCTAGATAGGAAAGTTGTTTACGGGTGGATGCAGCATTAGCTTCAGCACGAACGACCTGGGAGTGTAGATCTTCCATTTCTTCCTTGAGCCTTGTTGAGTCATTCTTCAAGCTAATGTTCTCATCCCTAAAAGCCCGGCCTTGACTTGAGACAGTTTGAAAGTAGGCATTGGCCTGCAATAAGGAAATGGGTGAGATACAAGAAATATACCAAATCTAAATCAATAACAATATCGAACGTAACAGAGAGAAGCCCATACCTGATACAAGGCCTGAGCGCCCATAAGCTGAGACTCATCCATTTTGTCGCCCGCGTGCATAGTCACTTGGTCAGGAGGAGTGATGGAAAACTTAGACCAGGCTAGAGCCAGATCAGGGCTCCGCAAAACTGAGTTTTGCTCGCATATCCCCCAAGGAGGGATGAAAGGAGTCCTGACGTCTCCATCAGCGTTCCGAGATCGTTTCCCACCTTGGGTGCAGAGCTCCAAGAAAGGAGGGATATGAGGCTTAGTGGGATTCTGTAATTCTGTAGCCTTCTTCTTCATCCTCTTGGTCACGGTCGGCTGGTTCTGAGGACGGCTATCAATCTCCTCGGTGGCTGAAATACAAAGAGAAAAACATCGGGATAAGAACAAACAGAGTTCATAATAAGTTCAAGTAAGAAAGTTACCCTCAACGGAAAGAAAGCTAAGGCCAGCCTCAATAATGTTCTTTTTATTCAGAAAAGTTTTATAGTGTGTACAGCCGTCGTCGGCAAGAAGTTTATCTCGATCCACTAATTCTGAGTCATCAAGGTCACACACAAAGTGTTTACTATCCTCCACGGATCCGAATCTCTTCACAAAGAAGTTGCCCCAGTCACCGCCTTTCCATTCAAGAACTACAAACTCCCTTTCCCAGAAATGCTGAGAATCTGGAAAGGAGAAGGGATTCACCATGTGTGGGATTTTAGCTCGGTGCTTGAGGCTAACCCATCCTTTCTTATGATCAGAAGAGTTAGTGGCCCCAAAGATACTTCGAAACATTGTAGTAGTCGGTAGAATCCCCAATTGACGACATCTTATTAAAAAAATAGAGATATACCTCCAAGCGTTGGGATACAACTGACAAGGATGGATCTGATACTCCGCCAGTAATCTAATGATAAAGTTATCAACCGGGAATCTGAGCCCAGCATCAAGGGCACCCCAGTGAACACAAATCCTCTCAGAATGCCAGTTGCAGGTCCTGTCTGATGGGTTTGGAAGACGAACTTTGATAGCACTTGGAAAATGATATGTGTCCCTTATCTCTTAGACATCTTTTTCCTTCAACTTACTGGGACTGTTAAAAGCATCTAAGCTAGCACAGTTTGGGAATGTGTCCCTCATGATGTTTAAAAGATCTAGTAAGGATTCAAATCTACGTTCAACATATGAAAGAGGTTTGATTTCTTTTTTACCTTTAGCTGTTCTCATCTTACTCCTCTTCGACATAGCTTCCATCATAGAGACAGGGGGAGCCATTGAGCGATCACCTTCCGACATCTTGATCTTGAAGTTGGAACTTGATCTTGAATCTGAAACTTGATCTAGAAGCTTGAACTTGATCTCGCAACTTGAAAGCCAGAGAACTTGAGAATTCGAAAGCTCTGAAATAAAGAAGTGAATCGAAATGAAGGCTACTTCTTCTCTTTTATAGAAAATGCATGACCTGCTACATCAGGTTGAATCTCAGCTTGGTTCACATTTACAGGTCATCTATCGTTTATAGATGAAATAAAGGACAGAAACTATCCGCGTTTTACAGAAATAATCGTTATAGTTCATATATGCCAGAAGAGAAATAGCAAATATAATCGTTAGAGCTGCAAAACAAGTGACTTCTGAAAAAGCTAAATACAAGTTAAGGAGTAATATCGTCAGAAGTCACGAAGGACTAAACTGATGACTTGAGATCAAGATCAAGGTTCTTGATCCTTAGGATCATGGATGATTTTGAATCTTAGATCCCTGACGACTTAAGATCAAGATCAAGATTCTTGATCCTCAAAGATAATGAAGTCACGAATGACCAAGATAGTAACTTGAGATCAAGATCAAGATTCTTGATCCTCAAGACCACGGAGGGTTTTCAGGTCCGGGTTTCCTAGCTAAACCGCGAGGCAATCGACCACGGCGCACGAGGGGCCGTAGCCGACCACCTCCCGGCCGACCACGGCGCACGAGGGGCCGTAGCCGACCACCTCCCGGCCGACCACGGCGCACGGGGCACCGCAGCCGACCACCTTGGAGCCGACCACCCCCTCCGGAGGAGTCTCGGCCGATCACCTCTTGGCCGATCACTTCTCAGCCGATCACCTTGGATTCAAGCCTTCCGGCCGACCACGAGCTGGCCCTAGATCCAGCCGATCACGGGTTGGTTCGTGGTCCTGAATCCTGACTTTTTCAGCGAATAGTTTTCAGACCTAGATCTCGACTTTTTCAGCGAATCTCGTATGATTTTTAGTGCTAAAAAGAAGTCAAGATTAGTACCATGTAGTGCTGTTTAAGCACCGACTAGTGCCTGTTAGCACAGTTTAGTGCCGATTAGCACCATGTGGTGCTGTTTAAGCACCGAATAGTGCCTGTTAGCACAGTTTAGTGCCGATTAGCACCTTGTAGTGCTGTTTAAGCACCGATTAGCACCGTTTAGCACCAATTAATGTTGTTAGTGCCGTTTTGTGCCATTTAACATTGTTTAACACTGTTTAAACGTTGTTTAAGGCTGTTTAGCGCTGTGTAGTGCCGTTTAACACCGTTTAGTGTCGTTCAAACATCGTCGTAAATGCATCGGTCGCTCCACGCTTTAACTTAAGATGATATTGTTGAAAGTACTCACATAAGAGCAATAAACTCTGACCCAAGTCTCGGAAAGGCCGTTAAAACTTCAAGGAAAACCTGATCAGTTTTTCTAGAAGTTGGGTGGCAAATGATATGGGCTAAAAGTAAGCCCTAAAGACAGATTTAATGTGGCATTAATTAGACCTAGAATGGTCCAAACGTGGGGCCCACCAGGTGGGCCCAAACCCTATTTATAATATTAATTTCGTAATTAATATTAAGGGTAATAACCAGCTCAGCAATAAGAGTCAAACAAGGATATTACTCTTGCCTGACTTAGCCTCCAAGATACATATTTCAACATCGAAACTGGTTCCTACATACTAGGATCTGGAACCTTCTTCTAGGCGGTGACTTGCCCACCAAGTCACCTAACCCTACTACGATTCTAAGGCTTCTCATCCTATATAAAGGGTCTGACCCCTCATTCTCAGAACTACGTCTTGGCTTGATTCTCAATACGAGATACGTAGGCACTCTATGAGGACCGATTAGTCCCGAACACAGAAACAACCATTAAAGCTCGAAACTCACCAACCCTAGCATTAAATACAAATCGTAACCTAGTTTTTATTCCACAACACATACTTAATTTCATGACATAAATAAATACCATTAATTTAACATTTTTTTTAAATTTATAGTTAAATATCTTAAAAATTCAATAGACGTTTTAAAAAAATATTTATTGTAGCCTGAAATCGTAGAAGAAATAATCTTAGGAAGAAGTGTGCGTGGTCGATGATTCTAATCGGGATATATTTAAAAATGTTTACAATACTATGAAACATGTAGTTTTTTATTTTTAATAAATTATATACTCTCTCCGTCCTGTTTATATTGGCCACAATTCATTTTTTGCATGTCCCAAAATATTGGTCACGTTTCCTTAGTGAAACAAATTAAGGGTTAAATATGTTAAATTTTTTTGAAAGTAAGTTTGACAGTTTTCACTTGATTGCTAAATACGTGTCTTTTGATTGACGACCAATATAAACGGGATCGAGAGAGTATAATTTAACTGAATTTGGAATTTTTAACACATTTTTTAATTTTTTAAAAATGTATTTTTGTGCCTTATTGGTAAATTTTGTTGTTTGTAATAAATAAATTAACATTTTTAATATATATTGTTTAACTTGTTATTTTTAGGAAGGTGTTAACAATCTTATTAGTAAATTTTGTTGTTTATAATAAATAAATTAATGCATTTAATATAATTTTTTTAACTTGTTGTTTTTAGGAAGCTGTTATCAATTTTTTTGGAAGGTGTTGAGCAACCAACCAACTAACCAAATATACCTTGTTTTGCTTATAATAGTGTAGTATAGATGTATTTTATTTCTTGTCACTCATTTGGGTGTTGCCTCAATTGAATGTTACTTTTAGATGCTTCAATATCGTAGTTCTACCTATCTTTTTTTCGTAGATTGAATTTTAATGTATACGTGAACGTTTGCAACACAGTTCTTTTAGTGAATACATTAACAAGTTCATTCAACGAATACATTGACACATCTCGTTTTAAAAACATGTTATGAAAAATGACTTTTTAATTTTTGTTACTCACTCGTGTATGTGCTTGGATTTTTACATGTCCAAATATGATTTGTCTTGAAATTTAAGGTATTACCTTGTATATTTTAAAGTTCGCTTGTAACAATGGATGATACAAGATATTGTAAGAGAAAATTCTTTTTTGATCAATTTGCTATTGAAATGCTACATCTAAATAGTCAATACAATGATCTTATAAAAGCAAATATCATACATTTATTTTGGACGTGCATAACTATTAAGATAAATTTATTATTTTCCAAAATTGATCGGAAAAAAGGATCCAAAACTAGAAATATGCACTCAAATTTTCTAGGTAGAGCTATATGACTCTATTATTTGTATTTTTCAGTCACGTCACATTATTTCTAACGATATCAGAAAAAATACAGTATCCTATTCTTCTTCATCCCAAAATAAATAAGTCACTTGCCTTTTCATGCATTTGAGTACACCATTATTATTGTGATAAAACTTGGTAGCTATTATTAACTCTTATCTACCACTTTTGTCGATCATTCTTCTCATATTGATCAAGCATTGCTACTATAAATTAAACTCTTAAGATTCAGAATCAGCTGAAATTTTAAAAATATAATACCTTAGATAGATCAAAATACATAAATTTGACTAATACGAGAGAATGATTAATACCATGACGTTCTACAAAAATTAAATGAATTAAAATTGGCCGAGAAGAATCCAACTCTCAATATCAATGCAAAAGAGCTGTGTGCTACTAATGTTGACGATGAAGATGAGACTGATGCAGTTGAAGAGGAAGAAGAGGAGGAAGAATTAGCACCATGATGACTCAATTTATGCAATGTTTAATCGGCCACTAAGTTGGTCTATTAATTATGTATTACTAAGTTAGATTGTCTTTTGAACTTAGTTATTTTGCTTGAACTTGATCATTTTGTGTATGGATGTTGGAAATGATGTTGGAACTGATGAACTGCTTGGTTGCATGGTTGGTTATGAATTGAAATACCAATTAAAATTGGTGGATGTTTATAAAATCTAAATGTCATGCCGGATTTTTTTTTAGCGTTGCAATAGTTACATAAATGTTGCCATATATGTCATATTCTTTAAAATATTTCATTGCATTTGATTCAAAATACGTTGCAATTGGGCATATATACGTTGCCTTAGAGCTACATGAGTCCATGTATTGCAACAATTAACACAAAAAAAAAATCGTTACAAAAAGTAAGCCATAGCTCCTCCAAGATATTGCAATGGTTTTAAACATGTTGCTATAGCCATTAAATCTTTGCCTTATGCCCTAATTGCAACGATAATTCAACGTTGCAATATGGTACTAAATTCGTTGCCATAAGGTACCTATGGCAACCAGAGCAAACCTTACGGCTGATTTTTCAATAATCGTTGCCATAGACCCTATTGCAACGAATTTAGGGCATATTGCAACGTATTTCAGATGTTGCTATATCCGTTTTATCATGTAGTGCACGGGCTATCATGCTAGTTACCTCTGACCTTTTGTTTTTGGTGGAAGACTAATGTCAAACTTGATAGTCATGAAAATCCACTCCGAACAGCTCCTTATAAATAAAATAGAAGATTATCCATCCCACTTAGAGCATCAAATAATATTAGCTAAAATGCTCGGTTAAAATTATATAAAATATTAATTATATATAATTTATAGAATTTATAAGATATTATGTTCCAATAAAATGTTTTATAATGATTGATTAAATTTTAAAAATGGTATGTTATTATTATTGCAAGTTATTATAAATATAATATATTATTTTAATATGTTAATAAATTATGTAGAGTTTCGTAGGTCCCTATTGATTGGCATATATAGCCAAATAAAGAACTTAACTAAATGTTTTTCTAAGGATAATGTAGCCGTGCAAAAAAAAATTGTACATTATTTATAATTACTGACTTATATCCTGTGCGATGCACGGACCTTTTTTAAATGTGATATATTATTTTCTTATAATAACATTAAATTTTTATCTAATTTTCTAGTTATAAATTATTTTAATTTTAATTTAATATAACTTAGTCAGAATTTCATGTATTGTTTAAAATAAATATTAGGCCGAATACACAAATTTAATCAAGATTTGTATGAGAGATTAACAAGAACACACGTTTTAACAATTAAAAACTGTTTGGAATTAATAATTCCTCTCTCAGTGATGTAAACTATCACAGAGAGCTGCTTAGGTTAAAATGAATGATATTTCGTTGTTCGATACCCTTCTAGGGTTAACTTAACTGTATTTATAAAACATACAGCTACTATACAATCGTAAATTGATTCTCCTATAATTTAGCTATACAATTGATATAAATCACGATTGCTACACGTCTTCTAAGTCAACACAATCTCTTTGACAACTATCCAATCTTCAAAGATATTGCTTCCATATTTATCTTCAATTATTCTTCAATCACTGTTGACAAGTAGACGCTTCCGCCAGACAGAGTTTATCAAACTCTGTTGCGCTTCCATACGTCAGCGTTTAACTAAACTCTGACCTGCTTCCAGCTAAACTCTGATTTATCACTTTTACACTTAAACACTGATTAATACATACATCAATTATATCTAACAATCTCCCCCAACTTGTTCATTAGCAAAAATGCACAAGTTAACAGTAATTGATGATGTCAAAACAAAATAGATAAAATACAGTGTTTAACAAATAATCAGAGTTTAAACTTCTACTTAAACAAAAATCCCCAAAAAGCAAGAAATTCTTATAGAGCATTCTTCACCTAATCTCCTCAACATCTGGTGTTGTTCAGAGATAATCAATCAGCAATCTTCTCTCTGCATTGTCAAGCTCTCTCTGCATAATTTCCTTGATCTCTCTTAGCTTGGGATCATTCTCACCAGTTTGATAAATAGCAGCTCTCAGAGAATATATTTTGTTTCTTCTCATTTCATTTCCCAGTCTGATGAAGTGTGCTTCCTTTGATTCAGAATTAAAATCAAGAACAGTTATACCCAAATCTGTCTTCAGCTTAACATTATCTTTCTTCATCTCAACAAGATTTCCATGATAATCTCTATACTTTGGAACATATGCACGTGTGTATTTTACACCTCTGCATGCCATATTATGCAGCATCTTATTTCTCAGCACATTTGTAGCTCGATGAGTTCTTTGATTTTTTACTTTGAAGATGTATAAAACATACTCCAATTCTTCATAATACTTCAGATCAAGATCAAACTCACCAATTTTATACATTGTTCCATCAGCCATGAAATACAAGAGAAAATCCTTCTCCAAACTCTTTTGATGAACCAACCGTACTGACTCCAGTCTGTCTAAATTCTCTTGAGTAACACCAAGACCTGGAACAGCCAATGATGAAGGATCTCTAGGACCAGTATACATTCTATTTTCTCTGTGAGAGCCTAGACCAGATTTCTCCTTACCAATTTTTCCTGTTAATCCCCTGCCATGTAGAAAATCAGTAGTCCCTTCAGTCATTTGATTTGGATCATGAAGTATAGGTTTTCCAAACACTGATTTCATCTATTTAGATAGAGGTATCAATGCAACTTGTGTATTAACAGAGGTTGTACTTTCTTCCTTCTGTACAACATGTGTAGCAACAGAGGTTGTACTTTCTTTCTTTGAAACTTTTTCCTCATCAACAGCCTTACCCTTCATCTTCAATTTAGCTTCTGCTTCTGTTGGTTTTCTGAACATTTGTGATCTTTGATCAGTACCAACTTTTTCTTTAATCGTAATGCCTTTAAGAACAGGCCTAGCAGCTTTCTCTTTCCTTTTAAACTTGCCAGACTTCAAAGCTTTCTGATTCTCTTCTTGAAGATTTTTCTCCTCAGCTTGAATGTCTGCAAGTGTGACTCCCTCTACATTCTCTTCAAGGAACAACTTAGCAGCCAATTCCTCATCAGTCTGTGGATTAGAAGTTAATACCAAACTCTACGTCTTGGAAGTACCCTGAGTATCAGTGTTTACACCATCAGACTTTGACTTAGAAATGTTGCCAGCTTGTAAACTCTTCTCAACAACTCTTGACTTTAAACTCTTTTGACCTCTTGCACCTCCATCTCCAGCATCATCCTTCTGAGTCAGAGTTTGAGACTGCCTGCATTTCGACTTAGCAAATCTCTCCCCCTTTTTGACATCATCAGGAATTAGAATTGATGTTATCAGCTCCAAGGAAGTAGCAATGGAATCAATCTTATCAGACATTGTAGATTTGTAGTCTGATTTGCTTCAACTTTAGCCAACCGTTCAAAAAGAGTGTCTTGAGCTTTAGAAAATTTCTGAAGTTTGAGTTTACTCTCTCTTTCCATATTCATATCTCGAGACTGAATTTCAGTTCGCAGATCAGTAATTGCCTTCTGGGAATCAGCAAACCTTCCATCCATAGTTTTGACTTGAACCACAATGGCCTTTAAACATGAAAGAATCTCTGGATTGGAAATTTCTTTAGCAGTTTGCTGAACAAACTTAGCTGCTCTCCCTCTAGGAAAAATACAATTTTTCTTGTACCAATTTGCAGAAAATTTAGCAAGATACTCTGCTTCAACTTCATGTGCATTCGAAGGCTGAGAGAATGGTGCATGTTTGGCATCAGTTTGCACAGGGACACTCTGAGAAGAATCAGAATCTGGACTCTCTTCACCTTCAACTTCAACAACTGCATCTGCAACTGAATCAGTCTCTGCAACAATTTCCACAGGCTCAGCAACAATGTCCATAGTTGCTGCAACATTCTCCACATTCTCTACAACAACAGGTCGCTCTATAGTCTCTACAACCTTATCAAAAGACTCTACAATTTGAATTTCAGTATTTACAACCGGAGTCTCTACTGTATTCTCTGCAACTTTATCAGAAACAGGCTCTGCAGTTTGTTCTTGAATGTCAACAGACTCTGGAAGTTTAACAACTGCATCCAAAGAATCAGAGATTACATCTTTAGCTGGCTGCTCAACTTCTTCACCGCTTTCAAAAACCTGGTGAGAATCAGAGAATAGCTCAGTGTGAGAAGCTACTATTACATCAAGAATTACAGTAGTCTGATCAACAACACCAGTTTCTTCAGAATTAACAGGAATAAATGAAGTAGGGATATCAACAGGATCAGAGAATGGCATGACAGTTACAACAAAAGCATCCAATATAGGAAAGCCATCTCTATTGTCCTCATCCATTTGAATATTTACTGGTGATTGCACAGCTTCTTTATCAATAGTTACCTCAACAGCAGGTATATCTTTAGAGATTACCTCTGGAGCTTCAACATCCATTTCCTCATCAGATTCAGCAATAATCAACTTGCGTCTCTTATAGGTCTGCACCTCAGCTGCTACCTCTTCTCCAGCAGAGGTTGACTCTTCATCTAAATCAATAATGGATGATGATGGAGACCTGTTAGCTCATTCTTTTCTTTCCTTTCTAGCTCTCTTTGCCCTGGTAGAGCTATGCCTTGAGTTAAGTGCTGGATGCTTTGTTCTACCTCCACACTTTGGTTTAGATGGTTGTTGGTCAGGTTGAGATTGAACTTGATGTTGAGTTTGTGGTTGAGGTGGTTGAGTAGTTGTTGGTGTTTCTGTTGAAGGTTCAGTGTTTATGTTTGTTGGTATAGTGTTGGATTCATGAGTATCAAGTGGTGTGAGATGAGGTGGATCAGAGTTTACAGGGTATTGAGGTTCCTGTGGTTGACGTAGAAAGTTCTGAAGAGTAAGGGGAAAAGCCAAGGCAGGTATCTGCTCCTTGGTAGCATCCTTGTTAGTTAGATCAGAGAATATCCTCTTGTTGACCTTAAACGGCTGAATCACATCATCCTCAGCAATTGCAATGTTAGGCACACAAGTAGTAAATAACAACTGACAGAATCTAGCAAAATAGATAGTAGTAGACTCTGACAACCTATCACCTAAGTTCATTAAGACAAGTCTACCAAAATCGAAATTACTTCCATAGAGAAGAGAATAACCAACATGGAGACTGTCCATAGGAATTGCATCCCAATTGATAACTTTCTTGCCAAAGGCCCTAGTTATACAGTCGAAGAAGAAACTCCACTCCTTCCTTAGCTTTGGCCTTTTCACATTTCCCAGTCTGGCAAGAGAATCTGAGTAGCCTATCTACTGTAACATCTCTCTCAAAGTATTTTCAGAAACAACACTGTAGGAAGTTTGAGTGTCAAACCCCATGGTTTCTCTGACCGTATCTGGAGTGATAACATAGTCTGTTTCCTCATATGTAAAAATAATAGATGGAGTCCCATTCTCTCTGCCATCATCGTAAACAGAATTTTGCCAGAAAGAAGCAATCTGAGATGCAGAAAGCGTTTGGGGTTCAACCAGAGCTTGCCCTATCTCTGAATCCCTCAAAAAGTTTTGAATTAAATGAAACGCCTCTGGAACGTTTTCATTATTCAAAGGAGCTGCATAGTTGTTAGAAACAAACAAAAGTCCAAGAGCAGTAAAAGGTTTGGTGGCCATTAGAATGATTTGAGAAGAAAATATGATGTGTATGAAAATTGTTTGCTAAAATGCTCAAGTGAAAAATACGAAGTAACTGTATGGTTGAGTAAAACGTAATTGGGAGTGTGTGTGAAAGTGAATAAGTGAATATGAATCGTGTTGTGAAATGATTACATATGTAAGGAAAAATTAAACCCAATCATTTTACCATTAAAACACGCAACCACTTACCATGTGCTAGTGGGACACGTTCATAGAGATTTGTGTGAGTGGGACACGTGGCACATAATTAGCAAATCAGATGTGCATGCTCAGTAATTACAGCCATAATTACTGCTACTTTCTCTCTCTCATTACTGACACAATTAAACACTTTTACACTCATTAACAGCTGTCAAAACTCTTTTTACCCCAAATTTGAAATCGTCTGAAAGAAAATATACCTTAGAGTATTTAGACAAAATCCATCAGCGTTTGTCAATTCTCCATCTTCATTACTGAAACCTTTTCAAAAATTGCACAGATGTGAATATTTGTGTGTGTATAGCAGAGTTTACTAATCCAATTTTTAGAGCATCTAATATTTCATAAAATCCATAAAAATAAATCAGTAAACACTAGATGCACAAACTCTCATCGTAAACACTGAATGTATGATGAATACTAAACTCTGTAGTAAGTATATACATAGAAACTTTTAAAAAAAACTAATACCCCCTGCTAAATAAAAATTGACTAAAAGAATAAATGTAGATTTTTTTTTCAGAAGTTGTAACTAGTCACCAAAAATCCTATAATTTTAGCCCTTATCATTTTGATAAGTTCCTGGGTCTTCCTAATCTCTGACCAGTCACCAAAAATCCTAGAATTTTAGCCCTTATCTTTTGATAAGTTCCTGGGTCATTCTAGTCTTTGACTAGTCACAAAAAATTAGAGAATTTTAGCCCTTATCTTGTGATAAGTTCCTAGTTCTTCCTGATCTTTGATTAGTCACCAAAAATTAGAGAATTTTAGCCCTTACTATTACCAGCAAGTTCCTGGATCTTCCTAGATACAACATAATCAGAAAGAAATTCTAACATTCTATATACAAATTCTTCGGGAGTTTACTGATTACAACACCTAACCAAACAGGGTTTAACTAGCAGAGTTTAGAAGTCATCAACATCAGAAGTTATTCATGAGAGGCAATGCACACAGTATTTACAGATTTAGAGTTTAGGATTGATAAACTAAGAGATGCTATAAATATGAAATAGTATCATGCTTGTGTTAAATGTCTGTAAAGTCTAAGATTTGTTAGGAGTAATTCATGAGTTGTGATGTTAAGAATAGAATTTTCACATTATATTTCTTGTATATCCTGATTTTATAAAGGATTTAGCACCTTGTATAGGAAATATGTGTTAGACAGTTATCTGTAAGGTTTAGTCAGGAATGAACAGTGTATCAGGGACTACATGTCAGGAACAGAGAACAAATCCTGATAGACGAGTCTAATACTGATGATGATCAGATCCTGATGTAAGATCAAATCCTGATATCAGTCGTGCTACTGATGATGTCATTATGGATGCTACAGAAACTGACAAGTGCTATAAAACAGGATCGTTGTTTGAAGAACAAGCAAGAAGATATTATGAAGGGAAGAATTTTCTATTGATGGAAACTATCAACTGGACGGTAGAACATTGTGATGTATAGATTATCTGTTAGATATAATTGATGTGGTTTAATGTCAGTGTTTAAGTGTTATAGGGAAAAAGAGTTTAACTTGTTAATGAAAGCAGTCGTAGCAGAGTTTGAGTATACGCTGACAGAAGGAAGCGCAAACGCTGACAAAAGGAAGCGCAAACGCTGACAGAAGGAAGTGCAAACACTGCTGGCTGACAGAATGAAGCGCAAACACTGCTGGCTAGGAGCGCAACAGAGTTTGTTAAAGTCTGTCTACTGGAAGCGTCTACAAGTCAATAAAGATTGAATATTAATTCAAGATAAACATGGAAGCAATATCTTTGAAGATTGGATAGCTGTCAAAGAGATTGAGTTGACTTAGAAGACGTGTAGCAATCGTAATTGATATCAATTGTATAGCTTAATTATAGGAGAATCAATTAACGATTGTATGTAGCTGTATATCTTATAAATACAGTTAGGTTAACCCTAGAAGGGTATCCATCGTGAACGAATATTATTCATTGTAACCTAAGCAGCTCTTTGTGATATTTTACATCACTAAGAGAGGAATTATTAATTCCAAACAGTTTTTAAGTATTAAAACGTATGTTCTTGTTATTCTCTCATCCAGTACTTGATTATATATTGTGTATTCGGCCTAACAAGTGGTATCAGAGCCAATCTGTTACTTTATTACAGTTTAAAATCCAAAACACAATAGTAATCAATGGTAGAGATTCCTCCTCCATCAGGTTCTGGGAAAGCTCCTACTACTGTTAGTAGGTATGAGACAATTAGGGTTCCTATACTTAAGCCAGCAGAGTATTCAATCTGGAAGGTTAAGATGATAATGTTTCTGGAGGCTACAGATCCAGAATATCTTGACAGAATTTATGAAGGCCCTCATAAACCTACAAAGTTAACTGCTGCTGTTGCTGGTGAGGAATCAAAAGTGATTCCAAAGGAAAAGAAAGATCTAACTGCTGAGGATCTTTCATCTATTGCTAAGGATGCAAAAGTAAGGCATTTACTTCATAGTGCTTTAGACAATGTTATGTCTAACAAAGTGATTAACTGCACAACTACAAAAGAAATTTGGGATGCACTTGAGGTTAGATGTCAGGGAACTGCTGCTATCAAGAAGAATAGAAGTAACATACTCACACAGGAGTATGAGCATTTTGAGGCAAAGTCTGAAGAAACCATGACAGAAACATTTGACAGATTCTGTAAACTGCTCAATGATCTATCATTGGTTAACAAAGAATATGATCTAGAAGACTAAAATCTCAAGTTTCTTCTTTCTCTACCTGAAAAGTGGGATGTGAAAACAACCACTATAAGAGATAACTATGATCTTGCTTATACTGAGATTGATGAAATCTATGGACTGCTCAAGACTCATGAATTGGAAATGGAGTAGAGAAACAGGAGATCAAGCAAGAAGCTGAAGTCTGTTGCTCTCAAGGTTGAAGAAAAACCATCAAGGAAGAAGGCAAAAGGAAGAGCCTTAATCATTCATTCAGAAAGTGAGTCATCAAACTCTGATGTTGACACAAACACAGATGGAACATCTGATTCTGAAGATGATAAAGAGATGATGCAAATGGCTGCATTAATGGTAAAGACCTTCAAGAAGATGGGATTCAAGAACTTCAAGAAGGGAAAGAGATTCTCCAAGAATTATTCAAAGTCTGACAGGAAGAATTTCAGCAAATCTAAGAAAAAGGACTCCAAATCTGGGAAGAAAGATAAGTCTGAGATTCAATGCTACAAGTGTAAGGAGATGGGTCACTATGCTCCTGAGTGCAAGAAGGGTAAAACTGAAAAGGCACTTTATACAAAAGGCAGAGACTGGGCAGACACTTCAGACTCAGATGAGGAAGTTAATTATGCACTCATGGCTTCTACTCAGAATGAAGATTCTGAACTCAAGGTACCCCCAACTACCTATGCTTATAATACTGATAATATAACTGAATTGAGAATTTATCTTAAAGCATTACATATCAGTTATAGGGATCAGACTTTAGAGAATGAGAGAATCAAGAATGAGTGCTCTCAACTTAAAGAGAGAAACAAATTTGTTGAAGAAAAACTTGAAAACATGCAAAAAATTCAGAAAGAAAGAGATGATGCTGTTTTTATAGAACAGGAGTTGCTAGGTAAGTATAAGCAACTAGAATCTGAACTGGAGGATGCTAATCACATCATTAAAACTTGGACTGATTCTGGAAAAGACACTCATGAGGTTTTTCAAGCTGACACTGTTGGTTTAGGGTACTGTGACGAAGATGAGCTTAGATTTCTAAATCATGTGAAAGTTAGGCAAACTCTTCCAACTAGAAAATTTGTTCATGGTACCGTTAAAACTGAACATGGAGCTGTTGAAAGTGAGCCAGTAAAAACCTGTGCCAAACAGGTTAACATTGGTTCAATGACAGATAAACAACTTAAGCAAAAGCTTAAAGAAATAAAATCTGTCAATAAACAGAAAATGCCTAGGAAAAACATAAATGGAAAGGTAGGCATAACATCAGGAAATAGGCCAATGCTTGCTACATTTGCACCTAGAAAAACTTGTCATAACTGTGGTAGTACTAATCATCTTGCTAGTTTTTGCAGGAAGAACAAAGACATTAATTCTTTACCCTCCAAATCTAGAGTGAAAAAGAATAATGTCAAACCTAGACCACAAACTCTGTACAAACATTGTGGAAGTACTTGGCACTCGATTTATACTTGCAAGAATTATCATGCTATTTATCATAATTACTATGAACTGAAACCTAATTTGAAATGGGTTAAAGTTAATTCTGCAGGTGCTAAGACTGAAAATGTTAGCTTAAACTCTGAAAATGATAAATCCGCTGCAAAAGCTAACAGATTCAATAAAGCAAAAGGATCCAAGCAAGTCTGGATCCTTAAAACTAACAATCAGTGATTGTTTATGATTGCAGGGCACCAGGGAAAGTACCTTAGTCGTGGACAGTGGATGTTCAGGACACATGACTGGAAATAAAGCCCTGCTATCAGAGTATGTGGAGAAGGCTGGCCCAAAAGTTTCCTATGGAGATGGCAACATAGGACATACTCTGGGATATGGCAATATTAATCTTGGAAGTGTCATCAACACAAATGTAGCTCTGGTTCCAGGACTCAAGCATGATCTGTTATCTGTGAGTCAAATCTGTGATAGAGGATATCATGTAGATTTTCAACCTGAATACTGTCAAGTGATCAGTAAATCTACAGGGAAAGTTGCTCTAGTTGGAAACAGACACAATAACATCTATGAAATAAAATTGTCAACAAAATCTGATGGCAAAGCAGTGTGTCTGTCAACAAGGATGTCCAGTGAAGAGAGTTGGAAGTGGCATAAGAAACTCTCTCATTTAAATCTAAACAACATCAATGAGCTGATAAAGAATGATCTTGTGAGGGGACTTCCAAAGTCTTTGTTGAATGCAGAAGGCCTGTGTGATTCTTGTCAAAAGGCCAAACAGAGAAAAGCCTCTTTCAAAAGCAAGTCTGAATCTTTAATTATTGATCCTTATCATCTTCTACATGTTGATCTTTTTGGACCAGTGAATGTTATGTCTCTTGGAAAGAAGAAATATGCTCTAGTCATTGTTGATGAATACACCAGATACACTTGGGTGTATTTTCTAGCAAAGAAGGATGAAACTGCATTAACTCTGGCAGAACATATAATGCAGTTGGACAAAGGGTCAAAGAATCAAGTGAAGATTATCAGAAGTGACAATGGAACTGAATTAAGGAATTCAACAATGGAAGAATTTTGCAAGAACAAAGGAATTAAACAAGAGTTTTTTGCACCTGGCACTCCACAACAGAATGGTGTAGTTGAAAGGAAGAACAGAACTTTGATAGAAGCTGCCAGAACTATGCCTGATGAAGCAAAATTACCAACTTATTTCTGGGCAGAAGCTGTTCAAACTGCTTGTTTTACTCAGAATGCCACTCTGATCAATAAGCATGGAAAAACACCATATGAAATGGTGAGAGAAAAGAAGCCAAACCTGAAATATTTTCATATTTTTGGGTTCAAATGCTTTGTGCTGAAAACTCATCCTGAACAGTTGACCAAATTTGATCTGAAGGCAGATGAAGGAATTTTTGTTGGCTATCCACTGTCAACTAAGGCATTCAGAGTTTATAATCTTAGAACCAGAGTGATCATGGAATCTATTCATGTGTCTTTTGATGACAAGAAAATAACTGGACTTGAAGATGTCAATGACCATGATCAATTACATTTTGAAAATGAAGATCTAATATCTGATGAAATAAACTCTGATGGATCAATTCCAACAGACTCTGTTGATACAAACTCTGAACCTCTACTGGTAAACACAGAAGAAATTGTTCAACCAGAACAAAGGAGAGAACCAGTTGAGGGGGAGTATGAAGAACAAAACTCTGATGATTCACATTCTGAAAGTGAATCACATGAAAAATCTGGATCAATCTCTGATGATTCACATTCTGAGCAGTCACATTCAGGGGGAGCCTCAGAGAATGAAGAAAGACACCAAGAAATTCAGGAGAACATGGATCGAGGGGGAGGATCAAACTCTGAGAGAAGTCAATTGCCTTCAGCTAGGAAATGGACCAAATCTCACACACTTGATTTGATCATTGGTGATCCAGATGCAAGAGTAAGGACAAGAAGTGCAACAACAAATGAATGTCTGTTTCATGCATTCTTGTCACAAACTGAACCAAAGAAAGTTGAAGAAGCTCTTAAAGATGCTGACTGGATAACAATAATGCAAGAAGAGTTAAATGAATTTGAGAGAAATGAAGTGTGGACACTAGTACCAAGACCCAAGAACAGATCTATTGTTGGTACTAAATGGGTTTTCAGAAACAAAACTGATAGTGAAGGGGTTGTTACAAGAAACAAAGCCAGACTTGTGGCAAAAGGCTATTCACAGCAAGAGGGGATAGATTATGATGAGACTTTTGCTCTAGTTGCAAGGTTGGAGGCAATAAGAATGTTTCTTGCTTATGCTTCTCACAAGAAATTCAAGGTTTTTCAGATGGATGTGAAAAGTGCTTTTCTGAATGGAAAACTTGAAGAAGAAGTGTTTGTTGAACAACCACCTGGTTTTGTAGATCCAAATATCCAGATCATGTCTACAGGCTAGACAAGGCACTATATGGACTTAAGCAGGCACCAAGAGCATGGTATGAAACTCTGGCTCAATTTCTTTTAGAAAGTGGATTCAACAGAGGTACAATTGATAAAACTCTGTTTTATTTCAAATCTGGAAGTGACTTGCTTTTAGTTTAGATATATGTTGATGACATTATTTTTGGATCTACTAATGATAAACTCTGTAAGAAGTTTGCCAAGCTCATGCAGTCCAGGTATCAAATGAGTATGATGGGAGAGCTTAGTTATTTTCTAGGCTTACAGGTGAAGCAAACAGATGATGGTATTTTTATCAATCAAGCAAAATATACCAGAAATCTTCTCAAGAAATTTGGCATGCTTGACTGTTCATCTGCAACAACTCCCATGGCAACTGCAACTAAACTGGACAAAGATATAGGGTCATCAGTAGACATGACAAGCTACAGAGGAATGATTGGCTCTCTACTCTATTTAATAGCAAGTAGACCTGATATCATGTATGCAACATGTTTGTGTGCAAGGTTTCAAGCAGATCCAAGAGAACCACATTTAACAGCTGTGAAGAGGATTTTTAAGTATCTCAAGGGCACTATAACTTTAGGGCTGTGGTATCCAAGAGAATCAGATTTCAAACTACTTGGCTACTCTGATGCAGACTTTGCAGGCTGTAAAATTGACAAAAAAAGCACAAGTGGAAGTTGTCAATTTCTTGGTGACAGACTTGTTTCTTGGTACAGCAAGAAACAGAAATCAATATCCACATCTACAGCTGAAGCAGAGTATAATGCTGCTGGTAGCTGTTGTGCACAGATTCTATGGATGAAGAATCAATTGCTGGATTATGGATTGAGGTATAGCAAGATACCTATTTTCTGTGATAATCAGAGTGCTATTGCAATGACAGGACCAAGCACATCAGCATAAGATATCACTTTATCAGAGAGCATGTAGAGGAAGGCAACATTGAGCTCCACTTTGTGTCTACAGATCAACAACTTGCAGATGTCTTCACCAAGCCTTTGAGTGAAGCAACATTTACAAGGCTGGTCAATGAACTAGGAATGGTCTCTGGTTTTGACTAAAAATGTTGGTTAGACACAAAATTTTTCTTATAAGATGTGTTGCTCATTTTCCTGTGAATTGTTAAGTGTTATGTGAACTTTGTTGATTAAAATCTATTATGCATACTCTGTTCACATGTTTTTGTTTAAACACTGTTAAACTCTGTCAGCATGTCCGTATGTCATACACTGTTAATATGTTTGATAAACTCTGTGTATACTGAATTGATTTTTGTCTGAATTGATAAACTCAGTAATTAAATCAAGACTCTTTCTGAGTCACTTTGATCTAATCAGAAATTGTGCAGTAAATTAACACAGCATGATACTGTTTCATATTTATAGCATCTCTTAGTTTATTTGATCCTAAACTCTGAGTCTATGAATACTGTGTGCATTGCCTCTCATGAATAACTTCTGATATTGATGAAATCTAAACTCTGATAGTGACACTTTGTTCCTAAGACATATACATGGTTCTTGATGATTCCTGTTTGTACTTGTGAAAATTACAAAACTTGAGATGTGTCATTGTTGATTTTGGTGAGTACAAATTCATGTCTGCACCCTGTGAGAATTTGAGCCAAGTAAATGATTGATACATTTTATATCAATCAGATTTTATTGATGTGTGATGTTCATCAGTGAATATGTTGCTCTAGAACTTGTTTTAAACCATTTTGAGACTACATGATATGTGTGTGCATGAAAATGATAAAGGTACTAGGATTTACCATCTTTCTCCAAACACTGTTCATAAATTCCACCTTTAGTAAACCCCTTTGAGCCTCATTAACTGCTCCTTTTTAAATTCTGATATATCAAGAGTAGTTATATTCATTTGTATATTGAAGAGCAAACAGGTGAGAGTTTCTCTACAAAGAAAAGTTTACTCAGTGAATATATATATACATTAAAAAAAAATGTATATATGCTGATCATCTTGTACAAACAGTGCAACTGAACACTTTGGTCTATTAAATTGTTCAGTTCGCCATTTATTCATTTAATCCATCTCTTCTCATCTGTTTGATTTTACTAAATTACACCCTTGAATAAAGTCCTTTTGATTCGTGCATATATGTACTCAAAGTAGTGTAGATTTGGTTGACATTCAAGCCTATGGTAGTATCTGCTTTTACTGATTGAAATTGAGTGAAAACACTTCACCTAAACACTTGTGTGCTTTGAGAGTTTGTGAGTTTATCAAATCCCTGGCATGTTACTCACTGAATGATGCTTTGATACATATCTCTTGATCTTTTTGTCTATAACGACTGTGTGCTTACTTGGATAATCATGAACATCAATAGGAATAGGGTTATTCAGATTTCTGTATTTAAGGAACTACAGAGTTAATTAGCATTCATCACATAATCAGTGTTTAATATGAGAGTTTGTGCATTCGGTGTTTCTTGATTTATGTTATGGATTTTATGAAATATTAGATGCTATAAAAATTGATTTGGTAACCTCTGCTACACACACACATATATTCACAACTGTGCAATTTTTGAAAGGGTTTTAGTGATAAAGTTGGAAAATTGACAAACACTGTTGGATTGTGTCTAGTACCCTAAGGTAAATTTTCATTAAGATAATTTGAAAATTTTGGAGTAAATAGATTGTTTGACAACTGTTAATGAGTGTAAATGTGGTAAAGTGTCTTGATAATAGGAAAGACAACGGTAATAATTATTATCTTACTGCGCGTGATAAATTGATTCGCTGGCTGATTGACACGTGTCCCACTCACCCATTATTGTGTCCCACTCACACATTACTCTAGGAAAGGTTGAGTGTTTTAATGCACAAACGATTGGGTTTTAATTTTTAATTACAACTCTAATCATTTTTGTGTATATCGATTCATTTTCTTACTCTCACATTCACATTCACTCATATTCACTTTACCCAACCACAGAGTTCTTTTGTGTCTTTCACTTCGACATTTTCACAAACACCTTACAAACACACCAATTTCATTGTCATTTCTTACTCGTTTCTTGATCTAATGGCAACTAAACCTTTTTCTTCTCTTGGTCTTCGTTTTGTTCCTAACAATTTTGCAGCTCTACTTGAGAATGACCGTGCTCCCGAAGCGTTTCATCTTATCCAGAATTTTCTCCGTGACTCTGAGATTGGGCAAGCATTGATTGAACCAGCTGTTCTATCTGCATCTCATATTGCCACTTTCTGGAAAAACTCAAAGTATGTAGATGGAGGAGAGAATGGGACTCCGTCTATGATCTTCACTCATGATGAACAAGAGTTTGTGATTACTCCACAAACTATTCGAGAAACCATGGATTTCGACACACATACCTCGTATGTTGTTGTTTCTGAGCAAAATCTGCGGGACATGCTAACAGAAATTGGTTACATGGATTCTCTTGCAAAGCTAGGCAGTGTTAAACGACCAAATCTTAGAAAGGAATGGAATTTTTTCTTTGACTGCATTATCAGAACATTCCAGAAGAAAGTCACCAACTGGGATGCCATTCCTATGGATAGTCTGCAAATTGGGTATTCTCTACTCTATGGCAGTAATTTTGATTTTGGTCGATATGTTTTAATGAATTTAGGTGATAAACTGTCAGAGTCTACTACAATATACTTTGCTAGATTTTGTCAACTTTTATTCAATGCCTGTGTATCTGGGTTAGAAATTGATGCAGCTGATGTGATTCAGCCCTTTAAAGTCAATAAGAGGATTTTCTCTGATATGACTAATAAGGATGTTGGTAAAGACCTACCTGCTTTTGTTTTGCCACTTGCCTTGTAAAATTTTCTCCATCAACCTCAAGATTCACAATCACCACACAGTGAACAACAACAAACACAACCAGAACCACAATAAATGCCTGAACCACTGGCCACTGATCATACTGAAACCATACACTCTAACCCTACTACATCACCTGAGCCAACACCAAACACTGTACCTACTACATCACAACAGCCACAACCTGAACCAATCATTGAACCAATAAACATTGAGCAAGTCACTACTACTCAACCTCAACCACAATCTAAACCAAAAAGGCAAAAGCATACTGCTCTTAATACAAGGCATTCCAAGGCTAAACAGACATCTCCTGGAGCTGTTTATACCAGAAGAGTCATTAAAAGGGCAAATAGGCCTTCATCATCACCAGTTGAGGACAGCTCTAGTAAAGAAGAAGAGGTGATTGAAGCGCCTCAAGCAAAAAGGAGGAGGTTGATTCTTACAGACTCTGATGATGAGCAAGTTATTGAAGCTCCAGAGGATATCTCTAAAAAGATTCCTGCTGTTGAGACAGAGGTTATCATAGAACCTACTGTAGAAGAAACAAATTTCAGAATTGATGAACCAGTAATTGCTGAGGTTCAGACTGATAAAGATGAAAGAGATGCATTACCTGCAATGGAAGAGTTTGATGTAAGTCCCATTCCATTTTCTTTTGAAGTTGAAGCATCTAGTCCAACACCCATGGTTGCCACGAACTCTGTTGATACTGCTGTTGCAGACGAGCCTACTGTTGTGTTAGAAGATACAGAGGTTGCATCTCACACAGAGTTATACTCGGATGCACATCATATTTCTGATCATGGTGAGGAAATTGATCAACCAGCAAAGGTTGTTTCTTCAGAGCATGCACAAGGTGATCAAGGAAAACAAGTTGCTCAAGAACAAGTTGCTGACTTAAATGAAGAAATTGCCTCAGTTGCACATACTGATGCGTCAGTTAGTGATTCTTTTGAAGACATGAGTACAGGAGCTGAAAATGAAAAATTTCAAATTGATGGACAGAAAACAGGAGAGAAACCAGACTTTGCTGGACCTTCTGTTCGAGAAATTGATGATAATTATTTGTCCAAGCAAACTGCAGATTGGTACAAATCAGATTGTATTTTTCCTCCTGGCAGAGCAGCTACCTTTCTCAAGAACAATTCTTCAAAGATTTCAAATCCTGATATCTTTACATGTCTACAAGGGACAGTGATTCAAGTCAAGTCTTTAAATCACAGGTTTGATGAAAATCAGAAAGCACTTATTGACCTCAGAACAGAGGTTGCTACTCATGAGGAGAAATCTCAAAGAGCAAATTCCAAGCTATTTCAACAATTTTCCAAGGCTCAGGAGACACTTACTGAAAGATTGAGTAAAGTTGAACATAATCAGCTTTTGCTGACTGAAAAGGTTGACTCTATTGCAAACTCTCTTGAGTTAATCACCTCTATTCTGATTCCAGATGGTGATGATGTCAAAAAGGGGGAGAGAATTGCTAGAACTAAGTGCAAGCAAACTCAAACTCTGTCAAAGAAGGATCATCTGGATGAAGAAGGTGCAAATTCTGATAAGGGGTTAAGAACTGCAAATCCAAGACATGGACATGGAAGGTCTACAAGATCAAAATCAAATTTAGTAGCAAATACAAATCTTCAGAGTTCTTCTACTTCAAGGCAAAAGGATTTGTCATTCATTGACAATCCACAAACAGATGAAGAGCTAGTTGCTAAGATTTTTTGTGAGGAAAATGCTGAGGCTACACTTGAAGATATACATGCTGAAGAAAAGCTGTTACAAGAAGAACATTTGAAGGCATTGAAGTCTAGGAAAGGAAAGAAGACTGTCAAAGCTTCAAGGTCTACAAGGAAAGGAATTGAAATTAAAGAAAATTTATCTGGTATTCAAGAAGAGGAAGAAGAAGAAGAAGGGAAACTGATAAGAAAATCTTCTCTTAATGCTAAGTTGAAACTGAAAGGGGTGATGGGTGAAGAAGGCAAAGGTAAAAAGGTAGATACAATCTCTGTTGCTACGCAAGTTGTAAGTGATTCTCTACAGATTCAAAGCAAACCTTTACCTTGGTTTTCTAGACCAAAGATTCCAGTTCAAGCACAAACAGAAGGGATTGGTGGTTATCAACATAGCATTGCTTGTTCAGGAAAGCCTCCTGGCAGGAATACTTCTGGTTTGGGTTCAAGAAGAGATTTGAGAGTTAGTAATTGTTAGATATTGATTCAAGAGATGATCAGGATCTGATCAGATACTGATGCTGACGTCATCAGGAATACAACGTCAGTATTGGATTATCAGGATTAGAAGCTGGTCAGTATTTGATGAAGATTCTCATCAGACCAGAGATCAAGGAAGATTGATATGTCGGTTCCTAATTTGTAGGGATGCAGCTATCATACAAGATATGCATTTATAGATATATGTAATTGATTTAGAATATCTTGTAATTGATAGTGCAATTGTGTACACTATATAAACACAGTTTAGGTTTTACATTATGTAATTGCTTACACGAGTTATATTGTAACCTAGCAGCTCTTAAGAACATAAGAATTTCTTAAGAGAGTTTTGTAACAGTTTTATATCAGAGTTAATAAAGCTGTTATTGATTCATACTTGTGTTATTTGTTTTAAGTCGAAAATCTTATACAATTGTATTCAACCCCCCTTCTACAATTGTTATTTACTGGGCAACAATTGGTATCAGAGCTAAACTGATTAATTTAAATCATAAACGATCTTAAGATGTCGACAAGCAAGTATGAAAGCATTAAAATTCCAATTCTCAAGAAGACTGAGTATCCAACCTGGAAAGTGAAAATGTTGATGTATCTGGAAGCAACTGATCCTGAGTATCTTGACAGGATCAATGATGGACCATTTCTTCCAACAAAACTAGTTGCAAGAACAGAGACTGTTGCTGAACACTATGTCATTAAGGCAAAGAGTGAATGGACGATAGAAGAAAAGGTTCAAGTACTCAAAGATGCAAAGGTAAAGAATATTTTGCATAACAGTCTTGATAATGTCATGTCTAACAGGGTAATAGCATGCAAGACTGCGAAGGAAATTTGGGATACTTTGGAAACTCAATGTCAAGGTACTGAATCTATCAAAAGAAACAGAAGGGCTCTGTTGATTCAGGAGTATGAGCAATTCGATGCTAAATCTGATGAAAGCCTTACTGATATGTATGATAGATTCTTGACTTTACTGAACAATCTATCACTGGTTGGCAAAGAGTATGATCCAGAGGATTCGAATACCAAGTTTCTCAGAGCTTTAACTGAAGAGTGGGATACTCAAGCTTCAATCATAAGGCATCAATATGATTTGAAGATGCTGTCTCTTGATGAAGTCTATGGGATGCTAAGAACTCATGATCTTGAGGTTCAACAGAGGAAGAACAAGAAAAATGTCAAAGCAAAATCTGTTGCTTTGAATGTTGAATCAAAATCAAAGGGAAAAGCTGAGGAGGTTTATAACCGAAAGAGTAGAGTGGAAGAGTCAATTCCTGATGACTCATCATCAGATACTGATACTGAGTCTGATCCTGATACTGATGATGACTCTACTGATTCTGATATGATGGAAATGGTTGCTATGATAGTCAAGGGCTTCAAAAAGATGAAGTTCAGAAAGGCTAGGAAGCAAGGGAAATTCCAGAAGAAAACCTTCAATGCTGACAAAGACAGGTACAAGAAGAAAGAAGGCAAAAGCAGCAAGTTTGACAAGTCAAAAATCAGATGCTATAACTGTGATGGAATGGGTCATTTTGCAACTGAGTGCAAGAAGACCAAAACCAAAGCTCTCATTTCTTCAAGCAAGGATTGGATGGACTCATCATCTGACTCTGAAGAGGAAAAAGTGAATTATGCTTTGATGGCTAAAACTGATGAGACTTCTGCTGGTGAAAATAAGGTATCTGAAGTTTTATTTGATTTTGATACTAATAATGTTTCTGAGCTAAGATCTTTCTTAAAATCTCTGCATATTAGTTTTAGGAGTCAATCTCTTGAAAATACAAGAATAAAATCTGAAATGGCAGAGGTTGTTAAGAGAAATGATCATCTAGAAGCTGAGTTAATTTTCTTGCATGAAGTTCAAGCAGAATGTGATAATGCTAAACACATGAAACTTGAAACGGAGTTTAAATGTAATGAACTTGAGAGGCAACTTAAAGATGCTAATGAAAAACTCAGAACCTGGACACATTCTGGTACAAAAACTCATGAAATTATTTCTGATAAAAACTGGAAAGAGTGTCTAGGGTCTAAGCCAGAAAATGAGAAAAAGGACAATGGAAAGGTTGTTTCATCTAACCCTGGAAGAGTTATAGTTGATGACTCAACAAATCCAAAAACCTACAGATATGTTACAGACAGTACTAAAACCAAATTAAAACCAGTTAATTATGTGTATCCAGAAATTCCCAAATCTACTTTAGAAGAGGGATCTACTTCTACACATCATTCTGAGTCTAGAACTGTCAAAAACAAGAATGTAGGTCTCTTGTTCAAGAAGCAATTAAGGGATAGAATCTGTGAGGTAACAGATAGGAAGAGAGTTCCAACTGTCAAAAGGAACAGGAATGGTAAAGTTGGAATAAACAAGGAAAATAATTATAAGTATATTCCAAATGCACCAAGAAAAGCATGCTTTAACTGTGGTAATTCTAATCATCTTGCTATTGATTGCAGGAGGAGTAAAAAGAAGCCAACTGTAGTTCCTAAGTCTGACATTAGGAATAAATTAGTATTCTATAAACCACAGAATCCTTGTTTCCATTGTGGCAGTAAATGGCATTCTATTTATACATGTGAAGAATACCATAATTTGTACTATAATTATTATGAGCCTTTGCCTAAGTTCAATAAAAGTGCAAATTTTGGAAAAACAAAGAACTTGAATACTAATCATGCATCTGTCAAGATAAAGACTAATTCTGATGGAGTTAATTCTGATGAAAATGTCTTTACAAGAAAATCTTCTACTGATAAAGATGTTAAATTGCATGAAAAGAGAACCCAACAAGTGTGGGTTCTTAAAAATTCTAACTGAGTTCTTTGTGATTCTGATTGCAGGGTAAAAAGAAAAATGTGTTAGTCATGGATAGTGGATGCTCTGTGCACATGACTGGAGACAAAACCTTGCTATCAGAATTTGAGGAAAAGGCTGGCCCAACTGTGTCTTATGGAGATGGCAACATTGGACAAACTTTGGGATATGGCAGCATTGTAATTGGAAATGTCATCATTGAGAAAGTAGCTCTGGTGAAAGGACTAAAGCACAATCTGTTGAGTGTTAGTCAGATCACAGACAGAGGTTATCGTGTCAACTTTAATGATACTCATTTTGAAGTTATTAGCAAATCTTCAGGAAAGATTGCATTAACAGGTCAAAGACATGGTAACATTTATGAAGCCAACATTCACACTAATACTGAAAATCCAACTACATGCCTCATCAGTAAAGCATCTGTAGATGAAAGTTGGAATTGGCATAAGAAGCTTTCTCATCTCAACTTCAACAATATAAATGAGTTGGTTAAGAAAGACTTGGTGAGAGGATTACCAAAGGCTCTATATACTCCTGATGGACTCTGTGATGCTTGTCAGAAGGCTAAACAGAGAAGGACATCATTCAAGAGTAAATCTGAATCCTCAATTGATGAACCATATCACATGCTACACCTCGACTTGTTTGGACCAGTGAATATTATGTCCATCAGTAAGAAAAGGTATACTCTAGTCATTGTTGATGAATATACTAGATTTACCTGGGTTCATTTTCTTCACAGAAAAGATGAAACTGCTGAAATACTACTGGACCATGTTAGACTTATTGAAACTGGCACGGAATACAAAGTCAAGATTCTGAGAAGTGATAATGGGACTGAATTCAAGAATTCAGCAATGGAAGAGTTCTGCAAATACAAAGGAATAGTTCAACAATTCTCTGCTCCTGGCACTCCTCAGCAAAATGGAGTAGTTGAAAGAAAGAACAGAACTCTTATCGAAGCTGGCAGAACTATGTTGGAAGAAGCTAAACTACCTACATATTTCTGGGCAGAAGCAGTCAACACAGCTTGTTACACTCAAAATATTACACTAATCAACAGACATGGTGTAACTCCTTATCAGATGATTAAGGAAAAGAAGCCAAGTTTGAAGCATCTACATGTGTTTGGCTGCAAGTGCTTTGTTCTAAGACCTCATCCAGAACAGCTAGGAAAATTTGAGACAAAAGCTGATGAGGCCATCTTTATTGGCTATCCAACAACAAGAGCCTTTAAAGTCTACAATCTAAGAACAAAGACAGTCATGGAGTCTATTAATGTATCTTTTGATGATAGAAAGCTAACAGGAATAAAAGAAGACTCTCATGACAGTTTGACTTTTGCAAATGAAGCTACCAACAATCCTGATGAAGTCACGTCAGATACTGATATTCCGTCAGATCCTGACGATCGATCAATTCCTGATCAAACACCTGTTACTGATGATGACTCAAATAATGCAAATGTTGAGGGGGAGCAAGAGCGAGACATCACTAGTGCTGATACAACTCAAACATCAAGTAGAGATTCATCAGAAACAGACTCAAGTGACAATCAAGATAGTATATCAGAAAGAGATAACACTATCTCAGGGGGAGCTTCTAGCAACTCTAGTTCTTTTGAAGAAAACACCAATCCAGGGGGAGCATCCAGTTCAAGAAATGACTTACCATCAGCAAGGAAATGGACAAAAAGTCATACTCCTGATTTAATCATTGGGAATCCTGAAGCAGGTGTTAAGACAAGAAGTGCAACTCAAAATGAATGTTTATATAATAACTTTCTGTCAAAGGAGGAGCCCAAGAAAGTTGAAGATGCACTTAAGGATGCTGATTGGGTGACAGCTATGCAAGAAGAACTGAATGAGTTTGAAAGAAATGAAGTCTGGAAACTTGTACCAAGACCCAAAGGAAGGTCTATTGTAGGTACAAAGTGGGTATTCAGAAACAAGACTGATTCAGATGGCACGATTGTGAGAAATAAAGCAAGACTAGTAGCAAAGGGGTATTCTCAACAGGAAGGAATAGATTATGATGAGACTTTTGCTCCTGTTGCAAGACTGGAGGCCATCAGAATTTTTCTGGCATATGCAGCCCACAAGAAATTCAAAGTATTCCAGATGGATGTAAAAAGTGCATTTCTCAATGGAGAACTGGAAGAGGAGGTATATGTTGAACAACCTCCTGGATTTATTGATCCCAAACATCCAGATCATGTCTATAGACTGGATAAAGCACTTTATGGACTAAAGCAAGCTACAAGAGCCTGGTATGAAACCCTAGCTCAATTCTTACTGGAAAGTGGATTCAACAGAGGTACAATTGATAAAACCTTGTTTTATTTGAATCATGGTAAGGATTTGCTGTTAGTTCAAATATATGTTGATGATATCATTTTTGGGTCATCTAATACTAAGCTGTGTGAGAAGTTTTCAAAGCTAATGCAGTCGAGATATCAAATGAGCATGATGGGTGAAATGAGCTATTTCTTAGGTCTTCAAGTTAAACAGACTGATGAAGGGATTTTTATCAATCAGTCAAAATACTCAAAGAAATCAGCTAGATCTGATGTGTCTGAGAGGCAATCAGGGTCAAAGGATTTCTCCACTCCAACTCACTCTCAAATGAAGTCACAAGGGGGTGAACAAAGGGTTCTTGAAACATCTGGTTTGAATAAAGGAACAGGAGTGAAAAGGAAAGTTGATCAAGGAGCTATTTCTGATTCTGATGATGATACAATGCCTATATCAGTCTTGTTGAAAAAGAAGGAGATTGATGTTGTTGATACAAGAGAAGTGGCTGTCTCTGAAAAGCCAAAGAAAAGAAGAAGATTAATCAGCAAAGGCAAATTTGTTGATCACACAGAATTTCTGAATCTTACTGATGCTACGGAAGGCAATCCTGATGTTGTTAATCAGGATGGATCATCAGTTCCTGACGCTACTGCTAATCCTGACATCTCTACTCCAAATAATTCACCTATGAAGACTGTTGAGATTTCTGATTCTCCAGCATCTGAATCTCCAAAGAGAAGAATTATTGAGATGTCTGTCGATCAAGTAAATGCTATTGCTGCTCAGCTGGGTGTTAAACCATCACCACTTGAAGTAAAAACTGCTGAAGCAAATGTCTTTCACAGACAGAAGAAACAGAGGACTACTGTGTCATCTCTGAGAGGATCCAGCCCACAAGAACCTGAACTTCAAAGGAGTTCAGAAGCTATTGCAGATCCAGTCACAAAAGAACCACCTACTCATAGTGTAGGTGCAGACATTTCTGAAGGAATAGTCCCACAAGAACCATCTTCTCAAAGGGAAGGTGAAGACAAGAATATTCCTGCCCCACAAGAACCATCTTCTCAAAGTGAAGATGCTGGCAAACTCATATCAGCAGGGGAGTTTCCTGACAATACTCAAGGGGCTTCTGAAATTGAAATTGAACTTGCTAGAAGTCTGGCAGAAAAAGCTGCTCATGATTTGCACATTGCTGAATGTGATAGAGTGATTGCTGACACTGCATTTGAGGGAAGCACACAAGAACCTTTGACTCAATGTGTTGAAGAAGCTTCAAAACCTCAGGCTACACAAGAACCATCAGTAGCAAATACTGATGCAAGTCATGCTATAGTTGCAGTGGTCAATCCTGATGAATGTACTACTGATCTACTTATTCCATTGCTTATTGAGCCAATTTCAGCAAGGCCAGTGGATTCTTTAACTACTTCATCAGGTAACATCTCTTTCTCTACTTCATTTACTACTGATAGTATGATTACAGATAGACGTGATAAAAGGGATACCTCTATTTGTATGACTTCAGACCACTCTTCTCAGCCACCTCTTATTTCTTCACATTTAATGAGCCAGAACCTTTCTTGTGAGATTGAGAGTGAACATTTAGAGAAAAAGAAGAGTGATGAGAGGCAGTCTCCTGAACTGGCAAAAGGAGAGGTAGAAAAGAGTGAGAAGTTATTAACTTCTAGTGAGGTAGAAGTTGCTATTGAAAGTAACTTAGGTAACATTGTGAGAAGTGATGAGATCACTTTAAAAGAAAAGAGAGATTTAGGAAATGTTACTAATTTCTCTGCAGGTCATCAGGATTCACCAGCTGTATCCACTGGTGTTTTGAAAATGAAAGGTGTTATGCTTCCTGATGACAATATTGAAGATAAACTTCCTGAGGCTGGTGGTGGCTCAGATGATGATGATGATGATGATGATCATGCTGATCTTGAAACAAAGCAAATGCAGGCAGCTATAAAAACAAGTCTCCAATCTACTTATGGGTCTTCAAGTAGATACATGCAGTCAATGACTCAAGAAGAATTCAGAGGGGAGTATAGTTCACTTCTTCCTCCTGATACTCGAGCTGCAAGGGGACATGAATGGGATACAGAATGGAATGAACCGACTGCTGAGATGAATTTTCAAAATGCTCTTTTTCATTCTGGTCATATTGCTACGCGGATGCCGACACCTGAACTTAAGGCTCTTCTCAAAACCAATGCTCTTCTAGCAAAGGGATTGAAGAGTGAGATTGACTCTATGAAGGCTGTAACTGATAAATTTTAAGCGGGTATTCAAACATCTGTTTCTATATCTGCTACTGCTTCGCAAGCACGCCTTCTTGCAGATGATATTAAAGCTCTTGACAAGAGATTGGATTCTAGAATGACTGTCTTGGAATCAAAAGTTGATACTATTGATGAAACCCTCAAGCTTATATTGTCTTTCTTCATTCAGGACGATACTGAGGTCAAAAAGGGGGAGAAGATAGTCAAAACAAAATGTTCACCTGATCCAGTTGTACAAAAGGATGATAATAATTCTGGAAATGATGGTGGTGCTAAGTCACATCATAAAGTTGAAACCTCTGATGCTGCTTTAGTGTCAAAGAGAACGAAGACTCAAACTAAACAGTCAACTCATGTTTCTGAATCTGGAAAGAAGACAGTGACAATAATGATGCAATCTCAGAATCCAAAAGAAGAACAGTTTGTGACACCTGGTCAAACTCTGTCAACTATTCCTGAGGATGATGTGTATGTGGAACAGGATGAAGATGCTGCTAATCTGTTTCATGAACTTGACACTGGGGATGGTTGTGTTCTTAAATTATTTCATAAAGACAAAAGAGTTCAACAGTATCATGCTGAGAAAGCACTTGTTTTATCTACTGAAGAAAATCCAAACATGACTACTGATGAGTTCTTAGAAGAACAGAACAGGATCTTTGAAGAGTTTGCAAAACAGAATAAAGCTCTTGCTGCAAGAAGAGGAAGAGGCAGAGGAGGAAGATAAAGAAGTAGAGGAAGATTATCTGCTCAAACAAGTACAAGGCAAACAAGATCTAGTGGAATCAAATTGAAAGATGTTTTTGAAAATGAAAAGAAGAAAACTCCACTATCTCTTGCATCAACTCCAGACAACAGATTCAATGCTCCTGAAGAAATTGAAGAGGAGATATTGCCTTTGAAAAGGAAGAGTAAGGTAGCTGTTCAATCTACTGCATCTAATGAGAAGTCAGTCGTTCATTCAATTTCTGATGTTGTTTCTGATTCTGAAGAGGCTGAAATTTTAAAAGAACTTAAGATTATGATTCTTAAGGTTGTGGTTGAATTTCACAATATGGAAGTTTTTGAAGATACATTGGAGTATGAACAAGAAAACTTCAGTAGATTTGAGAGAGAAAGTGAAATCAGAGCTAAAGCCAGAAAAGCAGAAAAGATAACAACCAGAGATTACTTAAGAAATGTTCATAGATCAGACAGGAAGTTATGGTATGATAGAGATAGATCTGTTCCTGAACATCAGCAGGATTATCCAACAAATGAGAAGAAGAAGAGTAAGAAAAGGGAGGAGGATAAGGTTGATTATAGAAAACCAGTTGTGTTCATATCAGCTGGATTGATAAAAGAGTCTTCTTTGATCAATGAATTTCTGATTGTTAAAACAGAGTCTACTACATTTATTGCTGAAAGTCCACCAAAATGGGTGAGTATGCAATCTGGTTTGAGAGGATGGGAACCTGGCACAAGAGGAGGAATTGGATATAGTCATGCACTGGTTATTTTCATTGCACAAACTGATCAATATGCTCTAGTTGACAAGATTGGGGATGAGTTAACTGTAGATCATCTTTGGAAACTTGAAGCTGTTGCTATTATTGCTGATTGTCATGCTGATGCAAAGAAAATAGAGAAGCTGGTGTACTTCATGAAAGATGGAAGTGTGAAGAAGATTCCTATTCATGAATTGTTGTGTAAATCTGCAAAAGAGCTGAAATATGTTCTGTATCTTCTCAGAAGTAAAAGAATAAATGTTAGTGAAAGAGAAGTTTATCAAAATTGGTGTGTCATGATTTACATGAAGATTAGACAGAGATTCATGGATGGAGGAACAAGGTATGATGGCAATTATATTCCCATGTACTTAAATTTAAGAGATATAGAGGTTGAAATGAAGAAAGGTACAGCTGTTAAAGAAGTGTATCTAGGCATGGAACAACTGTCTCTAAATCCAGATGGGAAGGAAATTGCTTATGTGTTGCTAGGTGACTTAGATCTTCCGAGAAACTCAATTCAGAATCTCAGGGCAGCTATTTATTAGATTAATGAGGAAGATGAAGAACTCAAAAATCTGAAGAAGAAACTGATTCAAATTCTTGAAAGCAAGGAAGAAGAATTGTTATCTGAATTCTTGAGACTGAATCTGTTCTATCAAAGAATTTCTGAAACTGTTCCTGATGATTTTTAGAAGGTATTTTGTTTTGAGTTTTTGACATCTTGAATCAAGGAATTTGTGCTTTGTTTTATAAAGAACAAATTGGGGGAGATTATTAGATATTGATTCAAGAGATGATCAGGATCTGATCAGATACTGATGCTGATGTCATCAGGAATACAACGTCAGTATTGGATTATCAGGATTAGAAGCTGGTCAGTATTTGATGAAGATTCTCATCAGACCAGAGATCAAGGAAGATTGATATGTCGGTTCCTAATTTGTAGGGATGCAGCTATCATACAAGATATGCATTCAGAGATATATGTAATTGATTTAGAATATCTTGTAATTGATAGTGCAATTGTGTACACTATATAAACACAGTTTAGGTTTTACATTATGTAATTGCTTACACGAGTTATATTGTAACCTAGCAGCTCTTAAGAACATAAGAATTTCTTAAGAGAGTTTTGTAACAGTTTTATATCAGAGTTAATAAAGCTGTTATTGATTCATACTTGTGTTATTTGTTTTAAGTCGAAAATCTTATACAATTGTATTCAACCCCCCTTCTACAATTGTTATTTACTGGGCAACAGTAATAGTCCAAGAGATCCCTCTTCACTTGTCTCTCTTGGTTCTGGTATTATTCAAGAGAATCTGGACAAATTGGAATCAGTTCAACTATTTCACCAAAAGAGTTTAGATATTCACTTCCTGTTGTACTTCATGGCAGATGGAACAGTGTATAGAGTGAATGAAGATGCGATCAAGCTCAAGCTGTTTGAAGAACTTCAATATGTTCTGTATATATTCAGGGTCAGAAATCGACGAACAGAACTCATTGCTAATTCCATAAGGGAATATATGATGAGAGCCAAAGCCTTTACTGGATCAAAGACTACTGAAGAGTATGTACCTAAATACAGAGATTGGAATGGGAACCTTGTTGAAATGAAGAAGGGAACTGCAAAGTTAAAGACTGATCTGGGTATTACAGTTCTTGATTTTAATTCTCAATCAGAGGAAGTAAAGTTCATAAGACTGGGAAACGAAATGAGGAGAAATAAAATCTACGATCTAAGAGCTGCTATCTATCAGACTGATGAAAATGATCCCGATTTAAGAGAAATCAAGGAAGTTATGCAGAGAGAAGACTGTTGATAGATTATCTCAGAACAACACCAGATCTTGAGGAGGTTAGATAGACAGAATTTGTAAGTAATTCAAATTTTCTGTAGATTTTGTTAAGTCAAGATTAAACTCTGGTTAAATGTTAAACACTGTGATTTTATTTGATTGTTTTGACATCATCAATTACTGTGAACTTGTACATTTTTCTAATGAACAAGTTGGGGGAGATTGTTAGATATAATTGATGTGATTTAATGTCAGTGTTTAAGTGTTACAGGGAAAAAGAGTTTAACTTGTTAATGAAAGCAGTCGTAGCAGAGTTTGAGTATACGCTGACAGAAGGAAGCGCAAACGCTGACAGAAGGAAGCGCAAATGCTGACAGAAGGAAGTGCAAACGCTGCTGGCTGACAGAATGAAGCGCAAACACTGCTGGCTAGGAGCGCAATAGAGTTTGTTAAAGTCTGTCTACTGAAAGCGTCTACAAGTCAACAGAGATTGAATATTAATTCAAGATAAACATGGAAGCAATATCTTTGAAGATTGGATAGCTGTCAAAGAGATTGAGTTGACTTAGAAGACGTGTAGCAATCGTAATTGATATCAATTGTATAGCCTAATTATAGGAGAATCAATTAATGATTGTATGTAGCTGTATATCTTATAAATACAGTTAGGTTAACCCAAGAAGGGTATCCATCGTGAACGAATATTATTCATTGTAACCAAGCAGCTCTCTGTGATATTTTACATCAATGAGAGAGGAATTATTAATTCCAAACAGTTTTTAAGTATTAAAATGTGTGTTCTTGTTATTCTCTCATACAGTACTTGATTATATATTGTGTATTCGGCCTAACATTATCTTTCTGTAATTAGTTGATAGGAAGCATTATAAATACTCTCTCTATGTCATTGTAAAAATAGTTCGTGAGGTTTGTAATAGTAAGTATACGAGAGTGCAAACAGAGAGAGAGATTTGTATTGTCAGCAGCTGCTAAAGGTATTTGTACACCTTTGGTAGAGTTTGTATTTGATCTTATTAATACAAACAGAGTTTGATTCATTCGTTTATTCTTGTTCATATAACCAAGCAAAAATCAGACACGATTATATAACTTGTATTCAAACCCCCCCCCTTCTACAAGTTATTTGAGTTAACAATTGGTATCAGAGCAGGTTGATTTCGAATAATCATAAAGATCTGCAATCATGTCTGGTTATAAGGATGGGAATACTAAGATTCCTATGCTCAAGAGAAACGAATATACTCTATGGGAAGTAAAGATGTTGCATCATCTGGAAGCAACAGATCCTGATTATCTTGACAGAATCAGAGATGGACCTTTTGTTCCAACAAAGGTCGTTGGACAAGCAACTGTTGATGGTGTGGTTGTTCCAGAACATACAGCAGAGAAGCCTAAATCTGAGTGGTCAGATAAGGACAAGGAGAATGTTCTTAAAGATGTTAAAGTGAGAAACATATTATTCAAAAGTCTTGATTCTGTTCTCACTAACTATGTTCTCTCTTGTAAAACTGCTAAGGATATATGGGACAATCTTAAGGTTCACTGTGAAGGAACTAAGCCTGTCAGGAAGAATATGAGGACACTACTTATACAACAGTATGAGTACTTTGAATCCAAGTCTGGTGAGTCACTTACTGATACCTTTGATAGGTTTACAAAACTCATCAATGAGATGGCCATGCATGGTAAATATTATGACTTGGAGGATATGAATACAAAGTTCATGAAAGCTTTGCCTGATTTCTACAATGAGAAGATATCTGCGATTGAGGAAGCTAATGATCTGGATGAGATATCATTAGAAGCAGTATATGGAAAACTAAGAGCTTATGAACTTGACAAGCAGCAGAAGAAGAGCAGGAGTGAAGGAAAGATGAAGACTGTTGCACTTACTGCTCAATCTGAATTAAAGAAGCTTCCTAAAGAATAGCATGAAGAGATTGCTGTAAAGAACTCAAGGAAGAAGAAAAGCAAAGAAAGTTCTGAGTCAGAGACTACTGATATGGACTCTGACAACAATGATTCTGAATCTGAGATGCAGGAACTCTTTGCTATGTTTGCTAAAGCTTTCAAGAAAGGAAGATTCAATAGGAGAAAATTTAGCAAAGGACCTTTTTAAAATAAGGAGGAGAAGAAGAGTGACAAAGGCAAAGGGACAATTGTCAAGCTTGATAAAGCCAAGATCAAGTGCTTTAACTGCAGCGAGCTTGGACACTTTGCTAGTGAGTGTAAGAAGCCTAGGAATTCAGGAAAGGGCAATACAATTATGGTCACACAGAAGGATTGGGCTGATTCCAGTGATTCTGAAGATGAATTGGATTATGACAACATTGCACTGATGGCAAATGTTTCAGACAAACCTGGATCTCCAAAGAAAACTTCTCCATCTTCTGTTAAGGTATCACTTCACTCTCTTGATTCATTTGATAGCTTAAATTCTGATGAAATTAGATCTATCCATGCTGAGTTTAAGAATCTTATGACTAATTTTAGAATTCTTACTAGTGAAAGAGATGAACTTAAGGGTAAGAATGATAAGTTAGTTGATATAAATAATTTTCTTGAATCTAAGTTAATTCAAATGGAAGAATACAAGATAAGTTCTAATAAAGCTAAGCATGATTATAGTGTTATTCTTGAGGCTTATGACTATGTCAGAAAAGAACTAGAGGAAGAGAGAGATGTGATTAAGACCATAAACATTTCTGGTAAAAAGACACAAGAAATTATTGAAAATGGAATTCGTGGTAAGGTTAATGGTTTAAGTTTTGATAAGGCTAGACAAGAAGAAAAAGTAGCTATTGTCAATGATGATAGTAAAGTAGAAGCTAGCACATCTAAATCTGAAGGTAAGAAAATTGTTTCTGAACCTAATCATGTTAAATTTGTTGATTCAAAAGGTACCCTTGTTGTACACAAAAGGATTAACAATAGTAATTCAGATGAGAAAGTGTTAGAGAAACCTAAGAATGTAAACATAGGGTTTCTGTCTAAGTCTCAGTTGAAACAGAGATTAGATGGTCTTTCAGAGTCTAGCAAGATCAAGAGAAATAGGAATGGAAAAGAAGGTATTAACAAAGAGAATAATTACAAGAATGTACCTGATGCACCTAGGAAAAAATGCTATAAGTGTGGAAATCATAATCATTTGGCCCTAGACTGCAATCAAAAACCTTCTTGGAAAATTGAGTCCAGATTCCCCAAGACTCAGAAAATTCAATACCAACCACAAAAAACCTGTTATCATTGTGGTAGTTTACTTCATTCCATTTACATGTGTAGAGAATATCATGAACTGTATTATGACTATTATTCCTTGAAATCTGAAACTCCTAGTCACAAACAGTTTGTGAAATTAGAGTCTAAAGTTGACTCTACAACAGGTAAAGTAAAGATAAAATTCTCAAAGCCTGTTGTTTCTAAATCTAGTAAGAAAGGATCCAATCAAAGTTGGGTCCTAAAAAATTCTAACTAATTACTTTTTGTTTGCAGGGCACAGGAAAGAAGCATTCAATTATCTTGGACAGTGGATGCTCTGGACATATGACTGGAAAGAAGTCCCTGCTTACAAAGTTTGAGAGGAAAGCTGGCCCAGTAATATCTTTTGGAGATGGCAACAAAGGAGAAACTCTGGGATATGGCTCAATTGTTTTGGGGAATGTCATCATAGAAAATGTAGCACTGGTTGAAGGCTTGAAACATACTCTTTTAAGCATAAGTCAACTGGGTGATAAAGGTTACAAATCAATCTTTGACAGAGAAGGATGCAAAATCTTGAATATGCAGAATGGAGACATTGTTCTAACTGGTCAAAGACATGGTAACATATATGAAGCCAGCTTAAGTGATACATCTAAAGGAATTGTTAGATGTCTCTACAGCAAAGCAACAAGTGATGAAAGCTGGAATTGGCACAAGAAGCTCTCACATCTTAATTTCAAGAAGCTTAATCAACTTGTTAAGCATAATCTGGTGAGAGGCCTACCTCAGGCAAATTATGTGCAAGATGGACTTTGTGATGTATGTCAGCTTGGAAAGCAAAGAAGAACCACTTTCAAGAGCAAGACTGAGAATTCAATTACTGAACCATTTCACAAGCTACATCTTGATCTGTTTGGTCCAGTAAACATTATGTCTATCAGTAAGAAAAGATTTTCTCTAGTGATAGTGGATGATTTCACAAGGTTCACATGGGTGTTCTTTCTACACAAGAAGGATGAAGCTCCTCAGCAAATCATTGAACTTGTCAAGAATATTCAGAATAACTCTGAGTACAAAGTCAAAGTACTTAGGAGTGACAATGGTACAGAATTCAAGAATTCTACAATGGAGGAGTATTGTGCAGACAATGAAATCACTCAACAGTTTTCTGCACCTGGTACACCTCATCAGAATGGTGTAGTGGAAAGAAAGAACAGGACTCTCATAGAGGCAGCAAGAACCATGCTTGCAGATGCAAAACTTCCAACCTATTTTTGAGCAGAAGCTATTAACACTGCATGTTTCACTCAAAACTGTACCTTGGTAAATAGTCATAAAAAAACTCCCTATGAGATGATCAAAGGAAAGAAACCAAGTGTGAAATACTTTCACATCTTTGGATGCAAATGCTATGTTCTAAAAGTTCATCCAGAACAACTTGGAAAATTTGAAGCCAAATCGGATGAAGCAATCTTTCTAGGATATTCAGCATCAAAGGCCTTCAAAGTTTATAATCTCAGAACTCACATTGTTATGGAATCAATTCATGTTGCATTTGATGATAAGAAATTTGGAATTCTGCAAATTGATGAAAGCCATGACAAATTGGAATTTGAAAATCTGAAGAATTCTGAGATACTCTCTAGTGATGATGAAGGTTCTCCAGAAGGAATTTCTATTGCTTCTCAAAGGAATGCTACTGTTGAGGGGGAGCAAATAAATCAAAGAGAACACAGTGATCATCATGAGCAGATTAGCTATTCAGAGTCTACTCTATCATGAACTGATCTTTCAGAGTCTACTGAAGAAAGATCAGTAACTAGCAGCAATATGGAATCTACTGATTCTATTGATCAAAGGGGAGTTATTGAAGGCAGAGAGATTTCTTCTACAAGAGATACCACTAACTTAGGGGGAGAATCTAGCAGAGGCAATCTACCACCTGTTAGAAAATGGACAAAGGATCATACTGAAAATTTGATTATTGGTGATCCAAATAGTGGTGTTCGAACTAGAAGATCAATTCAAAATGAATGCTTGTATAGTTGTTTTCTCTCAAAGAATGAACCTAAGAAGGTTGAAGAAGCCTTACAGGATCCTGATTGGGTAATTGTAATGCAGGAAGAGTTAAATGAGTTTGAGAGAAACAAAGTCTGGAAACTGGTACCAAGACCTAAAGATAGATCTATTGTTGGTGCAAGATGGGTTTTCAGAAACAAGCTAGATGAATCTGGTATGATTGTAAAAAACAAAGCAAGACTGGTGGCCAAGGGTTATTCTCAGGAAGAAGGCATTGATTATGATGAGACCTTTGCACCTGTAGCAAGATTGGAAGCAATCAGAATGTTTCTTGCATTTGCAGCTCATTCAAAATTCAAGGTATACCAGATGGATGTAAAGAGTGCTTTTCTAAATGGCAAACTTGATGAGGAAGTGTATGTGGAACAGCCACCTGGATTTGTTGATCCAAAATTTCCAAATCATGTCTACAAACTTGACAAGGCACTCTATGGACTAAAGCAGGCACCAAGAGCATGGTATGAGACTTTGTCTAAATTTCTTCTTGAAAATGGCTTCACAAGAGGTACAATTGACAAAACTCTATTCTTTAGAAAGATAAAAGGTGAATTGCTTTTAGTTCAAGTTTATGTTGATGATATTATTTTTGGTTCTACTAATGAAAAATTGTGTGCTAAGTTTAGCAAGCTTATGCAGTCTAAGTATCAGATGAGCATGATGGGTGAATTAAATTATTTCTTAGGCTTGCAGGTTAAACAGACTGAGACTGGTATTTTCATTAATCAGTCAAAGTATATCAAAGATCTTTTAAGAAGGTTTGACTTTCAAGACTGTGCAGTTGCAAAAACACCCATAGCAACAGCCACTAAGCTAGACTCTGATCCTAAGGGAAAGAGTGTTGACAACACTAGCTATAGAGGCATGATAGGCTCATTGTTATATCTAACTGCAAGTAGGCCAGATATAATGTTTTCTACCTGTTTATGTGCTAGATTCCAAAGTGATCCTAAGGAATCTCATTTAATTGCTGTGAAGAGAATTTTTAGATATCTCAAAGGAACTCCAAATCTTGGTTTATGGTACCCTAGAGAATCTGATTTCTTACTAATTGGCTATTCAGACTCTGATTATGCAGGGTGTAAAATAGACAGGAAAAGCACTACATATACATGTCAATTCTTGGGAAACAGATTGATTTCTTGGGCAAGCAAGAAGCAACAATCAGTTTCAACCTCAACTGCAGAAGCTGAGTACATTGCAGCAGGCAGTTGTTGTGCACAGCTCCTTTGGATAAGAAATCAGTTGATGGATTATGGTATGACACTTAGTAATATTCCTATGTTTTGTGATAATACTAGTGCTATTAAAATTGCATAAAATCCAGTTCAACATTCAAGGACTAAGCACATTGATGTCAGGTATCATTTTATTAGAGAACATATTGAGAATGGTACTGTGGAACTTCATTTTGTTTCTACTGACAAACAGCTTGCAGATATTCTAACCAAACCACTTGATGAAACTACATTCAGTAGATTAGTAAGTGAGTTAGGAATGTTAAATTTCTAGATCTTTAACATCTGCAATAGTAGCAAGGTATGTTGTTTTTAGCTTATAGACTTGATATTCTTGTCAGGATCTATATTTGACTGTTAAATTCTTTAGCTATAACACTTTGCCTTGATAAATTTCAGTATGATAGACTTGTTAATAATCATCAGGATTAGATTTGTTATCAGGATGCTGACGTCATCAGTATTGTGTCAGTATCAGGATTGTGAAAATCGTTTCAAATCCTGACGTTTACTTTGTGTAGTAATCTAATTCTGTGATGAATTAAGTCTATGCCAGCAAGTTTTAATATTTGCATACTGATAATTTATATATCATTCAATAATCAAAAGACAAGTAGATAATAAGAAATTGTATTTTCATTAATTGAAAGCATTATATACATGGAAATGAAATACAACATCTTTTTGTCTAACTTCTACTGATAATTCTATACTTGTCTGATGAAATGAATTCTGAGGTACAGGACAAGGAGCATCTCAAGAAATCCATCAGGGGATTAAACAGCCTCGTCTGCTCTTGGATTCCTTGTCTGGGCAACTTGAATGAGAGTAGCTAACTTAAATGAATAGCATCCCCATCAAGATCAACCTCAGACTCTCGGCCAAATTCTTCATCCTCAAGTTTTGAGGAGGTTAGGGGAAGATTGTATCCAACAGATGGATGTTCTAGGAGAAACCTTTGGATATTATCTGAAACTGATCCATTCATGATTAGTTCGATGAGAAAAGTTGTCTCTTCAAAGAGATGATCAAGAATAGGATGTTCATCGACTATGAAAATCCTAAAGAATGGGTTTGAATGGAATTTTGGTTTGAGAAGCATTGTTGAGAAGAAAAGAAATTGAAAGGTTTATGGAGAATGGCATAAGGTGTCTGTTTCTTTTATAGAAAGACATGAGAAGCTGAACAGTCACTTAGAAGTTTTAATGAAGTCAGATACTAATTATCGTGTGTGACTTTATTTCTTATTTTCAAGAAATGTCGAATATATCTAACCAATTGATTTTGTTCAGATTAATTGTTTATTTCTTTTTCAGATAAAAGGAAAATTCCATGTGGAAACTCCATATTAAGTCTCTGGAATCAGGATGATGTTGATCAGGATTTCAATTGTGACCATCAGGATTTGAGATTTATTATTATTTTTTAAATCACATTGCATTGTATGATTATTTTGATGGGATATCACAACAGGAAAAGGAAGCTGATCAGTATTGAGTTTTATCTTGATAATACCCTGATTTATTTCATGAAAATCAATTTTGGATTATCTTCCAAAAATCGTGGGTAACCGCACTTTTCAGGGACTGACACCTGTCAACCTACGTGTCGTCATGAGATAGTGGTCTGAAAGATTTGTGAAATATATTTATTTTGAAACTCTAATCATATAAAAAATGGCAGCTCAGAGAAGATTACCTAAATCAGTGGCTTTCAAGTTTGGTGACTTCGATTTTATGACAAACAATCATGTAGCAGCTATCACCAACAAGGAAGGAGTGTCACCTGATTTTCATCCAATCATGAACTTTCTGGCAATTGGACCATTAAGTTATGCATTGACAGCATCTCCACAGATTAATTAAGCAGCTGTGACACAAGCTTGGGAGAATGCTGAGGTAATTGATTCTACTCAGAGTCAATCAGCAAAAGAGAATTTTCTATGACATTACAAAGAAGGACAATGAAAAGAATCTAGATGAAATACCTGCAATTCATTATCCACATCATGTTCAGGTAATTCTTAAAACTCATCTTCCTACTCTCTACAATTCTTCTTTCTTTTGTGGTGAAATGGCTCAGGAATCTCATTTGGAGGAGAATCCACCTGTGTCTACCCAAGTAGCCCAAAACATTATAGTCTCTGAAACAATTCAAGAACAAAGTTTTAATCCACAGCCTATTGTTTCAAAGAAACCAACCTCTGGTGTTTCTCAAAAGACATCAGTTGTAAGGAAGAGAAGATTTGTTGTGTCAAGTAGTAGTAGTTCTAGTGAAGATGATGATCATATATCTCTTGCTGAGAGAGAAGAATTGAAGGCTGCAATTCGACTTTCTAAGTTAGGACAAAGAGATGAAGCACCTAGTCACAGCCAGGCTGCAGTTTCTCAAAAGACTGTAGTACTTAAAAAGGGAAAACAGTTACTGGATATTGTCTCTCAAAAGACTGTGTCTATTGAAAAAGGATCTCATCCCAAGATCACTTCTGTGTCTACACCTCTTGAGTCTTCTCAGGATAAATCTTTTGCTCACTATACCAGGAGAACAAGGAGAAAGATTCAATTGTCACCTACACACACAGAGTCTAGTCCAACTAATATCATGCAGGTTTCTACAAATAAAGCAACAATCAAGTCAGCAAATGACAATAGAGATCTGGATATTGATTCTTCATGGGACACTACATTATCATACAGACTGGCTATGGGACTAATTTCTCTCAAAGTGAAGTTGTCAAGGCCTGTTCTAGATTTTCTGGTTGAAAGAGTACCAAAACTTTTATTTCCAGAAGAGTATGGACTTCTACATCAAAGACTTGACTTAATGAAGATGTATTTCTATGTATCTGTCAGAAGACAATTAGTCAAGAAATTTGGACTCTCGAAGCATGTTGCACTTCAATCACTTCATACATATTTATTTGACAAGGATGTCATTATTGAAGATGCTTCAGCTCAAGGTGAACAACAGGAGGAAGTAGATAGAGGAATGCAGTCAATAGAAGATACTATTGCACCAGTGGTGGATAGTAGGAAGAATCAGATCACAGTCACTGCAACACAAGAACCATCTAGTCAGAGGTTGGATGACTCAGGAGCTGTGATAGCTGATGTTGAAAGGTCTTCTGTGATGACTGAAATTGCAAGTGAGAAACCCTATGATATGGGAGGAATAACTTTGACTGGTTTTCTTGAAGATCAAACAAACATTGTTCAGTCAGAGTCTATCCACCTTGAGGGTGAGTCTCAGCAAACAACACTTAAAGACGGTGACATACTAACTAGGGTGTCTAATGAAGTATTACTGAAGACATCAGAGCCTAGTAAAGAACCTGAAAGTGGTATACTGGAGCCTGTAGTCTCTGGAAGGAAAGAAGATGATTGTAAGGGTTCAGAGACTATAGCAGCTCACTCCTTGGAGAAAACCTCAAGCCCCTTGCCAAATGAGGAACCCTCTCTCCATGTGAGTTCAGGTATAAAAACTTCTTCTAAACTCTATTTTTCTGTAGGTCATGAGAGCACTTATCCAAATTTGAGTTATACACTTGAAAAGATGGATATTGATCCATAATCAGAGCGGCTGGCTCCTGACCAGGCAAAAGGAGAGGTAGAAAGAGTGTTGACTTTAGATAGTCAAAGTAAGATTGAGGGTATGGATGATCAACTCCATAGTGAGGGAGAGAAAATTAGGAAACTACCATCGTTTGATTTCTGGGATCAGGTTTTTCCTGAATCTTGGTCTAATAATCTTGGTATGGATGCTGGTACTTATTCTTTTATCAAGATGTATGAGAAGAATGACTTAGCAAAGCACAATTCAAAGCCAGAAGTTAAAGCTCAGAAGCAAAAAGAAAGGCTTGCAGGAATTATCAACAGAAGAGGTGAAAGGCTAAGACAAACTTCTACATTATCAGTACCAGAAGATATTTCTAATGATCCAAGTATTCCGTTGTATGTACTACCAATATCAGCAAGATTTGAGACATCAACAGTATCTGATCAATCTAAGGAGGCGTCAGGATTTGTAGATGTTAGTACACAGAATACTGGTGAAGGACAAGATGATCATATTGCAGCTTCAGATCAGAAAGATGAAGATGTTTGTAACTCTAATCGAGTTTTATTACTTGAATATCATTCTACACAGGCAACTTCTTCTACAAGACTTGAATCTGAAGATATTCCAAACACTTCCAATATTGAAGTTAATTCTGAAGTTCAATCAAGACTTCAAACACTTGAAGATAACCAAGTCACTATTATGGAAAATCAAGCAGTTCTGATGAATCTCATTTGTTCTGTTACTGAATCTCTTGGAATTCATGTTGCTGATGTCAAAAAGGGGGAGATAAAGACAATTCAAAGACAACAACAACAACAGACTGGGGATAAAAGAAGAACTGGTAGGGGAGATAAAGACAGTGACAGAGGTGAATCTCATCATGGAAGTGATAAAGGAAACGAAGCATCAAATAGTTGAATTCTTTCGTCTAAGTACTGGATACTATGTATATATCTGAAAGAGGAGGTACTTAACTTCATGATTTTTGAATTCATAAATTCTATTCTGATTGTATTGATTATGTTTTGACATCAACAACTCAGATTTATGCTTCAGATTTTAAAGCATAAATAGGGGGAGATTGTTAGGAATAATTCATGAGTTGTGATGTTAAGAATAGAATTTTCACATTATACTTCTTGTATATCCTAATTTTATAAAGGATTTAGCACCTTGTATAGGAAATATGTGTTAGACAGTTATCTTTAAGGTTTAGTCAGGAATGAACAGTGTATCAGGGACTACATGTCAGGAACAGAGAACAAATCCTGATAGACGAGTCTAATACTGATGATGATCAGATCCTGATGTAAGATCAAATCCTGATATCAGTCGTGCTATTGATGATGTCATTATGGATGCTACAGAAACTGGCAAGTGCTATAAAACAGGATCGTTGTTTGAAGAACAAGCAAGAAGATATTATGAAGGGAAGAATTTTCTATTGATGGAAACTATCAACTGGACGGCAGAACATTGTCATGTATAGATTATCTTTCTGTAATTAGTTGATAGGAAGCATTATAAATACTCTCTCTATGTCATTGTAAAAATAGTTCGTGAGGTTTGTAATCGTAAGTATACGAGAGTGCAAACAGAGAGAGAGATTTGTATTGTCAGCAGCTGCTAAAGGTATTTGTACACCTTTGGTAGAGTTTGTATTTGATCTTATTGATACAAACAGAGTTTGATTCATTCGTTTATTCTTGTTCATATAACCAAGCAAAAATCAGACACGATTATATAACTTGTATTCAACCCCCCCCCCTTCTACAAGTTATTCGAGTAAACAAGATTAGATCACAAATAACTTAGAAAGTTTCATGATTAATAACTGAGAATCATGCTTCATACTGTTTTCTTTATTGGTGTTTATATCAGACAATGACATTATCAAAGTTTATCAGAGTTTATTCAACATGTTAACAATGTTTGACCGACAGAACATGCTAATAGAGTTTAGCAAGTATACGAACAGAGTTTGCATAGTAGAGTTTTAAAAAAAGAGTTCACATAGCAGTTAACACATCACAGAAACATAAGTAATGCATTTCACAAGTAGAATTTTGAGTCTAACCAGTATCTCTAGTCAAAACCAGAGACCATTCCAAGTTCATTTACCAGCCTTGTAAATATAGCTTCACTCAATGGCTTGGTGAAAATATCTGCTAGCTGTTGGTCTGTAGACACAAAATGAAGCTCAATGTTTCCTTCCTCTACATGTTCTCTGATAAAGTGATACCTTATGCTGATGTGCTTGGTCATTGAATGTTGTACTGGATTACTTGTCATAGCAATAGCACTTTGATTATCACAATAAATAGGAATCTTATTGTACCTCAGTCCATAATCCAGCAATTGATTCTTCATCCATAGAATCTGTGCACAACAGCTACCAGCTGCAATATACTCTGCCTAAGCTGTAGATGTAGAAATTGATTTCTGTTTCTTGCTGTACCAAGAAACTAGTCTGTCACCCAGAAATTGACAACTTCCACTGGTGCTTTTTCTGTCTATCTTATAGCATGCAAAGTCTGCATCAGAGTAACCAAGAAGCTTGAAATCTGATTCTCTGGGATACCACACCCCTAAAGTAATGGTGCCCTTGAGATATTTAAAAAAAAAATCACAGCTGTAATATGTGGTTCTCTGGGGTCTGCCTGAAACCTTGCACATAGACAGGTTGCATACATGATATCAGGCCTACTTGCTGTCAGATAAAAAAGTGACCCTATCATGCCTCTGTAGTTTGTCATATCTACTCAAGCCCTTGTATCTTTGTCCAACTTTGTTGCTGTTGCCATGGGAGTTGATGCAGATGAGCAATCAAGCATACCAAATTTCTTGAGAAGATTTCTGATATATTTTGCTTGATTTATGAAAATTCCATCATCTGTTTGCTTCACCTGTAGGCCTAGAAAATAACTAAGCTCTCCCATCATACTCATTTGATACCTGGACTGCATTAGCTTGGCAAACATTGTACAGAGTTTATCATTAGTAGACCCAAAAATTATGTAATCAACATATATTTGAACCAAAAGCAAGTCACTACCAGACTTAAAGTAGAAAAGGGTTTTATCAATTGTACCTCTATGAAACCCACTTTCTAGAAGAAATTGAGCCAGAGTTTCATACCATGCTCTTGGTGCCTGCTTAAGTCCATAGAGTGCCTTATCAAGCCTATAGACATAATCTGGATATTTGGGGTCCACAAATCATGGTGGTTGTTCAACAAACACTTCTTCTTCAAGTTTCCCATTCAGAAAGGCACTTTTCACATCCATCTGAAATACCTTGAATTTTTTATGAGAGGAATATGCTAAAAACATTCTTATTGCCTCCAACCTTGCAACTGGAGCAAAAGTTTCATCATAATCTATTCCTTCCTGTCACTACACCAAATATGGGCTGTTGCAACACAAAAAAAGTGTATCATTAGGCTCCAAAAGTGTTACAATAGATGTTTATGCAACACTTTTGCTAAAAGTCAGTGTTGCATTTGCCGGCGTTGCAACAGCCTTCTATAGCAACGCTTTTTGTGTTTATTGCAACGCTTTTCAAAGTATTACAAAAAGAGTTTGGTGTAGTTTGTTGTAACACTTTTGCATGTTTTAGCAACATTTTGAATATGTTACAACAGACGAATGCAACACTTTTTTGCAACATTAATTGACTTAAAAATGTTACAAAGTGAGTTTATTGCAACATATTTTTGCAACATTATTATGCATTTTGCAATACTTTTGGTTTTTTTTTTGCAACATTTATGTGCAACATTTTGGAACCTTTTGCAATACTTTTTGATATTTTTGCAACATTTCTCTGCAACATTTTAATTACTATTGTAATACTTTTAAATTTTTTTGGCAACACTAATTTGCAACATTTTTATTAGTTCACATTGCAATGTCCTGTTTGAAATTTAAATTTACCATGCATGAAAGCATATACCAAACCAGAAATGACATTTCATTAATGTCCAACAAACACATGTCAATGAAGGCCAAACATAGTCTAAAGTCGAAACACAAGTCGACTTACACCAAAAGTCTACATTAAACGCGTAGTCTAAATAGTTAAGGTACCAATTAACATACTACCAAAAGTACACATATAGAAAACAATACTTAAGTACTGATCATATCAATCATCATTTTCGTCGTCGGCGAGCATTGTCATCATCGCGATCATCATCCTCCTGCTCCTGATCAATGTCGTCCTCACTTTCGTCACCCGATGCAAGACATAACTCTTCGACATCAAGGTTCTAGAAATCTGGATTGATTTCTCCCAATTTTGCAACTACCTTTGACACACCTTTCTATCTACAACTCCAAAACAATGCACCCTAGACTCCGTATATCTGCTGCTAGCCCATTACCCTGGCTCCTTTTAATAACCTGCATATAGATAAAAACTCAATTAAACCAAAAAGTTGGTTGTGACAAACAGCACATTCTGACAATTTATAAAATGGCACACAAGTCATTTGTATTTATTTTGTTTTATAAAGTGCTAGCAGAGAATAAATTATAAAGAGATTTATAAAATGGCACCCTAACAGATGAAATGTAAGTGATTTATAAAGAGAAAATAGAGGAAAATTTATCTCCTACTTTTTTCCAGCAGAAGGGTTTCCATTCTGCATTAAAGTTAAGCAGAGAGTGGTATGATTACTATAGCTGCCACAATCTTGGACCTTTTTCCGCCTAAAAGTACAACTGAGGACTTATTCGTTTTCAGGTTCTTTATTGTAGCCTCTACGATGAACATTGACGAGCGAGCATAAAGATGCTAATGATGGTCCATTAAGTAGATATGTACTAAACAGAATGAATAGACATTGTATTTTAAACAGTCAAATGACATGTGCTGGTTCGATTCTTACAAGCTGCTTTGCTGGAGAACATGGACGAGCAGTTTTCAATTTAAAACGAATTGTTAAAGGATCTGTTCCAGAAAGTACCTAAAGAACATTCTAAATAAACGAGTAAACATTCTTATCTGCTCGTAAATAACAAAGAGAATACGGCTATGGTCATCTACACGACACATAGCTCAAATATAATATGCAAGTCATAGAAACAATCAATAGATATCACTAAAGTGGTACATGCTAGAATTCTGAAACCATATCACTACAAATAAAAAGAAACATAATAATATATAGAACACGGAGTTAAAAAACTTCAAATTGGTCTGAAAGGGCGAGTACTTGACAGATTTAGCTTTAAATAGCATGACACAAATACAAATACTTGGTCACGTAATTTTATCCAAATAATTAACAAGTAAAACTCACCATATCTCAAAGTAATTCCAATTTTGTATTTTTCCACCGCATCACATATTTTTCCAAGAACAGGGCAAGACTGATAATTGTTCCCTTTTTCCATATAATGGGGATAACAATCAGCTTTCAATTGGTTTGGAACCCTAACCTGTTTCAACAAAGGGAGAGAAGGAAGAACAAAATTAGGCAAAGAGACAGAACAGTGCACTTTGCAACTATGTTCCCTTTATATGGTTTGCAACTATGTTCTTTCAGATTATAGTGCACTTTGCTCTGTTTTGACAGAACAGTGTATTTCAGATTATGTATTGCCTGCTTTTAAATAATTTAAATAAAAATATCAAAACCTAGGTGAATTCATTGATTCATCCCCATAGTTATTATAGTTAAGAACAGTACGTAAGCAATATAAACAGAAGTATCATTACTTATATGCAAACCCTATTGGACCAACAAGTTCCATCAGCCACCAGAGTCTACAAAACCAGAGCCCATTTCTTAGTCCATATCATTACTGTCTGGATCATGTGAACACTGCAAAGATTACAAAAGAAGCAAGGAAAAAGTTCTATTAGTTCTTTTATAAGAAATGTTACCAAAAAAATGTGCTTTGAAAATGAAAACGATTCTTTCCATAATTTAACAATCATAATGTTAATTCTAAGTAAATAACAATACTAAAATATGAACTCCTGTATAAAAAGTGACAATTAAGTATTATGCAACTTAATCACAATAAGGATTTCAAGCTAGAGAACTAATTAAAAAGAGGGGAATAATAGACAATAAACAACAATACTAGGAATCATTTTTTTCACATTTTTTCTGTTTTTGAACACTAAGAAGGATTATAGTTGTTCAAAAGAACTATACTCATAAATTTCTTAAATTCATTTTTCTCTTGCAAGCTATGCTAGTCGAACTAGGCCAACTGGCATCTTTGTTAAGCAAGACTGATTGGAAGTCTTTCCAGGGCATGATTTCCAATATTGAAAACAAGAGAAGGCCAGTAAACTAAACAGCACTATAACATACTACATCTACCACTACCAACCTTAACTTTATATTCTCTCAGTTTAAACCTGGTGGTAACAACAAAAAGATTTGGAAAACACAACTAATAAAAAAGGTTTCCTAAATACCTAAAAACAAATCATACGCAAAGTACAATATTCAGTCTCTAATTAAATTAAGAAAATGTCTGGACTTCGCATCATAAAATACCTTGTCACAATACCTTGTCACTGCATCGTAAAATACAGTACTTCGTTTTGTAATTAGATTAGATAGCTCATTGCGAGTAACAGCACTTCGTTTTGTAAATGCAAGTTCATAATCAACAAGGCCATACCGACTATATACATAATCAACAAGGGATTATAAAAAATACAGCTTTATTCATGTACAAGCAAATTATCATCATGTAAATTTACAGGGGATGCAATCCATAAAACTTTTTGTAAACCATAGTAACATACTTAAATATCACAATATTAATCAATAAACATTGACAATGCTTTGTTGGTGGCATACTTAGAAATTAGCATCTGTATACTAAAAAGAATAAGCCTATGCAGTTCAGTTATCCTAATAAAAAGCCCAAGTGTATAAACAAAGTATGTACATTTAGGAACAATAAACATACCTGAGCCAGGAACATTGAATCTTTTACACCACGGATAAATTCTTGTATCTGCAAACAAAAAGAAACACAAATAAAATCAAATTGGGTATTTTCCAAACATACACACACAATTGGGTATTCATCACTTTGAAAACCAATTAACAAAAACATACAGAACTTTTACATTTAAAACAAGTAGTACTCGAAAAAATAAATCATGAAAGGAATGCTTACTAAACAAAGTGCTTCTGGTAACAAAATACTTCTCGTAACAATTGCTCCTGTATAACAAAATTGCTCATGTATAACAAAATAATTGGAAACAAATTTATAAATTATGATTTTAAAAAAAGTAGCCCCTAAATTATAATTACATCAAAATAATTGAAGAAACAAACCTTACCCACAAAAATGCTGCGTTTAACAATGGGCTCTGTATTAAAAATAAGATATACGAAATTTTGAAATTAGGATTTCCAGGAAATTAACCCATAAGTTATAACTACATCCAAATAATTGAAGAAACAGGGCTTACCCAGAAAAAACCACTGTGTAACAACAAGTCCTGTATTAAAAATAAAAAGAACCGAATTAAAAATTTAGGGTTCGAGTCAAAAAACCCCCAAATTCACAATAAAATCAAACTAATTCATACATATGCAAGCATACATACACTTGTAAGCTTACCCACCTACCAAATCGTGGATTCGAGTTTTGAACAAATCAATTTGAGAAAACTTTTGAACAAATCGAACAAATTGTCTGAGATTGACCTTTTAGATTTTGAGGTTTGAGATTTAGGGATGAGCTTTGAGATTTTGGCGGTGTAAGCTTTGAGATTTTAGGGTGATTTTGAGATTTGGGGGTGAGGGTTCTTGAGCGAGATACGGCGATTGAGAGGTGAGAGAGAGAGAGATTGAGAGAGTTTGAGATGAGTCTGTTCTGTTAGTTTTTAGGTTTTAGTTTTTTAGTTTAATTGTAGTGTTTGGGTTTTGTCTGAAAATGAATAAGGGGGGAGTGAAAATTTAGCAAATGGGGGAATAAAATTTGCTTAGCGGGAAATAAATTGGGATCAGCCCCGCCAATGAAAAATTGAAAGTTCCGCCAATAATTTCGGTCAAGTTGACCAAAGTGTTGCAATATTGGATCGTGTATTGTAACACTTTTGCTAAAGTGTTGCAATTGTTATAAAATTTCAAAATATCATTTTGCTTGCAACACTTTTGGTATTTCTTGCAACACTGTAAAAAATATTGCAATAGACTACCAAGTTTTGTGTCTATTGTAACACTTTGTGTAACACTTATACATGTCGGTGTTGCAACAGGCCAAATATGGTGTAGTGTGTTGTGAATAGCCTTTTGCCACAAGCCTGACTTTGTTTCTTGTAACAACCCCCTCACTATCAATCTTATTCCTGAAAACCCATTTAGTACCAACAATAGATCTATTCTTTGGTCTTGGTACAAGGGTCCAAACTTCATTTCTCTCAAATTCATTCAACTCCTCCTGCATTGATGTTATCCAGTCAGCATCTTGAAGAGCTTCTTCTACTTTCTTTCGTTCAGATTGTGACAAGAAAGCATGAAACATACATTCATTTGTTGTTGCACTCCTTGTCCTTACTCTTGCATCTGGATCACCAATAATCGAATCTGGTGTGTGAGATTTTGTCCATTTCCTAGCTGAAGGAAAATGACTTCTCTCAGTATTTGATCCTCCCCCTCGATCAATGTTCTCCTGATTTTCTTGTTGACTTTCTTCATTCTCTGAGGCTCCCCCTGAATTTTACTGCTCAGAGTTTGAATTGTCAGATTTTGAACTTTCAGTGTTCGAGTCATCAGAGTTTGATCCATATTTTTTAGCTGACTCACTTTCAGAATTTGAGCCATTACTTTGAAGTGATTCTTCATGTTCCCCCTCAACTGGTTCTCTCCTTGTTTGTAGCTAAGAAGTTTCTTCAGTGTCTACCAGTAGAGGTTCAGAGTTTAGCTGAACAGAGTCTGTCAGTTCAGCATCATCAGAGTTTACTTCATTAGAGTTTAAGTCTTCATTTTCAAAGTGCAGTTGATCATGTTCATCAACATCTTCAAGTCCAGTTATTTTCTTGTCATCAAATGACACATGTATTGACTCCATGATCACCTTGGTTCTCAGATTATAAACTCTGAATGCCTTAGTTGACAGTGGATAGCCAACAAAAATTCCTTCATCAGCTTTTAGATCAATTTTGTTAACTGTTCAGGATGAGTTTTCAGCACAAAACACTTGCACCCAAAAATATGACAATATTTTAGGTTTGGCTTCTTTTCCTTCACCATCTCATATGGTGTTTTTCCATGCTTGTTGATCAGAGTAGCATTCTGAGTAAAACAAGCAGTTTGAACAACTTCTGCCCAAAAATAAGTTGGCAATTTTGCTTCATCAAGCATAGTTCTGGCAGCTTCTATCAAGGTTCTGTTCTTCCTTTCAACTACACCATTTTGCTGTGGTGTACCAGGTGTAGAAAACTCTTGCTTCACTCCTCTGTTCTTGCAGAATTCTTCCATTGTTGTATTTCTGAATTCAGTTCCATTATCACTCCTGATTATTTTGACTTTGTGTTTTGATCCTTTGTCCAGCAGCTTTACATTGGCAATCGAATTCAACATTGGCGCTAGAAGGAGGGGCCTTCCTTGCTCGTTTGTGGAGGACAAACGAGATATCAAACAAAGATGGGTGTTTATTAATTCTTTAGGCAGATTCTTTGACAAAGACGTTCATGGTGGTGGTCGTCTCTAAAACTCCTATAAACGCAGATACAAAACTATATTACAGAATCACCAGGGTATCATGTTTGAGAGACAGATTAGATGAGAATGAGGATCGATGAGATGGGTTTGATGGATATGATTATATTAAACTCGGAAGGCTGGTTTTATTATCTACCATGGAAAACAATTTTGTTACACGCCAGTGATGATATAGATGAGAGCAGGGGTTTATCAACAACAATCAAGAAAAAACTTATGTCTGCATATATGAACAGCACGCACATGACCAGTTTTGGTGGAAAGGATGACAGGTCTCAAAGGAAGAGCAGTTGTATAGGATGAGAAGTGAACACAACATCAAAACAAAGTTTTAATATCTAGTCGATGGTGTGGATACAGATGTTGAAGTTTTAACCCACAATGAGAAGTAGATGTATGAGTCAGAGGAGGTCAAAACGTCAACGAGGCTGATGTACCCCAGGAACAATTGTGTTATCGTCTTTCAATGGCATATATGATATTGGATAAAAACCTGCAAAGTAGTATATATATGTACGTGTGTTGTTACGTCCGATAAGATTGTAGAAGGGGGGGTTGAATACAATCTATATCAAATTCTCGAAATTTGTCCTTTAAATAAAATTTAGTTTAGACAAATTTGTGCGGAATTAATTGAAACAAATTTTCAAGTTGAATATAACAATATATTAACTTGATGGGTGTTACAATTTCAGTACAGATTATTATCAAGTAATTAATAACTAATTAGAAAATTCGACATGAACTTTTCTAATTTAGTTAATAAAAATCAAGATAAGAACTAGGAAACTTAATTCGCTAGTAGTACAAGAATCACAAATAATCAAGTTCTATCGGATAAAATATTACAATATTGAGAACTTGATTTTACAGAAATTTATTTGTTCTTGCTGGGTGTGTTCGTCAGGAGAGAGAAGAGAGCTTCTGTGTTTGTTGAAGGATATTATGTTGTAGTATATTTGATAGGTTGAGCCGCCTGTCTTTATATTCTTCTGCCACTTCTGTTTTGTTTTTGCACTTGTTTAGACTATCCAGAGACTATCAAATGCACTGCAGACTATCCAGTTGAGCTGCACACTACCGGTGTGACTATCATTGATAGACTATTAAATGGCTTGTAGACTATCCATTTAATAATACAGACTATCAATTACTCTTGCAGACTGTCGGTATGACTATCAAATTAAAATCTAGACTACCGGTGTGACTATCAAGATAGTCTGTAAATGAATTAAATAAACACTGCCTCTTCCGGATTAATTCTTTTATGTACAAACTGAACACAGCTGCTAAGCGAAGACCAGTCTCGGAGTTGGCTGTGGAAAACACGCGAGGACTGTTGTAGCTAAACACCTCGGGCGCGTGTACGCCACGCGCTGGGCAGGCGAGTGAGATGTTGCCGACAGGTTCTGCAAGACATGTTACCACTTGATTGTTTTATATCAATTTCATTGTTTATTCCAGTACATGTGTCGACAACAACTTGATTTCTTAATTTTGTGTTCACACACAAAATTACAACTTAGTACCTCACTTTTAACAGATCTTGCACTTCAATTGGGCCTTGAGCCCAATGGCTTTTCAACCGGCCCAGTTCATTTCTTTTGGATTCAGCCCATGCAAATTCATAACCCAAATCTCTTTTGTTTTAATTTAATTAATTACTTAATCAATTAATCATTTAAACAAATAATGATTAATTCATTAATTACTTAATTAAATCAATTTAGATTAATACATTAATTCAACGTTAATTAACATGATAATTAATTTAATAAATAAATTAATTCAGAATGAATTAATTTATTAATTAAATAAATTACATAAATATGTTAATTAAATAAGAATTAATATAAATCTATTGATAGCGCAAATTCTTTTTCCTCGTAGCCAGTCCACTTGATAGTAAAATCATTGTGGTTAATGAATTTAACACTTCTGTTGCTTGCACAATGATTTTCCCTTATACCAATCTTGATAGCTTGAACCACTGAAGTTAATGACGAACAACCACTGTTTAATGTTGACACTCGATGTACTGTCTGGTTCATGAGTGACTAACCGCAATGTCTGTTCTTCATATATTGACTTTAAAATCTGGTTCATTTTCTTTTCTCCTCTCTCTCTTTAATCTTCTGTACTGTCTCTGTCACTGTTGAAATCTCTGTCACTTTAAATGAATCCACTACTTAATAAATACTCCACTGAGGCTTGATCAGATGACTGAGCTTCTTTCAATGTAGTAATTTCTCAAGTCTGTAGATTGACCTTGATCTTTTTCTTCTGATAGATAATACAATCTGAGATTCCTTGTGACAGTCTATATACTATTTACTACTACAATCTTGTTTAAGTTGAGTTGTATCCTCGAAATACAAATAGGCTACATCATATGCCTTTCAATCTCCCCCTATTTGTTTGTTAGACAATAACAAGCAAATACCTAGAGGATAACTCAACTAACTCACTTAAACAAGAAAAAGATTAAGCATTTAGGAGCTTAGTAAATAGTACATTAAAAAATTTTCTCTGGTTTGAATTTAACAATTCCAGAATCCTCAGTTGATGAAATGATAGATGATTGTTCCTCTAGCACTGAACTGATCTTCAATAGATAACTCATCTTCATTTCTGATTCTTCATATCTCTGCCTGATAATCCTTCACATCTTACATTGGTGATTATCAGCAGTTCTTGATTTACAAATACTTCCCTTCTCTGACACAACTTTTTTCACTAAAGAAAAACAATTGTTCCTACTATGTAGACAATGGTGAATCAATACCATTTCTATAACTTCTAGGAAATCTACTACTCCTCCACTTAGCCTTTATACATAGTACATTGAAAGACTAATATAATAGTATTGTGATGTAATCTTCTCCTTATATCTCCCTTTTCTTCTCAACTGAATCTCCCCTTACTTTTCCATCTAAGGCTCCCCCTTAGTAACTTGACTTGCTTCTCTTCCAAAGCACAGTCTGTAAATGCTCCCCCTTTCCAACCTACTCTCCTTTTTCTTGTACCCCTTTACTTCTCCCCCTTAGTTGAGGAATCCTCCAATCAACTAGTTGACAAAGTAGTTGTACCAATTATAGAGTTCTTTGTTAGAAAGGAAGTTTCATTTTCTTCCTCACTGTGAGTGTGTGATAGTGTTTAGTGTACCTCACAAGTGTTTCACTCTTGTCTCCACTCATTTGTTTTGAGTGTCTCACTTCTCTCTGTGTTTACACTCTTGCTCACTAGTGTATCACTCATATCACTCATAGCTCCAACATCCATTAGTGTACCTGCAAGGAAAAATCACCCTAGCCCCTTCAAGAGAGGTCAGTGGTGGTGCAATGGGAGTTCGCAAATCCCAAATCCTCGTTGGACTCGTCAGACGAATCTGAGTCATAATCTACAAGTTGCTAGTTTTCCCTTTTTAGGGTTTTCAGATTTGAATTCTGAGAAGGTAAACAATGATCTATAATTTAGCATTGAGATCAAGGTTCCCTTCTAATGTCTGTGAAGACATCACCTTGTTAAACTCATCAGGTAAAATCTGAATCATAGTTCACAAGTTGCCGATCCGCACCTATGTCGGATTCGTTACCCGCAGGATCCAGAGATGTTCCCTCTGGGGAGTTAGATAATGATCTTGTTGAATTTTGTATTGAGATCAATACCTTCTCTCGAGGTCTGTGAAGACTCTTGGTTCATTAAAGAACCTTTAACTTATAATCCTAACCGTAAAATGGTTGGATTACAGGTTTTCTTCAATTCATCCTTAAGTGTGTGCAATCTCACTTTGTGCATATGAAATATTTTGGATAGTGTATAAGGTAGTGACTCTCCAACTGAATATCCCACACATCCTTATTTGCTGCATCAGGTGCAGTTACTCCCTGGTGACCTTTAGTCTGATAGGTTACTTTCTTTTAGGGTGTAAGATAGAATGTGTTTGAGTTTGACTGTAGTCTGGGATAAAAGTTGTTGGGTTTACAACCTTATGACTAATCATGTGAGAAAACAAAACTCCATTTAGATGAACCTGCATCACAGAATATGAGCAATATAGATAGAATGATATACATTTGTGATTTCAAAAGATTTACAATGTAAGCAATCACAGCTGTGAAAAGAGATTTTGAGTTAGGAAAGATATAGATCTTGAGACGGTTTTACTAAACAAAAATCCAATTAACAATAAATATTAATCAAATTAATGAATGTTAATGTTTAAACCAATACAAACAAAACTATTTTATCCTGTTTTAGATCCTGTATGTTAGATACCAACTGTTACCACTTGTTAACACTTGTTAGGTCTTGTCTTCCAATTATTAGAATCTGAAAATCAAACGTTAGTTCTTAAACAATTGAATTGACATATACCATTTTGATACCAACAATGTTCCTATATAAGAAATTCTGTTAATAACAACAACACAACAGAGATTAGAAGTTAAAACAGCATGATATGTGTGTGTTAAACAGAAGAAGTACAAAAGAACCAAGTACAGGGACCTGTTTGTAAGTTTTGCAAGTATAGTGACTAAACTGAAAAACTATACAAACTATTTATATACACATGAAAAATAATAAAAAAAATAAGAAATAATATGCATAAAAATTAGATAAAATAAAAACTAAAAAGAAAAGAAAAATACATTTTTTTATTATTATTTTTTATTATTTTTACTATTAAAAAAATAAATGTATTAATAATATTTACATAATATTAGAAATAAAATAAAATAATTTACAAAAATATTTACAACAATATAATTACTTAAAAATAGCTAAATAGAAAATAGAAGATACTAAAAATACCATAGGTTATCCTTTTTACGAAATCAAACATTAATAACAAAAGGACAAACACTACAAAATATTTAATAAACTATTAACTATTTACATAAATATTTGTAGTAAATTAATAAATCTATATATTTTCTTAATAAAATAACTTTCTTATAGAAAACCATTTAAAAAGAAAATATGACTTATTAAATCAACACAAATATTCAAAAGTAATTTTCAACAAAAATAGATTTCGCACTAATTTCAACTTGTAAAATTTGAGAAAAATATTTTTAGAGAAAATTAAGATATTCTAAAATCAAAAGAAGTAAGTAGGAATATATTAAGAAGATAATGACAATGATTTAAGAGTTAACAAGCAAGAAAATAAGTTGATAAAATAATTATACAAGTGATTTTAATAACAAATATTTACAAAGATAATCACTTGAAAATTATTAAAGAGCAAACCTCAGATATTAACTAGTTTAATTACTAGGACTATTTAACATACCCAATTCACCAACAATTCTGGTGAATGTGGATTCATCAAGAGACTTAGTAAAAATATCTGCTGTTTGTTCTTCCGTGGGTACAAAATGTAACTCCACGGTACCATTCATGACATGCTCTCTAATAAAATGATACCTGATATCAATGTGCTTTGTCCTCGTATGCTGCACAGGATTGTTGGAGATTGCTATGGCACTTGTATTGTCACACAAGATAGGAATTTTGTCAAGTACAAAGCCATAGTCCCTTAGCTGATTCCTAATCCACAAGATCTGTGCACAACAGCTTCCAGCAGCTATGTATTCAGCTTCAGCTGTGGAGTTGGAAACTGTTTGCTGTTTCTTGCTGTACCAGGAAACCAACCTGCCACCTAGGAATTGACAACTCCCAGATGTGCTTTTTCTGTCTACAACACTTCCTGCATAATCTGAATCTGTATATCCAATAAGATTAAAACCAGAATCTTTAGGGTACCAGATGCCTAAGTTAGGCGTACCCTTAAGATATCTCAAGATTCGTTTTACAGCAATGAGATGAACATCTCTAGGATCCGCTTGGAACCTTGCACACAAGCATGTAGCATACATAATATCTGGTCTACTTGCAGTAAGATAAAGTAATGAGCCTATCATACCTCTGTACCTTGTGATATCTACCTTAGCAGAATTTTCACATGCTCTAAATTTAACAGCTGTAGATGATGGTGTTCTTGCTGAAGATGAGTCCTCCATTTTATATTTCTTGAGAAGCTCTTTGACATACTTGGATTGACAGATAAATATCCCATCTGTCCTTTGACTTACTTGCAATCCAAGAAAGAACTTCAGCTCACCCATCATGCTCATTTCAAACTTACCCTGCATTAACTTAGCAAATTTCTTGCAAAGAAGATCATTAGTAGACCCGAATATTATATCATCCACATATATTTGGACTAGTATTGTATCATTTTTATGTTTCTTTGTGAAGAGAGTTTTGTCTATGACACCTCTAACAAAACCATTTTCAAGTAAAAATTCAGAGAGAGTGTCATACCATTTTCTTGGCGCTTGCTTAAGACCATAGATAGCCTTGAAGAGAAAGTAGACATAGTCCATGAATTCTGGATCTTCAAAGCCAGGGGGCTATTCTACATATACTTCTTCATCTAGCTTACCATTCAAAAAGGCACTCTTGACATCCATTTGATAAACCTTAAAGTTTGAGAATGCTGCGAATGCCAAGAATATTCTGATAGCCTCAAGTCTTGCCACTGGAGCGTAGGTTTCATCATAATCAATGCCTTCAGCTTGTGAATAACCCTTTGCTACCAGTCTTGCTTTATTTCTCGTCACTATGCCATCTTCATCTAGCTTATTTCTGAATACCCACCTTGTGTCAACCACTTTCCTGTCTTTGGGTCTGGGTACCAGCTTCCATACTTCTTGTTGTTTGAATTGATTGAGTTCATCTTGCATAGCAATCACCCAATCAGGATCAGAAAGAGCTTCCTCAGTTTTCTTAGGTTCCATTTCAGATAGAAACCCTGAATAGTTACATTGATTTTGAGTAGCACTTCTAGTTTTGACTCCAACATCTGGATCACCAATAATCAACTCAAAAGGATGAGCTCTATTCCAAACTGTTTGTCTTGGAAGATTTAATCTTGATGATTCGCCTTGTTCTTCATTGTGATGTTGAGTATGACTAGTTGATCCTTCATTATCTCCCCCTGAGTTGTTGCCAGGTTGACTAGATGAATGTTCAGGAGTGTCAGGTGTATCTCCAGTATTATCATTGTTTTCACCACCATTACCCTGATCATCATCATCATCATCATTATCATTGTTATCATTAGCATCAGCAAAAACATCAGGTGGATTATCATCATCTGAATCTGGATCTGTCATATCATCAAAAGATAGCTTTTCAGATGAATCCTCAGTTTGGATACTAGGGAGTTTAGTGTCATCAAATGTTACATTGACACTTTCCATCATCTTCTGTTCATCAATCACATACACCCTGTACGCCCTCATTGAATAACCAATAAAAATTGCTTTAAATGCTTTGGTATCGAATTTACCACCTTGATCATCACCTTCTTTAAGCACAAAGCATTTTGCCCCAAATACATGAAAGTATTTGAGTGATGGTTTCTTATCAGCCATAATTTCATAGGGTGTCTTCATATGGTCTTTATTGATTAGAGTTCGATTCTGGGTATAGCAAGCAGTGTTGACAGCTTCAGCCCAAAAGTACAATGGAAGCCTTGATTCACTTAACATAGTACGTGCAGCTTCAATCAAGGTTCTATTCTTTCTTTCCACTACCCCATTTTGCTGAGGAGTTCTTGGAGCTGAGTATTGTCTAGTTATACCCTTCTCAGTGCAGAAGTCATTTAGAACTGCATTCTTGAATTCAGTTCCATTGTCTGATCTTATAGCTCTCACTGGATACGTAGAATCTCGCTCAATTAATTTGATGTGATCAATCACCAGTTGTGGAGTCTCATTTTTAGAATTCAAAAATAGGACCCATGTGTATTTTGAAAAATCATCAACAATCACTAGAGCATATCTCTTCCTTGACATAGACATCACATTAACTGGACCAAACAAATCCATATGAAGTAATTGTAATGGTTCAGTTATTGAAGATGTGTCAGTGCTCCTGTGACTTGCCCTTTTTAGCTTGCCTTTTTGACATGCATCACACAGTCCTTCTTGAGTGAATTCCATTGAAGGCAAACCTCTCACCAATTCTCTTTTAACTAGAGAATTCATTGTTTTGAAATTAAGATGAGAAAGTTTCTTGTGCCATAGCCAACTCTCGTCATTAGATGCTTTAGTGTAGAAGCAAGTAATTTCTGCAGTGCTTCCTGAGTTCATATTGGCTACGTACAGATTGCCTTTTCTAACTCCTGTCAGTTGTGGCTTTTCATGTCTCTTGTGTGAAATTATACAATTCTTCTTGTTGAAATAAACTTCATATCCTTTGTCACAGAATTGACTAACACTGAGCAAATTGTGCTCAAGTCCTTTCACAAAAGAGACTTCATCAATGATAACATTTCCAGCTTCAAGTCCGCCATATCCATCAGTTCTACCTTTGCTGTTATCTCCAAAGGTAACTACTGGGCCGGCCTTCTCCACCACATTTGTCAACAGGGTTCTATCACCAGTCATATGCCTTGAACATCCACTGTCCAAGATCCAGGTTACTCGTTCAACCTGTTCAACACCCTGCAATGACAAACGGATTAAACCTTCTTCGGAACCCAAGCTTGGTTGGGTCCAGAGTACTTGAAAAATTGACCTTTGTCAGGCAAAACAACATTTTTAACCTTGACACCATCAGTCAACAAACATTTGACCCTATAAACAGATTTGATAATCTTTTGTTTCATTTTAGGTATCCATGTTTGTTTACCAACAATAACACTTGTTTCATTGACTGGACATTTGACCTTGTAGACAGCCTTAGTAAAACTTTTTTTAGGCTTAGGTACAAATGTCTCTCTCCTAACATGAGGAGGACTAGCAGTCTTTGATCTGACATTTTTGTTTCTATTCATATGTTGTCGAGGAGCAGTCTTATTAGCACATGCATGATTACCATTAAAGTAAGCAGACATCACATTAAAAGCACAAGACATACAATTGACAACACCACATGCTTTATGAGAAGAATCAATAATAGGCATGGTATTCATGTTAGACATGTTATCATTCTGCTCCAACTTGTTATCACCTAACTCAATTTTAGATGAACTGGGAACAAACTTCACTGGTTTCATAGAAACAACCTTATTAGATTTAACATTTTTGGTTGTAGGTGTCCTAACAGATTTATCATTATCAAGGACTATGCCATTAGCATTGTCCTCATTTTTCATTTCTTCTTGAATCACAATAGAATACATGTTTGGTGGTTCAGAAACAGATTCTTTAAACATGGGTTTTTCAACATTCTTGAGTACGTGTGGTATACCTCTTTCTTTAGAAGGAATAGGATTAGCAGAATGATTGCTCAAAGAACCAACAGCTTCTTTGTAACCAAACCCTATTCCTATAGTTTGTTCTCTAGCTTGTTTGTTGAAGTGCTCTTTGGAAACTTTAACAGAATTATAACAAGCTCTAATCTGTGTTTCAAGTTCTCTAATCCTGATGTCTTGTTCAGCAATCCTATCAACTTGTTTTACCATGTATTCTCCTAGACACTTTTCTTTATAGTTAAGACGAGCTATTTCTTTTATTTGTTGATCTTGATTATCAGGCACCTTTTTTAACTCTAACACTTCATTTTCAAGTTTAGTGTTTAATAGAGTTATTCTTTCAATTATTTTCTGTGCACAACCTATGGAACTATATAAGCTATTAATCAACTCAGCGTCAGTAAGAATTACCGGTGTGGTGTAATAAGTTGATGACTCAGCATTTGCCACCAGCGCAAAGTTTCCATATTCTTCATCTTCGCTATCTGTGTCATCCCAACTTTTACCGGCAGCTACATAAGCTCTTCCAGTTTTCTTCTTTTCAGAAGCATAGTCCTTTTTCTATGCTTGCTTTGGTTTTTGACACTCAGTAGCAAAGTGTCCCAACTCATTACAGTTGAAGCAACGAATCTTGCTTCTGTCAACAGTTCCAGTTTTGTATCCTCCCCTGTTACTAGAGGATGAAGAACCTCCTCTTTGGAATCTGCTATTAGACTTAAACCTGAACTTTGGATTTCGTCTGAATCTGAAGTTACTGAATTGTCTCACCATCATTGCCATAGATTCATCTTCTAATTGATCCAGCTCTTCTAGTGAATAGAATTCACTACCATCCTGAGTAGCTGGAGTTTGGCATTGTTCAACTTCAGTTTGTTCCTTGGTGAAGCTTTTAGGTTGAACAACTTTAGCTTCCACTTCTTTAGGAACTTCAGCTACTAGAGCTGTAGAAAAACTTGCAACTCTGCCTTTGCCAGAGAACTCCTTCTGCTGTACTTGTTCTAATTCATATGTTTTCAGAACACCAAACAGCCTGTCAAGAGCAATCTTATTTAAATCTCTCGATTCACTGATGGCAGTTATTCTATGCTCTAGGTGAGTAGGCATAGTCAGCAAAAACTTCATGTTGATCTCCTTCTGGGTATATTTCTTGCCATGAACTTGCAAATTGTTGATTATTTTGTTATACCTTTCAAACACTTCCTGAATGCCTTCATTGGGGCCAGCTCTAAAGTGTTCATATTCAGAGGTCAAAATTTGAAGTCTGTTTTCCCTGACTTCATCAGTCCCTTCATTAATAGTCTCAATAGTTTCCCAGATGTGCTTAGCAGTTTTACAATTCATCACATGGCTATACATTACAGCATCCAGGGAATCTATTAGAATTAGTCTCAAATTTTTGTCTAGTCTAGCTTCCTCTTTTTCTTCAGCAGAAAAATTCCTAGAGTCCTTTGGATATTATTTAGCAGGTATTGTTACAACTCCATCAGTAACAACTTGTTCTTCATGAGCCATAGGAATTTTAGGTCCATTTTTCAGAACATCCAAATATTTGGAATTTGTAACATCAAGAAACAACTCCATTTTATTTTTCCACATATCATAATTATCCTTATTAAATATGGGAATTTTAACAATGGATTTTGAAGACATGATGAATTTTTAAGTGAGTTAAAAATTCGGTCTAGATTTTTAATTGAATAAAAATAGGATCTTGATTTGTGTATCAATCAATAGGCTCTGATGCCAATTGTTAGGTCCGATAAGATTGTAGAAGGGGGGGGGTTGAATACAATCTATATCAAATTCTCGAAATTTGTCCTTTAAATAAAATTTAGTTTAGACAAATTTGTGCGGAATTAATTGAAACAAATTTTCAAGTTGAATATAACAATATATTAACTTGATGGGTGTTACAATTTCAGTACAGATTATTATCAAGTAATTAATAACTAATTAGAAAATTCGACATGAACTTTTCTAATTTAGTTAATAAAAATCAAGATAAGAACTAGGAAACTTAATTCGCTAGTAGTACAAGAATCACAAATAATCAAGTTCTATCGGATAAAATATTACAAATATTGAGAACTTGATTTTACAGAAATTTATTTGTTCTTGCTGGGTGTGTTCGTCAGGAGAGAGAAGAGAGCTTCTGTATTTGTTGAAGGATATTATGTTGTAGTATATTTGATATGTTGAGCCGCCTGTCTTTATATTCTTCTGCCTCTTCTGTTTTGTTTTTGCACTTGTTTAGACTATCCAGAGACTATCAAATGCACGGCAGACTATCCAGTTGAGCTGCAAACTACCGGTGTGACTATCATTGATAGACTAATAAATGGCTTGTAGACTATCCATTTAATAATACAGACTATCAATTAATCTTGCAGACTGTCGGTATGACTATCAAATTAAAATCTAGACTACTGGTGTGACTATCAAGATAGTCTGTATATGAATTAAATAAACACTGCCTCTTCCGGATTAATTCTTTTATGTACAAACTGAACACAGCTGCTAAGCGAAGACCAGTCTCGGAGTTGGCTGTGGAAAACACGCGAGGACTGTTGTAGCTAAACACCTCGGGCGCGTGTACGCCACGCGCTGGGCAGGCGAGTGAGATGTTGCCGACAGGTTCTGCAAGACATGTTACCACTTGATTGTTTTATATCAATTTCATTGTTTATTCCAGTACATGTGCCGACAACAACTTGATTTCTTAATTTTGTGTTCACACACAAAATTACAACTTAGTACCTCACTTTTAACAGATCTTGCACTTCAATTGGGCCTTGAGCCCAATGGCTTTTCAACCGGCCCAGTTCATTTCTTTTGGATTCAGCCCATGCAAATTCATAACCCAAATCTCTTTTGTTTTAATTTAATTAATTACTTAATCAATTAATCATTTAAACAAATAATGATTAATTCATTAATTACTTAATTAAATCAATTTAGATTAATACATTAATTCAACGTTAATTAACATGATAATTAATTTAATAAATAAATTAATTCAGAATGAATTAATTTATTAATTAAATAAATTACATAAATATGTTAATTAAATAAGAATTAATATAAATCTATTGATAGCGCAAATTCTTTTTCCTCGTAGCCAGTCCACTTGATAGTAAAATCATTGTGGTTAATGAATTTAACACTTCTGTTGCTTGCACAATGATTTTCCCTTATACCAATCTTGATAGCTTGACGAACAACCACTGTTTAATGTTGACACTCGATGTACTGTCTGGTTCATGAGTGACTAACCGCAATGTCTGTTCTTCATATATTGACTTTAAAATCTGGTTCATTTTCTTTTCTCCTCTCTCTCTTTAATCTTCTGTACTGTCTCTGTCACTGTTGAAATCTCTGTCACTTTAAATGAATCCACTACTTAATAAATACTCCACTGAGGCTTGATCAGATGACTGAGCTTCTTTCAATGTAGTAATTTCTCAAGTCTGTAGATTGACCTTGATCTTTTTCTTCTGATAGATAATACAATCTGAGATTCCTTGTGACAGTCTATATACTATTTACTACTACAATCTTGTTTAAGTTGAGTTGTATCCTCGAAATACAAATAGGCTACATCATATGCCTTTCATGTGTGAAAAGCCAGGTCAGGTTATGGAGACAGTGAGATGAAGTTGTCATAACGGCGAGATGAAGTTGTTAAGATTCATGTGTCTGTTGTACACCCATTGGATCTGGGTAGCTTCACAATCAAGGGATACAGAATAGTACAGTGGAGGAGATTCTGAGGAAATAGCATATGTTGCAATGATCAAACCTTAGTCTAAACTTGTAACAGCTGTGGGTATTGGAGAAGATAGACAAAAGCGAAGGCGTCAAGTTGAAAGAGGTTACGCTAATAAATAAAAACATATGATACGGTTCGCTGGATAAGATGACACGAGGAGTACAGAGGAGACGTGAAGAAGATTTTAGCAGAATTTATTTATGTGGTAATGGAGAACGAATGCTCGTCACACATTCACATATTGCCAGCGAAGATGATAATGCTAGCACGTAACAACAACAACTAGATGGTTCAGTCAATGACAAACGAGGATGGACTAGAGACCTTTTTACCATGTCCATAACAGCATGAACTAAGCGTCTAATGATGATGGCGATGAAGCAGGACTACAAACCTGTAGCAGTGTGTGTGTTTTGTTCGTTTGGTCATAAACGTGGAGAGCATTGGAGTTAAGCTAAAGGTGAAGAATAAAAGCTTATGCTGTTAATTTTTACGACTAAAGACTGAACATATACACTGCGAATCGATAACAGGTCCAAGTAGTTTGAAGTGTTGTATTGGTGGTAGTGGAGTTTCTGCCAAGTTTTTCAACAACACCATGAAAGATGTTATATATATCTAAAGTAGTGCAGCCTGTGATGGAGCATTAAAAAAAAAACCACAAGATCATAGATAAGTAGTACAACAAGGTGTGATTATCGTCATACATGAGGAGTGTGGATGATTACTATCAGAAAATTAGGAGAGCTATGCACTAATTCTACAGAGGCTATGCATGAATGTACGTGGAGATTGAAGCACGAAGTAGCAGAAAGAGCTGAGAAGAGCGAAACAGTGACATCATGGGGCTTCTATAGATAGACCCACCTGTATGCAAATAGGACAATGCCAATGATATATTTCAAAAGAGGACAGGGTTTGAGTCTAGAATCTGGAATTGTACTTGCTATAATACAAGAAGAAAGTTGTGCTTTACCGAGACCAATAAACAATACGAAGCCCAGGAGAAGCTTGGCCGAAGCACCAGTGGCATGATGACATGAAGAAAGAAGAAGGATGGTAGTATGTAGAGAGAACTATGATGTCAAGCTTCGAGGGACATACGGGCTAAACCAAAACTTGAGAATGATGTGAATCAAACATGTATTTATGGGTTCTATTCATGGACATGACATGGTGTTGCAGAAACCAAAACAAAGACTGAAGAAAGCGGGAATCTGTTAAAATCTGGTACCTATGTACATCTGGGAGTATGGAGAAATATAGAAGAGTGCAGCAACCATATAGAAGAATAGAGCAAAAGTACAATGTCGAGACTAAAAAGAAAATAGCAGCTGCAATGGGTTTAAGATGATAAAAAACACCACCAGAATGTAAATGCTGGTTGGTCTACGGAAAATGGCCAGATAAGGAAAATAAATGAAAAGGGTCCATGTGATGCATTAACCCTATAGAAGCAATACATGAATGCACTTGGAGACTAAAGCACAAGGTAGCAGGTGGGGTGTTTGTGTGAAACAGTAAAGAACCTAATGCAGAAAATCAGAATTTTTAGTCCGTTTTTGAGCCAACGTAGCAGAATAAACTGCTTTGATTTGGAAAGTTGCAGGTGTAGTATGACATACCGTTGGAAAGGTATCGAAGTCTAGTTTTCAGCAAAATTTACGGCTCGTAAAAACACTTTTCCAACAGGAAGTTATGCCATATTTAGCCAAGGGTGGTCTAGCTGTCCAGAATTCTGAGTCTCCCATTTTTTAGCCAAATTCGAAGAATAAACTGCTTTGATCTGGAAAGTTCTAGGTGTAGTATGATACATCGTTGGAAAGATATCGGAATCTAGTTTCTGGTAAAATTTACGGCTCGTAAAAATTCATTTTCTACAGAAAGTTATCCCGTTTTTCGTGAGCAGTGGTCAAGCTGTCCAGGATGGTGCATTTATGAGTAAAAGCCTTTACATTAGAGTGTTAAAGCACCGGAATATGTCATGATTGTATGGTTTGGAAGTATGTTTGTGTTATTAAAGATGAACAGATTGTGATGAAGCGTTAAGGTGATCTCAAGATTAAAGGCAAGTGCGACAAATATTACAGTTTGTGATGGAAACAACAAGATATATATGGTGATGTACCCAAGAGGAACTATATTTTTATTGATCTTGCATGCCGTATGTGGTGTTTGATACTAGCTACAAGTGTGCTTCTGTATGAGCATAGAACCAAGCGGTGGAATCGCAGAATTGAATAGAGCTATGATAATTCTGTTATGTGTACAAAATCTTGGTAATCGACATGAGAACTGTAGAAGGATGTGACAATCAAGAGACACATGCATCCACAACTAGTAGTTAACAACTAGCCATGAGCTACTGTGGTTATTAATTAAAGGCACAGAGAACACGAAGAACAACGATGATGTTGTACCAGCGGCCAACTTGGTGAAACAGTCAGAGAAATACGTGAAGAGTAGCAAAGCATTGATTCGGGAAACTTTATTTTAGCAAAAGATGTGTGCATGAAGAACGCAGCATAGCAGACCTAGTAATTAAGAAGCTAATGTAGATGTCCAGAATGAGAGCATGTAGCAGAAAGTTGACAGTGATGATGGTGCCAACTACATAATCACCCGTTCCATGAACAAAGATGGAGCCACATAGTTATGTCTCGGTGACAGCTACATACATGGAAGCAGTGGTCTTATGGTAGCGATTAAACCTGAAGGCAAGGCAAACTTTCCACAAAAAACAAAGCTAAGTTTTTTGTTCTATTTTACTATTTAATCCTACAAACTGATATACATATTATGCCATGCATGCATTAAAATATTTAATTGAATATAGAAAATTCATGCTAGAAAACCACACTAGACATATTTAATAAGTAAAGCAAAATGACTAGCATGCATCCTTGAGAGATATAAGCTAGAAATAGAAGTGGTGAATTAAGTTTAGCAGTAGATCCCCGAAGCACCATAGTAAGAAAATTCATTTGACTAGCATGCTAATAAAAATGAGAAAGTCATTAAAAATAATTAGATTTAATATTCTACATATATGACCTAAAACAAATATTTGCATGAGACATACATAATAAAATGCATTAATCGTGGATCATGAAAATATACTATTGCATTGTATATATGCTTGCAAAATTGAGATATCGTGCAGGATTGCTCGTTAAGCATTACAAAACTAAAGTGAGAAGCTTCATTCAATTCAGTGAGCTATTGGAAATACTTTGCAAATAGTCTCTCTTAACATCTCTTGTTTCTTACAATGAGTTAGCTCGCGTAAGCTTAGAGGTGTTGTATTGGGATATTGTATTTGATATAGAGGTTCACTCTCAGCGTGTGTCATAAGAGGTTGAAAAAGAATGAGAGAGATATAGCAAGATGATTTAGAATAGAAATAAGAATGAAAAAAGACCGACTCGAGGGAGGCTCCCGCAACCAGAGGTCTCCCCCCGCATGCAAGAATTTTGCAGATGAGTAGTTATTTGAATAAGAAGGCCAAAAAGATGAGGTCTCAAGAAGAATATACCTCACTCATGAGGTAATATGATGAAGAAGAAATTAGAGGAAAGTTGAATCTATAAGCAAGAATAACACGAAGATGTTATAGTATCGATCGAAGCATTAAAGAAGAATTAGTATGATTTGAAGAAAAGATTAGTTGAAGATTTTGATGAAGAGTAGATGCAAGAATCTGATTTTGAGCAGAGTAACTTTGATAAAATTGAACAGTTCAGGTCTCCCAACAGATAGAAGGGAACCTCTTGAAAAGGAAAAGAAGTGAAGATTGAGTTGAAGACAGCACGCATTACTCAACTTCACAGACGAATATTCAGCAACTGGTTAGAGAGCAGTTGACATGATGATTAGAAGTGTTATTAGCAAGACCAGAGAAGTTGATATTTGTTATGATGAGAGAAATTGAGCACTTTACCTCAAGTATAATGGAGAGTTGTGGAGCTTCTGGAATCTAGTTCTCCACCGAAGACAAGCTTCCCTGAAGAACTGGGGGTTAGTATAGTTACTATTGCAAAAATCAAGGATTTCAAAATTTTAAGAGAATTCAGGTTAAGGAACCTCACGATCAGGTTCGGGAACCTCATAGCTCAGATTTGGTTCAGAAACCTTGCGGATTGAGTTGGTCTAGTACCTTGAAGAGCAACATGCTTGCATCATGAACACGTCAATGAGTTTTCAAAGTTTAACGGAGGCTTCCACTTCACAACAGATCAATCTAGAGAAAGATCCAGGTGATACCTCTCCATTTATGCTTACATATTCGTAGAAACCTCCCAGGTACGCGCAATAAACTCTTGCTATACATAAAGCATGCATAAGCATCTATGCTGTTGAGGTCTTACATGAGATAAAGCTATGATTATGTCTTGATTATGTTTCTAGATGTCAGAATGCACATGTACCTAACACATTGCAGGTTCCTTGATGCTTACCTACATCACGCAGGTTCCTTGATATTTACCTGCATCTTGTAGGTTCCTTGAAATATACCTGTAGCTTCCAGGTTCATTTATATTTACCTGTAGCTAACAGGTTCTACGTTACTCATATGGAAATTCTAGTAAAAGCTTCCAAGTATAGCTATTTTACCAGCATCTAGTAGATTATTTTCTATTTTCTTGTAACTGACATGTTGCAGGTTCATTCATATATACCTGAAGCTTTTATGTGACAGCTTTCAGGATCATTGATATTGGTTAGAATCCAGCCGTAGACAGCTTTTGATTAGCAGCTTCCTGCTAGAAGTTTTTAGCCAGCCGATACTTGAATAGAAGAAAGTGTGCCTTGCTGCAAAGATTTTGTGTATATGTAGTTAACAGATTTTATGTTGTTCACCTGTAGTTTTCAGGTTCATTTGTATTTTTTCTGAAGCTCATAGTAACAGCTTCCAGGTTCACCTGTAGCCAACAGGTTCATATGAAGAGATTCCGGTGCACATACCGCGAAAGCTTTCTACCATAAAGGATCGCATAACATCTAATTGGATTCACGTAAGTCTTCGCCAGATTAGTATTCTGATTAGTCAACATGACATTTCTTTTAGCAAGCATTGATGAAAGTAGAAGAAGATCTATTTTGCTTATGATGAGGTTAGTCTTCTTTATTCTTAGAATGACGATGATAGTTATAGCTTCCTTATTGTTCTTTTACGTAACAGAAATTACCCAAAAGAACTGGGGGTAGTATTCCGACTTAGACAGTAATATGCATGTTTGATTAGCTATTTCACATGCCAATTTGAAACTTTTTAAGTGCTTGTTTTGGTACTTATATTATGAAACAGGAACCTGTGGTTAAGGTAACTTGTAGCTTTGATAGTATTCACGAAGTATGATTATGATTTGACAGAATGCAGACAGAATGTGCAGACTACGATTGATTGATCAGAATTAACTTACAGATAGATTGTATCGAGAAAATAATTAAGACTCAGGCAGCTTCCTGAGCAAGAGTTAAGTCTCAGGCAGCTTCCTGAGCAAGTATTAAGCCTCGGGCAGCTTCTCGAGCAAGCATCGAGTTAAGCCTCAGGCAGCTTCCTGAGCAAGAGTTAAGTCTCAGGCAGCTCCCTGAGCAAGTATTAAGCCTCGGGCAGCCTCCCGAGCAAGCATTGAATTAAGCCTCAGGCAGCTTCCTGAGCAAGAGTTAAGTCTCAGGCAGTTTCTCGAGCAAGTATTAAGCCTCGGGTAGCTTCCCGAGCAAGCATTGAAAAGCCTCAAGTAGTTTCCTGAGCACGAGAAAAGCCTCAGGTAGCTTCCTGAGCATGAGAAAAGCCTCAGCTGACTGAGCACAACATTGTTGCCAAAAGCCTCAAATTTCTTGAGCACATGATTCAAAAGCCCTGTTGACAGGCACCTAAAGTCCGGACAAAAGGCACCTAAAGTCCTGACAAAAGGCACCTAAAGTCCTGACAAATGGCACCTTAAAAGAACCTGTATGGAGCCGAGATTGGCATACAGGAACCTGAAACTATATGTTTCACCCCTCCGTGAAGCCGCCACTGGCACGAGAGGAAGTGGGAACTTGTGTGGAGCCTAGACTGGCATACTTGTTCTTAAAGAGAAGCCTAATAAGCTCTCCCTCATGTGGAACCACCTCTGCCACATGGGAAGAAGGAATAAGTTCCTTAGCATTTACCTTCATATGATGTCTAGCCTGACACATGAAGAAGAGGAATCTATGTGGACTCCCAGAATGGCGCACAGGTTCCTAGAATCGCCTCGAGGCACAAAAGGAACCAACATGCCTCGAGGCATGTTGGGACCTAGAGTTTAGGATTGGGAACCAAGTAGGTGACCTTTCCAAGAGAAAAAAAGGAACCAACATGCCTCGAGGCATGTTGGGACCTAGAGTTTAGGATTGGGAACCAAGCAGGTGACGTTTCCAAGAATTGACCCGAATTATGCAAGAGAAATTTTACTAACATTAACTAGTTTATGTTCTATGTTTATTGTTTGCTTTGCAGGATTAGTAGTCATCAACAACTATTCATAAGGAACCTGGTCTAGTTATTCAACAATGAAAAGTTAAGAAGTTATCAGGAAAGTTTATGATTTAGATTATGGTTTTGGAAACAGTACTCGAAGTTTGAAGACAAGAGGTTCTAAGTTTACAAAGGTTTGAAAGTTCCAAGTAAAGCGAGCAGCCGAGGTTTCTGGGAAGCTATTTAGATGTTTTAAGAGGTTCAAAGGTTGTTTCATCCTACGAATAATGGAGATTCCTGGGGTTATAAGCAAGCTGCCAATGTACTCTATGAAAGCATTGGATGAGAGATCAGTTCATACAAGTCAGTTCGGAAAAAGAAAGAAGTATTGCTTGAACAATTAGAGAGTATTTATGACGAGTATGTAGTCTAATGATAATGATCTATAAGAAGATGGCTTCAGAAAAGTTTCCAGGTTAGTTTTCAGCACGATTCATTGATTTTTGATTTGAGGATTTAATTTGGAATTTGCATACAGAAGCGTAGTGTATCCTGTTTCTTACGCCGAGTTAGCTCATGTAAGCTTGGATGCACGATGTGAAAATTATGCATTTTCCCAAAAGGAGTAAATAAAGGTTGAACCTCTTGATTGGAAGCTGTTGAGGTGCCACTCGCTTTTCAAGACTTCTAGATATACAAAAGACATGTGAAGATATTGAAGACAAAGATCACCTAAGAAGATACAAGAGTAAGCAGAAGTATGATAACATCCCGAAACCTCAGAAGTGTCCTTAGAGAGATTTTTCAAAGTTATTAGAAAAATGTACAGAGAATGACTAGTAGTTGAAGAGTGAAGATTTGTCAGAAGAAGGAGTTTCGAAGAAGAAGAAGAGAACATGTTCCTCACCAAGAAAGAAGCTGATCAATACTATGTTTACTAAAACATTATGTGTCCTGTTTCTTACGCCGAGTTAGCTCATGTAAGCTTGGATACGTGTTGTTGAAGTAACACATTTTAAGAGAAGTGATTAAGCATTGGACCCCATATCAGAAAGTTGAATAGGTTCCTTTTCTATTGCATGACTTCAAGGAACCGGGGGTAGTTGTTGTCCCAAAATCTCCATGGGCTAGATCTAGGCCCATTAAGCTATAGGGTCCAATCTATATGAGGCATAAGATAGATCCAGTACAAGATATGAAAACTAGACATGAAGAAATGAGCACTCGCTGAGTAGACAGTCAAGAAGCTACAAGTATTATGAGGTTCCTGATGAACCGGAAGCTGAGTAGATTACGAATGGACCAGGTTCCTCCATGTAGAAGAGTTCAAGATAGCCTAGGCGTAGTAGTGAAGACAGCAAAAACATATGGGAACCACAAAGAAGCTCCCCAAACTAATATATTTGTTATTGTGCAGGTACAGTTTCCTGTAAAGAGGTTCATGAGAAACAGGTTCCTAGACAGAGGTTCCTGAGTACCAGGTTCCGAAATATAGGTTCCCGAGCACCAGGTTCCTGAGATATAGGTTCCTGAGCGTAGCCAGCCACAAAGAGACTAAATTATTATTGGAGTGTAATTCTAGGGCGCAGTTGATCCTAGAATGCCTCTAATAGACATGAGAATTATAGTAGAGTACGAACTCGAGTTCTACTCTACTTAGCCAACTAGTTCGTGGTAAACTCTAAAGGAACTTGAGTCCAACACGAACTCGACAACTGAATACAGCTAGTCAAGCAGAATCAGCTTTGCATTAGAACTACGTGAGCTTGGTCCCTATATAAACAAGGGTACGTAGGCACCTTGGGAGAACGGACACAGATCTCGCTAATGGAACCTGCGATGATTCTCGTAACCTCTCAAGCTCAGCTCACCCCCACCATTAAATCACACCCAAATCACCAAAAATAGTCAATTACATGTGTTACACTTGTAAATTCTAGCGGGCCTCCGAAAATCACGTTGATTATGAAAATCCTCCATCAACACCCATGTATATCAACTGTGTTCATCAACAATGACTAAAGCATATTTCTTTCTTCCAATTGACATTACATTTACTAGTCCAAAGAGATCAACATGTAGAAGGTGATAAGGATCAACAACTGAAGTTTCAGATTTGCTCTTGAAAGATGACTTCCTTTGTTTGGCCTTTTGACAAGAATCACACAGGCCATCAACATTTAATAAAGATTTTGGGAGTCCTCTAACAAGATTCTTTCTTTTCAGCTCATTGATGTTGTTCAGATTCAAATGAGAGAGTTTCTTATGCCACTTCCAACTCTCTTTACTGGACATTCTAGTTGACAGGCATACTGCTTTGCCATCAGAGTTTGTTGACAACTTTATTCCATAGATATTATTATGCATGTTTCCAACTAGAACAACTTTCCCTGTAGATTTACTGATGATTTCACAGTATTCAGGCTGAAAATCTACATGATATCCTCTGTCACAGATTTGACTCACAGATAGCAGATCATGCTTGAGTCCTGGAACCAGAGCTACGTTAGTGATGATGATACTTCCAAGATTGATACTGCCATATCCCAGAGTATGTCCTACGTTGCCATCTCCATAGGAAACTTTTGGGCCAGCCTTCTCCACATACTCTGATAGCAGGGCTTTATTTCCTGTCATGTGTCCTGAACATCCACTGTCCATGACTAGGGTACTCTCCCTGATGCCCTGCAATCACAAACATTCACTGAAGGTCAGTTTTAAGGATCCAGACTTGCTTGGATCCTTTAGCTTTCTTAAATTTGTTAGCTTTTACAGCGGAATTCACATTATCAGAGTTTAAGCTAACACTCTCAGAGTTTACACTTGCAGAATTAACCTTAACCCATTTCAAATTTAGGTTTAAGTTCATAGTAATTATGATAAGTAGCATGATAATCCCTTCAAGTATAAATAGAATGCCAAGTACTTCCACAATGTTTGCATAAAGTCTGTGGTCTAGCTCTAACATTATCTTTCTTTACTTCAGACTTTGAAGGTAAAGAATTAATATTTTTATTCTTCCTGCAAAAGCTAGCAAGATGGTTAATGCTACCACAGTTATGACATGTCTTTCTTGGAGCAAAAGTAGCAAGCATTGGATAATTACCTTGAGAAATGCCTACTTCACCATTTCTGTTCTTTCTAGACACTTTCTGTTTCTTAACAGATTTTAACTCCTTAAGCCTATGCTTGAGTTGTTTATCTGTCATTAAACCAATATTAACCTGTTTAACACTAGTTTTTACTAGTTCTTTCTTAAAAATTCCTTTTTCATCTTCAGACTTAGGTTCATTTACTCCATGAACAAATTTTGTAGTAGGAAGATGAGTTCTAATTTTGACTTGATTTTGAAACCTAAGTTCATCTCCCTCACAGTAACCTAAACCAACTGTGTCTGACTGAAAAACCTCATTAGTGTCTTTTCCAGAATCAGTCCAAGTTTTAATTATGTGTTTTGTCTTCTCCAATTCAGATTCTAGTTGCTTATATCTGCCTAGCAACTCTTGTTCTAGATAAACAGCATCATCTCTTTCTTTCTGAACTTGTTGCATATTTTCAAGTTTTTCTTCAACAACTTTATTTCTCTCTTTAAGTTCAGAATTCTCACATTTGATTATCTCATTCTCTAAAGTCTGATCCCTATAACTGATATGCAATGCTTTAAGATAAATTCTCAATTCAGATATATTATCAGTATTATAAGCATAAGTAGTTAAGGGTACCTTGTTTTCAGACTCTTCTGATTCATTTTCAATAGAAGCCATAAGAGCATAGTTGACTTCCTCATCTGAGTCTGAAGTGTCTGCCCAATCTCTGCCTTTTGTGATGAGTGCCTTTTCAGTTTTACCCTTCTTGCACTCAGGAGCATAGTGACCCATCCCCTTACACTTGTAGCATTGAATCTCAGACTTATCTTTCTTCCCAGATTTAGTCTCTGATGTGTAAAATAACTGCAAGCGCACAGTGTTTAGTTGTAGCAAATACAGATCAAGTTTTTGGCGCCGCTGCCGGGGACTATTGATATTTTTCACTCCTTGATATTAATTCTTCGGATTACTTTCTTGTTTTCTTTTGTTTTTTTTAGGGAATTGTGAAGCGGAGAAAAGCTTGGAAAAGAAGATCGTTGGAAGGCCTCGCTGTCTCTTTTGAAATTTTTGGAAGCGCTTTTCGGTATTCCGTATCACCTCTCTCTATTTTTCTCTTCTTCATTATTATTGAAAAAAACACAAAAAAAATTAAATATTAAAAAACCCAAAAATATTAGTTAGTTAATTGTTTGTTAAAAACCAATTTGCTGCATCATTCATTCTCTCACATAGGATCACATCATCTAGATTTTTTTTATTGTATTTATTGATTTCACACGTAGTGTAGTGCATCCATAAGTGTTTAATTTCTTGTTCTTTGTGTGTTGCATCATTCAATCAATCTTAAGGGTGCCACCCAATTACAAGATAATGTGAGGGATTTCATCACCCTTTCCTTGGCCCGCAAATCACTAATTCGTTCATCTTACATTCCCCTTTCCTTAATAAAATTAAGTAGATGTTGGCCCTAGGATCTCGCGCTCAATTAGGAAGAGAATCTAGGAGGAACAAATCACTAAGTATTCTTTCGTTTGGTGTCTAGGCAAGCGTGACGCTTACCTGGCTAATTTGGATTGGTGTCTAGAAAGGTGTTTAGCCTCTTGGCAATGCTTGCACCTGCCTGGCCAGTCAGGACGAATGCTTTTTGAGTTGTGACTTTTAGTAGTATCTTATTGTTAGGAGCAAGGTCTAGATTTTTCTTAGGATAATATAGATTTTTCTTTTTAATTTTCCATATTTTTTTTAGGTGTTTACTTATAGCTCTTGTCTGCTACGTGCTTATTTGATTACTTCTCTTGTATGCAAAGTGCTTGGGTTCGAGACACTACATCTAGATTAGTAAGACAAACCAATCTGTCATCTCCTAAAGTAGTAAGGCAACTTGAGTTTTCTTCACCCACTAGAACTGAGTCAAAAGAATTAGAAGTTCAACCTGTAGTCATGGTTGTTTCACTTAAAGACCGTTGTTACCCCGCTCGTACCGCTCAACCCTCATGCATAGTCTTACCTGCAGTAACCGCGAATAATTTTGAAATCAAACATCACAACATTAGCATGTTACCTAGGTTTGCTGGGGTAGAGGGAGAGGATCCATATCTTTTCATTCGAGAGTTTGAGGAAGTGTGTGCATTGCAAAAACTTCAACAATTAAGTGAGGATTCTATTAGGCTCAGACTTATTAATTTTGCTTTAAAAGAAGATGCTAAACTGTGGTTGTATAGTCTACCTGTTAATTCTATTTCCACATAGGAGGGATTTGTTGCTATCTTTCTTAAAAAATATTTTCCAAATCATAAGGCAAACAGACTTAGGAATGAAATCAACCAATTTCAACAAAATCGGAATGGGTCTTTTTGGAAATATTTTGATAGATTTAAAAAGTTGTTGTCTAAGTGTCCTCAACATGGTATAGAAAAATGGAGACTTTGCAAAATTCTTTATGAAGCCGTAGATAGTCAAACCACTGCTTTGTTAGAGTTTATGTGCAATGGTAAGTTTATGGATAAAGATGAAGATGAAGCTTGGAAATTTTTTGAGGAGTTAGCTGAAAGAACAATGTTGTGGGAGTCAACTAGGGAACCTAATCAGGAATTTGAAAATTCTAACTCATCTAAGGGCTTACGCGTAGTTGGTAATTCTATTGCAACCGAAGCTAAGTTAGCTACAATCACTAGACGTCTAAAAGCCTTAGAAACCAACAATGTGTCCTCTCAAATGTCTCTCTGTGCAAACTGTAGTTCTCCTAATCATGTGATAGAGAATTGCCCTGAAATTGAACAAGTCAATGCCATGTTTCAACCTAGAGCTAGGAATGATCTTTATGCACCCACATATAATCCCGGTTGGAAGAATCATCCAAATTTCTCATGGAACCAAGGTCAATACAATCAGTACAATCAAAATCCTCAACCTGCTTTTCAAAAGCCCAATCCTGTTCCATACCAAACTCAAAATCCTAATTCATATCCCCCGCAAAATCTTGGTCATTATCCAAACTCAATCCCCATAAATCCTCCTGTTTTTAGTGAATCTGATAAGAAACTGAATTCTTTAGAAAAGAGTATTGAGGCGTTATTGAAATCTCAAGCTAATCTAACTCAATCTCAACAATCTTTCATGCAAACCATGACCCAAGATAGGCAGTTACTAAATTCCAACACTCAAGCCATATCTAAGCTAGAGGTCCAAGTCAAGCAATTGGCAAACACAATCAGTGAGAGAGAGAGAAATCGATTTCCTAGTCAACCCGAGACTAGTCCTAAGTTTCATCCAAATCAAAAGTCTCATGAAAATTTGAATTCTGTTATCTTTCTAAGGTCTGGTAATCAATTCAACAATCATGCTGGTGTCAATACTCAAGAAGAAGATAACCTAACATCTTAACCAAATCCTTTGCTCTTGAATCCTAGTCTTAAGCAATCTTCAAATCCCGAGAATTCTGAAGTAGATAAATCTGATGTGTCATCACCATCCGATGAACCACCTTCGAAACCCCAATCTGATGTTTCTAATGAAAAAGTCTTTAAACCAAAAGCCCCGTTTCCTCAAAGACTCACTTCAAACAAACAATCTGCTCAGTTAGATAAGATTTTGGAAGTCTTTAAGCAAGTCAAGATTAACATTCCTCTTTTAGATGCGATTCAACAAGTTCCCTCTTATGCTAAGTGTCTAAAAGATTTGTGTACTCATAAAAGAACCACTCATGTTCCTAAGAAAGCTTTCCTAACATCTCATGTTAGTTCTATTTTGTCAAATCAAATCCCTGTGAAGTATAAGGATCCTGGTTGTCCTACTATCTCTTATGTCATAGGTGATACTTTCATTGATAAAGCTTTACTCGATCTTGGAGCTAGTGTGAATCTTCTTCCATTATCTGTTTATCAAGCCTTGGGTTTAGGTGAACTTAAGAAGACTAGTGTCACTCTTCAGTTAGCTGATCGTTCTGTTAAAACTCCAATAGGTATAGTGGAAGATGTGTTGATTAAAGTTGGTGATTTTGTCTTTCCCGTCGATTTTGTTGTTCTAGAAACCGAACCAATCAAAAATCTCAAAAATCAAATTCCTATTATTTTAGGAAGGCCTTTTCTTGCTACCTCTAATGCTTTGATTAACTGTAGGAATGGTTCGATAAAACTCACTTTTGGCAACATGACGATAGATCTTAATGTCTTTAATGTAGGTAATCAACCTAATGAGCTTTTTGAACAACCTGTAGGAGTTAATTTGATAGATGAGGTTGTTTCGTGGTCGAATCTTGAGGATAGTTCAATTGAGTCTTTTCTTGAGGAAGATGTTTTGTTAGAGTATGAGAGTAATAAAGATCTTCATGAGTTGTATAAGAATTTTTCTTGTGATGAGATGTTAGATGAATTGAATGCCATTTGTTCTAAGCATGAAACCCAACTTGAGGATAGTTCTTTTAATCCTAAGTCCATTGTTAAGACTTCTATTGGTGAGCCACCCACTTTCGTTCCTAATCCGTCTTTTTCCACTCCTGATCAGTCTTTGGTAGTTGATAATGAAACTCATCGTGTTCTTTCTAGTGACTTAGTTCATAACCAAAAAATTCAAGTGATTAATCTGCTTAAACAACATAAAGAAGTGTATAATTGGTCTATGAATGATGTTAGGTGTATGATTTTTATTTTGGTGAGTGATCTTATTTCTCTAGTGGATAATGATGTTTTTATGGGTGTGTTTCACATGTTTGATGATTGTGTTACATGTGTTGTTTTCCCTCGATCTGGTATTGGTTAATATATCTATTTCATAATGTATCTCCCATATAGTTAAGTTTAGGTATGGGGGAGTGTTTTTGTGTGTGTGTGTGTGTGTGTTTGTTTGTTTTTTGTTTGTGTTTTTGTGTGTGTGTGTGTGTGTGTGTTATAGGTAATAATGTATCTTCATCATTCCTTTATCAGGTATTCTCGTCCTTTTACTTCGTCATTTTTTTTTGTAATAACCCGAATTTTGGGTAGAATTAAAACTTTTCTTATTGTGGTTAAAGAGCATTAATGAATGGTGATTCCAAAGAACAATGATTGTAGTGAATGGATATTGCTATGGATGATGATCCCGATTCGTATATGTATGGTCAGAATAGAGTAATTCAAAGGTTGACGATATAGGAAGAATAATCTATCGTCCAAGAAATGAGCTAATGAGCCCCGAGAAGGGAAATGAGGATGGTATAGTATTTTCGATACGTGCATAGTGTTTCCCGTACGTGCATAGTGTTTCCCGTACGTGCATAGTATTCCCGTACGTGCATAGTAATTCGGTGGATGAATAGTGATTTTGTAAGTTGGAAAACTTTTCACGCCACCCTATGTACGGGGCGTGATATGGATGTTTCGAAGTCATATTAGTAATACGCGGAGGAAATAAGTGAATGCAGAGACGATCGGAATTCAGAAATTCCTATTTTAATTTTTGGTGTAATATTTGACCGAGCAGTGAATTATATATCAGTATTATCAAGAAATGAGATATTAAATTTGAGGAATTGAGGATTTAATATTTTGGAATTTTATTATAATTGATTTGAGAATTTAGAACGAAAACCACTGGGACAGTGAAACGAACGTTCTAGAAACCGCTAAGACTTTATAACGAGATTAAGCGATCAAGTGAACGAATTATGGATTGAGTTTATTACAAGATTAAATATCCTACATGATCATCAAGAGAATTATATCAAGTGGATTGAATGATTTAATCAAAGATTAAATCAAGAACAATTAGGATTTAAGTGATTAAAACACTTAAATCATTTCTAAAAACAAAACAATTAGCAAAGCTTCTCCAAGACTCCTTGCACAAGACCCAAGGGGATCAACACAGCCACACACATCTATAATATCAAGATATTATGTCCATAAAGTGGTTTGACAAGTCAAGGAAGGTGGGAGAGGAAAGAAGGAAAGCAAAAATCCATTTTCCTTAAGAAAAATCTGCTCCTTTTTAGCAAATTCAAAGTGCCACTTCCAAGCATCCAACAATGGTGATCTATAGCTTAAAACAAAGCTTAGGGAGAGCCCAAGGTGTGGTAAAAATTTGAGCACCAAACTCTTATTTTTCGATTTTATACGAATTTTACAAGATGAGCATGAATAGTAACCTCCATTGTTTTCTTGTTTTGATCTTAAGGTTTAAGCTTTGTAAATGATTATCTAAGGCTTATTGAAGGATAATCAAGCTCTGCAAGTGTCCCTAGATCATCAAGGAAGGTAAAACCCTAACCCATCATTTGAGTTCTTATGAGTTTTTGAGATGGTTTTGATGTTATGTAAAGATTAGTGCCTTATAAGAACATCCTTAGATATTTGGCTTTGTTTTGATGTGTAAAATGATGGGTGATAGATTTTAGTCTCACCACTGGACTTATAGAAGTAACAAGGTTGTTTGTTAAGGTTGTGGATGTATGGTATGCCCGGTGTGGCTTGGTTATGTTGTGACAAAATGGTAATGTTCGATTTAGAGCCGTCGTAATGCCCGATTTTTGTAAACCTCCTTAACAGTTGCAGACCGAGATCATAAAAGTGTTTAAGGGTTAACCACTGCATATGTTGGTGTAGATATTGTTGTCTAGTTTACGTGGCCTCAAGAATCATGTCAAAAGAGTTTACGGTTTGTAAGTTATGACCATTTTAGTGAAAGCGATTCGAGGAACAATGTCGCACAAATGTATCAACTTTGATGATAAGTTTCAGACCCTTAAAAATGGAAATGGAGTATGATATTTTGAGAATAAATGATAAGGTCAGTTAGAAAAGTATGTGCGAAGGTTTCAAGTTAAAAAGATTATTTTCCAATTTTATAAAAATGCTTAAGCCAAGGTTGCGCAATCGAAAACCCCTAGGAACGTGACATGGAAATCAACTTTATAAGTGATTAAGTATAACTTGAATTCGAGGACCGGTTTCGACCCAGACTTATGACTTAAGTATTTGTCAACTAACATGGACTTAGTATGAGCCTAAAGCGAGCTAGTAATGCCTTGGTTGTGTTTCGTTGGTGTCTTTAAGCGTTGATTTATAAGTGGATTATCCGGGGGATTAATCGTACGTTCTTTGACTTTGTCTAGATTGTCCGACATCGTCGCGAACCCCTGACACTTCTCGAGCATCAGGCAAGATTTCTAAATCTATACTTAAAGTATTGATTATAATACTGCTTTTGTCATGCTTAGATTTGCATAGTTTTGCGATATATACTTGTTGTAAAAGTTTAACTTTCGGATTGTATATCATCTTTTGAGATATAGTATATACAAACCGGTATACCTTGTAGCTCTAGTGATAAGAGCATACTTTTGTTCGACTCTAGACCGGGAGTCAGTATTTGAGATATAGAGATAGTCGTGGAAACCCGGAGGGATTCCAGCGATAGAATACTATGTATCTTGAGGATTATTATTAATAATCATTATTATATTTCCAGAAAGTATTTAGTACTCGGAAATGAATTGGGAATTGGCTTATAAGCTAGATATGGGGATATCAGTTACAAGCCGGACTTTATTATTACCCATAATAAAGGGTGTATATGTCGTATCTTTTGTAAAAGACCGGGAGTCGGTATTTCATATACTTTTGGAGATATATTTTCATAATATATCGAATAAATATTATTGAGTACAATGAATATTATTTTGAATATTCATTAAGAGTTTGTTTGTTTAAATGAATACTATTTTTGAATATTCATTTGCAGTTATGTATTAAGTGAATATTATTTTGAATATTCATCTAAGGAATATTATTTTGGAATATTCATTTAAGAATTAATTTATTTATTTTATATTCATGCGAGGATTTATTTAATTGAATATTACTTTAGATATTCATTTGAGAATTGATTCAAATATTATTTTGAATATTTACTCGAGGAATTGTTTATTTGGTGAATATTTTATATATTCATTCGAGAGTTATTTATGAGCAATATTTTATACTAAGAATATTCTTTAATTATCTATGAATTAATAAATATTCTTTGAATATTTATTTAATTATTTTAACTAAATTTAAAAATGATTTATCTTATTCAAATATTATTCTGATCCTCAAATATCATGTAAATTATTTATGAGTCTTATTATGTTTATTTTATCGAGGAAAGGTTCTCAAAACTCTATTTTCCGTTTAAGGTCTATCTTATAGGAAGACTTATACACTCGCTCAGAACTTTCAAATATAAGGGAGCTGTACTCGAGAGCTGTTATTTATTTTATTTGACTGCCCGGTCAAAAATCTGTTGATATTACTCTTTTCCCTCGCAACTTGGTTGCTATTCATCAAAGCGATTCTTTTTGTTACTTCATCATCATTCGAAGATTTCTTACGAGCAATATTATGATTTAATAATATTCCGTAATTATTATTGACTTAATAAATATTCCTGGAATATTTAATTAAATTATTTTGAAGTCTTTTTATAATAATTCATATTATTCAAAGATTATCTTTCACCTTCAGATGTGGTGTAAAATATTTCGGAGTATTTGATGACTATTTTATCGAGGGGAGGTTCCCAAACTTTATTTTCATTTAAAACTATCTTAAAGAAGATCTAAATACTCGCTCAACTTCCAAAATATATAAGGGGACCTCACTTGAAAGATGTTATTTATTGGACTGCCCGGTCCTATACTTGCTAAAACTATCTTGTCAATCATATCTTGATTCTTTCAAGCATCGATATGAGTCTTTTGGTTACCTCCTCAACACTCGAGGGGTATGATTGATGTAACAAGTTTATATCCATTAACAAGCATCAGCTTGGGAAATATTGGTGAATTTTCCTTTCCAATTAGATACGACTACTTTGTGGAGTCCTATCAACAAGTGTTACACTTGGGGAAAAAGGGGAACGAACTTTACGTTTCAGAGTCATGGATGATATTCGAACTAGGAGACGCGTAAGTGGCCGAGTGGCGCCGGTCCAGCAATAGCCCAACCGTTGGCTGAGGAGTTCCAGAGGGCGGTAGATAAGTAATTACGTCGGAGCTACCTTCTACATGTAGAGAACGACTGATGAGATGCATGACATACGACTGATCATCGTAAACGTCAGGGCATCTGGCGCGGCAATGCTCCCGTATTAGTTCATCTTCTAAAAGTGAGAAATTTCTGCAACACTGTTGGTGTTGGCAAGGTGAAAAAGTGTTGAAACCGGAATTGCAATATCTTTCCTACAAGTTCCTCTTTTATGATAATTGAGAATATCTTGCTTATCTTTTGCATAGCAGATATTTATTCAAAACAGATATATTTTGAGTTACCTTATAACGTCATCTTTTATATGACTCTGTGGTTACCTTACATAACCGGGGTTATGGTAAGGGGGTTGTTTATATTGAATCACCTTATAAGTTCATCTTTTAATTTATATGTTGATACTCTGCTTATACTTATATAGCAGATATTTCTTTCCTACAGAAAGATTATATTGGTTTACTTTGAAACCTCATCCTTTTATAATATACTAGAACTTGGTTCAATAGTATAATAAAAGTTTGCAGAGATATTATGAAATGATATTTGGAGTACTACAATAGTACTGTTTTTGGAATATATATTCTGATAAGGAAATACTTTCGGTAAAGAGATATTTTGACAATTATTATCTTATACCCGCCTTATTCTGGGTTAAGTCATAGGCAGAGTGATGCCATGTTTTCATTACCTTGCTGAGCTATTTGCTCACTCTTGCTATTGTTTTATATATATTATAGAGCAGTGAAGCAGGATGTCATGGGCACCAGTGATTCCGGAGATGATACGAACCAGTCAGATCAGGCTGCAGCTTGTTGAGCTTATGTATAGATGTGAGTGGAATGAGAAGATTGTAATCATCCGGATCCTTAGTTGGTAATGTACCATTACTTAGAGATTGTACCAGTATCAGACTTTGTAAAACATTTGGGTATTGTAATAAAAGTTATTTATTCCGCAGTTGATGTATTGTGTCGTTTCTGAGACTCTAACCTGTGTGTGTGTGTGTGAGATATATATTGTGGGGTCATAAACAGTTGGATTGTGTACATTGTGAGTAATACAGGTAAGGCAAAAATTAAATGGATCGTGACTACTCTAAATCCCAGACCCCGGATTTGGGGCTGTTACAGAAATGGTATCAGAGAGTTAGGTTACAGTCCTCAGAAACGATAGGAGATCGAGTCTTACAATACCCTTAGGGATAATGAGAATACTTAGAGCTCAAGTAGAGTTCATAGTCGGGTTGAAGGACATGACCCTGACTATTGGAGATGAAGCCCGAGAGGGGACTTCTTTTGGGAAACCATACTTAGGACGTTATGGTTAGAAACCATGAATTGTATGATTTATAGATGGATGGGAGTCTGAGGTACCAGATCCCGAAGCCTTCGAGTAGGCATTTGATGATGCGCTCATTGAGATGGAAGGAGACCCGATAAAGGAAGATCCATAGGAGGATCTAGAGGAGAACCCCATGGTGGGTGAAGGGAAGAATCTTGTAGAGAATGTGCCGATTGATAAAGATGCGGTGTGTTACTTGAGGTCTTATAATAGGATCGGACGAATCTTCAGAGGATAAATAAGTGACGAGACGAGAGTTTAGGATCGTTTATGATTCATCAAGAGATATGACGAAGAAAATGGAGTAGATTCTCTAAAGCAGTAGAGGTAGAGGCACTATAGCCAATACCGGTGGATTGATTCACCTTGAACGAGACTTGTTACTCGTAGTCTGATTATAGTGCCTAGGGAGGCAGCATGCGTAAGAACTGAGACGTTCAAATTTCATGTATGATTAAGGGTACTTTGCTACCTTAACTAATAGAGGCATTACCTTATCTATGGGGTTTAAATCCCCATGACCAGCGATTCCACCAAGGACAGTGTTACTACGGAACGGAGGCATCTTATTACCTCGAGCAAGACTTTATATGTACGTATTACGCATAGTGTTATGGAAGCACGAGTGCACTAAGACGGGATATACTTAAGAACCAAGAAGGACTGAGAAAGTCAGGGAAAAACTTAAATAAGAAGGCTATTAAAGTGTTAAGTTTATGTAGCACACGGGATTAAAATGATAAAAGGAATGTTTGGTATGAAGACGGTTATAATAGTAATTGGGTTTAAGCATGTAGTTTCTAACGATCTTCCGAAGTACCGCCCATTCAACATGTGGAGTTCGTCCTTACTACGGGCGATACCGGCATCGAAGTCTTCTTATAGAATAAAACGCTTACTTGAGATGCCTACGTCTAATCGAGTAGAACTCCCTGCGAATGCAAATGTCGATGGTTGAATCCTTAGCGACTATTTTGAGTCGGCAATGACGTAAGTATCGAGCACCTTAGGGTGTATGGATAAGAAAAGCTTTAGAATCAAATGATTATCCGAGGAGCCAGCATATAAGGCATCCGTAGAGACCTTGGCAAGTACCCTCCCCAATTGCAAATTATGTTGATTATTCTTAATCTATGATCTATCGTGACATCTCTCCAAGAGAGAATTTTGAAAAAAAAAAAGGAATAGTCCTTCTTCGAAGTTATTTTATAACACTTATGTTAATTCACATTTAGTTTCAATTCTGCCAGAGGCTGTCACGATACCTACTTTTGGGTTTTCAACGCCCTGTCAAATGATGTTATTCAAGCTCTCACTTCTAATGGTGAATAATCCTATGGTGATACATCACCACTTGCTTGTTGAATACCAGTATCTTACTGGCTATCTTTCCTTTGGAAATCGCACCTTGGAACCTGTTTACTTTAGATCCAAGGTGTCCATTTGAGAATTTACTTGTCAAATGATAATAATTATTAACTTGACTTGGAATTTCTTTCGTACTTATCAATTTCCACTGAGACGAACAACCCTATACTTATAGGGGCTGCAAGGACCATCTATCTGTGTGATAGAAGTCTGATGGGACGCCATCACTTGTAAGTTGCGAAATACAAGAAGGCTAATTACCTTTAGTAATGTCTTAATTAAGACACGCAACATTGAGTTCTTATGATCATATTGATCTCTCAGTAAATTTTTTCATTTCAAATAAGGTTACCTTAAAACTCATAACCTTACGATCACCAATGTGTGATGTTTCTTTGATATGAGAGCTATCCTTTTAAAGCTCCATGATTCTTGTTATCTTTATTAAATTTCAAAGGGGATGCCAACCAGGTAAATAGTCAAAATTCGCTGATAGGAATTAGATTCGCAACAAAATAGGCTATGGCAAGAGCGGATCCCTAAGACAAATAGAATATGGGTGACATGACGATGAATTAGTTTATGTTCTCTCTCAGGGATATTATGATAGTGGAAAGTTGGTCAATCGATATATGCGAGAGGATTGTCAATGTGTTGTGAAACCCCAATGGTAGTGGAGTCGGTTAGAACCCACATAATTTCATGGAACCACTGACTCATTGGAGGTCAGAGCTTGGCTTAAAGAGATGAAGAAATCAATTGTGATACTAAGTATAGCAGAAAAGCTGAAAACGATGGTCGTCGCCTATCTCCTGAAGGGAGAGGCGAATCACTGGTGAGAATGGTAAGACAAACCTAGAGGTAAAAGGTGTTGTGACTTGGGAGAGATTCAGATTATTGCTTTTAGAGAAATGTTTTCTGAAATATATAAAGATCCAGGTGGAAATAAAAGTTCTAGTGTTGAAATAAGAAACCATGACTATGGCAGAGTATGAGGCCAAGTTATGGGATATGAAAGAGAAATGAGCCCGTAGGTTTCGACTAAAGCTAAAACAACGAATCCAGAATCGCGTGGCGATGTTGGAGTGAAATTTATGATTGCCCTGAAAGGGGAGTGGTCCTTTAAGGACAGAAATAAATTATGAAGTCCTTGCGATAATGCGAGCCAACAAGTTACTATGGGATGGATGTATGGCTTATCTAGCTTCTGTGGTTGATACCAAGAGAAAAACACCTAGCCAACGATAAATCCCAGTGATTGAAGAGTTTGGGAATGTATTCCAGAGAACCTACCCAGGGTACCACTCGATCGAGAGATTTAATTCCTTTCGAATTATGGAGAAATTGATATTATAATAATGATGGATTAGTTGATACCCAATGGAGCCAAATTGATTATGAGGGATATAATTTAAGGATAAAGACGGAGTTAGAGATTTTGGAATCTAGTTCCGACTAAGAGATTATGATGCCAGAAATATGAGGCTTGATTAGCTCATATGGCTGACCCCGGGGAAAGAGACACCAAGTATAATTATAATGATTTTGGGAGGTTGTACAAGGTTTTAATAAGCTACCAGATATCGATTTGGATGACATAATAATGAATATCGAGTATTCAGAGCCTAGTGCTGCATCTCCCGTTAGCCCAGTAGGAATAAAAGAATTAGCAACTCAGATGCGAGGATTGTTGAATAAGAGTGCAATAAGACTCAGTATGCCACCGTGAAGAACCGGTGTGTTGTAAGAAAGAAATATGTTAGCACAAGATTGTGCATCGAACCTCGAGAGTTGAATGAGTCAACATTGAGTACAGGTACTGTTGTATAAGATTGTTTGAGCAGCCCAGGGACACTGTGTATTTTCCAAACTTATTAGGAAATTGGACATCACCGGTTGGAAGTTAAAAATCGAAGATATACCCAAGATTGCGATTCGCACTAGGTATAGACACTATGAAATTGTAAGTGATGTCATTTTGGGTTGACTATTGCACCCACAACTTTTATGGAATTTAATGAATTGGCTGTGAGTTATCTGAGATAGCTTTCGCCCTGAATATATCGAAACATCGTATATATGAAGGAAAGGTGCGAAATCAAAAAGGATCAAACATGATTGACTTTCAGACCTATCAGATCTGAAAATATGTGTGCTTGTGTGTATATGAAGATTATGATTTGAGATAAAAGGATTGAGAGTCCTCGAACCAGACAATATTCCCCGCAAACAAATTCCCCAAGAGATTTGCCTTTCTTTCAGAAAGGAGAAGAGATGAGATAATAGAGAATGACTGAACGAACACATGAGGTAGATTGGCATTCTGTGAGATGATTAAAGAAGAGGTTGGAACACCGAGGGTGATAGTAGATAACAATGAGATAGGAGGCCAAAACAGTGATGGCCGACGAGCTCGTTACTAGACATCAAGAGTTACTCGAATCGATTGCTAGAATACTCGAACTAGTTTCAATACGGAGTACCCCGTCGACAGTAGAGTTGACATTTATACAATGGAATTGGGGAATATCTAGAATTAATAGAGGGTTATGACAAGCAAGTTTTTGTTGATGTATTTCCGTGCAAACAAGATAGAGAATATGAGGTTCGAGATTTGTAATGAGAAAAAGTATCCTCGTGGAAGGAATTAACAAGATTAGAATGAAAGGAAGTTTAGCCCAAGATTCATTGGGCCATCTGAGAGTTTAAATGCGTCAGGAAGGTGGCCTATGAGCCAGCCTCACCCAAACCGGTAAAATGGTCATAATATGGTTCTTGCGTAGGTGCCTCATCAGTATACTATAGATGCCCGGCAAATGACAGAGTACGAGCAGATGGATATACATAACCGAATCTGAACTACGAAGGACAACCTGTGGAAATTATGAATAGAAAAGAGCAAGCGCTAAGAGATAAGGTTGTCAAGCTAGTGAGAGATTTGAAGAAAAATCAAGAAGTGGAAGAATCCACCTGAGAAATAGAAAGTGCAATGGGATAGAAGTAACCCCAGTTATTCCTAAACTGATTCCGAGGACGGAATCCTTTTAAGGAGGGGAGACTGTAATAACCCGAATTTTGGGTAGAATTAAAACTTTTCTTATTGTGGTTAAAGAGCATTAATGAATGGTGATTCCAAAGAACAATGATTGTAGTGAATGGATATTGCTATGGATGATGATCCCGATTCGTATATGTATGGTCAGAATAGAGTAATTCAAAGGTTGACGATATAGGAAGAATAATCTATCATCCAAGAAATGAGCTAATGAGCCCCGAGAAGGGAAATGAGGATGGTATAGTATTTTCGATACGTGCATAGTGTTTCCCGTACGTGCATAGTGTTTCCCGTACGTGCATAGTATTCCCGTACGTGCATAGTAATTCGGTGGATGAATAGTGATTTTGTAAGTTGGAAAACTTTTCACGCCACCCTATGTACGGGGCGTGATATGGATGTTTCGAAGTCATATTAGTAATACGCGGAGGAAATAAGTGAATGCAGAGACGATCGGAATTCAGAAATTCCTATTTTAATTTTTGGTGTAATATTTGACCGAGCAGTGAATTATATATCAGTATTATCAAGAAATGAGATATTAAATTTGAGGAATTGAGGATTTAATATTTTGGAATTTTATTATAATTGATTTGAGAATTTAGAACGAAAACCACTGGGACAGTGAAACGAACGTTCTAGAAACCGCTAAGACTTTATAACGAGATTAAGCGATCAAGTGAACGAATTATGGATTGAGTTTATTACAAGATTAAATATCCTACATGATCATCAAGAGAATTATATCAAGTGGATTGAATGATTTAATCAAAGATTAAATCAAGAACAATTAGGATTTAAGTGATTAAAACACTTAAATCATTTCTAAAAACAAAACAATTAGCAAAGCTTCTCCAAGACTCCTTGCACAAGACCCAAGGGGATCAACACAGCCACACACATCTATAATATCAAGATATTATGTCCATAAAGTGGTTTGACAAGTCAAGGAAGGTGGGAGAGGAAAGAAGGAAAGCAAAAATCCATTTTCCTTAAGAAAAATCTGCTCCTTTTTAGCAAATTCAAAGTGCCACTTCCAAGCATCCAACAATGGTGATCTATAGCTTAAAACAAAGCTTAGGGAGAGCCCAAGGTGTGGTAAAAATTTGAGCACCAAACTCTTATTTTTCGATTTTATACGAATTTTACAAGATGAGCATGAATAGTAACCTCCATTGTTTTCTTGTTTTGATCTTAAGGTTTAAGCTTTGTAAATGATTATCTAAGGCTTATTGAAGGATAATCAAGCTCTGCAAGTGTCCCTAGATCATCAAGGAAGGTAAAACCCTAACCCATCATTTGAGTTCTTATGAGTTTTTGAGATGGTTTTGATGTTATGTAAAGATTAGTGCCTTATAAGAACATCCTTAGATATTTGGCTTTGTTTTGATGTGTAAAATGATGGGTGATAGATTTTAGTCTCACCACTGGACTTATAGAAGTAACAAGGTTGTTTGTTAAGGTTGTGGATGTATGGTATGCCCGGTGTGGCTTGGTTATGTTGTGACAAAATGGTAATGTTCGATTTAGAGCCGTCGTAATGCCCGATTTTTGTAAACCTCCTTAACAGTTGCAGACCGAGATCATAAAAGTGTTTAAGGGTTAACCACTGCATATGTTGGTGTAGATATTGTTGTCTAGTTTACGTGGCCTCAAGAATCATGTCAAAAGAGTTTACGGTTTGTAAGTTATGACCATTTTAGTGAAAGCGATTCGAGGAACAATGTCGCACAAATGTATCAACTTTGATGATAAGTTTCAGACCCTTAAAAATGGAAATGGAGTATGATATTTTGAGAATAAATGATAAGGTCAGTTAGAAAAGTATGTGCGAAGGTTTCAAGTTAAAAAGATTATTTTCCAATTTTATAAAAATGCTTAAGCCAAGGTTGCGCAATCGAAAACCCCTAGGAACGTGACATGGAAATCAACTTTATAAGTGATTAAGTATAACTTGAATTCGAGGACCGGTTTCGACCCAGACTTATGACTTAAGTATTTGTCAACTAACATGGACTTAGTATGAGCCTAAAGCGAGCTAGTAATGCCTTGGTTGTGTTTCGTTGGTGTCTTTAAGCGTTGATTTATAAGTGGATTATCCGGGGGATTAATCGTACGTTCTTTGACTTTGTCTAGATTGTCCGACATCGTCGCGAACCCCTGACACTTCTCGAGCATCAGGCAAGATTTCTAAATCTATACTTAAAGTATTGATTATAATACTGCTTTTGTCATGCTTAGATTTGCATAGTTTTGCGATATATACTTGTTGTAAAAGTTTAACTTTCGGATTGTATATCATCTTTTGAGATATAGTATATACAAACCGGTATACCTTGTAGCTCTAGTGATAAGAGCATACTTTTGTTCGACTCTAGACCGGGAGTCAGTATTTGAGATATAGAGATAGTCGTGGAAACCCGGAGGGATTCCAGCGATAGAATACTATGTATCTTGAGGATTATTATTAATAATCATTATTATATTTCCAGAAAGTATTTAGTACTCGGAAATGAATTGGGAATTGGCTTATAAGCTAGATATGGGGATATCAGTTACAAGCCGGACTTTATTATTACCCATAATAAAGGGTGTATATGTCGTATCTTTTGTAAAAGACCGGGAGTCGGTATTTCATATACTTTTGGAGATATATTTTCATAATATATCGAATAAATATTATTGAGTACAATGAATATTATTTTGAATATTCATTAAGAGTTTGTTTGTTTAAATGAATACTATTTTTGAATATTCATTTGCAGTTATGTATTAAGTGAATATTATTTTGAATATTCATCTAAGGAATATTATTTTGGAATATTCATTTAAGAATTAATTTATTTATTTTATATTCATGCGAGGATTTATTTAATTGAATATTACTTTAGATATTCATTTGAGAATTGATTCAAATATTATTTTGAATATTTACTCGAGGAATTGTTTATTTGGTGAATATTTTATATATTCATTCGAGAGTTATTTATGAGCAATATTTTATACTAAGAATATTCTTTAATTATCTATGAATTAATAAATATTCTTTGAATATTTATTTAATTATTTTAACTAAATTTAAAAATGATTTATCTTATTCAAATATTATTCTGATCCTCAAATATCATGTAAATTATTTATGAGTCTTATTATGTTTATTTTATCGAGGAAAGGTTCTCAAAACTCTATTTTCCGTTTAAGGTCTATCTTATAGGAAGACTTATACACTCGCTCAGAACTTTCAAATATAAGGGAGCTGTACTCGAGAGCTGTTATTTATTTTATTTGACTGCCCGGTCAAAAATCTGTTGATATTACTCTTTTCCCTCGCAACTTGGTTGCTATTCATCAAAGCGATTCTTTTTGTTACTTCATCATCATTCGAAGATTTCTTACGAGCAATATTATGATTTAATAATATTCCGTAATTATTATTGACTTAATAAATATTCCTGGAATATTTAATTAAATTATTTTGAAGTCTTTTTATAATAATTCATATTATTCAAAGATTATCTTTCACCTTCAGATGTGGTGTAAAATATTTCGGAGTATTTGATGACTATTTTATCGAGGGGAGGTTCCCAAACTTTATTTTCATTTAAAACTATCTTAAAGAAGATCTAAATACTCGCTCAACTTCCAAAATATATAAGGGGACCTCACTTGAAAGATGTTATTTATTGGACTGCCCGGTCCTATACTTGCTAAAACTATCTTGTCAATCATATCTTGATTCTTTCAAGCATCGATATGAGTCTTTTGGTTACCTCCTCAACACTCGAGGGGTATGATTGATGTAACAAGTTTATATCCATTAACAAGCATCAGCTTGGGAAATATTGGTGAATTTTCCTTTCCAATTAGATACGACTACTTTGTGGAGTCCTATCAACAAGTGTTACACTTGGGGAAAAAGGGGAACGAACTTTACGTTTCAGAGTCATGGATGATATTCGAACTAGGAGACGCGTAAGTGGCCGAGTGGCGCCGGTCCAGCAATAGCCCAACCGTTGGCTGAGGAGTTCCAGAGGGCGGTAGATAAGTAATTACGTCGGAGCTACCTTCTACATGTAGAGAACGACTGATGAGATGCATGACATACGACTGATCATCGTAAACGTCAGGGCATCTGGCGCGGCAATGCTCCCGTATTAGTTCATCTTCTAAAAGTGAGAAATTTCTGCAACACTGTTGGTGTTGGCAAGGTGAAAAAGTGTTGAAACCGGAATTGCAATATCTTTCCTACAAGTTCCTCTTTTATGATAATTGAGAATATCTTGCTTATCTTTTGCATAGCAGATATTTATTCAAAACAGATATATTTTGAGTTACCTTATAACGTCATCTTTTATATGACTCTGTGGTTACCTTACATAACCGGGGTTATGGTAAGGGGGTTGTTTATATTGAATCACCTTATAAGTTCATCTTTTAATTTATATGTTGATACTCTGCTTATACTTATATAGCAGATATTTCTTTCCTACAGAAAGATTATATTGGTTTACTTTGAAACCTCATCCTTTTATAATATACTAGAACTTGGTTCAATAGTATAATAAAAGTTTGCAGAGATATTATGAAATGATATTTGGAGTACTACAATAGTACTGTTTTTGGAATATATATTCTGATAAGGAAATACTTTCGGTAAAGAGATATTTTGACAATTATTATCTTATACCCGCCTTATTCTGGGTTAAGTCATAGGCAGAGTGATGCCATGTTTTCATTACCTTGCTGAGCTATTTGCTCACTCTTGCTATTGTTTTATATATATTATAGAGCAGTGAAGCAGGATGTCATGGGCACCAGTGATTCCGGAGATGATACGAACCAGTCAGATCAGGCTGCAGCTTGTTGAGCTTATGTATAGATGTGAGTGGAATGAGAAGATTGTAATCATCCGGATCCTTAGTTGGTAATGTACCATTACTTAGAGATTGTACCAGTATCAGACTTTGTAAAACATTTGGGTATTGTAATAAAAGTTATTTATTCCGCAGTTGATGTATTGTGTCGTTTCTGAGACTCTAACCTGTGTGTGTGTGTGTGTGTGAGATATATATTGTGGGGTCATAAACAGTTGGATTGTGTACATTGTGAGTAATACAGGTAAGGCAAAAATTAAATGGATCGTGACTACTCTAAATCCCAGACCCCGGATTTGGGGCTGTTACATTTTTTCTTTTATCATTTGCATACATTGAGGACAATGCATGATTTAGGTATGGGGGAGGGATTTAGTAGTATTATTATTAAATACAAAAATCCAAAAAAAAAATGGAAAAATTTGAAAAAATACAAAAATAATTCTAGCTTTGTGAAATGATTACTTGTTATAAGTAGGCTTGATGCACCCTTACATGCTATAGTACTCTTGTGTTTCTGATGCTTTTGATTGAGAAGTGATATGCTAAGTTCTTGTGCACACACATACACTAGCGAGTTGAAACTAGTAGACTTATTGAATGTTGTAAGTAATTAAAAGGACATGAATATGTGCAAGAAGATTTGGTTTCCATGCTTTGAGTACAAGTAGGTGCATTAAAGAGATTTTTGCTTGGGATTGATTATGTTTTTCCACCAAGTGAGATTTTGAGCCTATATGCATATCTTTTGCATTTTATATTCGTTTGTTTGAGTGTCCACATATTGTTTGCATTGCTAGCACTTGTTTGAGACCTTTCTTGAAATGCATGACATTATTTGATGATAAGATGATAAAGGCATTTAGGATTAACCAATTATTATCCAAATTACCACACCCTTTATATGTGATCAATTAGTTACCCCTTTGAGCTTAAACCTATTTTTCGGTGACATACCACATCACTTGCCTAAACCTTTTCTTGTGTAGCCTAACGTATACTTGATCCCAATTGTCAAAGGCTAGTAGGAAGTTGAGGGAGTAATAAGGTATGTGAGATGGGGTTTACTTTTGTGGAAATATTGGATTTTGTTACTTACTTATCAGTCGTTATTCAATAAATTTTTGAAGAAGGATTATGGTTGCGTATATTATCTATCTTAGCTCTCCAAAAAAAACAAAAAAAAAACAAAAAAAAAAAATAATCTGAGAGCATACTTATGTTTTTGTGTTTGTGTGATCCTTCTTCATTCGACTAGTCAAGCATTTTGTTGGAGAAAATTAGAAAATATGTATGGGGAGGATGTATGGTGTTGTGTATGATTTGTAATGGTTCTTACTAGCTTTTGACACTTCAACTTATTTGGCCTTACTTGACATACCTTGTCCCTAGCCCCATTACAACCCAAATAAAAGACCTTTTGATTAATTATCGTCATTAATGTAGGTTGTGTTAAAGTTAGATTGATACTAAATGTCAAGCATGTTCATGATTTTGTTGGAATTGAGTGATACACTTACCCTTGTTCTTGAGTGAATATTCTTTTGTGAGTGAAAGGTGAGTTATTGCTTGTTTTGTGCATATGAGATCCCAAGTTTTGACTCTAAGGTGTATTCTTGTGGGCTTAGCATGGTTACCAACTTATTCTTACACTTAACATGGACTTTTGAGGACCTATGCATATTTCTTTGAGTAGACTATGTGAATACTTGCACCTTACACACCAAGATATTGCAAAGTCACTTTGATTCTTAAGTTGGTGTAGCATGAGATGACTTGTATGTGTGGTGTTGCATTGACCGATCTTTTACACGAGCTAGATGGATTTTGTGGGTACATTCACTATAGGCCCTCACGAGACCTCACTCGTCCACTAGGGCTGCCTAGGGGTTTAAAGGGCTTGTTGCATATTCCAAATGGTATTATTTATTTAGGTAGTATTTTATATTTTATTTTTTCTCGAGGACGAGCAAAAGATAGGTATGGGGGCATTTGATAGGTCCATAATTCATCATATTTTTAATACCTATTTTATGTCCGTTTTCGTAATTTTATTAATTAATAAATTGTTTTATTTTGTTTTGTAGGAAAATAAATAAAATCAGATTTCAAGCAGAAAAAGGTGAAAAAAGGCAAGGAGGTGGAAAATACTTGAAGTCAAAGAAATTGGAGGAAAAATCGATTACTTATTGAAGAAGAAAAGGAAATTGAAGAAATTATATTCAAGATCAAATTGTAATTAAAGGGGCCAAACCCAATATTTTTCCCTATATATGGGGCTCTCTTGTAATTTAGACACCTAGGTTTTTATTCTTTTGTTTTTTTTCTGTATCCGGCAGCACTCTCTTTTCTCGTTATTAATATCTTATTTTCTTGTTTGTTATCTCTCCTCTCCTGTTCTTTTACTAGTCGCGTATCTTTAATCAAATACCAAGTTTTTATATTTGTCAAATAGCTTAAGCTAGCCTTACTGTCCATTCACGTGCATTAATATTAAGTTTAAAGTTTTTAAGATTGTTTTAGCTGTTCACGTAATTGATTAATTTGACCATGTCAATTATAGATTTTCAATATAGTTATTTTGTTAATTCTATTGTCATGTGTAGCTAAATCTCTTACCCTAGGATGAAGATGAAGTTGATTTAATTATTATTGATTTATTCTCGTTCCTATTAATTGATTCTCATAATTTTTCTTGGTGCTTAATTGATCGATTGACAAAGTGATTTTGATATATTATTGTTACTGGATTTGTTTTTCATAGCCTATGCTTGCTCTTTGAAGTTTTGATAGGTTATTGTTAGATAACAAGTTTCATAGTATATGCTTGTCTCGTTAATTGATATATCTTATTTGTGAAGGAAAGAGGATTGATTTTAGGGCGAGTTGATATTAATTGTGATTGATTAACGGATTCGGATTCCTAGGTTTTCCATATTATTTGATAATCTTTGCTAATTAGGTTAAATAAATCTCATCTCAAATCTTATTGTCTAGTTCGCCTGAGTTAATTATTAGGGTTTTGAAAATTCATAGTCTCTGAGGATCGATCTGTGATTGCTACAACTAAACACTGTGCGCTTCCTGTCTGAAGTTGAATCTCTAGAGAACCTGTTTCCCTTCTTAAAGTTCTTGAAACCCATCTTCTTGAAAGTCTTCACCATCAGGACAGCCATTTTTCTCATCTCTTCATCATCCTCAGAATCAGATGATTCATCAGTGTTTGAGTCAACATCAGAATCTGATGACTCACTTTCAGAATATATAGCTAAAGCTTTTCCCTTAGCTTTCTTCCTTGATGCTTCTTTCTTCACAGGTTTCTCTTCAACCTTAAGAGCAACAGACTTTGCCTTCTTGCTTGATCTTCTGTTTCTCTGTTCCATTTCCAATTCATGAGTTTTGAGCAATCGATAGATTTCATCAATCTCAGTATCAGCAAGATCATAATTGTCTCTAATAGTGGTTGTTTTCACATCCCACTTTTCAGGTAGAGCAAGAAGAAATTTGAGATTTGAGTCTTCTAGATCATACTCTTTATTTACCAATGACAAATCATTGATCAGTTTATAGAATCTGTCAAATGTTTATGTCATGGTTTCTTCAGACTTTGCCTCAAAGTGCTCATACTCCTGTGTGAGTATGTTCCTCCTATTCTTCTTGATAGCAGCAGTTCCTTGACACCTAACTTCAAGAGCATCCCAGATTTCTTTGGCAGTAGTGTAGTTAATCACTTTATTAGACATGACATTATCTAAAGCACTATGAAGTAGATGCCTAACCTTTGCATCCTTGGCAATAGATGAAATATCCTCAGAAGTCAGATCCTTCTTTTCTTTTGGAATTGTTTTAGCCTCTTGACCAGCAGTAGCAGCAGATAGCTTGGTAGGTTTATGAGGACCTTAATAAATTCTGTCAAGATAATCTGGATCTGTAGCTTCCAGAAACATAGTCATCTTTACCTTCCAGATAGCATAATCTGCTGGTCTCATAATAGGAACCCTAATAGTCTCATAATGACTCACAGTAGTAGGAGCCTTCTCAGAACCTAAACCTGTTGGAGGAGGAATCTCTACCATTGATTGTTGTTTTGTGTGTGGATCTTAAACTGTATTAAGTAACAGATTGGCTCTGATACCACTTGTTAGGCCGAATACACAAATATAATCAAGATTTGTATGAGAGATTAACAAAAACACACGTTTTAACAATTAAAAACTGTTTGGAATTAATAATTCCTCTCTCAGTGATGTAAACTATCACAGAGAGCTGCTTAGGTTATAATGAATGATATTTCATTGTTCGATACCCTTCTAGGGTTAACCTAACTGTATTTATAAAACATACAGCTACTATACAATCGTAAATTGATTCTCCTATAATTTAGCTATACAATTGATATCAATCACGATTGCTACACGTCTTCTAAGTCAACACAATCTCTTTGACAACTATCCAATCTTCAAAGATATTGCTTCCATATTTATCTTCAATTATTCTTCAATCACTGTTGACAAGTAGACGCTTCCGCCAGACAGAATTTATCAAACTCTGTTGCGCTTCCATACGTCAGCGTTTAACTAAACTCTGACCAGCTTCCAGCTAAACTCTGATTTATCACTATTACACTTAAACACTGATTAATACATACATCAATTATATCTAACAATAAATAATATAAATTCTTAACTTTAAATCTTTGTTAATAGAATTTGAATCTTGGTATTTATTAAATTAGCACAAATATAGAATATTCCTTAATGTTAGATCTAATGGTTCTCATCGATTTACTAAAAATTTAACGGTCATATTTGTATGGTTAAATCATTGAACCAAAATACAAACAATTATTTCCTAATTTACTTATTATAATTTAATATAAATTATTTATGATAAGTAGTTTGAAATTTTAATTGAGTGATCTCTATCATCGGAGATGCTTTAAACATACTATTTCTACTTGGTTAATTTTGTATGATCTTTAATCTTTGATGATATGTTATAGATGAAAGTAGATAAATTTGAAATTATAAAACACCTAAAATAATATGCACGTACCAAAATAAGATTTATTTTATGTATCCACAGATAGTAGGTTGTTCATATCCAAAATTTGTTGGGTTTCAATCTAATATGATGTTATGAGTTTAGGTAGTCCGAGATATATATGGATAAGATAATAATTGTATGTGTAGATAATTATTATATATGGTATGTCTTGATCATTAAATTGGGTAATTAGGTGCCAAAAATTGGAAGGCTTGTATAACAAGTATTGTAAGACTTGTACAACAAGTATGGTAAGTTTTAGTGACTAAGCTTTGGATGGCTATATATACATAGTCATATTGTATTTGTTTGATATGTGAATACTTAAGAGATGTAATCTTAGGTATTGTTTGGGAGATACTTGAGCATTGTTGGCTCAAGTATCGGGTTTAGGACACCGTTTGGATGTTATTATTTTGATGTATTCTTGATAATTTTTTAGATAATATTGTGTGTGTTCTTGTTTTGCTTTTACTTATTGTTGATAGAAGTAGACGTGATACTTGAATAGTGTGACCGCGCTTTGGTGGATCTTTTCAACTAATTGATTGGTTGTGTATGTGCTCTACATTGGTGGTTTGTGAATCTCGGATTTGTGTAAGTCCCCTAACAAGTTGTATCAAGAGCCAAGGTTCGTGATGGATGAGGTTGAGGGAAAGTTCGAGGTTCAGTTGGTATGGCAAAGTATAATGAAGGATTCGTTGACAAGGAGACTGCTAAAATGGGAAGAGACAAAGTTACGTGCGATTTTGAGGTTGGCTTGCACCGTGGATCAATCCTGTGTTCGGACTCGAGATGGAAGATGGAAGAGGCATCGCAGTTGTTTCAATGACTTGATCAACCAGGTAAACTATTTGGATGATACTAGTGATTTTTTTTAAGAGACCGAAGGATTGTGAAAGCAAGGATCGGGTGACTCTACATATGGAAGAGCACTTGTGGTGGTTGATGCACGTGATTTTGTAGATGGATACATCGTTATGGAGAAGAACGATGGTTTGGAGTTCACTAAACGAGTTTTAGCGACACTCATTGTTTGGAAGAACAAGAGGAGGTTCTTGTTCGAGGGAAGGTATTTGTGAATGGACGTCGATTGTTTGATGGCTACCGTTCAATCCGACATGGGTATTGGATTGTTGGGTTTCAACCCAGTATGATGTTATGGATTTGGTGGTCCAAGATTTATATGGGTAAGATAGTAATTGTATGTGTAGATAATTATTATATATGGTATGTCTTGATCACTAAATTAAGTAATGCCAAGAATTGGAAGGCTTGTATAACAAATATGGTAAGACTTGTAGAACAAGTATGATAAGTCTTGGTGACTAATTTTTGGATGGCTATATATACATAGTCATATTGTATTTGTTTGATAGGTGAATACTCATGAGATGTAGTCTGGGTATTGGCCCTATATATCACAATTTGAAAGTAAATGGTCCCAAATATCACAACTCAAAAACTTGGCCCCAAATATCACTCCAAGACATAGGTTCGTGTAGCGTTTTCATTTTTTATTGAAAACGCTACATCGTGTAGCGTTTCCTTTTTTTTTTTTTTACTGTTAACGCTAACTAAAGTTTTGTTTTGGAACTTAACAACACTGGCTTATGTAACGTTTACCCTAAACGCTAGTTTACCTGGTGTGTATAGTAAAATGAAAGCGCTACTTCATCAGGCGTTTTGGATGTTCAAATTTTTTTTTTGTTTTCTCCTAAATATATTCTAAACCCAAAATGGAACTGTTGAACCCCAAAAGTTAATTGTTGATACCCAAAGGAAATACAAATAAAATTTAAAAATTTTAATTAAAAGATTGAATCCGGCGGCCTGATTTTTAAACGATAACGCGTTTAAAGATTAGGATGAGTTAGGATTTAGGGTTGTAAACCCCCCTAAACCAAACCCTAAACCCTAATTTCGTATACGATTTATTCGTTGTTATAAATATTTCTAAAACCCAAAATGGAAATATTGAATCCCAAAAGTTAATGGAAATATATATTTAGAAGAAAACAAAAAAAACAAAAAAAACAAAAAACAAATTGAAAAAACCCTCCAACGCCACATGATGTAGTGTCTTCCCCACCCCCCAACCATCCCCATTCCCCAAGACGCCAACGTCCCCCATCCTAGCTCCTCTGAAAACGGAAAGCGATTTAGCGTTTTGAAAAAAAAAATTAAACGCTATATTATCTTGTGTATTAGAGTGATATTTGGGGCCATTATTTTGAATTGTGATATTTGGGGCCATTTGATCTCAAATTGTGATATTGGGGGCCTTTATTCATGTAGTCTTAGGTATTGTTTGTGAGATGATTAAGCATTATTGGCTCAAGTATCGGGTTTGGTACACTGTTTGGGTGTTATTGTTTCGATGCATTGATAATTGTTTAGATTAATAATACGAGTTTGGGGGTGGGTGTTTCCACGTCAAATATTGTGTGTGTTCTTATTTTGCTTTTACTTATTGTTGATAAAAGTAGAAATGATACTTAAATAACGTGTGACCACGCTTTGGTGGATCTTATTAACTAATTGATTGGTTGTGTGTATTCTCTGTATTGGTGGTTTGTAAATCTCGGATTATGTAAGTGCCATAATAAAATTGTGACCAGGTAATATTTTCGATTGCATAGATGAAAAGACGTTATACACCACTTTACAAAACAAATCTCACTTTGTGCATAATGACTATAGCTTGACAGGGATGATTTATGTAACAAGTGATTTCTCATCCGCCAGATCAATTATTCAACGGTCAAGATTAGAAGAAAATTTTAGTACATATTGCATTAAATATTCGCGGTACGTGTAAACTCCTTCTATTTAGAGCAATTCCAATGCTAATCCCTATTTTGGATCCCTAAAATATAGTTAAATATTGATTCCCTAAAACATAGGTAACCAAAATGTTGTTTTACTCCAATGATATTCCCTACATTGGTTCCCTATATTTTGAAAAGTAATTTTATAGTATTATTTTGAAATTTGAAATTTGAATGACTATGTATTTCATTAAATTTTAATGATTTTTCAAATAAAAACTCCATTTTTAATTTCTTAATTTATTATTACATTTAATAAAAATAAAAAAAATAAATGTATTTTGCGATCTTCAACTTTATCATTAACTCTTACACCAACAAAAAAATTATTTATTCAAAAAAAAACAAAAAAAATAATTATATTCGGGATATCAAAATATTATTTTTACTAGGGACATGATTTCTTTTCATACGCTATGATTTTTTATAAATCCGGAAACAAAAAATTAGTTCCCAAAATAACATTTCCCATCGTACATATTGGCTAAATCTGGAAAGAAGGCAGAGAGGAGAAAGAAAATATAGGTCGGAGAGGAGAGATATAGCAGGAGATAGAAGCGGGAGATGACCTGACAATTATAGGGGAGTAAGAGCATCTCCAAGGATGCACACCCCTTACCAATTTTAGGGATTTTCTTCCAAAAAATACTCTCCAACCACTTCTCTCCTTCCCAATATATTTTAGGGGAGAGAAAATAGATCCCTACATGTGAGGATCCAAATATCAGCCCCTATCTTTTTCCACGTCATCTGCTCCCCTTCCCATTGGTTGATTTATTTAAATTTCAAACTTTTAAATTTTAAAAATTAAACTTTTAAAATATATGGTATCTATATAGGGATTATCATTGGAGTGAAATATCATTTTGATTTCCTATATTATTAATAATCCTTATTTTAGGAGTTAAGGAAAGAGTGTATCCTTGGAGATGCTCTAATTTTGGTTCCTCACATGTAGGGTTCCATTTTCTCTCCCCTAAAATATATTGGTAAGGGGAAGAACGGTTGGAGGACTACTTTTGAAGCAAAATCCCTAAATATTGCCGGGTCAGATATAGGTAAGGGACCTTCTGCCTTGGAGTTGCTCTTACCGTAGACATTTTCAGTGGTACCTGTACACGTGTATATGCCTCCTGTTGATCTAAGGTTTAAGCTGATATACATATGATCTGTTTTTTATTATTTTTAAAAGAATTAATTTTATAAAAATTGGTTTAAGGTCATACATTTGTAACATATTCTTATATTATTTTTTAAACCGAATCAATAATTATACTACGACCTACTTTACAATAAAAAATAATTATAATTTAGATGTGTGACATATAATTTATAAAAATTATAATATAAAAGAGTATTATAAATAATATAATATGAAAATGAAATGACATGATATGACATGATAAAAATATAATATATATTAAAAAAATTGAGAACACTATAATTCAGTTTTTATAAAAATGATTTTGTTTAAAAAATAATAAAAGAATATGTTACATATGCATGGCCTTAAACCAATTTTTATAAAATTATTCTTTTAAAAAAAAATCTTATATATGTCAACTTAAATCTTATATCAACATGCATATACAGGTGTACAAGTGCAGCTAAAAATGTCGACAATATATAGGAAGAATTTACATGTACCACAAGTATTTACTGCAATACATGTTACAACTCCTGACCGTTGAATCATTCATCTAACAAATAAGAAATCATTTGTTACATAAAACGCATAGCCTACAAAAAGTGCAAAGAAAAGTGTATCACTATATAACTCTTGACGTAATTATGTATGGCTCCCGGTGCCAGGGACGGGTTATTTAACATACGGCTTTTAAGTCGTTGGATCGTTGATCCAACGGCTGTGATTTAAATAAAATAACACCGTACCGCATAAACTTTCTGCGGTATGGAGTAATTACCAAAATGCCCCCCTGTTTTCACATAAAAAATCTACTGTTCACCGACTTGGATTTTCTTTTGAATATGAAGTCCATCCTACTTCGAATCCAGAAGTATCTGGTTTTCACTTTTTCACGGATTTGAAAAATCATGGAAACTACAGGAAAAATAAAAAAACGGAACCAGTACCTTCTTTATTTTGATTTTTTTGAATATAGTGAATAATACTTGTTTTATTTAGTATAGATTATTATCTTGTTTCTCTCCTTTCATGTGAGAGCTTTTGAATTTCTCTCTCCTTTCTTGTAAAAGATTGTGTGAGTTTTCTCTGTGTGGTCAACCATGGATGACATAGAGATGCAGTTGGCTGAGATGGACATTACAAACGAAGAAAATGAAGAACTATCCTTTGAAACAGGGGTGGAAGAAGAGGTTAATCGATTTGAGTTATGTCTAGTGGGTCGTTTTCTAACGGAAAAGAGCATCAACGTTCGTGCTATGAAATTGAAGATGGCGGATTTGTGGAAACCTGCTATGGGCATTAGTATCAAGGATTTGAAAGAAGGACTGTTCTTGTTTCAATTCTATCACAAGGAGGATATGAATTGGGTGGTGTCGAATGGGCCTTGGACTTTTGATGGCGCATTGCTGGTTATGAGCGCAATCAAAATAGGGGAAGATCCTACTAGAGTGCCATTGGTGGAAGTGGATTTTTGGGTGCAGATTCATGATTTACCCGTTGGTTATATGTCTGAAGTGGTTGGTAAACAACTAGGCAATTTCTTTGGACAATTCTTGCAGTATGATACGAAGAATAACTCGAGTATTTGGAGGGAGTTCATGAGGTTGAGAATCAGAATCGATGTTCGCAGACCATTGAAAAGGAGAAAGAAAATCTGTAAAAAGGACAATTCGGAAGTAATGGTGAATTGCAAGTACGAGAAGTTAGGGGACTTCTGCTTTGTCTGTGGAATGCTCTCACATACGGAGCGTTTTTGTCATAAAAAGCTGAAAGCAGGCAGTGAGGAGGTCAGTAAGGAATGGGGATCCTGGTTGCGTGCCCAACCTCGGAGATTGACGGGAGGTGTTAAGAGTAAGTGGCTTAGAGACGACGGTGATTGGGGACGACAGAGTGGGATGGATAACTCTACGGCGGGAAATCAGGGAATTCAAAAATCTGATCCTGTACGAGCTGGCACTTCGCGAGATATCAGGGGGGAAAGCAACTGTTTTTTCTGATATCACGGGCAATTTGAATTTTAGAGATAGTAAGGCTGGTCACAAAGCGGGAAATTTGAATGCTAATGGGCCTGAGGAACTGGATACTGAGGAACAATATGGGCTTAATCTTGAAGATTGGAAAAGACAAAGAAGCGGGTTGCATGAGAATATGGCCCAACATAAAACTCAAAATAACGTAAACAAGGACTCTATTCTTTCTGATGTGGATTGTATAGAGACCTCCCCTATTTTAATGGCTAAGCTTGCGAGGCAAGCTAGCCAGTCGCAATGAGGTGCATAAGTTGGAATTGTCGAGGGCTTGGGAATCCTCGAACAGTTCGTACTCTTTATGATCTAATAAGAGATCGTAAACCCAGTTTTATTTTCTTAATAGAGACTATTTCTTTTGCAAATAAGATTGAAGAACTCAGAGTACGCTTTGGTTTTGATCATTGTTTTTCGGTTGATAGAGTAGGACGTAGTGGAGGTTTGGCGATTTTATGGAAACGTTCTTTACAGTGTGAAATTTATGGTTACTCTCAACATCATATTGACATGCTATTTTTAGATAACAATGCTGCTTCGTGGCGTTTGTCGTGTTTCTATGGTTATCCAGAAAGGACGAGAAGAAGAGAGTCATGGAATCTAATTCGCAGACTAGCTGGTATTTCGGCGCTGCCCTGAATCATATGGGGAGATTTCAATGATTTATTAAGTGCTTCGGATAAAAAAGGGTTGATTGCTCATCCTCAGTGTTTGCTAGATGGTTTTCGAAATGTAGTAGAGGAATGTCATCTGTCTGAACTTATCTTAAATGGAGGAAAGTACACGTGGGAGAAGAGCAGAGGATCACAGACTTGGGTGAGAGAGAAACTTGACAGAGGTTTTGCAACAGTGAACTGGTGGAATAAATTCCCGATGCACAACCTGGAAATCATTCGCACTTCAGTGTCTGACCATGATGCCATTATGTTGGATTTGGTTAAAGTGGATATTAGAAGGAAGACCTTGAGGTTCCGTTTCGAAAATATGTGGCTGAAAGATCAGAATTTTATAAAGGAGGTTAGTGAGGTCTGGAAGGCAATCCCAGTGGTTCATCTACTTCCAAAGTTAATTGAGGTCACGTCGTTCATGGCTCGTTGGGGGAGATCTTTCTTCCATAAGTTCAGAGAAAAAGTGAAGGAGTTTAAGGCAAATCTTGACAGGTTAGCTGAATGTCGTGATGCTCAGAGTGTGCAGGCCTACATAAGTGAAAAGGAGAATTTGAATATTCTTTTACAACAAGAGGAAACCTACTGGAAGCAAAGGGCGAAATTATTCTGGCTCCAAGATGGTGACGAAAACACCAAATTTTTTCATTCCTCAGCTTCTGCAAGGAAAAAGGCCAACAAAATCAATTTTCTCTTTGACATTGAGGGTCATAAAATCGAGGATCAAGATGGTATGTGTGAAGTGGTCAAGGAATAATTCACTACGCTGTTTACTGTCAATGACATTGTGAATGAGACTCAGAATGTGCAAGGGCATAGGGTTGTCTCAGAAGCCCAGAATAAAATGCTAATAGAGGAGTTCTCTTTTGGTGAGTTTACGGAGGCAGTAAAACAGATGCACCACGACAAGGCATCGGGTCCTGATGGCCTTAACCCTGCTTTCTTCCAAAAATTTTGGTCGGTCATGGGACAAGAAGTGTTCAAATATTGCAAGGAATGGTTGTATACAAAGAAGTTTCCAGGTGAGCTTAATTGCACGAATGTTGTCCTTATTCCGAAAAAAGAAAATGCCTCTTGTATGAAAGATCTTAGGCCTATTGCTCTCTGCAATGTCCTCTATAAAATCGTTGCTAAAGTCCTTGCAAATAGAATGAAAACTATTCTGCCTTTTGTTATTTCGGAGAATCAGTCTGCTTTTATTAAAGATAGAAGTATTACGGACAATGTCCTAGTTTCTTTTGAATTAATCCATCATATGAGCATGAAAAAACATGGAACAGGAGGAGAAGTAGCTCTTAAACTGGATATTAGCAAAGCATATGACAGAGTGTGTTGGTCTTTTCTTCGACAAAGGCTGATCATCATGGGCTTCTGTGATACCTGGGTTGACTGGATGATGATGTGTGTGAAGACGGTTACTTACAATTTCTATTTCAATGATTCAATTATTGGCCCAATCACGCCAAAAAAGGGACTAAGACAGGGGGATCCCCTCTCCCCTTATCTCTTCTTACTTTGTATTGAGGGCTTATCAAATGCCCTTGATGAAGCGACGGCTAGTGGCGATATTAATTGCTGCAGAATTTATCCAGATGCTCCAATGGTGTCCCACCTTCTTTTTGCGGATGATAGCTTCCTATCTTCCAAGCGACAGTGGAGGAGGCAACGAATGTAAAGCAGTTACTTTTGAACTATGAATTATGTTCAGGACAGTCAGTCAACTTTTAGAAATCTGGAGTGTTTTTCAGTGCTAATATAAGACGTGATAAACAGGTAGAGATCTCAACCATTCTTGGGGTTCATAATGACTTGGAAAGTACCAAATATCTTGGTCTACCCTCTCTAGTAGGTAGATCAAAAACGAGAGTTTTCAGCTATATAAAGGACAAAGCTAGTTAGTGCATTCAAGCATGGCAAGCAAAACCAATGTCACAAGCTGGCAAGACTGTTGTGATTCGAAATGTAGCCCAGGCTATACCAGCCTATAGTATGTCTTGTTTCCTAATTCCTAAATCAATATGTCAGGAATTAGAGCAAATGTACAACAATTACTGGTGGAGAAATGGCAAGGCGGGAAATCTGAAAGGATTGAATTGGTTGTCTTGGAAGAATATGAGTTATGCTAAAAGTAGAGGAGGGATGGGGTTCAGGGATTTATATGGATTTAATATTGCGTTGCTTGGCAAACATATTTGGTCTTTTTTACACAATGCTAGTTCTCTCGTGTCCAGATTGTTTAAAGCTAGATACTTTCCAAGTTCTACTGTTTTGAAGGCTGGTAAAGGCAATAAACCTAGCTTTATATGGAAGGGTATTTGGACAACTAAAGAGGAGCTAAATGGTGGGTTCAGATGGGTGTTAGGCAATGGGAATGAAATCAAAGCTACTAAGGATCCTTGGTTGAGAGCAAAGAAGAATTTTTGTGTTGAGTCGAATCAGATTTATGATGGCAGAAATGAAGTTGTTTCGAGTCTGTTTTGCACTAATGAGAAAAGATGGAATCAAACTATGGTCAGAGAACGGTTTGTACAAGAAGATGCAGAAGCCATTTTGGCCTTGCCTATACCGCAGAGAGACAGACCAGATAGGGTGGTTTGGATGGATTCTAACAATGGGGAGTACAATGCAAAGTCAGGGTATCATTACTGGTTTAACAGGCATCATGAAACTGATACTATTGTGCAAGGTGTTGGATGGAAGAAAGTTTGGCATTTGAAAGTTCCTCACAACGTAAAAGTTTTCATATGGCATTTCTGTCGTAATGCTATTCCAGTTAAATGGAGGTTGAGGGCTAAAGGGGTTAGAGTGCCTTTTACCTGTCCGATGTGCTTGAATGACATCGAACATATGGCTCATTTGTTCTTCGACTGTGATTTTGCAAGTGAATGTTGGCACCACGTGGGCTTACTTTATGACTGGAGTAGTGTTGAATATGCGCATGAATGGCTTCTCGAGAAAATTAGTACTGCACCTGTAGAAGAAGTGAGTAAAATCTGTATAGTGTTATGGGGTTGTGGTTTTGGAGGAACAAGAAAGTCTGGGATGAAAAGACTGTCACAGCTGCATTTGCCATGGACAGTAGTTTTAAAATGCACTCGGAGTGGATAGAGGCGAAGAAGAAATAGGCTAGTAACAGTACTTAGACAGGGCATAGAGTGGAGAGAACTGCAAACAGATGGCAACGACCAGATTTGGGTGATATGAAAGTCAATGTGGACACGTCCGTTTTTCCAAATGCTAGAAATTTCTCGATAGGGTTGGTAATGAGAAATCATATGGGGGCGTTTATTGCAGGTAAAGTGATGAGCTTTCCAATGGTTGCATCTGTCTTGGAGGCTGAGGTTATAGGTGTGAGGGAGGCACTGTCGTGGCTTAAGGAAGAGAGCTTCAACACTGGTTTGGTCTCTCTGGAATCAGACTCACTGCTTGGTGTCAAAGCGATTACAGAGGGTAAGAAGAATTTGCTGGATGTAGGTGACATTATCGAAGTATGCAAACAGGAGTTGCAAAGTATGGCAACGGTTTCGGTTCGTTTTATTCGGAGAGAAGCTAACAGGGTAGCTCATAGTATGGCTAGATTCCCATGTTTAGCTAATTCCCATATTGTTTTCACGTCTCCTCCTACGTGCTTGTTGGAGGCTCTTTCGTTTGATTTATCTTCTTGAATGGAAGTTGTTTTGTTTTCAAAAAAAAAATACTTGTTTTATTTAGATATTTTAAAGACAAATATGTATAAAAATATATTTGAATGAATCAATACATGCCGGGTCGGTCCTGAATGCAAGCAATACAAGACATGTAAAAACCCGACTTTTCGGATTATTATTTCTAAATTTTCAACTTAAATAAAATACAATTCTTTATTAAATAAATCCAAATTCAACAAAAGTCAAACCCAAAGTCAACACAATAATCTAAAACAATCAAATTAGAAACGCAGCTACACAAATTCAATAATCAGTGTCCAATTAAAAACTAAAATTATTCTATAATGCGATAAATCTTTTCCAATAATTGCATCTAAATCAGGTAGCACAAAATCCGCAAGTTCACATCCTTATTCGATCCAAAACTTAATAACCTGAAATATATTAAAACAATGAGCTACGAAGCCCAGCAAATAACTATCGCCCGATGGCTCAAAATAATACTTTAAAAAAAAAACAAAAGTTCTAAAGCTGTAAATCGATAAAACAATCTTTAACAATAAAATCACATTTTATTCCCACATTTCTAAATTACGGTCACACTATGCCAGTGACAAGTCTTCTATAGTTTGATGGTTCGATGAGGGCCAATTTACGTCCCTAAATATAAATAATTATTATTTCAAATAATAATATTTGGCTTTTAAATAAAATCACACTTAAATGTGTCTGCACTCTATGGTTACATCACAACCAGGTCACAGTCCACTCCTCATTGAGGTACTAAGTTAAAAGGACGTTAGCCATGATGAGTCTAGTATTTGCTTTTATTTTCGAGGTCTTCCACAGCATACTTTGAATCGTACAGAAAATAAAGGAGGCATGTAGAGGATCACTTAGTCTATAGATGGCCAAGGGAGCCTAGCCCTAGGAGGTGTTTTACCCACCTTGGGCTAGCGAGGCCTACTCCCGATTCCTAGAAGAACGGGCCTAAGGGAGCCTTGTGTTAGAAAGTGTTTTACTTAAGGCTTGGGAGGCCTAACCCTGATTACTAAGAGAATGGGCCTATGGAGCCTAGCCGTAGATGGTGTTCTACCCACCTTGGGCTAGGGAGGCCTAACCCTGATTCCTAAGAGAAATGTCTAAGACCCAATACCAGAAATCAGCAGGGACACCTGTTGTTGCTTGGTACATAATTATGGAAATACTTCACTGCCACCCATGTAATTTGATCTTATCTTTACGAATCATACTTTGAATTGGATACTACTTCACATTCACAAGGAAACAATCCAAAGAGATGTAGCTTGCTTTTAAAGATTAGGGCTAGGCGGTGATCTACCTAAACTAGAGCTACGGGGGCTTGGTCCCTGTAATTGGGGTACGTAGGCAAGTTGAGAAGGGATCCCTGAATTCAATACTCTTGGTGAAAATCCCTGGAGCCAGCCAAACACAAATAAAACTTGCGCATCTAGTTATAAATTTGATACTAAGCATTAACAATGTGTATGCATTTGGAACGTTAGCAGTGAAACTTCTATGTTTTAGCGAAGTAATACTCAAAACAACTGTTTCCGTTATAATTCTTGAAAAATCTTGTTTGTTGGTTACTTGGTTCAAAATTGTGCCAACTTTGTCTGTCTCATTCCTTTCTTTATCCTGCAAGGAAAGAAGAAAAATCTAGTATTTCTCGTTTTTAAAAATGTGCATTCCTCACTAGCCAAATACTCCCTCTGTTTTATGTAATAGTTTACATTTGCGGACCAATTTCCGGCACGGATTTTAAGGTACATTTTAAGGATAGTTTTATAACTTATTTTTGATATTTTCTTTTTTTGTATAAAAATAGAATTGTTCTATTTTTATACAAAAAAAGAAAATATCAAAAATAAGTTATAGAACTATTCTTAAAATGCATCTTAAAATGCGTGTCAGATACGCAATTTTTTATGTAAAGAAATGGATGAGACGGAGGGAGTAAATTTTAAACCAAGTATAATTGATAGTAATTAATTATAATTGATAGTATAATTGATAGTAATTAATTATAATTGGTTATGGGCCACGAAGCCCGCAATCTTGATGATTCCTTTGTGATGTACAGGGGAGAACTCCGTAGTACTGTTCTATCGACAACTCGGCGACTTGGTTTACAAGCTCTGGAAAGGTTGGGAGGCCTGTTGCAAGGCTCTCTCCAGTTGGTCAAGTTTTCAGGTATAATGGTTTCGATGGTTGGTATTAGTAACATGGTATCAAATACTGAATGGCCTTGTGGCCGCTCATGTTTATTTAGGAACTTTCATGTAAACAGGAGGGATGAGCACCTTTCGTGCTATCCCTATGCACATGGGGGGACCTCAATCATGTGGACTTGCGTGATAGGAATTACTGCTGCTTGTGCATTGGATGGCTACAGGTTTGCTGCTTGGTGTCAGTCTGAGAGTAGGCACGATGTTGTGCGTGATGATTCTGGTGATTTTTTTTTTTTTTTTTTTTGCTAATTAAGATTTTATACCAAGAAGGAACAACTTACACAATTTTGGGGGCATACCCCGCAAAATCAACATTCAGACAACAAAGCCAACAACATTAAGTCAATTGACAATCAACAAACATAGAACTAAGCCTATTACAAACTTAATCTGGTGCCTCCACCAATCCTAAATTGAACCCAATACTAGCACTACGAAAGTGCAACTGAGTAAACTGCACATGGTAATACCAATACCTTCTATTGACTCCATCAAGACAATGCTTGAAACCTGAGAAACATCCCATCTCGAAATCATAAACGGCAGGGGCACCAATCCTTTCTAAACGACAAAGCCCCCCGCCCACCCCAACTTCAACCGCATCCTTGGAAATTGCTAAAACAATAACATTCGCTGAGCTATAACGCAGCAGATCAGGCTCCCATGGCGGTATTCCACCAACAATGTTGCCTACAACATTACCAGTATAACCATTACCAATAACACCATTATAATTTTCAGCAGAACCCTTACCAACAACCTTAACGGCAGAGTAATCCACCCCATGATTCTCAAGAAGACCACCACTTGTACCATGACAGGTGGTATCCAAATCAGGAGGAAGCCTTCCCAAGATCAAACTGCAGTTTCTACCATCCGCCTTAACGGCAGAATCCATAGAAGAAACCGTACCACTAGGACCACCATTCCAAGCATTCAAAACCATAGAAGAGTCCACATCACAAACATTCACAACCATAGAAGAGTCCGTATCAATAGGACCACCCGAATGATTTACCAGATCAGTTGTGTCTTTGGTCAACATACTAGAAGTAACGTCTAATTCCTCATAACTAACAACATTAGCAGAAACCGAATCCATAAAATTCGAAATTTCAGTAGGCACATTCAGAGGATCAATACCTAAATCTTTGGTGCCAGCTAACTTTCCCATAAAGTAAAAGATGTTACCTTCAACCAAAAGGGGGTTGAGCGGGCTTCGAGTTCTTGAATCCATCCCAGTGTTGGGACAGCAACTAACATCCATCTTCTTTCGGAAATCCTTAGACCCAAAGGAGTCTCTATCACAAACAGACTGCCTCTGCTTGCGCCAAGCAACATTTACTCCTTCAAACGGAGTAACAACCGAATTAACTATAAATCGGACTGGATGATCATCACACACATGATCCTCATCCTGCGATTCTTCCATAGGAGCTTCATCTCCTCGCATATAATCAAGAAAGAAATTATCATCACTTGGTATCCAACCTTCCACATCCGTAACAGGAGAACAAGGGTAATAAACCCTCACCTCCGGCGAGAAAGTGACCTTCCTTGCAACCTGTTTCCCCTTAGCCAACTCAGTAGAAAGGGCATCATGCTCATTCGGGTAAAAAACCCTAACCTCCGGTGAGAAAGATACCCTCTTCGGATTCATTCTCAAATCAGTGTTACCCACAGATGGGCGACCCCTAGATCTCCCAGATTCCAAGATCGAGTCTTCATCCTTATCCAGTTTCACCCTCATTTGGGATCCCTGGGCAACATTCACTCGATTTCCCCGCTCCAATGGTATCAATGTCACCAAATTCTTCGCGAAAGAAACCTTTTTCAGACTCGGGCTTAGAGCCAGCCCCTCCCGAGTTTGCGTCACGTACTTGCAGTCATCGTCCCTATCAGTGTTACCCACAAAGGGGCAAACACTCGATCTCTCAGAATCCAACAACGAGTCATCCAGAAAGGAAACCCTTCCCCGAGACATTTGAGCGAACAAAGAAGAGAAATTTGGGTGAGAGAAAAGAAAGAGATGATTTCAGGTAGGTTGATTTAGATCTGGTGGAGAAATTGTTTAGATTTTAGAGAGAGAAAGAAGAGAGAAGCTAGAGAGAAGCTAGATCTGGTGATTGTTCTTGGTATTCTAGTGCCAAGGAAAGTGTAATCCAGGTGGTAATCGGGGTTGCGAGCAATATCTATGCAAAGGCTAGGGTGATGATGGCATTGATACATGCTGAGTATAGCCTCGGAAATGCTCTAATGGTCCAGTTAAGGACTAGTCTTAATTATGTGGATTATTTTCAGGTTTATGATGCTCTGCCTGACAATTCGGCTTGTCCAGGGGAAAGTCTTGATCTTATTAATGATTTTGGCTCCATTTTGTTGGTTTCTGTGAATGTTTTTTCCTTACATAGTGCGGCTTGGGGTAGTACTAGAAATGTCCACCAAGTGTTGTTTCTTCGACGCATTCCAAAGGTTGTTAGGTCGATGATGGAGCTGGACTACAAAGTCCATGGAAAACGAATGAGGTGGTCCCATCTGAACAATGTGGCTCAACATTGTGAGTTCTACAAATGTGCTGAAAATCACCCTTGTGAGTGTAGGGATGAGGGAAATCAAGTGTTGGGTATCAATATGAGAACAGGAGGCGATCGTATTATGAGATGGGACCACCCATTTGTTAGGGGTAACTTTAGACAGAATTATGCACTTTTTGTGATGATGTTGTTGAAGTTCGGTGAGAATGTCACTCCCTGTTTAGTCCCTTTGTGTAAGGAACTGATGGCCGAGGTTAATTTGATTGAGGGTTTAGTTTGTCTCCCTCATTCCGTACTGCTTGGAATATTCTTGATAGGGGTCTGCCTGATGGTTGGGAACCATGTGTGTAAGGGAGATGTAAGTCTGATGATGGCGAAGTCTATGATAGGCTATGAGAACAAGCGAATAGCGGGTGGTCTGCTACTGATTCAACGGGAGTCCCATACTGGTCTAACGGTAAGGAATGACGGGAAATGCGAGATGGCTCTCATGGGGTCTTGTAGTGTTTTTGTGACAGGAACAGTGAAGGACGATTCGAGGAGGTATGTGGTGACCCTTGCGTTGGGGCCAATTTTGATGCAGGTTGGAATGTGCACATGGGATGTCCTATTTTTCAAATTATTGGCATTGATATGTCCTGTATTACGCTAGCTTAGCTAGTTGGTTTTAAAGTTGACTTGATTTGTTGATCAAGTATGTTATGATGTTTTACTGTACTAGTTGGTTGTTGATTTCGCGGGGTATGCCCCTAGATTTGTATCAGTTGTTCCTTTTGGTATAAAAATTTAATTAGCAAAAAAAAAAAAAAAAAAAACAACAAAAGTGTCAACCAGCAGCACCCCAGTAATCCTTGAAACGCTGTCAAAAGCAAACAGCCCCTCCGAAATGTTCACTATAATCGCCCCCACAACACTGCTAGTGTCCAGCGTCAACCAATGCACAATAAGACCACCACACAAAACATACCTGGTAGGCTCCAACCAGACAGCAAGCCAAATTTTAAACCCATCTACAAGCACTAATAGAAAGCAGCTAGTCCAAACTCGCACAATACAGAGGTACGCCTCCGAATTGACAAGCACATTCGTAGAAGTTCCCAACTGCAATATGGTACCAAATGAGAGCACATCACACAAATGGGTAAAGGTACCCATCAACCTGAAGATCAGCAAAATCCTCATGAGTTGAACTGACTGAACAACAGAAAGCAGCTTCAACTCTACCAACACTTTTCCCTCCAAGCTCATTGATGGGGACACCTGGGCACAACCACTTTTCATAACACCAGCTCCCAAAATAGAATTTCCATGACCAAACCCCTTCCATGAGTTCCCTACATCCAGAACTTCATGCGAAGCAAGGTCCAGGAAGGAAACAATCAATCCATCTTTGAATCCCATAAACAAATCCTTAAAGTTTTGCTCCACATCAGATTAAAGATTATTTAATTATATTCAAAAAAAAACAAAAAAAATAATTATATTCGGGATATCAAAATATTATTTTTACTAGGGACATGATTTCTTTTCATACGTTATGATTTTTTATAAATCCGGAAACAAAAAATTAGTTCCCAAAATAACATTTCCCATCGTACATATTGGCTAAATCTGGAAAGAAGGCAGAGAGGAGAAAGAAAATATAGGTCGGAGAGGAGAGATATAGCAGGAGATAGAAGCGGGAGATGACCTGACAATTATAGGGGAGTAAGAGCATCTCCAAGGATGCACACCCCTTACCAATTTTAGGGATTTTATTCCAAAAAATACTCTCCAACCACTTCTCTCCTTCCCAATATATTTTAGGGGAGAGAAAATAGATCCCTACATGTGAGGATCCAAATATCAGCCCCTATCTTTTTCCACGTCATCTGCTCCCCTTCCCATTGGTTGATTTATTTAAATTTCAAACTTTTAAATTTTAAAAATTAAACTTTTAAAATATATGGTATCTATATAGGGATTATCATTAGAGTGAAATATCATTTTGATTTCCTATATTATTAATAATCCTTATTTTAGGAGTTAAGGAAAGAGTGTATCCTTGGAGATGCTCTAATTTTGGTTCCTCACATGTAGGGTTCCATTTTCTCTCCCCTAAAATATATTGGTAAGGGGAAGAACGGTTGGAGGACTACTTTTGAAGCAAAATCCCTAAATATTGCCGGGTCAGATATAGGTAAGGGACCTTCTGCCTTGGAGTTGCTCTTACCGTAGACATTTTCAGTGGTACCTGTACACGTGTATATGCCTCCTGTTGATCTAAGGTTTAAGCTGATATACATATGATCTGTTTTTTTATTATTTTTAAAAGAATTAATTTTATAAAAATTGGTTTAAGGTCATACATTTGTAACATATTCTTTTATTATTTTTTAAACCGAATCAATAATTATACTACGACCTACTTTACAATAAAAAATAATTATAATTTAGATGTGTGACATATAATTTATAAAAATTATAATATAAAAGAGTATTATAAATAATATAATATGAAAATGAAATGACATGATATGACATGATAAAAATATAATATATATTAAAAAAATTGAGAACACTATAATTCAGTTTTTATAAAAATGATTTTGTTTAAAAAATAATAAAAGAATATGTTACATATGCATGGCCTTAAACCAATTTTTATAAAATTATTCTTTTAAAAAAAAATCTTATATATGTCAACTTAAATCTTATATCAACATGCATATACAGGTGTACAAGTGCAGCTAAAAATGTCGACAATATATAGGAAGAATTTACATGTACCACAAGTATTTACTGCAATACATGTTACAACTCCTGACCGTTGAATCATTCATCTAACAAATAAGAAATCATTTGTTACATAAAACGCATAGCCTACAAAAAGTGCAAAGAAAAGTGTATCACTATATAACTCTTGACGTAATTATGTATGGCTCCCGGTGCCAGGGACGGGTTATTTAACATACGGCTTTTAAGTCGTTGGATCGTTGATCCAACGGCTGTGATTTAAATAAAATAACACCGTACCGCATAAACTTTCTGCGGTATGGAGTAATTACCAAAATGCCCCCCTGTTTTCACATAAAAAATCTACTGTTCACCGACTTGGATTTTCTTTTGAATATGAAGTCCATCCTACTTCGAATCCAGAAGTATCTGGTTTTCACTTTTTCACGGATTTGAAAAATCATGGAAACTACAGGAAAAATAAAAAAACGGAACCAGTACCTTCTTTATTTTGATTTTTTTGAATATAGTGAATAATACTTGTTTTATTTAGTATAGATTATTATCTTGTTTCTCTCCTTTCATGTGAGAGCTTTTGAATTTCTCTCTCCTTTCTTGTAAAAGATTGTGTGAGTTTTCTCTGTGTGGTCAACCATGGATGACATAGAGATGCAGTTGGCTGAGATGGACATTACAAACGAAGAAAATGAAGAACTATCCTTTGAAACAGGGGTGGAAGAAGAGGTTAATCGATTTGAGTTATGTCTAGTGGGTCGTTTTCTAACGGAAAAGAGCATCAACGTTCGTGCTATGAAATTGAAGATGGCGGATTTGTGGAAACCTGCTATGGGCATTAGTATCAAGGATTTGAAAGAAGGACTGTTCTTGTTTCAATTCTATCACAAGGAGGATATGAATTGGGTGGTGTCGAATGGGCCTTGGACTTTTGATGGCGCATTGCTGGTTATGAGCGCAATCAAAACAGGGGAAGATCCTACTAGAGTGCCATTGGTGGAAGTGGATTTTTGGGTGCAGATTCATGATTTACCCGTTGGTTATATGTCTGAAGTGGTTGGTAAACAACTAGGCAATTTCTTTGGACAATTCTTGCAGTATGATACGAAGAATAACTCGAGTATTTGGAGGGAGTTCATGAGGTTGAGAATCAGAATCGATGTTCGCAGACCATTGAAAAGGAGAAAGAAAATCTGTAAAAAGGACAATTCGGAAGTAATGGTGAATTGCAAGTACGAGAAGTTAGGGGACTTCTGCTTTGTCTGTGGAATGCTCTCACATACGGAGCATTTTTGTCATAAAAAGCTGAAAGCAGGCAGTGAGGAGGTCAGTAAGGAATGGGGATCCTGGTTGCGTGCCCAACCTCGGAGATTGACGGGAGGTGTTAAGAGTAAGTGGCTTAGACACGACGGTGATTGGGGACGACAGAGTGGGATGGATAACTCTACGGCGGGAAATCAGGGAATTCAAAAATCTGATCCTGTACGAGCTGGCACTTCGCGAGATATCAGGGGGGAAAGCAACTGTTTTTTCTGATATCACGGGCAATTTGAATTTTAGAGATAGTAAGGCTGGTCACAAAGCGGGAAATTTGAATGCTAATGGGCCTGAGGAACTGGATACTGAGGAACAATATGGGCTCAATCTTGAAGATAGGAAAAGACAAAGAAGCGGGTTGCATGAGAATATGGCCCAACATAAAACTCAAAATAACGTAAACAAGGACTCTATTCTTTCTGATGTGGATTGTATAGAGACCTCCCCTATTTTAATGGCTAAGCTTGCGAGGCAAGCTAGCCAGTCGCAATGAGGTGCATAAGTTGGAATTGTCGAGGGCTTGGGAATCCTCGAACAGTTCGTACTCTTTATGATCTAATAAGAGATCGTAAACCCAGTTTTATTTTCTTAATAGAGACTATTTCTTTTGCAAATAAGATTGAAGAACTCAGAGTACGCTTTGGTTTTGATCATTGTTTTTCGGTTGATAGAGTAGGACGTAGTGGAGGTTTGGCGATTTTATGGAAACGTTCTTTACAGTGTGAAATTTATGGTTACTCTCAACATCATATTGACATGCTATTTTTAGATAACAATGCTGCTTCGTGGCGTTTGTCGTGTTTCTATGGTTATCCAGAAAGGACGAGAAGAAGAGAGTCATGGAATCTAATTCGCAGACTAGCTGGTATTTCGGCGCTGCCCTGGATCATATGGGGAGATTTCAATGATTTATTAAGTGCTTCGGATAAAAAAGGGTTGATTGCTCATCCTCAGTGTTTGCTAGATGGTTTTCGAAATGTAGTAGAGGAATGTCATCTGTCTGAACTTATCTTAAATGGAGGAAAGTACACGTGGGAGAAGAGCAGAGGATCACAGACTTGGGTGAGAGAGAAACTTGACAGAGGTTTTGCAACAGTGAACTGGTGGAATAAATTCCCGATGCACAACCTGGAAATCATTCGCACTTCAGTGTCTGACCATGATGCCATTATGTTGGATTTGGTTAAAGTGGATATTAGAAGGAAGACCTTGAGGTTCCGTTTCGAAAATATGTGGCTGAAAGATCAGAATTTTATAAAGGAGGTTAGTGAGGTCTGGAAGGCAATCCCAGTGGTTCATCTACTTCCAAAGTTAATTGAGGTCACGTCGTTCATGGCTCGTTGGGGGAGATCTTTCTTCCATAAGTTCAGAGAAAAAGTGAAGGACTTTAAGGCAAATCTTGACAGGTTAGCTGAATGTCGTGATGCTCAGAGTGTACAGGCCTACATAAGTGAAAAGGAGAATTTGAATATTCTTTTTCAACAAGAGGAAACCTACTGGAAGCAAAGGGCGAAATTATTCTGGCTCCAAGAAGGTGACGAAAACACCAAATTTTTTCATTCCTCAGCTTCTGCAAGGAAAAAGGCCAACAAAATCAATTTTCTCTTTGACAATGAGGGTCATAAAATCGAGGATCAAGATGGTATGTGTGAAGTGGTCAAGGAATACTTCACTACGCTGTTTACTGTCAATGACATTGTGAATGAGACTCAGAATGTGCAAGGGCATAGGGTTGTCTCAGAAGCCCAGAATAAAATGCTAATAGAGGAGTTCTCTTTTGGTGAGTTTACGGAGGCAGTAAAACAGATGCACCACGACAAGGCATCGGGTCCTGATGGCCTTAACCCTGCTTTCTTCCAAAAATTTTGGTCGGTCATGGGACAAGAAGTGTTCAAATATTGCAAGGAATGGTTGTATACAAAGAAGTTTCCAGGTGAGCTTAATTGCACGAATGTTGTCCTTATTCCGAAAAAAGAAAATGCCTCTTGTATGAAAGATCTTAGGCCTATTGCTCTCTGCAATGTCCTCTATAAAATCGTTGCTAAAGTCCTTGCAAATAGAATGAAAACTGTTCTGCCTTTTGTTATTTCGGAGAATCAGTCTGCTTTTATTAAAGATAGAAGTATTACGGACAATGTCCTAGTTTCTTTTGAATTAATCCATCATATGAGCATGAAAAAACATGGAACAGGAGGAGAAGTAGCTCTTAAACTGGATATTAGCAAAGCATATGACAGAGTGTGTTGGTCTTTTCTTCGACAAAGGCTGATCATCATGGGCTTCTGTGATACCTGGGTTGACTGGATGATGATGTGTGTGAAGACGGTTACTTACAATTTCTATTTCAATGATTCAATTATTGGCCCAATCACGCCAAAAAAGGGACTAAGACAGGGGGATCCCCTCTCCCCTTATCTCTTCTTACTTTGTATTGAGGGCTTATCAAATGCCCTTGATGAAGCGACGGCTAGTGGCGATATTAATTGCTGCAGAATTTGTCCAGATGCTCCAATGGTGTCCCACCTTCTTTTTGCGGATGATAGCTTCCTATCTTCCAAGCGACAGTGGAGGAGGCAACGAATGTAAAGCAGTTACTTTTGAACTATGAATTATGTTCAGGACAGTCAGTCAACTTTTAGAAATCTGGAGTGTTTTTCAGTGCTAATATAAGACGTGATAAACAGGTAGAGATCTCAACCATTCTTGGGGTTCATAATGACTTGGAAAGTACCAAATATCTTGGTCTACCCTCTCTAGTAGGTAGATCAAAAACGAGAGTTTTCATCTATATAAAGGACAAAGCTAGTTAGTGCATTCAAGCATGGCAAGCAAAACCAATGTCACAAGCTGGCAAGACTGTTGTGATTCGAAATGTAGCCCAGCCTATAGTATGTCTTGTTTCCTAATTCCTAAATCAATATGTCAGGAATTAGAGCAAATGTACAACAATTACTGGTGGAGAAATGGCAAGGCGGGAAATCTGAAAGGATTGAATTGGTTGTCTTGGAAGAATATGAGTTAGAGGAGGGATGGGGTTCAGGGATTTATATGGATTTAATATTGCGTTGCTTGGCAAACATATTTGGTCTTTTTTACACAATGCTAGTTCTCTCGTGTCCAGATTGTTTAAAGCTAGATACTTTCCAAGTTCTACTGTTTTGAAGGCTGGTAAAGGCAATAAACCTAGCTTTATATGGAAGGGTATTTGGACAACTAAAGAGGAGCTAAATGGTGGGTTCAGATGGGTGTTAGGCAATGGGAACGAAATCAAAGCTACTAAGGATCCTTGGTTGAGAGCAAAGAAGAATTTTTGTGTTGAGTCGAATCAGATTTATGATGGCAGAAATGAAGTTGTTTCGAGTCTGTTTTGCACTAATGAGAAAAGATGGAATCAAACTATGGTCAGAGAACGGTTTGTACAAGAAGATGCAGAAGCCATTTTGGCCTTGCCTATAGCGCAGAGAGACAGACCAGATAGGGTGGTTTGGATGGATTCTAACAATGGGGAGTACAATGCAAAGTCAGGGTATCATTACTGGTTTAACAGGCATCATGAAACTGATACTATTGTGCAAGGTGTTGGATGGAAGAAAGTTTGGCATTTGAAAGTTCCTCACAACGTAAAAGTTTTCATATGGCATTTCTGTCGTAATGCTATTCCAGTTAAATGGAGGTTGAGGGCTAAAGGGGTTAGAGTGCCTTTTACCTGTCCGATGTGCTTGAATGACATCGAACATATGGCTCATTTGTTCTTCGACTGTGATTTTGCAAGTGAATGTTGGCACCACGTGGGCTTACTTTATGACTGGAGTAGTGTTGAATATGCGCATGAATGGCTTCTCGAGAAAATTAGTACTGCACCTGTAGAAGAAGTGAGTAAAATCTGTATAGTGTTATGGGGTTGTGGTTTTGGAGGAACAAGAAAGTCTGGGATGAAAAGACTGTCACAGCTGCATTTGCCATGGACAGTAGTTTTAAAATGCACTCGGAGTGGATAGAGGCGAAGAAGAAATAGGCTAGTAACAGTACTTAGACAGGGCATAGAGTGGAGAGAACTGCAAACAGATGGCAACGACAAGATTTGGGTGATGTGAAAGTCAATGTGGACACGTCCGTTTTTCCAAATGCTAGAAATTTCTCGATAGGGTTGGTAATGAGAAATCATATGGGGGCGTTTATTGCAGGTAAAGTGATGAGCTTTCCAATGGTTGCATCTGTCTTGGAGGCTGAGGTTATAGGTATGAGGGAGGCACTGTCGTGGCTTAAGGAAGAGAGCTTCAACACTGGTTTGGTCTCTCTGGAATCAGACTCACTGCTTGGTGTCAAAGCGATTACAGAGGGTAAGAAGAATTTGCTGGATGTAGGTGACATTATCGAAGTATGCAAACAGGAGTTGCAAAGTATGGCAACGGTTTCGGTTCGTTTTATTCGGAGAGAAGCTAACAGGGTAGCTCATAGTATGGCTAGATTCCCATGTTTAGCTAATTCCCATATTGTTTTCACGTCTCCTCCTACGTGCTTGTTGGAGGCTCTTTCGTTTGATTTATCTTCTTGAATGGAAGTTGTTTTGTTTTCAAAAAAAAAATACTTGTTTTATTTAGATATTTTAAAGACAAATATGTATAAAAATATATTTGAATGAATCAATACATGCCGGGTCGGTCCTGAATGCAAGCAATACAAGACATGTAAAAACCCGACTTTTCGGATTATTATTTCTAAATTTTCAACTTAAATAAAATACAATTCTTTATTAAATAAATCCAAATTCAACAAAAGTCAAACCCAAAGTCAACACAATAATCTAAAACAATCAAATTAGAAACGCAGCTACACAAATTCAATAATCAGTGTCCAATTAAAAACTAAAATTATTCTATAATGCGATAAATCTTTTCCAATAATTGCATCTAAATCAGGTAGCACAAAATCCGCAAGTTCACATCCTTATTCGATCCAAAACTTAATAACCTGAAATATATTAAAACAATGAGCTACGAAGCCCAGCAAATAACTATCGCCCGATGGCTCAAAATAATACTTTCAAAAAAAAAACAAAAGTTCTAAAGCTGTAAATCGATAAAACAATCTTTAACAATAAAATCACATTTTATTCCCACATTTCTAAATTACGGTCACACTATGCCAGTGACAAGTCTTCTATAGTTCGATGGTTCGATGAGGGCCAATTTACGTCCCTAGTTAAGTCTTACTCAACAAGGTAACTATGTGTTCCGGAACATGCGTAAACTAGTTCTGCATGTCACACTATCCAGTGACCGGATTATATGATTCGATACGCAACTAAAACTGGGGATTCTTATAAAAATCTTTTCTAAATTCTGGTTTCGATATCACAATTTTCAAAAATCAAATACTACAAATGCAATAAAAATTAACAGAATAGAAACAGGTTTGATAATGTTAGTGAGCAACGAAAAGTCACTACCTCGATGTTGATTTCGTACCCTGAATAATATCACAATAAATCTTAAATCTTAATTTATAATCTATTAACAATCAAATAAAGAAAATAAGCACAGACCTTAATAGAACTCATGCGGCGATTCCATATAAGTTACTCAAAAAAAATTCCAAAAATCACACACCAAAATATCTTACAAAATAGACCATTGTTAACAAAATCAGCCCTGACTAGTTCTGAAAATTGGCAAATTACTCTATGAAAATGATTTTATCTAAAAAAGTACAATTCATGAAAAACGTAGAAAATTCTGAGACCTTTCCGGAATGGTAAAACTCGATAAAAACAAACAAGTAACGAATTCAGAAAGTAGATATTGGCGGACTGTAGAACAGAATCAGATCCTGACTTCCCTAGTATTTTGTTGTTTAAGACTTCAAAATCACAGAATTTGACGGAGGAATGCAAACGAAAAACGTAGAGCTCGAAAATATCTTTTCAGAATGATATCACTCATAATATTTGGATAAAAATTCAATTTACTATGAATTTTTGAAGTTAGCCTTCTCAAACCGACAATAGAAAACTCATATTTACAGGATGAATTTCGAAAAACACAAATAATCAAAGTTGTAGATAATTAAAATGCCTTTTCAGAAAGTCTAATTTCATGAAATTCGGATGAATATTGAATCATATACGAATTTTACAAGAATTCAGAATCCAAATACACTATGCATACAAAATCGGAGTAACCATACAAAGACAATGAATATAACAAAGAACACATGTACATGTACAAAACTTTACCACATACGCAAAACTCAATGCAAAACTCAAGAGAACAACAAAGATCCTTAACATAATCAAAATCAATCAAACATCATACACATGAATTAACACGAATATCGAGAGAAATAAAGAATCGTTACCCCTTTTTTTTAATCTTGTTATGAGTCTTCCTCTTCTCTTGCTCTTCTCCTCTCGTGTTCTTCTCTCTCTCTCTCTCTCGACGTTTCTTTTTCCTCTCTATTCTTCTCTCTCTCCGTTCTTTTTTCTTTACCTGACTACTATATAAAATTCTAGGATTTTTCTGTATTTTTTTTATCCTCCTTATTTAAAAAAACTACAAATTTTTAGCCAAAATTCAAAACTTAAAAATCAATTATTAGTTACAACCTACTCCCTCCGTCCCAATCAATTCTTTACCATTCTTTTTATACTTTCTGGCACGCATTTTAAGGGGTATTTTAAGGATAGTTCCATAACCTATTTTTAAATATATTTTTTTGTATAAAAATATATACATTTTATTTTTATACTAAAAAAGAAAATTTTAAAAATAAGTTATTGAACTACCTTTAAAATGCACCTTAAAATGCGTGCCAAAAACATCATTCTAAAACGTAAACAATTCATCGGGACAGAGGGAGTATTAATCTTCTATTTTTAATGAATTTTAGCAATAACTCCTCTAAAATTGAAAAATGCTATAATCTTAAATCCTAAATTACTAAAATTAATCTAAAAATCTGGGATGTTACAAGACATTGCATGGGGCATCCATCATTAGTGGATAGTTTTTTTTTTTTTTTTAAAAAAATCTTGGAAATAGCTTAAAAATGAAAAAAAAAAAATCTAAGGAATACCCTAAAAATGAAAAAAGAAATATCTAAACAATTAAGCATGTTAGGAAATATTCTGTTTCTCGAGCTAAAAATTGTAAGAATACTTGCTTGTAGAAGTGAAAAATAGGGGTGTTCGCGAGTCGGGTTGGCCGGGTTGATGACGTTTTTGCAACCCGACCCAATTAAATCGCTTTGAAATTTTTAACCCAACCCGTAAAAAATAATTTTGTAACCCAACCCTACCCATTGTATGTGGATTTGGGTTGGGTTGGTTCGGTTTAAATGAGTTAAATAATTTTATAAAAAAAAAATTAAAACCCAAAAAGTATCACTCATTTGTATTCAATTAAAATTAATGGTATGCTTAAAGGCTACTTCAAGGGTGCTAAGAGTTTATGCCAAGGAGATCCAATGTCTCCAAATTTATTTATAATTGTCATGAATATCTTGTCTTGTTTGCTTGCTAAAGTACCAAGGGACTTCAAATTTCACTGGAAATGTCGAGAGTTAAAGCTGAACCACTTATTATTTGCAGATGATGTCTTGTTTTTTTCTCACGGGGACAAGGCCTCTATTGTTCATATTCTGAACTCCTTGGCTAAATTTTCAGAAATGAGTGACCTCTCTCCTAATGTTCACAAAAGTACTGTTTTGTTAAGTAACCAACTCATCTAAAACCTTAAGGTATTAGAGGGAGGCCTTATATGGATCTTATATTATATTCTAACACTCCCCCTCACTCGAAAGCCCATTTTTGGGTCGAAGAGTGGATCACGGGCGCTCATCTTTGGAGCATAATTTGCCTTCGTGTCCGAAATAAATTGTGAGAATATTGGGGGTCGCAGAGAGTCGAACCTGGGACCTCTGCGTGCCTGAGCTCTGATACCATGTTAAAAACCATTTCACCCAAAACCTTAAGGTGTTGGGGAAGGCCCTTTCAAGGATTTTATACTCATATATATTTAATATTCCCCCTCACTCGCAAGCCCACTATGAGGTAAGAGCCCACTATGGGGTAATAGTGGTCACTAGGAGCCCATATTTGGAGCAATACCTTAGTGCCAAATTAAATTGAGAATATTGGGGGTGGTGGGGTTCGAACTTGAGACCTCCACAAACACCAGAGCTCTAATACCATGTTAAGTAACCAACTCATCTAAAAACTTAAGGTGTTAGAGGGAGGCCTTATATGGATCTTATATTATATTCTAACATGTTTTCTTCTGCAATTGCAAGCACGAAGTTACCTCCTGGTTTGATGCAGCCTATGGTATTCCATATGGTGAGCTCCCGGTTCGGTTCTAAATTTTCAGAAATGAGTGACCTCTCTCCTAATGTTCACAAAAGTACTGTTTTCTTCTGCAATTGCAAGCACGAAGTTACCTCCTAGTTTGATGCAGCCTATGGTATTCCATATGGTGAGCTCCTGGTTCGGTTCTTAGGCGTCCCCCTTATTTCTATAAGACTTAACGGGGTATTCCTATGGTATTCAAAATGGTCACTGAAATGGAAGCTATATATCAATTCGTTCACCGATCTTAATGGAGTATCATTTGAATCATTAAAGTCATAATAAATATCAAATGGATACCTTAATATGTACTCGAGAAGTAAAAATATTTTTTTATTAAGTTTTACATATTTTTCTTGAATGCTTCCATAACCAAACGAAAGGTTAATAGTTCTAGTATTTCTGATAATATATTTAGATTTTTAAAAATTCATTTACTATTTATTTTTAATTTTATTGTCATTTTCCTTGTTTTAATTAAAAATAAATAGCAAATAAACTTTTAAAATTCTAAATATATTATCAAAAATACTAGAATTCATAACCTTTCATTTGATTACAGTAGCATTTAAGAAAAATGTGTGGAACTCGATGAAAAATTACTTTTACTTTCCGAGTACATATATAGAGGTATTTGTTTGATATTTATTATGACTTTAATGATTCAAATGATATCCCATTAAGATCGGTGAACGAATTGATATATGGTTTCCACTTCAGTGACCATTTTGATATTTAACCCTCTCGAAATTATAGCTGGACTACTATTCTATTATCTCTAGGCACACTCAATTGCTATTCTATTATCTCTAGCTGGGCACACTCAATTGCTTTGATCTGTTCTGTCATCTATTTAGTCCTTTTGGTCAAATAACTTCATGCTTCCGGGGGAGCTTCACAAAAGGATTCAAACTGTTCTCACTAGAAATCTTTGAAAAGGGTACAAACAAAAAAGGGGAGCAAAAGTTTAGTGGGATGTCGTTTGTTCGCCTCAGGAGGAAGGGAGCCTTGGCCTTAAAATCCCTATGGAATGGAACAGGGCGCAAATAATACTTCACTTGAGCAAGGTGGTTCGGAAAGCTCCCTCTTCCTGTGCTACATGGGCAAACAGTACTGCTCTCAAGCATCACCGTTTCTGGACTATGGAAATTCCAACTGACTGCTCGAGGATCTGGCGACAGGTGCTTAAACTTCAACCCATGGCCCGCCAGTTTATCATTTATAAGCTTGGGAATGACCAAAGGACCTCATTGTGGTTTGATCCCTGGTGGAATGGGCATTGCTTAGTTTCTCTTCCATCTGATATCATTATTCCAAGTCAGGTTTACATGCCGACTCCTTGGTTCACTCATTGATCAACACTGGTTTGTGGCTTCTCCCAATCCCCCAACTCTCGTCACCATCATGTGAATAAAGACTTCAGCAAGTGGCTCCACGCTTTCACATATCCTCGCTTTGATCTTAGTAAGCAAGACTAGATTAATTTGGGTTGACATCCCTCTTCAGAAATTAAAATTTTAGCACATATGGGACGCAACGAGATTTGAACTTCCAAGAGTCCCTTGGCACCACTCTGTCTAGCACCGTCTTCATACACCTCGCTACGCCTACTATGAGTGGCTTTTATGCTTGGGTAGGCTCCTAACTTTTGCTTTCTCTCTGTTGGGAGTATCGAAACAGATGCACATCTCTACGTCCATTCACTTATAGTGGGTTTATTTTAAAGAAGCTAGCTGATTGGCTTCACCATTCTCGAGCTGGGGAGAACTCCTGCTATCCTGGGGCGACCACTCAGACATTTTTCATCGGACTGTAGCTCTTCTAGCGGCTTAAGTTTTTACTTATCATATATGAGTCATATGACGAGAAAGGAATGCCAGAGCTCACAATGGAGGATCCTGCTAAACTGCTTGATGGCATTTTAGTTGATATTAGGGCTAGATCATGCTTGTATGGACGATTATTGTAGTCGACTAGATTTTTGATGGGTTGTTGCCTTGTTTTTGTTTCTTTCTATTCTCAATCTTTTCCTAGATTGATTACAGATAGTCCCCTCTATGGCTTGTCATAGAGCAAGAGCCAACCCCTGTATATTCCTTATTTCTTTATATATATATGCAACTGAGCAAAAAAAAAAAAACTATACCCATTAAATAAATCACTTTAATACAATTTTTTAGCAACAAATACTTGGCTCTGCTTCATACAAATTGGAAAGAAAAAAAATGCAGTCCCATACACTAGTTTGATTTCACACCAAAGCTTTGTGATTGTAAGACTTACAAACACAGTTGCTCCTGACAATGTACAATAACTGCAGTACATATTTACATTATATGACCACTAGTAGCTTCTATTAATATTAAGTACTTTTTACTTGCTCTGTGAAAAAAAAAATCAAACATTCAAGTGTGTTTTGATTCAGGTACCTGCGGATGTTTTACACGAGAGGCCCACTCTTGTATGGCAGAACGCAAAGTGTGATTTGGATGTAGAATCTTTTGCTGCAAACATTGCTTTGTCACTGGCGATATGTTGTGTTTCTCAAGCCACAACTTTATTGCTTTGTGCTCATAAGTAAAACCATCAGGAGCTATATAGGGATCAACCATTATTTCCTGAAATAGTCATCGCATGATATGCATAAATCAAAATGATAGGTATCTTTTTACAGTGAGTACAATAATATCTATAACAAGTTTGTAAGTGATTTCAAACATTTACCTGAAGGATTGGACAGTAGTAATGACGTGGTGCATCAATGTCAAAAGTTTGCACCTCTGTTTGTAAATCAGCAAAGTCAACAAGTTTTTTTAGAACTGGAAGCACTTCTTTGTCAAGATCTGGCCTATCTCTGCATCTTAGACTGGAGCACTTCAGTGCTAATCGAGCAAGTTCCTCTGCTTCAGGTAGTGGCCAATCTGTAACTGACTTGTCCAGTATTTCATATATGGAACCATTTTCAAGAGCATCCTCAACTCTCAATAAAAGGCCCTTTGGATGGCAGGCACCCAGCAATTGAAGGGTGATGATTCCAAAAGCGTATACATCAGATTTAGGCCGGATTGTGCCTGTTCTTTGATACTCTGGATCCATGTAGAAGAGGGTGCCAGCAATAATGGAGTCACCATATTCTGTGATGTTGTCAGGTACAACATCGGAAATGAGTTTCGCCAACCCCACATCTCCAATTTTGCTCACATAATTCTTGTCTAATAAGATATTCCCAGGTTTTAGGTCACAGTGAATGACTGGATCCGGCTTTGAATTATGTAAGAATGCAAGTCCACAGGCTATTTCAAAAGCTATCCGAAATCGAATAGACCATGGAAGAGATGGTCTTCCACTTCTCCGGAAAATATGATCTTCCAGGTTCCCTTTTTCCATGAATTCATAAACTAGGCAACCGTCCTCCGGACAAGCTCCAAGTAGTAAAACCATGTGCGGATGACGTAATTTGCTGAGAACTTCAACCTAAAAATTTCAAAGACACATTAGGAAGCTTGCATTGATCAAGCTGTCACAGTTCATAACTTGATTTGACCAAATTTTGTCATTATATAATCTATCATAAGGAAATGAGTTTCGTGGAAATGAAGAACCATAGTTGATGGAAAAAGCCAGATGAACATCTTTTATATCCTTTTATGGGGGTAGTTCACGAAAGAGTTATAGAAAAAATAAAGCCAGTGATTTGTGTGTAATAACAAAGATTATATAAATGGTTACGAAGTTACGAAAGCAAAAACCTCTTTTAGAAACTCGTGTTTTTTATCAGCACCAGGACGAAGAACTTTGATGGCTACTTGGATGTGATCAAGCTTGCATGTGTAAACTTTTCCATATGCTCCTTCACCAATTAAGTTATTCTCGGAAAAGTTATCAGTTGCCATTTTTATTTCTTCACGAGTATACTTTTTGTACCTTTTATCACTCAAAAAGAGTGCATGAGCTATTTTTTGTTTCTCCACGGACTCCTTAAGGTAATTCAACTCAGCTATTTCTCTTTCATAACCCTCTTTTGTAAGCAAATTTCTTGCGATCTCAATCTCCTTCACGGCTTCCAAATGCTTCTCTTTTTCTTCAGCAGCAATTTTTCTGAATGTTTCTTCTCTTTTAAGGGCTGCATTCAATCTTTTTGATTCTTCAAGGCAGTCAGAAGAAATAAGGTGGATCTGCGGAAAGGGTAGAATATCCAACAAAAAAGGAATGTCAAAAAATAATGCTCGAGTGTATGACTCTCCTACATAATATATCTTCTATTTATTTATGTAACAATAATTTTGTCAGAACTTCGAAGAGTGCATATTATCATAATTACTTTCATCTTCAAAATCTAATTTAAAAGTCAAAAGCTTGACATTATTCTTTTATTGGTAAAAAGTTCAAAAATGTATTTACTTGGAGAGTTGGAGTTGTTAAAGAAATGGCATTTTATGTTAATATCTTAACTTTTAACCACATCAGATGTTAGAAAAGCTATAAATCTTATCAGGGTTTCACCTTAGCCTGAGAATGAACCAGGTTTTCACATGCTTGATTATACATTGCCACAGTATTCCTCAACTCTGTACGCAGCCTTTCTGCTTCAATCTGCATGCCAAGTGCAAAAATATATTGATCATGGACATTTGTATACCTTAAAAATACTAAGCACACTATTCTGTGTGCCTGATATAATATGCAAGATATTTCCATTTAATATCTAAGTCTATCTGTTGACCTATATACGAGATGCAAATATCATGCACATAGTGACTACATATAATTTTCATTTTTTTAGGATAAGTAACTGTAAATTTATACGGTGATGAATAACTGTAAATAAATTGATGATCTTCTATATAATAATCTAAATCATGTATGTGGAAAAAAAAAATTGAGATGATAGTTAATATTATGGAATTCTATCAGCACTCAACAATGTCACAGTAGCTTAAAAAGTTCACTAAAATTCTTTCTCACTGTCAATATTCAAAACACAACACTGTAATTAACAGTCAGTTGGCCTAACATTTAAAAATAAACACCTGCTCCACAATCTGGGAAGAAACATAAGTAAATTGATTAACCTTATGAGTATCTGCAACACCGTGTTCAGTGGTGTGATAGTTACCCTGCTGAACAGGAAAAGAATAATCATGAGAACTTCCATGTGGTAATGCTTGACATTGTGATTCACTATAATCAGTCACTGATGATGCTCCAATCATGTCGAAATCTTTAGTTTCCACATAGGAAGAATAATGGCCAGCTGGTAGTTTCTTAATCCTGAAAGATCCATGCTTATTTTGAGAAAACAACCAAATCTTAGAGCTTCTCCCTGTAAATAGAAATGAAAAATGGGTTTGAACGTAAAATGTAATATTTTTGAAATAATGGTTGACTGATGAAAATGTTCCAGTTTACCGCTAGTTGACAATGCATTGATTGAATTGGTGATGAGGTTGTCTTTTGACACCACGTATACCGTGCAAGTTCCTGGAGCGTCTTTCAGTACTGTTGACGGTATACCAGGGCCCTTTATTTTCCTAAGAGAGGTAATACAGGATCACATGAGCAAGAATACAAATTACATGCAAGAACCCTATAAAGGCTAATTATTACCAAGTAATATTTTTATCGATCAAAAGTAAAATCAAACATGAGAGAATCAAGGAGTGTCCAACTTCCAAGTGGTGGCAAATGTGCTCATAGTGCTAGAAGATGTATATATATATATATATATATATATATATATATATATATATATATATATGGGGAACGGTCTGTGGCAAACTGTTTAACCAACATACTGTTTCAGATCCAACGGCTCTGATTTAAAAAAAAAAAATCGTACCGTACCGCATAAACTTTTTGCGGTACGGACAAATTACCAAAATATCCCTACTGTTCACGTACCGCAGAAACTTTCTACGGTACGGTGAACAGTAGATTTTTTATGTGAAAACAAGGGGGAATTTTGGTAATTACTCCGTACCACAGAAAGTTTATGTGGTACGGTGTTGTTATTTTTTAAATCACAGCCGTTGGATGGTGGATCCAACGGCTCAAAAACCGTTTGTTAAATAAGACGTCCCTGGCATGCGTTTGCCAGGGACCGGTTGCCTATATATATATATATATATATATATACGTATGTATATATCTGTATGTATATATCTGTATGTATGTATCAACTATGCAAAAGAATATCGAACCACCAATTGCTTGTCATCCATAAGGCATAAAAGAATATGTAAAAAGCCAAGATTTAGCAAATTAGAATTGCATATGTAAAAGCATCTCCTGCTCTGAGTTTTGTATGTGTGCTATTAAAATTCCTTCTGATTTGGAATATACCTTGTTATAAAATTTGAAGACCAGGAGCCCAACACTAAATATGTTATTCTTGAGTCAGATATATATCTTACAAGTGCTGCCGCAGGATTGTCCCCTTCCAGCACTAAAGTTTCCATCTGTAAAAGGTTTCAAAACTTAAGCAATCATCCGAAGAAATGACAAGAGCCCATGAGGAACTTTTGGTCACTGCTTCATGTATCAACAGTTAAGGCTAAAAAAAACTTCAAGTATCAATAAACAATTACCAGACAATTAATGAAATATACCTCTCCAGTTTTGCATAGTTTCTTGTACGGAACGAAGATTTCTTCGAATTTCACTTTCATTTCATAAAGATACATTGTCACCACATTAGCATCTAGCTCTTTCACCGGGATAGGATGTCCTGCTATTTAATCATGAAAATGCAAAGTGAATTAATGTAGGCTAAGAACAAAATCATCCATTCTCCCTTGCAGATATTACATCATACCTACCTTTCACTTGTCCATTTTTTTCCATATCTTTATAAACACACCCAAAAGTACCAATTACACTGTATCTTGTCTTCCAATCATTTATACACACCCAAAAATACAAATCACACTATATCTTCTCATCATTATATGCTAGTATAATTAAAGACGATGCATTAAAAATTTGATAGCGGATCGATCAGTACAGTACCTATTTAATACTAGTACTCAAATATTGGTACTTGGACCTATTTATTATAGGTATCTATATTTATACTTTGGCCCGTTTTCATATATATGAATAGATTTTTTTTTTCAAAAAAACATAAAACCCTAGATAATTTAAGTTCACTTAATACCACAGGCGCAAGAAGTAATCGCCTTGAGAGCATCTCCAACCCCAATGAACCCTTAGCAAAATGATCCATGTGGCAACTCAACAGTACATATTATACATAACAGGACCAAAGTGAACCACTCCAACCGGTCATTCCCCGTGTTCAAAATAATAGCCAACCTGCTGTCGTAGGCCAAATTTGGATAAGCACTACAGATCTGTAGTGGCCGGCCACATAATCACCTACTCTCTCATGTAACCTTTTTGCATTGGACAACAACTATTAAAGAATTTAATTTTTATTGAAAAGGCATTATTTGAAATTATAATATACTATTTCAAAATATAACCAATCTTTATAACCAACCCCATTAGAGCACAACACCTTACAGATTCAGCAAATTTTACCCAACCATTATTTTATATCATTTTAGCCAACCCCGGTTCTGATTCCGCCTGTTTATTAACTAGTATACAACTAAAATTAACCACAAATATTTTAAAATAAAAATAAAAAATGGCAAAGCTTATAAAATTGGCAGTTATAAGAAAATATAAAAAGGGGAGGGAAGAGGGAAGACTGACAAGGAGAAGGGATGGAAGTGATGGTAGGAACGACGTGAATCAAGACGAAATGATGAGCTTTTTCCATCAAATTCTCCACCGCCCATTTCACGGCGCGTAGGCTGTCCTTTCCCCCGCTGCCGCCCGGACGACCATTAACTGCCACTGCAACTGACGTCATCCTACTACTACTAGTTATCAAACTCACTTTTTACTAGTAGTGTATATTGCAACCAAAACCCATGAATTATATTACTTGTTTAGTTGTTTGTACATACATATGGACCAAAGTTCAGAGTACCCACCGACGACTTTGACTTTACTGCTTCAAAATTCAACACCACACTTCTCCTGCGATACCGAGTTGGTGTTTTTACTTTTTTAACCCAAATCCCGTTCCGGTCAATTTTTTTTTTTGGGTGTTTTTATGTGCACACGTGGCACTCCATGTCAGCAAATGGGGATCACCTCTTGACGTGGCAGTGTCATGCATGCCACGTGGCAGATGCTGACGTGGCATATCACGTTAGTAGGCACTGTTCATCTCGATAATTTTTTGTTTTTTTTTTATAATCTAGTATGTGAGGATGCATTTTAATTTTTAATTGTGTGGGTGCCCTGACGGGTCCATTAGATCATAATTAATTCAATGGTTCACACTCATTCTCTAGAGTTCTCTATTATTCTTAGTGTCATTCATGGAACAACGACTTATTTATTATTGCACATCCTACTTTTCACTTAGACTAAAATAATCTTTTTCTTGATTTTTACTCAATATGTTTGTGCACTCTTTTCCTTGTTCAACCATAGCCAAATTTGAATTAGTAAATAAAGTTATATTAATTTTAAAAGTTAATTTTAATTTAAACATTCTTAGAATTTTGTAAAATTTATTATGGAAGATGTATTCTAACTATTAATTGAAAAAGTAATTAAAAAAATACATGACATTATTTATGATTAGCATATAATATGTTTATAAAGATAAGGTGTGGACTAAAAAATAATAAATTGATATAAACCAGTATTAAAGATAAATATTTTTGTAAGGAATATTAATTTTAAAATTAATAATTTGAATATGAAATTCTAGTCTTGTGTAACTAAATACAGTAATACCTAAATTAGTACAGTTCGAAGTGAGAGCTGAAATATTTTTTCTATTTTTCAAAGATGTTCATGTGTTATATATCTCTATTTTATAAAAATAGTAATAGTTATACTTGTTAGGGTTCTCAAAAAAAACAAAATTTTAAAAAAAATTTGGAAGCTATTTGAATGAAGGGGTAAAACAGGTAATATAAGATATAACGAGGATAGTTTGGTCAAATACATGAATAAGGATGTGCAACAATAACTTTTGGGTTTGCATATATCACAACATTTTTTTTGTCAAAAGGTGAATTTATTCATTTATCCGAAATCTATATCTATAATACATTTTGCTGAGTAGTACTCTAGAGAGATTCATCTTATATAGAGAACCGTGGAGAACTGTAAGAATCCAGATTTTTGGTATTAATTAAAACTTTTATTATGTAAAGGAGTATAAGTATAACAGTTGTTCTAATGAATGAACATTGAATGGATTTGGATTCAAATGTTTATATGTAATGAAGAATGCAATTGGTTGATAACTTAGATTAGAATAATCTATCTCCTAGGAAAGTAAGATATGGTAATTCCGAAGAGGGAGGTTATTCTCATGTCATCCAAATCGATATCTGTTATAAGTCCAGTGATTCCGTAAAAGAGTTAAGAAACGCTCGAAAGAGAATAAGGACATTTTTCTAAATACAAGGAATAAAGAAAGAATAAGTAATGAATAATGTTTTTGGTGGAAATTGGAATATTATTAGACGACGCTATATAGAAGTATTCAGAACAGATTTCTGAGTTCGTATTGATGATCAGTGAACAATATAAGTGTATGTAAACAATATCAGATTCAGAAAAATAGCACTTTTATTTTCTCCGAGATTTCCTAGACACTGAAGGATTTAAGGATTTAATAAAAAGATTTGAGGAATTTAAGGAGAATGATTATAAAGGAGGATTGGGAATAATAGTATAAATATTAAGAAGGTTTCCGGTAAAACCCTAACAAGAAATCCTTGAGATATTCCTTCAAACGATCAATCAAATTGAGCAATAACCGGACAAGAAACAAGCAGAGGACCAAGGTGCATGCATGTGCTAGTGGATGATATCAAGTAACCAAGATAGTTACAAAGGAACTAGAACAATTAGAGATCAACCAAGTACTTAGCAAGCATAACCTTTTCATCTTATCACTAAAACATCAACACTTGTCCATCCAAAACACATCATCAATGACATAATCCCTTTAATAAAGCTACTTTATGGCCTAGATATTTTCTTAACATCACAATAATACAACACCAACCAAGCAACCAAGCAAGAGAACTCCATTTTCTCTCATTTCATCACATTCGGCCTCTTCAAGAAATTCAAGACCAAAATCCAACTTCCAACCATTGTTTGATCTCCAAATTTTTATGGTGAGTACTACATTTCATATTAGAGATATCCTATGAATCTTAGATTCAACTTCCACTTCTTTCATTTTCAAATTAATCATCAAAGTGGAGGATGAATAGTGATTTCTAGAAACTAACTTTGATTTCTTGACTTCTTCAGAAAATCTAAGCTAGCTTAAGCATATACAAGGACTATACAAGGTTTTATAAGGCTAGTACACTCTCCAAGGAAGTTATATTTCTTAAGAACCCTAGATCTTACTTTGAGATTATGTATGGTCTTGGTGGTTGTTAGCTTAGTTATGATTATAGTGTTATTATAAGCATGAAAGCATGATCTTGTAGTTGGTTTAGCCATATGATGATTATGATGGTAAAGTGAGATGTTTTGGACTTGTTAAGATGAATATTATGTGTACAAGATGTATGGCATGCCCGGTGTGGCTTGGTTGTGATGTTATAAATTTAGAAACGTTCGATTTATAGCTGTCGTAATGTCGAAATTTCGTGAAACCTTGAAAACCGTGCATCACAGTAGATCTAATTGTCGAATATGGTTAAGTATATGACATACCCTTGTAGATCTCGAGTCATAGATCGTTTTGGCATGAGAATCGAAGCAAACGGACTTATGGTTTAGGAGTTATGGTCAAAATCGTAAAAGTGGTTCGGAACCATAAGTGCGAGTTCGTAACTGAAATTGAACCCCTGTAAAATAAGTAATTCAGTGGCGAATCTTGTTTATTAAATATTAGAGATCATAAGGAAGGTGTGAGAGAAAACTTCATGTCAAACGGATTGTTTTTCGATACTTGGTTATAACTTTGGAAAACCACTTAGATAGCAATCAATAAATCTCGAGGTATAATCTTTATTAGTAAACGACCGACCTTAGCACTTTTGTGGCATAAGTACCTACCAAGTGTAAGCGTAATGACAAGCCTTAATAATGAACAAGTGTCAAATCATAAAGGTGATAATAAGAGCACACTAGAGGGTGTATAACGAGATATCTTGAAAACGTGTTTCGACCTAAATTAAATATATACTTAGCCCTTTTAAAGCATTAAGTTATTAATCTCGAACACTTTGATTGTTTATAGATCACCGAGCTGACCCATGACACACTACCCCTACTCAACTACCAGGCAAGTTTCCAATACCTTGGAACTGTTGTTGTGATAATATATATAATGTGATTGTTGTTATACATATGCCATAGAATGCATGCCTACTTTCCAGTTATATTGTGATACTTGTTCCTTGACTTAATGTTGGCTTATAAGCTCGATAGATAATATATCAGTTATAAGCCGGATATTGCTAAGACCCTTAGTGAAGGGCATATGAATCTCATTCTTCGAATATAGGCCGGGAGTCGGTATTTCTTGATATATTGTTATTATTTCTGAGGAAAATATTTAAGTAAATATTTTTCCATTATTTATTTGATGAATATTATTTTGAATATTCATTTGAGGTTATATATTTAATGAATATTATTTTGAATATTCATTTGAGATCATTTATTTAATGAATATTACCTTTAATATTCATTTGAACTTTATTTATTTAATGAATATTATATTTAATATTCATTTAAGGTTGAATTATTTATCGGATATTATTTTGAATATTTATTCGAGGAATTATTCATTTAGTGAATAGTTTTATATATTCATTCGAGGGTTATTCATGAGCAATATTTTAATTAAGAATATTCTGGATATATTTATGGTTTAACAAATATTCTTTGAATATTTATTTAATTCTTTTAACTAGTTTTAAAAATGGTTTATTTTATTCAAATATTGTCTTCAAACCTCCAAATATTATGAGAATATTTCTGAGCCTTATTATGATTATTTTTGTCAAGGAGAGGTTCCCAAAACTCCATTTTTCTCAGTTAAAGCTATCTTTCAAAATATAAGGTAACCTTACTTGAGAATTTTTATTTATTTTGTTTGACTGCCGGGTCATAAATCTTTTGAAACTATTTCTTTTCCTTCGCAACTTGGTTGCTATTCATCAAATTGAATCTTTTATTACCACCTCATCGTTCGAGGGGTATGATTGTTGGAACAAGTCGATATCCATTAACAAGCAGCAATTTGGGAAATATTGGTGAATTTTCCTTTCCAATTAGATACGACTACTTTGTGGAGTCCTATCAACAAGTATTACACTTGGGGAAAGGGGGACAAACTTTACATTTCAGAGTCATAGATGTTATTCGAACTAGGAGCCGTGTAAGTGGCCGAGTGGCGCCGGTCCATCAATGGCCCAACCGTTGGCCGGAGGGTTCCAGAGGGCGGTTGACAAGTAAATCGTCGGTTCTTCCTTCTACATGTAGAGAACAATGATGAGAAGCATAACATGCGACTGATCATCGTAAACGTGATGGCTTCTGGCGCGTCAATGCTCCGGTACTAGTTCATCTTTCAAAGTTGGAAATTTTCTGCAACATTATCAGTGTTGGCAGGGTTGAAAATTGTTCAAAACTGGAATTGCAATATTTTCGTGCAATTTCCTCTTTTATGATATATGCCGATATCTTGCTCATATATTTCCAAAACAGATATATCCACAGAGTATATAATCTGAGTTACCTTGTAACTTCATGTAACACCCCCAGATTCGGGGTCAAGGATTTGGTCGTTATGGTCTCAATTTCCATCCACAAAACCAACATAAATAATAATTACAACCTTACCACCCAAAACAACAACAACACACCCGTTATAGTCCCAGAGATGAAATCAGAGTAATTACAAATATTATTAATCACATGATTGAGTTCTTACAATCCAAAAGATTTACAATTTAATCATTACATTCTCTTTGCCATCCATTTGTATATGCCATAGAATAAATACACTGATACTCGAAAGCTAACATCTAGCCTACCAATAATAGCTTCTTACTCAGAAGTGGCAGCTATGATCTCAGCGGTAATCCTCTGACGGCTAGCACTGGCTTGCACCGGTTGTGCCTTGCGCGGGCCACCAGATCTAGCTGTTGTTGTGATATAAATAAATAAAGCAAGGGTGAGCCATAGCCCACCAACAATAATATAAACTGAGTGACAACAATGATATATATATATATATCAAGTCAGCAATATCGTTGAAACCATATGCCATGCAGTAACGAACATAGAGCCAATATCATATAAAAGATGAAGTTACCAAGTAACTCAAAAATATATCTCTGCGAACATATCTGTTTTGCAATGATATGATCAAGATATCGACATTTATCACAAAAGAGGAAATTGCAGGAAAGAGGTTGTAATTTCAGTTTAAACATCTTTTTCACTCTGTCAACATAAATAGTGTTGCTGGAAATTTCCAACTTTGAAATGTGAACTAATACGAGAGCATTGCCGCGCCAGATGCCCTAACGTTTACGATGATCAGTCGTATGTCATGCATCTCATCAGTCGTTCTCTACATGTAAAAGGTAGCTCCGACGGATCGCCCGCCCTCTGGAACTCCTGGCCAACGGTTGGGCCATTGTTGGGCCGGCGCCACTCGGCCACTTACGCAGCTCCTAGTTCGTTTAACATCCATCACTTTGAAACGTAAAGTTCGTCCCCCTTTCCCCAAGTATAATACTTGTTGATAAGACTACACAAAGTAGTCGTATCTAGTTGGAAAGGAAAATTCACCAATATTTCCCAAGCTGTTGCTTGTTAATGGATACCAACTTGTTCCAACATTCTTACCCCTCGAATAATGAGTGGGTACACAAAATTCCATGAATAATAGCAAACAAGTTGCGAATGAAATGAATAGTTTATGATCGGGCAGTCACAAGATAAATAACATTTCTCAAGTAAGGTTCCCTTATTATTTGAGAGACAGGATTGAACGAAGAATAGAGTTTTGAGAACCTTCCTTCATATAATAATATTAAATAGGCTCAGAGGAATGTACATTATACTCGAAGGTCGAAGGTAATATCCGGGGAAGATAAATCATTTCTAAATGAGTCAGAAGAATTACATAAATATTCCAAGGAATATTTATTAAGTCAAAAATATTAAAGGAATATATGATCTTAGTATAAATATTACTCGGAATCATCCTCGAATAAATATCCATGTTTACACAAAATCACGCAAGCGTACGTGGTCACAAGTAATATATGAATAAGTCAAGTTCGTTCCCACAGAGATCTGGTTATGGTTTTAATTCAGTAGATGTACCTATGCAACAATGTATGATTATTATTCACTGCTAAGACAATTAACAAATTTGGGTTTTAATTAACTAAATTAACTAAGAAGTAAGTTAACAAACTAAGAATTAACTAACTAACGAGGATTTAAATCAAATTACTTATGCAATTGAAAACATCGGATCCTAACTTCATTAAATACTTCGCTTAGAGTTGAATCCTTTAATCAATGCATGTGATGGTTTTGATATCTGATCAGATAACACGAAACAAGTATACGCTACTTCTCAGTATACGAATACCAAACTAAACATACATCCACAAAAGAGATAGAAGATGAATAGACACCAATTATGTTTAGACCCTATATCTCTATAGAATTTTAAAACATAACGGTTGAAGAACAAGTTATCCATTAAGATCACATAGGGAAGCATAATATCTCTATTTACGCTACAAATCATGATGTTAAAACATCAACCTATCCTATGCTAGCATGGAAAGTTCTAAATCTCAAGATCCACTCTCGTTTCGCAAGAGATTAACAAATTAGATGTTCGCGACGCATCTAAACACATGAAGCATAGCCATACGAGGATATCAAGAATTCACCACACATAAATCTTTAAAGCAATCAAACTACTAAGCTACATAGATAAATCCGTTAGAATCCCATGACAATGATTAGTTCATAATCAAACCGCTCGTCATCACGGGATCTGATGAAACCATGATAAAAACAAAGTTTGAATAATAATGTATCCTAATAGAAGAAAACAAAAGATGAAGTAGATCTAGATCTCCGTTGCTTGTCACGAGCTTTGGTGAATCCTTCTCCAACTTCTCTCCCTTGCTTCCCTCTGATATGTTGTGGTGTGATATACGTTTTATGATGATAGGATGTGTTTATATAGTCCACGGGAGTCTTTTCCAGTAAGAAACTACTAAAATAGAATTAAAATAGAATTTCTGCAAAATACGTTTCCTAAACTGATTCTGTTTTGAAGGAAAATTCGTAGCTGACTTTTCTTCAATATTTCTGGGCTGTTCCAGTCGTAATTGGACCTCTGAACCACTTTAGAATGAAATAGAATCTTGTTAGCTTCGCGTGGGCTATAAGATCGCCCAAAATGGACTTGTAGAACTCAAGATATGGCCAAAACAAAAATCTGAAAATCTGGTAGACGGACCGGCGCGCCCGCGCTCTAACACCATACAAATCAGGCGCGCCCGCGCTCAAATAGTGTCCAACAGCGCGCCCGCGTCGCCCTATAACGCACCCGCGCCCAATTCAAGGGATAGTAGGAAACATACCTAAAAATACCGAAACACGTGGGTTGCCTCCCACGAAGCGCCTTTGTTTAAAGTCCTTAGCTAGACATGGCAATGGCTTTTTCTCTTGAAAATTTCTACACCATATCTCTATATGGCCATTTAATTATCTTTTCCGGTGCTACATCCTTGATAACAATTTTCAGCCTTCTTCGCTCCTCAAAAGTGTCAGCAGCATTGTTCTCTTCACTACCTGACAAGTTAGCAACAATAATAATAAGCAAAGTAGATGATTGACCCAAGTATACATACCTCAAGTGATATGGTGGTTTAAACTCGAGTTTGGAAGCTTCTTCAACATGATGATTTTCATTATTAACTACCAAAGACTGATCAAGAGTGGAAATAGACGGATTAGGAACGGAAGTGAGTGGTTCACCAACAGAAGTCTTCACAACAGACTTAGGATCAAAAGAACTCTCCACAAGTTGAATTTCATGCTTAGAACAAATAGCATTCAATTCATCTAACATCTCATCAGAAGTAAAATTCCTATACAACTCATGAAGATCTTCATTACCCTCAATCAAAACATCTTCATCAAGAACAGACTCAATTGCACTATCCTCAAGATTTGACCATGAAACAACCTCATCAATCAGCACCTGAGAATCCCAAAGATCAGACACACCTAATGACTCACACTCTTCCTCCTCATCACTATCCACCATAGGTTCTGACAAAACAGAATGTTCTTCTTTTCTTGTAGGGTCCTGATCTTGAATTTCTTCTTCATCCTCAATTGCTGAATTTTGATCGTTCGTGACTTTTCCAGATCTGAGTGTTATGGCATTAACCTGCTCCATGCCATCTTGTTTCCCTGGATTTACCTCTATGGCACTACGAAGAACTCCTTGCAGTCCGTTGAGAAAGGCACTTGCAATTTGCCCAATCTGATTCTCCAGTGTCTTGAGAGATACCGCCTGACTTTTAATCATCAACCTCAATTCATCCAATTCAGATTTTCATTCGAATATTGACCATCATCCCCATGAAACTGTTGCTGTTGAAAATCTTGATTGTCGCTCCAGCCGAAATTGGGATGATAGGTGGCTGGAGCTGGTTGCGAAGGTTGCTTGAAGTTGCTCACAAACTGTGCCGATTCAAAAGATATGACACATTGACTCATCTCATGTGCGCCCTCACATAGCTCACAAACACTAGCAACTTGAGGCATCCCATGCTTTGACATAAAATCCAATTTCTTATTAAGTGCCTCTAGCTGAGCTGCTAGAGCTGTGACTGTATTAACTTCCAGAATTCCTGCTAATTTGCCTTGTGATAATCTCTGAGTTGGATTCTGGTATTCATTCGCAGCCATCATCTCAATTAGCTCATAAGCTTCCGCATTGCTCTTAGCCCATAGAGCTCCACCTGATGCTGCGTCTAGCATGGGTCTTGACTGTGCACCCAAGCCATTATAAAAGCAGTTAATCACCATCCAATCAGGCATCCCATGATGTGGACACTTCCTTAGCATCTCCTTATATCGCTCCCACGCCTCGCACAAAGACTCTCCAGACTGCTGTGAAAACTGAGTTATAGCATTCCTGATTGTTGCGGTCTTTGCCATGGGGAAAAATTTAGTGAGAAATTTCTGAGCAAGATCCTCCCATGTCAAAATAGAACTTGCTGGTAGAGAGTGCAACCAGCCCTTAGCTTTATCCCTTAAAGAGAATGGGAAAAGTCTCAATTTGATAGCATCTTCCGACACCCCGTTGATCTTGAAAGTGTCGCAGATCTCAATGAAATTCCGGATGTGCATGTTAGGATCTTCAGTCGGAGCACCCCCAAACTGAACCGAAATCTGCACCATCTGAATTATGCTAGGATTGATTTCGAAAGTATTAGCTACAATAGCTGGCCTGACAATGCTAAATTGAACGTCATTGATCTTTGGTTGAGAATAATACATCAATGCTTTCGCTGCTACTGCTGGTTCTCCCATTGCTACCTGAAACACATAGAACTAAACGAATATGTAAGAAACAATCTGAGTCAGTGAACTCTAACGACCACTGATAACAAGCACATAAACTAAAAATAAAACACCGATGATCCCCGGTAGCGGTGCTAAAAACTTGTTAACACAAAATCACGCAAGCGTACGTGGTCACAAGTAATACATGAATAAGTCAAGTTCGTTACCACAGAGATCTGGTTATGGTTTTAATTCAGTAGATGTACCTATACAATAATGTATGATTATTATTCACTGCTAAGACAATTAACAAATTTGGGTTTTAATTAACTAAATTAACTAAGAAGTAAATTAACAAACTAAGAATTAACTAACTAATGAGGATTTAAATCAAATTACTTATGCAATTGAAAACATGAGATCCTAACTTCATTAAATACTTCGCTTAGAGTTGATGATGGTTTTGATATCTAATCAGACAACACGAAACAAGTATACGCTACTTCTCAGTATACGAATACCAAACTAAACATACATCCACAAAAGAGGTAGAAGATGAATAGACACCAATTATGTTTAGACCCTATATCTCTATAGAATTTTAAAACATAACGGTTGAAGAACAAGTTATCCATTAAGATCACATAGGGAAGCATAATATCTCTATTTACGCTACAAATCATGATGTTAAAACATCAACCTATCCTATGCTAGCATGGCAAGTTCTAAATCTCAAGATCCACTCTCGTTTCGCAAGAGATTAACAAATTAGATGTTCGCGACGCATCTAAACACATGAAGCATAGCCATACGAGGATATCAAGAATTCACCACACATAAATCTTTAAAGCAATCAAACTACTAAGCTACATAGATAAATCCGTTAGAATCCCATGACAATGATTAGTTCATAATCGAACCGCTCGTCATCACGGGATCTGATGAAACCATGATAAAAACAAAGTTTGAATAATAATGTATCCTAATAGAAGAAAACAAAAGATGAAGTAGATATAGATCTCCGTTGCTTGTCACGAGCTTTAGTGAATCCTTCTCCAACTTGTCTCCCTTGCTTCTCTCTGATGTGTTGTGGTGTGATGTATGTTTTATGATGATAGGATGTGTTTATATAGGCCACGGGAGTCTTTTCCAGCAAGAAACTACCAAAATAGAATTAAAATAGAATTTCTGCAAAATACGTTTCCTAAACTGATTCCGTTTTGAAGGAAAATTCATAGCTGACTTTTCTTCAATATTTCTGGGCCGTTCCAGTCGTAATTGGACCTCTGAACCACTTTAGAATGAAAGAGAATCTCGTTAGCTTCGCGTGGACTGTAAGATCGCCCAAAACAGACTTGTAGAACTCAAGATATGGCCAAAACAAAAATCCGAAATTTTGGCAGACGGACCGGCGCGCCCGCGCTCTAACACCATACAAATCAGGCGCGCCCGCGCTCAAATAGTGTCCAACAGCGCGCCCGCGCCGCCCTATAGCGCGCCCGCGCCGCCCTATAGCGCGCCCGCGCCGCCCTATAGCGCGCCCGCGCCCAATTCTCTTGCCATTTTGCTAATTTTGCTCTATTTTCTTCGTTTTTGCTCCTTTTTCCTTCGTTTCTTTTGCACTAGCTCCCGTATTCACTCCCTTGACTCATGAATCTTCATGGTAGCATAAAGAGACACTCCTTCCTTCATTCCAAAGCTCAATTTCAACTCCAAGATCGACGAAAATCAATAATCCTAGCCCACATTTTACGAACCTACACAACTAGACAAAAATACATTAAAAACACAACATACTTGAGACCAAGTCAATCAATTTAAGCCGATATGGAACGCTCCAAGTGGATATAAAATCCACAATTGATATTCATTAAATGATTAATGAATATTAAACTTAATAATACTTATCTCGAATGAATATGCGAAATAATATTCACTGAATAAATAGTGAATGTCCAAGTTAATAATAATTAACAAATGAACATGACTCGAATGAGTATTCGAAATAATATTCACTGAATAAATAGTGAATATTCAAATTAATAATAATACTTATCAATTAAATAAAATCCGAACGAATATTCGAAATAATATTCACTGAACAAATAGTGAATATTCAAAGTAATAATAATATTTATTGAAGAATTAATTATCAAAGGGATAATTGAGATAATATTCATTGAATAAGCAGTGAATATTTAAATTAACAATATTTGGCGAAGGAATAACTCTCGAAGGAATATTCGAAGTAATATTCAATAATTGAATCGACTTTAATTGAATATTGAATGTAATATTTATTGTCTAAAGAAAGCTCAAGTGAATATTTAAAATAATATTTATTAAATAACTTTAGTTCGAATGAATGTTCAAAATAATATTTATAAACTATATAAGGTTCAATGAATATTCAAAATAATATTCATGATTAATCTCAAAGGAATATTCAACAGATAATTGGTGGGAAATATTTACTCAAATATTTCCTTATGAAAATAATCTCGATATATCAAGAAATACCGACTCCCGGTCTATAATCAAAGAATGAGATTCATATTCCCTTCTCTAAGGGTCTTAGCAATATCCGGCTTATAACTGATTATTCACTATCTAGCTTATAAGCCAACAATAATTCAGGGAACAAGTGTATCAATTATAACTTGAAAGTAGGCATGCATACTATGGCATATGTAAACAGAAAACATATATATATATATATATATATATATATTATCACAACAATAGCCCTTAAAAAAGGGAATTTGAAACTTGCCTGGTAATCCTGTGTGGGTAGAGTTAGTGGTAGTGTGCCCTGGGTCTGCTCGGTGATCTATAAACAATCAGAATATTCGGGATTAATCACTTAACACTCTTTAAAAGGCCAAGTATAAACTTCACTTAAGCCGAATCATGCTTTTAAGTTATCTCGTTATGCATCTCTCGGTGTAACTCTTTTTATCACCAATATGATCCGACATTTGTTCGCTTATTACGACATGTCATCATGCTTACGCTTGGTATACTTAAGTCATGAAAGTTCTAAGGTCGGTCGATTACGAACCCAGATTATACCTCGAGTTTTATTGCCCACTTTCTAAGTTATACTTAAGTGTATTTTTAAGGGGTTCTTCGCACTTAACCTCGATTCGAACAGTTTTATAAAATCGGAAAATGATCCATTTCACATGTGGTTTTCTCTCATGCCTTCCTTTTCATCTCTAACATTTAATTATCAATATTCGCCACTGAATAAACAATATTAAAGGGGATCAATTTCGATTACAAACTTTCGATTACGGTTTCGAACCACTTTTAGTAATTTGATCATATCTCCTAAACCGTAAGTCCAAATGCTTCGATTTTTGTGCCAAAACGATCTATGACTCGAGATCTACAAGGGTATGTCATATAGTTATCAATTCCAGAAACTAATACCAACTGTTAAGCTCGTTGTTTAAGGGCATTACGATGGCTATAAATCGGACATTTCCAAATTTATTTCAACACAACCAAGCCACACCGGGCATACCATCAATCTTACACACATAATACTCATCTTTAACAGTCCATGAACATCTCTCATATCCATCATTATAATCATGTTTTTATAACTACTAAAACTACTACATAATCTCATAAACATGCTTGTACTAACATCATCAACTTATATCATCTAAAACCACCAAAACTTAAAGTCAAAGCTAGGGTTCAAGAGATGATTACCTTCCTTGGAGTGTGGGTAAGCATTAATAAACCTTGTGTAATCCTTAGAACTCCTTAACAACCTTAAACTAACAAGAATCAACAAGAATATAATTAGAGATTTTCGGATCTGCTCAAACCCAGTTGAAAGATCATGAAAAACGAAGGCCTTACCAAGGTTTTCTGGACGAGGCTTCTACAGGAGAGTTGTAGAGAATCTAACTAGATTTCCAACAAGCTAAAGAACACCAAATTTCATTGAGTAATGAAGGAGATATGGCCGTTTGAAATTCATCACAGAAACTGTCAAGGATTCTGGGTAGCTCGGTTATCCATCTTGGGGGGGAGTTTTGACTAGGCTACACTCATTAGAATGCCATGAAATTTTGAGCGAATATTGCCCATGGAGTAGAGAGGCATGGGTTAAAATTTGTTGATTTTATCATGGATAGAAATGGAGATATGAATTTTCTTCTTTGAGGTGTTCTTGCTAGGCAGTTTGAGAGAATGAGAGAGAATGGAGTCTCTTGCTTGGTTGCTTTGGATAAGAATGCATAAAGTGATGTTGTTTAGATAATATCTCATCTAAGGCTACTTTAATAGAGTGATGATGCAAGGGATGATGTTTTTGGATGAGCATGTGTTGATGTTTAACTGGTAGAATGATAAAGAGAGGATAAGTACTAGTTGATTTCTAAGTGTGCTAGTTACTTGAGTAACTACTTGGTTGCTTGATAATATCTACTAGCACATGGATGCATCTTGCTCTCTGCTTGCTGTTTTGTCCGGTTATTGCTCAATTCATTGACTGTTCGTAGGAATAACTCATTCGTTTCTAGTTAGGGTTTTACCGAAAACATTCTTAATATTTATACTATCATTCTCCATCTTTCTTAGTACTTCTTGCATTTAAATTCCTTAAATCCTATTAATAAATCCTTAAGTCTTTCGGTGTCCAGGGAAATCTCGGAGAAAATAAAAGTGTTAATTTTCTGAATCCGATATCGTTTACATACACTTATTTTCTCCTCGGATCACTAATACGAACTCAGAAATCCGTTCCGGGTACTTCTATATAGCGTCGTCTAACTCATATTCTCATTTCCACCAAGAAAACTATTCACACTTTATTCTCTTTATATTCCTTATATTTATAAAAATGTCCTTATTCTCTTTCGGGCGTTCCTTAACCCTTTCACGGAACCACTGGACTAATAACAGATATCGATTTGGATGACATGAGAATATTTCCTCTATTTGGAATTCCCAAATCTTATCTCCCTATGAGATAGATTATTCCAATCTAAGTTGTCAACCCATTGCATTCTTCATGACATATAATCATTGGAATCTATGTCCATTCAACATTCATTCATTAGAACTGTAAATACCTTGTAGTTGGAATCACTGTTCATTCTTTCATCAATATATAATAAAAAGTTTTAATTCTACAGAAAATTTTGAGTTCTTATACTTCATCTTTTACATTATACTGACACTATGTTCGTTAATGCATGGCATATGGTTTCAAAGATATCTTGAATCATTATATATTATTGTTGTTCAAGTTTATACTATTGTTGGTGGGCTATTGCTCACCCTTGCTTTATTTATTATATCACAACAACAGCTAGGTTTGATGGCCCACGTAAGGCGCACTCGGCGCAATCAAGTGGCTCCAGTCAGAGGGCTGCCGCTGATATTATCCTGACTGCCGCTGATATTATCGCTGCCATTGCTGAGGTAGCCTAGACAGGCAGCTTTTGTTTACCAGCTTATTTATATGTATCATTAATGTTAATCAACGACAAGAAACTCTTAAACTTATGATGTAATCATTTTGGGTTGTAATAACTTTTATTCGTGGATCTTATAATTTGAGACTTATTTCAATTTCATCTTTGGGACTATAATTGTTTGTGTGAGGAATATTATTGCAGGGTTATAGCATGCTGTTTAATTATTTTGATTCAAGTCAAGTATTATTTATGAGAATTGAGACCGTAACGACCAGGTCCCCAACCCCGGATCTGGGGTTGTTACAGAAATGGTATCAGAGTGAGAGTTATATATCCCAGATATGATACGACGTTATAATAATAAATTCACTAAGATAATAATAACTCTTGCCAAGTTCACCTAAAACCCTTACGGGAACTTTTTAAGTATCATGATAGTAACATAGTTCGTATGGTGTAGGCGAGCGACATCTCGGATCCAGAGGAGTTTGAGAGACAACATGACGAGGCGATCCAGGCCGCCGAGGACATGGCGGTGGTTGATTCTGATGACTTGTTCAGGACCAGATATCCTTATTATGAGCGTCTGGGTGATGAGGATGGAGATACAGAGGTTGTTGAGTCTGAGGAGGAGGTCCAGGAAGATACTGAGGTTATTTTGTCTGAGGAGGAGGAGAGCCTGGGGGAGGTCCAGGCAGGAGATGACATTGAGATAGTTGCTGAGGATGTTGATGAGGACGATCCGGAGGAGATCCAGATTATATCTGATATTAGGGTTATGGAGGAGGACATTGACATGACTACTGAGCAGGTTATCGAGGAGGTTTTATAGCAGGCCAGTCGAACCCATGTTGACCTTGAAACTTGGAAATCCGATCAATTGCCTTGATACCCTGAGTCTATATAATCTTGATCCAGACTTGTATCTTTGATCCTTTAATGTTAGAAACCCTAGTCAAACCCTTCGACTTTCATCATTGCACATCAAAATGAGTTGTTTTCTTAAAACTACCTTGAAGTTACCTAGACTGGGCTGATCTGTTATCAGAGAGTCGAAAGTACTTCGAGGTAAGAACTTTGGAAAGATTAAGAGTCGAAATGTTTTATGAAGATAAATTAAGTTTTATAAAGTGAAATGATTTTTCAATGAAAAGCTTATAAAATATAATAGGAACTCCGTCTAAATGGTTTCCACGGATTCCTGACGATTGGAGAGACGGATCAACGGGTAATGCCGGTACCATCAATTTTTGAGGTGTATTCTTTGTGTAGTTTGATACTCCTATGGTTTTGATGATCACAATCAGCAAGCTATTTGCTTATAGTTTGATATAAAACATCGTGTTATGTTTGTATTGTACTAACTTGGTTTTGCAGGGTATATTAAGCCTACTGATTGTTTACAGAGAATATACAAATAGCAAGCCATTTGGTGCTACAACAGAGACAGTCTGGCAAGCCAATTGCATACAGTCAGTTCACAAACAGCAAGCCATTTCCAACAGACAGACACAAACAGCAAGCCATTTCAAACTGCCAGAAATCCTGAAGATAAAGATCAAGATTGACTCTCATGGATTTATTTCAGGAAACATATTGTGAGGACTCTTTATTATATAATACGTACACAATATATTCTAGAGCTCAAATCTTTTCAAATATCTTTCTTTAAAACATTTTATAAAACTTATGGGAGTTTCCTTATTTAAAAGATTTCTTTCTACAAAATCTCTTATACACGTTTTCTATCTATACAAACAGAAGGGTTATGTTTTCTACGATTCATCTCTTCCAAACCTTCTGTCAAACGGTCACAAGAACGTTGCAAAATCTCTCTAACCAATTGAACGTTAGAAATTGATTTCTAATCGTGAATAAATTGATTGATTGATTTTTGAACGTTGGTTGTGAAGCTTTATAAGGTTGCTCTGGTGTTCATTCGTTTTTAATCAATCAGAGAAGCACACAAAGAATACACAACTCAGTTTTTCATTGCTATATCCATTCGATTCTCTTGAGCTCTTAATATATCATATACTTGCTATATCTTAGAGAGTTCATTACGTTGAGTTGTACTGATTCAAACATTGTATTGTTCAATTTGTATTGAATATTTGTTGTACAAGTTTGGCTTAAAGTTTTGGTTGGGTCGAACTAGACTAGAGAAGGATACTTTGGAAGTATTGCTTAGAGAGTTGGTTCAGCACAGCAAACAGCAAGCCATTTGTCATCAGGATTGGTAAGGATTAGTTGTTGGGCATATTGGCTAGGGAACAAGGGTTTGGTGAACGTTGCTAGAGAAGTATACTTGGGAAGTATAGCTTAGAGAGCAAGTTCAGAAACAGGTGTTCAGCAAGCCATTTGTCAACAGCTGGGATAAAAGGGAGATATATTATTGTATCTTGGAATTGGTTTATTTCGTTGATCAATAATATATTCTCTTACCAAGTTGGTAAGGGACCAGGACGTAGACCATAGGGGATTAGGGGTCGAACCTGGCTAAAAGTTTCTTGTGTTCTTTATATTTCTGCACCTTACTGTTTCTACACTTTACTTTGCTTATTGTCTTTACATTCAGCATACTGTTTGCAATCAGCTTACCATTTGTCTTTGCATAAAACGAAATCAGTAAGCTGTTTCTTGTAATTTTTAAAATCGGACTTAGTTGAATATAGTTAGCCATTTACACCTATTCACCCCCCTCTAGGTGTGCATTTTCATTTGGTATTGTTATCGTGATGTTTTGATGATGAATACAAAGGTAAATTGGTTGATGTTATGGAAAGTCAAAGATTTAAAGCTATCTATCTGTTCAGCTCGCCAGAACCAAAACAACAAGCTGACATGAACTCGCCAGAACCAAAACAGCAAGCTGACAGCACAGAATGGGTAACGTTGGCTTACCATTTGTATCTGAACTGTTTATATGCCATTACCATGATTTGATTTTTTAATTTTATTTCTCTATGCTTATTCTAGACCTGGACTAATACTCTTTTTGTTGAATTTTTGATGGATTAAGGGGAAGAAATTTAGGAGAACTTATTTGCTTGTTTGGTCAAGATATTCGATTTGGATATGATTGATTATGCTTGTTTATCTTGAATCTGCTTTATATCAAAATGTACTAATATGCAGGGATTTAGGGGGAGCTTTCTTATTCTCCTAAATAGTGTGTAATCATCAAAAATGGGGAGATTGATACTCCTATGGTTTTGATGATCACAATCAGCAAACTATTTGCTTATAGTTTGATATAAAACATCGTGTTATGTTTGTATTGTACTAACTTGGTTTTGCAGGGTATATTAAGCCTACTGATTGTTTAAAGAGAATATACAAACAGCAAGCCATTTGGTGCTACAACAGAGACAGTCTGGCAAGCCAATTGCATACAGTCAGTTCACAAACAGCAAGCCATTTCCAACAGACAGACACAAACAGCAAGCCATTTCAAACTGCCAGAAATCCTGAAGATAAAGATCAAGATTGACTCTCATGGATTTATTTCAGGAAACATATTGTGAGGACTCTTTATTATATAATACGTACACAATATATTCTAGAGCTCAAATCTTTTCAAATATCTTTCTTTAAAACATTTTATAAAACTTATGGGAATTTCCTTATTTAAAAGATTTCTTTCTACAAAATCTCCTATACACGTTTTCTATCTATACAAACAGAAGGGTTATGTTTTCTACGATTCATCTCTTCCAATCCTTCTGTCAAACGGTCACAAGAACGTTGAAAAATCTCTCTAACCAATTGAACGTTAGAAATTGATTTCTAATCGTGAATAAATTGATTGATTGATTTTTGAACGTTGGTTGTGAAGCTTTATAAGGTTGCTCTGGTGTTCATTCATTTTTAATCAATCAGAGAAGCACACAAAGAATACACAACTCAGTTTTTCATTGCTATATCCATTCGATTCTCTTGAGCTCTTAATATATCATATACTTGCTATATCTTAGAGAGTTCATTACGTTGAGTTGTACTGATTCAAACATTGTATTGTTCAATTTGTATTGAATATTTGCTGTACAAGTTTGGCTTAAAGTTTTGGGTGGGTCGAACTAGACTAGAGAAGGATACTTTGGAAGTATTGCTTAGAGAGTTGGTTCAGCACAGCAAACAGCAAGCCATTTGTCATCAGGATTGGTAAGGATTAGTTGCTGGGCATATTGGCTAGGGAACAAGGGTTTGGTGAACGTTGCTAGAGAAGTATACTTGGGAAGTATAGCTTAGAGAGCAAGTTCAGAAACAGGTGTTCAGCAAGCCATTTGTCAGCAGCTGGGATGAAAGGGAGATATATTATTGTATCCTGTACTTGGTTTATTTCGTTGATCAATAATATATTCTCTTACCAAGTTGGTAAGGGACCAGGACGTAGACCATAGGGGATTAGGGGTCGAACCTGGCTAAAAGTTTCTTGTGTTCTTTATATTTCTGCACCTTACTGTTTCTACACTTTACTTTGCTTATTGTCTTTACATTCAGCATACTGTTTGCAATCAGCTTACCATTTGTCTTTGCATAAAACGAAATCAGTAAGCTGTTTCTTGTAATTTTTAAAATCGGACTTAGTTGAATATAGTTAGCCATTTACACCTATTCACCCCCCTCTAGGTGTGCATTTTCATTTGGTATTGTTATCGTGATGTTTTGATGATGAATACAAAGGTAAATTGGTTGATGTTATGGAAAGTCAAAGATTTAAAGCTATCTATCTGTTCAGCTCGCCAGAACCAAAACAACAAGCTGACATGAACTCGCCAGAACCAAAACAGCAAGCTGACAGCACAGAATGGGTAACGTTGGCTTACCATTTGTATCTGAACTGTTTATATGCCATTACCATGATTTGATTTTTTAATTTTATTTCTCTATGCTTATTCCAGACCTGGACTAATACTCTTTTTGTTGAATTTTTGATGGATTAAGGGGAAGAAATTTAGGAGAACTTATTTGCTTGTTTGGTCAAGATATTCGATTTGGATATGATTGATTATGCTTGTTTATCTTGAATCTGCTTTATATCAAAATGTACTAATATGCAGGGATTTAGGGGGAGCTTTCTTATTCTCCTAAATAGTGTGTAATCATCAAAAAGGGGGAGATTGATACTTCTATGGTTTTGATGATCACAATCAGCAAGCTATTTGCTTATAGTTTGATATAAAACATCGTGTTATGTTTGTATTGTACTAACTTGGTTTTGCAGGGTATATTAAGCCTACTGATTGTTTACAGAGAATATACAAATAGCAAGCCATTTGGTGCTACAACAGAGACAGTCTGGCAAGCCAATTGCATATAGTCAGTTCACAAACAGCAAGCCATTTCCAACAGACAGACACAAATAGCAAGCCATTTCAAACTGCCAGAAATCCTGAAGATAAAGATCAAGATTGACTCTCATGGATTTATTTCAGGAAACATATTGTGAGGATTCTTTATTATATAATATGTACACAATATATTCTAGAGCTCAAATCTTTTCAAATATCTTTCTTTAAAACATTTTATAAAACTTATGGGAATTTCCTTATTTAAAAGATTTCTTTCTACAAAATCTCCTATACACGTTTTCTATCTATACAAACAGAAGGGTTATGTTTTCTACGATTCATCTCTTCCAAACCTTCTGTCAAACGGTCACAAGAACGTTGCAAAATCTCTCTAACCAATTGAACGTTAGAAATTGATTTCTAATCGTGAATAAATTGATTGATTGATTTTTGAACGTTGGTTGTGAAGCTTTATAAGGTTGCTCTGGTGTTCATTCGTTTTTAATCAATCAGAGAAGCACACAAAGAATACACAACTCAGTTTTTCATTGTTATATCCATTCGATTCTCTCGAGCTCATAATATATCATATACTTGCTATATCTTAGAGAGTTCATTACGTTGAGTTATATTGATTCAAACATTGTATTGTTCAATTTGTATTGAATATTTGCTGTACAAGTTTGGCTTAAAGTTTTGGGTGGGTCGAACTAGACTAGAGAAGGATACTTTGGAAGTATTGCTTAGAGAGTTGGTTCAGCACAACAAACAGCAAGCCATTTGTCATCAGGATTGGTAAGGATTAGTTGCTGGGCATATTGGCTAGGGAACAAGGGTTTGGTGAACGTTGCTAGAGAAGTATACTTGGGAAGTATAGCTTAGAGAGCAAGTTCAGAAACAGGTGTTCAGCAAGCCATTTGTCAGCAGCTGGGATGAAAGGGAGATATATTATTGTATCCTGTACTTGGTTTATTTCGTTGATCAATAATATATTCTCTTACCAAGTTGGTAAGGGACCAGGACGTAGACCATAGGGGATTAGGGGTCGAACCTGGCTAAAAGTTTCTTGTGTTCTTTATATTTCTGCACCTTACTGTTTCTACACTTTACTTTGCTTATTGTCTTTACATTCAGCATACTGTTTGCAATCAGCTTACCATTTGTCTTTGCATAAAACGAAATCAGTAAGCTGTTTCTTGTAATTTTTAAAATCGGACTTAGTTGAATATAGTTAGCCATTTACACCTATTCACCCCCCTCTAGGTGTGCATTTTCATTTGGTATTGTTATCGTGATGTTTTGATGATGAATACAAAGGTAAATTGGTTGATGTTATGGAAAGTCAAAGATTTAAAGCTATCTATCTGTTCAGCTCGCCAGAACCAAAACAACAAGCTGACATGAACTCGCCAGAACCAAAACAGCAAGCTGACAGCACAGAATGGGTAACGTTGGCTTACCATTTGTATCTGAACTGTTTATATGCCATTACCATGATTTGATTTTTTAATTTTATTTCTCTATGCTTATTCCAGACCTGGACTAATACTCTTTTTGTTGAATTTTTGATGGATTAAGGGGAAGAAATTTAGGAGAACTTATTTGCTTGTTTGGTCAAGATATTCGATTTGGATATGATTGATTATGCTTGTTTATCTTGAATCTGCTTTATATCAAAATGTACTAATATGCAGGGATTTAGGGGGAGCTTTCTTATTCTCCTAAATAGTGTGTAATCATCAAAAAGGGGGAGATTGATACTTCTATGGTTTTGATGATCACAATCAGCAAGCTATTTGCTTATAGTTTGATATAAAACATCGTGTTATGTTTGTATTGTACTAACTTGGTTTTGCAGGGTATATTAAGCCTACTGATTGTTTACAGAGAATATACAAATAGCAAGCCATTTGGTGCTACAACAGAGACAGTCTGGCAAGCCAATTGCATACAGTCAGTTCACAAACAGCAAGCCATTTCCAACAGACAGACACAAATAGCAAGCCATTTCAAACTGCCAGAAATCCTGAAGATAAAGATCAAGATTGACTCTCATGGATTTATTTCAGGAAACATATTGTGAGGATTCTTTATTATATAATATGTACACAATATATTCTAGAGCTCAAATCTTTTCAAATATCTTTCTTTAAAACATTTTATAAAACTTATGGGAATTTCCTTATTTAAAAGATTTCTTTCTACAAAATCTCCTATACACGTTTTCTATCTATACAAACAGAAGGGTTATGTTTTCTACGATTCATCTCTTCCAAACCTTCTGTCAAACGGTCACAAGAACGTTGCAAAATCTCTCTAACCAATTGAACGTTAGAAATTGATTTCTAATCGTGAATAAATTGATTGATTGATTTTTGAACGTTGGTTGTGAAGCTTTATAAGGTTGCTCTGGTGTTCATTCGTTTTTAATCAATCAGAGAAGCACACAAAGAATACACAACTCAGTTTTTCATTGTTATATCCATTCGATTCTCTCGAGCTCATAATATATCATATACTTGCTATATCTTAGAGAGTTCATTATGTTGAGTTATATTGATTCAAACATTGTATTGTTCAATTTGTATTGAATATTTGCTGTACAAGTTTGGCTTAAAGTTTTGGGTGGGTCGAACTAGACTAGAGAAGGATACTTTGGAAGTATTGCTTAGAGAGTTGGTTCAGCACAACAAACAGCAAGCCATTTGTCATCAGGATTGGTAAGGATTAGTTGCTGGGCATATTGGCTAGGGAACAAGGGTTTGGTGAACGTTGCTAGAGAAGTATACTTGGGAAGTATAGCTTAGAGAGCAAGTTCAGAAACAGGTGTTTAGCAAGCCATTTGTCAGTAGCTGGGATAAAAGGGAGATATATTATTGTATCCTGTAATTGGTTTATTTCGTTGATCAATAATATATTCTCTTACCAAGTTGGTAAGGGACCAGGACGTAGACCATAGGGGATTAGGGGTCGAACCTGGCTAAAAGTTTCTTGTGTTCTTTATTTTTCTACACCTTACTGTTTCTACACTTTACTTTGCTTATTGTCTTTACATTCAGCATACTGTTTGCAATCAGCTTACCATTTGTCTCTGCATAAAACGAAATCAGTAAGCTTTTTCTGGTAATTTTTAAAATCGGACATAGTTGAATATAGTTAGCCATTTACACCTATTCACCCCCCTCTAGGTGTGCATTTTCATTTGGTATCAGAGCTTTGGTGTACTAACATTTCTGTAACAGGAAAGTACAGATCCTATGGCACCCGCTTATGCAGAAGGAGAATATTTAGACATGCCACCACTTCTCAATGGGATTGAAAATTATGATGCTTGGAAACAGAGAATGAAGGTGCTTCTCAACAGAGATGATGCAATTGAATGGGGAGTCGTTAAAAAGGGTCCATTCACTTTTCTTGACAAAGACGGCAAGCCAAAAGACATTGACGATTTCTCAGAATCAGAATTGATAAAATCAGGCTATAATGGAAGAGCAAAGTATACATTAATATGTGGTCTTTTAGAGTCAGATTATGACATGGTCTCTTCATGTAGCACGGCAAAAGACATATGGGATACCTTAAAAATGCATTATAAAGCTACAATAACAAAACAGCGTGCTGATTTGAAAGATAAAAGGAAGTCAAAGGCTCAATTGACTTCGAATGATGAAAAGGCTATTTCTAGTGAAGTCCCAAGTGAAGAGATAATAAACTCTGCATTTGTCGGCATTGATGATATAGTTCAAGGAAACAAGGAAGAAGTTCTCGTAGATAGTGATGTGTCTGATTCAGAGTCAGATTCTAGTGAGGTAAACTCTTTTTATTCGTGGAAATCTTCTGAAAATATTATTATGGGATCAATAACAATGCAGGAATCAAAAAGTGTAACCATTGAAGAACATTTGGCACTAAAGGCTGAAATTAGCAAGCTGACTGATAAGAATGCCTATCTATCCAAAATGGTTAAAGATTTGTTGCCAAAAATGGAAGAATGGGATTCAACTTCATTAGGCAAAGCTACAGAGATCAAGGAGCTAAATGTCAAGAATAGTCATTTAGAGGCTAATATCAAGTTGCTTGAAAGAAGAAACAAGACATTGACCGAAGAAATCAAAGAGCTAAGGTCTAATGTTAAAACTAAAGCTAAAGCATTAGAATCATACAAGATGAAGGAATCTAGTCAAGCTGAATCCTCAAAATCTGCTGAAAAGAGAGTTCAGCAAGCTGAACTCATCAAACAACAAGCTGAAGTGATCACCCTCCTAGAAACAGAAGTTAAAGATCTCAAGAAGGGCATGGAAACTTTTGTTCAAGGTGAAGACACTTTAAAAACAATGATGAAGAAGGCAAATGTACCTTTGGTCAGAGAAGGTGTTGGTCTAAACTTCAACAAGAAAGATAAGGTGCTCAAATATGATGGAAGGAATGGCATACCCTATGACTATGCTATGCCCTGGAAGACATGCAACAAATGTGGTGCAAAAGGTCATCTGGAAAGACATTGTGTGGTTCAAGTAAATCATAAAGTGAAAACAGCTTACCAGAATGGACCAGTCAGGCGACAAACAGCTTACCAAAATGGACCAGTCAGGCGACAAACAGCATACCAGAAAGCAAATGATAGAAGACAAACAGCTTACCATTATCAGTCTGGCAGAACACAAAGGACTACAAATCAAGCACCAAAAGTGATACAACAGTGGATCAAGAAATCTGATCTAAATGTTCTTTATGTCCTATCAACAAACCATGGTGGATCCAATAAAATTTGGGTACTCAAGTAGTAAGTATGTTATTTGTCCTTGTACATTTATTTGAATATGATTATATTATTTTTATGGTACTAACGAGATTCCTCTAGTACATAGATGGGACAAATATATGTATATGTATTGTATTATGCAGGAAACAAGAAAGAAGAATACTATTATGATCAGTTGGAATGTATATTGTCTAATCAGCAAACTATTTTCCAGTCCAGAAGAACAATTGTTATCAATGAATATCCTGAAAATGTGTTTTCAGCATGCTGGTTTGATTTATTCAACTTTATAATTAACTAGCCTCATGCTTGTTAAATGCTTTACCACATGTTTTATTCGTATATGATTATTTTCTTGACCCTTTTCTGATGATGTCATAGGGGGAGAAGAACATGAATACATGAGGATAAAAATGGCTATAATGTTATAAGTTGGATTTATCACTAATGTTTCATGCAGGGATGAGTCGTATTTATATCTTATTGCATATGATGAATTGTGCTAACCTGATTATATGATGAGATATTATGTTAATCAGGGGGAGCATTGTTTTAGGGGGAGCAACATAGTCTCTCCGATGTATTCAAGTATGTCATCATCAAAAAGGGGGAGAATGTTACCGTGATGTTTTCATGATGAATACAAAGGTAACTTGGTTGATGTTATGGAAAGTCAAAGATTTAAAGCTATCTATCTATTCAGCTCGCCAGAACCAAAATAGAAAGCTGACATGAACTCGCCAGAACCAAAACAACAAGCTGACAGCACAGAATGGGTAACGTTGGCTTACCATTTGTATCTGAACTGTTTATATGCCATTACCATGATTTGATTTTTTAATTTTATTTCTCTATGCTTATTCCAGACCTGGACTAATATTCTTTTTGTTGAATTTTTGATGGATTAAGGGGGAGAAATTTAGGAGAACTTATTTGCTTGTTTGGTCAAGATATTCAATTTGGATATGATTGATTATGCTTGTTTATCTTGAATCTGTTTTATATCAAAATGTACTAATATGCAGGGATTTAGGGGGAGCTTTCTTATTCTCCTAAATAGTGTGTAATCATCAAAAAGGGGGAGATTGATACTCCTAAGGTTTTGATGATCACAATCAGCAAGCTATTTGCTTATAGTTTGATATAAAACATCGTGTTATGTTTGTATTGTACTAACTTGGTTTTGCAGGGTATATTAAGCCTACTGATTGTTTACAGAGAATATACAAACAGCAAGCCATTTGGTGCTACAACAGAGACAGTCTGGCAAGCCAATTGCATACAGTCAGTTCACAAACAGCAAGCCATTTCCAACAGACAGACACAAACAGCAAGCCATTTCAAACTGCCAGAAATCCTGAAGATAAAGATCAAGATTGACTCTCATGGATTTATTTCAGGAAACATATTGTGAGGACTCTTTATTATATAATACGTACACAATATATTCTAGAGCTCAAATCTTTTCAAATATCTTTCTTTAAAACATTTTATAAAACTTATGGGAGTTTCCTTATTTAAAAGATTTCTTTCTACAAAATCTCCTATACACGTTTTCTATCTATACAAACAGAAGGGTTATGTTTTCTACGATTCATCTCTTCCAAACCTTCTGTCAAACGGTCACAAGTGCAAAATCTCTCTAACCAATTGAACGTTAGAAATTGATTTCTAATCGTGAATAAATTGATTGATTGATTTTTGAACGTTGGTTGTGAAGCTTTATAAGGTTGCTCTGGTGTTCATTCGTTTTTAATCAATCAGAGAAGCACACAAAGAATACACAACTCAGTTTTTCATTGCTATATCCATTCGATTCTCTCGAGCTCTTAATATATCATATACGTGCTATATCTTAGAGAGTTCATTAGGTTGAGTTGTATTGATTCAAACATTGTATTGTTCAATTTGTATTGAATATTTGCTGTACAAGTTTGGCTTAAAGTTTTGGGTGGGTCAAACTAGACTAGAGAAGGATACTTTGGAAGTATTGCTTAGAGAGTTGGTTCAGCACAGCAAACAGCAAGCCATTTGTCAGCAGGATTGGTAAGGATTAGTTGCTGGGCATATTGGCTAGGGAACAAGGGTTTGGTGAACGTTGCTAGAGAAGTATACTTGGGAAGTATAGCTTAGAGAGCAAGTTCAGAAACAGGTGTTCAGCAAGCCAATTGTTAGCAGCTGGGATAAAAGGGAGATATATTATTGTATCTTGTAATTGGTTTATTTCGTTGATCAATAATATATTCTCTTACCAAGTTGGTAAGGGACCGGGACATAGACCATAGGGGATTAGGGGTCGAACCTGGCTAAAAGTTTCTTGTGTTCTTTATTTTTCTACACCTTACTGTTTCTGCACTTTACTTTGCTTATTGTCTTTACATTCAGCATACTGTTTGCAATCAGCTTACCATTTGTCTCTGCATAAAACGAAATCAGTAAGCTATTTCTGGTAATTTTTAAAATCGGACTTAGTTGAATATAGTTAGCCATTTACACCTATTCACCCCCCTCTAGGTGTGCATTTTCATAGTTCTGGTCTGTCCAGTTCAACACATTTATAGGCCAATGTGTTGCCTCTTGGGAACCCAAGCTATCCTAATGAAAGGAATTGATGTCTAGAGGGACTTTGTGTCTGGTATGGAGACTTTATGGGTTGATCACCTGTATCGTCTGTTAAGGTGAAATAAAAACTCTAATCAGTTTTCTTAAATTTATGAACTCTTTAATTAATTAAAAAATGAGATTGATTCACCATTGAAAATATCTTCTGTTTCACACAGTCTTGAAGTTATATATTGCTATCCTGTTATCGGTAAATTTTATGTCAAATGCCATACCAGGACCCTTGTTATCACTGTCAAGTGACCATGCTATATTTCTTTATCCACTGTCACCCTTCGAAATATTATATCGTGTTAGATATACCGCAAGAAAGCGCGTTGTGTGGAACCCCATGGTGTTCCAGTTTCAGATAGCTCCCGAGGTAGATGCAATAACAGCTCAATGAGGAAATCCTTAGATAGTTGTGAGAGCTGGCAGTAGTACTTTGAGAACTTGGGTTGTAATAATAATATTTTGAATTCAGGCTTGTAATAAATATAACTTAGTTAGATGATGGCTTGCTTGTTTCATACCATCTATAGATGATGGCTTGCTTGTTTCATTACCTATGATGGATCTTGGTTAGTTTTAGGGGCTGGTCGGGAGGGCGTCACATGTTGGTATCAGAGCCACGGGTTTTGGTCACTGAAACAAGCCAGGAATTTAGGATCATTAATAAAAGAAGTAGATACAATTAGGTTTCAAGAGTGATAGATGTTAGGGAGTGATTATAGGTTTAGGTTTTCTTTTCGCGCTAGATTTTAGGACTAACCTAGTTTAACCCATTTTATATTCTGCATGTATATATATATGATTATCAGGATATGGATCTTGCCGACGATGCACCTCCCCTATCTTCCGATTCTGATAGCTCTTCCGAGGAGTCTGATCCCTCAGAGATGATGTTTGACGCTGATGCTGAGATGGATCCTGATGTGCTAGTATCCTATTTTGAGGTCGAGAGTCCCACGGCCCGTGCTGACATCCCTGCCCTTACTACTGAGTCTGAGCCTGTACCTCAGCCTGTTACCGATACTGTGCCTGTTCCTGTTCCAGCACCGGTCGTGACCCCTTCTGTCACTGAGCCCAGAGAGTCATCCATTGGATCTTATTCGGTTCCTGAGCCCGTACCGGAGCGCACCTTTGAGGATCTGCTTCGTGAGTGCGAGAGTTTGTCAGGCTAGAATGCAGATTTGAAGGAACTTATTGAAAAGATGAAATTAGAGGCGGAACTCCAGGTGACCCTGACTTCTATAGATTGGAGGACGCGCATCAGGAGGTTGGAGGATGCAGTGAGGGCCCGTCTGAACCGGAACCCGTCTTTTGATACTTTAGTAGAGGCTCGTAGACTTTCGAGCGTGGTTTGTTGGACTTTGTGCGAGCTTCGCGAGACACGTGGTTCTCGTGATTAGTTATTTTCTGTGGAAATGGTGGTAAGTGGGACATTTGGTGGAGCCCACTAGTGTTATCTGTGGATACTATTAGCATAGGATATTTTCCAGTTTTCCTAGTGCTAGTAGGCAGATTGTTGTTGTTTTAGTTATTTTCCTTCCGTTCTGATGTAGAAGGGTCGAATACCCTTAACTGATTATGTTGGATTGTTTCAGTAGTTGTAACGCATGTTTATTCGTATATTTTGCGTTTCCTACTTTAATTACCGCTTTTCTATAATGTCTTCGCATATCGTATTTCCGTAGCTATTGACCTGTTTATATAAGCATCCTGTTGCATAATTTTCAACTGTACCTAAATAATATTGATTGTTGGAACCGTTCGTCTATTGGTATCAGACGGAGGAACCCTTTTCTTTTTTGAATATATACCTACTTGTTGTTTACCAAACTGTTTACCTTCTTATCAGAAAGATGCCTCCCAGAAGAAGACCTACTAACAATATTGATAACCAAGATCAACAAGACCAAGACAACCCTACTATGGCCTAGATGTTTTAATTACTTCAACAACAAACTGCTACTTTTGTTCAACACCAACAGCAATAGCTGGTTGCACCAAGCTGCCCAACCAGTTGTTGCTTTCAAATCTTTTCAAGTTGTCCATCCCCCAGAATTCAAAGGTACCCTTAACCCTATTGAGGCCAAGTCATGGCTGATGGATATTGAGAAATCCTTCACGTTAGTTAGGGTTGATGAAATTCAGAAAGTAGAGTTTGCTAGTTCCTATCTAAGAGCGGAAGCGAAGTTTTGGTGGGAATCGGTTAAGAGTACAGAAGGAGATGCCAGTACATGGCCTAGATTTCTAGAATTGTTTACTTAGAAGTATTTGCCAGGATATTTACATGATCAGTTGGAGATTTAGTTTATGGAATTGAAGCAAGAAGGAATGACGGTTGCGGAATATGAAGCTAAGTTTACTGAGTTGTCTAGATTTGCACCCAATGAAGCTAGTAAGGCCAAGAAATTTCAGCATGGATTAAAGCCCTGGTTAAGGAGTAGAGTTGCCGCGTTTGAATTGAGGACTTATGCCGCTGTGGTTCAGAAGACAATGATTATCGAAGGAGAAAGTGATTTAAATCAGAAGGAGAAGGCTGGTAAGAAGAGAAAGTTTGAGAAGGTAGAAAGGAGCCAAGAGACGGAAAATCAGAAGAGTTTTCCCAACAGAGGAAAGTTTGGGAATCGATCAGGAGGTCAGAAGAATTTTCAGAAGTTTGGGAGTGGTAGCGGAGGACAAGACCGTAGACCCCAAGGAGTAAACCCGTAGGCTGTGACAAGACCCGTACTACCAGATTGTAAAGTTTGTGGAAAGAAGCACCCGGGCATCTGCAATAAGCCTAACATAGTTTGTTACAAGTGTGGAAAGAAGGGGCACTATGTTCAAGAGTGTCCTGAAGTGAAGCTAGTGGGAATGATTTGTTATAAGTGTGGCAAGGTTGGTCACATAGCGAGGAACTGCAAGGAGCCAGTTCAGACTTCTAATGTGTTAAGGATCGCTGCGCCAGTAGTTCAGCCGCAAGCACCGTATCAAGCACCTCAGCTCAGAGCTCATACCTTCAATATGTCTGTCAAGGATGCTGTCAATGATGTCGATGTGGTTGCAGGTACGCTTCCTGTCAACTCTTTTGAAGCTAAAGTTTTAATTGATTCTAGCGCAACTAGATCATGTATATCTAAGAGATTTCTTGATAAAGTACGACGTGAGACTCGTCTATTAGAAGGACCGTTAGTAATAGAAGTGGCTAACCAGGATAGAATAATAGAGTGTCCTAACTGTAATATCGAAATATGATCATTCCTTTTCTATGCGAATTTGTTACCGTTTTTGTAGGGAGAGTTTGATGTCATTTTAAGACTGGATTGGTTGACTGAGTGTGATGCTCAGATAGACTGTAGAAAGAAGCAAGTGAAGTTGGATTCTAAAGATGGTTGTGAGGTAGTGTTTTAAGGACCAGAGCAAGATAAGAAATTTTTGACGTTTATGCAAGCTAAGAAGTTGTTGAAGCAAGGACGTGAAGCCGATTTAGCGCATGTAGTCGACACAGAGAAGTTAGTTCTAAATATGAAAGACATCCCAGTAGTGAATGAGTTCCCTGATGTGTTTCCCGACGAATTTCCCGGATTACCTCCAGATAGAGAAGTTGAGTTTCAGATTGAGTTAGCACCCGGAACGGAACCCGTATCTAAAGCACCTTATCGAATGGCACCTGCTGAGATGAAGGAGTTAGCTGTTCAATTGCAAGATTTGTTAGAGAAAGGAGTTATAAGGCCGAGAGTGTCTCCGTGGGGAGCACCAGTGTTGTTTGTCAAGAAGAAGGATGGAAGCATGAGGCTTTGTATTGATTATAGGGAGTTAAACCAAATTGACTATCAAGAACAAGTATCTGCTGCCAAGGATTGATGATTTGTTTGACCAGTTGAAGGATGCTACATATTTTTCTAAGATTGATTTAAGTTCAGGTTATCACCAGTTAAAGATCAAGCCAGAAGACATTCCGAAAAACTGCTTTTCGTACGCGATATGGACATTATGAATTTTTAGTGATGGCCTTCGGATTGACGAATGTGCCAGTTGTATTTATGTATTTGATGAATAGGGTATTTAAGAGGTATTTGGATAAATTCATTATTGTATTTATTCATGACATTCTTATATACTCGAGAAACCCTGAAGAGCATGCCGAGCATTTGAGAATAGCATTGGAGACCCTAAGGAAGGAAAGGTTGTATGTGAAGTTTTCCAAGTGTGAGTTTTGGTTGCAAGAAGTGCAATTTCTAGGATAGGTGATTAGTAAATAAGGGATTAGAGTGGACCCTGCTAAGATTGAAGCCGTTGTAGATTGGAATAGACCGAGAACTCCTACTGAAGTAAGAAGTTTCTTAGGATTGGCCGGTTATTATCGGAGATTTGTTCAAGATTTTTCAAAGATTGCTACGCCGTTGACAAAGTTGACCAGAAAGAATGAGAAGTTTGTTTGGAGTGATAAGTGTGAGGAAAGTTTTCAAGAATTGAAAAAAGAGGCTAGTTACCGCACCAGTGTTGGAACTACCTGATGATAAAGGAAATTTTGTTATCTATAGTGATGCCTCGCATAAAGGATTAGGTTGTGTTTTGATGCAGCACGGAAATGTTATTGCGTATACTTCGAGATAGCTTAAACCGCACGAGCAGAAGTACCCGACACATGATTTGGAGTGGCTTACGATTGTGTTCGCGTTGAAGATTTGGAGACATTATTTGTATGGAAGAGAAGTGTGAAATTTTCACTGACCATAAGAGTTTGAAGTATATCTTTACTCAGAAAGAGTTGAATATGAGGCAGAGAAGGTGGTTGGAGTTGATTAAGGATTATGACTGCACGATAAGTTACCATCCCGGGAAGGCAAATGTGGTTGCTGATGCATTGAGTAGGAAGGAGAGATTGAATACATTGACGATGCCAAAAGAGTTATATCGAGAATTTGAAAAGTTAAATTTAGAAGTTTATGATGCAAAATATGCAAATGAGTTTCTTAGTACAATGACTTTTCAACCAGAGTTGTTGGAAAAGATTCGAAGATGCCAGGAGGAAGTGATGAATTTCGAAGTAAATATGTTGATTGAAGAAGAGATTTGTATACAGAAAGACGATCAAGGTATTTTGAGATTTGGGAGGAGTATATGGATCCCTAATGTTTTGGAGTTGAAAAATGAGATTTTAGGCGAAGCCCATAGTTCAAGATATTCTATTCATCCCGGAAGTACAAAGATGTATCGAGATTTAAAAGAAAATTTTTAGTGGCCAGACATGAAGCTTGAGATAACCGAATGGATAAGTAAATGTTATACATGTCAGAGGATTAAGGCGGAACATCAGAAACCAAGTGGATTACTTCAACCATTGGACATTCTCGAGTGGAAGTGGGAGCATCTTGCCACGGATTTTGTAGTAGGATTGCCGAGGACTTAAGCGAATGACGATGCAATTTGGATAATTATTGATCGATTGACAAAGTCTGCTCATTTTCTCCCGATTAACGAAAGATCTCATTATACAAGTTGGTACAATTGTATTTGAAGGAAATAGTTTCCCGACATGGAGTTCCTGTTTCAATAGTATCTGATCGAGACCCACGATTTAACTCTAGATTTTGGCGACAATTTCGAAAATGTCTAGGAACCCAATTGAAAATGAGTACAACTTATCATCCCCGGACGGACGGACAAAGTGAAAGGACTATTCAGACCATAGAGGATATGCTTAGAGCTTGTGCACTAGATTCCGAAGAAAGTTGGAAAGCTTGCTTACGAATTGGCGTTGCCACCGCACATGCACCATATTCACAATGTGTTCCATGTATCGATGCTTAAAAAGTACAATCTAGATGTGAGTCATGTAATTGAGTATGAGCCTATCGAGATTCAGCCGGATTTGTCTTATGAAGAGCAGCCGGTAGAAATTCAGGATAGAAGTGATAGAAAGCTTAGAAATAAGATTGTTAGATTAGTTAAGGTTTTGTGGAGGAATCCTAGAGTCGAAGAGTCGACTTGGGAACTTGAAAGCGAAATGCTTGCCAAGTATCCTCATCTGTTAGCTTAGGTGAGATTCTGGGGACAGAATCCTTTTAAGGGGGGAAGGCTATAATGACCTAGAATTTTTCGCGATAATTAAATATTTATTTAAGTGTTAAATATGGAAAGTATGTGAAATAAATGATGAATATATTTTGGTGAAGTCAAGTTATGTGTGAAAACATGATTATGTGATTATATGATGATTGATATGTGTCGTATATGCTCGTGGAATTTTATTTGTATTTATGGAGCATTAAAAGTATTTTTTAGTGCATATTTAATCTTTTAAAATTCATATAAAATCTATTATATTATCGTCTTTGTGATATTGTTGAGTTATAAAAAATAGCTTGGATATTTAATTATGCGATTTGGTATTTTAAAATGATTTAAAAAGCATTATTTCTTATAAAGAGCCTTTACTTCGAAAATTCGTATAAAATTCATTTTTTATCCAAATATTATTTTAAAAATATGGGGCTGCTTCTAAATTCAAGAACTTTATTTTTAAATTTTATAAAAATATATTCACCCCATTTTCTTAATTAATTTCGTTTTAATAAAGGATTAAATATTGATTTTTCAGAAAAGTAAATGGCAATTATAATTTTACAGTTTTGCCCCTGGTTGTGAGTTAAGAGACGCAGTCTCTCTTCTTTCTCCTTCACTCTTGCACGACTGAAAATCTCTCTCTGTTAATCTCTCTCATCTCTCTCCTCTCGGTACCCTCTCTCATCTCTATCTCTCTCATTTTTACTCCGATTTTAAGATTGAAACCGTGAATATGCTCGGTTTTCTCTCCTGTGTCCGCCTCTGCCATTGCATGTTGCTTTCGAGATGATGTTTTAGAAACCCATTTCGAGTTTCACTTTGATTCGGCTTGTTTACAGCGAAACCTACTTTAAAATGATGCTCATGAAGTTTAATTACTGTTATAGTACTTGAATCATGCTGGTATCATGTTAAATGTTTTCGTATATATATGTATTTGTGTTTCCCGTATGTATATGTGCGTATGTTTATATCAGTTTTGATGGGTTGCTCGAATTTGATATTTTATGATGATTCTGGGTTTGTGACCTGTCCGAAAAGAAAGAAATCGGTGGAGTTTGTGGCTGGAATCCCGAATTAAGGGAGCCCCCAGACTTTGCCGCCACCGGTAATGAACTCCGGTGAACCGGTGGTGGTCGATGATGATAATTGAGACCTATAAATTTGTTATAATCTCAGTTGGATGTGAATTGATGCATGCATGTGTAGTATTCGAATTTCCATCTCGTTTATATTCGAATTATGTGTTAAAAGTCGAATAGATTAACTCGTTAAATTCCTGTTAGTTATTGAAGTAAATGATTTGATTTGTGTTAATTTCCTGAGATGCTATTCAGGTCATATGAGCTACATATACAATTTATTTTATTTAGTTATTGAATAATTCGAATTTTTAGAAGTTAGTTATGAATTAAATGGAATTACTTGAAACTATATGATTATTGTAAATTATTCGGTTTCTTGTAGATTAAGGTGATTTTTGATAATTTCGAATTATGTAGTAAAGTGTATTTTTATGAATTGTTTTGAGATTATGAATCATTGGGTTTGTAGGTGGATTTTAAATCCATCGTAGGTACTTGATAGTGAATTGAATCGGATGTTTTCCGACGGAATAATCCATATTATAAAGGAAACTCTGTCTGATTTTCGTGAAATTATAAGTAATAAATTATATGTTAAATAGCATGAATGCTTATAAGTTATGTTGATCTGCTAAGTGATTTATATGAGTTGCATGATCTATATGCAATGTGCTATATGTCTAAGTGATTAGTAAATTACGAGTCGAGTTAATGATAAATAATATCAGGTACGTATGTTATATGCTAAGTATCGATGCGATATAGGAATCGTCTGGGTAGATTAAGATGAGACGATTAAGGGGTATAGTATTCTAAACTAGTGATTATGGTTTATGTAGATACGAAGGACGTAGGCCCTAACAATAAATGGAAAGCGAAGGTTGAGTTCAAGTAGGTTGAGCTGTTGTATTCTACCGGAGGCAAGTAACTCTGTCTTTACTTGCAGTTATTTTCATAAACTGATATACCATGTTGATTCAAGCATGCCTATCTTATACCATGTTGTTCATAAATCTTGGTTAGCCATTTTATTCGTATAACCAGAATACTATGATCAACTATTTTATAACCAAGAAGTTCTAAAATAACCTGATTCTTTTTAATTGCTTCTTGACCATATATGTCATACTGCTTTCTAGAGTCAAACTAAATTGGCTGACGGATAAACTTTGGTTTAAATCACCCATGTCCGCTGTCAGTCGAACCCATGTTGACCTTGAAACTTGAAAATCCGATCAATTGCCTTGATACCCTGAGTCTATATCATCTTGATCCAGACTTGTATCTTTGATCCTTTAATGTTAGAAACCCTAGTCAAACCCTTCGACTTTCATCATTGAAAATCAAAATGAGTTGTTTTCTTAAAACTACCTTGAAGTTACCTAGACTGGGCTGATCTGTTATCAGAGAGTCGAAAGTACTTCGAGGTAAGAACTTTGGAAAGATTAAGAGTCGAAATGTTTTATGAAGATAAATTAAGTTTTATAAAGTGAAATGATTTTTCAATGAAAAGCTTATAAAATATAATAGGAACTCCGTCTAAATGGTTTCCACGGATTCCTGACGATTGGAGAGACGGATCAACGGGTAATGCCGGTACCATCAATTTTTTAGGTGTATTCTTTGTGTAGTTCTGGTCTGTCCAGTTCGACACATTTATAGGCCAATGTGTTGCCTCTTGGGAACCCAAGCTATCCTAATGAAAGGAATTGATGTCCAGAGGGACTTTGTGTCCGGTATGGGGACTTTATGGGCTGATCACCCGTATCGTCTGTTAAGGTGAAATAAAAACTCCAATCAGTTTTCTTAAATTTATGAACTCTTTAATTAATTAGAAAATGAGATTGATTCACCATTGAAAATATCTTCTGTTTCACACAGTCTTGAAGTTATATATTGCTATCCTGTTATCGGTAAATTTTATGTCAAATGCCATACTAGGACCCTTGTTATCACTGTCAGGTGACCATGCTATATTTCTTTATCCACTGTCACCCTTCGAAATATTATATCATGTTGTTTCGTTGAGATCTTAGTTACTTGCTGAGCGTTGGCTCACTATTATTCTTGTCTAACCCTTTTGACAGTATCGTGAATATCATGGCTCGTGTTAGACATACCGCAAGGAAGCACGTTGTGTGGAACCCCGTGGTGTTCCAGTTTCAGATAGCTCCCGAGGTAGATGCAATAACATTATACTATTATGTCATTCTCTGTAGTACCCCTACCGTTATGTTCCGTTAGTCAAACGTTATATTTTGGGTATCATTTGTAAAAGGCAATTCTAGGAGGGTATCATTGATAATTTCTCTTAAATATATTATTCAGATTTTTTTTATCATATTATTCTAAAAATTACCTCTTCGTATTTATGTAATGATCAAAGATAAATAGAGTAATGAGAAGATGCACTCGGATTGAAACAAATGAGATTTTTTGTTGTTTAGTTAGAAATGATACTCGATTTTTAAATCCCGTTTATACTGAATTTGATTATCACCAATTTCACTCAATCAAATTTCCCTCATTTTAATCTAACCCGGCTTTAAGAACTGATATTTAGTCTAATAAGTATATATGTCTAAAGTTTAAGAATTATAGGATAGAAAAAATCATAATAGTATATTTAAGAGGAATTAGCAATGGTACCCTCCTAGAATTGCCTTTTACAGATTGTACCCAAAATATAACATTTGACTAACGGAGGTTAACGGTAGGGGTACTACAGAGAATGACATAATAGTATAATGGCACCATTCGGAAGCCAAAACTATTTTGTGTACCACTTAGAAAAGCCAATTCTAAAAGGATACCATTAAGAATTTCCCTAAATATAACTTAGTTAGATGATGGCATGCTTGTTTCATACCATTACCTGTGATGGATCTTGGTTAGTTGTAGGGGCCAGTCAGCATGTTATATTTATATTGTTATATTAGGTTGTATGCATCTAGATGTGTGTCACAAATTAGCAATTAACAATTAACATGTCACAAATACTAACCCGCACATCTAATTGGCCCACAACTAACCTCCACAATTATAATTAACAACCATAAACTTTCCGAATTAAACTATGAAAATTAAAACAATATCCCAATTTAAATCTAATTTAATTACAACAATTAAATAATTAAACTACGATAATTATACACAATATACGAGCTTTCACAATTTATACCTTTCCGGTGACCACCAACATCTCCACCATCTCTTTTCCTCTCTCTCTCTCTCTCTCTCTCTCTCTCTCTCTCTCTCTTTCCGCTACCTCCAACAGCCCACCACCACCGCCACCGGTGGTGGCTCTACTCCGTCCGAAACTCCACCACAGCACAGCCCCGCCGCCACCTGATCCTCTGCCACTGCCTTTTCTCCCTCTCCCCGCGCGCTTACACACAGAGATATACACACACACCCACGTATATACACACACATATATATATATCTATATATATAAGCCACTCCATTGTTTCCACAATCAAACCCCAATTGAAATCCCCAATTCTTCAAACCCTAATTTCTAATTTCCCCCAATCTCACTCTCTCTCCCCGTCTCTTTTCTCTGCTGTGTGTGTGTTGTGTGTTTTTATTGGGCTTGGCCCAATCCCCTTATACTACTACAAAATAATAACCCACTTCTAATTAAACCCGCAAAATATCACTCTGATAAAGTAATAATTTGGGTTAGAAATCTTGATCCGTAAAAATAATAACAATTTTAGCATAATTAAATACTATAATATTTTTAAAGATTTTCTGAGAAAGAAACAGAATTAAATCTGAATTTTCTAATTTAATATGTATTTTACAAATATTAATAATTTATAAAAACAAATCATAAAAATAATAATTGTGATTCATAAATCACAATTTACCGGGCTTCATAAAAATACTACAAACACTGATGTTTTAGTAAAACCTCGAATTCTCGATATTTATAAATTAATCGAGAAATTTCTGTTAATCCTCAAATAATTAAAATAATCATCTTTCAAGGATTTTAAACCTCTAAATTATTCCGTAATTTAAAATAAAATCTTTACTAAATAAATCCACACTTTGAAAACTAAAACCTTTGCCCAAATAAACTATTAACTCGAGATATCTACTCGGTCAATAAATTTTTTTAAAAAGAACCCGGTTCCACTTAACCGAAGAAAATTAAATAATCTACTTTTGAAATTCCTTGAACTGAAATAATGAACAATAAAATAAAATAAAAAAGTTTCCTCCTCATTTTAGGAAAATCATTATTAATCTTAAAATAATAATAAAATCATTCTCTGAAAATTCGAGTTATTACAGTCTACCCTCCTTAAAAGGATTCCGTCCACGGAATCAGCTAAGGCCACTACTGGGATTCCTTAACTCTTTCATCATCAACACTTATTTTGCAAAACCAGAGATAGCGTCCATTCATAAACAACTCCTCCAAAAACTCAATTCAACTATAGGGTATCTATCTGACACATCACTATTCCTTTCACATATATGTCTCGACCAACTTGCCATTATCATCCTATCCTTGAGAGAGAGTTCACTGATTCCATTAACATAACACTCTTGAGAGAGAGATTGCACTCATTCCATTAATCATAACATCCATGAGAGAGAGCGAACTAATTCTATCGATACGCCACTGATATTCTATTCGTTTTGGGATTCGCTCTTGCTCTTGGCGATTCCGTTGCGAATCTAATTTCTATTCGCGAATGTTGACTTGGCCGACCTGGTTGGCATCCCCTTGAAATTCATTAGAGATAACAAGAATTATGGAGCTTTGAAAAGAGAGCTGTCATATCAAGGCAATGTCACACACTATTGATCATAAGGTTATGAGTTTTGAAATAAACCTTATTTGAGATAAGAGAATTTACTAAGAGATCAATATGATCATAAGAACTCATGTTGCGTGTCTCAGTTGAGACATTACTAAAGGTAATTAGTCTTCTTGTATTTCACAACTCACAAGTGATGGCGTCCCATCAGACTTCTATCACACAAACAAATAGTCCTTGTGGCCCCTATATGTATAGGGTTGTTCGTCTCAGTGGAAGTTGAGAAGTATGAAAGAAATTCAAAGTCAAGTCAATAATAATCATCTTCTGACAATTAATTCTCAAAGGGACACCTTGGATTAAAATCGAACAATTTCCAAGGCGCGATTTCCAAAGAAAATGATAACCAGAAAGATACTGGTATTCAACAAGCAAGTGGTGTTATATCACCGTTGAATTATCCACTATTGAAGAAAAGTGGAAGTTTGAAATAATATCATTTTATAGGGCTTCGAAAACCTGAAGGTAAGTATAATGAAAGCCCTTGGCACAATTGAAACCAAATATGACTTAACACAAGTATAAAAAAAATAACTTCGAAGAGGAAATATATCCTTTATCACAATTCTCCCTTAAAGAGATGTCAAATAATTCATAGATTGGGGAGGTAATCAAAAGATTCACCAATAGGGGTATTGCCAAGGTCTCCACGAATGCCTTTTATGTCGGCTCCTCTGACGGATAATCGTTCGATCCCAGAGCTGTTCTTTTCCATGCATACCCTAAGGTGCTTGATAACTTACGTCATCGTCGACTCGTAATAGTCACTAAGGATTCAATCTTCGACATTAAAAATCGCGGGGAGTTCTATCTCAACATATCCTTCAACATAGCATTCAAATCTTAACTTAATCATTGGCACTATACCCGGTAGTCCTACATGAACTCTACATGAGCTCTGACGTTCTCACATAACTATACACACTCCTACTCACTCTCGTTTCTAGTTTACTATAACCTCAACTCTGATACTATTCTGTGACAGCCCCAAATCCGGGGTCAGGGATTTGGTCGTCACGCGGAAATCCTTAATAACAAATCACCTGTTTAACCACATTAAACCATCTGTAGTCATTAATAATTGAGTTACAACATTTGAGACCCCAATCACCAAGCATCTTTTAGGTTATAGGACTAGAAACAAGAATGAAATCCTTACTACTAGTATAACTTCGTTGAGAAGTACACCAACAACTAGTACTATTTAGCGCAAAGTAACATATATATTACACATCAATATACTTACATATAACTTACTCCAGCTATAAACTTTCTAGATCATATCGTCTTCATAAGGGCACACTGCCCGCTTTATCTAAGCCATGCAGATAACCTCGTCCGGCTACCTTCCACTGAAAAGTTAATATTTGAAAACAAGCAAGTATGAGCGAAAGAATTGCTCAGCAAGTTATTACTAGAGTTTAACAAAATATCCCATCATGTGCATGAGTTTCCAACATTCAACTGATACTTAATATCATTCTTGAACCATTTATAACCACGACATTCTATAGGGAGAGAGTATAATGTTTGAAAATAACATCAACTGAATATAATATAAAAGATGTCGTTGCAAGGTAATTAAATAGATTATTACCATAAATAGCCACATCTTGTTTGCGCAGTTATACACCAACATAAACTTGCTGGTTATTCAATATGAAATCACTTACTTATTGATAATATAATATCAGTTTCTCTTCCAATCATTCAATAATTCCATTATTCCTTACCATTCATTCCATTTTAGAAACACCCATCTGAAACCATTATCCATTATTCCTTTAAACATTTTGGGGGATTTCCACTGTCGCCTGATACGTTAGGACGATGATAAGTCGTCCTAATCGTATCTGCTCCCTGTTTTCTACTAGTAGAAGGAATGGCAACCATCCCTGGAGGAAGGTTCTCCACTACATCCTCCTGGAGGAAGGTTCTCCACTACATCCTCCATCGGCAACACATGGGCCGAAATAACATAATGAGGAAGGTTCTCCACTACTTCCTCATAAAATGATGGTCGCTGGACTGTGCTAAACACAGCCACTTACGCAAGTATGTTGTAATCCCCCTTTTTGTAAAATCATTATTCCATTTATTCTTAAAGATACCATTTCACATTTCCATTTTCATTTCCATTTCCATATCCGTGTTATAACCATTTGAAAACATTTATACAGGTATATCATCAATGTATCAGTTCAAGACATACATTCATTTCACTATGAAATTCCTTAAACAACCTTTTAACAATATTTAATCACCCTTAAAACACTTAGAATATCTAAAGAATAACTATTCAATAATCCCTTTTTAAATGAATATTATAATTAATAATCATTGAATTAAATAACCATTCAAATAACATTTATCAATATCATTCCAGATATTTTTAACCGAAAATGTCTCTTTTATAACCATTGGAATATCTTTATTATTATTCCGGAACAAAGCGATTGTAAGAAAACATTTTAAAAATAATATTCATCTAATTAAATAAATTTAATTAGATGAATATGGTTTATTTAATCAGTAGATGCTTCCAGAGGTATCTCCTAATTAAATAAACACTAGTTTATTAGTGATGTTGCCATTAGGTTAATTATTGCGAAATTCTTTCTAAAAACTTTGTCCAGATTTTCGAAAATATACATTATAAGATAACCCCTTCCATTTTTCCATTCATATATCAATACCTTTTAAGTACACCAACTAAAATACTTTACATGTAAATCCCTTCTAAAAAAATCTGTAAATATCAACCCTTGTCCCCTTATATAACAAAATATTTATTAATAACGTCTGAAACAGTTTAGAACTCAAATATCCCCAATTTACACATAATTGTAATATTATAAAATAACTTTAGATAACTGATACCATAATATCATAAAAATAACCATAAATAACAACTGATACCATTCCTTCCCATATCACTTTACTCCTTATAGTATATCACTCTCTCCATATCACATATATTTCTAGTCAAACCATTTTACTTAAAAGTAAACAATTTATCAAGATAAAGATAGAAGAAATCTTGCAAATATGGACTGAAGTCTTATTCCACACATTTCATATATTTCAAAATAAATATACTCTGAACGATAGAGTATGTATAAATAAACTTGCCTCTGGTCCTTAGCACCAAACGGAACACCACGAATAAATCCTTGGCATTTCACCCAAGCAGTTCCATGAAATTTACACGACGTCTCGATCCTTCCTTTTTGATACACGTTGCTCCACTTGATCACGCCCTAACGGTACTGTAATTGTTACGAGTACGTATCAGTCCCACCTCGGATCTCGAGTAGACACCACTCGGAATTACCACTAAGTCACATAAAGTCAAACTATATGTGTCCTCCCTATAATTGACTACTCTATTACCACTTAATGCACATAAATGATAAATGGATTTTATATCCATTTAGAGCATTCCAATTCGGCTTAAATTGATTCACTTGGCCTCAAGTTTGTTGTAGTTTTGATGTGTTTGTGTTTAGTTGTGCAGGTTTGCGAAATATCGTTTAGGGTTGGTGTTTTCGTCAATTTTGGAGATGATTTGCGCAATGGAATGAAGGATGGCGTATTTCCCTAGGCTACCATGAAGATCGTAACGCTTAAGAATTGAAGAACGGGAAGTGGCGAAAGAATCGGAAGAGAAAGCAGAAGAGAAATGAGCAAATTGTGGAAAATTCGGATTTGCCGGTAGGTTGCGTAGTCTACTTTGTTTTGGCCATATCTGGAGTTCTACAAGTCCGTTTAAGGCCCGTAAGCAGTCCACGTGAAGCTTGGAGAATGTTCTAGAGCATAAAAATATTTCTGGCAGAATGCAGGGCGTGTTCGCGCCTGATTTGAACTGCTTTTGAGCGCGGCCGCGCCGGTAGAATTGCTGAGAATTTTGAGGAGCGCGGGGGCGCCCGATTTACACTAAAATAGAGCGCGCCCGTTACCGCCATAAACTTTCCAAAAGCTGCAGAATTCTATTTTTACAAGGATATTGCTATAATTCCTACTTATAATCAATATGGTAATTGTCCTGGACGGTGGGAACATTCCAGAATCAGTCTTACGCATGGAATTTGCAAATCTTATCCCGTTTAAAGATGGAAATTGCCACAATTCTATTCCAACTCAAAGATGGCAATTGCTTGATGGAGAGGCAAATTGGGGCTATAAATACACATCTTGGGGGATAGATAAAAACACACCATTACATATCAATTACTTAGATTTATTTGTATCTTTCATACTTTGTTTTTATCATGGTTTCATCAGATCCCATGATGACAAGAGGTTCGATTATGAACTAATCGTTGTCATGGGATTATAACGGATTTATTTATGGAGCTTTAGTATCTTGATGCTTTAAAAATTTGTGTGTGATGTATATCTGATATCCTCGTATGGTTGTGCTTTATGAATTTAGATGCGTCATGAACATCTAATTTGTTAATCTCTTGTGAAGCGAGAGTGGATCTTGAGATTTAGAACTTGCCATGCTAGCATAGGATAGGTTGATGTTTTAACATCATGATTTGTGGCGTAAATAGAGATATTATGCTGCCCTATGTGATCAATGTGGATAACTTGTTCTTCAACCGTTATGTTTTCAAATTCTATAGAGATATAGGGTCTAAGCATAATTGGTGTCTATTCATCTTCTATATCTTTTGTGGATGTATGTTTAGTTTGGTATTCGTATACTGAGAAGTAGCGTATGCTTGTTTCGTGTTGTCTGATCAGATATCATAACCATTGCATATAGTGATTAAAGGCGTCAGATCTAAGCGAAGTATTTAATGAAGTTAGGATCCCATGTTTTCTCTTGTAGAAGTAATTCGATTCCAATTCTTGTTAGTTAGTTAATTCTTAGTTTGTTAATTTACTTCTTAGTTAATTTAGTTTATTAAACCCAAATTTGTTAATTGTCTTAGCAGTGAATAATAATCATACATTGTTGCATAGGTACATCTACTGAATTAAAACCATAACCAGATCTCTATGGGAACGAACTCGACTTATATCTATATTACTTGTGACCACGTACGCTTGTGTGTTTTAGTGCAAACAAGTTTTTGGCACCGCTGTCGGGTATCATCGGTGTTTTATTTTTGGTTTATGTGCTTGTCAATAGTGGTCGTTAGAGTTCACTGACTCAGATTTTTTCTTAACTATCTTGTTTAGTTCGGTGTGTTCAGGTACTTGAGTGTTTGAAAATGGCATGCGAGGAGTTGCCATGGTGGGCATATCCGAGGACATCCATGCCTCAGCAATGTGAGCAATGTTTGGGCGTTCATGATCCCTCACAATATTGTTACTACGAAGGAGTTGATCCATATGTCACTTATGAGGAACAACCATATTTTCAATATCATCCTCAATAGTACCAGCAAGGTGTTCCAGATATGTCATATTTCTTTGGTAGTGAAGAGTTTCAACATCAGCAACCTACTCCTACTTTTCAGTCAGATGAGGTTGATGCTATGGAGGAGATTAGGATGCTTCTAAAGAGTACTAAGGAGTCTGTCAATTCTATGGGGACACTAGTTACTCAAGTTTTGAGTGCCTTGGAACAAGAGAAACAACAATTCATACTAGAGGCAATTCCAGAAAATAACGGTGACTTGGAGCAAGGTACTGTATGCTTAATTGAGGAAGACAAATTCCAAGGTGAGGTGAGTGTTCATAAGCCATGTGAGGAATTTGATCATGCTAGTATGGTGGATGATTTGGAAAGGGCACAAATTGGGACAGACACTGGTGAGCTACATAAATTTCAAGAATTGGTATGTGCGTACCAAGAGGCTGATGGCCATGGGAAAGATGCAGGTCTTCTACTTGTTTCAGAGTATAAAGATGGAGGTAGCGCATTAGAGCCAATGGAGGAAGTTCTCTTTGAGGAACCAAAGGCTGCAGCAACTTACATTTACCTTCCTCCATTATATTCAAGCGAAGCCCGCGAGTGTGTGTTGTTCTAAAAATTGACAGATTTTGGGTCAACAGATGAAGGCATTGGAATAGGACAGAGTTGTTACACGAATAGGCCAAGCGAGGAGAAGGGGCAGAAAGTGTGCCGTCGTGATGACGATGAAGTCTCGCGAAGAGATGACCAGGCAAACTATTTTCATCCTTAATGGAGGCTTGGAAGTAACGTCAAGCTATTGACGTTAAAGAAGCGCTTCGTGGGAGGCAACTCACGCTTTTCGGCATTTTTATTTAGGTATGTTTTCTACTATCCCTTGTATTACTTTCCATTCAATGCGGACATTGAATATTTTAAGTTTGGGGGTGGTTTGAGGGATTAGTATTTGTTGTTGTATTATGCATTCATGTAGGATTTCATGCTTTGCATATTAGTAGTAGTAAATTATGCATTTATATTCGTGTTATCTACGTTTGTTTCATATAGGACATTCTGTTTTTATGTTCGTATTTCATGTGAGTTCATAATAGTTTGCATTTGCACCCATGCTTGATAGGAATTTTGTGTTGTTGACGCTTTTGATTGAGAAGTGATATGCTTGGTTCTTGTGCACACACATACACTAGTAAGTTGAAGCTAGTAGACTTATTGAATGTTGTAAGTGATTAGAAGGACATGAATATGTGCAAGATGATTTAGTTTGCATGCTTTGAATACAAGTAGGGGCGTTAGAGAGATTTTTGCTTGGGATTGAGTATGTTTTTCCACCAAGTGAGTTTTTGAGCCTTATTGCATATTTGTGCAATTTATTCGTTTGCTTGAGTGTCCATGGATTGTTTGCATTGCTAGCAGTTGTTTGAGATCTTTCTTGAAACGCATGACATTAATTGACGATTAAAATGATAAAGGCATTAGGAATAACTGCATATTTTCCCATATTACCACACCATATTTACATGATCAATTAGTTAACCCGTTGAGCTTAATCCTATTTCGGTGACATACCACATTACTTGCCTAGACCTTTTTCTTGTATTGGCCTTATATTAATTTGAACCCACATTGTCAAAGGCTAGTAGAGTGCTTATGGGAGTAATAAGGTGTGCAAAGGAGGGGTATTGTTGGTCTTACTTTTGGGGGAAATATTGAAGTTGGGTTTGGTTTGTTTATTTGATAGTCGACGTATGTAATAAATTCATGGGATCATTGTTATTTGTTATATTATTGTTTTATCTAGCTCTCGAAAGAGAAAAAAAAGAGAAAAAAAAGGGAAAAAAGAAAAAAAAAGGAAAAAAAGAGGAAAGAAAAAAAAATATTATGAGAGCATGTTTGTGTTGTTGTGATCCTATTTTAGTCGACTAGTCAAGTGTTTTTGTTGGAAGAAAAATAATAGATTATGTGGGGGGGAAATAGGGTATTGTGTATGATTTATTATGGTACTTACTAGCTTTTGACACTTCACCTGTTTTGGCTTATTTGACATACCTTGTCCCTAGCCCCGTTACAACCCAACTAAAGACCTTTTGATTATCGTCATTGATGTATGTTGTGTTAAGAGTTAGATTGATACCAAATGTCAAGCGTGCTTATGATTTTGTTGGAATTGAGTGATACACTTACCCTTGTTCTTGAGTGAATATTCTTTTATGAGTGGATTGTGAGTGTTTGCTTGTTTTTGCGTATGAGATCCCGAGTTTTGTCTCAAAGATGTGCTCTTGTAGGCTTATCATGTTTACTAACTTATTCTTACACTTGACATGGACTTTTGAGAACTTATGCATGTTCATTGAGTAGACTATGTGAATACTTGCACTTTTGACACCAAGACATTGCGTATTTACTTTGATTCTTAAGTTGATATGGCATGAGAGTATTTGAAGGTATGGTAGGATATTAGTACTAGATTAATTGCATTTTCATTTAGTTGCATTCATGTATTGCATTGCATTGGATTTTGTGGGTACGTACATTCACTATAGGCCCTCACGAGATCGTACTCGTCCACTAGGGCTGCCTAGGGGTTTAAAGGTCTTGTTGCATATGCCAAATGCAACCGTGATCACCTACGGAAGTGGTACTAATTAGTTAGTTAGTTTTAATTGTTTATGCTTGAGGACAAGCATCGGTTTAAGTTTGGGGGTGTGAAAAATGGATTTTATATCCATTTAGAGCATTCCAATTCGGCTTAAATTGATTCACTTGGCCTCAAGTTTGTTGTAGTTTTGATGTGTTTGTGTTTAGTTGTGCAGGTTTGCGAAATATCGTTTAGGGTTGGTGTTTTCGTCAATTTTGGAGATGATTTGCGCAATGGAATGAAGGATGGCGTATTTCCCTAGGCTACCATGAAGATCGTAACGCTTAAGAATTGAAGAACGGGAAGTGGCGAAAGAATCGGAAGAGAAAGCGGAAGAGAAATGAGCAAATTGTGGAAAATTCGGATTTGCCGGTAGGTTGCGCAGTCTACTTTGTTTTGGCCATATCTGGAGTTCTACAAGTCCGTTTGAGGCCCGTAAGCAGTCCACGCGAAGCTTGGAGAATGTTCTAGAGCAAAAAATATATCTGGCAGAATACAGGGCGCGCCCGCGCCTGATTTGAACTGCTTTTGAGCGCGGCCGCGCCGGTAGAATTGCTGAGAATTTTGAGGAGCGCGGGGGCGCCCGAGTTACACTCAAATGGAGCGCGCCCGCGCCCGTTACCGCTAAAAACTTTCCAGAAGCTGCAGAATTCTATTTTTACAAGGATATTGCTATGATTCCTACTTTTAATCAATATGGTAATTGTCCTGGATGGTGGGAACATTCCAGAATCAGTCTTACGCATGGAATTTGCAAATCTTATCCCGTTTAAAGATGGAAATTGCCACAATTCTATTCCAACTCAAAGATGGCAATTGCTTGATGGAGAGGCAAATTGGGGCTATAAATACACATCTTGGGGGACAGAAAAAAACACACCATTACATATCAATTACTTAGATTTATTTGTATCTTTCATACTTTGTTTTTATCATGGTTTCATCAGATCCCATGATGACGAGAGGTTCGATTATGAACTAATTGTTGTCATGGGATTCTAACGGATTTATTTATGGAGCTTTAGTATCTTGATACTTTAAAGATTTGTGTGTGATGTATATCTGATATCCTCGTATGGTTGTGCCTTATGAATTTAGATGTGTCATGAACATCTAATTTGTTAATCTCTTGTGAAGCGAGAGTGGATCTTGAGATTTAGAACTTGCCATGCTAGCATAGGATAGGTTGATGTTTTAACATCATAATTTGTGGCGTAAATAGAGATATTATGCTTCCCTATGTGATCAATGTGGATAACTTTTTCTTCAACCGTTATGTTTTCAAATTCTATAGAGATATATGGTCTAAGCATATTTGAAAATACACACCTAGAGGGGGGTGAATAGGTGTAAATGGCTAACTATGTATAACTGATAGAGTATATTTTTATATATATTTTAGATGATTTTATTCTCATATTTATTGTGTTTTGCATTGATTTGGATTTTTATTTAATAGATTTGATTGTTTTATTGTAGGAAATAAAGAATTCATGACTTGGAAGGATTTGGAGCAAAAAGAGCTATTTTGGAGATAAAATAGGAGAAAATTCGTAATATTGGGCTATACGGGCTGCCTGCACTGTTTTGGCCATATCTTGAGTTCCAGAAGTCCGTTTGAGGCCCGTAAACTGTCCACGCGAAGCTTGTGGAATTTTCTTTAATTCAGAGGTGGTCCAGTAATCAAAATCCAACTGGAAGAGCCCAGAAACAGAGGAGAAAAAGAAGTGACGAATTTTAATTAAGGAATCCTATTCAGTTATGGAATCCTACTTGTAATTTATTTAGAGTATTAAAATACTTTTATTGGGCAAGACTTTTAGAGCCTATATAAACACATCTAGGGTATTATTTTAGGGGGAGATATATACGTGCTCCTACTCTTAGGAGCTAGGGTTTTGGAGAGGAGACCATGAATTTCATTCTTGTGACAGGATTGATGATTGCAGGTTTTCTTATCTGAATTTCTTCTCAATTCTTATTAGTTTAATTAAAAAAAAAAAAAAAAAAAAAAAAAAAAAAATGTTGTTTTTTTCAAAAAAAAAAAAAAAAAAAAAAAAAAATGAAAAAATCGAATTTTTGATGTGTAACGCAGGTTGCTCCTGCGTTTCTGTACATATTGAGGGTCTGTAACGCAGGTTGCACCTGCGTTACTGGTATTGGCGCAATTTGCTCCCCTAACACGCAACCTGCGCTAGCGTGTCTGCAATGGGCGCAGTTTGCGTCCCACGCGCGCAAGCTGCGCGTTATTCAGTGTTGTCAGAAAATTTTCAGCTTGGTACAGCTTTGTACGAGTGTTCTGTTGTATATTATATAAAAAAAAAAATCTTTTCCACCCCATTCTATTTATACTCCCCCTTTACACCTATTTCTTTTCCTATTTCAATTTCAAAACCTCCCATCTCTCCACCAAAAATTCTAAACCTATTTCTATTCTAATTCTTATTTATTATTATTATTTATTATTATTATTATTATTATTATTATTATTATTATTATTAACATTATTATTATTATTTTTCTTTATTATTTTTGTATTTTATTTATGAATTTATTTATTTATTTATTTATTTATTTATTTTTTTTTGTATATTTATTATTATTATTATTACTATTATTTGTTATTATTATTATTATTATTACTATTTATTTATTTTATTTTTCTTTTTAATCCCTAAACCCTATTACCACCCAAAATTTTTCCTTTTCACATTAAAATTTTTATATTCATCCTATCACTCCATTGTCTATATATACCCATACATACACACCCAATTTATTATTTTCTTCCTATACATCTCTAAAAAATTCAAATTTGGGGGAAAATTAGTACAAGTTCACCTCTTTGATTCGTAGTTGGGATTTTTCTTCTCTAATTTTTTTTATTACGAATTTGTGTTCTTGTAAATTGGGGGTTTTGTAATATTCTTGTTAATTGGGTATTTTTGGTGTGATATTGCTTGGTGGTTTTTGGTAGGATATTTCTTGGTGGTTGTTGGTGAAGCTAGCAAAGGAGGGATGGTTTTTACACCCGACACCTTGATTCCAGGGGAGTTTTCTTTCTTTTCTTTTTAGTATAGTTTTATTTTGTTTTTAATTGTAGTTTTGTATCTTGTTCATTGGGGACAATGAACCGCTTAAGTGTGGGGAGGTGTTCTCAACGTAGTGAATATATAAAAAAAAAAAAATCCAAAAAAATTAAAAAATTAAAAATACCAAAAATAATTCTAGCCATGCAATTTGATTAGTTGTTGTATTTTGCTTGATACACCCATGCATGCGTAGAATTCTTGTGTTTATTGACGCTTTTGTATGAGAAGTGACGTGCTTTGTTCTTGTGCACACACTTTCACTAGCAAGTTGAAGCTGGTAGACTTAATTGGATGTTGTAAGTGATTAGAATGACATGAATATGTGTAAGATGACTTGGTTTCCATGCTTTGAGTACAAGTAGGTGCGTTAGAGAGTCTTGTTACTTGGGATTGATTATGTTTTGTCACACCAAGTGAGTTTTGAGCCTATATGCATATCTTTTGCATGATTTTTCGTTTGCTTGAGTGTCCACATGTTGTTTACATTGCTAGCACTTACTTGAGATCTTTCTTGAAATGCATGACATTACTTGATGATGAGATGATAAAGGCACTTAGGTTTAACCTCGTATTTCCCATATTTCCATACCTTTTATACATGATCAATTAGTCAACCCGTTGAGCTTAATCCTATTCTTTCGGTGACACACTACATTACTTGCCATTATCCTTTTTATTCTATTGGCCTTACATTAAATTTGAACCTAAATTGTCAAAGGCTAGTATCGTGCTTAAGGGAGTAATAAGGTGTTCATAAAAGGGGGGTTATTGATGATCATACTTTTGGGGAATATTAATTTTGGGTTGATGCTTGCTAGTCGAAATTCATAAAAATATCTATGGATCATTGTGTTTATTCTTTAGCTCTCTAAAAGAAAAAAAATAGAAAAAAAAAATAGAAAAAAAACAGAAAAAAAAAAAAGAAAAAAAAAGAAAAAAAGAAGAAAAAAAGAAAAAAAAAATGAATAAATTTGAGAGCATTTTTATGTTTGTATGATCCTTCTTCATTCGACTAGTCAAGTTATTATGTAAGGGTTATTGAAAAATCTAAGTGTGGGGAAGTATTTGTTTTAATAGAAAGGGAATGGAATGAATTATATTGTTGGGTACTAGCTTTTGACTTAACCTTCTTTAGCTTTCTTGACATACCTGGTCCCTAGCCCACGCTACAACCCGAATAAAGACCTTTTGATTGTCATCAGTGATGTATGTTGTGTTGAGAGTGAGATTGATTGCGAGTGTCAAGTTGTGTTTATGATTTTGTTGGAATTGAGTGATACACTTAACCTTGTTCTTGAGTGAATATTCGTTTTTGAGTGAAAGGTGAGTTATTACTTGTTTTGGCATAGGAGATCCCGGGTTTAGACTTAAAGATGTATTTCTTGTGGGCTTAGCATGATTACCAACGATTTTTACACTTGACATGAATTTTTATGACCTTCTGCATGCTGGTTGAGTAGACTACGTGAATACTTGCACTTTCGACACCAAGACATCGTATGTTTACTTTGATTCTTAAGTTGATGTGGCATGAGAGGACTTGTGTGTGTGGTGTTGTGTCAGCATTGATCTTTTGCATGGTTAGATGAATTTTGTGGGTACATTCACTATAAACCCTCACGAGACAACACTCGTCCTACTAGGGCTGCCTAGGGGTTTAACGGCTTGTTGCATATGCTCAATGCAATCGTGTCATCTACGAAAGTGATGTTTGTTAGGACTTAGTTTTTATTTCACTTATTTGCCCGAGGACGTGCAAATGCTAAGTGTGGGGATGTTTGATAGAGTATATTTTTATGTATATTTTAGATGATTTTATTCTCATATTTATTGTGTTTTGCATTGATTTGGATTTTTATTTAATAGATTTGATTGTTTTATTGTAGGAAATAAAGAATTCATGACTTGGAAGGATTTGGAGCAAAAAGAGCTATTTTGGAGATAAAATAGGAGAAAATTCGTAATATTGGGCTATACGGGCTGCCTGCACTGTTTTGGCCATATCTTGAGTTCCAGAAGTCCGTTTGAGGCCCGTAAACTGTCCACGCGAAGCTTGTGGAATTTTCTTTAATTCAGAGGTGGTCCAGTAATCAAAATCCAACTGGAAGAGCCCAGAAACAGAGGAGAAAAAGAAGTGACGAATTTTAATTAAGGAATCCTATTCAGTTATGGAATCCTACTTGTAATTTATTTAGAGTATTAAAATACTTTTATTGGGCAAGACTTTTAGAGCCTATATAAACACATCTAGGGTATTATTTTAGGGGGAGATATATACGTGCTCCTACTCTTAGGAGCTAGGGTTTTGGAGAGGAGACCATGAATTTCATTCTTGTGACAGGATTGATGATTGCAGGTTTTCTTATCTGAATTTCTTCTCAATTCTTATTAGTTTAATTATGTTTTCTTGTTTTACTAGTTGTTTTACTTGTTTAATTAGTAGCGAGTAGTTATTTCTAGGGCTTAAAGGGAAGCCATGTTTGCACTAATATTGGCATGATTTTCATAGTGGTTTGATTGGTTATGGTTAATTCTGATTGATATGTTTTAATCATTAATTTGTGTAATCGGCCGATATCATGGATTAATTATATGCAAATAGGGGTATGGATCGAGAGATTTACTTACTAGAGGCACACATACGATTAGCAGAATTGAATTTGAGTGCGAAAGCATCATTGGATTTCTGAGAGCGTTAATTCTTGAAAGAGATTAACTTGACTCTAATTACCTGATTGATTGAATTACTAAAAGTGGTTAATTGTGTTGAATGTTTCGAGAGTGTTAATGCTTGAAAGAGATTAACATACTCTAGTTATAGGATCACATTGATTGCTTTAGCTTAAGAGCCAATTGTGTAAGCATGGTGGACCTGATTGCCCTAGGTTTTAAATAATTTGTTTATCATCTGCTTAATTAGTGTTAATTTAGTTTAATTAGTTAATTAATAATTTCACATAATCGTTTGCCCTTGAAACAATTAGCGATAACTGAAAAGGAATTAGTAGAACCTGTCTCCTTGTGGATTCGACCCGCTTGCCATCTGTACTAGCAATAGACACCGTGCGCTTGCGGTTAGGTATAATTTGACACATCAATAACTAAAACTGATTTTAAGAATTACCAGAAACAGCTTACTGATTACATTTTAAGCAGAAACAGATGGTAAGCTGAATGTAAGCTGAATGCAAACAGTATACTGAATATAAAGACAGTAAGTGCAGTAAAGTGCATAAACAGTAAGCTAAATGCAAGCAGAAGGTAAATAACAGAAAATAAAGAACACAGAGACTTTTAGCCAGGTTCGACCCCTAACCCCTATGGTCTACGTCCTGGTCCCTTACCAACTTGGTAAGAGAATATATTATTGATCACTGAAATAAGCCAATTACAAGATACAACAATATATCTCCTTCAATACCCAGCTGTTGACAAATGGCGTGCTGAACTCCTGTTTCTGAACTTGCTCTCTAAGCTATACTTCCCATGTATACTTCTCTAGCAACGTTCACCAAACCCTAGTTCCCTAGCCAAACTGTCCAACAACTAATCCTTACAAATCGAACAATACAATTAATGAAGGATACAACTCAAACTATGATCTCTCTATAATATAGTACGTATGTATATATATAGAGCTCGAGAGAATCAAGAATATAGCAATGAAAAACCGAGTTGTTTGAAATCTTGTGTGCTTGAATATTTTCTCTTCTGTGTTAGAAACGAATGAACACAAGACAAATTATAAATAGTCTCACAACCAACGTTCGGAAAATCAATCAACCATTATTCGAACGATTTAGAAATCAATTTCTAACGTTCAAATGATCACAGAGATTTTACCAACGTTCTTGTGAACGTTTGACAGAGAGTTTGAAAGAGATGAATCGTTTGAAAAGTTTAACCCTTCTGTTCTGTATGTATAAAACGTGTATAGGAGGTTTTAGCAAGAATATCTTTTAAAAACGGAAACTCCTATAAGATTTATCACGGTTTTAATAAAAGATATTTGAAAAGATTTGAGCTCTAAATATATTGTATACGTATTATATGATAAAGATATCTTACAATATATTTCCTGAAATAAAAACCATGAGAAACAATCTTGATCTTTGTCTTCAGGATTTCTGCCAGTTGCGAATGGCTTGCTGTTTGAGTCTGCCAGTTGTGAAAGTCTGCTGTTTGAGTCTGTCAGTGTGAAATGGCTTGCTGGACTGTTTCTGTTATAGCACCAGATAGCTTGCTGTTTGTATATTCTCTGTAAACAATCAGTACACTTAATATACCCTGCAAAACCAAGTTAGTACAACCATAACACAATGTTTTATATCAAACTACAAGCAAATAGCTTGCTGAAAGTGATCATCAAAACCATAGGAGTATCAATCTCCCCCTTTTTGATGATTACACAATATTTAGGAGAAAAAAAAAACTCCCCCTAAATCCCTGCATATTAGTACATTTTGATATAAAACAGATTCAAGATAAACAAGCATAATAGTTATATCTAAATCGAATATCTTGACCAAACGGTTCTCCTAAATTTCTCCCCCTTAATCCATCAAAATTCAACAAAGAGAATATTAGTCCAGGTCTGGAATAAGCATAGAGAAATAAATTTTAAAAAATTAAATCATGGTAATGGCATATAAACAATTCAGATACAAATGGTAAGCCAACGTTACCCATTCTGTGCTTGTCAGCTTGCTGACTACACAGTACACATGCCAAGTTCCATTCGAATAGCTGCAAATCTTTCTTCAGCCAATGGCTTTGTGAAGATATCTGCTAGTTGAACTTCAGTTGATACAAATACCAACTCAATCTTCCCTTTTGCTGCATTATCTCTTAAGAAATGGTGACGAACGTCAATATGCTTCGTTCTTGAGTGATTGACAGGATTCTTGGAGATATTGATAGCACTCGTGTTGTCACAATATATTGGAATTTTGCCACACTTGATATTGAAATCCCTTAGAGTCTGAATCATCCATAAAATTTGAGAGCAACAGCTACCAGCTGCTCGATACTCTCCTTCGACCGTTGATAGAGCCACAGAAGCTTGCTTTTTGCTTTGCCATGAAACCAAGCTTTGTCCAAGGAATGTACAAACACCACTTGTACTCTTTCTATCAGTTTGAGACCCTGCATAATCTGCATCACTATACCCCACGAGATCAAAAGTATTTGTGATAGGATAGAACAAACCAAGATTGATAGTACCACTTAAGTATTTAAAAATCCTTTTAACCGCATTTAAGTGAGACTCTTTAGGGTTGGATTGAAACCTTGCACAAACACAAACACTATACATGATATCAGGTCTTGAGGCAGTTAAATATAGTAGACTTCCAATCATACCTCTATACCTTTTGACATCCACATCCTTACCATTCTCATCTACAAACAGCTTGCTGTTTTGAGTCATAGGAGTTGTTTTTGCTTTGACATCTTCAAAACCAAATCTTTTGAGCAGATTCTTTGTATACTTGGATTGATGGACATAAATACCATCATTGGTTTGCTTGATTTGGAGACCCAAGAAATAGTTGAGTTCCCCCATCATGCTCATGTCAAATTCATCGTACATGCACTTTGAAAACCACTCACACATAGATTCATTAGTAGAACCAAATACAATATCATCCACATATATTTGTACAACAAGAATATCTTTACCATTTTGCTTTGTAAATAATGTGGGATCGATATTACCTCGAGTGAATCCATTTTTGAGAAGAAACTTACTAAGTCTCTCATACCACGCTCTAGGGGCCTGCCTTAAACCATATAATGCCTTCTTGAGCTTGTAAACATAATCATGAAACTTCTCATGTTCGAAGCCAGGAGGCTGTTTGACATAGACTTCCTCATTCAGCACGCCATTTAGAAATGCGCTTTTTACGTCCATTTGATATAACTTGAATTTCATGTAGCATGCATAAGCAATAAGCATTCTGATTGATTCTAAACGAGCAACAGGAGCATATGTTTCATCAAAATCAATTCTTCCTTGTTGATTATAGCCTTGAGCCACGACCCTTGCCTTATTTCGAGTGATGGTTCCAAACTCATCCACTTTGTTCTTGAGCACCCATTTGGTTCCTATGATAGAAGCATCTTCTGGTGGCTTTACAAGTTCCCAAACATCACATCTCTCGAATTGGTTGAGTTCCTCTTGCATGGCCATGATCCAGTTTTCATCTTCTAATGCTTCCTTGAAATTTTTGGGTTCTTCTTGAGCTAAAAAGGCAGCATAAGCACAAAAGTTTGCTTTTCCTCTTCTTGTTGTGATTCCATCTGATATATTTCCAATGACAAGTTCAAGAGGATGATTCTTTACTGTTCTTGTAGCCTTTGGTAGAGAATATTGAGCAATTTCTTCATTTGAAGTTATTCTGACCACTTCAGCTTGCTGACTTGAAGTTCCAGCTTGTTGTTTTCCATTCTCAGTAGTGTTCTTGGCTTGCTGACTTCCAGTTTCAGCAGTATTGTTGGCTTGCTGATTTCCAGTAACTTGAGGTTGTATATTATCAGTTTCACCTGCAAATTCTTCCTCATCTCTTGGCAGATCATTGTTAGGTTCTTGAAAAGTAACATCAATAGATTCTTCTACTATATGTTTATTTAAATTATAAACTCTATATGCTCTACTAGTTAAAGAATAGCCAAGAAAAATTGCTTCATAAGACTTAGCATCGAATTTACCATCATTATCAATTATCTTGAGCACAAAACACTTTGAGCCAAAGATTTTGAAGTAACTAATGTTTGGCTTCTTTTTCCTCAACAATTCAAACGGAGTTTTGTTCAAGATAGGCCTAATTATGACTCTGTTCAACAAATAGCACGCTGTATTCACTGCTTCTGCCCAAAAACTTCTAGGCAGCTTGCTTTCTTGCAAAAGAGTCCTTGCTGTTTCTTGTAGTGATCTGTTCTTCCTTTCTACCACTCCATTCTGTTGTGGAGTCCTTGGTGCAGAAAATTCATGTGTAATTCCTCTTTTTTCACAATAAGCAATGAAGTCTTTGTTGAGAAATTCACCTCCTCTATCACTTCTTATACCTACAAGCTTTGTATCCAACTTGTTCTCAAGTAATTTGATTAGCTTCTTAAACTCATCAAAAGCACAATCTTTAGTACGAAGAAATAATACCCATGAAAATCTAGAATAATCATCTACAATCACAAAACCATATTGTTTACCTCCAATACTCTTGTAAGCTTCTGGACCAAATAAGTCCAAATGCAGAAGCTCTAAGGGTTTAGAAGTAGATACCATTTTCTTTGATTTGTGAGTACTTCGAAGTTGTTTTCCCAATTGGCAAGCTGAACAGACTTCTGTTTTGACATACTTTAGCTTGGGCAGCCCTCTCACTAGTTTCTTGCTTGATAACTTTCTGAGCAAATCCATGTGTGCATGTCCCAATCTTCTATGCCAAATATATGGGTCATTATCCACTGCAGCCAAACAGCATGCTGTTTCCTGCATATCAAAGTTTAATACATATATATTTCCTTCCCTTCTAGCAACTAGGGGGAATTTGTTAGTACAAATAGTAATAATAGCTTTATCAATGCCTAATTCAACATGATGTCCATCATCAAATAATTGAGTAACACTCAGCAAGTTATAAGAAAGACCTTTGACATATTGAACTTTATCAATTGAAATATTACTATTACCAATAGAACCGGTACCAAGGATTTGAAGAGTTTTGCTATTCCCAATTGTCACTCTTCCACCCTTTTTCATTTTGAGATTAATAAACTGAGATTTGTCTCCACACATATGTCTTGTGCATCCACTGTCCAAGATCCATTGCTTTGACTTGACCTTAGCAGCAAGGCACATCTACAAAACAAACAAAAATACCTCAATGTTTTGGTACCCATATAGGTTTGGGTCCAGGTTGGTTAGTAGCAAGAATATATAAAGCATTTAAATCAGATTTCTTGATCCACATTTGGACCACTTTTGGGGACTGATTTTGCTTGCTGTCATTCTGTTGGTGAGCTGTTTGTCTCCTGCTATTTGTATTCTGGTATGCTGTTTGTCTCCTGTCTGGTCCATTCTGGTAAGCTATTTTCTGTTTGCCTGATCCATTCTGGTATGCTGTTTTCGTCTTATGATATACTTGAACCACACAATTCTTTTCCAGATGTCCTTTTCCACCACATTTGTTGCATGTCTTCCAAGGCATAGCATAATTGTAGGGAATGCCATTCCTTCCATCATATTTGAGCACCTTATCTTTCTTGTTGAAATTCATGCCAACTCCTTCTCTGACTAAGGGAACATTTGTCTTCTTCATCATTGTCTTTAAAGTGTCTTCACCTTGAACAAAAGTTTCCATGCCCTTCTTGAGATCTTTAACTTCTGTTTCTAGGAGAGTGATCACTTTAGCTTGCTGTTTGATGAGTTCAGCTTGCTGAACTCTCTTTTCAGCAGTTTTTGAGGATTCTGCTTGACTAGATTCCTTCATCTTGTATGATTCCAATGCTTTAGCTTTAGTTTTAACATCAGACCTTAGCTCTTTGATTTCTTCAGTCAATGTCTTGTTTCTCTTTTCAAGTAGCTTGACATTAGCCTCTAAATGTCTGTTGCATTCTTATCAGTCAGCTTGCTGATTTCAGCCTTTAGTGCCATGTGTTCTTCAATTGTAACACTATTTTGTTCCTGCATGGTTAGTGAATCTAACAATGTATCATCTGAAGAAATGTAATCATTAGAAGAGTTTACCTCACTAGAATCCTCTTCAGAATCATTTTCAGCATACACTCCTTCTGAATTTCCTTGAGTAGATTCATCTTCAATTCCAACAAGTGCTAAGTTCACCATTTCTTCACTTGAGTCATCACTGGAATCTGAATCATCATCACTCCAAGTCAGTAGAGCCTTTGATTTCTTTTTGTCCTTGAAAATAGTAGGCTATTTTGACTTTAGTTTGTAGCAGTTCCTTTTATAATGGCCTGGCTTGCCACATTCGAAACAAGTCTCCTCCTTTGAGTCTTTTGAGCCTTTCTTGTTGTTGTAGTAGCTACCTCTTTCCCTTTTCATCATGTTCTTCTTTTCTATCAGCCTTTTGATCTTCTTTGAAATAAGTGCAAGTTCCTCATCTGAATCAGTTTCATCATTAGAGTCAATTGGCTTGCTGTTTTTAGAATGGAGAGCAATATTCTTCATCTTTTTTGTTGGAGCTTTAACACTTGAACTTCCCACCTGATTTCCATTTATCTTGCTTTCAAATTGCTCTAGCTCAGCAAATACAGCCAAGTGATCCATAGTATCAATAAGTGGTGAGGATTCCAAGGCAGTAACTTTGGCTTCGTAGATAAATGGTACTGCACTCAATACCTTCATATTGATTTCGTCTTGTGGTATAGATTTCCCAAGCCTCTTTAGTGAATTTATAGTAACTTGAAACCGTGCTTGACTGTCCTTGATAGTTTCACCATCATTAAGCTTGAAGTTTCCAAAATCATTCATTAGTTTGCTAAGTTTCACCTTCTTTAGGGACTTCGAACCTTCATGATAAGTCTCCAAAGCATCCCACATTTCTTTTGCTGATTTGAGTGAAGATACTTTATCATATTCAGCCTGGTTCAAACCATTCATAAGAGAACTCCTAGCCTTTCCATTTTAGCCAAGTTTGATTAATTCATCCGGAGTGAGATCATCAACATCCTTTGGCTTGCCATCCTTGTCAAGAAAGACATATGGACCTTTTTGCACAACTCTCAGAACTAATGGATCTCTGGATAAGTGAGTTTCCATGCTGCTTTTCCACCAGTGGTAGTTGTGTGTGCCATGGAGAAGTGGAGGCCTAAAATCAGATTTTCCTTCGGGATAGTTTTCAGCCATTATGATCGAATACTTTCCTGTTACAGAATTGTTAGTATACCAAATCTCTGATACCAAATGAAAATACACACCTAGAGGGGGGTGAATAGGTGTAAATGGCTAACTATGTATAACTAAAACTGATTTTAAGAATTACCAGAAACAACTTACTGATTACGTTTTAAGCAGAAACAGATGGTAAGCTGAATGTAAGCTGAATGCAAACAGTATACTGAATATAAAGACAGTAAGTGCAGTAAAGTGCATAAACAGTAAGCTAAATGCAAGCAGAAGGTAAATAACAGAAAATAAAGAACACAGAGACTTTTAGCCAGGTTCGACCCCTAACCCCTATGGTCTACGTCCTGGTCCCTTACCAACTTGGTAAAAGAATATATTATTGATCACTGAAATAAGCCAATTACAAGATACAACAATATATCTCCCTCAATACCCAGCTGTTGACAAATGGCGTGCTGAACTCCTGTTTCTGAACTTGGTCTCTAAGTTATACTTCCCAAGTATACTTCTCTAGCAACGTTCACCAAACCCTAGTTCCCTAGCCAAACTGTCCAACAACTAATCCTTACAAATCGAACAATACAATTAATGAAGGATACAACTCAAACTATGATCTCTCTATAATATAGTACGTATGTATATATATAGAGCTCGAGAGAATCAAGAATATAGCAATGAAAAACCGAGTTGTTTGAAATCTTGTGTGCTTGAATATTTTCTCTTCTGTGTTAGAAACGAATGAACACAAGACAAATTATAAATAGTCTCACAACCAACGTTCGGAAAATAAATCAACCATTATTCGAACGATTTAGAAATCAATTTCTAACGTTCAAATGATCACAGAGATTTTACCAACGTTCTTGTGAACGTTTGACAGAGAGTTTGAAAGAGATGAATCGTTTGAAAAGTTTAACCCTTCTGTTCTGTATGTATAAAACGTGTATAGGAGGTTTTAGCAAGAATATCTTTTAAAAACGGAAACTCCTATAAGATTTATCACGGTTTTAATAAAAGATATTTGAAAAGATTTGAGCTCTAAATATATTGTATACGTATTATATGATAAAGATATCTTACAATATATTTCCTGAAATAAAAACCATGAGAAACAATCTTGATCTTTGTCTTCAGGATTTCTGCCAGTTGCGAATGGCTTGCTGTTTGAGTCTGCCAGTTGTGAAAGTCTGCTGTTTGAGTCTGTCAGTGTGAAATGGCTTGCTGGACTGTTTCTGTTATAGCACCAGATAGCTTGCTGTTTGTATATTCTCTGTAAACAATCAGTACACTTAATATACCCTGCAAAACCAAGTTAGTACAACCATAACACAATGTTTTATATCAAACTACAAGCAAATAGCTTGCTGAAAGTGATCATCAAAACCATAGGAGTATCAATAATTGGTGTCTATTCATCTTCTATCTCTTTTGTGGATGTATGTTTAGTTTGGTATTCGTATACTGAGAAGTAGCGTATACTTGTTTCGTGTTGTCTGATCAGATATCATAACCATTGCATATAGTGATTAAAGGCGTCAGATCTAAGCGAAGTATTTAATGAAGTTAGGATCCCATGTTTTCTCTTGCAGAAGTAATTCGATTCCAATTCTTGTTAGTTAGTTAATTCTTAGTTTGTTAATTTACTTCTTAGTTAATTTAGTTTATTAAACCCAAATTTGTTAATTGTCTTAGCAGTGAATAATAATCATACATTGTTGCATAGGTACATCTACTGAATTAAAACCATAACCAGATCTTTGTGGGAACGAACTCGACTTATATCTATATTACTTGTGACCACGTACGCTTGCGAATTTTAGTGCAAACAATAACACACTTATATCCATTTAATAGACTTAAACCAATTTAATATATCATCAAAACACGATTAATCCTCGAGGCAACAATTAACCCTCGAAATAATTTACTTAACACATATTCACATAAACAATTAACATCCACTTCATGCCTCTAGACCACTGAAATTTAATAATTTAAATATATTTAATTGCAAGGGATTTTTAGAAAATTTCGGATGAGGTATTCGTTTATAGGACTATTCCCCTGTTTTTCAATTCATCAATTCAACTGTATATACACTACTAACATAAAGCCGCCTCAGCTTGCGGCAATATAAAAGTAAACAAGTACAGAAAGTACCCGCCCAGACATGCGGCACCTAGCACATAAGAAATTCTACCTCGACATGCAGTAAACACATAATAATTTATATTAGCATTAACTACTACTTACGCTACATCAATAATCGTATCACTCACACATTTTAATGATACACGTGATAATCAATTATTGATATTCGTAAGCCCTAGGGAACAACCCCTAGCATTAACTATTACTTACGCTATATCAATGATCATATCACTTGAGCATATTAATTATACTGGTGACAATCAATCATTGATATTCGTAAGCCCGAGGATCTAGTCGATGAGAATTACACAAGTCCTTAAATACTGACATTTAGAACTTATGATCTCTTTATGACTCCTCGCAGTTAAACTAAATAACATATATCATTCATAATTAGTAAAGCCATAAAATACTACGACTCGCTTTATACCATTTAGCACATAAGCATTTACCATTTAGTCAACTCGTATAAACTCCACAAATAATACCAACATCACCATTAACCACCAATAATCATTAAACCTGAATATTAACGACACCACAAACTGATTCCACCATTACACTTAGCAATTAGCACTTAAACATTTATAACTAGTACGATCGTATAGCCTTTACATATTATTCACCCGTCACAATTAGCAATTAACAATTAACATGTCACAAATACTAACCTGCACATATAATTGGCCCACAACTAACCTCCACAATTATAATTAACAATTAAAACAATATCCCAATTTAAATCTAATTTAATTACAACAATTAAATAATTAAACTACGATAATTATACACAATAGACGATCTTTCACAATTTATACCTTTCCGGTGACCACCAACATCTCCACCATCTCTTCTCCCCTCTCTCTCTCTCTCTCCACTGCCTCCAACAGCCCACCACCACCGCCACCGGTGGTGGCTCTACTCCGGCCGGACCTCCACCACAGCACAGCCCCGCCGCCGCCTGATCCTCCGCCACTGCCTTCTCTCCCTTTCCCCGCGTGCTTACACACAGAGATATACACACACACCCACGTATATACACACACGTATATATATCTATATATATAAGCCACTCCATTGTTTCCACAATCAAACCCCAATTGAAATCCCCAATTCTTCAAACCCTAATTTCTAATTTCCCCCAATCTCACTCTCTCTCCCCGTCTCTTTTCTCTGCTGTGTATGTGTTGTGTGTTTTTATTGGGCTTGGCCCAATCCCCTTATACTACTACAAAATAATAACCCACTTCTAATTAAACCCACAAAATATCACTCGGATAAAGTAATAATTTGGGTTAGAAATCTTGATCCGTAAAAATAATAATAATTCTAGCATAATTAAATACTAGAATATTTTTAAAGATTTTCTGAGAAAGAAACAGAATTAAATCTGAATTTTCTAATTTAATATGTATTTTACAAATATTAATAATTTATAAAAATAAATCATAAAAATAATAATTGTGATTCATAAATCACAATTTACCGGGCTTCATAAAAATACTACAAACACTAATGTTTTAGTAAAATCTCGTGATATGGGCTGAAAGTAAGCCTTAAAAATACATTTAATGTTGCATTAATGAACCTAAGTTGATCCAAGGTCAAAGCCCAATCGTGAGGCCCAAAACCTTAATAATGATAATTAATTCGTAGCTGTACAATCAGCCTACTAAAAGACTCCGTTATTGAGTCTAAAAGGTAACCAAATCATCCTTGGAGTGGTCTCCAAGGAATACAGCTGTAAGTCTTATCCTCCTTCCTCCCGGAAGGATCTAGAATTTGGCCTAAGTGGTATCTTACTCATCAAGATACCCAATTCGACCCTAATTCCAGGGTTCTCAATACCTATATAAGGACCTGCTCCTTCACAAACAAAACTACATTTTTTGGCTTGATTCTTGATAATTGCAAGATACGTAGGCATCTTGTGAGGACCCGAATTAGGTCACGAAACACTTGATCAGCCATTAAAGCTCGAAGCTTCCACAAACCCTAGCATTAAATACACAATACATATACCCTACTTTTTGTTCCACAACATTTGGCACCGTCTGTGGGAAAAAGACATCAACCATGGTAACTACACGAAGAACAGCACCAAGCTCTACCGAGGCTTTACCAATTAGCTCTGCTCCGCCCCTTACCTCTAAGACGATCATCACTGAGCAGGTACCCCCAACCACAGGGACGATCACTCAAACTTAGGCTTCTCAACCCCCAGGGACGAATCCCCACGCTGAGAGGACGCTACCTATGGTCGTCCATCCAGGTCAAGGAACCAGCTCTCTTCAGACGTTGGTTTCTCCTTTAGTTGATCCCAATCGCCCGTTACCACCAGGGGTACAGATCCATACTACGGATCTCCCCATGAATACCAACCCGATGTATGGTCTTCCCAATTATCCTCCAAATACTCAAGGTCCTGGACCTAGTGGCCACGCCTTGCAGATCCGAGATCGGGAGTATGTTGACTACTCTGGCCCCTATACCGAAGATTCGTCATCGGATGATGATGATCGTGATGAAGCTCCGAGGAGGCGACGTGTTAGTAGAGAATCTCGAAGGAGAACTCAAACCATCCATGATGGACCCCCTCTCACAGCTGCTGAGAGAATCAAGGCTCATGAGGCCGAGATTCTAAGGATAAAGGAAGATATTGCAAGGGAACAAGCTAGGTTGAACCAAACTCAACCTCCGCCAACCTCAGGGCCGACGATTCCCATCATAGACTTAGAAAGGTCCTCTAGAAGGCAGAAAAGGGTTGACGCCCTAACCGGAAGAACAACAAGGGTTGAAACCCCTAGGAGCAACCCCAAGGACCTAATGCCGCTTGGGGATCCTGATGACCCTACACCCCCGTTTACTGAAGAGGTGATGAATGTTCACATCTTTAGGAAGTTCAAGATGCCGACAATTAAGGCTTATGATGGAACAGGTGATCCCACGAACCACGTGAGGACATTCTCGAACGCACTGCTGTTGCAGCCTGTGAGTGATACCTTGAAGTGTAGGGCATTCCCTCAAACCCTGTCGGGTATGGCACAACGTTGGTATAGTCGACTGCCCCCAAATTTTATCAGTTCTTTTAAGGAATTGAGTGCCGCTTTTGTTAGCCAATTCATCAGTGGAAGAGTTCATGAAAAAAGCTCCACGTCTCTAATGTATGTGGTGCAAGGGAAGAACGAGAATCTGAGGGACTACCTCAAACGATTCACTAAAGAAACGCTGAAGATCACTGATTTGGAGAATAAGGTGGCCATGGTGGCCTTGGAACATGGAACCACGGACCTCTTTTTTAAGAGGTCATTGGTAAAACATCCTCCTGAAAACATGGCTGAGTTACAGAGAAGGGCTGATAAGTATATCAAATCCGAGGATAGTATGAAGAAGGAGGCCACAACAGGTAATGGAGGGAATAACAATGATTCTAGGAAGAGGAAGTCAGATCAAGAATACGATGCCAAGGACAAGTACCCGCGTATGGGCAAGGATTCAAACTCGGCTCCTAGAAAGGGGAATCCAGGACAAAGATTTACTGAATACTCAAGATTGAATGCCCCAAGGAGCCAAATCCTGATGGACATAGAGAAAGATAGAGACGTGAGATGGCCTAAACCACTTAGGACTGATCCTGAGAAAAGAAATAAGAATCAATATTGTCGATTCCACAAAGATGTGGGACACGACACTGACGATTGTAGGTAGTTGAAGGATGAGATCGAATTTCTGATCCGGAGAGGAAAGTTGAGTAAGTTTTGCAAAGATGGGAATCAAGGGAACCCAAGGCGAGATTATGATAGGAAGGATGATGATCACAATCGCAACCCGCAGCCCTGAGGGCCGGTAATAAATATGATTTTTGGTGGCCCAATAGCGGCCGGGACAAGTAGAAATTCCAGAAAGGCGTATGCACGAGAAGTGATGCACATTGTTGGGGAAGCACCAAAACGTGCGAAGACAGAGGTCTCAATTGGATTCGATGATTCGGTCCTTGAAGGGGTGAAGTTTCCCCATGATGATCCATTGGTGATCTCCCCAGTGATCGGCAACTCCCAAGTGAAGAGAGTCTTGATAGACAATGGAGCTTCAGTGGACATTCTGTTCCATGATGCCTTTTTGAAGATGGGGTATACCGAATCCCAGTTGACACCATCAAATATGCCTATATATGGGTTCAACGGAGTAGAGTCCAAAGTTGAAGGGACGATTCAGCTACCCATGACCATAGGACAGGAGCCGCGGGAGGCCACTCAGATGTTAAATTTCTTGGTTATTAAAGCTACGTCTACCTACAATGCTATCCTAGGAAGAACGGGACTTCATGCTTTTAAGGCGGTTGCCTCCACTTATCATCTAAAGATCAAGTTCCCAACCAGAAACGGTGTAGGAGAAGAGAAAGGAGATCAAAAAATGGCAAGGAGTTGTTATGTGGCCGCACTGAGGCCTGATGGAACTGGGGGGTCAAGTCCTCCCAATTGAGGATATGGATGTTCGAGAGGATGAAGAACGGAGAGGAAAACCAGCCGAAGACTTGGTTCCCATACCTTTGGAGTTAGGAGATCCTGAAAAGATTACTCACATCGGGGCATCTCTGAAAGATCCCTTGAAAAATGAATTGATCACTTTCTTGCAAGACAATAGTGATGTCTTTGCGTGGACAGCAGCTGATATGCCCGGGATAGATCCCCAATTGATAACACACAACCTGAATGTGGATCCAGACAGGAAAGTGGTGAAACAAAAGAAGAGAAATTTTGCACCTGAGAGACAAGAAGCCATTAAACAAGAGGTTGACAAGCTCCTAGAGGCAGGGTTCATTGAAGAAATCCAATTCCCGGAATGGTTGGCCAATCCTGTAATGGTCAAAAAAGCCAATGGAAAGTGGAGGATGTGTATAGACTTCACTGATCTGAACGATGCATGCCCAAAGGATTGCTTTCCCTTACCAAGGATTGATATGTTGATAGATGCCACGGCTGGGCACGAGATGCTAAGCGTCATGGATGGTTTTAGCGGCTACAATCAAATCAAGATGTATAAGGATGATGTTCATAAGGTATCATTCATCACTGACTTTGGTGTGTATTGTTACCTGGTCATGGCCTTTGGATTGAAAAACGCAGGAGCTACCTATCAGAGGTTGGTAAACAAGATTTTCTCTCATCTCATTGGAAAAACTATGGAAATTTATGTAGATGATATGCTGGTGAAAAGCCTGTGCAAGGCTGATCACATTGAGTACCTCCGTGAGGCATTTGAGGTGTTGAGACACCACAAGATGATGTTGAACCCAGCCAAATGTGCCTTTGGTGTCGGGTCAGGGAAGTTCTTGGGTCTTATGGTCTCAAAACGAGGAATTGAGGCTAATCCCGACAAGATCAAAGCTATCCTAGATATGGAACCACCTCGTTCCATAAGGGACATACAGAAACTAACTGGAAGGATTGCTGCATTGGGGAGGTTCGTCTCCAAATCCGGAGATAAGTGTTTGCCGTTCTTTAAAACCTTAAAGAAAGTAAAAAATTTCGAATGGACAGAAGAAAGTCAAGAGGCCTTTGATTAGGTGAAGAAGTATATGGCTGAAGCCCCGCTGTTGGCCAAGCCAAGTATGGGAGAAATCCTCTATCTTTACTTAGCCATTTTGGCTCAAGCTGTGAGCGCGGTGCTGGTGAAAGAGGAAGACAAAATTCAAAAACCCGTATACTATGTGAGCAAAGTACTACATGGAGCAGAGTTGAACTATTCTGCCATTGAAAAGTTTGCCTTAGCATTGGTGTCTACCTCAAGGAAGCTACGTCCCTACTTTCAGGCACACAAGATTGAAGTCCTTACAGGGCAGCCACTGAGGAACATCCTACACAGCCCTAAAGCCAGTGGTAGGCTTATTAAGTGGGCAATTGAGTTGGGAGAATTTGATATCAAGTACAAGCCGAGGACGGCCATAAAAGCTCAGGCACTTGCTGACTTCGTGGTTGAATGTACCATTGACAACCAAGAAGTCGGGGGGCAGGAGATACCTCAGGAAAGCAATAGGGAAGACAAGGAACCTGTGATAGAAGAGAAGGAATTCTGGATGCTCTATTTTGATAGAGCGTCAAAAACAAAAACAAGTTGTGCAGGCTTGGTCCTACAAAGTCCCGATGGATTCACCATTGAATACGCCCTGAAGTTGGATTTCCCAACAACCAATAATGAGGCAGAGTATGAAGCATTGATAGCTGGACTTGGTTTGGCAGGAGCGCTAAGGGTCAAAAATCTAAAAGTTTGTGGAGATTCAAGGCTAGTTGTGGCCCAAGTCAATAGAGAGTTTGAGGCGAAAGATGAGACTATGATTAAGTACTTGAGGGTTGTCAAGGCTGTAATGACCCAGTTCGATGAATGCTACGTTGAGCACATTCCGAGGGAGGAAAACTTCAAGGCCGATGCCTTATCTAAGTTTGCCTCTTCCGAGATAGAGAATTATTCTGGTAGTGTCTATTTCCAAGTTTTGAAAGCCCCCACTATTGATTCAAAGTTGGTAGCACCTATTGGAACTAGGGAGTGTTGGATAGACCCGATCAAGATGCATATTGAGACCGGTTGGCTCCCGACTACTGCCATGGAGGCACAAAGATTGTTAGTAAGGGCGTTGAGGTATGCTCTAATTGAAGGGATCCTCTATAAGAAATCCTTTGTGATTCCATACTTGAAGTACCTAAGGCCCGAAGAAGCTAAGTCAGCACTAGAAGAAGTCCATGAAGGAATCTGTGGGCAACACTTGGGGGGCAGGGCCCTAGCTCACAAGATAGTTAGACTCGGATTTTATTGGCCTGAGATGATGGCTGATGCCAAGGAATATGTGAAAAAGTGCGATCGGTGCCAGAAACATGCACCAGTGGTTAAGCAACCACCAGAGATGTTGACGTCCGTCAGTTCCCCCATTCATTTTGCTATGTAGGGGATGGATATACTTGGGCCATTTCCAATGGCCACAGCTCAAAGAAAGTTCCTGATTGTAGCTATTGATTACTTCACGAAGTGGATCGAGGCCAAACCTTTGGCTAAGATCACAACCAAGCAAGTTATGCAGTTCTTCTAGGAGAACGTCATATGTAGGTATGGAATACCACAGATCCTAGTTACAGACAATGGATTACAATTCAACAACAAAGAGTTCAAGGATTATTGTGATGAGAACGGAATCGAGCTTCGGTTCACTTCAGTTGCCCACCCTCAAGCTAATGGGCAAGCTGAGGTTGCAAATAGGATCATCCTTGATGGACTTAAGAAAAGGGTGGAACGTTCCCGAAATACTTGGGTGGACGAATTGTTGCCCATACTTTGGGCATACCGTACCACATGCAAGGTGACTACTGGAGCGACCCCATTCATGGTAGCATACGGAGCTGAAGCTGTTGTGCCGGTAGAAATCATGCATGCATCTCCACGGGTGGAGGCCTTTGAGCCTGACACTAATGAAGAAGGAATGAAGTTAGCCCTTGACTTGATCGATGAGGTAAGGGATGAAGCCCATGCTAGGAATATTGAACATCAGAAAAAAGCTTCCTTCTACTACAACCTAAGGGTGAAAGAAAGGTTTTTCTGTCAGGGAGATCTAGTACTCAGAAAGATTGAAGCATCCGGAGTTGGACAGAAAGGAAAGCTGGCACCAAACTGGGAAGGTCCGTATCGTGTCAAAGGAACATTAAGTCGTGGATCATACAAGCTGGAGACTTTGGAAGGAAACGAGGTGCCTCGTACTTGGCATGCATCGAATCTCAAAGTTTATTATGTTTAATTGTCCTAAATAGGACTTGGCTTATATTTATTAGAAAAGTAGAAATAAGGTCGATGAAACCATTTCAGAGTCTTTTGAACTCCGAGTAGGAAGTAGAGTATTTATGTAAGGGTTGAACCCAATTCAGGATTTTCTTTTTATGAGATTATGCAGTATGATTTTCAATGTTCCTTGTGTTTATACTTCATGTCTGATATGTATCAATGCATAACCAAATTGCAAGCTGATAAAGGCCAAATACAAATGACAAAACAAGTAGAAACAGGAAGATTGAAAATGCATAAATAAATAAAGCCCGGGGGCCATAAGTTAAAGTTATAAAACCAAAGCGATAAAATTGTAGAAGCAAATGCCACACAGGGCTAACATAAAAAAGTCTAAGTCCCAGGAGCTCGGGATGAAGCAGACTCCTCATCTTCTTCCTGAATCTTGGAACCGCCGGCAGTACGAGAAGGAGAAGTATGAGTGGTGTCGGAGTCTCTCTGAAGAGGGGAAGCCTGGGGGTCAAGAATCCTCTCTCAGTCACCTAGAATCTCGTCCTCGTCCTCACCCTCATCTTCCTCCGCAGGGAGAATAGGAGGAGGGTGTGGGCTAGGAAAGTCCTTGAGAGAAAATAACCCGGGGTGTTTTCTAAGCACCGCCTTTAATGCCTCGTCCCAACCATCGGTGTACTGGACAGGATAGAGCACCGCATCGTGCTTCTCCATCAAAGCTTGAAAATCCTGCGAGTCCATATACTCGTCAACGAGGTCTTCTTTCTTGGCCCGCAAGTGCACCACCTCAACCTGGGCCGCCTCCAACTCTTCTACCTTCCCTTTCAACCTCTCTTCAGTTTCTTCAACTTTAAGTTTCTCTTTCTAATACTTAGTCTCAAAAGACTTTGCATTGTTTTGCCAGGATTTAGCCTGGTGAACCATCCCCTGAAAGTGAACGTTGGCCTGCAAGGGGGTTAAGTCAATAAAAAGTATAAAATCAAACAAAGATAGGTCGAGAAAAAGAAGAATTCGAAAAGAAAAACATACAGAGGCCAGAGCCTGGGAGCTCAGATGCTCGTTTTCCTGTATGTTTCCACCCGTCACGAAATCCTTGTAGTCGACAGGAGTGATTGAGCTCAATGACCAATCCATTGAATGCTTTGTAGAGCCAACCACAGAGTCCATCTTCCTAAAACCCCATGGAGGCCTATACACTGTCGATTGGACGTTCACTTGTACTGGCCCATCTTCCTCATCAACAGTGACCAAATCTTGTTTCTGCACTTTGTGTGGATGCAGAAAAGATGGTTCACTAGGTTTGCCCCTCGGGTTAAGGGCCCTCTTTGCTCTCCTCATACGAGCGGTCTCCTCCTCACCAGGATCCGTTTCTCGCATAATTTTCATAACAGCTGCACACAACAACAAATTAAAATGTTGGTATAAGCTTATCTAGAAACAAAGTAAACTCACAAAAAAGTAGAAATTACCTAAGTCAGAAACGGCAGAAAGGCCTACGGCCCTAAGAGATTCCTCATTGATGAGGTCCCAACACAAAGTCTCACCATTGTCCTTGATTAACTCGTCATAAGCCGCTTGCTCCTCAGTGTTGTGAACTATTATGTTAGGGTTGCCATCGGCCACCTTACCGAAAGAGCTACGGAAAAGGGTGCCCCAATCGCCCCCTTTCCAGACCAAGTACATAAATTCTTCTTTCCACTTAGGGTTGTTATCGACAACCGAGTTGCCGTTAAAGATGTGTGGAATTTTGGGGCGTTGTCTAACGTAGACCCACCCCAGTTGAACGGAAGAGCTATTATAGAATTGAAATATTTTCCTAAATAAAGGAACAGAAAGTGGGAATTTTTTCCTAAGGCACAAAACCATGAAACACAAAATGGATCGCCAAGCATTGGGAGGAAGTTGACATGGGTTGACTTGAACATCGGCCAGAAGTTTAGGGATAAACTCATGAAAAGGGAACCTAAGCCCAGCTATAAGGGCGTCTCTAAAAACACATAGCCCGTTGGGCCTCCAATGACAAGGCCTGTCGCCAGGCCCAGCCTTAACAAGTCTATATGGAGTTTTAATTTCATATATTTTATTGTAGTTTTTAATTACATCCTCATCATGAAATTTGTTACAATAGTTATAAGCATCTAAATCAGCTAATGAAGGATAATCATCTTCACGCATGTTGATCATTTTAGTTAAAATCATATAAGAAGAACGAATTTCGATATCGTTACCTCTTTTCGAAGCAGAATTCATCTTCAAAAGGCGCTGTGCTGATTTGTCCGCCATTAATCTTCAAAGTATGAAAGCTTAAAGCCCAGAAACCTTAATAAAAGAGATGAAGATGCAACAAAAGCCAAGAAAATCTTCAAAGAAACCCAGAAACCAACAGAAAGTCGCCTGAGAACGGTGGATTGCTGGAAAAAATCGCCGGGAATCGCCTTAATTTGAGAGAAATAACTAAGAGAAATTTTAGAGGAAAGTAGAGTGTGTTAGAGTGAAGTGAGAAATGAATCTCACTCTACTCTTTTATAGGGATTTCGCAACTGGCTAATAGCCGGTTGAAATTCCAAGGAACCAGTAATAGCCGGTTAAGGCCCATTGAGGCCCATAGGCCCAAAAACAAGAAGGATCTAGAAAGTCTCGAAGTAAATAAAAGGGAATATGGATTAATTTAAAAGAAAATGGGATAGGCCCAAAAGGCCCAGTATTACAGCCATAATTTTACTGGTATCACTAGGCTATCAGTTAAAAGCCAATAAGGCCCAAAAAGATTAGTAGGCCCAATTTGTGTCCAAATTGCATTTATTCGACCAGGATCCTGATCGAAATGTCGACCAGGAATCTTGGTCGAAGTGAGCTAGACCAGAGTGTCCAAATTGCATTTATTCGACCAGGATCCTGATCGAAATGTCGACCAGGAATCTTGGTCGAAATGAGTTAGACCAGAGTGTCCAAATTGCATTTATTCGACCAGGATCCTGATCGAAATGTCGACCAGGAATCTTGGTCGAAATGAGTTAGACCAGAGTGTCCAAATTGCATTTATTCGACCAGGATCCTGATCGAAATGTCGACTAGGAATCTTGGTCGAAATGAGCTAGACCAGAGTGTCCAAATTGCATTTATTCCACCAGGATCTTGATCGAAATGTCGACCAGGAATCTTGGTCGAAATGAGCTAGACTAGAGTGACAAAATGGCATTTCTTCGACCAGGATCTTGATCGAAGTGTCGACCAGGAATCCTGGTCGAAGTGCCATCGACCAGGATGACAAAATGGACATATGTCGACCAGGATCCTGATCGAAAATTCAACCAGGAATCCTGGTCGAATCTTGTGGAGGTTTTTGCTGATTCTTTTTTAAGGAAAAACACATAGCCCGTTGGGCCTCCAATGACAAGGCCTGTCGCCAGGCCCAGCCTTAACAAGTCTATATGGAGTTTTAATTTCATATATTTTATTGTAATTTTTAATTACATCCTCACCATGAAATTTGTTACTACAGTTATAAGCATCTAAATCAGCTAATGAAGGATAATCATCTTCGCGCATGTTGATCATTTCAGTTAAAATCATATAAGAAGAACGAATTTCGATATCGTTACCTCTTTTCGAAGCAGAATTCATCTTCAAAAGGCGTTGTGCTGATTTGTCCGCCATTAATCTTCAAAGTATGAAAGCTTAAAGCCCAGAAACCTTAACAAAAGAGATGAAGATGCAACAAAAGCCCAGAAAATCTTTAAAGAAACCCAGAAACCAACAGAAAGTCGCCTGAGAACGGTGGATTGCTGGAAAAAATCGCCGGGAATCGCCTTAATTTGAGATAAATAACTAAGAGAAATTTTAGAGGAAAGTAGAGTGTGTTAGAGTGAAGTGAGAAATGAATCTCACTCTACTCTTTTATAGGGATTTCGCAACTGGCTAATAGCCGGTTGAAATTCCAAGGAACCAGTAATAGCCGGTTAAGGCCCATTGAGGCCCATAGGCCCAAAAATAAGAAGGATCTAGAAAGTCTCGAAGTAAATAAAAGGGATTATGGATTAATTTAAAAGAAAATGGGATAGGCCCAATAGGCCCAGTATTGTAGCCATAATTTTACTGGTATCACTAGGCTATCAGTTAAAAGCCAATAAGGCCCAAAAAGATTAGTAGGCCCAATTTGTGTCCAAATTGCATTTATTCGACCAGGATCCTGATCGAAATGTCGACCAGGAATCTTGGTCGAAGTGAGCTAGACCAAAGTGTCCAAATTGCATTTATTCGACCAGGATCCTGATCGAAATGTCGACCAGGAATCTTGGTCGAAATGAGTTAGACCAGAGTGTCCAAATTGCATTTATTCGACCAGGATCCTGATCGAAATGTCGACCAGGAATCTTGGTCGAAATGAGTTAGACCAGAGTGTCCAAATTGCATTTATTCGACCAGGATCCTGATCGAAATGTCGACCAGGAATCTTGGTCGAAATGAGCTAGACCAGAGTGTCCAAATTGCATTTATTCGACCAGGATCCTGATCGAAATGTCGACCAGGAATCTTTGTCGAAATGAGCTAGACTAGAGTGACAAAATGGCATTTCTTCGACCAGGATCTTGATCGAAGTGTCGACCAGGAATCCTGGTCGAAGTGCCATCGACCAGGATGACAAAATGGACATATGTCGACCAGGATCCTGATCGAAAATTCAACCAGGAATCCTGGTCGAATCTTGTGGAGGTTTTTGCTGATTCTTTTTTAAGGAAAAACACATAGCCCGTTGGGCCTCCAATGACAAGGCCTGTCGCCAGGCCCAGCCTTAACAAGTCTATATGGAGATTTAATTTCATATATTTTATTGTAATTTTTAATTACATCCTCATCATGAAATTTGTTACTACAGTTATAAGCATCTAAATCAGCTAATGAAGGATAATCATCTTCGCGCATGTTGATCATTTCAGTTAAAATCATATAAGAAGAACGAATTTCGATATCGTTACCTCTTTTCGAAGCAGAATTCATCTTCAAAAGGCGCTGTGCTGATTTGTCCGCCATTAATCTTCAAAGTATGAAAGCTTAAAGCCCAGAAACCTTAATAAAAGAGATGAAGATGCAACAAAAGCCCAGAAAATCTTTAAAGAAACCCAGAAACCAACAGAAAGTCGCCTGAGAACGGTGGATTGCTGGAAAAAATCGCCGGGAATCGCCTTAATTTGAGATAAATAACTAAGAGAAATTTTAGAGGAAAGTAGAGTGTGTTAGAGTGAAGTGAGAAATGAATCTCACTCTACTCTTTTATAGGGATTTCGCAACTGGCTAATAGCCGGTTGAAATTCCAAGGAACCAGTAATAGCCGGTTAAGGCCCATTGAGGCCCATAGGCCCAAAAACAAGAAGGATCTAGAAAGTCTCGAAGTAAATAAAAGGGATTATGGATTAATTTAAAAGAAAATGGGATAGGCCCAATAGGCCCAGTATTGCAGCCATAATTTTACTGGTATCACTAGGCTATCAGTTAAAAGCCAATAAGGCCCAAAAAGATTAGTAGGCCCAATTTGTGTCCAAATTGCATTTATTCGACCAGGATCCTGATCGAAATGTCGACCAGGAATCTTGGTCGAAGTGAGCTAGACCAGAGTGTCCAAATTGCATTTATTCAACCAGGATCCTGATCGAAATGTCGACCAGGAATCTTGGTCGAAATGAGTTAGACCAGAGTGTCCAAATTGCATTTATTCGACCAGGATCCTGATCGAAATGTCGACCAGGAATCTTGGTCGAAATGAGTTAGACCAGAGTGTCCAAATTGCATTTATTCGACCAGGATCCTGATCGAAATGTCGACTAGGAATCTTGGTCGAAATGAGCTAGACCAGAGTGTCCAAATTGCATTTATTCGAACAGGATCCTGATCGAAATGTCGACCAGGAATCTTGGTCGAAATGAGCTAGACCAGAGTGTCCAAATTGCATTTATTCGACCAGGATCCTGATCGAAATGTCGACCAGGAATCTTGGTCGAAATGAGCTAGACTAGAGTGACAAAATGGCATTTCTTCGACCAGGATCTTGATCGAAGTGTCGACCAGGAATCCTGGTCGAAGTGCCATCGACCAGGATGACAAAATGGACATATGTCGACCAGGATCCTGATCGAAAATTCAACCAGGAATCCTGGTCGAATCTTGTGGAGGTTTTTGCTGATTCTTTTTTAAGGAAAAAAATTTTCTTTTAAAATTATTATGCACAATTGTGGGATAATTGATATGTCAACGAATAAATGATGGAAAATACTCGTGAGAAAAAGAAAAATACAAGGACGTTACTTGTAACTTCTTTGTAGATATATTTGTTTAGCCTCGAATAAGGCAAGTCATCGCAAACGTGTAGGTCGCTCCACACTTTGCACTCAAGATGATACATGTGAAACACTAGTGTACATAGACTTCTTAACTTCAATGAAAACCTGATCAGTTTTCTTAGAAGTTGGGGGGCAAATGATATGGGCTGAAAGTAAGCCTTAAAAATACATTTAATGTTGCATTAATGAACCTAAGTTGATCCAAGGTCAAAGCCCAATCGTGAGGCCCAAAACCTTAATAATGATAATAAATTCGTAGCTGTACAATCAGCCTACTAAAAGACTCCATTATTGAGTCTAAAAGGTAACCAAATCATCCTTGGAGTGGTCTCCAAGGAATACAGCTGTAAGTCTTATCCTTCTTCCTCCCGGAAGGATCTAGAATTGGGCCTAAGTGGTATCTTACTCATCAAGATACCCAATTCGACCCTAATTCCAGGGTTCTCAATACCTATATAAGGACCTGCTCCTTCACAAACAGAACTACATTTTTTGGCTTGATTCTTGATAATTGCAAGATACGTAGGCATCTTGTGAGGACCCGAATTAGGTCACGAAACACTTGATCAGCCATTAAAGCTCGAAGCTTCCACAAACCCTAGCATTAAATACACAATACATATACCCTACTTTTTGTTCCACAACACCTCGAATTCTCGATATTTATAAATTAATCGAGTAATTTCTGTTAATCCTCAAATAATTAAAATAATCATCTTTCAAAGATTTTAAACCTCTAAATTATTCGTTAATTTAAAATAAAATCTTTACTAAATAAATCCACACTTTGAAAACTAAAACCTTTGCCCAAATAAACTATTAACTTGAGATATCTACTCGGTCAATAAATTTTTTTAAAAAGAACCAGGTTCCGCTTAACCGAAGAAAATTAAATAATCTACTTTTGAAATTCCTTGAACTGAAATAATGAACAATAAAATAAAATAAAAAAATTTCCTCCTCATTTTAGGAAAATCATTATTAATCTTAAAATAATAATAAAATCATTCTCTGAAAATTTGAGTTATTACAGTGACAGCCCCGGTGCTAGCGTTGCCTGATGGAAAAGGAGATTTTATGATTTACAGTGATGCTTCGCATAAAGGATTATGTTACGTGCTTATGCAGCACGGTAAGGTAATCGCGTATGCGTCAAGGCAGTTGAAGGAATATGAGATTCAATATCCCACTCATGATATAGAATTAGCAGCAATTGTTTTTGCTTTAAAGATTTGGAGGCACTACTTGTATGGAAAGAAGTGCGAGATTTACACTGACCATAAGAGCCTCAAGTACATTTTCACTCAGAAAGATCTTAACATGCGCCAGAGAAGATGGTTAGAGCTAATCAAGGATTATGATTGTGAGATTCGTTACCACCAGGGTAAGGCCAATGTGGTGGCTGACGCCCTTAGTAGGAAAGAGAAACTCAAGATGATAACTTCAGAATAAGAGTTGATAAGAGACTTCGAGAAGTTGGAAATCGAGGTCAGGATACCAGGAGATGGTCAAGAGAGGTTGATGGAAATTCGAATCCAGCCTCCATTGTTGGAAAAGATTAGACTATGCCAAGAGCGGATAATGGAAGAAGAAAAGAACTCGACAGATGAGATAATGACAGGGGAAGAAATTAAGTGTGAAAGAGATAAAGAAGGGATCATGAGGTAGGCATGGAGGATATGGAGAAGGAAGAAATTCTATATGAGGGACACAACTCATGGTACTCAGTGCACCCCAGTAGTACCAAGATGTATAGGTATAACGACCTAGATTTTTTCGTAGTTATTTAAGTGTTTATTTAGCTGTTAAATGAAAAATATGTGATGTGGATATTTTGTGAAGGTAAAATAGATGTGAAATCATGTTTATATGACTATGTGATGATTGGTAAGTGTTATTTGTGCTTGTGGAATTGTTATTGTATTTTTGGAACATTAAAAGTATTTTAAATATGCATTTTTAATCTTTTGAGATTTTCATAAAATCATCGGACATGTTTTAAATCATGAAATATTTTGCATTATCATCTTTATGATATTATTTAGTTTTTAGAATTTGTGGGAGTATTTAATTGTGGGCGTAAGTATTTTAAAATGATTTAAAAAGCTTTATTCCATTTGAAGATGTTAAACTAGTAAAAATCATATAAAATTCATTTTTGATCCCAAATTTTTTTTAAAAATATGAGGAGGTCTGTAATTTCATAATTTCAGTTTAGAATTTTAAAAATTATTTTCCCCATAATTTCCAATTTATTTCAATTTTAAAATGATTAAAAATAGATTTTAAAAAGAAAGAAAGATTGTCAGCATTTGGTTAATTACCGAATTACCCCTGTGCCTATAATATCAGCACCGCCCACTTTCTCCTCATTTTTCACTACTTCTTCTTCTCTCTCAGCTGCTGTTGTACCCCATCCTCCTTCCACTTTGAATTCTTTATCAAACCACCACCAAATCACTTGTAAATCCCTCCTCTTGATTGTTTAATCCTTATTCTTGTGTTCTTATTCGAAAATTTAAACTATATGTATGTATATATATATATATATATATATTCAATCGTGTATTTACAAGGCTGGGGTTTGACATGCAAGGTTCGTAAGGCCTGGATTTTGCTTCGTGATGGTGCAGGAGGGTGTGAGGAGGGCTGTAGAGGAAGAACAGCCGACCGTCGGTGATGAACTCCGGCAAGCCAACGGCGTTGATGGTGTTTTTTATGTTTATATTGTCAATAATAATCTTTTTGTGTTTATACCATGAGTTGATTAAATTGCATGCAAGAGTAATGATGTTCTTGAGTTTTATTCGAATTTATGTTTATATATGTGAATTATATGAATTGTAATGTGTTAAATCTTTGTTAATTTAAGATATGATGATGATTATGATATCAATTAGTTGTAATTATCATGCATGTATAAATTTCAGAATTTATAGCATTAAGATTGGAAATTTTGATAATTAATTATGGATTATCCGAATTTTGTGAATTGTCACTACAAGAAATATGGGCTATTGCAACGCCAAAAAAGTGTCATATTAGACCCCAAATGTGTTACAATAGAGGTTTTTGCAACGTTTTTGCCAAAATTGAGCGTTGCATCTGCTGCCGTTGCAATATACCCCTATAGCAACGTTTTACCTACTTATTGCAACATTTTTAAAGTATTACAATATCCACTTTAGTGCAACACTTTTGTCATGTTTTGTGACACTTTTATGATGTTGCAATAGACTATTGCAACACTATTTTGCAACATTTTTTAGTTAAAAGTATTGCTAAGTCAATTTATTGCAACATTTTCATGTAACATTTTCTTCCCTATTGTAATGCTTTTCATTTTTTAGCAACATTTATGTGCAACACTTTTGTTCCTATTTGTAATAACCCTAACTTTAGCAAAGCTACAGTGACCCCATGAATAGTAAATTTTGAGGATTTAGAGAAATGGTATGTAGGTACTCTACACTTGAAACAGAAAATGAGTAAACAGAAACCATATTAGGGATATACCATAAAAATAAGTGACTCGAAATGACGATAGATTTCAGAAATTCCTGAATATGGATTTTGAGGATTTTGATTTCGAATAAGCTTCTATTGGATATTAAGGAGCATGGAGATATTTAAGGAAATTATATATTGAGGAATTAGTGAAATTAGATTAAACCAAGGAGTGATCAAGTCAAGGAAAATGCCAAGGGAATTTAGGTTGTTAAACGAGTTTGGGAATACTTGAGAACCGGGAGAGCAACTTCTGAGAAAAAAAGAATATACCAAGGATATTGGATCTAATACCTACTTGAGGATTAGAATCACCCTAACATACTAATATATGATGTGGGAGAGGATATTATATATCCAAGGAATTTACAAAGGAGAAACCACTGAGACGATCACAGAAATCCTTCGATGAATCCAACAACTAGAAACTCTTGGACAAGGCCCAAGTATAAAACCAATAACAAGATATGGGCCTTAACATTGGCCCAATCACATTCAAGGGATGATTTTAAGTGGATTAAGAAGGGAAGTACCAAAGTAGAAGAATTATAAGACTTAAAGGATGTTGGATGCAATTTACATAAAGCTAAGGACTTTCTTGCAAAATTCAAAGATAATGTAACACCCCCAGATCCGGGGTCAGGGATCTGGTCGTTACGGTCTCAATATCCAACCACAAAACCAACATAATCTAAATTACAACCTTGTGACCCAAAACAACAACATAAAACACACCCGTTATAGTCCCAGAGATGAAATCAGAGTAACCAACAATATTATAAATCACAAGTTTGAGTTCTTACAACCCAAAGAATTACATTTTTACAATTTACATGCTCTTTGCCATCCATTGGTATATGCCATATATATAAATACATTTGGTGCACAAATGCTAACAACTAGCCTACCAGAGGCTGCATCCTCAGCAATGGTAACTATGACCTCCGCGATTAATCCTCTGACGGCTAACACCTGCTATGCTGAGTGCGCCTTGCGCGGCCATCTGATCTAGCTGTTGTTGTGATATAAATAAATAAAGCAAGGGTGAGCAATAGCCCACCAAAAATATAATTGAACAGTGATAATATATAACAGTCCAAAATATCTTTGAAACCATATGCCATGCATTAACGATGTAGTACCAATATAAGGTATGAGATGAAGTTACAAGGTAACTCAAAATATATTTGTTTTGAATAAATATCTGCTATGTCAAAGATGAGCCAGATATTATCAACTTTTCATAATAGAGGAACTTGCAGGAAGAATATTGCAATTCCAATTCAAACACTTTTCAAACCTGCCAATAATGATAAGGTTGCAGGAAATTTCCAACATTGAGAGATGAACTAATACTGGAGTTTGACGCGCCAGGAGACATAGCATTTACACGATGATCAGTCGCATGTTATGCTCCCCACCTCTTGTTTACTACATGTAGAAGGAAGCACCGACGGATTTACTTGTCTACCGCCCTCTGGAACCCCCCGGCCAACGGTTGGGCCATTTGCTGGACCGGCGCCACTGGGTCACTTACGCATCTCCTAGTTCATTTCACATCCATAACTTTGAAACGTGAAGTTCCTCCCCCTTTCCCCAAGTATATTACTTGTTGATAGGACTCCACAAAGTAGTCGTATCTAGTTGGAAAGGAAAAATCACCAATATTTCCCAAGCTGATGCTTGTTAATGGATATAAACTTGTTCCATCAATTCTTACCCCTCGAGCGTTGAGAAGGTAACCAAACAGACTCATATCGATGCTTGAAAGAATCAAGATGTGAGTGACAAGATAGTTTTAGCAAGTATAGGACCGGGCAGTCCAATAAATAACATCTCTCAAGTGAGGTCCCCTTATATATAGTTGGAAGTTGAGCGAGTAGTTAAATCTTCTTTAAGATAGATTTAAATGAAATAAAGTTTGGGAACCTCCCCTTGATAAAAATAGTCATAAGATATTCCGAAATATTTTACACCATATCTGAAGGTGAAAGATAATCTTTGAGTAATATGAATTATTATAAAAAGAACTTAAAAGGATTTAAATAAATATTCCAAGAATATTTATTTTATCAATAATAATTAAGGGATATGATTAAATCATAATATTGCTCGTAAGTAATCCTCGAATAAATACATAGAATTATTTACTATATAACTCTCTTCTTTAAATGAATATTCAATATAATATTCATTAATTAAATAAACTCAAATAAATATTTAAAATAATATTCACTAAATAAATCAAACCTTAAATGAATATTTGAAAATAATATTAATTTAATAATATACCAAATGAATAGCCAAATAATATTCTTAGTAATCAAAACTTTAAAGGAATATTCGAAGCAATATTCCTTAAGTAATTAGAACTTCGAATGAATACTTTTAAATAATATTCATTAAGTACATAAAATCTTAAATGAATATTCACGATAATATTCATTTAATAAATAAATTCCAAGTGAATATTCAATTGATATTCATTAAACAAATAATATTCTAAATGAATAACCAAATAATATTCATTTAATAATTAATATTCTAAATAAATATCCAAATGATATTCATTTAGTAATCAAAACCTTAATATTCGAAATAATATTCCTTGAGTAATTAGAACTTCCAAAGAATACTTTTGGAATAGTATTTATCAATTACATAACACTTAGATGAATATCTGAAAGTGATATTCATTTAATGAACAAAATTCCAATGAATATCAAAGTAATTATTCATTAATAATCAAACTCTAATGAATATTCAAAAATAATATTCATTTAATATTTCTCGACTGAGATAATACTCAAATAACATTTCTCAAAAGATTTCCAAGTATTTGATACTTTTATGGAAATATAAATAATGGTTAATAATAACATTCCTCAAAATGAATACTACTCTGTCGCTGGAATCCCTCCGGGTTTCCACGACTATCTATATAACACAAAATACCGACTCCCGGTCTATATTATCGAAGGAATATCATACGCCCTTCACTAAGGGTCTTAACAAATTCCGCCTTATACTGATATATCGTATCTAGTTTATAAGCCAACATCAAAACAGGGAACAAGTATCAATATTACTTTTGAAAACAAACATGCATGCTATGGCATAGGTATAACAACAATCATATATATTATCACAACAACAGTTCCAAGGTATTGGAAACTTGCCTGGGAATCGAGTGCGGGTAGGGGTAATGTGTCCCGGGTCAGCTCGACGATCTATAAACAATCAAAATATTTAAGATTAATCACTTAACGCTTCTTAAAAGGCTAAGTATAAACTCCACTTAAATCGAAACATGTTTTCGAGTTATCTCGTTACGTCTCTTTTAGTGTAACTCTTTTTATCACCGATACGATCCGACATTCGTTCATTATCAAGACATGTCATCATGCTTATACTTGGTATATACTTAAGTCGTACAAGTTCTAAGGTCGGTCGTTTACGAATCAAGATTATACCTCGAGTTTTATCGCCCGTTTTCTAAGTTATAACCAAAGTCATACTTTTAAGTGGTTCGTTCGCGTTTAATCTCGATTCGAACATTTTTATAAAATCGAAAAACGATCTATTTGACATGTGGTTTTCTCCCACACCTTCTTTTTTACCTCTATTATTTAATTATCAAGATTCGCCACTGATTTCATAGTGTTAAGGGAATCCAATTTCAGTTACGAACTTTCGTGTACGGTTTCGAACCATTTTTACGAATTTAATCATAACTCCTAAACCGTAAGTCCATTTCATACGAACTTTATATCAAAACGAAGCTTATAACATAATCTATCTTAACATGGCAGATTACTAAGCTATGCAGTGAGTTAAGCCTACTGTGATTCACGGTTTTCAAGGTTTAACGAAAATCGGGCATTACGACGGCTATAAATCGAACGTTCTAAAATTCACAACATCAATCACAAGCCACACCGGGCATCCATATAACTTATACATATATTATTCATCCCCCAACTGTCCAAAATCATCTACTTGACCATCATAACATAATCATACTTAGATCCACTAAGAAACTCCATAATCATGCTTGTAATCATACTAATATCATGACTATGCTAAAAATCATCAAGAACATGCAAGATCTTAAAATAAGGCCTAGGGTTTCAAGAGGTGATTACCTTCCTTGGTGTATAAAACAACTGAATAAGCCTTGTATAGTCCTCGTGTGGCCTTATAATAGCTTAGATCATCCAAAAGAAACCAAGAAAGCAAAGTTAGATCTTGAAGGTTACTATACATCCGTTCAAAGAACTGAAAAAATGGGGGCCTTACCATGTTTTTCTGAATGAGATTTCTAAAGGAGAGTTGTAGAGAATCTTAACAGCTTTCCAAAAAGCTAAAGAACACAAAATTTCATTGGATAAGGAAGGAGATATGGCTGTTTGAAAATCGCTACAGAAACTGTCCAGAATCTGGACAGGTTGGTTACTTCAAATTGGGGAAGGGATTTGACTAGGCTAGACTACTTGGATTGCCATGAAACTTTGAGCGAATATTGCCCATGGAGTGGAGAGGATTGGGTTAAAGTTTGGTGATTTTATCATGGTTAGAAATGGAGATGTGAATTTTTCTTTCCATGATGCTCCTGCTGGGCAGTTTGTAGAAAGTTGTGTTGCTTGGTTGATTTTCTTGATAATAATGCATAAAGTGCTTTCCACTTGCTCTCATCTTGTCTAATACACTTGCTAGGATAATATCTAGCTAAAGTAGCTTTATTAAAGGTAGTATGTCATGGATGATGAGTTTTGCAAGCCAAGTGTTGAACATTGGATGGTTATAAGCTAACTAAGTGATTTGATTTCTAAGTACTAGTTCATTTTCTAAGTGTGCTAGTTACATGAGTCCACTTGGTTGCTAGATATTTTCTAGTAGCTTATGCATGACTCTTGTTCCCTCTGCTTGTTTCTTTGTCCGTTTATTGCTTAATTCGTTGATCGTTCGAGGGAATAACTCATTCGTTTCTAGTTAGGGTTTTACCGAAAACCTTCTTAATAATTATAATTCCATCCTCCATCTTACTTAATACTTCTCGAATTTAATTTCCTTAAATCCCTTTTATAAATCCTTAAGTCTTGCAGTGTCCAGGGAAATCTCGGAGAAAATAAAAGTGCTCTTTTTCTGAATCCGACAGCTTTTACATACACTTATTTTCCTCCTGGATCACTAATACGAACTCAGAAATCCGTTCCGAATACCGGATATAGCATTATTATACTAATATTCCAAATTCCACCAAAATCACTATTCATCACTTATTTTTATTTAATTCCTATAATTAGGAAAATGAACCTGGTTCACCCTCGAGTGTTCCTTAACCTTTTTACGGAACCGCTGGACTTATAATAGATATTGATTTGGATGACACAAGAATAATCTTACTTGAAGTAATATACTTATATCCTTAGGAGATAGATCATCCTTATCTATGCTGTCAACCAAAAGTATTATGCATGACATATAAATAATTGAATTCAAATCCATTCCATTCATTTAATAGACATTCGTTACCCCGCAGTCATAACCACTATTCATTCCCATACTATTACATAATAAAAAGTTTTAATTCTACCAAAAAATCTGGGTTCTTACAGATAAGCATTAACAAGGAGCCAACAATTGGCTCTTTCTCATTGGTGGACTTCAAACCCACTGAATTAAGAGAAAAGCCAGCTGATGAAAAGAATAAAAACAAGCCTTTCAAGTCATTATTCAAGAGAAAAAGCAAGAAAACATCAATCTCTCCAATCTGCCAAACAGGAACCAAGCACAAAGAAAAATTCATATCTCCATTTCTATCCATGATTAAATCACCAAATTTTAACCATAACTTCTCCACTCCATGTGTAAGTTCATGCAAAATTTCATGGCCAACAAAGTAGTATAGCCTAGTCAAATCCATGCTCAAAGTTGGACAACCCAATCTGTCCAGTTTCTATCCAGCGGAAAGATGGAGCTTAAAACCATAGCTAGGAAGCTTTGTTTTTGGTGATCTATAGCTCAAATCAAAGCTTATACAGAGGCCAAGATGTGGTAAAAATGTGAGAGCCAAACTCTTCTTTTTCGATTTGTTATGATTTTTACAAAAGTGATGATGAATAGTAACCCTTAGAAACTAACTTTGTTTTTATGGTTTCTTTAGTTGATTCAAGCTAGTACAAGGTTGTTTAAGGATATCCCAAGGATTATTAAGTGTTGTTAAAGCTTCAAGGAAGGTATAATCTCTTCACCCCTCTTGAGTTTATGATGAATATTGGTGGTATTAGTGGTTAAGTAGTTATAAGTGATGAAATCATGATGTTATGTGTGTTTGTAAGTGATTAAAGTTGAATATGGAAGGAGTATGTGCTTGTAACCATGGTTGGTAAGATGACCACATGGTGTAGGTGATGGTGTATAAGGTGGATGATTGATTTGGAGGAGTTTGATTTTGGAAAGTATGAAAATACAGCGGTTATAATGTCCGATTTTCGTTAGACCAAGAATCTGCCCTGTTTTTGGACCCTATACCCGTACGGTAGGTTACTGTCCAGACTCCCAAGTGACCATGAGATGATAGAGCTTGGTTCATAGATCGTTTTGATATAAAGTGCGTTAAAATCTGATGAACGGTTTAGGAGAAAAGTCAGTTTTAGTGAAAGGCATTCGAAAACCGAGAAAACGTAATTGTATCAACTTTGAGGCTAAAGTTACCATACTTAGACATTTTATTAAGTCACGAAATTTTGGGATAGTGTAGTAGGGTGGTCATAGGACCCTTTACAGTTGACCTTGCATTAAAATTCGAAATCTATATTTTCTGAGAATTTTTACAGTCGAGTGTGGTTATTAAGGGGAATGGTGGAATATGCTAAAACTTAGATCGAGTTTAAAAATGGTTAAGTGCATGTAAACTTTTGGTGCATAAAAACCATGTTAAACTTATAATATGAGTTAAGGGTGTTATGGTGTAGAAATTAAGTGATTAAGTGGGATATATACTAATGGTGATCCTTTCGTTCCTATAGAAACGGGAGACGAACTCAGGATTCCACATACTCGCTTTAGAGATCCAGGCAAGATCTTTTCTATCCCTACTTGGAAATTATTTATCTTCAAAGAAACTTGATTTCATGGAATATATATATTTGATGCTATTATTACTATATTGTTAAGAATTTGTTTTCCTTGATTATTGATATTAAAATGAGAGGTAATGAAGATGAATATGAATATGGATATGGATATGAGTATGAGATGGATATGGATATGGATATGAGTATGAGATGGATATGGATATGGATATGAGTATGAGATGGATATGGATATACATAGAGATGATTATGCATAAAGTGAACATGCCTTGTGGTTAAGAGTTATATTCAAGGAATGGTATCAGTTGTTATCTAGAATTATATATAAAGGAATGGTATCAGTTGTTATCTAGAGTTATATATAAAGGAATGGTATCAGTTGTTATCTAGAATTATATATAAAGGAATGGTATCAGTTGTTATCTAGAGTTATATATAAAGGAATGGTATCAGTTGTTATCTAGAGTTATATATAAAGGAATGGTATCAGTTATTATCTAGGGTTATATGATTTATAATATTTTGTTAAAAATAATTTTTCTAAATGTTGTGACAGATATTATTGAGTATTATTTAATACTTCTAAAATAAATGGAATACTCTATGTATACAAGAACATATTTGAGTTCATCGAATATAGAAGAGATGTCTGAGTCATAATCAAAGTATTATGACATAAATATTTTAAAAGTGATGATATATGTGAATGGAAATGCGAATGGAAAAAGAAAAGTGGAAAAATGTGAAATGGTATTTGATAATGGTAAAATGATTTGAAAAAGGGGGATTGCAACAGTAAGCGTAAGAGGCTGTGTGGGAGTGGCACAGTCCAGCATTCAATATTTTCTTACGGCACGAAGATGCCAAGGGAGGATGTAGCAGGTAGCCTTCCTCCAGGGTTGATACCAGGTAGGGTCATCCCTTCTACTAGTAGTAAACAGAGAGCGGATACGGTCAGGCGACTGATCATCGTCCTACGTATCTGGCGCCAACAGAGATCCCCAAAACTTGAAAGAAAGAATTGAAAATGGTTTTCAGATTTCTATAACTGAAAACAGAAAAGTGATATGGAATGATGGAATTATTGTTACAAACGAAGAGAAACTGATTTTATATTAATTTATATGATTGTTGCATAAGACGGAAATGAGAAGAATATAGCGAGAGATTTGTTCAAGTTTTTATATTATCTTGAAAGATTACTCTGAAATGGTATATTGATGGTTATAGCATTCAAGAAGAGGAACTGATATTATATGATGTTAGAAGCGAGACTGATGGAATGATACTATATATTTCTTACGTACAAGGATAATTGGAAAGTGTATATACATATTGAATGGAAATAAACTTCTTCCATAATAACTGAAGTTTGCTTTTGTCTATTATATATATACAACGGTTTATTTTCCTTTGATGTTAGTAGATAGAAATTATCTTGCTGAGCTATTTTGGCTCATTCTTGCTACTTATCTATATACAGCTAGGAATGCCAATACTTCGCAGAACGCCCCGCAAGAGGGTAGGGGAAAGGCGACCTTCTGAGAGCACGCTAACATCGATTCCTGAGGTAGCGTAGAGCCAGACGGGTTCTGAGAGCTTATGTATAATTAAGGGTGTAAGAATGTAATAAGCTTTTGATTGTTGGAACGCTTCTTGTCGAAGTGTTATTCAACAATGTACTTAAGTGTGATCCTGGTTTGTAATAACTGTTCAACTCTTAACTTTATTATGGTGAATGTTGTTCTCTGAGCATATGACTGGTATGTGTGTGTTTATTATTGCGGGGTCAATGGCATAAGTATTAAGTTAAAAAAAAAAAAACTCAAGAGATATTGATATGGAATGGAAATTGGTCCGTGATGGCCCGGATTTATGACCCCCGATTTGGGGCTGTCACAGTTTGGTATCAGAGCTAAGAGTCATAATGCTCAGGAACAAGAGTGATAATAATAAACGTATCAGTAATAATATAAAATTGTGAACTTCCATCGAGTTCAAGGGGGGTTTATCGAACGAAGCTTTTATTCTAAGTAGTGATTATGATTTTATAGATTATTGCTAATAAAGGTTATTATGCCAAAAGTGTTAAACTTATGTAGCACACAGGATTGATATGAGAAAGGGAATATTTGATGTATCGGGAAGTGTACGTTAGACAACCTCGTGAGTCGTGAGTATACAAGGTATATTAGAATATACAATTTAGGAGTATAGTTTGAAGAGTCCTTGATACCGGAGCATCGTCACGATAAGACGATCAACATTACGAAAGTATATCGATCAGAAGGTTATGTTTTATTATGGATAAAGGCAGAGAGTATTGAGCCAAGTCACGACTAGGTAAATGACGATAATTAGGAATATCATACGATAGGTTAAGGATAAATGGTGAGTGCCAAATTTAAGAAATTTCGGAGAGTACTCAGTCTAAGATATAAATAGTATTTGAGGAAAACCTTCCATTATTTTGGATTTTCATTTGGGTAGAGGCTATTAACGGTACCTATTTTTAAATTTTCTAAAGCCCTGCTAAATTATATTATTGAGTTTCAAATTTTCCTCTACTGGTGAGTAATTCTAGGGTGATCTATCACCTCTTATTCAAAAAGGGCCGGTATCTTTTCAAAACTTTCTGGTACCTTTGGAATGTGTTTCAAAATTGTATTTTATCTATCTTAGTCAAAATATTTCTCTAAGATTATTTTCAAAAAATGGTGTTTATCATCGTGATTTAAATTTCCCTCTATATTTTTTACTCCAACTAAGAGGAACAACTCTATAAGTATACACAAGGACGATCTGTCTGTGTGATTGAAAGTTAGAGGGGACGCCCTCACTTGTGTGACGTACGGGTTCTTCCATCATATTGATTTCCCAAATATTCTTTTGTTTTGAATAAGAGCTATTTAAAACTCTTAATCTTATAAATTGTTGTGGGACCCTTGCTTGTTTCTGGGTTCGTTTCAAATCAAAGTTTCTTAAATTCTATAAATTGTTTCGAATATAGAAGATTTCCTTAATGGATGGAAAAATGGAAGCAAAGTTTAAAATATACGTGATTATACGAGGAAACTCGAGATTTCAAGGGAAATTTCAATAAGGGATAATTGGAGTTAGAAGCGTTTCGATATCAAAGAAGAAGGAATTTCGTGAGAAGAAATGGGAATATTTGATGATTAGTAAGAGAAAACAATATGAGGAATTTTAAGGCATAATTGAGATTTACTATTGAAAGTAAGGTGTATTTTGAGGATAGAGTCAGAATAAGGATAAACAAAGGAAGTGGGGAAAATTAATGAAGGATTTCAAGGTGCAACAACTATTAGTGGGAGAAGGCCAATATTGTGACTAATACCCTAAGAATCAGAGAGAGATTAAAGATGTTAAGTATTCAAAGGATTAATCCAAAAGGTGTGAATGAGTAAAACTTGAGGTAAATATTTTGATGAGGATAATAAAGGGAAATTACATAGGTGGAATAGATAGTATATCATGAAGGAACTAAGGTGGGTCAGCAAGATGTAAAGAGTGTATAGTGAACAATAGACATATGGGATAAGGTATTCGGAGGAAATTGCAGGTACGCTCTAATTTAACCTCTTAAGAGTAAATGTTTGGTTAGGGATTGACTAAGTCAATGAATGGTGTAAATGGACTGATAATATAGATAAGAATAATCTATCTGTGAGAAAGTAAACTATGGTGATATAAGAAAGTGTGTTATTCTCGTGTCATCCAAATCAATATCTGTTAAGAGTCAAAGAACTCTATAAAAAGGAGATTAAGAGTATTGGGGAAAGCGCGAGAAAATTTTCGAGGATGAAAGGAAAGTATATGTTTGTATAAGTATGAACAGGAAATATATATTATAGATAATATTTTCTTACAATTATTTCAAGGAATATTATTATAACTTATTTTCTGGAAAATTTTACAGAGGTGATATATACAAATGTTGGAGTATTAATATTTTATGTCATGATAGAGATCAAAACATAGTTAAACAATAGTGAGATACACTACCATTCAGGGAAGGCCAATGTGGTGGCCGATACCCTTAAATAAAAGAGGAAGGAGAGATGAGATAAGATAGAATGACTGAATATAGGAGGAGATTTGCAAGGAAAAGATAGTGAAAGTATTGCTATTGATAAGCTAAATGGCATGTTGATGAATGACAAGCAAGTATATGTTGGTGTATTTCTGTATAAAAAAAGATAGAGATGTTTAAGGAGAAACTAAAGGATGGAGGGAATAATATGAGAATTAGAAGGTGTAATGTGAGAAAGGTATTTGTCAATATCTTCATCGTGATTCCGGGACGGAATCCTTTTAAGGGGGGAAGACTGTAATAATCCTAACTTTAGCAAAGCTACAGTGACCCCATGAATAGTAAATTTTGAGGATTTAGAGAAATGGTATGTAGGTACTCTACACTTGAAACAGAAAATGAGCAAACAGAAACCATATTAGGGATATACCATAAAAATAAGTGACTCGAAATGACGATAGATTTCAGAAATTCCTGAATATGGATTTTGAGGATTTTGATTTCGAATAAGCTTCTATTGGATATTAAGGAGCATGGAGATATTTAAGGAAATTATATATTGAGGAATTAGTGAAATTAGATTAAACCAATGAGTGATCAAGTCAAGGAAATGCCAAGGGAATTTAGGTTGTTAAACGAGTTTGGGAATACTTGAGAACCAGGAGAGCAACTTCTGAGAAAAAAGAGAATATACCAAGGATATTGGATCTAATACCTACTTGAGGATTAGAATCACCCTAATATACTAATATATGATGTGGGAGAGGATATTATATATCCAAGGAATTTACAAAGGAGAAACCACTGAGACGATCACAGAAATCCTTCGATGAATCCAACAACTAGAAACTCTTGGACAAGGCCCAAGTATAAAACCAATAACAAGATATGGGCCTTAACATTGGCCCAATCACATTCAAGAGATGATTTTAAGTGGATTAAGAAGGGAAGTACCAAAGTAGAAGAATTATAAGACTTAAAGGATGTTGGATGCAATTTACATAAAGCTAAGGACTTTCTTGCAAAATTCAAAGATAAGCATTAACAAGGAGCCAACAATTGGCTCTTTCTCATTGGTGGACTTCAAACCCACTTAATTAAGAGATAAGCCAGCTGATGAAAAGAATAAAAACAAGCCTTTCAAGTCATTATTCAAGAGAAAAAGCAAGAAAACATCAATCTCTCCAATCTGCCAAACAGGAACCAAGCACAAAGAAAAATTCATATCTCCATTTCTATCCATGATAAAATCACCAAATTTTAACCATAACTTCTCCACTCCATGTGTAAGTTCGTGCAAAATTTCATGGCCAACAAAGTAGTATAGCCTAGTCAAATCCATGCTCAAAGTTGGACAACCCAATCTGTCCAGTTTCTATCCAGCGGAAAGATGGAGCTTAAAACCATAGCTAGGAAGCTTTGTTTTTGGTGATCTATAGCTCAAATCAAAGCTTATACAGAGGCCAAGATGTGGTAAACATTTGAGAGCCAAAATCTTATTTTTCGATTTGTTATGATTTTTACAAAAGTGATGATGAATAGTAACCCTTAGAAACTAACTTTGTTTTTATGGTTTCTTTAGTTGATTCAAGCTAGTACAAGGTTGTTTAAGGATATCCCAAGGATTATTAAGTGTTGTTAAAGCTTCAAGGAAGGTATAATCTCTTCACCCCTCTTGAGTTTATGATGAATATTGGTGGTATTAGTGGTTAAGTAGTTATAAGTGATGAAATCATGATGTTATATGTGTTTGTAAGTGATTAAAGTCGAATATGGAAGGAGTATGTACTTGTAACCATGGTTGGTAAGATGACCACATGGTGTAGGTGATGGTGTATAAGGTGGATGATTGATTTGGAGGAGTTTGATTTTGGAAAGTATGAAAATACAGCGGTTATAATGTCCGATTTTCGTTAGACCAAGAATCTGCCCTGTTTTTGGACCCTATACCCGTACGGTAGGTTACTGTCCAGACTCCCAAGTGACCATGAGATGATAGAGCTTGGTTCATAGATCGTTTTGATATAAAGTGCGTTAAAATCTGATGAACGGTTTAGGAGAAAAGTCAGTTTTAGTGAAAGGCATTCGAAAACCGAGAAAACGTAATTGTATCAACTTTGAGGCTAAAGTTACCATACTTAGACATTTTATTAAGTCACGAAATTTTGGGATATTGTAGTAGGGTGGTCATAGGACCCTTTACAGTTGACCTTGCATTAAAATTCGAAATCTATATTTTCTGAGAATTTTTACAGTTGAGTATGGTTATTAAGGGGAATGGTGGAATATGCTAAAACTTAGATCGAGTTTAAAAATGGTTAAGTGCATGTAAACTTTTGGTGCATAAAAACCATGTTAAACTTATAATATGAGTTAAGGGTGTTATGGTGTAGAAATTAAGTGATTAAGTGGGATATATACTAATGGTGATCCTTTCGTTCCTATAGAAACGGGAGACGAACTCAGGATTCCACATACTCGCTTTAGAGATCCAGGCAAGATCTTTTCTATCCCTACTTGGAAATTATTTATCTTCAAAGAAACTTGATTTCATGGAATATATATTTGATGCTATTGTTACTATATTGTTAAGAATTTGTTTTCCTTGATTATTGATATTAAAAGGAGAGGTATATGAAGATGTATATGAATATGGATATGGATATGAGTATGAGATGGATATGGATATGGATATGAGTATGAGATGGATATGGATATGGATATGAGTATGAGATGGATATGGATATACATAGAGATGATTATGCATAAAGTGAACATGCCTTGTGGTTAAGAGTTATATTCAAGGAATGGTATCAGTTGTTATCTAGAATTATATATAAAGGAATGGTATCAGTTGTTATCTAGAGTTATATATAAAGGAATGGTATCAGTTGTTATCTAGAATTATATATAAAGGAATGGTATCAGTTGTTATCTAGAGTTATATATAAAGGAATGGTATCAGTTGTTATCTAGAGTTATATATAAAGGAATGGTATCAGTTATTATCTAGGGTTATATGATTTATAATATTTTGTTAAAAATATTCTTTCTAAATGTTGTGATAGATATTATTGAGTATTATTTAATACTTCTAAAATAAATGGAATACTCTATGTATACAAGAACATATTTGAGTTCATCGAATATAGAAGAGATGTCTGAGTCATAATCAAAGTATTATGACATAAATATTTTAAAAGTGATGATATATGTGAATGGAAATGCGAATGGAAACGGAAAAGTGGAAAAATGTGAAATGGTATTTGATAATGGTAAAATGATTTGAAAAGGGGGGATTGCAACAGTAAGCGTAAGAGGCTGTGTGGGAGTGGCACAGTCCAGCATTCAATATTTTCTTACGGCACGAAGATGCCAAGGGAGGATGTAGCAGGTAGCCTTCCTCCAGGGTTGATACCAGGTAGGGTCATCCCTTCTACTAGTAGTAAACAGAGAGCGGATACGGTCAGGCGACTGATCATCGTCCTACGTATCTGGCGCCAACAGAGATCCCCAAAACTTGAAAGAAAGAATTGAAAATGGTTTTCAGATTTCTATAACTGAAAACAGAAAAGTGATATGGAATGATGGAATTATTGTTACAAACGAAGAGAAACTAATTTTATATTAATTTATATGATTGTTGCATAAGACGGAAATGAGAAGAATATAGCGAGAGATTTGTTCAAGTTTTTATATTATCTTGAAAGATTACACTGAAATGGTATATTGATGGTTATAGCATTCAAGAAGAGGAACTGATATTATATGATGTTAGAAGCGAGACTGATGGAATGATACTATATATTTCTTACGTACAAGGATAATTGGAAAGTGTATATACATATTGAATGGAAATAAAATTCTTCCATAATAACTGAAGTTTGCTTTTGTCTATTATATATATACAACGGTTTATTTTCCTTTGATGTTAGTAGATAGAAATTATCTTGCTGAGCTATTTTGGCTCATTCTTGCTACTTATCTATATATAGCTAGGAATGCCAATACTTCGCAGAACGCCCCGCAAGAGAGTAGGGGAAAGGCGACCTTCTGAGAGCACGCTAACATCGATTCCTGAGGTAGCGTAGAGCCAGACGGGTTCTGAGAGCTTATGTATAATTAAGGGTGTAAGAATGTAATAAGCTTTTGATTGTTGGAACGCTTCTTGTCGAAGTGTTATTCAACAATGTACTTAAGTATGATCCTGGTTTGTAATAACTGTTCAACTCTTAACTTTATTATGGTGAATGTTGTTCTCTGAGCATATGACTGGTATGTGTGTGTTTATTATTGCGGGGTCAATGCATAAGTATTAAGTTAAAAAAAAAACTCAAGAGATATTGATATGGAATGGAAATTGGTCCGTGATGGCCCGGATTTATGACCCCGAATTTGGGGCTGTCACACTATTGTAATACATTTAGATTTTTTAGCAACATTTTTGTGCAACAATTTGTATTAGTCCAGTTTGCAATATCCTGATTGAAATGTCAATAAACCAACACAAAAACATATCAAACCAGGAGATAGCAAATCCAACATAATATATGTCAATAAAGCCCAAACAAAATCGAGCGGCTTATAGAATAAGATCATCTTATATGTTAAAGTACCAAACTAATTTATGAAAACCTATAAATGTAATGAAAAAATTACATGTATGTATATCCCTTTCTATACTCTGCAAACTAACAAATTAAATTTGAGGATTCTATCTCTAGTTTGACAGCTATATCAGCAGATGATGGTTCTCTATCAACTTTGGTAAGTCCCTTAAAGTATGGATCAGCCAGGGCCTGCCATGCACAATAGATAATATCAAACAATGAACAATTATTGAACTTACTTAGATAATCAATATGTTGTCTTCCAATTAGGTATCAAGTAGGTTGTACGTTCATGGTTTTTGATATAACTACTTGAATTCTAGGTAAAGTAGAAGGGTAGAAATTTATTTTCTTTACAGTGTATCAACAAGGAAGAAAACAATTTGTCACTTGATCAGCAAGAAGGGTCATATTTGAACCAGCAGCAAGTGCTACAACTCTAAATTTGTCTTGATTTTCAGCAACTATGTCAAGTGTCTGAATAAGATTCTAGAAAGAGTCCAACTTGCAATCAATCTCACACATATGCATACATAAAGAAAACAAAAAACTATATACAAATACAGTCATGTTCACAAACTATATCAGCCAACAAATTCTACAAAGCACCCAAAAATCATCGAGTCACAGTAATACATATCTCCGGTCCCAAATACACTACAAATCACTTATCTCTAATCTCAATAATATTTCCTCGTATTTGAACAAGTAACAAATACCATATTGCATATCAAAAGAATGTAAACCTAACCAAATCACTTCAACTTGGTTATATGGTAATGTAATATAGTGCAAGGGCCAAGTCCTTCCTTACAGATATCAAATATGTATTGTGAATCCATGAACATTGCGTCGAAAAGAAACAAAGAATTAATAAAAGACCACATAGAAGCAGCAAAAAGACCACATAGATGATCCTTAACAGAAACAAAGGAGCCTGGACATCTAGAACAACATTCCGTGGGTAGAGGCACTGCCAATTTCTAAATTAGTACCAACCAAAACCTATTTCCTTGTTTCTGAATCATAGACTCAACTCTTACATAAACAGACACCAATACATATATATGGGTGGGTATATATAAGGGGCAAGCGACTGACCGAGAAACAACTCTTACAACATATATAAAGAACACAACACATTATTCTGAGACAAGAATGGAGCTTATGCTTTCGAATGTTATATATGTACACAACGCAAGAATTTAACAATGTTGTTTTATCATGTAATTTAACTTAAAAAATCACCAAAGAGCATTAGTGTAACAACGATGTACGCCATATACATGTACACAAAATGTCACCAGGTTTATTAATCATTAGAATCCTAAAAGGCTAAGTAAACCAATTTACAGGGAAAAGGACATCAAGATTTAAAATACCATTGCATTACAGGCTGCATGATAATCCGTTTTAGCAACCAAAACAATTTTCTTTGCCATTTCGATATTGGCAGATTTATCAATATAAACATGACAAATTCCATCTGGAAGCAAGGACAGAAGCTTTACAACACCACCCAGTATCTGCATACATGCTTGTCATGAAGTATGTAGTACAGATGGAAAATCAAGTTAAATATTAAAAAGTGTACCTGACTAAACAATGTGTCGTAGATGGCCATTAGACCATTTTGTCCAACAGCCACACAAGCCTTCCCCTCAAGCTCACTTGTATGAAGACTAATTTCACAAAAATTCTTCAGTACACCTAAGGATGAAAAATAGACAAATTAACACATTATTCCACTAATTAATACAAAATTACAATAAAAATTAACAAAAATTAACAAAAGATTCCACTAGTTTCGCACAAATTTAACTCAAAAATTCTACTAATTTAACACCTAATACCAGAGCTTTAATCGAACAAAAATTACACATATAATCCAACATATAATCGAAATATTTCTTACGCATACATATATATATATACATGTATAATTAATTAAAATCGGAAAAAGATGGGTATTTTACCTCTAATTGAAGATTTACTCAAATCTTTGCTCAATTAGGTTTGGGGTTTTGGGCTTTTGCTGAATCGATTATACTTGAGATGAGAGATGTATATTTGTGAGAGAGAGAGAGAGAGAGGCAGGCAGAGAGTGGTGAGGTGGAGAGAGGAGCGGTAGAGAGGGTGGTGAGGTCGAGAGAGAGAGTGGTGAGGTCGAGACAGCGGTCGACAGAGATGAGATGTGTTTTTGGGATTGTACTTTAGTTTTAATTTTATGTAAGAAATATTTTGGTACCTAGCTTTTATCCCACCCAGGAAAAAAATAAAGTTCCCGCCTACAATTTTGAGATAAAGTATCATCTATTGTAACGCTTTGGACAAAGTATTGCAATTGTGACTAAAAATGTATCGTCTATTGTAACGTTTTGGACAAAGTATTGCAATTGTTCTAAAATTTCAAAATGATCCTTTTGCTTGTAACACTTTTCGTATGTATTGCCACATTTGAAAAAAAATTGCAATAGACTACCAAATTTTATGTCTATTGTAACACTTTATGTAACACAAATGTATATTGGGCTTGCAATAGCCCATATTTCTTGTAGTGTGTTATAATAATTAAAAGATGAATTTGATGCTTATTTGCTAAGTGGTAATTAATGGACATGTAAATATAATTTTCAGAATTTTTATAAGTTAAGATTCGAATCTTTGATTTAAAAATATAAATTTTGTGATTTTAGTGATTTAGCGGCGCCAAAAACTTGTTTACACTAAAACACGCAAGCGTACGTGGTCACAAGTAATATATAAGGTTAAGTCCAAATTCGTTCCCACAGGGATCAAGTTATGGTTCTATTCAGTAAATATGCCTATGCAACAGTGTATGATCTTAATTCACTGCTAAGACAATTAATAAATTAAGGTTTATTAAACTAAATTAACTAAGACACAAATTAACAAAACTAAGAATTAACTAACTAACAAGAATTAAAATCTAATTACGTCTGCAAGAAAATCATGGAATCCTAACTTCATTAAATACTTTGCTTAGATCTGACGCCTTTAATCACTATATGCAATGGTTATGATATCTGATCGGACAACACGAAATAAGTAAACGCTACTTCTCAGTATACGTATACCAAACTAAACATACATCCACAAAAGAGATAGAAGATGAATAGACACCAATTATGCTTAGACCCTATATCTCTATAGAATTTGAAAACATAACGGTTGAAGCACAAGTTATCCATAATGATCACATAGGGTAGCATATTATCTCTAATCATGCCACAAATCATGATGTTAAAACATCAACCTATCCTATGCTAGCATGGCAAGTTCTAAATCTCAAGATCCACTCTCGCTTCACAAGAGATTAACAAATTAGATGTTCATGACGCATCTATCAATTAAGCATAACCATACGAGGATATCAGATATACATCACACACAGATCTTTAAAGCAATCAAGATACTAAAGCTCCATAAATAAATCCGTTAGAATCCCATGACAACAATTAGTTCATAATCGAACCTCTCGTCATCATGGGATCTGATGAAACCATGATAAAAACAAAGTATGAAAATATACAAATAAACCTAAGTAATTGATATGTAATAGTTCTACTCCTAATGATGATAATCTTAATTCTCTAATTTACAAGGGTTGGATGTGTTTATATAGGCTCTAGACATCTTGCCCAGCAAGAAAATACCAAAACAGAATTATAATAGAATTTCTGCAAGATACGTTTCCTAAACTGATTCTGTTTTTTAAGGGAAATTCGTAGCTGACTTTTATTCTGTTTTCCAGAGCCGTTCCAGACGTAATTGGGCTTCTGGACCACCTTAGAATGATAGAGAATCTCGTTATCTTCGCATGGACTGCTTACGGGCTGAAAACAGACTTATAGAACTCAAGATATGGCCCAAACCGTGAATCTCACGCGTGCAGCCCAATAAATCCGAATTTTAATAAATTAAATCTCCAAAAACGACAAAAACATCCACCATAATCATCATCCTTGTAAATCTGCACAACTAAACAAAACACATCAAAACTACAAGAAACTTGAGCCCAAGACAATTAATTTAAGCCGATTTAGAATGCTCCAAGTGGAGATAAATCCACTTATCATGATCGATAGTTGATAATTGGTTAAATGGCTTTCTATTGATATTTGATGGTTGATGTCGAATTAAGTAGTAATATAAATGGAGTTTTAATAAGTGGCAAGGGTTATGTACGCTAGTATGAGATTTTAGTATTACTTTATGTGCTTAAGTGATCATTACTTGTTAAGGTAGTGTAAAGTTGGTAAATTAGTGATGTAAGTTCTTAAATAGTATATGTTAAGTGTAATTGATGTATATGATCTTGAGTAATGATAAGTAGTGTGATTGTGACTTGTAAATGGATTAAAAGTCCATTGATATTGATTTGGTTGTGATTTGAGTCAGATATATTCCGACGGGATAGTCATTTTACAAAGGAGACTCTGCGCGATTTTCATGAGATTTATAAATAGTAAAGTGTATAGTAGTATAGTAGAAGTTATTAATAAACCAAGTTGAACTTATGTATTACGTGTTAAGTGACATATGTGATTTATATGTTCTATGTGCTTATATGATTTTACTGAAGTGTGTTATGAGTATAGTCGTCATATGATATATGTACTAAGTGTTAACGTGTTATAAGAACCGTTTGGGTAGAATATAGTTAGACGATTGAGGATTATAGTGTAGTGAAATAGTACTTTACCTTATTATAGGTGCAAGTAGGAAGCCGATAAGAAGTCATTATGCGTGTAGATGGAATTTCAAGAACGAGAATATTTATACGAGTTGACAAGTATATTGACATCGGGACGAAAGAATTATAGAAGAAAGATAGATGTATAGTCGATTAGAGACCGTCATATAAAGAAGTAGAGACTGATGCAAAGTGAGTAACGAATCGATGTGTTGGAAACAGAAATACGTGTATTGAGGCAAGTATCCTATTCTTCACTTATTGTTCAAGTGAAATATATCCGTTTATGTTATTTATCACATGTCCCTTCCAAATCAGTTTGCAAGTAACTCTGTCTTTTCTCTGAAGTTTACATTCCTGAACTGATATATCCTGTTTGTAAGAACCCAGATTTTTGGTAGAATTAAAACTTTTTTTTTCTTATGTAATAATATAAGGAGTGAATGGTGGTTATGACTGCAATGTAACGAATGTCTATTACATGAATGGGATGGATTTAAATTCAAATATTTATATGTCATGAAGAATACTTTTAGCTGACAGCATAGTTAAGAATGATCTATCTCCTAAGGATATAAGTATATTATTCCAAGAAAGATTATTCTTGTGTCATCTAAATCAATATCTGTTATTAGTCTAGTGGTTCCGAAAAAGGGTTAAGGAACGCCCTAAAGAGGACCAGGGCATTATTAGTATATATAAGGAATAAAAGGAATAATGAAGTGTGAATAGTGATTTTGGTGGGTATGGGTATATTATTGGACGACGCTATATAAAAGTATTCAGAGCGGATTTTCGAGTTCGTATTCATGATCCAGGGGCAAGATAAGTGTATGTAAACGATATCAGATTCAGAAAAATAGCACCTTCATTTTCTCCGAGATTTCCCTGGACCCTGCAAGACTTAAGGATTTATAAAATGGATTTAAGGAATTTGAATTCGAGAAGTATTAAGTAAGATGGAGGATGGTATTATAATTATTAAGAAGGTTTCCGGTAAAACCCTAACTAGAAACGAATGAGTTATTCCTACGAACGATCAACGAAATTGAGAAATAACCGGACAAAGAAATGAACAAAATAACGAAGAGACAAACAAGTGCAATTGGTGGAAAAAGGAGAAACCTAAGTGACATGTTTGTAAGTCAACTACAAGCTAGGTGGTATAAGTGCACTTTTGCAAAAATGGACTTGCTTAATGTGGAAGCAACACTTGGACAAGTAAGAAGCCAACAAGTGGCACCTATAGATGAGTGACAACACATTAAAAGAGATGCATCCATTATATATGCAAGAGTTATACATGTATTAGCCATAAATCATTAACAAAAACAAAAACAAAACCACCACCACCAAGCCTTGAGAAGCTCTCGGCCAAGCTCATTTCAAGGAGGGGATCTCCACTTCCAACCATCCATTCACTTCAATCTTGAGCTTAAATCAAAGCTAGTATCAAGTAGAAGGTAAATCCAAGAGATCATCATCAACCAAGGTGTTTAACTAGATCAAAACCTTGATCAAAGTTCTTGATGAATATTGTTCTTATGAACTAACTTTTCTTTTCTTGATTTCTTTGGCTAGATCAAGCTATATTAAGGCTAGATAAGGACTAACCAAGGATTACTAAGTTCATTCATACATCAAGGAAGGTATAACACTTGTAGCCCTTGGATGAAACATGAGTTTTCATGGAGTTTTATAGTTATATGCATGTTTAAGACATTAAGTTTATGTTTGGGCTTTGATAATTGTTAAATTAGTTTAGATGAACGGAAAGACATTGCTTGGTCTTAGTTCATGGTTGAATAACATGTATATGTTGTTTGGAGTGGAAACTATGATTATTGGATGGTTTGAAATTTGGAAATCATGTAAACATAGCCGTCGTAATGCCCGATTGTCGTTAACCTTAAGAAACCGTGATTAGCAGTAGCCTTACCTTACTGTCCAGTCTCGGATTTTGCCATGAAAAGATAGATTATGTTTTAAGCTTCGTTTTGATATAAAGTTCGTATGAAACGGATATACGGTTTAGGAGATATGGCCGATTTAATAAAAGTAGTTCGAAACCGTAAACAAAGGTTCGTAACGGTATTTAAACCCCCTTAACTCGAGTTATGCAGTGGTGAATAATTATAATTAAATAATAGAGATAAAAAGGAAGGTGTGGGAAAAGACCTCATGTAAAAAGGATCGTTTTCCGATTTTATAAAAATGTTCGAATCAAGGTTAAACGCGAACGAACCCCTATAAGCATGCTTGATTATGACTTTGGTTAATAACTTATAAAACGGACGATAAAACTCGTAGTACAATCTTGATTCGTAAATGTTCGATATTAAAACTTACGTGGCTTAAGTATGTATTAAGTGTGAGTGCAATGTCGGGTTATAATAGCGAACGTATGTCGAACCGCATCGGTGATAAAAAGAGTTACACTAAGAAGTGTATAACGAGATAATTCGAAAACGTGTTTCGACTTAAGTGAAGTCTATATTTAATCTTGTAAAGTGTTAAGTGATTAATTCCGAATGCCTTGGCTATTTATAGATCGTCAGGCTGACCCGGGACACGCTACCACTACCCCTACCCGCACTCGCTTTCCAGGCAAGTTTCAAATCCCTCTAATAGGCTGTTGTTGTGAATACATATATATGCTTTCTGTTATACATATGCCATAGCATGCATGCCTACTTTCAAAGTCATATTGATATACTTGTTCCCTGAACTATTGTTGGCTTATGAACTAGATAGTTATTATATCGGTTATAAGCCGGAAATTTCTAAAACCCTTAAGCGAAGGGTAGTTGAATCTCATTCTCTGATTATAGACCGGGAGTCGTTATTTATTGATATATCGATATTATTTTCAGAGGAAAATATTTAAGTAAATATTTTTCCTGTATTATCTGGCGAATATTATTGCAATATTCCTTTGAGATATTTGACTAATATTATTCGGGTTATTCATCAGATAGTTATTTATTCGATGAACATTATCTGTAATATTCATCTAAAGTCGATTTAATATTCGAATACTACTTCGAACTCGCAGCTGAGTTATTCACTTAGAGAATATTCATATTTCTTCGATAAATATTATTTTGAATATTCATTCGAGTTTATTTATTTAACGAATATTATTTTGAATATTCAGTCGAGCCTTATTTATTTACATGAATATTATTTCGAATATTCATTCAATCTCTATTTATTTTAATAAATATTAGTTGAGCATTGATTCGAACTCCAGTTATTCGATAAATATTACCTTCAACATTCATTCAAAGTCAATTCTATTATTGAATATAATTTTAAATATTCATTCGATATTCATTTCTTCGATAATATTATCAAGCCGAATATTCATTATTTATTCAATGAATATGGTCTCAATCATTCAATCGATAATTATTTCATCATTAAGTATCATTCTTAAATTGAATATTCATTATTTATTCAATGAATATTATTTCAAATATCCATTTGACGATTATTTCATAAATAAAATACTATTATTATTAATTGGAATATTCCTTATTCGTCCAATGAATATTATTCCGAATAGTTGTTCAAGGATCCTTCCGAGCAACACTTTTCCAATATCTGTGACTTAAGAAATATTCTTGGAATATTCATTAAACTCTTCTAACTCGTTCCAAAGATGAGTTACTTCATTCACTCTGTATCTTCGACCTTCGAATATTATATAAAATATTTCAAAGACTTATCACTATTATTATATTATCAAGGAAGGTTCTCAAACTCTATTCTTCGTTCAATCCTGTCTCTTAAATTATAAGGGAACCTTACTTGAGAAATGTTATTTATCTCGTGACTGCCCGGTCATAAATTATTCGTTTCACTCGCAATTTGGTTGCTATTATTCATGGAATCTTGTGTACCCTCTCATCGTTCGAGGGGTAGAATGTTGGAACAAGTTGGTATCCATTAACAAGCATCGGCTTGGGAAATATTGGTGAATTTTCCTTTCCAACTGGATATGACTGCCTTGTGGAGTCCTATCAACAAGTGATATACTTGGGGAAAGGGGGACGAACTATACATTTCAAAGTTATGGATGTTAATTGAACTAGGAGACACGTAAGTGGCCGAGTGGCGCCGGTCCAGCAATGGCCCAACCGTTGGCCGGGGGGTTCCAGAGGGCGGGCGATCCGTCGGTACTTCCTTCTACATGTAGAGAACAAATGATGGGGAGCATGACATGCGACTGATCATCGTAGATGTTGTGGCTCCTGGCGCGGCAAGCTCCCGTATTAGTTCATCACCCAAATTTGAAGAATATTCTATAACGCTACTATTGTGGGTAGCGCTGAAAAATGTTTGAACTGGGATTGCAGCATTCTTCCTGCAAGTCCCCTATCATGAAAATTGATGATCTGGCTTATCTTTGACATAGCAGATATTCCCACAGAATATAAATATGTTTTGAGTTACCTTGTAACTTCATCCTTTATATTGAGCTGGCACTATTTTCGGTAATGCATGGCATATGGTTTCAAAATATAATTTTTGAACTGTCATATATATATATATATATACCTATGCAGTTATATTATTGTTGGTGGGCTATTGCTCACCCTTGCTTATTATTATGTCACAACAACAGCTAGGTCTCATGGCTCGCGTAAGGCGCACTCGGCGCAAGCAGGTTACCCATCCCACAGGACTCCCCGCTGATATTATTATTGCCATTGCTGAGGTAGCACAGATAGTCAGCTTTTGCTTCCAGTTTAATTATATGTATCAATAATGTTAATCAACGGCAAGAACTTTAAACTTATGATGTTATCCTTTTGGCTTGTAATAACTTTTATTCGTAAACCCGTAATGTGAGACTTATTTCAATTTCATCTCTGGGACTATAACTGTGTGTGTGTGAGTGGTTATTATTGTGGGGTCACAGCATGTGATTTATTTATTATGGACTCAAGTAAAGTATTAATCATGGAAAATAAGACCGTAACGACCCGATCCCGGACCCCGGATCTGGGGGTGTTACAGAAATGGTATCAGAGAGAGAGTTATATACCCCAAGAGATGATGCGACGTTATACAATAATAAATTCACTAATATAATAAGAACTCTTGCCAAGTTCGCTTAAAACCCTTATGGGAACTTTTAAGTATCATGATAGTAATATAATTCGTCATTGTATAGGCAGGCGATGTGACGCCCCCAAATCCGAGGTCAAAGATTCAGGTCGTCACATCACCATCCAACCATATCATACCTGTATTAACTTTACAACTCAACAATACATCCATCCAGACCTCAATCTTACGCACATACAAGTTAGAGCCTCAGAAACGATAATCAAAAGTAACACTAAATATTACAATTCATCTGTACAATCCAGAATCTTACGCACTTCCACTTATACAACTACACTTGAAGACGAGTCTTACTATTACAGTTGAAAACCTATCAGACTTACTCTGTAGTATTTATCCGGAACTAAGTCATCTCGGGATAAATCTTCTACTCCTCTTCTGCTGGTACGGAGTTAACTGACCAAATTCTTCTCTTTCTGAAAAGTTTTTATAAAGCAAGAATGAGCTACATAATGCTCAGCAAGTTCGCCATTTTGAAAAATAATAATGTGGTTTATTTCGAAAACGTTCCCAACTGTATGGGTATATATCTCAGATTTCAAAACATAATTCGACAATATATATGTCCGAGTTTGAATAAAACATTTATACTCGCTAAGGAGCTTTAAGAATAACATATGAATCCTTTATAAGGTTCCCATTTCAATATATCTCAGGTTTGAAAATATATACATATTAGTATATCATTTTCGGCAAAACACTCTACGGTTAACATACTGTACAGGGAATACATTATTGCAAAACCTCTTTCCTTCCATTAGCTTAGAAGGTTTCTCATTCAAAAACATTTCATTCTTTGAAATAATTGCAAGAGTGCACTAACACGTGCCAATCTTTTTAGGAAATCTTGTAGTTCTAGATACTGCACGATGTCAATATTTTTCTTATCAAAAACTACACTATCGGCAACTTGGCACTTAGGCCCAAGAAGCAGTGTTTGAGTATTTTTCTAAAGTGGAGGATGGGACTGGAAGAAAACATAAAAACCTGACAAGGATTGACGATGATCAGTCGCCACAACCAAGTCCAACAATCCGCGGGTCTTCTCTACTAGTAGAAGGATAGAAACTACATCCGTAACTACCCTTGGGTGAAAACTACATCCGTAATCACCCTCGATGAAAACTACATCCGTAATCATCCTTCAGCAACACCTGGGCCGGAATAATAATTGATGGACCGCCTGGCTCACGGCCGCTTACACATCCCGGGAATCGTTCGTCAACGATTCCCACACCTGCCAGAGTCCTCCTTTTTCTTTTCTTTTCAAAAATCCTTTTGATAGAAAATTCGAGTAGTTGAAGTTCGACCTCAGTCGACCAATAATTCTTGAAAAACGTACAAGAAGCAAAACCTGACCGGGGGTTTTCGAAAATGTTTTGGGTGGGAAAGAGTTCGAGTTTGAAAACGCTGAAGGTATCTTGGATTAGTTTTGTCTTTAAAATAATGAACGATAACTAATAAATAATATTTTGAGATTTAATATAAACAATTAATAAAATAATTATTTAATTAAAATAAGCTTTTAATCCAAGATAGATATTTTTGAGTATTTTTAACAACGTAAAAATAATAAAAACTTAACTATACTATACTTCCCGAATGACTCTTCGGGTTTTTGCAATTTAATCACGATACAACAATATACCGCTCCCCGGTCAATAGTATATTTGGACCGCTACGACCTCTATTGCTAGAGTCGTTGTCCGAAGAAAACACTTTCATTCTAAGTTCAAGGGTGTACAAACACATATGCATATATCTCAAACTTCAACATAATCTCGTAAAGCATAAGCATATAATACGTTTGGAAGCTATAAACACAACAGTGAAAATCCTTATATATAAGTTTTGAAAAGTAAACTTGCATAGGTAAAATCAAGAATATGATCTTTTGAAAATAAATTCTTAGGGTTGGAAAACTTGCCTTGGTGAGGTTGGGGTGGTCGGCTCGCGAAGTGGAATGGAAATCTATACATAATCAATATTTGTACGTTAGTACCTTAACAACGCTACTTAATCATAAGGTTTTAAAAATCGTAAGACAAACTTAACGACTCCACTTGTGACCACTAACCCTCTCATATGACCATGTCGTCACATTACCACTTCCGTTACCCATTCGACTCAAATCTATTCCTCAAACTCGAAACTCAAGTGAACATTCTTAAAACTACTTTAAACTAATCTCCTAAGTGGTTTTTCACTTGCGCGGATGTAAGAACCCTAATTTTTGGTAATATTTTATTTTATTTAATATCTTGTGGCAATGTCAATATGGAACCTTTCTGGTCATCCCTGTGATTAATAGGATTGATTGTCTGAGAAACTGTGTTGTTGTATTCCCTATGTAAGATAAAAAGGGAGATTGTGAAGGCAGGAGTCTTATTGTTAATGAGGTTTATAAAACTTGGGATTAGAGAATGATTAGAGTGTTAAAAGATTTATTAAGGATCATGACAAGGAATTATGGACATTCGAGGAATTTACACAATTAGTACTTAAGGAATTATAGGGGAAACCCCTACGCGACAAAATATTATTACGAGAGATTAATTAAGATACGATACGAATTAAAGATTAGAAAATAAGCATTGGTGGGAGAATAATAACACAAGGAGTAGCATTGCATGCAAGCCCATGCAACCAAGTAGTTAGAAACCTAGCAAACTAGTTGGCCATTGGAAGATGAATAGTGTTTGGTTGCATTACTTTTTCAAAAGTGGAGACAAGAGTACATGAGAGCCATACCTATAGCTATACCTAGGCTTGTACAATGCTAATACATACACATTATGTATCACCCAACACTTTAACCTCAATCATTCAACCAACACACACCACAAAATATCAAACACAAAAACTCTCTCCCCCCCCTTGCTATTTGCTCTCGGCCAAGCTTAAAAAGTGAGGAAGAAAAATTCTTTCTCCCACTTCTCATCACTCATAATTCATACCATAATTCCTAGGTCATCTACATCATCTAATCAAGGTATGCTAGCAATTTCACTTCATTTCATCCATCCAATTCCAAGATATAAATTGTTAAAGTTTGGATGAATAGTAACCAAGTTTGTTCTTCCTTTAGATCTTGCATTATAAGTGTTGTAGGAGACCATCTAAGGTGTTGTTGAGTTGTGAGAAGCTTACACAAGGCCACTAGGAGCTCAAGAAGGTATAAAATCACAAACCCTCTTGGTTATGTAATATTTATAATGATTGGTAGTAGATCCATGTGTTTAAGAGCTAATCTTGGTTGTATATGTGATGGATAGCATGGATCTTGAATTTTGATGTTGAGATTATGACTTTTATGACTATGGATAGTATATATATCACCATGAGTGTTATGAACCATGATTTGAGTGTATTAAGTGTTGGTTGTATGGTGGAATTGTGAAAAATGGTTGATCTAAGTGATTTGAGCTTGCTGATTTTATCCAGGAACTTTGACCTGTGTTGTAGCACGATTTTGAACACCCAAATGATGTCCCCTGATGTCCTACCTTATATTATTGGAAAGATAATTGAATGTAGTTTCTGGATATGTAAGATTCATAGCTAGGTGATGTGTGGATTTTTAGTTATGGCCGGAGAAGTGATTTTTGTTTCTGGACTATGGACTGCATAAAGTGACCCCCTTGTGAACCTTGTTTAAACACCTAAAAAAATATTTGGGATCATGGAAAAATTAGAGAAGCTAGGAAATACAGTGGTGAAGGCTACCCAAAAAGAATTGGATTAAAATATGAATTTTTGAAATTTATAAAAATGCTAGAGTAAATTTCGCGCAAGGGAAAAAGTAGTTAGCGGAGCATAATTCTAGGAGTAATGGTTATGGTTCGAATGTGGTAACTAAATTAAGTCGAATAAGTCACGAGCGTAATCGAGTGATGGCATGGACCTATAGGAGGGCTAGAGAGTCATAGGACGGAGTCCTTAAGTTAGTATGTATTCTCTAAAACTTGTGATTAAGAGGTATTGTTAAGGTACTAACGAGCGAATATTGATTATGTATAGATCTTCATTCCACGTCGCGAGCTCGACCACCCCAACCTCACCAAGGCAAGTTTTCCAACCCTAAGTATTTGTTTTCAAAAGATTATATTCTTGATTTTACCTATGCAAGTTTACTTTTCAAAACTTATATATAGGGATTTTCACTATTGTGTTTATAGCTTCCAAACGTATTATATGCTTATGCTTTACGAGTTATGTTGAAGTTTGAGATATATGCATATGTGTTTGTACACCCTTGAACTTAGAATAAAAGTGTTTTCTTCGGACAACGACTCTAGCAATAGAGGTCGTAGCGGTCCAAATATACTATTGACCGGGGAGCGGTATATATTTGTATCGTGATTAAATTGCGAAAACCAGAAGAGTCATTCAGGAAGTATCGTATACCTAAGTAATTATTATTTTTACGTTGTTAAAAATACTAAAAAATATCTATCTTGGATTAAAAGCTTATTTTAATTAAATAATTATTTTATTAATTGTTTATATTAAATCTCAAAATATTATTTATTAATTATCGTTCATTATTTTAAAGACAAAACTAATCCAAGATACCTTTAGCGTTTTCAAACTCGAACTCTTTCGAACACAAAACATTTTCGAAAACCCCCGGTCAGGTTTTGCTTCTGTTACGTTTTTCAAGAATTATCGGTCGACTGAGGTCGAACTTCAACTACTCGAATTTTCTATCAAAATGATTTTTGAAAAGAAAAGAAAAAGGGGACTCTGGCAGGTGTGGGAATCGTTGACGAACGATTCCCGGGATGTGTAAGCGGCCGTGAGCCAGGCGGTCCATCAATTATTATTCCGGCCCAGGTGTTGCCGAAGGATGATTACAGATGTAGTTTTCATCGAGGGTGATTACGGATGTAGTTTTCACCCGAGGATAGTTACGGATGTAGTTTCTATCCTTCTACCGGTAGAGAAGACCCGCGGATTATTGGACTCGGATGTGGCGACTGATCATCGTCAATCCCTGTCAGGTTTTATGTTTTCTTTAAGTCCCATCCTCCACTTTGGAAAAATACTCAAACACTGCTTCTTGGGCCTAAGTGCCAAGTTGCCGATAGTGTGGTTTTTGATGAGAAAATATTGATATTGTGCAGTATCTAGAACTGCAAGATTTTCTATAAAGATTGGCACATGTTAGTGCACCCTTGCAATTATTTCAAAGAATGAAATGTTTTTGAATGAGAAACTTCCTAAGCTAATGGAAGGAAAGAGGTTTTGCAATAACGTATTCCCTGTACAGTATGATAACCGTAGAGTGTTTTGCCGAAAATGATATGCTTATATATAAATATTTTCAAACTTGAGATATATTGAGATGAGAACCTTGTAAAGGATTCATATGTATTCTTAAAGCTCCTTAGTGAGTATAAATGTTTTATACAAACTCGGACATATATATTGTCGAGTTATGTTTTGTAATCTGAGATATACACCCATACAGTTGGGAACGTTTTCAAAATAAACCACTTTATTATTTTCCAAATTGGTGAACTTGCTGAGCATTATGTAGCTCATTCTTGCCTTATAAAAACTTTTCAGAAAGGGAAGAATTTGGCCGATTAACTCCGCACCAGCAGAAGAGGAGTAGAAGAATTACCCGGAGATGATATAGTCCATGATAAATACTACAGAGTAGTCTGATAGGTTTTCAACTGTAATAGTAAGACTTGTCTTCAAGTGTAGTTGTATAAGTGGAATTGCGTAAGACTCTGGATTGTACAGATGAATTGTATTATTTAGTGTTACTTTTGGTTATCGTTTCTGAGGCTCTAACTTGATTGTGTGTAAGATTGAGGTATGGATGGATGTATTGTTGAGTTGTAAAGTTAATACAGGTATGATATGGTTGGATGATGATGTGACGACCTGAATCTCTGACCTCAGATTTGGGGGCGTCACAGAAATGGTATCAGAGAGATAAGTTACAGTACTCAGAAACGAGAAGTGTTGAGAGTTAAGTCTAAGTAGGAGAATGACATAAGAGATCGTAGTAAACTTATTATTGGGCTACCGGAAGAGGTACCGGTGAGTATAATGGACTGGAGTGTTTACTGGAGGTATTATACTAGGGTCGATAGAATCCTTAGAGACCTTCAGAATGATGAATAGAGGTTTGAAAGTCGTACATGACCTATCATAGGTAATGATATAGGAAGCAGAGCGAAATCTCAAGAGCAGCTGAGATAGAGGCGATATTGCCAATATGATCGGATGACTAGGCTGGCATAAATTTTGTGGCCCATAGTCCTCCACAGTTTAGGAGGCAGCATTTTAAGAATCAAGAAGTTTAGACTTCCCTACATAATTAAGGGTACTTAGTACTTGGAATAATGACAGTCTTTTACTTTGGCTATAAGATCCAATTTTCGATAGGTAACGGGTTTACCTGAAAGGTGGTTACTATGCCGTTGTGGACTTCATCACTCTTGATGGCGAATTTTACATGTGTTATACGAGAATGTTATCATAAGACGAGCGTGCTGGATAATTCCACGCATGATTCGGACGCTAGAGCATGGTAGTTCAACTTAGAGAACAAACAAGCAGAATTAACAAAGCGACTCTAGTGAAGTTGAATATGGTTGCAACGAGCGATATAGTGATCTCAGAGTCTACCAAAAGAAGAGACCAGTGAGTCTACACTGGAATTCTTTGATAGAAATTTTAGCAGAGACTACGCATATATACTTGTAAACCTATATATTGTTGGTAACGAATGTTCACGTGCACACACACCGCCACTGAACCTATGGACTGCATTGAGATCCCTGAGAGATCTCTTTGATCTGTTCCCAGGGGGAACTGGCCACTTGTGATTCATGTCGGAAGGCATGAAGTAGGACCCTATGGACTTAGCAGGTGTCCCCGGAATGATGTGAAGCTTGGCCTTCAAGATAAAGCACGGAAATGACATATATATTTGTGAAACCTCAACTCGATAAATGACGTTAAGATGATGATTGAGAGACACACTAGTTGGTGTCTTGTATTACGAAGACGAAGAGAAGGAGTTACCCTCATAGTGGTGATAATGAGATGCACGAATGATTATTAACTTATTTTGGTAACTACCGGCTGGTGCACTACTTCATTTTAAACTTTTCATTAACCATGTTACCTCGATTAGTTTATATCAGGTAATCCTTCTATCCTTCTACTTCAAACTTGTGGAATAACCACCAATGATTTACTTTCTCTAAACCGGGACTCATCCAAAGTATCTTATTTGATCCTCGAGTATTCTATTTGAAGTTTATAATTACTTCGTTCTGCTCAGAACTATTTACACTTCCTTTCAACTATCCAAGGAATGTTCAACAATTGTTTCCTTAATTAATCAATGAATATTCCTAAATGAATATTGATATTTGATTGCTTCTTTCATACTTGCACTCTTTAGTTGAGCTCATAAATATTTAACAAATTACCGAGGACATGGATGATCTAATGTCCAGACATCCCTCATGAATTCTTTTCTTCTATTCAAGATGAGATTTTACATCGTACACTGAAATCATAGTAAGGATATCATTTTGATATTGGTATTCCGAATTTAATTCTACTGTAAGATCTGATAAAGCATGTGTACGGAGGCACCTTGGGTGGACCGTTTCACTGATAAGTGATATTTGATGAGAGGTTATCGATTGTTCCGATACCTAGAATATTCTCTTCAAATTTTATAGTTTCTTTTTCAAACTTAATAACTTCTTATTTCCATTCGTTGTCCGAGTAGCCTAAAGTTTCTTCAATGGCTACGATGTTGAAATTCCGTTCTATCCAATTGAAACTGGCTAGTCGTTATGTCAATATGAATGACTAGTTGATTGTTCTAACTACTCAAAATTGTAATGTTGTGAAGAACACCTAGCTAATTGTCCTAGCTGGTGGTGATTTCTCAAACGGGTGAACTAGCAAATTTTGTCTCGCTAGTTGCTAGTGTTTCTTGAAAAGGACTAGTTATTGTTCCACTGGTCCAACTCCCAATTTAATTCATTCCGCAACGCATTTTGCATGTGGTAAAGTATGATGATGAAAGTTTGACGAATAACTTGATTGAGACCTAGTGAGGTCGCCCACTCGACTTGAACTCTTACCCATCTTCGTATCAGACTTTATATCACTTGAATATTTTATTCTTTCATTCATACAATGAGAATTCATTTGAAACCATTGATTACTTGAATGACAAACTACTTCATTCTTTAATTGTCATGGAGTAGAATTGCTTTCTATTGGCTAACCTTCATCAATGCGACTTTAGATTTCCTCTTATTTTTCAAGAGGAAAAGTATTAATAAGATGTAAGAATTGTATAAAGACCGTCTTTATGACTTTTGTATCCAACAATCATTGCCCTCGTGCAACATTCTCTATGATATCACATTACAAGATTATCAGGACATGAAGGAATAAACCTTGTTGTATTCTTTTTGTCCATCCTTACATCTCCGAAAATCGAGACTCCTAGTATTTGGAACCATCAACATTCTTGGAACATCCAATGTGGAATTCTTATTGAAATTATCTACTGGACCTTGTTATTTTAAAACAATTCTTTTCAAAAGTGATTACTCTAAGGTGAACGGGAGGTACAATTGTGAACCGTTGCACCAATATGAGATCAAAAACCAAATGTTGTAATTGTGCAGCCAGAGCGTTATGCCGAGTGATTATTTAAAGTAGGAATGACATGTCGGGGCATACCACAAGACCTTTAATATTAGTGTGAGGAAAGTTATAGGAAATGATGAGGTGGTTGGGAGTACGTTCCTACCAACCGTTGTCAGGATGTATAGTAATGAATTCTGGAGTTACCAAGCCTTTTCCTGATCCAAGAAATTCAAATCGATTGCGATGTAAGACATATCCTCAGAGGAAACTAACATGGAAGTAAGATGGACAAGAAAGGAAGAAATATCGTGGCAGGAATGTGAAGCTTTACTTAGCTAAAAGGGGTTGATGCACATAGCGAGACATAAAGTTTAAAAGGCCCTTAATAGCAAATGGATGCATGGATATATCCCAATGATCCTTCGAGATTACCACCTAATCAAGTTTATTGGGAATCGCAGCAGCATACAGGCCTCAGGCTGATTGGTGCCAGTTGTGAAAGAGGACGAGCGTATGACATCTTACATATACCATCGAGAACTGATACCCTTATCGGAAATGTAGGAATTGATGACCAGTTAAAACGCGTAGTTGTTTTTCTGAGATAAGGTTGAAAAGCGGGTTTCACCAACTCAAGATCGACCTCTGTACTGTGCCAAAGTTGGCATTTCACACTAATATAAATGTTATAGAATTATGGTAGTATCATTTGAGTGGACTAATGAGTTAGAAGCCTTTATGGATTAATGAACAAAGTTTTGGAATGAAATGAGGTATTAGCAACAACCTCGTTGTTAGCTATACTTGATGATAAAAAGAGGACTTTGAGAGTCACGATGATGCGTCTTTCAAGAGTTTAAGAGGTGTGCTGATGCAGTAGAAAGGGGATGATAGCCTATACTTCTAAACAACATAAAGGTTACGGGATGGGATATACCAACCGTGAGTCTGGGATTAGTCATGATGGCGTTCACGCATAAAACTGAGACGTTAACTTTATGAGAAAAGTGTGAAAGTTTTCCACAAGTGCCATAAGTATGTTAGAACTAAAACATAAGAAAGAGAAGGTGACAAAAGGGAGCAGGGAGTATAATGGAGAAATTTGTTATTTCCCAGGAAAGGCCAGTGTGGTGGCCGATACCTATGGAGGGGATTATTCAAAATTGGAATTCAGTCAGTATTGACCAAGAAAATAGAGTATATACAATAAAGAATAATGTTAGAGGAAAATGACTAAATTATGGGGAAGGACAAAGATGTACAGAGAATTAAGAGAATGTTTGGCAAACGGATATGAAGAATTGTATTGGCAAGCTATTAAGTACAAACGCAACATGTCAAAAAAAAAAAAAAAACGATAGGGATCTAGTGGATCAATTCCGCCCGTAGAAAATCTTGAACATGAACAGAATTATAATGAATTTCATGAGTAGGTCGCCGAAGACCGAGCCAAGAGATGGCCCTAGTTGATTTATAATTGCTGGACCAAGTGATTTACCTACGAGAGACTTTCCATTTAGAAGATTATCGATTTATATACGGAAGAGATGATGGTGCAATATAAAACTTCTGCAGTGATTACGTCAGATAGAGACTTAAGGGAAGAAGAATTGTCCAGACGATCGAATTTATAATTAGTGTCGTGCCTTAGATTTCACGGGGCAGTCGAGAATAAAAACTTATCCATGAAACGAATGTTGTTATCACGATCGGCACCATGCGGACGTAAGGACGTCTCTTGTAAAGCGTACTACGAAAGAAGAAGTTTCGCTTTTCTTGCGTTACGAAGAAGTCAATGAACGAGGGATATAGTAGCTGAACTTGTTCGACGTATACCGAAGACTATATAGTATCCATAGCAAGTGGTAACGACTGACGGGAGGCAACACATGCGTGCTAATCAAGCCAAGGAGAATGAGGAATACCGTGCGTATTGACGTTGTCTCAGGTTATAGAACACGACCACAAAGTATTCACGGCCCAACGATACAAGGACTCAACACGGATACTAGGAACAAGGTAGAGGAGGAACGTATAAGTAGTGGGATAAAAATTTTCATTCATAGAACAACCGATAAGGAATACAGGTCGAGGAGAGCATGCGTTGAGAAGCAACATTAAAGCGTTGGTGAGACTGCAATAGCCCTAATTTTCGTGAATATTCGAACCTGGATGAAAATTAATTTTTTATGGGTGGATGAGAAATTTTTGCAATCACGATATGTAAGAATTATTAAATGAAGATTTCGAATTGATATTACGCCTTTACGGTGCAGACGAGTGTATGTAAAAGTCATTAGTTTTTTTTTTTTACGAAACCCATCATTTCGAATGGTCAAATTTCATGAGATATCTAAGGAGATCGTGGTAAGGCATGGGGTTCCTGTGAGCATTGTATCTGGTAGAGACCCAAGGTTCAACTCCAGGTTCTGGAGGAGTTTTCAGGATCGTATGGGGACCAAGTTAGACATGCGTACTGCATACCATCCCCAAACAGACAGACAGAGCGAGAGAACCATCCAAACCATCGAGGACATGTTGAGAGTATGTGCCATAGATTTCAAGGGAAGTTGGGACGACCACTTGCCGTTGATCGAATTTTCCTACAACAACAGTTACCATGCGAGTATAGGCATGCCCCCATATGAAGCTTTGTACGGACAAAGATGTCGGTCTCCTTTGTGTTGGGAAGAAGTTGGAGAGCGGAAGATTTTAGGGCCTGAACTGGTCCAACAGACAAGAGAAACTATCGAGCTCATAAGAGGACGGCTGGTAGCGGCCCAAGACAGACAGAAGAAGTATGCGGACCAGACCCGCAAGAACAAAGAATATGAGGTAGGAGAGTTTGTGATGTTAAAAGTATCACCGTGGAAGGGATTGATGAGATTTGGTTAGAAGGGGAAACTAAGCCCGAGATTTATTGGACCTTTTGAGATCTTGAAACGAGTTGGAAAGTTAGCCTATGAATTGGCTTTACCTCCGAGCTTACAGCAAGTACATAATGTGTTCCATGTGTCCATGCTACGACCCTACCATACCGACTTCCGACATGTGATAGAGCATGATCAAGTGGATCAGCAACCAGACTTAACGTATGTGGAGCAACCCGTAGAAATTATGGATAGAAAAGAACAGGTGCTGAGGAACAAGGTTGTCAAACTAGTGAGAGTCTTGTGGAGGAATCAGAATGTCGAAGAATCAACATGGGAACTAGAAAGCGCAATGCGTGAAAAGCACCCCCAACTGTTTTCAACCTGATTCCGGGACGGAATCCTTTTAAGGAGGGGAGGCTGTAAGAACCCTAATTTTTGGTAATATTTTATTTTATTTAATATCTTGTGGCAATGTCAATATGGAACCTTTCTGGTCATCCCTGTGATTAATAGGATTGATTGTCTGAGAAACTGTGTTGTTGTATTCCCTATGTAAGATAAAAAGGGAGATTGTGAAGGCAGGAGTCTTATTGTTAATGAGGTTTATAAAACTTGGGATTAGAGAATGATTAGAGTGTTAAAAGATTTATTAAGGATCATGACAAGGAATTATGGACATTCGAGGAATTTACACAATTAGTACTTAAGGAATTATAGGGGAAACCCCTACGCGACAAAATATTATTATGAGAGATTAATTAAGATACGATACGAATTAAAGATTAGAAAATAAGCATTGGTGGGAGAATAATAACACAAGGAGTAGCATTGCATGCAAGCCCATGCAACCAAGTAGTTAGAAACCTAGCAAACTAGTTGGCCATTGGAAGATGAATAGTGTTTGGTTGCATTACTTTTTCAAAAGTGGAGACAAGAGTACATGAGAGCCATACCTATAGCTATACCTAGGCTTGTACAATGCTAATACATACACATTATGTATCACCCAACACTTTAACCTCAATCATTCAACCAACACACACCACAAAATATCAAACACAAAAACTCTCTCCCCCCCTTGCTATTTGCTCTCGGCCAAGCTTAAAAAGTGAGGAAGAAAAATTCTTTCTCCCACTTCTCATCACTCATAATTCATACCATAATTCCTAGGTCATCTACATCATCTAATCAAGGTATGCTAGCAATTTCACTTCATTTCATCCATCCAATTCCAAGATATAAATTGTTAAAGTTTGGATGAATAGTAACCAAGTTTGTTCTTCCTTTAGATCTTGCATTATAAGTGTTGTAGGAGACCATCTAAGGTGTTGTTGAGTTGTGAGAAGCTTACCCAAGGCCACTAGGAGCTCAAGAAGGTATAAAATCACAAACCCTCTTGGTTATGTAATATTTATAATGATTGGTAGTAGATCCATGTGTTTAAGAGCTAATCTTGGTTGTATATGTGATGGATAGCATGGATCTTGAATTTTGATGTTGAGATTATGACTTTTATGACTATGGATAGTATATATATCACCATGAGTGTTATGAACCATGATTTGAGTGTATTAAGTGTTGGTTGTATGGTGGAATTGTGAAAAATGGTTGATCTAAGTGATTTGAGCTTGCTGATTTTATCCAGGAACTTTGACCTGTGTTGTAGCACGATTTTGAACACCCAAATGATGTCCCCTGATGTCCTACCTTATATTATTGGAAAGATAATTGAATGTAGTTTCTGGATATGTAAGATTCATAGCTAGGTGATGTGTGGATTTTTAGTTATGGCCGGAGAAGTGATTTTTGTTTCTGGACTATGGACTGCATAAAGTGACCCCCTTGTGAACCTTGTTTAAACACCTAAAAAAATATTTGGGATCATGGAAAAATTAGAGAAGCTAGGAAATACAGTGGTGAAGGCTACCCAAAAAGAATTGGATTAAAATATGAATTTTTGAAATTTATAAAAATGCTAGAGTAAATTTCGCGCAAGGGAAAAAGTAGTTAGCGGAGCATAATTCTAGGAGTAATGGTTATGGTTCGAATGTGGTAACTAAATTAAGTCGAATAAGTCACGAGCGTAATCGAGTGATGGCATGGACCTATAGGAGGGCTAGAGAGTCATAGGACGGAGTCCTTAAGTTAGTATGTATTCTCTAAAACTTGTGATTAAGAGGTATTGTTAAGGTACTAACGAGCGAATATTGATTATGTATAGATCTTCATTCCACGTCGCGAGCTCGACCACCCCAACCTCACCAAGGCAAGTTTTCCAACCCTAAGTATTTGTTTTCAAAAGATTATATTCTTGATTTTACCTATGCAAGTTTACTTTTCAAAACTTATATATAGGGATTTTCACTATTGTGTTTATAGCTTCCAAACGTATTATATGCTTATGCTTTACGAGTTATGTTGAAGTTTGAGATATATGCATATGTGTTTGTACACCCTTGAACTTAGAATAAAAGTGTTTTCTTCGGACAACGACTCTAGCAATAGAGGTCGTAGCGGTCCAAATATACTATTGACCGGGGAGCGGTATATATTTGTATCGTGATTAAATTGCGAAAACCAGAAGAGTCATTCAGGAAGTATCGTATACCTAAGTAATTATTATTTTTACGTTGTTAAAAATACTCAAAAATATCTATCTTGGATTAAAAGCTTATTTTAATTAAATAATTATTTTATTAATTGTTTATATTAAATCTCAAAATATTATTTATTAATTATCGTTCATTATTTTAAAGACAAAACTAATCCAAGATACCTTTAGCGTTTTCAAACTCGAACTCTTTCGAACACAAAACATTTTCGAAAACCCCCGGTCAGGTTTTGCTTCTGTTACGTTTTTCAAGAATTATCGGTCGACTGAGGTCGAACTTCAACTACTCGAATTTTCTATCAAAATGATTTTTGAAAAGAAAAGAAAAAGGGGACTCTGGCAGGTGTGGGAATCGTTGACGAACGATTCCCGGGATGTGTAAGCGGCCGTGAGCCAGGCGGTCCATCAATTATTATTCCGGCCCAGGTGTTGCCGAAGGATGATTACAGATGTAGTTTTCATCGAGGGTGATTACGGATGTAGTTTTCACCCGAGGATAGTTACGGATGTAGTTTCTATCCTTCTACCGGTAGAGAAGACCCGCGGATTATTGGACTCGGATGTGGCGACTGATCATCGTCAATCCCTGTCAGGTTTTATGTTTTCTTTAAGTCCCATCCTCCACTTTGGAAAAATACTCAAACACTGCTTCTTGGGCCTAAGTGCCAAGTTGCCGATAGTGTGGTTTTTGATGAGAAAATATTGATATTGTGCAGTATCTAGAACTGCAAGATTTTCTATAAAGATTGGCACATGTTAGTGCACCCTTACAATTATTTCAAAGAATGAAATGTTTTTGAATGAGAAACTTCCTAAGCTAATGGAAGGAAAGAGGTTTTGCAATAACGTATTCCCTGTACAGTATGATAACCGTAGAGTGTTTTGCCGAAAATGATATGCTTATATATAAATATTTTCAAACTTGAGATATATTGAGATGAGAACCTTGTAAAGGATTCATATGTATTCTTAAAGCTCCTTAGTGAGTATAAATGTTTTATACAAACTCGGACATATATATTGTCGAGTTATGTTTTGTAATCTGAGATATACACCCATACAGTTGGGAACGTTTTCAAAATAAACCACTTTATTATTTTCCAAATTGGTGAACTTGCTGAGCATTATGTAGCTCATTCTTGCCTTATAAAAACTTTTCAGAAAGGGAAGAATTTGGCCGATTAACTCCGCACCAGCAGAAGAGGAGTAGAAGAATTACCCGGAGATGATATAGTCCATGATAAATACTACAGAGTAGTCTGATAGGTTTTCAACTGTAATAGTAAGACTTGTCTTCAAGTGTAGTTGTATAAGTGGAATTGCGTAAGACTCTGGATTGTACAGATGAATTGTATTATTTAGTGTTACTTTTGGTTATCGTTTCTGAGGCTCTAACTTGATTGTGTGTAAGATTGAGGTATGGATGGATGTATTGTTGAGTTGTAAAGTTAATACAGGTATGATATGGTTGGATGATGATGTGACGACCTGAATCTCTGACCTCAGATTTGGGGGCGTCACAGCGGATTTTACTTCAACATTTTTATAAAATTGAAAAATACATATTTTAATCCAATTCTTTTTGGGTAGCCTTCCCCACTGCATTTACTAGCTTCTCTAATTTTTCCATGATCCTACATAAATTTTTAGGGGTTCAAACAAGGTTCACAAGGGGACCACTTAGTGCAGTCCGGAATCCAGAAACACATTTCACTTCTCAGGCCATAACTCAAAATCTATACATCACCTAGTCATGAACCTTATATTTATGGAAACTAAATTCAGATACCTTTCCAACAATATACATTAGGACTTCAGGGGACACGATTTGGGGGTTCAAAACCCTCCTACAAGACAGTACAAGTTCCTGGGAAAAACTCAGCATGCTTATATCACTGAACCAACCAAGAATCTTACATCCACATCACAACCAACATCTAAATCACCAAGATCATACTTTATAACATACATGGAGATACATACACTAACCACAAGCCTAAAAATCACAACCACAACACTTAAACTCAAGGTCTACATCATCCATTACTTATATGTCCAAGATTCACACTAATAACCATGGATCTAACATTAAACATCACAATTACTACATGGCCAAGAGGGGTTAGGGTTTTTATACCTTCTTGATGTTCTTACAATCTCAAACAAGCTTGGTTAACCTTGGGGAAGCCTTACTCTATGCTCACCATCTTCAATCTCACCAAAGAAATCAAGAACATGGAAGTGAGTTTCCTGACTGGAAAAACACGCCCCAAAGATCAGCCAAAACGAAGCCCTTGCACTCGTTTCCTGGTCGAGGCTCCTGAATGAAAGTTGTAGAACGTCTTCACAGATTTCTAACCATATAAAGAACAAAAAATTTCATTGAGTAATGAAGTCTCTAGGCCCGTTTTAGTGAGCTCCTTTCCTGCTGGGCAGAATGGAGTATTTGGTGTTTGTTTTGTTTTGTTTTGTTTAAAGTGATAAGTGATCAATAATGCTTGATATTTTCACTTGGATGCATCTTATCTTCTTGCCATGTGGTGTCATCTCCTCATTGGTTCATTTGGATTACCTTTATCCATCCATAATTGCAAGCAAGTCCCTTGCTTTATACATATTGTTTCCAAGTCCTTCCTTCCTTTTCTTATTTGCACCAAGGGGCTTCCCTTCTTGTATATTTACTAAATCAATATGTTACAACTTATATGTTGCACTTCATTGTAATAGTGTGGCCCAATACCTCAAACAATCGTTGTGTCCAATTTTCTTTGTATTTTCTCTTTATCTCAGAAAAAATTCTCGCGGTTTCTCAATTGTTCTCATTTCCTTTAACTCTAGGATTTTTTTCTCAATTCCATTTTCCTCTCATAATATATCCTTCCTTGGACTTCTAATATTTACTATTCTCAATTCATGATTCGCTCGCTTGATCGCTTAATCTCGTTGTAAAGTTTCAGCGGTTTCTAGAACGTTTGTTTCACTTCCTCAGTGGTTTTCGTTCCAAATTCTCAAATCACTTATAATAAAATTCCAAAATATTAACTCCTCAATTCCTCAAATTAAATATCTCATTTCTTGATACTACTGATATATAATTCACTGCTCGGTCAAATATTACACGAAAATAGAATTTGGAATTTCTGAATTCCGATCGCATTTACATACACTTATTTACTCCGTAGATTACTAGTATAACTTCGGAATATCCACACTACGTCTCGTACATAGGTGGCATGAAAAATTTTCTTAATCCTCAAAATCACTATTCATTGATGCACTTCATCATAATAGGAAAAGTTTTAATTCTACCGAAATTTTGGGTTCTTACAGGCGACATCTCGGATCCGGAGGAGTATGAGAGGCAGCACGATGAGGCGATCCAGGCCGCCAAGGGCTCGGCGATGATAGATGCTGATACTGATGTTGTTGAGTCAGAGGAGGAGGACCCTGAGGAGGTCCAGGTTGATGCTGATACTGATGTTGTTGAGTCAGAGGAGGAGGACCCTGAGGTCCAGGTTGATGCTGATACTGATGTCATCGAGTCTGAGGAGGAGGAGGACCCGGAGGAGGTCCAGGCAGGGCAGGAGATTGAGTTAGTTGATGAGGGGGAGGATTTCTGGTATGTATCTGAGATGAGGACTTTGGGGGAGGATACTGAGGTAGTTGCTGAGGATGTTGATGTGGAGGACCCTGAGGAGGCCCAGCTTGTTCATGATGTTAGGGTGATGGAGGAGGATACTGACATGACCACAGAGCAGGTGATGGCTGCTGTTTTAGACCAGGAAGTAGATGAGGGTGCCGAGGGAGATGTTGATGAGCCCGTGGCTGATGTTGTAGGGATTTCCGGACTTCATGTGCCACCCCTCTCTGATGAGAGAGCCCCTACCCCGCCACCACTACCTATGAGCCCATTGTCAGATGAGTTTGAGGCATTGACCCCAGAGCCACAGCAGGCAGAGGCTGCCCTTCCAGCAGATCCAGCCCCTCCACCCCATGGTCTGACAGGGGACGTCCCAGCATGTTTTCACCACTACGTTGTGACCAGACTTACTACTGAGATAGCCGTGGCTGAGGCCAGGCTGGCAGAGTCCCGCAGAGAGCTAGCCGCAGAGAGAGAGGCCCGGTTGAGGCATCTGGGTGGTAGGCGTGCCAGAGCTAGAGAGATGTATAGGCAGGTGACCGGCATAGAGCTGAGGACCCGTGTGAGGGTGCGACAGTTGCCTAGTGATGGGCAGGGCATGGTATCCAGGGCTGATGCAGAGGAGATTTTCCGCCTTGCTATGAGGAGGGTTCGAGCTTTGGCCCGCCGTCGTGGCTGATTGCCGTGTTAGTGATGTATTGGTCTAGTTGTCTAGTCTTGTACGGTCATAGTAGTGCCAACTTTTGGTAGGGATAGTTTCAGCTTGTAGTTCCCTGTTGCAGACTAGACAGATAGACAGCCTATCTCACTTTTGACTAGTTACTATTCGGATGGTTGTATTTCTTTTAAAACTGTTGTTGTATGTCGGATATTGTACCGTTTGGTACTTGGTATATATTTATTTCCCTTTTCAGTCATTTCAGTTTTCTTATGATGCGATCACTAGTTTATTATATTATATCTGCCCGTACTGCTTTCGACTAAAACTGCCATGATATATAGAACTGTGGGATCCTAAATCCATCTATGCATCAATATTGTGAGGAAAACCCTCTTAAATAGGTGAATAAGCCTAATGTATATTGTCCAAATTTTCAGTAAAATGCCTCCAAGAGGAATGGGTACTAGGGCTAACCCCCACAAATCTACTGACCAAGAAAGTCACAATCAACATGAGGAAAATTTTGAGTATAATGAAGAACAGGATCAGGACTATAATGAGCAGGAGGATTCCCATTATAGGATGGGGGATGAAACTTTCTATACTGCAGAGTTTGAAGAGGAAATAGAAGAAGGGGAAACTGAAGTCGAGCATCAGGGGGAGAACCAGGGCGGAAACCCCATGGGACAATTTATGGATCTGCTCAGGCAGAATTTGAACCAACATCCCCAACCACCCCAAAGAAACAATACCACTGTGGCCAATTCCTTTAGGGCCTTCAAGTCCCTCAAACCCCCAGAGTTTCACGGATCGGCTGACCCCGTAGAGGCCAGGGCCTAGGTCAAGGAAATGGAGAAATCTTTCGAGATTCTGAGTATTGAGGAAGCCCAAAAGACTGTCTTTGCTACCTACTTGCTAAAAGGAGAGGCCAACTATTGGTGGGAAGCTAAGAAGAATATGGAGACCGATGCTATTGTAACCTGGGATAGGTTTAAACAATTGTTTCTAGAGAAGTACTTCCCAAAGTTTATGAAAACCCAGATGGAGCTTAAGTTTCTAGAGCTAAAGCAGAATAACTTGTCGGTGGCCGATTATGAAGCCAAGTTTACTGAGTTATCAAGGTTTGTGCCGGAATTTGTGGATACTGAGGAGAAGAAGGCTAACAGGTTTCAGCAGGGGTTGAAACAATGGATTCAGAATCGAGTGGCGGTTCTAGAGATTACAGATTATGCCACCTTGGTACAAAAGGCAACCATTGTGGAAGCAGGTAGTGATCAGGCTCAAAGAGAAAGAGAAAAAGGGGGATTAAAGAGAAAGCATGCCAGCATGGGCGGAGGTTCCGCAGGGGGAAGACCCCCAAATAGGTACAACCGAGGAGCAATTTCCCTACCTGGGAAGAGTGTAGGGTTTAAACCATCTGTGAGTGCAACTGTGAGCCAGGGCGGCAAGCAGGCAGGGGTGTCCCGTTCCAACCTTTCCAGACCCCCACTGCCAGTATGTGCCACTTGTGGGAAGAAACACCCAGGAGAGTGTAACCAGAAACTGATAACCTGTTATAAGTGCGGACGAATAGGCCACTACGCCCACCAGTGTACCCCGGTTACTCCTGCTACCAGTAAGGGCACTACTTGTTTCCAGTGTGGTCGTCAGGGTCACATGAGGAGGGATTGCGCAATGAATAAGCCAGCAGCATCGGGGGCAAGCAGAGCTGCCTCCAACAGGCCACCAACTGCTAGAACTTTTAACATGACAGTGCAAGATGCCATGAAGGACGCAGATGTGATAGCAGGTACATTTTCCCTCAATTCAGTCAGTGCAAATGTTTTGTTTGATTCTGGAGCAACTAAGTCTTTTATATCTAGAGATTTTGCGCATAAATTGAAACTTAAAACACAACCGCTAAGGGAGTCTTTGCAAGTAGAGATAGCTAATCAGGAAGTCGTTCCAGTTAATCAGATTCACCCCAATTGCAAAATAGAAATAGGAGGACAATCCTTCTGTGTGGATTTGATTCCTTTTAAGCTAGGGGAATTCGATGTTATTTTGGGAATGGACTGGTTGTCTCGTAATAATGCGCAAATAGATTGTAAAGGGAAAAAGGTTAAGTTGAAAACCCCAGGAAAGAAGGAAATAGTGTTTAAAGGGATACGACAGACCCAGACTATTCTAACCATGGCGCAGACCAAGAGACTACTACGAAAAGGGAACGAAGCTTATTTAGCTTACGTTATAGACACCCAGAAAGAGGCGCCCAAGATACAAGATATTCCGGTAGTTAACGAATTTGAAGACGTGTTTCCTCAAGATCTTCCCGGATTACCACCAGATAGAGTGATTGAGTTTGCTATCGAGTTAGCCCCGGGGACGGCGCCAGTCTCAAAGGCCCCGTACCGATTAGCACCAGTGGAAATGAAAGAGCTAGCAAAACAATTACAGGAATTGTTGGATAAGGGTATGATAAGACCCAGTGTGTCGCCTTGGGGCGCACCAGTGTTATTCGTTAAGAAAAAGGACGGGAGTATGAGGTTATGCATCGACTATCGAGAGTTGAACAAGCTAACCATAAAGAACAAGTACCCGTTGCCCAGAATTGATGATTTGTTTGACCAGCTAAGAGGAGCTGTGTATTTCTCCAAGATTGACTTGAGAACCGGATATCACCAGCTGAAGATTAAACCTGAAGATATTCCAAAGACTGCCTTCCGTACTAGGTATGGGCATTATGAGTTCTTGGTGATGTCGTTTGGACTGACCAATGCCCCAGCAGCTTTCATGGATTTAATGAATAGAGTGTTCAAGGAATATTTGGACCAGTTTGTTATAGTCTTTATTGATGATATTTTGATCTACTCAAAGACAGAGGAAGAACACGCTGAACATTTGAGAATAACCTTAGAGACGCTCCGGAAGGAGCAGTTATATGCCAAATTCTCAAAGTGTGAGTTCTGGAAAAATGAAGTACAATTTTTAGGGCACGTAATCAACAGAGAAGGAGTGCTAGTTGACCCCTCCAAGATAGAGGCAGTTTCAAATTGGGAACGACCAACCACTCCAACAGAGGTAAGGAGTTTCATCGGACTGGCCGGATATTATAGACGATTTGTGCAAGATTTTGCGAAGATCGCAGCTCCGCTAACTCGGCTTACCCGTAAAACTGAGAAATTTGAATGGACTGAAAAATGCGAGAAGAGTTTTCAAGAGCTGAAGAAGAGGTTGGTAACGGCCCCAGTGTTGGCGTTGCCTGATGGAAAAGGAGATTTCGTAATTTACAGTGATGCTTCGCATAAAGGATTGGGATGTGTGCTTATGCAGCACGGCAAGGTAATAGAATATGCGTCAAGACAATTGAAGGATTACGAGATACGATACCCCACCCATGATCTGGAATTAGCAGCAATTGTTTTTGCCTTAAAAATTTGGAGGCACTACTTGTATGGAGAGAAGTGTGAGATTTACACTGACCATAAGAGCCTCAAGTACATTTTTACGCAGAAAGAGCTTAACATGCGCCAGAGAAGATGGCTAGAGCTAATCAAGGATTATGACTGTGAGATTCGTTATCACCCAGGCAAGGCCAATGTGGTGGCTGACGCCCTTAGTAGGAAAGAGAATCTCAAAATGATAACTACGGAGAAAGAATTGATAAAAGACTTTGAGAAACTGGAAATTGAGATTAAGACACCTGAAGAAGGTCAAGAAAAGTTGATGGAAATTCGAATCAAGCCTCCATTGTTGGAAAAGATTAGGCTATGCCAAGAGCAAATGATGGAAGCAGAAAAGAACTCGACTAAGGAGTTAATGACTGGGGAAGAAATCAAGTGTGAAAAAGATAAAGGAGGAATTATGAGATACATATGGAGGATATGGGTCCCAAATGATCAGGAACTCAAGGAAGAAATTCTATATGAGGCACACAACTCAGGATACTCAGTGCACCCCGGTAGCACCAAGATGTACAGAGATTTGAAAGAGTACTACTGGTGGCCCAACATGAAAAGGGACGTGGTAGAATGGGTAAGCAAATGCTTGACTTGCCAGAAAGTGAAAGCAGAGCACCAGAGGCCCAGTGGACTTCTACACCCCTTAGAGATTCCCGAATGGAAATGGGAACATATAGCTATGGACTTCGTAGTAGGTTTACCAAGGACCAGAGCAAATCATGATGCCATATGGGTGATTATAGATCGACTAACAAAGTCAGCTCACTTCCTACCGATCAACGAAAGGTACATGGTCGATAGGCTAGTAGATATCTACCTCAAAGAGATAGTGGCGCGACATGGAGTCCTAGTCGCCATAGTATCCGACCGAGATCCTAGATTTAACTCCAGATTTCGGAGGAGCTTTCAGGAATGTGTGGGAACCAGGCTAAACATGAGTACAGCTTACCATCCCCAGACAGACGGGCAAAGTGAAAGGACCATCCAGACACTAAAAGATATGTTGAGAGTCTGTGCTATAGACTTTAAAGGAAATTGGGATGATCACTTGCCATTGATTGAGTTCTCCTACAACAATAGCTTTCATTCAAGCATAGGAATGCCGCCTTACGAGGCCCTTTATGGAAGGAAATGCCGATCTCCCCTATATTGGGATGAAGTTGGAGAGCGAAAGATGCTCGGACCTGAGATGGTCCAACGAACAAAGGATGCAGTAGATTTAATCAGAGGTCGACTGGTAGCAGCACAGGATCGACAAAAGAAATATGCCGACTTAGCTCGGAAAGGAAAAGAATATGAAGTGGGGGACCTGGTGTTCCTGAAAGTGTCTCCGTGGAAGGGTTTAATGAGGTTTGGAAAGAAAGGGAAGTTGAGTCCTAGATATATTGGCCCATTTGAGATCCTAAGGCGAATTGGGGAGCTAGCTTATGAACTGGCATTGCCCCCGAACCTGTAGCAAGTGCACAATGTGTTCCATGTCTCAATGCTGAGGAAGTATAACCCAGATGCCAAGCACATAGTGGAATATGAGCACGTGGATATGCAACTAGACTTGACCTATGTAGAGCAACCTGTGGAAATCATAGACAGAAAAGATCAAGTGCTCCGAAACAAGGTCATCAAGCTTGTCAGAGTTTTATGGCAGAACCACAACCTAGAAGAATCAACCTGGGAGCTAGAAAGTGCAATGATGGAAAAGTACCCCCATTTGTTTTCAAGCTGATTCCGGGACGGAATCCTTTTAAGGAGGGGAGACTGTAAGAACCCAGATTTTTGGTAGAATTAAAACTTTTTTTTTCTTATGTAATAATATAAGGAGTGAATGGTGGTTATGACTGCAATGTAACGAATGTCTATTAAATGAATGGGATGGATTTAAATTCAAATATTTATATGTCATGAAGAATACTTTTGGCTGACAGCATAGTTAAGAATGATCTATCTCCTAAGGATATAAGTATATTATTCCAAGAAAGATTATTCTTGTGTCATCTAAATCAATATCTGTTATTAGTCTAGTGGTTCCGAAAAAGGGTTAAGGAACGCCCTAAAGAGGACCAGGGCATTATTAGTATATATAAGGAATAAAAGGAATAATGAAGTGTGAATAGTGATTTTGGTGGGTATGGGTATATTATTGGACGACGCTATATAAAAGTATTCAGAGCGGATTTTCGAGTTCGTATTCATGATCCAGGGGCAAGATAAGTGTATGTAAACGATATCAGATTCAGAAAAATAGCACCTTCATTTTCTCCGAGATTTCCCTGGACCCTGCAAGACTTAAGGATTTATAAAATGGATTTAAGGAATTTGAATTCGAGAAGTATTAAGTAAGATGGAGGATGGTATTATAATTATTAAGAAGGTTTCCGGTAAAACCCTAACTAGAAACGAATGAGTTATTCCTACGAACGATCAACGAAATTGAGAAATAACCGGACAAAGAAATGAACAAAATAACGAAGAGACAAACAAGTGCAATTGGTGGAAAAAGGAGAAACCTAAGTGACATGTTTGTAAGTCAACTACAAGCTAGGTGGTATAAGTGCACTTTTGCAAAAATGGACTTGCTTAATGTGGAAGCAACACTTGGACAAGTAAGAAGCCAACAAGTGGCACCTATAGATGAGTGACAACACATTAAAAGAGATGCATCCATTATATATGCAAGAGTTATACATGTATTAGCCATAAATCATTAACAAAAAAAAAACAAAACCACCACCACCAAGCCTTGAGAAGCTCTCGGCCAAGCTCATTTCAAGGAGGGGATCTCCACTTCCAACCATCCATTCACTTCAATCTTGAGCTTAAATCAAAGCTAGTATCAAGTAGAAGGTAAATCCAAGATATCATCATCAACCAAGGTGTTTAACTAGATCAAAACCTTGATCAAAGTTCTTGATGAATAGTGTTCTTATGAACTAACTTTTCTTTTCTTGATTTCTTTGGCTAGATCAAGCTATATTAAGGCTAGATAAGGACTAACCAAGGATTACTAAGTTCATTCATACATCAAGGAAGGTATAACACTTGTAGCCCTTGGATGAAACATGAGTTTTCATGGAGTTTTATAGTTATATGCATGTTTAAGACATTAAGTTTATGTTTGGGCTTTGATAATTGTTAAATTAGTTTAGATGAACGGAAAGACATTGCTTGGTCTTAGTTCATGGTTGAATAACATGTATATGTTGTTTGGAGTGGAAACTATGATTATTGGATGGTTTGAAATTTGGAAATCATGTAAACATAGCCGTCGTAATGCCCGATTGTCGTTAACCTTAAGAAACCGTGATTAGCAGTAGCCTTACCTTACTGTCCAGTCTCGGATTTTGCCATGAAAAGATAGATTATGTTATAAGCTTCGTTTTGATATAAAGTTCGTATGAAACGGATATACGGTTTAGGAGATATGGCCGATTTAATAAAAGTAGTTCGAAACCGTAAACAAAGGTTCGTAACGGTATTTAAACCCCCTTAACTCGAGTTATGCAGTGGTGAATAATTATAATTAAATAATAGAGATAAAAAGGAAGGTGTGGGAAAAGACCGTATGTAAAAAGGATCGTTTTCCGATTTTATAAAAATGTTCGAATCAAGGTTAAACGCGAACGAACCCCTATAAGCATGCTTGATTATGACTTTGGTTAATAACTTATAAAACGGACGATAAAACTCGTAGTACAATCTTGATTCGTAAATGTTCGATATTAAAACTTACGTGGCTTAAGTATGTATTAAGTGTGAGTGCAATGTCGGGTTATAATAGCGAACGTATGTCGAACCGCATCGGTGATAAAAAGAGTTACACTAAGAAGTGTATAACGAGATAATTCGAAAACGTGTTTCGACTTAAGTGAAGTCTATATTTAATCTTGTAAAGTGTTAAGTGATTAATTCCGAATGCCTTGGCTATTTATAGATCGTCAGGCTGACCCGGGACACGCTACCACTACCCCTACCCGCACTCGCTTTCCAGGCAAGTTTCAAATCCCTCTAATAGGCTGTTGTTGTGAATACATATATATGCTTTCTGTTATACATATGCCATAGCATGCATGCCTACTTTCAAAGTCATATTGATATACTTGTTCCCTGAACTATTGTTGGCTTATGAACTAGATAGTTATTATATCGGTTATAAGCCGGAAATTTCTAAAACCCTTAAGCGAAGGGTAGTTGAATCTCATTCTCTGATTATAGACCGGGAGTCGTTATTTATTGATATATCGATATTATTTTCAGAGGAAAATATTTAAGTAAATATTTTTCCTGTATTATCTGGCGAATATTATTGCAATATTCCTTTGAGATATTTGACTAATATTACTCGGGTTATTCATCAGATAGTTATTTATTCGATGAACATTATCTGTAATATTCATCTAAAGTCGATTTAATATTCGAATACTACTTCGAACTCTCAGCTGAGTTATTTACTTAGAGAATATTCATATTTCTTCGATAAATATTATTTTGAATATTCATTCGAGTTTATTTATTTAACGAATATTATTTTGAATATTCAGTCGAGCCTTATTTATTTACATGAATATTATTTCGAATATTCATTCAATCTCTATTTATTTTAATAAATATTAGTTGAGCATTGATTCGAACTCCAGTTATTCGATAAATATTACCTTCAACATTCATTCAAAGTCAATTCTATTATTGAATATAATTTTAAATATTCATTCGATATTCATTTCTTCGATAATTATTATCAAGCCGAATATTCATTATTTATTCAATGAATATGGTCTCAATCATTCAATCGATAATTATTTCATCATTAAGTATCATTCTTAAATTGAATATTCATTATTTATTCAATGAATATTATTTCAAATATCCATTTGACGATTATTTCATCAATAAAATACTATTATTATTAATTGGAATATTCCTTATTCGTCCAATGAATATTATTCCGAATAGTTGTTCAAGGATCCTTTCGAGCAACACTTTTCCAATATCTGTGACTTAAGAAATATTCTTGGAATATTCATTAAACTCTTCTAACTCGTTCCAAAGATGAGTTACTTCATTCACTCTGTATCTTCGACCTTCGAATATTATATAAAATATTTCAAAGACTTATCACTATTATTATATTATCAAGGAAGGTTCTCAAACTCTATTTTTCGTTCAATCCTGTCTCTTAAATTATAAGGGAACCTTACTTGAGAAATGTTATTTATCTCGTGACTGCCCGGTCATAAATTATTCGTTTCACTCGCAATTTGGTTGCTATTATTCATGGAATCTTGTGTACCCTCTCATCGTTCGAGGGGTAGAATGTTGGAACAAGTTGGTATCCATTAACAAGCCTCGGCTTGGGAAATATTGGTGAATTTTCCTTTCCAACTGGATATGACTGCCTTGTGGAGTCCTATCAACAAGTGATATACTTGGGGAAAGGGGGACGAACTATACATTTCAAAGTTATGGATGTTAATTGAACTAGGAGACGCGTAAGTGGCCGAGTGGCGCCGGTCCAGCAATGGCCCAACCGTTGGCCGGGGGGTTCCAGAGGGCGGGCGATCCGTCGGTACTTCCTTCTACATGTAGAGAACAAATGATGGGGAGCATGACATGCGACTGATCATCGTAGATGTTGTGGCTCCTGGCGCGGCAAGCTCCCGTATTAGTTCATCACCCAAATTTGAAGAATATTCTGTAACGCTACTATTGTGTGGTAGCGCTGAAAAATGTTTGAACTGGGATTGCAGCATTCTTCCTGCAAGTCCCCTATCATGAAAATTGATGATCTGGCTTATCTTTGACATAGCAGATATTCCCACAGAATATAAATATGTTTTGAGTTACCTTGTAACTTCATCCTTTATATTGAGCTGGCACTATTTTCGGTAATGCATGGCATATGGTTTCAAAATATAATTTTTGAACTGTCATATATATATATATATATATATATATATATATATATATATATATATATATATATATATACCTATGCAGTTATATTATTGTTGGTGGGCTATTGCTCACCCTTGCTTATTATTATGTCACAACAACAGCTAGGTCTCATGGCTCGCGTAAGGCGCACTCGGCGCAAGCAGGTTACCCATCCCACAGGACTCCCCGCTGATATTATTGCTGCCATTGCTGAGGTAGCACAGATAGTCAGCTTTTGCTTCCAGTTTAATTATATGTATCAATAATGTTAATCAACGACAAGAACTTTAAACTTATGATGTTATCCTTTTGGCTTGTAATAACTTTTATTCGTAAACCCGTAATGTGAGACTTATTTCAATTTCATCTCTGGGACTATAACTGTGTGTGTGTGTGAGTGGTTATTATTGTGGGGTCACAGCATGTGATTTATTTATTATGGACTCAAGTAAAGTATTAATCATGGAAAATAAGACCGTAACGACCCGATCCCGGACCCCGGATCTGGGGGTGTTACACTGTTGATTCAAGCATGCCTATCTTATACCATGTTGATCAAAAATCTTATGTAGCCTATCTATTCATATGACTAGAATTTTAAGAACAAATGTTTTACAAACTAGAAGCCCTAAAGTAGCCTAATTCTTTCTAATTGCTTCTTGACCATATATGCCATACTGCTTTCCAGAGTCAAGCCTAATTGACTGACGGATAACCACTATTTTAAATAACCTATGTCCGTTGTCAATCGAACCCATGTTGATCCTGAAACTTGGAAATTCTTTATGATCAAACTGTTGATTCAAAAACTTAAAATACCTTTAATCTTATTCTTAAAACTTGAAATCCTGATCAATTGCCTTTATGCCTTGAGTCTATATCTTCTTGATCCAAACTTATATCCCTGATTCTTTAATGTCAGAAAACCTAGTCAAACCCTTTGACTTTTATCATTGCAAACCAAAATGAGTTGTTTTCTTAAAACTACCTTGAAGCTACCTAGACTAGGCTGATTTGTTATCAGAGAGTCGAAAGTACTTAGAGGTAATGGTTTTGAAAAGATTAAGAGTTGAAATGTTTTACGAAGATAAAAAGAGTTTATAAAGTGGAATGATTTTAAAATGAAACTTTCTTTTTATATAAATTATTAGGAACTCCGTCAAAATGGTTTCTACGGATTCCTGAAGATTGGAGAGACGGAACAAACGGGTAATACCGGTTCCGTCAATTTTCGAGGTGTATTATTATGTAGTTCTAGTCTGTCCTATCCGACACCTTTATAGGCCAATGTGTTGCCTGTTGGGAACCCAAGTTATCCTAATGAAAGGAAATGATGTCCAGAGGGACTTTGTGTCCTGTATGGGGACTTTATAGGCTGATCACCATTATTTTCTATTATAATAAAAACTCCAATCAGTTTTATTAAAGTGATGATTACTTTTACCTTACTGTGGAATGAAATTGGTTTGCCACTTGAAATGTCAATTGCTTTACTCAGATTTTGAGATATCTACTGCTGCTCTATTTATCAACTTTTGCTCTGTCATTATCAGATGCCAGTATTGTTTTATTATCTCCATCATATCTATTTCTATCTTGTTATCAGTGGATCCCCTATCATATTCAGGAGTCAATATCAGTTATGTTTTGAAGAATGTAAAGTTTATTCCTCTATTGGAAATTGAATTTCCCCTTTAATTAGACTAAGCATTGATATTGCTCATCAATGAATTATTGAGATATCATTATTTCACTATACTATTAACTTGCTGAGCATCGTTGGCTCATTCTTGCTTTATTTTTCCTCCCCTTTCAGTTAGGGTTACGGATTGACTACCTACGAATGACAATTCGATTGAGAGCGATGAGGTGTTCTCTAAAGAATAGATTACAGAATCAGCATGGACCGCGCTTCAGATAAGAAGGTATTATAGTTATAATAGTTGTTGTAATTTAGATTATTGTTTCATACTATAACCTGAGATCGATCCTTGTTGAGGGGTCATCTGTATAATTAAGTTATACTTAATTGTATTGGTTGTGACACCAAATCCTGACCCCGGGTTTGGGGGCGTCACAGGTTGGTATCAGAGCAACAGGTTATGGTCACTGAAACAAGTTAGGACAATTAGGAGTAAGTATTTAAGTTAGACGTTAGGTAGAACGATTTAAGATAAGATTCATCTTAGGATTTCAAGATGATAGTTGCGACTTTATTTAGTATTTCGACATATCGTGCGAGTAGGAGATCGATTCATCCAAAGGATCGGCTATGGATGAGGCAACTAATTCAGAGCTACAAGTTTGGAAGACATCATTCGAAGACCCTCGTATACTTTCTAGGATTCCTTCTGTGACTTTAGCCACATCGCGAACGTTATAAAGAGAGTACAAGAAGAACTATAAGTGTGATGCGAACAAGAATACCGATATTTGTTTGGAGTAAGGGCGTAACTATTCCCTATTAGCCATTGCTTTCATTTAATTCATTGTCTGAGAAAATTGTTTTAAAAAGGAATCGATTCTTATTATCATTCTGAATTGTTGTGATTAATTCACGGTTTATCTTGTCGCTGAAGCATTTGTTGCACAGTGATGATTAAAAATCGAGAATGAATTAAGATCTTCTTATTTATTCAACTCATTATTGTCAGGCCGGTTTTGGCAACTAAGTGTATTAGCGCTTAGCTGACAAGAGTGAGATTATGAGTAATTATGAATTTCTTGAATGTTGGTTAATCGATAGTTGATTCATCCTTGTGATGATCAATTATACTTCGATTTTTGAGAAAGTTTTGTATATCAGGTTTATTTAAAAACAATCTTATTCTTTCCGAAATATCCCTATTTTTCAGAGGATACTCGATCCCACTTTATATACGAAAATTTTGTGATTCTCGAACTCTTTTCATTTTTCCCTGTATATTCAACTTTCTTTATTCAAACTGGGATGAACAACCCTATATATATATATAGGGGATTCAGGGACATTTTATCTATGTGATAGAAGTCTGGTGGGATGCCACTGATTGTATTTGTCATGAAAGTACTAAAGACTCGCCATCTTTTTGTACAAGGGCGGTTGACCTAATTGATAAATGCAACCTGATAAAAAGTTCGATGATCATATTGATCTCTCGGTTAAATTCCTTTACGAAAATTCTTTTTAAACAAAACTCAACCTATATTCACACATGTTACATACCTACTCATTTTATTAATTCGTTTCACTGGAAACCCTTATGATTCCTAAAGCTGTCAGTGATTGGAAGTAGCGAAGGTAGACACGATGACATTTTAAGTGGTTAAGGTTGCATATACAACAATGAAGAATGGGTTGATCAAGTTTGAGAGATTGATATTAAAACGGAATTGGATACTAAGTCGGTTTACTCATTGGATTCATAACACCTGTACAAGATGTAATATTAGTAAGAACTGAGTAAAGATAAGGAACAAGTAATTAATTTTGTGAAGGTTGAAAGATAAGTGATGGTAGAGATATTCGGTATATGGATAGAATATCACAAGATTTGGATTATTTTGAGACCAACTGTTGAATATAAATTTAGAATCAAAATATGATAACTTGAGAGAAGCGGAGCCAATTCAGGCAGTTTGTTTCTAAGAAATTTCAACAGGAAGTGAAACTTTGGATAAAGAGTAAAGTGACTAGGTTGGAGTTAACAATTTATGTGAGCATAGTTTAAAGAGTCGTGATTAGTGGTAATAAAAGAAGACTTCACTAAGATGGAATAAGATGGTAAGAAAACGGAGGAATAGAATCGAGAAATTATCAGAATCGCTTTGACAAAAGACATGGAGTTGAGTTAAAAAGGAATGTAGGATTTGGAAGAGTTAAAAACTGGAATAAGAAGACAAGGTAGCCACCCACAAGATATGAATTAGTAGAGAATAATAAGACCTCCATTGTCGGAAGAAAGAAGTTCAAGATGAAGTATACTAAAATTTGTACTAAGTTAAATATTGAGAGTTGCAAGTCTAATTGGAGAGAAAGTTGTATCATGAGTGTTAGAATCAGAAGTTCAAGGACATTTCGTCAAGAATAGTATCAAGCCTGTCTCTATAAACACTACGATAAGAGTAACAAAATTATTATCTATCAATTACTTGGAAGTTAGAAAATTTCGACATGATTAGGAAAGAGGCTATTAGGAATATGGATTGGTTGGTTGTTTATGATGCATAGATGGATATAGACAAAAGTAGGTGAGATTAAGAAATTGAGAATGATAAGGAAGTTTAATTTCAAGGATAGAAGCAAGACAAGAAATTTCTGACGTTCATGTAAGCGAAGCGGTTAATACGACAAGGTTGTGAAGCGTATCTAGAACATGTGGTTTATGTAGAAAAGTAAGTTCCAAGAAGGGAAGACATACCCGTTGTGAATGAGTTTCCGGATGTATTTCTCGAAGAATTGCCTGGTTTACCTCCAGACCGAGAAGTGGAATTTATGATTGATTTAGCACTTGGAACCGAACCTGTTTCTAAGGCACCCTATCGAATGGCACATGCTGAGATGAAAGAGTTAGCTACCCAATTACAGGATCTATTGGATAAAGGAGTGATAAGGCATAATGTGTCCCCGTGGGGAGCACCAGTGTTGTTTGTTCAAAAGAAGGATGGAAGCATAAGATTATGTATTGATTAAAGAGAGCTTAATAAGTTAACCCTCAAGAATAAAAATCTATTTTCAATGATAGATGATTTATTGATCAATTCAAAGGAACTGCTTATTTTTCTAAGAATGATCTAAGATCAGGATATCACTTGTTGAAGATTAAGCCCGAGGATATTCCGAAGACTACTTTTTGCATGAGATATAGACATTATGAATTTTTAGTGATGACTTTTGAATTGACGAAAGCGCAAGCTGTGTTTATGGATTTCATGAATCGAGTGTTTAAAAGATATTTGGATAAGTTTGTAATTGTAATTATTGATGACATCTTGATATACTCGAGATCCCCCGAGAAACATGCCGAGCACCTAAAGATTTCATTGGAAACCCTAAGTGAGGAAAGATTATACTCAAAGTTTTCAAAGTGTGAATTTTGGTTGGAAGAAGTTCAGTTCTTAGGACATGAGATTAGTAAAGAAGGAATTAGAGTAGACCCTGTGCTGGTTACTACCGAAGATTTGTTTCGTATTTCACAAAGATAGCGACACATTTGACTAAGTTAACCCGGAAGAACGAGAAATTTTGTTTGGAATGATAAGCGTAAAGAGAATTTTCAAGAGTTGAAGAAGAGATTGGCTTCAGCACCGGTATTAGTATTACCAGATGATCAAGGAAATTTCGTTATCTACAGTGATGCCTCACATTGAAGATTAGGATGTGTATTGATGCAATATGGAAACGTTATCGCGTATGCCTTGAGATAACTTAAACCGCACGAGAAGAAGTATCCGACACATGATTTGGAGTTAGTAGCGAATGTGTTTGAGTTGAATATTTGGAGATATTATCGATATAGAGAGAAGTGTGAGATTTTCACGGATTATAAAAGCTTGAAGTATATATTCACCCAAAAGAAGCTTAATATGAGGTAAAGGAGATGGTTGGATTTGATTAAGGATTATGATTGCACGATAAGTTATCACCCAGGTAAAGCGAATGTAGTCGCTGATGCGTTGAGTAGGAGAGAAAGACTAAATATGATGTCTGTGCCAAAGGAATTATTGCGAGAGAGTTTGGCAAGCTAAGATTAGGAAAGAATGATTCAAAGGATGCTGATGGGTTTATAAATATGATGACTTTTCAAATAGAGTTATTAGAGAAGATTCAGAGATGTCAAAAGGAAGTTATAAATTATGAGATGAATACGTTGACTGGTGAGGGGATTTGTACCCAGAAGGATGATCAAGGTATCTTAAGATTTTCTACGAGAATATGGAATCATAATGTTCCGGAGTTGAAGAGCGAGATTTTGAGCGAAGCCCATAAGTTCGAGATATTCAATTCACCCCGAAAGCAAGAAGATGTATCGAGATTTGAAAGAGAATTTTTGGTGGCCCAACGTGAATCGAGAAATTGCTAAGTGGGTAAGCAAGTTTATTGTTTGCACTAAATCACGCAAGCGTACGTGGTCACAAGTAATATATAAGGTTAAGTCCAAATTCGTTCCCACAGGGATCAGGTTATGGTTTTAATTCAGTAAACGAACCTATGCAACAATGTATGATCTTAATTCACTGCTAAGACAATTAATAAATTAAGGTTTTAACTAACTAAATTAAACTAAGAAGCAAATTAACAAAACTACAATTTAACTAACTAGCAAGAATTGAAATCTAATTACTTCTACAAGAAAAACCATGGAATCCTAACTTCATTAAATACTTTGCTTAGATCTGACGCCTTTAATCCCTATATGCAATGGTTATGATATCTGATCGGACAACACGAAACAAGTACACGCTACCTGTCAGCATACGTATACCAAACTAAACATACATCCACAAAAGAGATAGAAGATGAATAGACACCAATTATGCTTAGACCCTATATGTCTATAGAATTTGAAAACATAACGGTTGAAGAACAAGTTATCCATAAAGATCACACAGGGCAGTATAAGTATTTTCATCTCACACCACGAATCATATTGATAAACAATTATGAACCTATGCTAGCATGGCAAGTTCTAAATCTCAAGATCCACTTTCACTTCACAAGAGATTAACAAATTAGATGTTCATGACGCATCTATCAATTAAGCATAACCATACGAGGATATCAGATATACATCACACACAGATCTTTAAAGCAATCAAGATACTAAAGCTCCATAAATAAATCCGTTAGAATCCCATGACAACGATTAGTTCATAATTGAACCTCTCGTCATCATGGGATCTGAGGAAACCATGATAAAAACAAAGTATGAAAATATACAAATAAACCTAAGTAATTGATATGTAATCGTTCTCTTTAATGATAATCTTAATGATTCTAATTTACAAGGGTTGGATGTGTTTATATAGGCTCTAGACATCTTGCCCAACAAGAAAAACAACCTAGAATACAATTGGAAATAGGTTTAGGTACCAAAAATACAATTAGAATTCGTTTAGGGGTAAAAAAAAATCATTTTTCCACAATTTCTGGCCGAACCAGCGCAGCCAGCGCTGCTTGGAGCGCAACCAGCGCTGCTCTTGCTGTTCTGGCACTATTCAAGCGCAGCCTGCGCTGTTAGAGCGCTGCCAGCGCTGCACTTTCTGCCCAGAATTTTTATTTTTCTTTATTCTTGTAGAAAATTTCCCAAGCTTCGCGTGGACAGTAAGATCGTCCAAAACGGACTTCTAGAACTCCAGATATGGCCAAAACAGTGTAGACTGCGCAACATACCCTGAAATCTGAATTTTCCACAATTTGCTCATTTCTCATCCGTTTTCTCTTCCGATTCTTTTGCCACTTCCCGTTCTTCAATTCTAGACTTATAAATCCTCATGGTAGCCTAGGGAAATACACCACCCTTCATTCCATTGCTCAAATCTTCTCCAAAATTGACAAAATCACCAACCCTAAACGATATTTCACAAACCTGCACAACTAAACACAAACACATCAAAACTACGATAAACTTGAGTCCAAGTACACCAATTTAAGCCGATATAGAACGCTCCAAGTGGATATAAACTCCACTTATCACACCCCCAAACTTAAACCGATGCTTGTCCTCAAGCATAAACAATTACAACTAACTAACTAACTAGTACCACTTCCGTAGGTGATCACGGTTGCATTTGGCATATGCAACAAGCCCTTTAAACCCCTAGGCAGCCCTAGTGGACGAGTAAGGTCTCGTGAGGGCCT